>CM024337.1:2282116-3715445 GCA_014170255.2 Drosophila triauraria | reverse complement strand
TTATTAAAAAACTCTCAAAAAATTAAATTAATAAACAAACAACAAACAAAGAATCATTTTTTAATTAAAATTAAATCGATCGCTAAATTTTATAAAAATACATTTACCTATCAAATTTAAACAAAAAATTATTTAAGGATAAAAATCTAAATTCAAAATTAAGAAAACACAGAAAAAATCTAAAATCCAAAAATCAAAATCTAAATCAAACTTTATAATATTTATAGCTTTAAAATAATTCATTATTTTCACCCCTAATTCTGTACACTATCAAAAATTTTCTAAAATATAAATTCATCCCTTTAATTCAACTGTTCAAATATCGTGACCACAAACCATAACTAAAATGAACCAAGATTTAGCAGACCGACTAGGAAACAGCAGGCCCTTCCGCAACTAGCAACGCGCGACTCATGACTGAGATATCGAAGAAATAATAAAAGGCGTCTTAGAAACCAAATTAAGTGAAAAACTTAGTGAAGGAAATAATTAAACCCAATAATGATTTTCGCAATATACAGATCAAACAATCAGACGAGAACTAGCACACAACCTTGGTTAGACAAAATATCGGACATTGTACGATCGCTTAGAAATTTTCAGGAAACAAAAGTGAATTTTCCTCATGGAAAAAGGCAGCACTTGATTTAAAATCTATGAAGGTAGAATCGGTTCGCCAAAATATTTGGCATTCTAGCAGTCCGTAAAATTACAGGACAAGCGGACGCAGTGTTAGAATCATACAACACCCCACTTGACTGGCCAGCTATTATGAAACGCCTTACATCGCATTTTGCCGAAAACGGACAACAAACTTTAGAGTACCAGCTTTATGCCCTTGCTCAAAGGAAACAATACTATAGTTGAGTTCTACCAAACAGTCTACCAACAGCTATCCTTAATCTTGAACCAAGTTAGTAATCTGGATGCTTCAGGGAGACCATACAATCTTTGACGACTATGTACAGGGAGAAAGCTTTAGATACTTTTGTTAGAGGCCTAAACGGAAATCTAGCTCAACTGTTAGCGATCAAAGAACCGCACACTTGGGCATGCACTACACCTATGTAGTTTGCTCGAGAATCAGACCACCAGAAACAACCAAACCCCCAAAGCATTTCAGGAAAACCGCCTACACTACCACCAGAACCCACCAGTTCCGAATGGTAGGAGCCAAACAAAATTTTCATCCCCATTTATACTACAATCCTAAAGACAGATGCAGGTAGTAGCCGCAACCGGAAAATTCCTTCACAAACCACCCAACCTAATTTTTTGCAAGCTAATTCAAGCCAACAAAACCATTCACACCTATATTTCTCCGACACCGCCCCGCGACCCCAACCAAAAGCAGTACCTATGGAGGTTGATCAATCAATTCGTTCGTCATATCAACTATATGAATAAGCCGGCGAACAATGATTATTTTAGGAAACGACCTCTTAGCACTTCTTATGTTCAGAACACTAGCAGATGCCGAGACAATTTCATATTCAAACCGAGTCAGAAATTACTACACAACAGGAAACACAAGAAGATACAACTAGTGCAGAGCAAGAATATTACGAAATGGCAGAACAGAATAATATAGGCGAACTTCAAGAAGAATTTACTTGGCAAATTGATGCAACCAGAATACATTGACATGTCCGAGCTCCATTTTTTAGAATAAATCGTTCCTCATTACCTACTTTAAAAGTAACGACGGGGAACGGAAAAATCCTAAAATTTCTAATAGACACAGGCTCAAACCAAAATTACATTCAAACACAACTGGTACCACAAAACCAAATGAGAAAAGCTTTTCAGTCAGCTCTGTGGAGGCAACAATGAAATTACAAACACACGATTCTTAAACTTCCCAATATCTCAGATAAACCAATGAAATTTTTTTACTAGATACACTAAAACATTCCACGGCATATTAAGAAACGATACAATGAAATTATTAGGCGCAATTATAGACGTCAAAATGATACACTAATTCTTGAAAATAAAAGGAAAATTCACCAATTAGCCGCACAAGCCGTTAACACAATAGGACCAGTCAGTCATATGACCGAGTCACAAAAAATAATTATAGAAAACCTTGTTCAAAGCCACAAAAACTTATTCGCCGACCCAGACAAAATTAGCATACACTAAAAGTGGTAGGAGAAATAAGAACTTCATCAGACTCCCCAGTTTATGGAAAACACTACCCATACCCAGCTTCACTAAGACAGGAAGTAGAAAAGCAGATAAACGAAATGCTCGAAGATGGCATTATTAGACCTTCACGTTCTGAAATGTCCAGGTCAGTCCGAAAAAAAGTATAGATTGGTAATAGACTACAGGAAACTCAACGATGTCACTATCTCAGATCGGTACCCTATCCCAAATTGGCAGAAATTATTGCACAGCTAGGGATAACAAATATTTCTCAGTGTTAGATCTTAAAAGTGGATTTCATCAAATCCCACTAAAAGAACAGATATCGAAAAACAGCCTTTATGCGTAAACGGTGGAAAATATCACCAGGCTTCCATTTGGTCTCAAAACTCCCCATCTATATTCCAAAGAGCCTTGGACGACATCCTGAGAGATACATAGGAAAATTTGCTATGTGTACGTTGACGACATAATAAAACAAGAAATAGAGCACAGTCAGAACCTCGAAAAAGTATTTTCAACACTACAAGACGCAAACATGAGGGTACAAATAGAGAAATGTCATTTTTCAAAAAAGAAGTAGATTTTAGGGTATACAATCTCAAGACAGGTTAAGACAAATATTGACAAAATAAGAGCAGTTTCAAAATTCCCGGTCCCAAAACGTTAAAAGACCTCGATCTTTCTTAGGCATGACAGGGTATTATAGAAGATTTATTAAAGATTATGCAAAAATAGCCAAACCACTAACCATTCTCCTCCGAGAGAGAAGAAGGCCATATATCAAAAATAAATCAAGCAGGACAGCTATTAACTTGGACAAAAGAAATAAAGGCTTTCGAAAATTAAAAACCACTCATCTCCCGAGAGACGTCACCTAGCATACCCAGATTTTGGAAAGAATTTCAGCTTACAACCGCGTCAAGTTACGCAATAGGCGCAGTCTTAGAACAAAACCATAGACCAATAACATTTATCTCACGTACACTCTCAAAACTGAAAGAAATTATGCAACAAACGAAAAGATGTTAGCCATTGTGTGGGCACTTCAAAGCCTAAGACATTATCTTTACGGATAAATAGTAATATACACATCACCAGCCCTAAGTTTTCAAATAGTGTCAATAACCATAAGCAAAACTAAAACGATGGAGACCTTATTGGCGAATATAATCACGAAATTAAATACAAGCCAGGAGTAGCTAACGTAGTAGCTGACGCACTTCTAGGGCTCCAGCCGAAATAAATACACTCAGCTCCACAGCAACCATTCATAGCGACGAAAGCTCATCTCACAATCTTATATTTTCTGTAGAAGCTCCATTAATGTTTTCAAAAATCAATTATTCCTGCTTATCGACAGAAACGGATTCAGATATTTTCGAAATTCCATTCCCAACTTACCACAGACACATAGTAAAAAAGAAGAGAGTACAGAAGAACAAATAATAGCAATCCTAACACGCAGATTAGACCCCAGATTAATAAACGGAATTTTTACTGAAAAGTAATGGGAAAAATATTTACCCCACATATTTCAGTTCATATAAAGTAAGGTTCACGCAAAATCAAGTAGATGACGTCATCGAATTACAACAAAACGAAATAATAACCTAGAACACAAGAGAGCCATAGAGATGCGAAAGAAAATAAAATACAAATACTTAAGAATTATTTTTTCCACAAGCTCAAAAGAAAATTCAAGCAATAGTTCAGTCCTGCCAGACCTGTAAAGAATCTAAATACGATAGGCATCCGCCAAAAGGCGAAATTCAACCAACACCTATCCCCAAATATCCAGGAGAAATAGTCCATGTAGATATTTATATCACAGAAAAAACACAGCATATTAACAGGTATCGACAAATTTCCAAATACGCTCAAAGTAAAATTTACAGTCAAGGGCAGCTGAAGATATTAAAACCCCTTAAAATGCTTATCGCTTTCGGTATGCCGAAATGGATAATAATGGATAACGAACGTTCTTTAAGTTCTGCAGCTATAAAATTCATGCTGGAAGATCAACTTAAAATCTCAGTGCACACCACCACTACCCCATACGCATCAACAAGTAATGGACAAGTAGAAAGGTTCCACTCGACACTATCCGAAATTTTAAGGTGCTTAAAAGACAACAGGAGCATGGTATTTGAAGATTTACTTTTCAAGCGGTCCAGGAATACAACAAATCAATACATTCAGTAACAAGAGAAAAGCCTATAGACATTTTTTAGAAACACAATCCCTAATACACAGAAGATATAGAAAAATCAACGAGAGGAAATTAGGCAGAAAATTCAAAGAAACAACTCTATGACCTAGAATACCTAAGAACCTACCAAAATTTCAGGCAGGCGAAATAAGTACATTAAAATCGACCTAAATTATAAAAAAGAAAAAGTTGCTGAAAATAAAACACCACCATTAAAACTCAAAGCGGAAAAATAATCCACAAAAACAATATTAAAACATAATTTTTCAGACTTTTTTTCCCCTGGGTATTACCACGGTCCTTGATTATTCAAACTCCCAACTCATTTCACTCGAAACCGGACTAGCAGCCAAACAAGACGGAACGTTTAAAATCATCCATTTTCAACTTGACCAGCTACGAAGAGACATTTGCAACTTTAGAGGAATCATTTAAATCACTTATTTCATCTCATCCGCTTCAACCATATCTTTCGTACGAACTAAAACAAATAAAATCCGACTTACGCAGACTACAAACACAAAAAGATCAAAAAGAGCAATAGAAGCAATAGGGACAGCATGGAAGTGGCTGGCAGGATCACCAGATCATCATGATTATGAGGTCATAGAAAATAGGATAAACGAACAGCTTGAAAATAATAACAGACAAGTAGTTATAAACCGGCTTATTAACGAAAAAATAAATCAACTCAGTAATGTCACAAATGCAATGATAAAATTTACTCAAAACTCGGAAGGAATAATGGATCAAAAGCCAATATTTTAAAAATATAAAATACAATTAATTAAAGAAGAAATTACAAACATTCTGTACGCAATAACTTGGCAAAATCTAACACAGTAAATTCATTTATTTTCTCAGCAAAAGAAACCAGCATTGTAGAAAACATTTTAAAGAAGAAAACAGTTTATTTTTTGATATAGAAGAACTCTTAGAATTTGCTAAAGTCAAACTTGCCACCAATGGCCACGACCTCATTTACATTATTAGCTTACCAACAATTAATAAAGGCACTTGCAGAACATTAAAAGTAAAAGCACTAAAAAAAGCCCATATAGTAACCGATTTAAAATATGAAAATCTACTAGAATGTAAGAAACAACTATTTGCAATAACAGAACCTTGCGAGGCACATAACGATAAAACTATTTGTAATTCCGAAAAATTGCTAGACTTAAGTAACGAATACTTGCGTAAACGCTCTGCTCTCAACCTTAAGGAACCAGTATGCAAAATGGTCAACAATCAACACATTCCCGATTTCAGGAAATATTGCCAGGAACTCTACTGTTGAACGACTTCAGCGGACTTGTCTCGTTGGACGAAAAACTCCTAAAACTACAGGGCTCATTTATAATCCAATACAGGAACTCTACAGTAACAATTGGAGAAAACATCTACAAGTCTAAAGAAACCAGCCCGGTTGAACCGGAACCCACTTTTTCAATTAGCAGCGAAAATCGAAAATAGATGAAGTACTGTCACTACAAATGGTCAAGGAACTGCATAAACAACACAAGGTACTAGAGAAACTCAGAAGCGAAGGAATTATAGATTCTTCCTGAATTATGGATCCACCATCATCATTCGTAGTTATCGTGGACTGATCACACGATTGCGAGGCGCAAACCAACGGAAGGCTTACCAGCTCAGCGAAAACAATTGAAGAGCCATCCCCTTCCGGATCTGTACTCTTTTACGTTGCGACCGAGGACAGTCGCGTTTAAGGAGAGTTAACCCAGAATGCTAAATGCTCAACCAAAGTAAGTATCGCCACACGCGCAAAAATCTGAACAACATCAAATGGATTACGAGTGTAGAGTGCATTAGCACCGATTTCCCAACATATAAAGTTATTGGCCGGAATGTTTAATGTCCCCAATTGGTTCAGCAGCCACTTGCGCTGAGTTTTCACCTTCTTCTTCTCTACGATCGTGGGAAAGCTTCAACGCTGGGTGACTAGACAACACAGTGCGCATTTGGCAGCGACAATTATTGCCAAATTACATTGACCAATTAGAATAAGAAACGGTCAACTGCACCGCGGCAGCAGCAATATCAGCATCAGCAATATCAGCGACAGCGACCAATTAGGACCGACCACATCAGCGACAACAGCGATGTTCAACGATAGCAGCAGAGAACGTCAGCAGAGGCAGCAGCGGCAGCAGAAGCGGCAGCAGCAAACCAATGAAGCATAGGTTACATTATTAATCATTAGCATGAAAAAATCAGTTGTAAAATTGCACTCAATAAAGAGTTTATATTTTTAAATAAAATATCTAAACTTTAACTTATGTAAATGAAATCAATTGTAAAGTCATAGAACAACATCCCTCTGATAGTCATATTGGTACATCTTTCTCGAAATTTCTAATGTAAGACATACCATCAAAAATATTGATCAGCTGTATATCGACCAAACAGACAAGTAGACTACACAAATATTATGGGAGCATTTTCAAGGGTATCTCTTAAAATAATATATAATCCTGACAGGTGACCTGAACAATATGCTTAATGATGTTAGTCTTCGTGGGCATATGGAGTCATTGGGGTTAGCCTTGTTAATTCAGAGATACCTACTCTACACTAAAATTATAATAGTTTGCTTGACGTATTTTTTCAATGATATAAAAAATATTGCTATATAACCAGATCTCCGTACCGACTTTTTCTAAACATGACCTTATATTTGACATACAACGTTGAACTTGACACTGAGCAAACTTACTATATAGAGACTATAAAATATTGACTATTCTAGACTTAATAAAGATTGTAACCTATGTTATTGGGACAATATGTTTTTACTTAACAACGGTAGATGAACAACTGGAACTAATTCGAACATTAGCTTCTTATATAATACTCATGTACCTATCAAAGAAAGACTGTAAGAAATTCCTTAAAATCATGGTTTAATAATAATATTAAAAAGCTATTTTAAGGAGAGACAAAAACATACCAAAATGGAAACGATATACACATTTTTATACACTATTTAAATGCCGGACAACCGTGAATAGGCTTATTAATAAGGCTAAACGGGAACACATAAACTTCAAACACTGGTTGCAATGGAAAACGGAAAGTTTGGAAAGTGAAAAAATCTGGAACAGGCAATATACAATCTGTGATAAGACGATGTAAATGTAGATGACCTTAATAACAAATTTTAAAACATAAATGTACCTGATCCTGACTATAGCGCCTATCTGACAACTGAGACCGTAGAAAGTATGTTTTAAATGTTTCAATTTTGTTCGTGTAAGTCAGTGATGTAAAAAGCTATTCTACAAATCAAATCAAAAGCTACAGGACTTGATGATGTAAATCCAAAATTTATGAAAATAATATTACCCAAAATTAATCACTTGACTCATATATTTAATACGTAGCAACATCAACCTTTCAGAACCTGGAAATTAGCTAAAATTATGCCTATACCCAAGGGCAAAATGATTACAGGCCTATCTCAATACTTTACTGCTCAAAGATTTTTTTGAGAAGCTAATTGCCGGACAAATTAATACATTCTTAGCTACAAATAATTTGTTAAATGATCAGTCTGGTTTCCGAAAACAGAGAATTGCACGACAGCTATACAAAGATTGTAGAGGACATACGTAGAAACTGATAAAGTAAAATTACCTTTCTAACATTGCTGGACTTTAGTAAGGCATTCGACACAGTTGACCACAAAATATTAATAATGAAGCTGGCGAAATTATTTAAGTTTTCTGACACGTCTGTAAAATTAATGTCGTCCTATATCACCAATAGAAAGCAAGCTGTTGTTATTAAAGAACAAACATCAATTTGGAAGAAACCAAACAGGGGTTCCGCAGAATCGGTATTAGGGCCATTATTGTTTTCAATGTATATAAACGATCTGTCTAATGAATTGTCTATGTAACGTACATATGTATGCGGATGATGTTCAGTTATATGTTAGTCGTTCGTTGAGTCTAGTGAATGATGTATCAATTTGTCCAATACGTTTGTTGGTTGAATGAGAATACAAAAGGAATGGCTTGAGCTTAAATCAGTTAAATCAAAGTGCTTGGTAATCTATAAAAAAATATAAATACAAAATGATCTTCAAAAGCTAAGAATAGGAGATGTAGAGTTGGAATATGTTAGAAAGCTAATAACCTCGGCATATGGGTTAATAAAACTCCTCATGGAATGATCTATGTTAAATGCAGCCACAGGAAAAACGTATGGAATATTGCGACAATTACATGCTACCAATTTCTTGTTCCATCCGGTTACTACTCGCTAAAACATTTAGTCGTTTCAACTCTTTTTATGGAGTCGAAATTTTTTGGTACCTGTGATGCAGCAAGTCGACAAAAAAAATAAAAGTGACATTTAATAACATAGCTAGATATATATTTCGATTGGATAGGACTGACCATGTAACTGAAAGCGCAAACAAAATCTTTAACATGAATGTGGACAAAATGGATTGACTTAAAAATATTAGTATTCCTACAAATTATAAATTCTGACAGCCTGGCTACCTTTACAACATGATTCGTTGTACATCCTCACATAGAACAAAAACATAATAAGCATTAGACCAAACTTTGCAAGTTCGGAGAACAATTTTTTGTTTATGTGCTATACGAATGGAACTCTTTGCCACATATTCTAAAACCATTACTGGCACATCACAATTTAGTGATAAACTTAAGAACACCTTAACACACACTAAAATTAAAATTAAAATCAAACAGAATATAAATTTAAGTAAATTTTTAATGCCTTCAACAGTAAAAATTAATTGAAATGTAATATGTAATTGAAATTGTAATAGTATTTGTAATGAAATTGTAAGAATTAATGTCATTAATGTAATAAGATTTAATGTCAAAGTGACTAGCAGAAAAAATAAGTATTATACTTGACGCTAGGATATAAAACAATAAAGGAAAAAGAATCCTGAGGCTTTGAAATCAGTCAAAACAGTGCCGAAAAGTAGGCAATAAATAATTTAGCTCGGTTTTTGAAATTCCAACACATTGTGGCCTTCTTTTGCCATACTTTGGTGCCAGATTATTTTTACGTTAAAACAGTTTAAAGTGTTAAATACGCAATAATTGCAGGGGTATTATAATTTTATGATATTACCAACTTGCAGTGAAGGAGGAGGCATCGACCCCATAAAGTATATATATTCTTGATCAGCATCACCAGCCGAGTCGATCAGCCATGTCTGTCTGTCAATGTCGAATGTCTGTCTGTCAATCTGGGTTTCTGCACCGACTATTCTCAGTTTTTGAGCTATCGGGCTGAAATTTTCAGATGCTTGGCCTATTTAGCACCGTATATATGGACAGCCGAATCGGTTCACACTGGCTGCCAGGATGGCGAAAATTAATCAAAAAATTTTACTTCTCTGACGCAGATTTCTATGAATTTCGAGATATTCAGTCGTTTAGTAGCCTATATATACGGTATCGACTGTACACAGCCGTACAGAAAAAACACAACAATAAACAGAACACAAAAACCAGCATCCTTTGACCTGTTACTCTGACCTGCACAAGTGAAAGGTAATAAAAAAAGTCCTTTCATAGGTAACTGAAACCAGTTTCCCAAAGGTACCGAAAATATTACTCATAGAAAAATAATAGGTAGAAAATATATATTTATTTTAGAGATTACTAACAATACTAATAAGTTAATATATATACTAATTTACTAATATTCTAACACTTATATATACTAATATACTAATACAATTAATTAATGCATTAATATATATTGAAATTATTATTTAAAAATCCATATAAATAAATAAGTCCATTAAAATATAATATTGGGGTAGGCATATACGCAGTGAATTATTGATTTAAATTTAAATCTAGCCAGCATTGTATTGTTGGCCTATCAAATTCAATTATATTAAAATGTTCATAGCATGCTAACATGCCAGTTCAACAGTAATGTAAACACATAGATCGGTAAGCATAAAACCAGGTGAAAATAATATTCTAGACACATACAGGTTGATCAAGCAGTTAGGACACATACCGGTTGATCAAGCAATTAGGATCAGTAAACTTCAAACCAGGTGAAAATAATATTCTAGACATTGCCGGTTGATCAAGCAGTTAGGACACGTTTGATCCAGTTAAGACGAATAGGCACACTACTTTTAGTTCAAAAATGTCATAGATCACATAGTAGTGGGATATAGGGCGGCGGTTTCCGCCGTCCCCGTAAATGGTTTAGAGCCGCCGCTCCGTATATCCTACTATATGGCGCATCTATCGGACATTTTGGAACTAAAAGTGGTGTGTACCTTTCGTCCTAACTTCGCCGGTATGTCGCCAAACTGCTGATCAACCATGTCTAGAATATTATCTGGTTTTATGCTTACGATCCTAACTGCTTGATCAACCGGTATGTGTAACTGCTTGATCTGGCATGTATTCAGAATATTATTTTCACCTGGGTTTTATGCTTACCGATCTAGCGGCGTTTACATGTGGTGGCATGTTAGCATGCTATGAACATTTTAATATAATTTTGATAGTGCTGCTTTATTGATACTGCCGATAGATTTAAAATTTAAATCAATAATTCACTATGTATATGCCTACCCCAATATTATATTTTAATGGACTTATTTATTTATATGGATTTTTAAATAATAATTTCAAATATATTAATGCATTAATTAATTGTATAGTATGATATATAGTAAGTTAGAATATTAGTAAATTAGTATATATATTAACTTATTAGTATTGTTAGTAATCTCAAAATAAATATATATTTCTACCTATTATTTTTCTATGAGTAATATTTTCGGTACCTTGGGAAACTGGTTTCAGTTACCTCTGAAAGGACTCTTTTTATTACCTTCACTTGTGCAGGTCAGAGTAACAGGTCAAAGGATGCTGTTTTTTTGTGTGTTCTGTTTATTGTTGTTGTGTTTTTCTGTAACGGCTGTATGTACAGTCGATACCGTATATATAGGCTACTGTATTGGCCTGACCCATTTTAACAAATGCAACCCTCAGCTGAATCAAATATCAAAAGTACACATACACCTGCATTTTCACTAGCCATTGCCCGATGCCGTAGGATACCCACACTCCCATTAAACCAGTTCTTAGGCCATTGTTCATTTACCTGCGTTATGCAATAGCGAGGCTGTCGATGCACTTGACGCTGTGCATCCTGCTCATTTTCTTTTCTATTTTCCTGATATTGGGATTCGTGTGTAAATTCAACCAATAGGCGGTGATCTTGAATTTTCGGGGGTTTGGCTAAATCGAACCATTTGATATAAAACTGCTAGTCTTACGAGTTGACTTTCAGTTTTAAAAACAACTAAAGGTGATCAAACCTAAAACCAACAAAACCAATCCAAAATTAAATAAAAATGGAAAACGTGACAGTGATCTTCGTTGACTCAGACCTGGAAAATTCGTTTGAGCCAACGTCTACTTCATCTCAAAAGGCCCCGGAGGATTACTTGAACGATTCTCCACTATTTGGAATAGAGACGCAGGATTATATCGAGGCCGAGCTCGATACGAATATGGATATAATGAATAATTATCCATTTAATTGGCCTCATTGCGCCCAACATTTTGACTTGGATGAATCCTGGACGGCTAATAATTTGATGTCTGACAGCAGCGACCGGATTTTGTTGGAGGTCCCTGTAACCACTGGAATGTCGGAAATTTTATCGGACAGCGGTGACAGGATTTTGCTGGAGGCCTCCAGTCAAGTCCCATCTGAAATGCAACGGATATTATCGGACAGCGAGGACAACTTATTGATAGAGGTTGATTTAGCCCTGAGGAGAACCTATTCCCAGATCAGGATATATTTAATGATATTATAGAAGAAGAAGAAAATCAATTAAAACAATTGTTTTAAATGATAGCGATGGAGATAGATTATTGTCGAATATTCAAATAAATAAATAAATAATTATTGTAAAATTTAATAAAATAAAAAACACTTTTTATAATTCTCATAATTTTTATATTTTTTGTTGGTGGGATTAGCGATTTATGGTTGATAACTTTTATTTGATCATTATGCTTTAATAAAATATGCATATGAAAGTCTTCTCACTCCAGATTTGTATTTCAGGACAGTAAAAGTAGTAGTACGATGTACGAGACTTTTCATAACTAAAGTTATGAAATCTTAAGATGTGTTTTTAAGACCGAAGCGCGTTGTAAAGGCTTTGGTTTCTAAACACAGCTCACAGAGAAATTGTACCATGATGATGTAAGAATAGACTGCCGAACTCAAATAATGGTATGGTCTTTTATAGGTATACAGTGATGATTTTCATTTATCTATTTATTTTTGTATATACAAAGTTGATTTACATAAATAAATACATGTACAAATATAAAAGAAAACAAATGATATGTAAGAAATGTATCGATATCTCTTTCACTATATACAATACTCGTATTATATAAAAAACTACCAATCAGCATTGACTATAACTGGTTTTCGATATAAATTAAATCTATTAAAGAAAATGATTGGAATGGGTAAAAGTATAAAAGTTAGTAAACGTAGGAGGATTGATTAGTATACGAAGTGAGATTCACGTAAAATAACCACCCCGAATTATTATTCATAATAATGGTATGTTACATTACATACTTATATAACAATAAATATAAATGTATATATTTACGAATTCTTAGACATTCATAGAATCTCTGAACGAACTAAAGCCTGTGGTTGGCTATACCAAAGTTGAACATTTATTAATTGGCGAGGAGTATAAGATCATTGGATGTAAAGTCAAAAAGACACCCTATGGTAATAAAATTGCTCTTTATTTGAGTAAAGACGAGGAAAATCTGTGGATATTTCTACCTAAACGTTATGTTTCAATATTTTCAACAAAACCCCGTTTAAGAAATTGACTGAAAATGGAATTTCACATCTTATATATAAAGGAAAAGAGTTGATAGGATATAACAGCTCTTATATTGAATTCTATCCAAGAACTAAGTAAAGTAAATAAGCACCGTATCGTATAAAAGGACTACAATATTGAGTTCATCATCAGTAGATGCTATACAACGATTCTAGCAACAACTCTAAAATGTACGCGCAGCAAATTGAAGTTTTTAAATCAATTTGAGGACATGCTGTTTGAGGATCACCTTCAGAGACTCCAAATTTTGAAAAATACTCTTGAAGACTTGGAAGACAAGAGCTCATCTATTCAAAGTATGGATTTCACTATAAGCTTTGTCCTTGGAGTGATGACGACGCCACCGAAGGACCAGATACATGCCAGTGTCATAAGCTACCGATTTTAAAGCAAGAAGCTCTTGACCTAATGCTTAAGTACTATAAATTAAATAAACGATTGTATCGAGCTCCAACCCTAAATAAACTTAACTAATATAAATAAATTATTTAAAGTCTTTTATTTTTCTTAAAACTTTTCTTAAACATTTTAATTATAAGCTTATCATTATATAAAGAATTTCTTTTACTAAATTTTTTAGGAAATATTTTATTGAATGGTTTTCGCATTTAAAAGTCCGTATAGGATGCAATAATGTCCGCATGTATTTGAGAAATATCCTTGAAGTGGTTGTTTATTAGACGAATAGGATATAGAATTTTTATTTAAGAAACGTAAACTCTTTTTTCTGGGGATTTTCTCCATATGAATCGAAAAATTCTGCTTCACGGTTTTTGTTAAAGTAGAAAGCAATCCAATGAGTGCCAGGCTTAGTAGACGGATCTGTATTTGCTATAAATAGTGCTGGGTAATTCAAAATAGTTTTGGTAATTTATCTGCCGCAAAAACTCCTTTGAAAACTTTTGTAGCTGGATGCTTTGAAAGAATATTATGAATTTCTAGTGTATTCATTTTATATTTTAAAGAAGTACTCGAATATTTCTATGCTTGTCAATATCAATCATAGAGTCGTATTCACAGTATACTAAACACGTTACCGCTTCAGTAAGAGCCTCAGAAAATTGACCTTCAATTCGAATTGTTCCTTGTGTAAGTAAATTTGAGCAAACAGAAGAATTTGAATGATCGGCAGTTAAGTCAAATGCTAATATAAAACTGTTTTTATCGAACATTTCCTTTGTAATTTGTAAGCCTCTGTCGTAATGTTTAATTCCACTGGATCTGAATAGCATGTTATATCCTCTAGAGCTTCTACAGTTTTCCAAATTAGAGTAATCAAACTCTAAAGCCTGGGAGGAATTTGAACACCATTTACCAAAAGATTAAAACGTTGAATCTTGAAGTGTTCAAAATGAAATGGGTCCAAACTCCGATTTCCTGAATATGATCGATTTTTAACCATACAAAATGTTAAAAATTTGGTAACTGTCCAATGACAGCATTATCAATTGATAAAGTATTGTTTCCCGGATATATTGTAAAAGATTTAACTTCTACTTTATTGAATGGATATATTGCATTTTTTGTTTGTAAAACGTGATGATGTGCTAACAATATACTAGGGTTGACGGTTATATGGTTCATGAACAGCTGTGCTTCCAAAATTTTTAAATTTGATTCAGTTTCACTCTCCATTCAATAAAATAAAAGGAGAGTTTCCTTCAATAGAGCTGTTATCACTCTTCCGAAGTTGCACAACAAGACGTAAATATACACTTGATAAGTCACGATAAGTCTCACCATTACCCAAGCAAACAAATTCAATTGAAGATGCACTATCCAATGAAGCAATAGGATTATATGAAACTTCTTCAGTTCCTAGAATGGAACTCTGTGTTGGATGTGGTTCAAACAAATCCAATTCACCTTTCATACATTCAATATGGGTAGTCATTTTAATTTTGAAAAAATGTCTTTAATGAATTTTTATTTGTAGACTTTGTTTTTGGCTTTTAAAGGCGTTCGTTTACGTTGTTGCTTTAATGCTAAATGACTCCGACTTTTCCTTGAACGTCTCTTTTTATTCTTTTTACCTGAACCATTTTGGAAACGGGTTATTTTATCAATAGCTTTGTTTGAAAGATTTTGCAGTGCTATTTTACTTTGCTCTTGAATAATATTTCTTAGTGGTTTTCGTCCCAACTCATTTATTACAGCCTTCCCAGACTCAGTTGCCTGATTTTTAAGGCATTGATTCCAGAAAGAAAAAGTGGTTTGATATAATTAAAAGACCGCTGAAAAATTACCAATACCACGACCGTGCTGAATAATTCTGGGTGAAACATAAAGGCTTCCTATATGACTTAAACCAGCACCACACTGATTTGAATAATATTGATGGTAAGAATTCGCCATGATGGTTAGATTAGTTCTGAATAAATAATTTACTTAGCAGTTTTATTTATAGTATGTCTTTCCTTTTTCTAAAGTGAAGAGTAGCAAAATCGGAACTGGCGATGATTCAAACGGTACTTTATATCCTCTAGAATCTGTTATAAGTAGGAAATTTCGTTTAATGTCCAATTTTCAATTGGATAATATTCTATATTATTAAATTGAATAGATTTCTCGTTGCCATCAAAATGTAATACCCTGAGGCATCGGGGTCTCTTACTTCCAACAGATCTGGGTTTAATTATATCAGTGTATAAAAATATTAATCCACTTTCTAAGTTATCATACTCTAATTCAACATTTGTATACCTAAATGTCTCACCATTAACTAAACTAATAAACTGTGTTGAACTATAATCGCTTTCTAGTTCATTTACATCGTTTATATTAGAGGTTGAAAAATATTTTTCCGATTCTTTACCAGTTGAAGGTTTATTATATTTATTTAAATATAATTCTGTAACTCCTACTTCCCAATCATCATTAAGTTTGACAGGAATATTTACTATATTTGTAAATGCACATTTAACATTATCAGGAAATACATTTAATGAATCATTACTAAGTAAAGTTACGAAAAACTGTGATAAGTAAACCATCTTGTTTAATATTATTTATATGAAATCCAATCGATTCTATTCTTGCCGTATTGTATTCCTCTCTTTACAGAGCGACTTAATTTCTCCTAGCAGTTATATATTTTAAGTCTCGTAATCGTTTTTGATCTGTTTTATACTTTTTGAGATTAGTTTTCAATTTACGTTGTTTATCGGTAAGTTTTACTTTCGTTGACTTCGCTTTCTTAACAACATTCAAGTCTTGAAATGAAGTGTCGTGTACCCTTCGTTTATTATCATTTAAATTTAAACTGATTGATTTCGCTGATTTAAAGTCATCTTCATCATCACTACTCGGTAAATCTGGAAACTTTAGTTTTCTGGTGCTGGTATTGTTGATTTTGAATCAATTAAGTCTGTTTTAAAGATTTAGTTGGGTAATCAATTGAAGCAACTGTTTGCTTGGCGTTGTTCTTAAAGATGAAATTGGTGATTGGTTGCTGGTTTTATGTTCATAGATTTGTTTCTTTTTTATTTTGATAGTAACACAATTCTTGTCGTATTTGAATCCATTTATTGAAATCACTTATTTTACTATTATTTAAAATAGGTAAAAATTTTTACTAATTAAGTCGGTTCCTTTTTCATCATTGATTATTTTATGATATTCATTAGGATGCATTAAAATGACTTTACTTAAATTATGTTTATTTTTAAACATGATTCAATATTTTCCCAAAAATCCCTGTGAGGCAATGATCCTAACAGAAGTGGTAGAAATCCTCCTTTTGAATTAAAACTTTTTCTTTGAATTTATTGTTCTATTGGGACTGGATAAATAACGCAAGGTCTTCTTATACTTTTGTAGTGCGCTCAGTTGGGCTTTTGAAACTTTATGATTTCCTTGTAATGTGTTCAACACTATTTCAACTAATGTTTTAACCACCTCACTATCACTATTACTTATTATTGCCTTACGAAGCTTGTTATTGGCTCTTCTGAGAACATACAAAATATGTTTGTTCGCTTTCAACCGCTTTAGACTCTTTTTGCAAACCATTTTCATCTGAATAGCATACTGTGTATTCAGAGTTGAAAATATCTGATCTAAATCTTAGAAGATCATTTATACCTTGGGTAAGATCAATAAGTAAATAACCGTGTGGTTCATCTGTGACTTCCTTATATATTCTGAAGAGCTCAGTAGGATTTTCAGGATAGATTTGTCTAGCTAAACATTTAAATTGTAGTTTGTCTCTGGGATTTTTGAAAGCAATGATATATTTTGTGTTTAAAGAAATGTCACGAGTGTGAGACGCCCTATGAAAAATGTTTTGAGTAACTAATATCACTGATAAATTTCTATGATGAGATCCTTTTGTAAAGAGCTCACATACATTTTATTAAATGCTCCCATCATTAAGTCGTCTAATATTAAAAGAATAGGTTCATTGAGTTCGTTTTCAATGGTTTCAGGTACACCTTTATAGTATTCGATATTGTTGAAATTTGGTTTAGCAAGCTCTTCACCGTAACACCAAATAATTCGATTAATTGAAATGTTTAGTAAGTCATTTCGTTTGTTTATTAGATTTTCTAAAATGTAGTTTTACCCGATCCCGATGGTCCGCATATTAACATTGTAAAAGGATGTATAAATTGTTTAAACATTTTGAATATAATAAAAATGTCGCTTTAGTTTTTGATAATTTTTATTTATATGAATATATTTATGATTTTTCTTATGATCATGTTTTTCACACAGTTCTTTTCAACATGAGTATTAGATCCACAATAATTACAATAAATAAGTTGTGTATATCCTTTATTACGAGGATCGTTTCCAAACCATTTCTTAAAAGAATCCATTTTCTTAAGATGTAGTTGCTTGTACGGTTGTATTTAAACTAATTGGTCACACAATTGAGTCGCAGTTACAATAAACGTCATAATTTGAGTTTTCTAAGATTACAAATAATTTAAATAAATTATTTAATGCACATCTAAGTGGTATATTTTATGAATTCTACAATTAGTGTAAAATTTGGGTATAACGCTAAACTTTTTCCTATGTCAACATCAATAATGTTGGTTGATAAATATTTGGTTAAAATTTTCGCTTAATTTCACCACGAACAATAACAGTAGCAAATTTGTTCAACGGTAGAAGTATTTCTCCGAGACTAGTATAAGGTATTTCACCCTCTGACCAATCCAGTCCATTTATATTTTGTCGATGGATGCTTTGTTGTCTAAGCGTGTCGTTATCCAATTCCTTTATGTGATAGGGCGGTTTAAAATGATAAAAGTTTGGTATTACTGTTCCTGCTTTCATAAACGCCAATTCTTTAACAAAACTTGTTTGTTATTTCCAAGTAGATATTGAAAATCAACTAAAACGCTAGAGTTTCGATCCACTTTGTTCATGATGACTTCAGATTTCGTTATAAACTGAATATGGTACTGCTGCCTATCTCCCTTATATAGCAGTCGATTTGCTATAGCTTCTCAGTTTACTCATTGATTTCAATAGAAATGGACACTCTTCAAGCAAAGCGAAGTAAAACCATTAGAAGAAAGCAGTATCACGAAGTAATTTTCGGTTTTGAATATTATGTAGCTCATAATTTAAAGTTGAAATGCGGTTTATCAACAACTCGGAAATTCACTCCAATGCTTTGGATGCAGCAAAGCAAATATAATTTCATTGGATTTGAAAAGATGAGTGGATGCAGTTATTAACATATAAAGAGTATATTCAATTGAAACTAGATCAATACGACGTTTTAATGCCGGATTCTATTATTGATCATCCTAATATACAAACCATTAAATGTAATTTTAGGTTTAGAAAATCTGATAAGCAATACGTTTTAGTAATAAATCAGTATGGTAATAAAATTGAGTTTGATAGTGAGTCTTTCAGATCACTATTAAGATTGAGTATTTTTTACGTCGTTCTTATGCTGGAACACAATATTAAAGCAACAAGTTATATATCTCTACTATAATGAAATAATTCCTAGATGTGTCGCATTAAAAAATTTGATATACAATTGTCTGATTTAGAAGGCTCTTTTGAAAAAATGTTGAAATAGATTTAACACGTTTGTGTTTTGAAATTTCAAAAAAATGTGTAAACAAATAAAAGACGATGTACTTATATATAAGCAAACACTGTCATCTAAGAACTCATCTAAGAACAATATAAAATAAAAATAAAGCACTTCCTAAAATGAGTAAAAGTCAAGTTGTTTATGAGATACATAAGCAAGCTCGTAAAAATTTTCCACGTAGAAAATTTGTTCAGAAAGGAATTAATGACACTTGGCAAATAGATTTAGTGGAAATGATTCCATTTAGCAAAGAAAATAGTGGATATAAATATTTGTTAACTGTTATCGATACGTTTTCGAAGTATGCATATGCAGAAGCCGTAAAATCTAAGTCTGCTTATGATGTAGTAAATGCTATGAAGGTTGTTTTAAAACTGCAAAACTAACCCTTCAAATATTCAGTCAGATCAAGGAAAAGAGTTTTTAACTCATCATTTACAGAGCTTATGAAATCACATAAAATTAATCATTATCATACATACACACATTTAAAAGCTTCCATATGTGAGCGTTTTAACAGAACCTTGAAAAATCGTATGTACAGGGCTTTTAGTTTACAAGGTCGATATAAATGGATTAATATAATTCCACAGCTAGTTAAAGATTATAATAATTCTTATCATCGAACTATTAAAATGAGACCAAGAGATGTTTGCAAAGAAAATGAAGAGTTTATTTTAAAATCGATTTATAATATTCCCAAAACATTTCCAAAACATAAATTTATTATTGGTGACAAAGTAAGAATATCTAAATTTAAAGGAATATTTATGAAAGGATATGAACCTAGTTGGACTCCTGAAATTTTTAAAGTGTACAAAGTTAAATCAACTTACCCAGTTACATATGAACTTGTGGATTATAAAAGTAATCATATCAAAGGTTCATTTTATGAACAGGAGCTTCAAAAGGTTAAAGATGAAAACGCTTTCTTGGTTGAGAAAATAATTAGACGTAAAAAGAATCAAGTCCTGGTAAAATGGCTTGGATTTGATGAAACCCACAATTCATGGATTAATAAAAAGCTTGTTAAAATAATAATAATAATAAAACAATTCAACCATTGTTACATTTTGATTATTTTTATTATTATAATAATACGTTTTTCTTAAAGTAGTATACAATATCAATAATCTAAACATTTTTATACATCATTATTGTTAAGGATATTACTTAGAAAATTAATTATATTATAATGACCATGAGCTAATGTTTGAATTTTATTAGGTAATACATATCTTTATCATCTTTAAAATTAAGAGATATTTTAACTTCTAATACTGTAAAAGTTGATGCCCTTTACTGCGAATAACCCTCTGTTCTCCGTAAAAGTTTTATCTTTTCTAATACATTCAATAAAATGATTATAATTTACCTTATTAACTATTGATTTCTTAACTCCTTTAATTTTTTTATACATAAACTTTCATTTGGTTCCTTATCAACAACATAAGTATATGCCTTTGCTTTTAGCCCCGCAAATTTAATTACAGGTCTTCCACCATTTTCATCTTTCATTAAACCTAATTCTTTATTATTTGCTAAAGTAATATTGTATTGATTATTTGGTTTAAAATTAGAAGTATCAAAACGATCTGGATTGCTTTTAATTAATTCATAAAAATCTTCTTCTGAAGATATAATAAATGAGTCTGTATCCATATAAATAATTTTTACTGATGGACATTTAACTTTAAGGAAATTATAATAGTAATCATACATTAACCATTTTGATAATTCCAATACGCTAAATCCTATATATATTGGTTTATCGTACATTACTTTAGTTTTAGTGGACTCTATAGCAGCCAAATCAGAACCAAATATTTCTACACTATGGAAATTATGTCTAGCAATTCGCTGCCTAAACCCGGGTGAATTTTGTCTTGATTGATAATGTTTAATTAAAACTATTTCCCGTCTCTTTTCAACGTTCTCCATTGTTTTGCCATAAATTGCATTATTCATTAGTTTAAAGAAGTTTTTTCAAAGTCATTATGTGCTAATTTTCTATGACTAGTATTTAAATCAATATAAGGCTTTAACCAAGGAGATTGATTAAAACTAAGAATTCTGTGAATCTTTTTCAAAACTAACCCATGCTGTAAGCATAATTGTAGTTGTTTTAAATGAATAATATAATTTGTTTTATTTTCTAAGTCTGCATTTAATTTTTGTTGTTTACCTTCTGGCGGTATCTTATTTTCAGGACAGAATGGTAACCAATTATGATTGTCATGACATTTATCTGGATATTCTAGATCAACTTCTAATATATAACATATTTTCCTGTAGTGTCAATATCTTTAATATTTAGAATATTTATTTCTTCTAAAGTTAAAAATTTAAAATTAGAGTGTGGAAGTGGCTGACTCATTCCCCATCCATACAAATTATTGGCGTCAATGTAAGCCATATAATTTAATGGCTTGCTAGAATCATAATTACTAACATATTTATTATTTCCAAATGAGATTCTCTCACTGCATTGAGTCAACCCTCCTCGAACTCCTCTTTTCAAAAGTTATACATTTCCGAATCGCTAATTAGTTCCAATTGAATTTTTGTAAATTTAAGCATGGCATCCCATGATATTGATGGGGCTGTTACGTAATTAATTGGATCTAATTTGTAAATATTAAAGCAGATATTTCTAAACTTCTCAAATACATCTGCTAGAATTAAAACATCACTTTCTAAATATAATTTTAAGTAATCTCTAATAGTAGTACAATTAAAAGTCTCCCACACTTCTTGGGCAAAATTATAATCTTCTGTGGAACACTCCTCATCATTTAGAGAATTATAAAATATTCAATGGGTGGAAGCTGCTGTTCATCAAATTTACTGAAACTATCTACATAATCGTATGGAAATACGCCCTTACGCCGCATGTATTTGAATTTCTCCTCTTGAAACTTTGTTTTAAGTATTTTAAAATCTATGTCATCCATATAACAAGCTAATTTTTCAAGGCTAGAATTTAAAACCTATTTAAATCAATAAATCTAATTTTATAACCATTAGAGGCATTTATTGTAATTTTCGTTAATGAAATATATAACTCTTTATTACAGGGTATTGGGCTTAATTCCCCTCTAACTCTGTTATAAATAAATGAATATCATATTTTGATAAATTATGAAAAACTACTGGAAAAAGGGATCACTTAATCTATAAAGAGGCTTACAATTTTATGGATGGTTCCTATATATTTTCCCGTGAATTGGTCATGACACCGGTCCAGGTCGCTTCCGTGAATTTCCTTCTCGCAGGCACAGCATTTTCCGTCAAATGGTAATCCTGCATCTATTGTAGGCCTCTTGGGGTTGCCCAATATCTGTAGTATAAGTCCGTAGTCTTCTCTTTAAGGGCTTTACAGAATTTTGTATGCAGTCATCACCTGTACAATATAAAAAATAAATTAGTTTATGTACTTCAGAGGTAAATAAAATTTTTTACCTTCATATGTCCATATTTCATTTTGAGTTGAATCAAATCTATGTACAACATAAAATGATACTGAACATGCTGTATGCTTCTGCATTTTGTTGTAGCCGATGTATTTGGTGCATTCTGGCATGTACTGTAAGTCTCCAAAACAGCTTCAATGTCGGCGGAAATTACGATCGGCGGAGATAATTTTTATTGTAGGCCTTAAATTGAATTTTGGTGTTTGGCTTTGGATAGAATGCAGCCACTTTTCCACACTCTTTAATATTGTGAACTGTGTTTGTGGGGTTATACATTGTAAACAGTTTTCACAGAAATAACCACCTCCTTTAGCCTTTGTAGTTTGTGAGTAGCACAACCTTTTTATGCTAGTAATATAGGTGTAATGCATCATTTCAAGATCATTATTATTTATTCCTAGCATGTTAATATGATTTGCTTTCACTTCAATTGATCTAATAGTGGGACCAACAATATTTTTATTATCGCTGTCCACTTCGTAAATATTAATGCTAAAATCCACATTATTTTTTTCAAATATTTTTTATTCCTTTTAGTTATGGGAAAATCAATTCCTGTAAAATTTAGGTAGTTTCCTTTATATGTTATTTCATTGGCAGATATATCTTCAATTCTGTAAAAGATGTTTTAGCCATTCTTTCTCGAGCGTATTTTCTTTGTGTATCATCACGAAATGTGGTTGCTTCATGTATTTTATATTCCAAGTGTGCCAAAATACACCACTTGAAACAAAACTGTCAGAGTTTATATATTAATAACAGCATTTCTGGCTCTTATTTTTAGTGGAACTTGAATATATCTACTTGCAGGAATGTGTTCCAGCTTAATAATTGTGGTTTCAAAATACATAAAATTTTGAATAGCCCACCCAGAATCTTTTCTTGAAATTCACTGCTTAATAATTTGAGAATATCAACAGCTTTATCAAGAATTTCTGATAATTCATCATCTTGATATGCAGTCATATATGCTGTAACGAAGTGTTTTATTGTTTCGTTTGTTAAACCTTCTTCGGTTTGTTTAATGTAGGAGCCATATACTCTTAAGTTAAATTTTATTGATCTATAGTCTGCAATACAATTTGAAATGACTTCTATTATATTGTTTTTGCAAACATTATAGAATTCTTGCAAGTCTATAATATCTTTTTTTTTGTTTGTTATCCGATATGACTTTACCGGGAATGAAGAGGCAATTGATAATAATAGTATGTTTTCATTTCCTTTCAATTCTTTTGATGCTGCATTCTTATGCTTTTCAGTCATAAGGTGTTGACGTTTCCTTGTCGATATGTATGTCTCACCGCATACCGGACAATTGATTTTAAAATTCAAATTTGCCGCTCCCGTATATCCCTACTACTATGTGGCGCCATCTATCGGACATTTTTGGAACTAAAAGTGGTGTGTGCCTATTTCGTCCTTAACTGCTTGATCAACCGGTATGTGTCCTTAACTGCTTGATCAACCGGTATGTGTCTAGAATATTATTTTCACCTGGGTTTTATGCTTACCGATCCTTAACTGCTTGATCAACCGGTATGTGTCCTTAACTGCTTGATCAACCTGTATGTGTCTAGAATATTATTTTCACCTGGGTTTTATGCTTACCGATCTAGCGGCGTGTTTACATTACTGTTGAACTGGCATGTTAGCATGCTATGAACATTTTAATATAATTGAATTTGATAGTGCTGCTGGCCAAATACTGCTGCTGGCTAGATTTAAAATTTAAATCAATAATTCACTATGTATATGCCTACCCCAATATTATATTTTAATGGACTTATTTATTTATATGGATTTTTAAATAATAATTTCAATATATATTAATGCATTAATTAATTGTATTAGTATATTAGTATATATAAGTAAGTTAGAATATTAGTAAATTAGTATATATATTAACTTATTAGTATTGTTAGTAATCTCTAAAATAAATATATATTTTCTACCTATTATTTTCTATGAGTAATATTTTCGGTACCCTTGGGAAACTGGTTTCAGTTACCTCTGAAAGGACTCTTTTTTTATTACCTTTCACTTGTGCAGGTCAGAGTAGCAGGTCAAAGGATGCTGTTTTTTTGTGTGTTCTGTTTATTGTTGTTGTGTTTTTTCTGTAACGGCTGTATGTACAGTTGATACCGTATATATAGGCTACTTCGTTTTTTATAGTTCTAGAATTACGGTTTTAATTTCATTAAGATCGGACAACTATATCATATAGCTGCCATAGAAGGGATCGGTCGATTTATATGAAAATGTAAAATTCTACATGTAAAATGTAAAATTTAAAAAATTTACATAATTTGACATTTTTTTTTACATTACCAAATTGGATCGATTTTCAATGATCCAATTGCTGACTGCAAGGGTATATAAACTTCGGTTTACCGAAGTTAGCTTTCTTTCTCGATGTCTTAGATTTTTCCTTTTATCATATTTAAAAATGTATCATATTTAAAAAACAGAAAAATATTGTAAAAATTTAAGGTCTTTTTAAGGTCCTTCTATAGCCAAAAAAGGAGTGATAGCAAAAAGCCGTGTATTTTCGGATTCGTCATTCAAATTGCAAACATTAAAATCCAAAATATTGAATTTCAGAAAATTTCTTTTTTTGATTTTTCAAAACGTAAGAAGATTGGGGGTCAAGAAATTTTTCAAAAATTTGCAAAAAATTTATTTGTTTAAATTTTTAAACTCAGTATGCAGATTTATTGTTGTCATAAAACCTAACACAGAACAGCTTTCCGAATTGAAATTAAGGCTGTTTTAGCTTAGTTATGATTATTTTTGTCTTAAATTTTTCCAATTATCATATTTAAAAAACAAAAAAGTATTGTGAAAATTTAAGGTCTTCTTAAGCTCCTCCTATAGCCAAAAAGGGAGTGATAGCAAAAAGCCGTGTATTTTCGGAATTGTTGGTAAAATTGCAACCATTTAAAACCAAAATATTGAGTTTCAGAAACATTTTTTTTTTTGGTTTTTCAAAATGTTAGAAAGATGGGGGTCAAGAAATTTTTCAAAAATTGGCAAAAATGTATTTGTTTAAATTTTTAAACTGAGTATGCAGATTTGTTATTTTCATAAAACCTAACATAGAACGGCTTTCCGAATTGAAATTAAGGCTGTTTTAGCTTAGTTATGACTATTTTTGTCTTAGATTTTCCAAAAATTATCATATTTAAAAACGAAAAATATTGTGAAAATTTAAGGTCTTCTTAAGCTCCTCCTATAGCAAAAAGGAGTGGTAGCAAAAAGCCGTGTATTTTCGGATTCGTCATTAAAATTGCAAACATTTAAAACCAAAATATTGATAAATATCAGAATCATTTATATTTATTATTATTTTTCAAAATGTTAGAAGGGTGGGGGTCAAGAAATTTTTCAAAAATTTGCAAAAAATTTATTTGCTTAAATTTTTAAACTCAGTATGCAGATTGATTGTTGTCATAAAACACAGAACAGCATACCGAATTGAAATTAAGGCTGTTTTAGCTTAGTTATGACTATTTTTGTCTAGATTTTTCAAAAAACTTATCATATTTAAAAAAAAGGGAAATATTGTGAAAATTTAAGGGGTTCTTAAGGTCCTCCTATAGCCAAAAAGGGAGTGATAGCAAAAAGACATGTATTTTCGGATTCGTATTTAAAACCAAAATATTGGTAAATATCAGAAAAAAAAATTTTTTTTTATTTTTCAAAATTTTAGAAGGTGGGGGGTCAAGAAATTTTTCAAAAATTGGCAAAAAGTTTATTTGTTAAAATTTTTAAACTGAGTATGCAGATTTATTATTTTCATAAAACCTAACATAGAACAGCTTTCCGAATTGAAATTAAGGCTGTTTTAGCTTAGTTATGACTATTTTTGTCTAGATTTTTCAAAAAACTTATCATATTTAAAAAAAAAGGGAAATATTGTGAAAATTTAAGGTCTTCTTAAGGTCCTATAGCCAAAAAGGGAGTGATAGCAAAAAGCAGTGTATTTTCGGATTCGTCATTAAAATTGCAAACATTTTAAACCAAAATACTGATAAATATCAGACAACTATTTTCTTTTTAATGTTCAAAATGTTAGAAGGGTAAGGGTCAAGAAATTTTTCAAAAATTGGCAAGAAATAGATTTGTTTAAATTTTGAATTTCAGTATGCAGATTTATTGTTGTCATAAAACCTAACACAGAACAGCTTTCCGAATTGAAATTAAGGCTGTTTTAGCTTAGTTATGACTATTTTTGTCTTAAATTTTTCCAAAAAATTATCATATTTAAAAAAAAATTAATTTAGTGTGAAAATTTAAGGTCTCCTAAAGCTCCTCCTATAGCCAAAAAGGGAGTGATAGCAAAACGCCGTGTATTTTCGGATTCGTCATTCAAAGTGCAAAATATTGATAAATATCAGAATTTTTTTTTTTTTTTATTATTATTTTTCAAAATGTTAGAAGGGTTGGGTCAAGAAATTTTTCAAAAATTGGCAAGAAATTAATTTGTTTAAATTTTTAATTTCAGTATGCAGATTTATTGTTGTCATAAAACCTAACACAGAACAGCTTTCCGAATTGAAATTAAAGCTGTTTTAGCTAAGTTATGACTATTTTTGTCTTAAATATTTCCAAAAAATTATCATATTTAAAAAAAATAAAATTAGTGTGAAAATTTAAGGTATTCTTAAGCTCCTCCTATTGCCAAAAAGGGAGTGATAGCAAAAAGCCGTGTATTTTCGGAATTGTCGGTAAAATTGCAAACATTTAAAACCAAAATATTGAATTTCAGAAAATTTCTATTTTTGATTTTTCAAAACGTTAGAAGAATGGGGGTCAAGATAATTTTCAAAAACTGGCAAACAATTTATTTGTTTAAATTTTTAAACTGAGTATGTTATTTTCGTTATTGTTATTTTGTTATTTTCGTAAAACCTAACACAGAACAGCTTTCCGAATTAAAATTAAGGCTGTTTTAGCTTAGTTATGACTATTTTTGTCTTCGATTTTTCCAGAAAATTATCAAAATTAAAAAACAAACAAATATTGTGAAAATTTAAGGTCTTCTTAAGCTCCTCCTATAGGCAACAAGGAAGTGATAGCAAAAAGCCGTGTATTTTCGGAATCGTCATTAGAATTGCAAATATTTAAAACCAAAATATTGAAAAATATCAGGAAAATTTTTTTTTGATTTTTCAAAATGTTAGAAGGTTGGGAGTCAAGAAATTGTTCAAAATTGGCAAAAAATTTATTTGTTTAAATTTTTAGACTCAGTATGCAGATTTATTGTTTTCATTAAACATAACACAAAACAGCTTTCCGAATTGAAATTAAGGCTGTCTTAGCTTAGTTATGACTATTTTTGTCTTAGATTTTTCCAAAAAATTATCATATTTAAAAAACAAACAAGTATTGTGAAAATTTAAGGTCTCATTAAGCTCCTCCTATAGCCAAAAAGGGAGTGATAGCAAAAAGCCGTGTATTTCGGATTCGTCATTAGAATTGCACATATTTAAAAATATCGGATCAGGATGATCGAGGTGTCATTCGGCGCATATTTAAAGCTAGAGCACAGCAACATTACAACTTTTTTGCTCCACCGACCTCAATAGTTCACATTTTCAAAATTCTCAATTTCGCACTTTCACTCCTATTTCTCCTAAACTAATAAGTTAGGATGCAGTGTTAAAGAGGTATTGTAACCTTTCGATCAAGATATAAATGGTTCTGATCGGACTATCGTAGGAGATTTTCAATTCTACTCTAGTCTCCTTTCGCACCACAGTCTCGGTGCTCATCGTCACTACGTGGACTGCCGTCCACAGTGATGTCATCGGATCCAAATGACTTGACAGCTATTACTCCAGGTCATTTTCTCATTGGAGAACGACTCAGCACACAGGCTGACAGCGAGCCCTCTCAGCAACCACAGTCATTAGGACAAAGATTGCAATCTGTGTCAAAGCTGAAACATGCCTTTTGGAGTCAACGGTCAACCGACTATCTTTAACATATGGTTCGACAACTGTTAACCTAATTTTGGCAAAACTAAAATAAAAAGGAGAAAAACTGCAAAAGCCAGAACTCAGACCTTTCTTAAAAAAAAAAGTGTTCCCGGCGCTTAGACCGCTAGGCTATGCATGGAAACTAATTACAGCGGCGAATTATCGATGTAGTATTATTTCAAATTGCGTTTTAATGTAAAGCACAATCGTTAAGTTACCGGGTATCTCACAATCAAGCACACTCGACTGTAGCTTTCTTACTTGTTAAATTCTTAGAAAAAACATCAGATATAATTATAATCGATATGGCTTGTTGTTTTTCTTAAGGGTAAACTACTACGTGTTTGATTCCTAGCATCCTGCAAGCGGCTAGGATGTTCGGTGAAAACTATAATTCCTTTCAAGAAGCTGCCTTAAGTCACCATTTTTTTCATACCTAAAATGATTTTTAATTCAATATATTTAAAAAAAAACAAAATCATAAACATGTTTAAAATGTTTAAACAATCGAATGTAGATGTGATATGTGTTTCAGAGACCTGGTTTATGTCCGATATGTCTGATTTGTTAGTAGCTTGTGATGGTTATATCTTGTATCGCTCGGATCGTGTTAGTCATGCTGGTGGTGTAGACGTTTATGTTAGTAGTAAGCATAAATGTAAAGTTAAATGTAAACATCCAAATGACAGTTTAATTGAATATTTATTCCTAGAAGTGGACAGCAAATTTCAAAATAAGAAAGCTCTTATTGGATGCATATACCGTCCTAACCGCCTAGTGGACTTTACGCCTCTAGTTGGCGTCATGAGCGAGTTGACAGTTTCTTACGCGGATATTATAGTTGCTGGTGACTTCAACAGTAATATTCTTAGCGAAAGTCGACTTTTAGATAGTTTTGAGGCAATTGGACTGTATGCTGTTAATAAGACGACCCCGACGCATTTTAGTAATTTCTGTGATACTCTTCTTGACATATTTTTTATCAGTGACCCTAGAAAACTGTTATTATATGACCAGGTTATAGTACCAGTATTTTCAAAACATGATCTCATTTTTTTAACATATGACATACGACTTGACTATACTGAAGAATCGTTTAATTATAGAGAATACAATAGTATTAATTACAATGAGTAACTGGAGGAATATAATGCTTGTGACTGGTGTCCTATTTATCAAAGTCCTTATGTTGAATGTCAGTTGAGTGTCTTAAATAATAATTTGCAATATATGTTTAATAAATGTGTGCCTCTTAAAAGAAAAGTCCTAAAACCTAGACAAAATCAGTGGTTTAGCTCTGAAATTAAAAGCCTTATATATGAGCGTGATCAAGCCTACAAAAGTGGAAGCGCTATAAAACTGAAACTCACAGAGAACTGTACAAATTGGCTAGAGCCAAGGTTTCGAATCGAATAAAATCTGCAAAATGTGAACATTTTAAAAATAAGTTTGAACACGTTGCATCCACAAAACAAACTTGGAGGAAATTAATAAGTTAGGAATAGGAAATCTAGACGAATAGCTGACCACTGTGTTGATGTAGAGGAACTATGCCGAGCATTTTCTCATCTTGATGTACCTGAGGCTAGATGCAATAATTATTTGACATATCAACCATACTGTGATAATAGTTTTAGCTTTGTGTGCTTCAATGAATGTGATGTCTTAGAGAGTATCCTTAAAATAAAATCAAATGCCGAAGGTATAGACGCTATTAACCCTAAATTTGTAAAACTTTTGTTACCACTACTTCTTCGTCATATAACTTATATTTTAATACAGCCATTACAACGTCCACTTTCCCTTCAATTTGGAAAAAGGCTAAAATTATTCCTATAGTGAAACCTAATAAGGATTACAGGCCTATTTCAATTTTACCCTTCCTAGGCAAAGTCCTTGAAAATTTAATCTGTCCAAATGCAGACTTTCCTCGAGCGTAATTCGTAGAAAAGGAGCTGTATAAGTGCAATAACAGACATCGTTGAGGACATTCGTCGCCAACTAGACAATAACTGTGCAACATTTCTAACTCTCCTTGACCACAGCAAAGCATTTTACTCAGTGAACCACAACATACTTAGTACTAAACTAAAAAATCTTTACAAATTTACAAATAGTGCTGTTGGTTTCATCTCGTCGTATCTTGCTGGCAGGCAGCAAGCAGTAGTTTCTGGAAACTGTATATCAAGTTTCAGCGAATTAAGTAGGGGAGTTCCTCAGGGATCTGTATTAGGACCATTATTGTTTTCTGTATATGTTAATGATTTGCCTAGTGTCTTGTCCGGTTGTGAAGTACATTTATATGCAGACGATGTTCAGGTTTATGTTAGTAGTCCGGTTAATCAATTAAATGTTTGTGTAAGTAAAAGTAATGATGTCCTTTATCTTATTGACAACTGGGCGAAAGATAATGGCTTAAGCATAAATCCTTCTAAATCAAAATGCATAGTAATTAGTAAAACCAATAGAAACTAGATGTTTAGAAAGCCTTGCAATTAGTAACAAGCCTATAAAATATGAGGAGTCGGCAACCAATCTTGGTATTACTTTTAATAATACCTTGAGCTGGAGTCAACATATTTCCAAAGCAACTGGTCGAACATATGGCCTGTTGCGTCAGCTCTCTCCATCTAAAGACTTTTACCACAGCAAATCAGGATGCTTATATCAAAAGCCATTTTAATTCCCACTCTTTTTATGGAGTAGAGATCTTTGGTCATGGCGACACTAGAGATATGCATAAGTTGACAGTAGCTTTAAATTCTATACTTAGATATGTGTTTAAACTAAATCGACTTGACCATGTATCCCACTTGACATGTAAATTATTTGACTTAAACTTGACCTCGTGGATAGATTATAGGACTCTTATATATTTCCATAATTTTGTGACAACTCGGCAACCACCGTATCTCTACAATAAGCTCTGCTCTGCAACATCCACAAGGACTAATAATTTCATATGCCCAAGATATAAATCTCTAATCTCAAGCAGACAATTCTTTACAAATGCTATCCGCCTCTGGAACAACCTCCCACATAACTTAAAGACTATTAGGTGCGCAACTCAGTTTAAATTAAAAATTAAAGAATATTTAAAATAGAACAAACAAAAATAGTAAACGAAATATAGATAATATAGGTATAAAACAAAAATACAAAATACAGCAGTATTCTGTACAAGAGCGCACCTTTCAAATCGATATTACTCCTGAATTTTAGTTGAGATGTGGTCAAGATCTTAACCTATATTTTTTCCGAAAAAAAAAATGTTTGTTTTTATACCACGTTTTAAGGCCGTGAGGCCGCGACGCCCTTATTGGTACCAATGACCCAAATAAAATTAATACATTGTCTATGTATGTATATAAAGGCGATTATTTAGTTTGTATCTTACTTCAACTTAATTTTGTAAATTTTTGTTTATTTAACAAAGCTTAGCTATTTTTTCATAGCTAAATCCGACTGTTCATCACATCTAGCAAAGTTAACAGACCATCTAAAGGCGGGGTCCAACACTGTACCTTTAATCTAGTAGACATCTGGCCAAAAATTTAAAAAAATTTCTCATTTTACTTAACTTTGAAAATCCACGATAAATCCATTTTGCAACGGATTTCTGAAGTTGTAGGCCTGTTTGATACTTTGGGCGATCAACTTTAGAAAAAAACACGTCTTGATTTTTCAACGGATTTTTTTCGAGTTTTTAGGATGCTAGCAGCATGTTAACATTTGAGTTAACAGATTAACATTTCCACTTTTTTCAAGTTTATCGACCTCCAGCACACAAAGTACTTATCCAATATACATAAAGTGTAAAAAAATCGAAAGGTAAGTTCATTACCTGTAAAATAAAACATCCGACGGCTAAATTGGTTGCCTACAACTCGAGCTATAAAATGATAAACGTAAAATGAGCAGAATTTTTTTGTGTAAAACTTTAAAAAATCTTTAAAAAAAACGTATCCATAGAAAAAAAAATTATAGCCATTTTTGTGATTTGGGGACTCAACTCTACCAGAATTTCGCATCAACAGGCTTGGAGCATTTTTTTTTTTTATTTTGTAAACTGGTGTAATATAAGTATAAAACAAAAATACAAAATCAATAAAAACAAAAATAATATAGAAATAAGTAACAAATCAAAATGTCATTAAAATATTTATAAGTAAATTGTTAGATTAAGAAATATTATTTAAAACAAACTCGCAATATGTATTAATCCATTTTGACTAGTGCTATAAATATAAGATCACTCTTGTCGCACTAGGATATTAAGAAATAAATAAATACAAAAAAAAAAAAAAAAAAAGAAAACAGGCTTCTTCCCTTGGAAAACCATTTCGTAGCACAACAGTAATATGTTAATTTAATTGAATTCGCCATAACTCTCAGAACTTCTAGACAAACGGACAGACGGACATGGCTAGATCAACTCGGCTGGTGATGCTGATCAAGAATACATATACTTTATAGGGTCGTAAATTTCTCCTTCTGCCTGTTACATTCATGCTCGGTTTTTGTTAGCAGCTTACATCGCTTGCTTAAAGGAACAGCTAATACCGCTCACTTCAACTGGCAACTTATACCGCTAATCTCCGAGTCCCTAGACAAAACACATCAGCATTTCGTTAGAAACTGATTCTTTATTGGGCGTTCTCGCCTTTTTATAGCGGTTTCCACTTATGTACTAGTTACAGCTTCCCTATGTATAATTCCACCTTGGGGTTATCTATGCTAGAGTAATCTTAGACATTCTAGGGGCGATCATAGTACTTTGTGTATGCCTAAACTTGTATATATGTGAGTGCTACTGCACTTGATTACATGTATGTTCTTATGTTGACAAAGGCGCGAATGATTGTGCGTTCTTGTACTTTACAGGACGATAAGAGTATTTCGGTCATACTTGAATCTTATATTTTAAGTGTGTATATACTTCTCACACCAGTTCTTACTGATAGGCGGCGTGTATATAATTATATTACTTGAGCCCTTGATCCGCCTGTGATTTCAAGTGGTTTATTGGATGCGGACAATTATACATATTCACCTTTTTAAAATTCTGCGGGGGGCCTTATTGCCTTTATTTATTTTACTGTATTTATACATAGCCTGAGTTCAATATTAATTCGCTGTTTACCATTTTAACATTAAACTTTTTTATGTTGATTTAACTTGTTCCTGATATTTTTATTACATATTATATTGCAGACCTATGCCCGCCAGTATTTCCATTATTAATACCTATTAATTTAAAATTTCTTTTTTATAAAGTTGACTTATAATTTGAAGTACATCAATTCAAATATTTATTCATATTGAACCCATTAGATTTATTTTCCCTTTATACCAGTAACAACTATTTATAATTAGTGACGCCACAGAATCCTGATAATCGTCTTCTGTCGTGATCTCGTGCGCAGCTGTTAGCAGACTGTTGGTCGGTGCGTTTGCTGCATAGGATTTTCGTGACCTGGCAGTGATGACTTTCACATGTCCATTCTAAGACCGGATCATTGAAGACATGTTGGCAACGACTTTGTTTTAGTACCGTTGACTCATTGGAATCCAGGGCCAACTTCCCTCGGCGTCGCTGATCCCGGTAGTTGGATGCTTCGTGGTAGTTTCTCCTTCCATTTTGGCCAGATTTGCGTCCTCATTTTTGTTGCGTTTTCCTGCCGCAACTTTCCTCCACATTTCCAAATTCCTCCAACGTGAGGACTTGCCGGGGAGATTTCCTGGAGCGATTTTCCTCCAGCTTCCCAAATTCCTCTAATGTAATGGATCAAGTGCAACTGTATGCGTTGATCTACTTTTTTCCGAGATGCTTCCAACTCATTGTCGTTCTTGAGGTTTATATTTGTTACGGATGCCGTCTCGGAACTTCTTCTAGCTTCCACATTTTGTTCATGGTAACTGTTAATTGAATGCGTTTACTACCAGGAGTTTGTACGATTCCCGATAGTATTCATCCCAGCTTAGTATATTGCCCAATCATGGTTTCTTCCTGTTTCAATCCTTGTGTAATAATTTCGGCCAATAAATCTCCACCGATCAGCACATCAACCTTGCTGCGTTTATTAAAGCTTGGATCCGCTAAGATATCATCTTTCCATTTTCGCGAGTCATATTCAAATGACATTGATGGCATTGCATTTATTAATTTCGATAAAACGACTGCTTCGGTCTCAAATCGCTCTTTACTTTTAAATCTTGGACGAATTTTTAGCTGTATCGATGCTTGAGATGATCCAACTAAACTGTCTCCTAATCCATAAATTTGGATATCCGTTTTCTTCTTCTGAACTCCCAACCTTTGAACTGCTTCTTTAGATACAACAGTAATCTGGGATTCTTGATCGACTAGCGCTCGGAGTTTTATCCATTTTCCATTTGCATCTTGGCACTCAATCTGGGCCGTGGCCAACAAGATGGTTTTTCCCGTTTTACATTTCATAGTTGATTTTGGTTCTTTTTTCCTGTATAGCAATATGTGGTGGAGTCTATAATGCGTAAAGCCTTCTCGTCCGCCTTGACAGTCCTTCTGTGGTGTAAATTTGAGGCACAAGCACTTAAAACATAATCTTTCTCGACATGCGATATTCCACTTCTCCCTGATCGACAGATGACTGAATTTTATACAATTGGGTAACTTGTGTTTTAGATCTCTACAATAAGGGCAGATCCCACTCGTAACAGCAGTCAACACTTTTGGAAGTGTCTGGACTTCCTTTGTCGACTTTGACGTGTGTTCGTAATTTTGTTGTCCTTGACGATCAAATTTCCTTAATAGTATTCCAGCAATAAATACGTCTGTGCCGTCTAATGGGATGCCCATGCCCTTTATAGCATGAGTGCATTTTTGTGCCGTGTCCAGCATGTTCTGAACACTTCTCTCTGATTCGCTGTTCATCATAGGCAAATCCAGAATCTTATTGTAATATTCCATAAACAGCTGACATCTGTTCTCGTATCGATTTCTTAAGATGTCCAAAGCTATTTTGTAATTTTCATCCGTTATCAGCAAATGCTTTATTAAATTTGACGCTTCGCCCTTTACTCCTTCAGTCGCATAAGTTTTATTTTGGGCTTCATGTGTTAATCATTGTCTACCATTTCTTTAAACATATTGTTGGAATTTGCATGTTTAAATGTACAAAAGTCACATAGATAATTGTGCACGCATATATTCATAGTTGCATGAATGTATGTGTACGAGAAGTAGACGCACTTTCCGATGGAATGGAGGAAACCGCTAAAAGTAATGGGACCATCGTGCATCTCCTTCTCATCTTCTGTTATGTCCGAAATACCGGATGGCGACAGACCTATCGATAGGCGGAGGGTGGCAGGTCCTAACTATCGGTAGAGTATGGCTAGAAGTAGCTAGATGGGTCGGAGCGGGACTGCCAACCGGGGTTATTTTAAAATTGTGCGCAGCACTTTTTTTGAAAAGGTTCGTTAACCCGGTTTGAGTGAAAAGTAGAAACAACGGAGCTCGGATCAGAAGTTTTCGGGTTTGCGCTTCCTCCGTTTTCTCAAACCGGGCAGACGAATCTGAGGCGAGTAAGAGTGCGGTATTGCGGCTCCGCAGCAAAATTCTTAAGGTAGAAAAAAATATTAACTGAGTGCGAGAGCCGCCCGCCAGTGGGTGAAAAAAAAAATTAAAAATTTAATTAAATGAATTAAATAAGACGCCAGGACGAAAGGAACAAGTGGGATCCCCAAGATTTCGAGACGGGAAACTGGAAGCCGGGTTGGCGAAATATCCAGGTGAGTGGTCGGATCTACGAAATAATAGCACAGAAAAAAACGAAAATTTTTGGTTTGCTATTATTTCTAGAGCCGACCAGAACCCAGGGGACCTTCGAAGGAGGAGGCTAGGGAAATACGCCAGGCCAGGATTTTACGGCCTGGCGCCATTTTTTTTTGCGAGCCCAGACACATGTTTTAATGGCTGCCAAAGAATAACCATAGTCATCCGTCATTCACAAATAAACGAAATTAAATTGTGTGGTGATTGCTGGCCGAGAAGCAAGCTGTAATTTTTGGCGGTGCTTGCGAGAGTTGCGGAAGGTCAGGCCACATTTTTTGGAAGCCGGCGGACCCATTTTTTGGACGGCACTGTCCAAGCACGCAGCCGCAGCCACAGCCGCCACAGTTACTTGCGGAAAATTTTCTTTGTCGCCGGGAAGACCGACGCCTCCCTAGTGGCGGCACCGGGAGCCACCAAAGGCTTCAGCTAGTTTTTTATAGTTTTTAATCTGTTTAGTTTTTTGGATGGGTTAAAATCTTTGTTATTTATTATTCCGTTTTATTTATTTATTTATTTCATTGGCTTATTTTTATTTATTTATATCCATCGTTATTTCGATATTTTTTAATCCATATTTCGATATTTTTTAATCCATATTTATTTATTTATTTATCCACATTTATTTATTTATTTATCCGTATTTACCTATTTATTTCACAATATTTATTTATTTGTTTATCGGCGTTATATATATATATATTATGATTCCGTTGTGAGTGGGCCCGGTCTTAAAATTTATTTTTTGAGTACAAAAATTCTGAAAACATCCTCTATAAATCTTCCCCCCCCCCCCTTGTTGAGCGCTCATCAGGTAGGACTCAGAACTGTAAACAGAAAAATATCGTGGGAAAAGTTAAAATGCTTAAAATTTTATGTGATTTATTTATAAATAATTTTAAGGTTGGGCTTACCATTGGCTGAAGACAAAGTACAAAACGTAGTTCTTAAAAAGTTTAAATGTTATTAAATAATAAATCAAGTACGAAAAAAAGAAAGAAATAGAAATGGAGTAATTTTTGGAAAAAGAAGGAGGGAAGGGATCCTGAGTGTTAGGGTAGAGATGTGTTTGTAGTGGTAGAGAAAGGGGCAGCTGCAATAAAACAATAATAATCTGCAAGCAGACTGCAACGGTCGGGCAGGGAAATGCAGAAGGGCTCCAAACCCCAGGAGTCGCCAAAACGTGACTGCGGAGATATATGTATGTATGTTAGGAGAATGTCGTTAGGTTTCGAACGTTTTGTTTTGTCACTTTGAATTGTGCAGTAGATAGTGTTGTCAAACGTAGAGTTCTCGTCAGAGTCGATTCTATGTTTTTGTCTGTTACGCGTGTCAGGGGCCGGGTTATGTAACCCACGACCCGAACCAAAGCTAGCCGAGACATGGCCCGAGCGATAGCTGCACGCGCAGGACCAGTGTTGGTCATAACACTTCTCGTCGTTCTTTTGCTGGCGTTGAGAGCGTGCGGTTCATACAAATCTAAGTGTGCATTATTATTTGTTCATTGGAAGGTTGCCTGGTTAATACTTAGTTGTATTATATATATTTATTAACAAAACCATAGTTTATGGGCCCAGACACAATTGCAGTGATAGCTGCACGCGCAGGACCAGTGTTGGTCATAACACTTCTCGTCGTTCTTTTGCTGGCGTTGAGAGCGTGCGGTTCATACAAATCTAAGTGTGCATTATTATTTGTTCATTGGAAGGTTGCCTGGTTAATACTTAATTGTATTATATATATTTATTAACAAAACCATAGTTTATGGGCCCAGACACAATTGCAGTGAATAAATAATAGTGCTTTAATCGTTACAATGTGAAAGTGCATAAAAGTGAAGTGTGTGTGCAAGTTATATGACACATTACTTAAGGGTTCTTACCCTACTTGTAAACAACTTTGAGCCGAGAGCTTATTTTCCATAGAACTCTGTCAAGACCCAAGATTAACCAGTGGTCAGCAAATTTCTTTCCCACCCAGATCAATTTCACGCCGTCCGAATCTAACGGATGCTATAAACATCCCAGCCGATATTGTAAACATCGGAGTCCGAAGCGATCCCTTGAGTCCGCTAGAATAAACATCAATTTCCGGCCAAGCCCGAATTGCAAAATCAATTAACTAATTGCATCATCCCATTTTCCGACTCTCTTGAGTCCATTCTCTTTATCAATTGAGAGTCATTCTCTTTGACAATATTTTGGGATATTAGGGACAGATCTCTTAAGCCGAGGTTTGATTATTAATCAATAACCCAGAGAGCGGCAGTCGATTTTGAGATCCAATCGAAGCAGTTGATAAGTGAGAGTAAAATAAAAAGAGCAGTGAAGTTAAATACAACCTATTGTAATAGTGAATAAGAGTTTAATAAAAATAAAAATAAATTTTTTAAACGAGTCACAAACGGATACTTAATTGGCGCCCAACGTGGGGCGGTGCTGTTTAAAAATTCCTGAAAGAAGTTTTAAAACAAAACAGTTTTCGAAAACAAAAGGAATTCGCGCCGCTCAAAACCCAACCGATGACATAATAAAAGTGTTTGCATCGTAAAAATAGCTAAAGGTGGAAATCAATAAATGCAATAATCCTCCTTTGCTAGCAACAACCCAATAAATAGTGTTTGTAACAAAAAACTCACTGCTCCAAAACTAATACTCTCAAAAACAAATATCAAACAAAAATCGAAAAAAAACCAAAAGGACAAATAAAAGCGGAACAAATCATATACAAATACAAATTCATATAAGAAGGACGACCCCAATCCAGAAGGACGACCCCAATCAAGAAGGACGACCCTAATCAGGAAGGACGACCCCAATCAAGAAGAAGGACGACCCCAAGCTACGAGAAGAAGAAAATTAAAGAGACGATTCGTGAGCGATCATATTTTTTTATTATTATTTAATAAGAAATTTGTAAGAAATCATATATAAAAACAAAGTGGAAGACTTAATTGCTGATTTCGAAAAATCCTCAAGATGGCAGAGCCTACAACCAGTCAGGCTGGAGCAAACAAAAGACTCCTCGTAAATCCGCCCCAAGAAAATACAAACCATCAACCACCTAACAATACAGTGTTTAATGTGGGTGATTTAATTAAACAAATTGTAAATTTTGAATTGAATCCATTAAAGGAAGAGATCGTAAATTTAAGATCGCAGCTTTCTGACAAAATTAAAACGGTTGAGGATTATCAGATAGAGACCATAAATCCAGATATCAAGTGCGAAACTTCCTATGAAATCATCAAATCTGTCAGGGAATACAAAGGTGAAGAAGATAAATACGTTAGTTGGAGAGAGTCAGCTGAAATAGCCATGGGGCAATATGCTAGAGGTAGTGAAAGGTTTTATTCTGCCCTATCCATATTAAGAAACAAAATAACAGGTATGGCAAACGATGCCTTAACCCATAACGGCACGGTATTAAACTTCGATGCCATAATGGCCAGACTTGACTTTGTCTTTAGTGACAAACGTCCAATTCATATTATTGAACAGGAATTAGGTGTTTTGAGTCAGGGTAAATTATCCATAATGGATTATTATGGAGCAGTTAATAGAAAATTAACCATTCTAATCAATAAAACTTTTATGACCTATGGTAGAAACAAACCAATAACAGCGGAATTAAATGAGAAGCATAGGAAAACAGCCCTAAGGGTTTTTCATTACCGGCCTCAACGGCCAAATTTCAGATACAATTTTCTCAATGAATCCACCTGACCTACCGAACGCAATGGTCATAGTTCAAGAATTAGAAAGCAACAACATGAGGGCTCACTTCGCAAATAGTTTCACAACAAATCACAGAAAACATAGTGAGCCAAATGGTCAAATAGTCCATTTCAATCACAAGCCAAAACAACCAAACAATAATTACAATAACCAGCAAAACCCTAATAATTTAAGGTTTTATAATGACCACAACCAAAATAGAAACTCTCAAGGTAATTATAATCAGAACAAAAATAATTCTTGGAACCAGGGTAGATATAATAATAACCCACAAAATCAGTGGAACACCTATAGGCAGCCACAAAATAAGCCAGAACCAATGGAGGTAGATGAGTCTATCCAGATACAGAACAGGGCTAACCAGGGTTATAATAAAAGCTATAATAAATATCCAAATAATAATTATAACCAGAACAAGTGGGGTCAAACTAAAAATTTGAGACCCAGTACACTCAGCAAGGCCAAGCTCAAAATAAAAGGGTACCTACTGGAACTGTTAACCAACCGGTTAACAAGACGATGAGACTAAATAACATTGAAGAGAGCCATTTTTAGGCCACAGTCAGGAGGAGGCTTACCCTACTTAATTAGAAATGACCCGAAAATAAATAAAAAATTAAAAATACTAATTGACACTGGGGCAACCTCGTGTTATATTAGAACAGGCATTTATAAAAACAAAAACGAGCTTCCAATATACAAAAGAGTATCTACAGTGAATGGATATTCTATAATTAAATATTATCATAAAATAACTATTTTGATACGCCATATATTTTTATGAAATAGAAGGACTAGACTCAGATTTACTGATCGGCTATAACCTATTGAAAAATAGGAGCTGTAATTGATACAGCTAAGGGAGTTATCAAATATAATGGGAAAGAAGAAAAATTAAATTATGATAACGGAAACCTTTTGAACCAACATTCTTTATCAGACGAAAATACCATTCTTCCATTAACGGAATTTATAGTTAAAAATACTTTGATGAAAAAGCTCAAATCAGATCCGAATCTGAGATGGGTAATCAAAGCGAATTTAGTTTGGGATACAAAATCCTGAACACGCCGTCGTTGAAATATCCGACAAAATACAAGTTTGGGATATACAAATCCTGAGCACTCCGTCGTTGAAATATCCGACCTAAATAAAAGTTTGGAATTTAAAAATTCTGAACACGCCGTCGTTGACATATCCGACAAACACAAAATAAACAACATAAAACATCATCTGCAGACCAAAGAAAGGATCTGGAGAATGATATATTAAATATTATCAATGAAGAGCATTCTAAAATAAATATGCAGATTCCATTTAGAACAGACATACGCGGGGAGATTAACACCGTAAACGATAGGGCCATTTACAGTAAACAATACCCTTATGCTCTATTAGCTTCAGATTTTGTAAACTCTGAAATAAGTCGAATGCTAAAGAAGAAATTATAAGGCCTAGTAGAAGTCCTTATAATTCACCCGTACTGGTAGTACCAAAAAGGGTTTCAATGAAGATGGAAGTCCAAAACTCAGACTCGTAATAGATTATAAAAACTCAATGAAAACACTATACCCGATAGATACCCAATGCAGGACCCTGCAGTTATTTTATCAAATCTTGGCAAGGCCAAGTACTTTTCAACAATTGACTTGGAATCTGGATTTCATCAGATTCTCATGAATGAACCAGATATACAGAAAACATCATTTTCAATTAACAATGGGAAATACGAATTCCTAAGAATGCCTTTCGGTTTGACAAACGCTCCAAGAATTTTCCAACGAGCGATGGATAATATTTTAAGAGAACAAGTGGGTAAAACATGTCATGTTTATATGGATGACATAATTATATTTTCAAATACAATTGAACAACATTACAAAGATTTAATTGTCATTATCAACATTTTGCTGAACGCAAACATGAAAATTTCGATTGAAAAATCAATGTTCTTTAAATTAGAAACAAACTTTCTCGGTTACGTTGTATCTCACAATGTGATAAAACCGATCCCGAAAAATTGCTACAATTGTAAAATATCCGATCCCTAAAAATATTCGAGAGCTTAGAAGCTTCCTAGGTCTTACAGGTTATTACAGAAAATTTGTTCAAAATTACGCAAAGATAGCTAAACCTTTAACAAAATATTTAGAAGGCCAAAACGGCAAAGTATCTAAAAAGCATCACGTAAAACTTTGATACAGTTTGATGACTCAGCTGTTGGAGCTTTTAACGAGCTCAAACAAAATCTAATTGCACAAGTAGAACTAGTACAACCAGACTACAATAAAAATTTACTCTTACAACTGACGCGTCTGACCTAGCAATTGGTGCTGTTCTTTCTCAGGAAGGAAAACCAATTACATTTATCTCTAAAACTCTAACCAAAACAGAACAGTTATATGCAACTAATAAAAGGAACTTTTAGCCATTGTATGGGCTTTTAAAACCTTCGAAATTACTTATACGGGGTTAACAACATCGAGATCTATACTGATCACCAACCACTTTCATTCTCAATTTCTCAGAAAAATCCCAATATTGAAATGAAAAGATGGTATTCCTTTATTGAAAGCTATTCACCCAAAATCATTTTATAAACCAGGAGCAACAAATGTTGTTGCGGACGCTTTATCAAGGATCCAAATTAATAACTTAACGGAAAGTAATGAATCGGTCTCTAATCAAAATACTCAGCATTCAGCAGAGAGTAGTTTTGAGAACGTAATACAAGAAACCCGAAAACCCTTAAATCAGTTTAAGCAACAATTGCTAATTGCAACGGGGAGGTATACGATACATGAGTCGATTAATGTTTTGGAAACACTAGGCATATAATAGAGTTTGACACTCCGGAAAATTTAATATCACTCTTAAGAGAATATATTCCACCCAATATAACAATAGGAGTTCACTGTAATCTAGAAGATTTTTATAGAATCCAAATACCACTCAAAGAAAATTTCGTAAATACATTTTTATATACTAAGACATTTGTCCAGGATGTCGAAAACGCCGAAGACAGATCTTTGATAATCACGGAAACTCATTGTAGAGCTCATAGGGGCTTGATGAAAATTATAGGCAGATAACTAGACTTTATTATTGGCCTAATTTATACAAAAAGCTGAAGGAATTTATAAAGAATTGCACGATCTGCAATCAGAACAAATACAATAGACATCCGGTACAGATTCCTATTGGTCAAGCACCTATCCCAGAAAGAGAAGGTGAAAGTTTGCATCTTGACATCTATTACGCCCAAAATTTGATATTCATTACTTGTATAGATTCTTATTCAAAATACTTAGTCGTAAAAGAAATTTCTAATAAACTAAATATAGAAAATAAAGTTTCAGAAATTTTACTACAGTTCCCATTGGCCAAATCGTTGATGATAGATAACGAACCGAGTTTTTCTTCATCACAATTTAAATCCTTTGCACAGAGAAATGGGATATCTCTATTCTTTGCAGATCCTCGACATAGCACGTCCAACGGACAAATAGAAAGGGCACACTCTACTTTAACAGAAATAGCTCGCTGTATTAAAGATGAGCTTAATTTAGTTGATTATTCCGAAATAATAATTAAAGCAGCACAACAATATAATTTTACAATTCACTCAATAACCAACCAACGACCTTTTGACATATTATTTAACAAAATCAAGCACGATGATATTCCTAAATTATTGCAACAAGCTCAAGAGAAAATGTTGCATTTTCATAATAAAGATAGACAAAATAAGGATTATCACGTAGGAGAGGTAATTTACGAAAAGAAACATGGGGAAAGAAACAAGCTTAATTCCAGATACAAAAACAAGTAGTTAAGGAAAACCTTCCTAATAAAGTTATTATAAATAACAGAAACCGAACTATTCATAAAGATAATATTAAATAATCTGTTTCAAATTACAGATAATGTTTTCAATAATGTACTTATTATTGCTTGTATCAACAACCAAATGCGATATTATGGATTACACGAACCATGATTTCCTTCTTTTCAAGGACACCAAGGATGTTCTGATTTATAAGTCATACACAGATTTATTTCATATAACTAATATAAGTTTTATAGAGATATAATTAATCTTGAAACAGAATTTCTAAATAGTCACGACGACAAGAATTTTCTTTGGGAAATATCCCACGATTTAAAAATTATCAGAATACTTATATCTCAATTAATACCCAGTAGATCGAAAAGAGGCATTAATGAAATAGGCACTATCTGGAAGTGGATAGCAGGATCTCCAGACCATGATGATTTTATAACAGTCAAAAATAAAATAGACGATTTAATACAAAATAATAACGATCAATTCGTTATTAACTCTAAAATATTTAAAGAGATCAAATCTTTGTCTGAACAATTCAAAACAGCCTTTAAGAATCAAGAAATTCCACTTAGAAAATATCGTCTGCGCTTGCTTACTTACGATCTTATGAATTTAATGGACACAATTACACTCGCAAAAATTGATGTATTTAATACCAAAATTCTAAACAATGATGATATACAAGAAATTTATAAACACGAAAATAGACCGGTAATCTTAACAGACCTTTTAGATATATCTGAATTTAAAATCGCTCTGCACAAAGATCTTATTATAATTTACATAAAATACCCTATTATTACCGATCGTTGTGACGTTTACAATTCAAGATCCATTTCACATAATGATGGAAAACTATTAATTGATAATCATGTCGCAAAATGTAGAAATAAGTACTATGTAATGTCTAATTTTAAGACAGAAATATTTAATAATTATTGCACACTTAACTCAGAAGATTCTTGTTTCACAAAATTACTAAATGGAGAAAAATCTTTTGTAATAAAATCCGAGAAAAAATAAAAATGTAGATGTTATCCAAGATGGAGCCATTTTGTAAATGGAGATAATACAGTTAATGACACTCATTTAATTGGTTCATATTTAATAACTTTTAATGGCACCACTAAAATTAATAATATATCTTACACCAATGTAGAAAATAAGATATTGGAATACATCACCGCTCGAAAATATACAGATTTTTAGTATCCGAATATATTATATCTAATGATTCGGAACTCTCGTTCGATAATATTAACATACTAAATCCATTTGTTCAAATCAAACAAACTCAAATACCAATTACGTTAATATTAATCATATTTACACTTATATATTTAATCATTATGGTTATAATCAAATTCAGAAAATTTTTAATATTCAAACCAAGGCAAATTCATATAGAAATTGAAAACAATATGTCCGAAAATGATATAAATAATATTCCCGACAATGGTAATACCCTAGAAGAAAATATCATCGTCGAATTAACCAATCAATTACATTCAATATACCCATCAGTTCCAATGAATCGGGACGATTCAATTTAGAATGGGGAGTTATATGACACATTACTTAAGGGTTCTTACCCTACTTGTAAACAACTTTGAGCCGAGAGCTTATTTTCCATAGAACTCTGTCAAGACCCAAGATTAACCAGTGGTCAGCAAATTTCTTTCCCACCCAGATCAATTTCACGCCGTCCGAATCTAACGGATGCTATAAACATCCCAGCCGATATTGTAAACATCGGAGTCCGAAGCGATCCCTTGAGTCCGCTAGAATAAACATCAATTTCCGGCCAAGCCCGAATTGCAAAATCAATTAACTAATTGCATCATCCCATTTTCCGACTCTCTTGAGTCCATTCTCTTTATCAATTGAGAGTCATTCTCTTTGACAATATTTTGGGATATTAGGGACAGATCTCTTAAGCCGAGGTTTGATTATTAATCAATAACCCAGAGAGCGGCAGTCGATTTTTGAGATCCAATCGAAGCAGTTGATAAGTGAGAGTAAAATAAAAAGAGCAGTGAAGTTAAATACAACCTATTGTAATAGTGAATAAGAGTTTAATAAAAATAAAAAATAAATTTTTTTAAACGAGTCACAAACGGGATACTTAATTTGCATACGAATGTGCATATCTACATACGTACATATATGTACATACATGCGGAGTAGTTTATGAACAACAAGGAGTGATTCCTGAACAATAAAAAGCATTAATTTGGTTTTATGTATAACGCTGCGACAAATTCGCTGCAAAACATTTTTCTATTTCCAGGAAGAAGCGCATACATATCACCAATTCGCCGAGATCTTTCTAGAACGCACATTTTCGAATTCGCCGAGACATCATTCTACAACACACACACACACAAACGCTTCGACAAATTCGCCGCAAATCTGCACGTTGCGACGGAACAGTGTTGCCAAACAGTGCTGCTGCTGAGCAGGACAGTGTTGAGCGACGTTAACACTGTTGTAAGTTGCTGGCCGCTGTTGCTAAGTGTTGCTGTTAAAAGTTGTTGTTGCGGAATTATTGCTGTGGAAGGTTGCTGTTCGGTGTTGCTGAGGAGAGTTGCCAGGTAGTTGTTGCGGTATTTTTTCTTATAGAGAACCATACAATGGATAAAGGGAAAGGAAATATCAAACCGTTTGACGGAGAAAAATATTCAATATGGAAGTTTAGAGTGAGAGCCCTGTTAGAAGAGCACGATCTTTTAAGGGTTGTAGATGAAACTCAAGCAGAAGTGACCGATGAGATAAAAAAGGCAGAACGAAGGTGATGCTTTCTTATCTTACGCTAACAGTGAAAGCACTGCTAAGCAGATTTTTGCAAATTTAGATGCAATTTACGAGAGAAGAAGCTTGGCATCGCAACTATCTCTGCGAAAGAAACTTTTAGCCATGAAATTAAAAGGTGACACTTCACTCCTCAATCATTTTAATTTCTTCGTAACCTCATTACTGAACTTATCGCGTCAGGAGCAAAGTTAGATGATATGGATAAAATTTCCCATTTACTCCTAACTCTTCCACCTAGTTATGATGGAGTTATAACCGCAATAGAGACTCTATCTGAAAGTAACTTAACGTTAGCTTTTGTAAAAACACGACTTCTTAACCAAGAGATTAAGCTTAGGAATATTAGTAAGGATACGAGTGTTAAAGTCTTGCAAGCGGTAAGTAAAAAGGAGTTCAAAGATACAAAATTTAAAAGTAATCCAAAGCAGAAGTTCAAGAAGAGTCTGTTTAAGCCCAGTTTCAAACCGAAACCAAAATGTTTTCATTGCGGTAAGCCAGGTCACTTAAAGAAAGATTGTTTCCTTTTGAAAAAGCAGCCGAATCAGAACTTTAATGAAAACAGAAGAAAAGATGGGCAGGCTCAGATGGCAACAGCAGCAACAACCCAACCAGAGCGTAGTTTTGCAGAGCGTAGTCAGACAAGCGAGGCTGAGTTTATTCTAGACTCAGGAGCATCGGACCACCTTATAAACGACACAGCTTTGTTCTCCGAATATGAGCGTTTGCAATCGAATGTGGCCATCGAGATTGCCAAACGCGGAGAGTTTATCTACGCTACAGCCAAAGGAGTGGTAAATCTTAACAGCTGCGGAAACCAAATCACCTTGCAAAACGTATTGTATTGTAAGGATATTCCACACAACCTACTATCCGTAAAGAAGATGCAGGATGCAGGCATGACCATTGAATTTAACCCTGGAGGTGTAAAAGTATCTAAAAATGGTAAATTGGCCTTTAATGGAATATGTGAGTACAATGTACCTATTATAAAATTTCAATTAAACAGTAAAATATTTACGTCTAAAATTTCGAATAGTGCTGAGTATCGATTATGGCATGAACGATTAGGCCACATAAGTGTAGCAAAATTTTTAGAAATAAAACGAAATAGTCTTTTTGAAGATAATAATATTTTAAACAATATTGATTTAAACCATGAATTATGCGAGGCTTGTATAAATAGCAAGCAATCTAGATTAAAGTTTCAAAAATTTAAAAATAAAGAAAACATTACACGACCATTGTTTGTTGTCCATTCCGATATCTGTGGTCCAATAACACCCTCTACCATTGATAATAAGAACTACTATGAAGTTTTTATTGATCAGTATAAACATTACTGTGTGACCTATTTAATAACTTATAAGTCGGATGTGTTTTTCGTTTTCAAAGACTTTGTAGCGAAGAGCGAGGCTCACTTCAATTTAAAAATTTTGAATTTATATATCGATAATGGAAGGGAATATCTTTCTAATGAAATGCGTGATTTCTGTGTTGAAAAGGCATCAGCTATCATTTAACGGTTCCTCATACTCCACAATTGAATGGTGTATCAGAACGGATGATTTGAACAATCACCGAAAAGGCTCGATCTATGATCAGTTGTGCTAAACTCAATAAGCATTTTTGGGGTGAGGCTGTTTTAACAGCAACCTATTTAATTAATAGATCCCCAAGTAGAGCATTGCAAAATATAAGTAAAACACCATTTCAGATGTGGCATAACAAAAAGCAATCGTTGAAATATCTTAAGATATTTGGTTCGACGGTATATGCTTTAAATAAAGTACCAAAAAGAAAGTTTGACGAAAAGTCAATCAAAGCTATACTTGTTGGATATGAACCAAATGGTTATAAATTGTGGAATGAGGAATCGAGGAAATTTATGACAGCAAGAGATGTTGTGATAGATGAAATAAACATGTTAAAATCAAGAGTTTTACATGGAGAAGATTCTGAGGATCAAAGTAATACTGTTGAACAAAATAATTAATCTTTAAGTAGAGAAAATGAAGAGTTGGATTTTCCTTTGGTGGAAAATAATGAATCTGTTGATTCTGAGTTAAGTGAACAACTCAATGAAAATTCCACATGTCTAGAGAATGCCGATCCAGTTGTTGAAACTGGTGATAAATTAATTAAAAGAAAATAAAAATTAAGAAGAAATCAGACGCAGTGAAAGAATTAAAAGTAAACCAAAATTCTCATATCGATTTTTAGAAAGATGTCTTTTGAATACTCAAATATGCTTAAATGATATTCCTAATACCTTTGATGAAATTAGGTTTCGTGAGGACAGATCTTTCTGGGAGAAAGCTATACAAGATGAACTTAATTCTCATTTTCAAAATAATACTTGTTCCTTAGTGCATAAGCCAGAAAATAAAAACATAGTTGATTGCAGATGGGTATTAAGTATAAAACAAGATGAATTTGGTAACTTAGTAAAGTACAAAGCAAGACTTGCAGCGCGGGGCTTCACTCAAGAATATATGCCTGATTACGATGAGACATTTGCACCAGTTGCACGAATTTCCAGTTTTAGATTGTTGTTGGCACTTTCAAATCAATTCGATTTAATGGTTCATCATATGGACGTAAAAACTGCATTTTTAAACGGAACTCTTAAGGATGAAATCTACATGAGCGTTCCAAAAGGCCTGAATCACTCTTATGATAATAAATTATGTAAACTTAATAAAGCTATATGCGGTCTTAAGCAAGCTGCTAGATGTTGGTTCGAAGTTTTTGAAAGTGTGTTGAAGGATGTTGGATTTATAAACTTAGGAGTTGATCGGTGTATTTATATTTTGGATAAGGGAGATATTTCGATAAATATATATATCTCGTTATATGTGGATGATGTAGTAATTGCTACAAACAAATCGGATACAATGTCCAATTTTAAAACTTACCATCATGACAAGTTTCAAATGACCGATTAACGTGAAATTATACACTTTATTGGAATAAAAATTGATATAACTATATATTAACTATATATTAAAAATGTATTAAGAAAATTTAATATGGAAGATTGTAATTCAGTTAGTACTTCCCTTTCAAGCAAGTTAGACTATACAGCTCTGCAATCAGAAGAATTATGTGATGCACCGTGTAAAAATTTAATTAGTTGTGTGATGTACATTATGTTATGTACACGGCCCGACTTAAGAACTTCAATAAGTATTCTAAGCAGATATACAAACAACAACAATAAGGAACTATGGCAATGCCTGAAAAGAGTTCTTAGATATCTGAAATGAACTGTTAATATCAAGCTTAGATTCACGAAAGTAGCTAATATTAATAATATTCTTAGAGGATATGAAGATTCCGATTGGGCTGGAAATAAAACTGACAGAAGAAGTACCACTGGGTATCTTTTTAAAATGTTTGAAAATTTTTTGGTTTCATGGAGTACCATGAAGCAAAAGTCGGTTGCTGCTTCATCTACTGAAGCAGAATACATGGCCTTGTTTGAGGGTGTAAAGAGAAGCTCTTTGGCTAAAATCACTAATAAATGAGATTAATCTAGAATTAAGTGGTCCTATAGATATTTTTTTGAAGACAACCAAGGTTGTATAAGTATTGCAAATAATCCTACTTGCTATAAGAGAACAAAGCACATAGATATTAAATATCATTTTACAAGAGAGCAAATTGAAAAGAAACTAATTTGTGTAAAGTATATTCCCACAGATCTGCAACTAGCCGACATATAGACGAAGCCATTACCATCTGCACGGTTTATTTCCCTGAGAAGCCAGCTGGGACTGTCTGAATAAACCAACCACGAACCGTATAAACTGTTGCTGAAAATCCATCGCCTTTAGAAGCCAAACATGAAATGGATCTCATGAAAACTTTTGTGATTAATTTCAATTTCCATATTTACTAAGCCTTAAGAAATTGAATTGAATTCATATTCTTATTTATTTTTCAAGTGGATCTCATGAAGTCCTTGTAATTAATTTAAATTTTCACATTTACTCATAATCTTAAGTAATTGAATCGAGTTTATATTTCTTTTTACTTTCATTTGTCCAAACTTTTAACTTTGCTATTTTTGTATAGATCTAGTTGGGTTTTACTGGGTTTCCCCAACTCTTGCAGCAAATGCTGGATCTAATGTATCCCCAGAATTGAAAAAAAAAAAAAAAAAAAAAACAAATTAAAACTAAAGCACAAACTCATGTCAAGAATTGAAGTGATTAATCAATGTAACTTTTGAGGCGGCGTGTTGGAATTTGCATGTTCAAATGTCCAAAAGTCACATACATAATTGTGCACGCATATATTCATAGTTGCATGAATGTATGTGTACGAGAAGTAGACGCACATTCCGATGGAATGGAGGAAACCGCTAAAAATAACGGGACCATCGTGCATCTCCTTCTCATCTTCTCGTAGTTCTTTTGCTCTCTCGATATTCTCGTTCACTTCTTTTCTGGCGTTGAGAGCGTGCGGTTCATACAAATCTAAGTGTGCATTATTATTTGTTCATTGGAAGGTTGCCTGGTTAATACTTAATTGTATTATATATATTTATACATATCGAAAAATCGCGACCATGCCGAAATGTCTCCGAATAATGCAGGGATCTTCATTTCCCTTACAGATATCCGACGTTCCTCGTATTTATTCTGGTGCAACCAAATTTCTTTTGCTCTTCTTTCCATCCTTATTTCCTCATACTGTAGCGTGTAACGTTAGACTGAAGTGTTATGAATCGGAGAATCTGTACTTGCGGGGCACGCTATAGGGTCCGGCACTAACTCGTCGGCTTTGGGGGTGTTGTTCTTGCTTTATACAGATCCTGACACTATCTACACATTATTATTAATAGACCAAGAATTGAGCGTGCTTGCGACAAAATCATAAGTTAGTTAACTAAACCGGAAGAAAATATAAATAAATTCGGAAACAGATAGAATTCAAAGACTTGAGAAGAAGAAAGAACGTAAAGAAAGAGAAACCTTAACGCAAGCGAAGACACGGATGTTGTTGTGCTCGCATGTTGCCCTCCTACCTAAGATCACTCGCCGCAAGAGCATGGCTCTAGTGACCCCTTCGGTACCCTACGACCGTGAAAACATCAGCTGGGTTCAGTATGTTTTAGTTTTAAGTTTCCATTTTAATAATAAATTTAGAGAATTAGAACATAATTAATATCAATAAGAACTAGCGTATAAATTTGTTTTGAAAGAGTAAAATATATAGAGATTTTGCTATGGCTTAGACAGTGCATGGCTATATAACACTAATTGTAAGAATATATATATATAATTTTTGAAAGATAAGGCATGTTGTTCTTAAAGTTTAGGATTTCAATTTTGTTTCCAATGTATAATACTAATTTGATTTGCTTGTTACAATTTAATCTAGATTAATAAAAGATGTTTTGACAAAATCAACTATTAAATTCAAAAATAAATTCTTTTATGTGATATGATTAATATTTATAAACTAATATGTTAATTTAATAAATTCGGAAAAATGCAAACTTCACAGTTAGAGCTTCATTAGTTTCAGGACTTATGTATATAATTTTGGCCATTCGATCAAAAGTTCATGTTTCGCTTTTAGCAAAAATAACTGCGTATAAAGGAATTAAATAATAAAGTCAAACTCACGGCAACTTATCCATCGACGAAAGATCGATCTCCCGGCGCTGGTGTGCTGGAAAAGAATTATGGCGCTTTACACCATAGGGTTAACAAAACACTCGATCTTTTGCAAAACGATTCTAAGAAACTTTTGGCCATTAGGTATCCCGATATCTTAGACGCGAAAAATATAGCTGTTTAAATTTGGCTTTGCTTATGATAAGTTAATTAAGATTACACACTGAATTATATTTATAGATTTTCCAGGAATATTTCCACTTGATGTGTACTGTACTTGCATTTAAAGTTATTTAATCGTGGTCGATTTAAAAAATTAAACAAAAGGCATTAGAGAGTTAAACCGCACTAACATTTCGGGTCATGTGTTTTCGGGTCTAGCCGCTGGATCGAGGTTATGTCTGCGCATGTACGCTTATGTCAGCAAAAAAGGCTGCCGCATAGGTCTCTTATGTAACATCACAAAAAAAATACATCTCGCGCGAAAGAGTTTGAGGTTAGGTGTCGAAGATGTCATCAAAATTAATTAAATTAATTCGCACACGTTGACTGCTGCTGTTTATGTGAGTCCGCTGCCAAGAGATCACGCGCAGGGTGTATGCGTGGCTGCTGCGTAGGTGTGCGCGAGCACAAAACGCCAGGTGCGTGAATGACCTACGGCAAATTTTGGCGCATTGGTGAAAACTGCTGCTGCTGTTGATGTGCACGATGCTGCTGTTTACATGCGCATTCGCCTATGTATGTGTGACCCCAGAGTGTCAATGTGCATGTGGTTGGTCACAGGTTAGGTGCACATGGTTCTCTTGGGGTGCTCCTGGAGACGTCGACTTTACACCCCGCTAACTAGGCGCAACCTTACGAATAAGGACGGTAACAGTAAATACCTAATAAACGACACTATACTCAAGCATATCTACCTTTCGGTTGGCCTCCGATAACGTTTTGGGGTTATGTTGAATTTCTGCCCTGTCTTTGGCGGCAGAAATCTCGCCAATCCTAACGAAAATAACACTCGCTGCTGGTCGGAACGCACGTTCGGAGCCAGGCCGACTCTAATTTTTCCCACTTTAGCTGCCTAGGACATGGATGGGGTTAAGCATAAAACCAAAACAATTCGCCGGCTGAACTTACGGGATTTCAGCTTTGGCTTCTTTCTTTGTTTATCTTTTCACTGGCGTATCGCACTACTTGCGAGATGCACGCGTACCCGAGTTAATATTTCGAATTTTCTTCAACTTTAAACTGGGAACTTATTTATTTGTGCATGTGCACGCCACGATTGCCCGATCGAAAAGAACTAGAACGGAAACCAGAAGTGTTGGCCTAAGCTGCCAGCGGAAATGCCTTGCAGCTGCTGATCGCGCCATGATGAAAACTCAAGCTTTCCAGAGCTACCCTGGTACAGCTGATTACGATATGATAACAATTCAAGCTTTCCAGAGCTACCCTGATACATCCAATTACGATAGTCCTATTCAGTTGGCATCCCTAAAGAAAATCCCTGAAAATATCTAAGCCCCGCTCCCTAAATTATGGTTTGAGCATAAGCTTAGCTTAAAAAAAAACGCTAGACCGCTTTAACGCTGAACTAAATAAACGTCGCTTCAGTCGCCGCTACAAAGCCCCCCCGATAGAATCAGACTAGGGTATATTCTAGCTGATACCCTAGACTGATAACGACTGAAGTCACGTTACTGTCGGATATCTTTTGCATGATATGTCCCTAATAACCGCCCTTGTAGGTCTTCTAGTTCGTAATAAGCATTTCCTAGCTTTTTCCGAACTCTCGCTTTTACAAAAGAAGGACCAAATTTGGCATTGTAGCCAGTCTGAAAACAACTCTGTTTGAAATTTCGCCGATATACTTCTTGCCCTTCGGCAAAGGACACGATTGGTCAGGGCGCAGGTAAGCCCTAATTGCAGATATTACAGACCGATTAACGCGCTCAGACGCATTAGCCTGGGGTGAATGCACTGCAGTCAGTGTGTGAGTAACGCCGTACTGCTGCATTAGCTTCTGAAAAGCATGAGAGCGAAATTGTGAACCGTTGTCGGATACCACCGTTTCCGGAGCGCCATACGCCATAAACAACTCCCCTTCGAGGTACTTTATGACGACAGTAGTATCAATCTTTCGAACTGCCTTGAGAAACACATACTTAGAAAAATGATCCAAAACGATAAAAATACCGATGTTTCCACTTCTTGATCTAGGATAAGGTCCAAGGAAATCGATAAAAAGACGTTGGAAAAATCTTTGACTTTCAGGGCTTTCCTTAATGGAGGTCGAAGTACACAATTTGGAGCTTTTTGTGGTTTTACACACCTCGCAGGCATTGATGTAAGTTTTATATCTGACACTAGGCCAGGCCAGAAATAGTATCTCCTCACTCTCTCAATCGTTTTGTGCATGCCACCGTGGGACGACAAAGGACTATCATGCGCTCGCGAAAGGATTTCGGGTACTAATTCTCTTGGTATCCAGAGTTTCCACGCATACTCATCGTGAACTTGCTCTCCTGTCAAGTGTTCGGCTTTCCGATAAACATAACCGCTGTCGGTCTTGAGATCGGGAAAATTAGTTTGATTTGCTTCTACTTTCTCTACAAGATCAACATACTCAGCAGACTTAAAATGTTTAGAACTAAGATCAACGAGCAACCCTTCTCGCAAATCTAAAGCGGCAACTGTATTCTCGTTAACGCGAGACAATGAATCGGGAACTATGTTAAGTGAACCCTTTCGATGCTCAATGTCAAAATTATACCTTTGCAACGCTAAAGCCCATCGAGCTAAGCGAGAATTAAGGTCATGATTGGACATTAACCATTTCAACGATGCATGATCGGTTATGATTTTAAATTTATGCCCTTCCACATACGCCCTAAAATTTTTAAGAGCCACAATCGCTGCTAAACATTCTTGCTCGGTAACCGTATAGTTACACTGTGCCTTGTTCAGTTTTTGAAATAAAAGCAATAGGACGCTCGTCTCCTTCATCATAAACTTGCACTAAAACTGCGCCTACACCGGTTTTACTTGCATCGCAATGTATTGCAAAAGGTTTAGAAAAATCGGGGCTACATAAGACCGGTGCCTCGCTAAGACAACGTTTTAATTGCTCAAAAGCTTTAATTGCCTCATCAGTCAAGCTAAACTTCCGTTTCGTGGTCATCAAATCAGTCAGAGGAGCGGATAGCGATGCAAAATTTGGAACAAACTTACGATACCATCCACACAAGCCCATAAAACTTCTCAAGCTGCGCAAACTTCTGGGAAGCGGAAAATTTGTAATGGCAGCTACCTTTTCGGGGGTCGGTACGTATTCCTCCGTCTCCTATTATATGGCCTAAATAGCGCACACGCAGCATGCAGAAGTGACTTTTGCCAATGTTGATCGTCAAACCTGCACGCCTTATGTGAAGAGCTACTTCCCTGAGTACTCCGAGATGCCTCTCAAAACTCGCAGAAATTACCAACAAATCATCTAGGTAAATGAACACCTCATTTCTGAGATGAGCTGGAACGACCTTATCCATTAAGCGCGACATTGTGCTTGTGGCATTGCACAGCCCGAACGGCATGACTTTAAACTGGTAAAGAGGTCTACCAGGAACTGTGAACGCCGTTTTGTCACGAGATGCCACATCTAAAGGCACCTGCCAATAGGCGTCCTTGAGATCTAGACTAGATATGTACTCTGCTTTTGGCAAACGACTTAAAATCCCACTGATTTGTGGAAGCGGATATGCATCCTTTTCGGTGAAACTGTTTACCTTACGACAATCCAGACAAATCCTAACTTTCCCAGGCTTTGTTACCATCACGATGGGTGAAGACCAAGCACTTTCAGATTCCTCTATCACATCCAATTGTAGCATCCTATCGATCTCGGCGTACATAGCCTTCTCTATAGCAGGTGAGACAGGGAAATGGCGTTGTTTTATTGGTTTTGCCGTACCCACATCGATCGAATGCGAAATTAAGTTGGTCTTGCCGAGACCTTCTTGAGTAAAAGAGGGAAAACAATTTATCGCATTCTTTAGTTTGGCTCTCTCAGCCTCGGACAAATCATGTTGATCGGTTTCGACCTTTCCATTATCCTCGGTAGCCTCTAACTCGGAAATTTTTAAGCTTTTTGGAAGCAGATCGTAAAGCCTCCAGAAATCTATTCCCAAATACAAATTTTGTTTCAGTGAAGGTATTATATAAATCGTTAATGGATGTTTGACGTTAGAATATTCTACATCCACTTTTATTCGCCCTACTATTTGCTGGGATCTTCCATCTGCAGTAGCGGCATTAGCTTTTATAGCTTTGTTATCGTGATTGTCTAATACTTCACTAGCTAACTTTCCTCCCAAACAACTAATCGCTGCACCAGAATCTAGTAATCCAAAAACTGTACGATTTAGAAGACGAATTGGTAAAATGGCCGAGGATCCTTAGGTCCTGCAGGAAGAGAGCTAATATACTCTAGGCCGAGTTTACATTCCCTAACATTCTGCCAAAATTCTTTTAAGCGCTTCGAACTTCGAGATTTAAGCTGTTCCAATTCAGGTATGTGGTCAACGTCCGGGATAGTCACGTTTTTAATTCTTGGATTTTGCTATGTAGCAAAGAACTAGCAGCTGGTTTTTTGTTCGTCTGGGAGAATGGGTGACACAACTATAGGTGCATCAATTATTCGTCGGTCATTGTGGCTTGACTTCGAACGGCAATCGAAGTCTTCTGTTTGAATGGCGACTTCGACATGCCGGCTTTGTAGTTTTTTGAACACTTACTACAATTTGGTTTGTATGTGTTGGCTGCTCCACAGCCGTAACAAAAGATTCGTATTTCAGATACACAATCCTGATATCGGTGTCCTTCCTTACGACAGTTCCAACATAACAAAGAAAAAGCCTCTATATCTGCCTCATCTTCAGATTCTATTCCTTCCATGTCTTCTTGTTCTTTATTGAGCTCGGAGACTTCACGCTTAAACGAAGAACCTCGAGCGTATCCCGAATATCGCTTAATATCGGCTAAAAGTCTTCACGTCGCCGACAAATTTCTCTCAACTCCGAAACTGATTTAATTTCGATATTTAATAGTTCATGCCTAATTTCGGGACGTAGGTTGTTCTTAAGGACCCGAACTAATTTATGCGGCGTCCATGGAACCTCTAGCTGATCAATTAATCCTGATATATTCTCATAAAAACAATCAAAACTTTCATTTTGTTTCTGCTTAGTGTTTCTAATCAACTCTTCGATATCCCCATCATCCCTACTCTGCCTAAACTGTAGACGTAAGGCTGCACAAAATGAATCCCAGACAACTTCGCCATGTGCTTTGTGATATCGCCAATAGAATTCATTGGCTTTGCCTTCAAAAGCACACTTGCATTTTACAAAGTACAGAGAACTTCCCCTTCTAACGTTTCCTTCGTGAGTGTCTCTACCCTGTATATGAAATTGTCCACTGATACTCCTACTCCAGAAAATTTGATCTTCCATCCATTTAATATGTGCACAACTTTATCCGGTCGGTTCAGCAAGTCAGACGTGGCGCTTCTTTGGGAACCCGGAGAAACCGTAAGAAAACGGGAATTTTCCAGAGGTTCATTTCTTGAATCGGACCGACTATTCATTCTTTCTATGCCTTGAGCATCAGATTGTTGAATATTATCAAAGCTACGAGTTTGTGACGTCAAAGCTCTTGTTATACTGTCTGTTACGGAACTTTGAATCAATTCTGTCACTTTTTCCGAAAGAGTAGAGAGTAGTCTCCGCTCCATGGCTAGTAAAGTCATAGCGTTAGCGGTTATTACGCTTGCCGCATTATTGCTACTATTATTGGTATTTGTAGTTTGTCCTGAAGAGGAAGGTCCACCATCTGATGCTGAGTTATCAACACTATCTACCAGCTGCTTACTTTTTGATCTACTGCGAGTTTGTAGCGCTGAACTATCATGTGGTTTCACGACTGCAGGCCTACAAGCAGCATTGCACACTGGACATTGTGTACTTTTCTTAAAGTGAGCTTCTATACACTTCTTGTGGAATTCATGTTGACAGGATGTTATGAACATTTCGACGACATTAATGTCGGCTTTACATATCGGACAACCTGCGGCTGGGCCCCTTCTGCCTCCCTATTCGGAGATCGGTCTAGACCCATAATGCACACAGATATTGACAAAATATTTGATAGAAATTTTAATGTTACGACAACAGTTAACCAACTGTAACCAAAGATTTAACCAAGTAATTGTGTTTATACTTCTATAAACAAGATTGTAAACACCAAAAAATATAATATACGGAAAAGATATTACTGAACTCCTTGCTAGATGTCACACGAGTCGAAAGGTACTTTTAAAAGAGTTTCTCGGAAACTATAGAAAGTATAGAAATAAAAGAAAGACGTTTATGTTTATAGAACCTATTCCATAAAACAAAAGGAGGGAAGTATTAACTTCTTTATCACGGACAGCGGACAGCGGCCTGTTCAAAAACAGATTCGCATGTATTCCAGCATATGACAAGGGAATATAATACTTCTGGAAAATAATAAACTAAAGATTGTCACCAACTATTTGTGGATACGGCACAGCTCTCAAGTGATGCCAGTATTTTCCGAACAGTTAAGTTAATGTCCATCTTTAATTTAGAGGGGTTAGTTAGTTCAACGACTTGGTGTTTTAAGTTGGGACAGAAGACCTAAGTTGATTTTTTTGTGCTTCTGTTTTCCTCAGACTAATAGACACCTTATCATTTCTGCTAATTTTAGGAAATTCTCCAGTTAACCTTTAATTTCGGACAGCTAGAAATAATGATATTCACTTAGCATGTTTTCCAAGAAAATTAAAAATTACAAAGAAAGAATTTAAAGAAAGATAAAAGATAAAGTTTAACTCAAAAGAATTTGTTTTGAAAAGATTGAATTTATTTACCAGTGAGTCTTATTGAATAAAAAAATACTCAGTAAGGCCCCTACACGTTGGGCGCCACTTTTTCTTATTAACAATAATGAATTATAACTGTAGCGTGTAACGTTAGACTGAAGTGTTATGAATCGGAGAATCTGTACTTGCGGGGCACGCTATAGGGTCCGGCACTACTTCGTCGGCTTTGGGGGTGTTGTTCTTGCTTTATACAGATCCTGACACTATCTACACATTATTATTAATAGACCAAGAATTGAGCGTGCTTGCGACAAAATCATAAGTTAGTTAACTAAACCGGAAGAAAATATAAATAAATTCGGAAACAGATAGAATTCAAAGACTTGAGAAGAAGAAAAGAACGTAAAGAAAGAGAGAAACCTTAACGCAAGCGAAGACACGGATGTTGTTGTGCTCGCATGTTGCCCTCCCTACCTAAGATCACTCGCCGCAAGAGCATGGCTCTAGTGACCCCTTCGGTACCCTACGACCGTGAAAACATCAGCTGGGTTCAGTATGTTTTAGTTTTAAGTCTCCATTTTAATAATAAATTTAGAGAATTAGAACATAATTAATATCAATAAGAACTAGCGTATAAATTTGTTTTGAAAGAGTAAAATATATAGAGATTTTGATATGGCTTAGACAGTGCATGGCTATATAACACTAATTGTAAGAATATATATATATAATTTTTGAAAGATAAGGCATGTTGTTCTTAAAGTTTAGGATTTCAATTTTGTTTCAATGTATAATACTAATTTGATTTGCTTGTTACAATTTAATCTAGATTAATAAAAGATGTTTTGACAAAATCAACTATTAAATTCAAAAATAAATTCTTTTTATGTGATATGATTAATATTTATAAACTAATATGTTAATTTAATAAATTCGGAAAAATGCAAACTTCACAGTTAGAGCTTCATTAGTTTCAGGACTTATGTATATAATTTTGGCCATTCGATCAAAAGTTCATGTTTCGCTTTTAGCAAAAATAACTGCGTATAAAGGAATTAAATAATAAAGTCAAACTCACGGCAACTTATCCATCGACGAAAGATCGATCTCCCGGCGCTGGTGTGCTGGAAAAGAATTATGGCGCTTTACACCATAGGGTTAACAAAACACTCGATCTTTTGCAAAAACGATTCTAAGAAACTTTTGGCCATTAGGTATCCCGATATCTTAGACGCGAAAAATATAGCTGTTTAAATTTGGCTTTGCTTATGATAAGTTAATTAAGATTACACACTGAATTATATTTATAGATTTTCCAGGAATATTTCCACTTGATGTGGACTGTACTTGCATTTAAAGTTATTTAATCGTGGTCGATTTAAAAAAAAATTAAGCAAAAAGGCATCAGAGAGTTAAGCTGCACTAACATTTCGGGTCATGTGCTTTCGGGTCTAGCCGCTGGATCGAGGTTATGTCTGCGCATGTACGCTTATGTCAGCAAAGAAGGCTGCCGCATAGGTCTCTTATGTAACATCACAAAAAAAAAAAAATACATCTCGCGCGAAAGAGTTTGAGGTTAGGTGTCGAAGATGTCATCAAAATTAATTAAATTAATTCGCACACGTTGACTGCTGCTGTTTATGTGAGTCCGCTGCCAAGAGATCACGCGCAGGGTGTATGCGTGGCTGCTGCGTAGGTGTGCGCGAGCACAAAACGCCAGGTGCGTGAATGACCTACGGCAAATTTTGGCGCATTGGTGAAAACTGCTGCTGCTGTTGATGTGCACGATGCTGCTGTTTACATGCGCATTCGCCTATGTATGTGTGACCCCAGAGTGTCAATGTGCATGTGTGGTTGGTCACAGGTTAGGTGCACATGGTTCTCTTGGGGGTGCTCCTGGAGACGTCGACTTTACATCCCGCTAACTAGGCGCAACCTTACGGGTAAGGACGGTAACAGTAAATACCTAATAAACGACACTATACTCAAGCATATCTACCTTTCGGTTGGCCTCCGATAACGTTTTGGGGTTATGTTGAATTTCTGCCCTGTCTTTGGCGGCAGAAATCTCGCCAATCCTAACGAAAATAACACTCGCTGCTGGTCGGAACGCACGTTCGGAGCCAGGCCGACTCTAATTTTTCCCACTTTAGCTGCCTAGGACATGGATGGGGTTAAGCATAAAACCAAAACAATTCGCCGGCTGAACTTACGGGATTTCAGCTTTGGCTTCTTTCTTTGTTTATCTTTTCACTGGCGTATCGCACTACTTGCGAGATGCACGCGTACCCGAGTTAATATTTCAAATTTTCTTCAACTTTAAACTGGGAACTTATTTATTTGTGCATGTGCACGCCACGATTGCCCGATCGAAAAAGAACTAGAACGGAAACGAGAAGTGTTGGCCTAAGCTGCCAGCGGAAATGCCTTGCAGCTGCTGATCGCGCCATGATGAAAACTCAAGCTTTCCAGAGCTACCCTGGTACAGCTGATTACGATATGATAACAATTCAAGCTTTCCAGAGCTACCCTGATACATCCAATTACGATAGTCCTATTCAGTTGGCATCCCTAAAGAAAATCCCTGAAAATATCTAAGCCCCGCTCCCTAAATTATGGTTTGAGCATAAGCTTAGCTTAAAAAAAAACGCTAGACCGCTTTAACGCTGAACTAAATAAACGTCGCTTCAGTCGCCGCTACAATACCCATCTAAAACCGTCTGGGTAAGTTGTCCATTTACTTTTAGTTCATTGAAACTATCAGTAAGTCGTTAAAAATCTTCCTCTATATATTTCATATATATTTCTTGTAGTTTCGGGTCTTGTCCCGCATTAACCAAAGTTCCTTGAAGCGCAATTCTTGCTTGATGGTACTCGCGTGATCGCATTTCCTCTTCTTCCATTTGGTTTAATATTGATGACTGGCTAGCCGCCAGGCCATTAAGTGATTCTTTTTTAGATACCATTTTAATAATATTAAAAATTCTTTATTTCAAAATATTCTCATGTTCCAATTATATCTTAATTCATTGCCTCTATTATTTTTGTTTTCTTTTAAATTCTGTCTCACATAAACCTTTCTTTTATAAGCGTTTTCCTAGACTATTTTTCAACCTTCACACGCCTCCGCTGTCGTCGTCTTTCGTGGACCTTCCACGTCGATGTATTCGTGCTGTCTTCTCACGCCTCTACTGGCACTTTTGTAGAAGCCGTGGTCCGACGCTTGATTCTTTTCGTGGACCTCCCACGCCGTGTAGATTGTTACGAAACCAAGCCTCTGATACTTGATTGTTTTAATTTCGTGGACCTCCCACGCCGCTGTAGATTCGTAGGGTTACTTGCTCCTAGTAATTTCGCGAGCCTCCCACGCCAATATATTTTTTTGTATACTTTGCTGTTGTTTATCAAACAAAAACACCTCTTAACGAGGTGAGATAAAAGTGACAATAGCACATTCAACTAAAAAAATTTCTGATACCAAATTTTGTGACGATTAAGAGTTATTTCAACAACAATATTTAAAAATTGTTTAACTAGTTTCAAAATCGGCACGCTGCCTGCTTTGCCTTTTTAATTTTTTCAGCTAAGTGCCGATTATGAAACTAATAAAACAATTTTTTAGTATTTTTCTTTAAATAACTATTAATCATCACAAAATTTGGTATCAGATATTTTTATACCCGGTACCCATAGGGTACAAGGGTATTATAAGTTAGTGCCAATCGAGAATGTATGTAACAGGCAGATGGAGGCATCTCCGACCCCATAAAGTATATATATTCTTGATCAGCATCACCAGCCGAGTCGATTTAGCCATGTCCGTCTGTCCGTCTGTCCGTCTGTCCGTCTGTCCGTCTGTCCGTCCGTCCGTGTGAAACAACAGATCTCAGAGACTATAAGAGCTAGAGTTAGTGACAGCATTGGAATCTGTTGCACGCAGATCAAGTTTGTTTAAAAATTTGGCCACGCCCACTTCCGCCCCCGAAAAACAAAAAAAACGGTATATAACCATATGCGTGATTTTTGGCGTAAAGTAAATAGATTGGCTTAATAAGTAGGCAATCGTGGACGTGTTCTGCTAATTTGAGTAAAATCGGATGATAAACATAAAAGTTATTAAACAACAAAGTTTCTGAGAGAAAGTGAGAGAGAGAGCGCACTGCTTAGGAATAATTTCGCGTGTCTGAGCACTTAGCTTTTGGGTGGCAGTAGCGAAAAAAAGTGTTGCGTGCTTTCGAGCGCAGTATTAATTCGTAAAGCAGCTGCAGAATTAGTTATTTTTGAACGTTGCTTAACATGTTTTTAGTAACATTTGACTTTATTTGTCAACTTTTTGTTTTTTCAATGTCCGTGTGCTATTAAATTTCACGGGCAATACTTTGGGTACCGGGTATCTCACAGTCGGTCACTCGACTGTAGCTTTCTCACTTGTTTGAGTTGAATATGCCATCGTCACTTTTATCTCACCTCGTTAAGAGGTGGTTTTGTTAGATATCAGAAGTTTTTAAAATGCCATATGTACATATGTAGGTCTCCAATTGTTAGTGTTAATTAGTATAGCTCAATACCATGTCCAGAGGTCGTTCCTATATGACTTAGCTATTATTAAAAATTATACCACATAGGTATGACATCTGATATTAGCTGAACGCCGGTTACCGTCACAAAATTTAGTATCTCGTTAAGTGGTTTTTTTGATATCAGAAGTTTTTGTTTCAAATGTGGAAAACTAACAAAAAAATCCATATATGAAGAAGTAATCTATATGGGATCATTGGTACCAATTTTAATGAAAGAGCGAATTTTCGGCGATATAAGTAGTACCCCAAAAGGTGAATAGTAATCAAAATCGTAAGAGCCATTTTTTTTTTTAATTAAGAAAATCCTATACAAAATTAATTTTAATTTGAAATTCTTAATTAGATAAATTTGTAAAGGCAAAGTAATTATCATTTAAAAATACTTTTCCAACGACATATAGCACGTTTCAGTAACTTTTGTCGTTCAGAAGTTATGGGCGCGAGAAATCGATATTTTTCCTATTTTCCCGCCAAAGAAGGGGGAAAAGCAAAAAGTGGATCAAATTAAAAACAAACATTTTAAAAGGTTTTTCAAATTTAAAATATTTTACGTTTTGTTTGATGGTTTTAAAGTTTATTGCAATTGTGCAAGTTATATGACACATTACTTAAGGGTTCTTACCCTACTTGTAAACAACTTTGAGCCGAGAGCTTATTTCCCATAGAACTTTGTCAAGACCCAAGATTAACCCGTGGTCAGCAATTTCTTTCCCACCCAGATCAATTTCACGCGGTCCGAATCTAACGGATGCTATAAACATCCCAGCCGATATTGTAAACATCGGAGTCCGAAGCGATCCCTTGAGTCCGCTAAAATAAACATCAATTTCCGGCCAAGCCCGAATTGCAAAATCAATTGACTAATTGCATCATCCCATTTTCCGACTTTCTTGAGTCCATTCTCTTTATCAATTGGGAGTCATTCTCTTTGACAATATTTTGGGATATTAGGGATAGATCTCTTAAGCCGAAGTTTGATTATTAATCAATGACCCAGAGAGCAGTCAGTCGATTTTTGAGATCCAATTGAAGCAGTTGATAAATCCGAGTAAAAGTAAAAGAGCAGTAAAATAAGTTCGACCTAATGTAATAGTGATTAAGTGTTTATTAAAAATAAAAAATATTTTTTTTTAAACTAATCACGATTGAGATATTTAATTGGCGCCCAACGTGGGGCCGTGCGATCAAAAAATTCTAAAACAAAGCTTTGAAATAAATGTTTAAGAGTTTTAAAGTAAAAAGGAATTTAGCGCGGCCAAAACCCTGATACAACCGACGAAAAAATAAAAAGTTTGTGTTGATAAAAAAAACTAAGGTGGAAAATAATTAATGAAATAATCCCCTTAAATCTCAAATTACAAAATAGTGATCGTAAAATAAAATTCACTGCTCGGACATAATAAAAATCAAAAAGTGCAAAAAATTTCATCAAGAAAATAATAACCATCGGAAAAAACATTTTAATTCAAGAAATGTTTAAAAACAAAAATGAACAACAAATTCTTCGAAACCATCAACAAAAAACATTCAAAGAAAACAGGCTGAAGGGAAATCCCTCGCCACACATAGACAGTAAAAAAGAAGGAAGACCCCAAATAAAAAATCCAAAAATCAATCTAAAGAAGGACGACCCCAATCAGGATCATCAGCCTAAAGAAGGACGACCCCAGCCAGGATCATCAACCAAGAAGAAGGACGACCCCAACAGGATCAGAAAACTACGAGAAGAAAAAAAATAAGGAAGACATTTCGTGAGCGATACTATTTTTTTATTATTATTATTTAATAAGAAATTTGTAAAAAATCAAATATAAAAACAAAGTGGAAAACTTAATTGCTGATTTCGAAAAAATTCTCAAGGTGACAGAGCCTACAACCAGTCAGGCTGGAGCAAATAAAAGACTCCTCGTAAATCCGCCCCAAGAACATAAAAACCATCAACCACCTAACAATACAGTGTTTAATGTGGGTGATTTAATTAAACAAATTGTAAATTTTGAATTAAATCCATTAAAGGAAGAGATCGTAAACTTCAGATCGCAGCTTTCTGACAAAATTAAAACGGTTGAGGATTATCAGATAGAGACCATAGATCCAGATATCAAGTGCGAAACATCTTATGACATCATCAAATCTGTCAGAGAATATAAAGGTGAAGAAGATAAATATGTAAGTTGGAGAGAGTCAGCTGAAATAGCCATGGGGCAATAGGCCAGAGGTAGTGAAAGATTTTATTCTGCCCTATCCATATTAAGAAACAAAATAACAGGAATGGCAAACGATGCCTTAACCCATAATGGCACGGTATTAAATTTCGATGCCATAATGGCCAGACTTGACTTTGTCTTTAGTGACAAACGTCCAATTCATATTATTGAACAGGAATTAGGTGTTTTGAGTCAGGGTAAATTATCCATAATGGATTATTATGGAGCAGTTAATAGAAAATTAACCATTCTAATCAATAAATCTTTTATGACCTATGGTAGAAACAAACCAATAACAGCGGAATTAAATGAGAAGCATAGGAAAACAGCCCTAAGGGTTTTCATTACCGGCCTCAACGGCCAAATTTCAGATACAATTTTCTCAATGAATCCACCTGACCTACCAAATAGTTCAGGAATTAGAAAGCAACAACATGAGGGCTCATTTCGCAAATAGTTTCTCAACAAATCACAGAAAACATAGTGAGCCAAACTCTGGAGGAAATGGTCAAACCCAATTTCAATCACAAGCCAAAACAACAAAACAATAATTACAATAACCAGCAAAACCCTAATAATTTAAGGTTTTATCATGACCACAACCAGAATAGAAATTCTCAAGGTAATTATAATCAGAACAAAAATAATTCTTGAAACCAGGGTAGATATAATAATAACCAGCAAAATCAGTGGAACACCTATAGGCAGCCACAAAATAAGCCAGAACCAATGGAGGTAGATGAGTCTATCCAGATACAGAACAGGGCTAACAATGGTTATAATAAAAGCTATAATAAATATCCAAATAATAACACTAGTCGACAAGAAAAATGCCGGCGAATAAAAGCCATTGATTCTGATAGATCTGAACCGGTACATTCCTAGTCCGAAACTGAAAAGTTTCCATCACCCACCAATTTTGAGAAAATCGCGGTCAAAATATCATGCACTGCTTGAATCGGCACTTTTCAAGGCTTAATAACTCCCAAACCTTACGTTGCCCAGAGTGGGTTTTCAGCTTAAAAAGAGCTTTGGCCTTTCTACTTCAATATTAAACAAGAGTATCCAATGGGAGACCTCTCGTTCTTTAGTTATAATGCATTTTACAAACTTAAATTTGTCACAAATTTTAGCTATGTTGTAGCCCTGATAGTTCAAACATTTTTGTTAGAGACTGCTTTGGGTTCGGAACATTGATGTTTCTTCAAACTTTCCATAAATTAATTGGTTTTAAGTTAAATACTTTAAGAATAAATTCAACTTTGTATATAAATATGATAATCAAAAATGTCCAGAGAATGTGTTGTTAGCCCATAAAACGTTTGTTTTGTGTGCTTAAATTATAATCGCAAACCAATGTTTCTAACCAAAGCGAAGACTCTCACCAGATTTGCGATTATGCGGAATGGAATGCGGATTTCTTTCAAGGTTGGATACTCTTTAAGAAAGTCATTTTGCCATTTTGTGACGAGATCAGTCGGAAGAGGCTGGTCCCAGCTCAGCTCCCGCAGCCAAATCTCTTGCATGAAAATGTTGGCCAGAACGACGAACGGCATAAATTATCCTCCTGGATCAAACAGTTTAGCTGATTGGGATAAAATCCTCTCGTTTGGTGTACTCTGTCTGGAGAGAGATATCCATCGGCAGAAAAAGGACACTATCAGATGTAGCTTGCCAACGGATTCCCAGGGTTTTTGCCATACTGGCAACTTCCAACTCAAGAAAGTCAGCCCTGATCAAGTGTTCCTTGGGAATCCCTTGTAAAAGGTTTTTTATGGAAATGCACCCGACACCTAAAAAGGCAGCCACTTCCCAGGTTTTCTCTTAAACGAAGCGATGGTAATTGGGCTCACAGCGATTCCCCTATTGCTGAAGTATTTGCAGGCGATCTGAAGAGACGCTTTACTCCGTTTGATTTTGCAACAAGCCAGGAGACCCAGACAACAATCTCTAGGTTTGGGCTCTTCTTTGGTTCTCCTGTTGCTGTGCGGCCTGTGGATCAAGATGAGGTACGTGATCATATTAAGCGACTGGTTCCCACGAAAGCTCCTGGCATGGATGTAATTTATGGTAGAGTAGCAAAGGCACTTCCTAGCTCAGGTATTGCACAGCTCGGCCTTCTCTTTAATGCTTCCCTTAACCTTGGCCATTTTCCATCCCCCTGGAAACGTGCACTTGTCACAATGGTCCATAAGAAAGGGAAAGACCCGTGCACACCAGAATCTTACAGGCCGATAAGTCTCCTGTCCACTTTCTCCAAGATATTCGAGCGGATCGTGCTTGCTCGGCTGCTGAATATTGACGCCTGCCGGGCCACCAATTTGGCTTTCGAAATCGCCATAGCGCTATTGACCATGTTCACAGAGTGGTTAACCACATTCTGAGTGCTTTAGAAGATCGCAAATATTGTTCGGCTGTATTTCTAGACGTACGGCAGGCCTTTGAGAGGTTTGGCATGAAGGTCTATTTTACAAATGAATGCCGCTTTTACCTGAGGGACTCTGGCAGCTTATTGTGTCATTTCTGGATAACAGGAAGTTTTCCGTTGAGATCCGTGGACATCGTTCGGAACTACGCCCAATTCACGCTGGTGTACCTCAGGGCAGTGTTCTTGGCCCGGTACTGTACACCTTTACACATCGGATCTTCCAAGCCCCATTGCTCGTGGTACTCTTCTAGCCACCTACGCAGATGACACTGCTTTTATAGCTGCTGACAGCACCCCCATATCGGCTTCCAATCGCGTCCAGACATTCTTGGACGAATTCGAATGTTGGGCATCTCGATGGAACATAGCGCTTAACATTGAAAAGACACAGCACGCCACTTTCGCCCTTCGGCCTGGCCGCTCACGTGCCCTTTATTTGGATGGGAAAAGGCTAAAGCATGAGGATAAGGTTACGTACCTTGGCGTAACCCTAGACCGCCGACTTTGCTGGAAGGGGCAGATTGACCGACTCTGCGGATCAGCAAGGACAAAGCTCGAAAAAATGGATTGGCTCCTTCGTGCTGATAGCGGTCTATCCCTCCATGCCAAGGTGCGACTATTTAAAGCCATTGTCCTTCCGACACTGAACTGGGGGATAACATGCTGGGGCACCGCTTGTGACTCTTCACTAAAAAGGGTGCAAACATGCATAACGAAGGCTCTGAGAAGGATGCTGGGAGTTAAGTGGCACCACTACGTACACAATCACACGCTATTTCAAGGCACAGGAATACCAACTGTAACAGAAACAATTTCATCATTTACAAACCGATACAGAGACCGCCTGCTAGCGCATACCAACCGTTTGGCAAGACACCTTGCCATCCCGTTAGGCCGACGACGTCTGCGCAGAAGAAACCCTGCGGACCTATGGATGCTCGGCCGAAACAGACATGGACGCTTACTTTAACACCATATAACCACACATAAAATGCCCCAAAGTGGCGCTCTTCCCACCCGCAGTTTCCGGGATCTATAGTTACTAATAATCAAACACGAAAACAAGAGCTACTCTTGTGAAGCGTGATAATTAAACTTACAAAAAAAAAAAAGGGTTCTTTTCGTTTGACGTTCATTTGCGCAGTGGAAAACCTGCACTCTCTCGAGGTCCCACGGAGCTCCTTGATGGCTAAAACAGCTGCATTCTGGGTCTGGCTGTCATCTAGAACATCGTTAACATACATTAATTAAGAAATTATTTCACTTGCCCACGGATATTGGTCAAGTACATCCTGAGCCAGTTGTTGAAGCACGCGTATGACCAGAAAGGGTGCACAATTAACGCCGAAAATAACAGTGTTGAGCTCATAGTCACAGAGTTTCCCATCTTTATCGTGGAACAGGATCGGTATGGACGAGAGTTGCCGATATACATCTTTGTGATGTCAGATTGCAGTACCGGGCTTGTATGAAGGTTATCATTCAAGCTGTATCCGTTTGACGATGGATTGGAGGCGTTGAACACGACGCGAACCTTTGTGCTGATGCTTTCTGGCTTTAAAACCGCGTGGTGTGGCAAAAAAAAAGTTGCTGGACTCGACATTTGGCTCTCATACAGCTCTTTCAAGGGGGCGTTTTTACTCAACCATACTTCGTTTCTAAGGAATTGCGTCAGTGCGATAGACCTTGAAGGCCCCAGGTTTATCGAGTTAGGGTTTTAAAGGGCAAAGAAACAACATACCTCCCTTCTTCATCCCTTGTAGTGGTTTGCTGAATTCCTTAACCAGCTTCACTGGAACATCCTTATCGTCCCAAAATTTGGTAAGGATGCCGTCTAGTTGAGCCTCGGTGACCGACAACCGCGCTGATAAGAAAGATACTCTGTTAGTCGGATTCTTCGCGATTGGCCCGCAAAGAATCCACCCGAATATGGTCTCTAGTCCAAGAATTGTTCCTATGAGCACGTCAATCTGCGAACTCGTAGAAATTCTGATCTGCTATTTGGATCATGTTAGCCATTTAGAGGCTATTTCTGGCCACTTTTCAAAATATTTGACACTTTTTTTAAATTTGCAAATAGCTAAAAATAAAGCCATTTTTTTTTTTTCTAAGCCATTTTGAGCCATTTTTTAAATTTTCTGTTATATACTATTCTTTTTTACACATACATATTTGCATTGACTGATTCCGATTAAAAATGGTTCACAGAGATATCGGAACTGGTATTTAACTGAGTGGTTCGCGTATGTGAACTATTTCAGATCGTTTGGTCACTCTTTACACTTTTTGCGGTGTGCTTTGGCTTGTTAAGGTGTTAAAGTGGTCTGTTAAAGATGGCGAAAATACAATATAAGCAAAGTTTTCGGGATGCCTGGCTGCAGGATGGCAAATTTAAAGACTGGATTCGCAGGGATTGTTCAAATCCACAAAGGGCCTATTGCGCACACTGCAACTCAACAATAAGCGCCAACACTTATGATGTCCGCCACCACACCGCCTCAAAATAACATGTGGAATAATAAATAAAATATTCTTAAATCTTCAGGAGTCGCTTTCAATTACTTTCGTAAGACTAAAGGGGAGCTAGTATCGACATTCTTAGGCCTCGAACAAATAGAAGATGGAGATTCAGTTACTGTAGCAGATGCGGTCAAAATTTGATATTAAAAAGTAAATTAAATATAGCTAATATGCTTGCAATTGGCCCAGATAACGCTAGCGTTATGACTGTTAGAAAAGTCAGTTTCTTCTCTAAAACTCCTGAAATGTATATGACATTCGATTCAGCTAGCAGTGACAAAATCGTGCACAAAAATATTACCGAACAGTTTAGAATTTCTGGTTCACGAGACGTGCTCTTGGTTTCTGTCGGCAATTAAATTACAGAAAAATGTATCAATGCATAAATAATGAGAAGTTATACATTCAAACATTCAAGCCCACAAATTGTGATTGTTCATTACTAATGTATTAACCATTTAACGATACGGTAGAGCTTACAGGATTTGTTGGTACGTAATAGGTGCGAAAGGTATTTTCTAAATTTTCCAAGCTTATAGCCTTGTTCCACTGCTACATTCAGCTCCATTCTCGAGAATGGTCCATTATTTTACATAGGTTTTAAATGGTCCGTTCAAAATCGACAGTCCATCCTTTCACCATTCGCCCCGAAGGTTTCTATAAATTCTAAAATAAATACCGAAAAATATCGATTATCGATGATATTTTGTGAGTGCCTTTTCTAAACACAGGTGATTGAAAACTTGCAAGGTAAGCACAATTTTCTTCTTATTGTTTTTTTAAATATTAATTTATTTTGGATAAAGTCGAGTGGAAGGAAACGCAAACGCTCAATTAATTGGGCGCCACATCATAATGCCCTAGTGTTGGACTTGTGGATAGAAAACATCATTCCAATGCGGTCGCCACAAAAAAACAACCATATATACCAAAGGATGGCCGAGAAGTTGGTTGAAGCCGGTCTAGAGGATGTGGAGTGGAAGGACGTAAGGACAAAAATAGACAACCTGACCAGGAAGTTCAAGTACGTTTATACCAAAATTAATTGGAACTTTTATTAATAAAGTATATGTATTCTAGAAATGAGATTAAAGAGCAGGGTACCACTGGAGGGGCACCTTCAAACTGGATATATATATTAATATAACTTTTAATAACAAAGGAAACATTTAGTAAAATTTATAAATGTTTTGATATTATATAATTTGATATGGCTTTTCTAATAGTTTCCGGATGGCCGTCGAAGTCGTTGGAACTATTAGTTGGCTCGGGATGTGGGCGTTCCTCTTCTAGGTTGTTTGTCCAGGTTTCCAAAATTGCGCTGTTATTTTCGTTTAAAAAGTTGTGAAGGACGCAACAACGCCTGCTTAGCTGTTCGTCCCATTAACATGTCGCGGGATAATGTAGATGGAGCTATGGAACAACCGACAGTCCATTTTCGAAATAACGGAGCAGTGGAACAAGGCTATTAAACTAAAATATTTTGTTTTCATTTCTTCAGTGGTCAGAATTGAAGCTTCACTTTGAACTAGCCGCTACTTCGAAAAAAAGTCACAAGGCACAAATTCTGAACGGGCTATACAAGATGAGAAAAATTATCTTCATATGGTGTTTTTAAGGCCCATATTAAAAGATATGCAAATACTTAACAAAAATTTTCAAAGTCGAAATGGAAACAGGAATATATTCAAATCCTGGAACACGTTAATCTTATTTCTGTGGCTAATATGCTATCACCAATTCCGAATGAAAACATTGTCAATGTTCTAAAATATTTATAATGCAAAAATATCGACGAAATCAAAATACAAATTGACAAAATTCGTTTCATAAAGTGAGAGTTTGTAGAGGACACTACAAAATTTTGGGCGGAAGTCCTGAAATACAAAGACCCTGTAATCAACAATCCAGTTCATGATTTAGCAGAATATGCCCTAAAAATTCTGTCTCTGCTATGGTCGAATGCGGAAGTCGAGCGAATATTCTCGCAGATGAAAGTTGTGAAGAGCAAATAACGCAACGCCTAACATTAAGTGCTATTTTGTATACAAGGTTAGTTTAAAATATAATATGTACATTTTATAGAAATACAAATTGATATAAAAAACTTCAACATTTTTAACAGATATGCACTACGCAGACAGTAAAAATGCTGCCACAAATTTGTCCTTCCCCTTATAAGTATTTAACGCAAATTGCTGGAAACGATAAGTATTCGGATGTTGATGAAGCTGATGAACTAGATAAAATAATTAGTTTAATTTAAGAAATGAAACATTGTTATTTTTGATTTTTAATTTTAATTTATTTAATTTATTCTATATTGAAAGCATGTTACTATTTAGTTTTTGTTTGATAAGATATGAAACAAAGTTACTTTTTAATTTATTTTTGATTAGTGAATAAAATAGAAGTATTTTTTAGCCACTTTCGCTTGGAGAAACCTGGCAGCACTGATTGGATGGGGGGCAGGTCCCTTAACGAACCTTCGGGTATTGTATAGGATGGAGATTTCCGGCTAAATGTGGTAAAACATATGCGGAGGTATCGATTTGGATTTGTGACCTATTGGGGGAGCCTATGTTGAATTGACAGCGCTTACCAGTCTGGGCAGCAACAGGTTGGTTTACTCCCGAAACTTGGGCTTGGATGGATTCATAGGGAATAACCGTTGAATAACCGTTCTGATAGCAAGGTTGCCTCTAAACCCGAGTCAATTAAGGCATGTGCTGAGTACCTTATGCACAAGTTTCAAATCTCTATGAGTGCCGTGCTCAGGAGGACCCCTTACGTATTCACAGCGAGGTACGTTTTGACGTTCGGCGAAGTGGACTGTATATCTGGCTGTGGGTCAGGTACGCATACTGACTGGAGTTGTGGAGGACTGCCTTGATGCAAGAGGGTAATATGGCGAGCTTTGCACGTGTAACTATGGTGTGACATAGTCGCTACTGAAAATTTCACAGTCTATTGGAGGTACGAGGCACCCACTAGGAAAAGGCGACAGTGTGGGAAGTTCAGAACGCGGTTGTACGCTGGCCTTTTTAATTGTTTCGTTTAATGTTGCGACACATCGCTCAAATACCGAGTAACAGTAGTCATACTTGGGTTGCATGACTGTCGTGTCTGTACTATGTAATACAGAAAGAACATCAGATCACTTTTCGTACTCTTTCTCCACCTTATCCCAGAGCGCATGTATCTGCTGAAGTCGGACCTTATTAGTGTGAACGGACGGAGGTGTGTCTGCTGTGGTGTTGACTCTGGCTTAGAATTGACTAACCCTATCGGTTACATTCACAAATTTCGTCAAAGCATTTGTAACTTCAGTCTCAGCCATTTTTGCAGTTGTTCTCGTGATGGGTACTGCCTTTTGGGTGGGCGGTAACGACTCGCTTTTGGCTCTGACACGTCTGGATGTTCCTGCTGTTGGGACGGTCAACTGAGCTCTTCGTTCCTCACCTTCACCCCTTTCCATATTAAGCTCGCGTAGGAGCCAGATAATACACTGATGAAAAAAAACCTGTAGACGTGGATGCTGTCGCTGGATAATGCGTGCAGAAGATTAATGGAAGCAACGCATTAACTTGAAAGTTGTACTGACCACGCGGGATGACGCATATCGAAAAATAATCGAAAACAACGCCTAATCGATTTGGAACTTGGCCAGAGAAAAACAAGTGAGAGACCTACAGTCAAGTGTGACCGACTGTGAGATACCCGGTACCCAAAGTATTGTGCATGAAACTAAAAAGCACATGGACATGGAAAAAAAAATTGAGACAAATGAAGCTGAGCAAATGAAAATGAGCAATGTTCAAAAAAGACAAATTCTGCACCTGTACGCAGCTGCAATACGAATTAATACTGCGCCCGAACATTTTTTTTTCGCTTCTGCCTTTGTGGCTCAGAAGACGAAGAAGAAGAAGCATATACAAACTTTATTGTTTAATAACTTCCATGTTTATCATCCGATTTTACTCAAATTTTCAGAAAACGTCCACAAATGCCTACTTATTTATTATATCTATTTACTTTAAGCCAAAAATTATGACTATAGGTCATATAAAGTTTTTTACGATTTTCGGGGGCGGAAGTGGGCCTGGCCAAATTTAAAAACAAACTTGATCTTCGTGCAACAGATTCCATTGCTGTCACCAAATTTGGTAACTCTAGCTCTTATAGTCTCTGAGATCTGTTGTTACAGACGGACAGACGGACAGACGGAAATGGCTAAATCGACTCGGCTGGTGATGCTGATTAAGAATATATATACTGTTTGGGGTCGGAGATGGCTCCCTCTGCCTGTTACATACATTCTCGTTTGGCCAAAATAATAATACCACTATGCGAATTGATACGATATATTATTTTTTAGGAATATAAAATGGATGTATATGTTTGGAAAATATGTATATATTCTAAAAAAGATTTAGAAGGATAAACTAAATCATAAAATAAACAGAAGAAATGGATGCGGAACGCGGCGAATCGGAAAGCTGCTTGAAAATTTAGTTTGTTTTTATACCCGGTACCCCTAGGTTACAAGGGTATAATAAGTTAGTGCCAACCGAGAATGTATGTAACAGGCAGAAGAAGAAATCTCCGACCCTATAAAGTATATACATTCTTGATCAGCGTCACTAGCCGAGTCGATCTAGCCATGTTCGTCTGTCCGTCTGTCTGTCCGTGTGAGACAAAAGATCTCAGAGACTATAAGAGCTAGAGTTACCAAATTTGGTGAAAACATTGGAATCTGTTGCACGCAGATCAAGTTTGTTTTAAAATTCTCCACGCCCACTTCCGCCCCCGAAAATCATAAAAAACGGTTTATAAGCCATATGCGTGATTTTCGGAGTAAAGTAAATAGATAGACTTAGTGAAAATTTGAGTAAAATCGGATGATAAACATAGAAGTTATTAAACAATAAAGTTTCTAAGAGAGAGAGAGAGCGTGCACGTGCGTGTTGCTCAACATGTTCCTAGCAACATATGTCTTTGTTGGGTGTTGCTCAGCATGTTCCTAGCAACATTTGTCGCTTTTGGGAGTTGCCCAACATGTTCCTAGCAACATTTGTCTCTTTTGTGTGTTGCTTAACATGTTTCTAGCAATATTTGTCCCTATTTGTCAACCTTTCCTTTTTCCATGTTCATGTGCTGTTTAATTTCACCCACAATGCTTTGGGTACCGGGTATCTTACAGTCGGTCACACTCGACTGTAGCTTTCCCACTTGTTAGATGTAAACCCTTTGAGCTTTGCGGTGCAATGTGAACGGAGTGTATTGGTCTGTAATGCAGTGGACTGCAATATGGAATGCACAGAATCCCCTGTGTAAATCCACAAATTCCAATGTACAATGTAGATGTGAAAAACAACAACCCACGAATTAAAATATAAAAAAAAAAACAATTTACGAATTACTGGGTTGTGTTTTCCATTCAGGATGCCACGAAAAAAAAAACTGGCTGCCGACGCACTATGAGGCATCTAGAACAAATATCGCGACAAAATGAAATTTTTGTTTTTTTAAGATATTCAAAATTTTGTAAATGCCACTTTAAGGGTTATTAAATTCTGCATATGAATCTAAAAGAAAACGAATATGAGTTGATTTGTTTTTCGACAACATGCTTTTAAAGTAGAGGCTTTGGAATAAATTTTTGCAAACCAATAGAAATAAGCTAAGGCTCTGGTAGCTAAGCGTGTGTGCCTGTCGCCGCGCCAAGCTAACTCAGCCAGTGGGAGTTGGCAGTCACATGCCGACTACTGAAGACCGACCATACGTGGTGAAGAACCACATCCTGCTCGAGGTGCCCCTGCTCTAGACTAAATATGGCGGATCTAGAGAGGAAAACTCGAAAAAACCCGTAATCACCGGTGTTACCGTACCGTGCCTCTGTGATGAATGGCACTACGTTAGTGTGTCTTCTAACGGTGGCTTCCGGAAACCTGGCACCTCCGGCCGTATAAGTGCCCGATCCGGGGTATGAGGCTCTACCCGGGGAAACTTCCTTCCTCATTACTCGTGGGACCAATTTATGGAATCAATTGTAAATACACCCCAAGAAACAGGGTGCTCTAGCAGCCCCAAATCGATTGAAATCGAACCCATCCGGGAGCCCGAAGATGCTATGGACATATGTTCACAAAGCTCTGGCACCGATAGCATCACCAAGGAAGAGGAAGAAACTCTGCTCGCCTCCCTAAGGATGACAAAGCAAGGCGGAGCGCACTATCGGGCGCCGCAAGGAAGAGGTTGCGCAGACACCTTGCGAACGGCGTACCCATGGAGGAGGCCAAAGGCTCGCCCAGAAGCCTATGGACCCTCCAAGGAAATGCCCAGCAGGAGTGGCGCTACCACCAGTAAAAGAGGTAGATCGGCCAACACGACCCCAGAAGAGGCGTCGAAAAAGAGGGCCATGTACAAAGCCGCGGCACCTAGTGCCCAGACGAAGGGTGATCCTGCAAATGTCTTGCCGGCCACGGAGGCTCCAGCAGCCACTACAACCGCAGCAGCGGATGGGCAGACAACACAGGAGCAGTCACCCCAAGTCGGTGTCATGGCCTCTTATAGGGACGTTGCCAGCTCGGTGAAGATGGCGATACTCCCTGCCGACTACCCTAAACATCTACTCACGACCGAGCAGCTGAACACCATTCAGTCCGCCATCCTATCGAGAGTGATGGCCCTGAGACACGGCTCTGTGAAGCCGTTGTTCTCTGGCTGCACCTTTCGACCAGGATGAATGGCCGTAACATGTGGAAATGCGGAGACAGCTGAGTGGCTATGCACAGAGGTGCCAAAGCTACGGCTGTGGAAGGACGCCCACATCAAGGCGGTCCCTGAGGCAGAGGCTCCACATGCCGCTGTCTTCATTGGGTACTTTCCGCTTCCAAACGCGGAAATGAAGACGGACGAGATCCTCAAGCTCGTCGAGGGCCAGAACAGCGGCCTGCGAGTGGGAGACTGGCGCGTCTTCCACCGTGAGATGAGGCAGAGCATGGCCATCACAACGATTGAGCTGGATCCAGTTTCAGCTAATCGACTGAAGTCGCTGGCGTATCAACTGTCCTTTGCGTGGGGCACGGCTACTCTTAGGCTGCTCTCGCAGCGGAGAAGCCCACCTGCTCCAAGGCAACACAGGAGTGCCACTGATGGCACAACCCGTGCAGGTACAGAGGTTAGCGGCACCACAGTTGCCCAAGAGCCCGTGCCACCGAGGAAAATTATGCGCCCTCCCCTCTACGGGCGCATCACGCGCGGAACAGGGCGCATTAACAAGGGTGTGAGGCACATACCTGAGGAGGAGGCCCTACTGCGCACCAACCGAGGCCGGAAGATGGCGGCCAGGGGCCGCAAGAGGGCGGACTAATGTCCCGGAGAAACATGAGATGTCTCCAAGCAAACCTCCACCACGCAAAGGCCGCGTCTGACGTCCTTTGTGAGAGGTTTGCTACAATGGACATAGCATTTATCCAGGAACCATGGGTAAATGCCGGACGTGTCCTGGGGCTAAGCAACCCATCTGGTAAGCTGCTATATGCAAACGGCCAACCTCGCCTTAGAGCGGCTTTGTTAATAAACAAAAATCTAACGTTTGTTCCCCTATCACAGTTCATCACTAAGGACCTGGTGGCGGTTTGCATTAAAATACCCACTGCCCATGGCGAGCAGGAGGCAGTGCTGGCCTCTGCCTACCTACCCGGCGATACTGACGATGTGCCTCCGGCGGCTACCTGTGCCCTGGTAGAGCACTGCCAGAGAAACCGGCTCCGGTGGTTAATTGCTTGCGATGCCAATGCGCATCACACGGTCTGGGGGAGCACCAACATCAACAAAACAGGTGAGTACCTTCTTGAGTACTTAATTAGTAATAATATAGGTTAACTAAATCAGGGCAGCGAACCTACATTTATCAATGCAATTAGAGAGGAAGTCCTTGACCTAACTCTCTGCAGTCTGAATATGTAGCCCGTTGTCTCAAACTGGCACGTTGCGAATGAAATCACTATGTCAGATCACCAGCACATCATATTTAATATAGGAGGTGCCTTGCAATGTAGCCTAGTTACTAGAAATCCCAAAAACACAAACTGGGATCTATTTATACCCTTGCAGAGGGTATTATAATTTGCTATGATATTTGCAACGCAGTGAAGGAGGCATCTCAGACCCCATGAAGTATATATATTCTTGATCAGCATCACCAGCCGAGTCAATCTAGCCATGTCCTGTAACGATCGGGGCGGGATAGCTCAGTCTCGTCCAGGATTCGCTGCAACAAATTTATATTTGTTGGGCACTATGCCAAAATAAGAACTCCGGGGTTTAGAATTAAGTAATATAATATATATTTGAACTGGGAGTTGCACCTCTTTTCTACCACACCTGTCTTAAGCGGGGCACAAGACGCCCTATCTCTAACAATTAGTTCACGCCCGACTCGCCGGCCAACGCCGTCTGGGTGATCACGCCGCGCTTACGCTCCGCTTGATACTCCGGTGCTACCCGCACTCGGATACTCTCGCTAAGCTTCGCTCCGCTAGATACTCTGGTGCTGCACGCTCCAGATGCTCCCGCTAAGCTGACGCGCTGGCAAACTCACCGTCCGCCTGGGCACTTACAAACTACGAGATGGAAGAAAGTAGTGAACTGGACTCGCTTGGTCAAAGGGAATCCTCCCCAAGACTTACTGCGTTACTGCTTATGGTAAAACTGCTCTGCTGTCCCCTGAACTGATCCTTGGCTCGTTTCCCAAGGAGTCACTTTCACTAGCACTAGCACTGGTCACTGTTCACCGACGACTTAACTCCACACTTAACTGTCCGACTGACTTTCCAACTCATTCCCCGAAGTGATCCTGCCTCGCTCTTTTATACCCCCCTGCAGCGCTGCTATTCAGCAGCCCGCTCTCCCGCCAAAACTCCTTGCTCAGCCGATCCTCTGCGGCGCTGCTGCTGCCAATTCAGCGGCCCGCTCTCCCGCCAAAACTCCTTGCTCAGCGCATCCGTGTCCCGCTATGCGCTGACTATCCGCTCTGCTGAAAGCTTTCTCTCCCTTTCTCCGCTCTCACTCCATCTCTTCTACTGCTTTCTCTTATACTGTTCTCTCTTCTGTCTATCCTGCGTTCCCTTTGGCTTATTGTAAGGGATCCTAAAGATTCCTTACACTCCCCCCCTTCTTCGGCAAAAAAATCAATAAAAAAAATCCCCAAACCCTCTTCTTCTTCTTCTGCTGTTCCCCATTCAAATTTCCGTCCGTTCCCGCCCTGAAGTGAACCGGTCAAGTGTACTGGTTCGTTCGTGAACCGGGCGATCTTCAGCTGTTCCCTTCGGAACCAGTTCGACGCTCGGTTAACCACCAGCTGATTTACCTAACCAACATTGTTTACCTTTTTTTTCCCAACAAAGTATTTGGTTTAAAAAAAAAAATGCAAAACGCGGTAAGTTCCCCCTTCACCTCTCTCTCCACTCTCCTTAACACCCCTTCAAAGCCCTTCCCTGACCAAACGCCCATCCAGTCCTTTTCCTTCATTTATTTCCCTTCATTATATTACTTTTTATGCTACTTAACCTAAATTACATAAACTTATTTCTACTCCAGTCTCCTCACGGCTCCACCTGCTGGAATACCCGCACGTCGCCTCCTCTGCCCAGCCGGATGCGGAACCTCCCCTCGGGCAGGTTCAGCACGATGGCTGCCCGTCTTCCGACGCCGTACGTCTCCTGCCGCCTCCTCACCGATCGCAGCACCTCGGGCGGCCAATTTAGCTGCTCGACCCGCCGCCACTCCAGCTGCCAGCCCGTTCGCTGCGTCCCGCCTGGCCGCTCTTCTCTCTCCGCCTCCTCGACCTGCTGGGCCCATGACCCCCTGACCGGGTGACGGCCATAGGACCATGGGTCACCCGGGCACTGCTGCTCGTTCGGGGGTTGCGGCTCCGCCTGCTGCCGATACCCCCTGGGGTCCCGCGGATGTTGTTCCGGCCACCGAGGCGCGCACTGCTGGTCCATCGGCCATTGAGGACGTTGCTGCGGATGCTGCAGATACTGCGGTGGCTGCTGCTGCTGCTGGTGAGGTGGAGGCTGCTGTCTCGGGAGCTGTTGCTGACCTAGCTGCGGCTGTGGGGTCTGCTGTTGCTGCGACTGTGGGGTCTGTCGTTGCTGCGGCTGCTCCACATCCCAGTCCAGCTCTAGCTGCGACACCCACGCCTCCAGCTCCTCCTCCACCAGCATCCGCAGCTCCTCCTCGACCTGGTCCTGCCGCTCATACGGAGCCTTCGCTGCCGCCTCTGCTGCTGCCGCCTCTGCTGCTGCCGCCTCTGCTGCTGCCGCCTCTGCTACTGCCGCCTCTGCTGCAGCCGACTCTGCTGCCGCCGCCCTCGCAGCTTTGGCCACCGCTGCCGCCTCTGCTGCTGCAGCTCTCTCGGCTGCCCTCTTGGCGGCCCTCTCGACGGCGTCGGGATCCGGGATCTCGTCCAGCCGCCACCCCGACGCATCGCCCGGCACGATTACTCTCTCCTTCCAGGAGATCGTGTACACGATGGAGTGCACCCAGAAGCCGTCCTTGTACTTCCGGTCCTGGGTTGCCTCCACCGTGTACCCATCGTCGTCGTCCTCCACCTCGGCCTGGTCCTCGTCATCGCTGATGACCACCACGTCCTCCTCCATCGGCTTCGGGTTAGCCGATGGCCGTGGTGGCGTCGGCGGCCTGGCCTGCCGCCTATATTGCGGCACCTCCGGCGTGTCGCCTGTCGCCTCCATGGGCTCCTCGCCCGCGTGCCCCCTGGGCTTCTCGCCCTCACCCTCACTGGGCTTCTCGCCCTCTCGCGTGGCTTTCCGCCTCGCCGCGACCTATTGGGCTTCTCGCCCCCCCCTGCTGGGCCTCTCGCCCCTCCTTCTGGGCTTCTCGCCCCTTTTCCTGCCGGGCTCTCCGCCCCTGGCAGGCTTCCCGCCTGTCACCTTGGGCTCCTCGCCCCTTACCGGCTCCTCGCCGTTCATGGTTTTTCTGGTTTTTTTTTTTTTTTTTAGGTGTTTCCTTGAAAGGGGAGAAAAGAAAAGAAAACAAAAAACCGAAAATACAATAAATGAACTAACCTAACCATAAAATCTTGTTTTTCTCCTTATGCCCTACTTACTGCGGTCTGCACTGCTAATTTGTTTCTGAGCTGAGCTGCTCGCTCTCGGCGGCCCTGAGCCGCCGTTTTGTCGTGCCTCTGCCTAACGGATCCTCGCCCAAAGCTTTTCAAATTTATCCGTTTTCTCATTCTCTCCTGCCTCAGTGTTGCGCATTTCTCTTGTATCCGCTATTGCCGGATATGCGCTCTCAGCTACCTATTTAAATTCTAACGTATTATTTTAGTTTCAATTGTAGTCCTTTTTATTTTATTTTCCTTTAAATTATTTATTTATTTATTTATTTATAGTTCCTCATATTAACTATTATCTATATATATATATATATATGTATTATTTTTGTTTACTTTGTAGTTTTTTTCTCTTGTCTTTTCATTTTCTCACGGTTTGATGTTCCCGTGTCGTTGTTTACCCTCCTCTGTCCCGGCTGTTGATCCTATCCATTGGATCCTCCACATTTGGTTGTTCTTTCGCGTCCCCTTCCGGCTTCAGAGTACTGATGTGGGCTCGCCGCTCCTGTCCAGTCTTAATGTCCTTTAGTTTGACAATAACTGGCGATACGAAATCCATGATTCGGAATGGTCCTCCGAATCTTGGCGCTAGCTTCGCAGCAAATCCTTCCACTGCGTTTGACAAGTGGTGTTCCTTGGCCCACACCACTTGTCCAACTACTGGTGTCCAGTGTCTTCTACGCAAATTGTAGTATCTGGCTTGGTCCTGAGCCGCCATTTCCAGATTTCTTCTCACGATCTCGAAGACTTCTCTCAAGTCCTTCGCGAGCTCCGTTGGATCCTGCTGCGGCCTTCCAGTTCCCATTGTAGCCTCATCATACACGGCCTTCGGGAGTCTGGGTTCTCTTCCCTGGGTAAGGAATGCTGGGGAATATCCGGTGGATTCCTGCGTACTTGAATTTACTGCCAGTGTTATCTCTGGCAGCAAGTCATACCATTTCCTCTGATTCCCTTCCGCATACTGGGCAATCATCGTCTTCACCGTTCTGTTGGCTCTCTCCGTTGGATTTTCCTGGGGCGTATACGGGGCCGTGAACTGGTGACGTACTCCCATGTCCTCCAGGAAATTTTAAACGCTCTGCTTGTGAATTGTGCCCCATTGTCTGTAATGAGGACTTTAGGTACCCCGAACCGCGCTAGGATTCTCTCCTGAACGCTTTCTTTAGGGTATCCGTCGTGGCCTTCCGCAATGGCACCATCTCAGTCCACTTTGAAAACCTATCAATGAACACAAGCAGCATCGTGTTTCCGTGTATGGATCTTGGAAGTGGTCCCACAAAATCCGCACAAACTGTGGACCATGGCTCCTCCGGGATTTGTGTTAGCATCTTTCCCGCTGCCTGTAGCTGGCTGGTCTTGAAACGTTGACACTTCTCACACTTACGCACGTATGATCGTACGTCTCGCTGCATCCCTGGCCAGAAATATCTTGACGCAATCTTGGCGATGGTTTTCCGGCTTCCTGTGTGTCCTGCTGTCGGTGCATCATGATTCTCCCTCAAGATCCTTTCCTTGAGCCCGGACGGCACGCATAATTTCTATGCGGCCACGTCTTCATGTCCAGCTCTGTGCGGGATGTTTCGGTACAGACCTCCCGCTTCCCATATATAATCCGGGAACTTTTGTGGATGAGCCTTCATTTACTTCAGCTTTTCCTGGGTCCATGCACAGGTTTTATACTCCTCCAAGCTGAAGTGCTCTCCGCTGCCAATCATGAGGCAGGCTTCCGGTTCCAACGGTTGCCGTGAAAGGGCGTCCGCCACCGTATTTAGCTTTCCACGCCGATATATAATGTCAAACTCATATTGTTGCAACTCCAATGCCCATCTCGCAATCCGTCCAGTCGGGCTCTTGATGGAGTTGAGCCATTTCAACGCCATATGGTCTGTAACTACCTGGAAATGATATCCCTCCAAGTATGGTCTAAATTGTTGAATTGCCCACACAATGGCCAGGCACTCCTTTTCTGTCGCCGAATAGTTCTGTTCTGCCCCGTTTAATGTCCGACTAGCGTACGATATAACCTTCTCCTGGTTATCCTGGTGTTGGGTTAGGACCGCTCCTATCCCCACATTACTGGCATCCGTTTGAAGCACAAATTTCTTGTCAAAATCCGGACAAGTCAATACCGGTGCTGCGATCAGGCTCTCCTTTATGACCTCAAATGCCTGTTGCTGTTCTTTCTCCCAATGCCACTTAACGCCCTTCTTTAACAATCCTGTCAGCGGGTTGATTTTAGTTGCAAAGTCCGGAACGAAACGCCGGTACCACGATGCAACTCCTATAAACCTGCGCAAACCTTTGGCATCCGCTGGCGGTGCTAGTTCTCCGATGGCTGCCACCTTATCAGGATCCGTACGGATCCCTTGATCCGTCACGAGATGCCCGAGGTATTTGAGCTCCTTTTGAAGAACTCGCACTTATCTACGTTGATTTTCAAATTTGCTTTTCTTAGCCGTCGGAACACCTCTTGGAGGTTTCTCTTGTGCTCTTCCAGCGTGCGGCCGATGACGATGATGTCATCCAAATATGCGAAGGCATGTGGTTCCATATCTGGCCCGATAACGCTGTCCAGTGCTCGCTGAAACGTTGCCGGTGCTGAATGCAACCCGAAAGGCATGACTTTCCACTGATACAGACCCCGTCCGGGACTGTAAACGCCGTTAATGGTTTATTTGACTCCTCCATGGGTATCTGCCAGTATCCATTTTTAAGTCCAAACTACTGATGTATTTGGCCTGTTTTAACTGATCCAGGATGTGGTGAATCCTCGGCAAGGGGTACGCGTCTGGGATAGATTTGGCATTCAACTGCCCGAAATCCACGCATAACCTCCATTTGCCTGTCTTCTTCTGCACCATGACGATTGGGGCACTATGAGGGCTACTCGAAGGCTCTATACAGCCTTGTTTTAGTAGCTCATCAATCTCATTGTCAATGGTGGCTCTCATCGCTGGATTTCTTGTTAAATATCTTTGTTTTAAGGGTCGTGCATCCTTCATCACTATCTTGTGCTCAGCAATGTTCGACACCCCTTTGATTTCCTCGAACATTTCTAATTCTCTTCTTAGAAACGTGTCCATGCACTGGTCAGTTAATGGCGTTTCCGCTGCCATTTTTAACCGTTCCTCTCTGGCTTTGTTACTGTCCTGTTCCTTGTTCCTGCTTGGTTCCTCGCTCTGCGATTCCTGACTACTTCTCTTGCTTTTCGTGGGCCTATTCGCCCTAAACTGAATTCTTTGTCCTGCGCAACTTAATTCTGCCTCCAGATCCTTCAATATGTTGTAGCCCAGGACTAGATCATCGATGATCCCTGGCATTACGAACAGTACTGTTGTGATCTGCCGGCTCCCAAGCTCGAGTGTCACCTTGAGCTGGTGGTTTATTTCGCCCGCTCGCCCATCCGCGAATCTCACGGGTCTCCATGTAGGTGTCAGTTTTCCCACAGCACCCAAGCTCGCTGCTAACGTTTCACTGACAAAACTGCTGGTGGCTTCTGTGTCGATCACTGCCTTATAGGATTTACCTCCTATTATAACAGTGGCCGACAAGTATGAGCCCTCATCCCGAAATCCCTTTTGATTTATTGTGGAGCCGAGTTTGACGACTCCTGCCGTGCTCCGGGTGGCGAGAGTCGGGGTCCGTTTCCCATAGCCCCGCAACAGTTCATTGTTTTGCGTCCGACCATCCCACACCTCCAGCAGAAAATAACGGTGCGCTGACGACACTCTCGTCTCCAGTGTCCCGCTTGTTCGCAATTTCCACATGCATTGGAGGGTCCGGTATCCTTTGTGGGGCCTATTGTTTGCCTGTCTCCACTGTTGTGTCTCCTGCGGCCGGGTGAATGGATTTGTGTGCCGAGGCTGTGGCCTTGTAGTCCTCGGAGGGTCATTGCGATGGGGGTTCACTGGGGACTGAAGTCGGGAGTGGACCGAACTGGCCCGTAATCGCTCCCTATCGCGGTCTAACTCCTCTAGCTCATCCGCTAGACCCATTAATCCCTGCAAAGTGGAGAATTGGGATGGCCTGGCGAACGCTCGGAGATCTGGAACGCTGTTATCGTATATCCTCTCCAGTTGCGCCTCTGTTGACATTTTCAACGGTCTCATCAGGCACTGCATCTCCACCATGAATTCCTTAAAGGGTTCTCCCAGTCGCTGCTTGCGCTGTATCACCTCCTCCCGAAGGTGATTGAAGTAGCCCTTGGTAGAAAATAGGCCTGAAAACTGGTCGTGAACGCTGCCCATGTCGTCCAATGTTGGTTGTTTGCCACGTACCATTTCAAGGCTATTCCCTGAAGCAGTTCGGGCATCGCCCTAGGAAGCAGGTCTAGCTCGAGACCGTACGTCTCCGCTGACCACTCCACCTGCTCTAGAAACTCTAGTGGTTTCGCTGCCCCATCGAACCGAAAACTCCATTCCCTTACCCTAGCCGCTATTCTAGAATAGTCAGGTGCTTGTGGCCTGGCTATCATATCCTGCTGTATTCTGGTCTCGGTTGGAATTGGGGTGGATTCGCGGAATTGTTTTGGCTGTACGCTGGAATATCTATCTGTACCTGTTCCTTGAAACTGGCATTTAGAATATCTCCTGTGAAATCATCACCTGAGGCTTAGAAGCAGCGGGTCTTTCCTGTTGCCCACTGCTCGTAGACGCCTTAACTGGTGACGCTCCAGCGTGACGCTCCGCTAATTCTGTAAATCTGAGTATGTGCGCTGGGTCCACGAGCTGTTCTCGTGCCCACGTAACGAACCCTCTGCGTAATTCGTCCACGTTCCCTGCCAATTCAAGGCCGAACTCCTGGCTATACGCCAGTAATTCTTCCCTGTTTAATTTGTATATCCAGCTGGTACTCACCATCGTGGATAAAAAATTCCCTTATTCTTAAATATATCTATAACTCAGGTAATTCTTATAGGCACAGCGACCCTAGTTCGGGCGCCAGTTGTAACGATCGGGGCGGGATAGCTCAGTCTCGTCCAGGATTCGCTGCAACAAATTTATATTTGTTGGGCACTATGCCAAAATAAGAACTCCGGGGCTTAGAATTAAGTAATATAATATATATTTGAACTGGGAGTTGCACCTCTTTCTACCACACCTGTCTTAAGCGGGGCACAAGACGCCCTATCTCTAACAATTAGTTCACGCCCGACTCGCCGGCCAACGCCGTCTGGGTGATCACGCCGCGCTTACGCTCCGCTTGATACTCCGGTGCTACCCGCACTCGGATACTCTCGCTAAGCTTCGCTCCGCTAGATACTCTGGTGCTGCACGCTCCAGATGCTCCCGCTAAGCTGACGCGCTGGCAAACTCACCGTCCGCCTGGGCACTTACAAACTACGAGATGGAAGAAAGTAGTGAACTGGACTCGCTTGGTCAAAGGGAATCCTCCCAAGACTTACTGCGTTACTGCTTCTGGTAAAACTGCTCTGCTGTCCCTGAACTGATCCTTGGCTCGTTTCCCAAGGAGTCACTTTCACTAGCACTAGCACTGGTCACTGTTCACCGACGACTTAACTTCACACTTAACTGTCCGACTGACTCTCCAACTCATTCCCCGAAGTGATCCTGCCTCGCTCTTTTATACCCCCCTGCAGCGCTGCTATTCAGCAGTCCGCTCTCCCGCCAAAACTCCTTGCTCAGCCGATCCTCTGCAGCGCTGCTGCTGCCAATTCAGCGGCCCGCTCTCCCGCCAAAACTCCTTGCTCAGCGCATCCGTGTCCCGCTATGCGCTGACTATCCGCTCTGCTGAAAGCTTTCTCTCCCTTTCTCCGCTCTCACTCCATCTCTTCTACTGCTTTCTCTTATACTGTTCTCTCTTCTGTCTATCCTGCGTTCCCTTTGGCTTATTGTAAGGGATCCAAAAGATTCCTTACAGTCCGTCTGTCTGTCCGTCTGTCCGTCTGTCCGTTTGTCGGTTTCTACGCGAACTAGTCTCTCAGTTTTTGAGCTATCCGGTTGAAACTTTCAGTATAGTCTTATTTCTTTAGCACGCAGTATATCTGTCGGAACGGCCGAAATCGGACCACTATATCCTATAGCTGCCATAGGAATGATGCCGAAATTCAAGTAAAAAAAATTTTAACTTCTCTGTTATTCAACGAATTTCTATAAATTTCGAGATATAGTCGTTTTTTTAGTTCTAGAATTACGGTTTTAATTTCATTAAGATCGGACAACTATATCATATAGCTGCCATAGAAGGGATCGGTCGATTTATATGAGAATGTAAAACTCTACATGTAAAATGTAAAATTTACAAAATTTACATAATTTGACATTTTTTTTTAACATTACCAAAATGGATGGATTTTCAATGATCCAATTGCAGACTGCAAGGGTATACAAACTTCGGTTTACCGAAGTTAACTTTATTTCTCGTTTGTTTTGAACTTGAGCAATCCAGAGACTGCTTCACCCGTCCGATAATAATCATAGACGAGTTAGAGTGTGAGGCTACTGTACTTCACACAAACATTGAATCGGCATATCACGCTAGCAGCGAACAAAAAGTTCGTAAGATCAGTCGGGCTGTTCCCTGGTCGCACAAGAGCCTTGACGACCTTAAACAGGCTGCGCGAAGGCTCTTCAATAAGGCAAGGAATGGGAAGGCCACATTGGATTCCTACAAATCCGCTTTAATGCTATAAAGAGCTGAAAATGTCAAAACGGGATACGTGGCGCCAACACTGCGGGCAGATTTCAACTCTCCCGGAAGCTGTCAGGCTACAAAAAGCCCTCTCCAAGGACCACTCAAACGGTATTTGTACGTTGAAAAAGCCAGATGGAACCCACACAAACAACCTAAAGGAAACGAGTAGTATACTCCTAACTACTCACTTTCCTGGGTGCGTGTATTTGACCAGCACATCAGGGAAGTGAACCTCAAGCATCTTCCCCTACATAAGTACCAATATGCGTACCAAACTGGTAAATCAACTGAGACTGCCATCCATTGCCTTACAACAGTCATTGAAAAGGCCATTGGCTCTCAACAAATAGCACTAGGTGCCTTTCTAGAAATCTCAGGAGCTTTTGACAACACGTCATACAAGGCAATCCGTGCCTCTCTTGTACGTAAAAATGTCGCCACACCCATTATTAGGTGGATTCTGGAAATGCTCAAATCCAGAATCATAACTGTAGACCTAGGAGGAACCATGACCTCAATCACAGCCACAAGGGGATGCCCTCAAGGGGGTGTACTCTCTCCTCTCTTGTGGACTCTGGTCATAGACGAGCTACTGTTTGAGCTCAACAACCTAGGGTTCCCCACTCAAGGCTACGCTGATGATCTAGTCATCTATATAGTGGGCTGGCATGAGCAATCCATTTCGGATCGCATGCAGCAAGCTCTCAATATAGCCAATATATGGTGTTAGGATAAAGGACTATCCATAAACCCGTCTAAAGCTGTTCTAGTTCCATTTACCAGGAAAAGGTCTCTCTCTCTGACAAGACCATCCCTAAATGGATCAACCATTGACTTTTCGGTTGAAGAGAACTACCTGTGAGTTTTACTTGACTCTAAGCTCAACTGGAACGCACAACTTGAAAAGAAAATTAATAAAGCCACTCGAGCATACTTTGCTTGCAATAGGTTTTTCGGTAGAACATGGGGCCTAAGTCCCAAAATGATCTACTGGTCTTTTAACACTGTGGTAAAACCGATCATAACCTATGCATCTCTTGCTTGGTGGACGAAATCTACCCAGAAGACAGCTGAGGTTGCACTAACTAAAATACAACGACTGGTCTGCAGAGGCATCACTGGAGCCATCCGGACATGCCCCACTGCCCATTCTGCGTATAACTGACGAGCAGAAACCAAAACTTGTTTTCCACAGAAACTTCTCAGTAATTCTGTACACCAGACAGGACTGGTCAACAAAATCAATATCTCTGCCCAGTGGATCACAAACGTGGTACACTGACGGACCGAAATTGGAAAACGATGACACCGGGGCTGGTATTTTCGGACCAAGGTTCAACAAATAAATAGCCATGGAAAAGTCTCCAACAATTTTCCAAGCAGAGATACACGCCATAGAAATCTGTGCTCGTGAATGCCTTCGCAGGAATATGCAAGGCGCACGGATTTACATCTTCTCTAACAGTCAGGCGGCGCTCATAGCGCTGAGATCTTTCACGATCACCTCCAGACTTGTAGAAAACTATTTCCAGCAGCTATGGAAAATAAAGCTGAAGGTATTTGTTCGCGCCAAAGCGGCGCTTCCCGTTTCGTGGGAACCGGCCCTGGAGTCTTAACAGCCGAGAGAACAGTTTTGTTCAGATTTTCGCATCTCGCTCTCTCGCACTGTTAAGTGTCTCCACTCCTCTCTCCAAGCCGCTCTTGAAACCTCCACCCGGTAGCTTTAAGTTGAGTTCTAATGTACAAGTGCATAAGAGAGGACAAGTGAAACCAATAAATCCTGAATTTTATAACGAAAACCCGCCCCCCGCCATTACAGTATTTATATCGTGTACTTCGCGTAAAACTTGTATGCCCCAGAAAAGTTTAAGTAGTGTTTTGTTGATTTAGGGGTAAAGTGTTTTCCGAAGTGTTTTTAGTGTGACCACCTAGATGGTTATAAAAAAAATTGATTTCTTTTAGGAACAGAATCAACAAAAAACTGTCTTACACGCCGAGATCTTTTTGACGTTATGCAAGTATCGGAGTGTGAAACGTTTGAGGAAAAGTTTATTTACGTTAAAAAATATTTATGCGAACGGACCGGAGCAACTGATGACAATTTGATAAGTCTTAAGTTAATACTTAAATAGTTTATTCAATAATTTAAAACTCGATGGACTGAATCGTACAGAGTTGAAGATAGGAGCCTAAAAGCGAATCAAGCTTGACTACACATCCATATTTCTTTCCCGTGCGATCTTAAGCGAGGCCGCAGCGAAAAATCCTTCGAAGAGTGTCATAGCCGAACCAAGCAAAGAAAGACCAAGGACTTGAGTTATCAAAACCCTTCAAGCGTCTTAGCTTGCCACTCCAAGCTAAGAGCTGAAGGTCACGTTGAAGCTTCGAAGATAGTCTCAAAGGCAGTTAGTTCAGCAACTACGACAAGACCGAATCCAACGGACATGCGAATGACAAAGGAGGAGGCCTTGGCCGTGCTGGTCGATGCTCGACTTTCGCGGTTTCAATATAATATAATAAGAAATTGTGCACCGGATAGGTTCCCATCTTATTATGTTGTGCAATCGGCGAAGAAACAGTGCTATCCAGAAGCAGAGAGCATTGTAAAAGTAACTCTGCAAGCTCTTCTGAAGAGAGCAAAATCAAAACTCTGAGCTCGAGCCAGCTGACAAACATTTGTCTTATTACAAAATGGGGATTCGAAGGAAGTTCAGGACATAGCTCCTATAAACAAGCTTTTAACTATCTAGAACCTATTGATTCGTCTGTTTTAATTACTTGTATCGTGCCAATTAAAATTATATGAGACGACATTTCTCAAGCAGAACATAAGAGAGTAGATAAGGAAATTCGAGAGCTGACTAATACTGTGGTTGAAGTCGATGGCAGTTTTGTGAAAGTTGTTCATCAATTAATTCTGTCAATGATTGCCGGAAAAGTTTGCAATGCATTGATCGAAACAACATCGACCCGATGGAGTTACCTTTGTGGAGCAACGAGCAAGGAATTCAATGATATAGATCAAATGTGGAAAAAAGATGTAAAAACTGAAAATTTGAAATTCGGACTCTTAACACTACATGGATGGATACGATTCTTTGAATGTCTCTTGCATCTATCTTATAAACTGCCCATTAAATGATGACAGGCTAGGACAGATGAGCAAAAAGATATTGTAGATAAAAATTAAAAAGTATTCAATTGGAATCTCGAAAACATTTTTCAAGGAAGTGCAGATGAGAAAACTCAAATTAGGATGTTTTCAATAGATTGCTGATTAGCTCAGATCCTTTAATTTCTTGATTTGTTAAAAATTACACCTAAAGAACAGCGCGAGTATGAAAATATGTTTAATTATTCTTAGAGTGATAGTGAAGATAATTATGGTGAACAAATGTATATAAAAATGTTGGGTATATAATATTGTTATATTATTGGCTAAATTACCTAGAATTTAAATATAACTTAAAAAATTCTTTTAATTTTAAAAACTATTCGAGAATCTAGACAATTTCATTGGAAATGGTAAAAAATATGGCAACTTGGCCCTATTATTCCTATGACAGCTATATTATATAGTTTTCCTATCCCAATAAAATTAAAACTGTAATTTTAAAATAGTAAAGTTGGCTATATCTAGGAGTTGATGTAAATATGTTGAAAAACAACGAAGTTATAATTTATTTTCCTTGAATTTTTAGATCATTCCTATGGGAGCTATAAAATATAGTCGGCCGGGCTTGAAGTTTTTTTTTTTAATAAAATTAAGTCTAAAAAAATAATGTCAAAGTTAGAACTTGATCTTCGAATAAATAATTTAGTTATGGCAAAATAACAAAAAGAAATATTTTTTAATCTAAAAAAAGAAATTTGGACTAAATAATTTCCTCTTATGATATTTTTTTTACTAACTTTATTACTTCTAACAATACCTCATACAAGTTTTTTTTTTTCACGGCTCCGCTGATCTAAGTTGCTGTTTTGCCATTTTCGCCCCATAGTGCTGCGCCCTCAGCCTTGCCCGTCCGACAAGTGTGTGCCTAGTGGATGAAGGCACAGCGAAATGCGTAAGCCGGGATTTCATTGCTTTCAGTTTCGTTTTATGTTACACGGGCCTTCCCCAAAGAAAATGGTGGAAATGGAAAAGAGAATTGCGGGATGCGTCTTGATCACTTCAGGATTTATTTCATAATGTTCGTTCTTACATTGTGTTCTTATTCTATCAGGTCCAGCGACAAGGAGAGAGAGCTACGGTAGAGTGCCAAGCAATTTCATAAATTCCACAGCGGACCTGGAACCTGGAAACCGACAACCGCGTTCACGACCGCGAAACAGTATCACACAGGCCACAGCTTAGGCACCCCAGTAGCTTCCTATAGCAATGGATAGCGATTTCGAGATCAGTTCCGTGACTAATTCCCAACGGATCAGGTCAGAGGCTCTTATCCTTCAGACGCGCAGCTACAGAACCCAAACGGCGTCTTCTCAGCGACGGTGGACAGCATTTGGGAAACAGCAGCCTCAAGAATTACGGATTGCCAATTACGGGACCTAATACATCATTGTCGGCACCACAAAAGCGACTCGGCAAGTAATCACCAAAGAATAACCGTATTTTTTAGGCAATCCGGAAGAGTGGCCGATGTTCATTGTCAATTATGAGCAATCAACGGAGAGCTGCGGCTTCAGCGATCAAGAGAATCAAATTCGCTTGGAGAAAAGTTAAATGGGAGCGGCTCTGGAGGCGGTGCGCGGGGAATTATGGTATCAAGCCTTAGATACCCTAAGGATGCTCTACGGGCGACCAGATGTTTTCCATCAGACTATGCAGAACAAACTTCGACAAGAGCGAACAGTAAAGTCAACAAATTTAGAAAGCTTGGTTCGTTTGGCGCTTGCATTTCAAAACTACCAAACCACGGTCGCAGCTGTTGGACTTTCGGGTGAACAATTACGACCTGCCGACGCAAACTGTAGATGATTTAATTCTGCAAGAGCATACGTACCTACAGGGGCTGCCCAAATGCACCTACAGGAACGCTCGTGCGACTATCATAATCGGGATAGATAACGCCAAGCTGGGAGTACCCTTAGCAGTAAAGGAGTCCAGAAACGCGAATCTTATAGCTACGAGATCGCGCCTTGGATGATCATCCACAGACTTCCCTTGATCCAAGGCAGACGAACGAGCTCTGACGATTATGGAGGCAACAACAAACTACCTGCCAGATGAGAAGCATTGATAGACCGATCTTCTATGGAGCTACAACGATGGTAAATGGCCATTCTCAAAAGACATGGCTCCGAGAAGATTGATGTGTTTAGAATCCCGTATGTCACGAAAGAGAGCAAGAGGTTGTAAACAATCAGTCAACACAGTACTTCTCAAGGGTCCTGATCTACTGCCTTCGATAGTCGGAGTTCTGCTGATATTTAGGGAGAAGCCGATTATCGTTTGGCGATATTCGAGAGATGTTTCATCAAATGAAAGTGAGACACGAGGACCAGGCAACGCAACAGTTTCTCTAGCTATATGGAGGCCATAGAAGATAACCAGACAGATACACCATGCAAGTTATGAACTTCGGCGCATCCTGTTCTCCCTCAGCAACATATTATGTAAAGTATAAGAATCCTTCTCACTTTGTAAATGAGTTCCCCCACTGCAGTCAACGCAATTCTTCGGAACACATTTGTGGACGACTAGATGCAGAGCGGCGATACCGAGAAGGAGGTAGCAGAACTAGCGTGCCAAGAGATGGCACGCAGATGGCGGACCCGAGATGCGCGGCTGGGTGTTTTACTCGAGCGTCGTTATGGAGGCGCTTACGGGCTCCCCGAAACGAGAAGAAAAATGCATCGATAGCATGGAGCCAGCCCAGAAGAGAGATATCTCGGAATGTGGAAGAGACCAAAAGAAGATGAAATTGAAAATGACCAGGAATACCAGATTTCCGTTCCTGCAGACATTTCCACCAAGGGATACGTACTGCGAGTAGTGATGTCCATATTTGACCCACTGGGCCTGCTAGAATTCTTCGTCGTACAGCTGGGACGAACCGATTGACAATAACGAACGAATTCGATGGATTGCCTGGCTGAAACTAATTCCAGAAATCGGGAATTTGGGAATCCCACGTTGCCTTGGCTTGGTAAGCGAAGCCGATAATTTAGAATTGCACATATTTACAGATGCCAGCAGCAATGCATACGCCACGGTCGCAATCCTGCGTGCTGAGAGACTTGGAAGGAATTGCTGCTCCCTGGCAACCTCGAAGACGAGAATGGCGCCACTGAAGCCGATCTCTATTCCACGTATTGAGCTCATGGAGCAGAAGCGCGCCTACGTCTGGCCAAGTTTCTGGAGGCCGAGATGTCAGTGACCGCGCGACGCCTCATGTGTCAGACCGACTCCAAGAACGTGCTGTATTGGATCCATACCGATTCACGGAAATACCACCAGGTTGTAGCGCTGCGTATCAGAGAGATCCTCAAAGATTCGCGTGTAGAGGAATGGATGGAGATGGGTGCCCTCAACACTCAACGTAGCATACGATAAGACCAAATGGACAAAGGAGTTAAGGTTCTGCAGCGAAGCAAGATGGTTTACAGGACCGCAATTTCTCTACGGAAGAGACGAGCTGGCCTCAGACAGATCAAGGAAGCAGCGATGAGAACCTAGAACTAGCTCACCACCACGAGGTGGTGCTTTCCCCGATGAAGAAGCCGATTACCGATTTAGCAAGTTGGGGAATCTTAGAGGAACCGTCAGGAAGGTTCTACAGTTCCTCCAGAAACTACGCAAGCGGTATTGAGTCCCTGAAGAGAAATAAAAAGAACCTTATACGAGCAGTTCAGACGACGAACGCAATGTAATCAGAGCTGTTCAGGTAGACGTGTACGCCAATGAAATTGAAGCCCTACACGAAGAGGGGCATGTTGGAAGGAAGAGCTTAATCTTCAAAATGTCCCCGTATCTGAATAAACGCGCTCTCCCAGTTGAAAGGTTTATTCTGAACTTGTTTCCTTTTCTGGAATTACGTAGCCTATTAAGGACATGTGGTCGCGTCACTGCCTCCAAAAGCCTACAGTACGATGTGCGCCAACCAATAAATCTTCCGTACAACTGTTTCGCCTACCTACCAGATTACTCTACATGGCAGCAATCAATTAGTCGTGCGCCTGATCGAAGTACTGGGTTCCTATAATTAAGAATCTGGTGAAAGCTGTAGTGAGTTCGTGTAAGATCTGCGCGATTCACAAGAAGAAACTAAAGACACATCTTATCGGCGATCTTCCGACAGACCGAGTTTCATTCACAGGGTCTTTTATTATGCTGGAGCTATTGAGATCAAGAACAATACTGGGAGAACGTGCCTCACTACGAAGGAATATGTCTGTGTTTTTGTGTGTTTCTCCACTGAGGCCACCCATTTGGAACCCATCTCCGATATCACAACCGATAAATTGGTGCGGGTGTCCTCAGCGGGTCCATTCGCATAATGGCCAAGCCTTTGTGGGTGCAGCAGCTCTACTGTCTCGGGATTTCTTATAAGCCATTAAGGAGTTCGTGACGGTTTATTCCTAACAGGTGCTCTACATATGGAAGATCTGTGGGAAGCGAGTGTTAAAAGTCTCAAAACACACCACGACATCCCGAAAAAAAAAAACACATTCGAATAACTTGCCAAGCTTCTAGCAAAGATTGAAGCTTGCATTAATTTCAGGCCGCTTTCCCCGATGTCCGAAGATCCAACAGACTTGCTTGCACACACACCAGACCTTTTTTTTCCGGCTCGAAGGTCCTATTCTGGAGTGGGCGGATTCGAAGCCAGCGTTTCGTAGGGTGGATTAGCAGCCAGAACTTGTCCGGCAAGGGGATGATGAAGAGGGTATGGAAATGGAGATGAAGTACTACGTAGACGGGAAGCCAAGTCGCAGAAATAAAATAATGTAGGCGGCAGGGTTCACGATCAATATCTCAATTTTTTGTTTGTGACTTCTTTGGCTGCTGGTAAATTTGAACTGATTCAGTTTTTAGCGCGACATGGAGGATAAGGGGTTTCAGGCGATCTCCGTGGAGAGTTACGAAATAAACGGAAGAGGGAGATTGAAGAGCGCGAGAGCGAACGCTGGCTTCCCATACTCCCTACTGGAGCGAACAACTGGAATGTGTGGAATTGAAAACTGAAATATGTAAAATTGATTACTGCAATTTCTGGACTAGCACTGGAATGTTTGTATCGTTTAGTGCTAGTCCATATATATATAAAGTGCTAGTCCATATATATATATATATATATAATTATAAGTCTGCAACTCCAGTTTAATAAAAAAATATTATTTTATTTTATTCAACTGAATATTACAAGTTTTGCTTTTGTTGTGAAGAACACCAACCTATTGTATTGAGGTCTCAAACTGAACTTAATTCGGTATTCTAATTTTCTTGACGATCAAGCCTCGGTCTCGAGCTTTTCTAATTTTGAGTGAGTTGTGAAATTATTCTGAGTAAGCTTTCGATTTTCAATTGAGTGAAACTTTATTTACTCTTGGATACAAGTGCCTTTGCTCTTGGATACAAGTGCTCTCTTTGATTTAATGACTTTGGTCTGACTTTGAATTGAAATAGGAGTTTCCTGTTTGCGAGCCGAACTTTGATTGCCTTCGAACGTGGGATCGTGACAATTGGGAAGTTGTTTAGTCTACGACTGGGACTATGATTTTTGGGGACTTTCCGTTAGCCTTCGCTTATGGTGTCCTGTTACAAGTGTGGGATACATAAATTGATGGAAGTATTAGGGTATGATGGTTTTACATAAAATAATGGGAATATTCGGGTATGATATGTTTACATAAGGTGATGGAATATTCGGAGTACTATGGGACTGTGTATATGGTTTTATGCTAAGTCTTATAGGACTGTGGATATGTCACTATATATATACACTTGGCCGCATATTTCTGCGTACAGCACCATAAAAAATCAAAGCTTTGACTTAAACGTCAAATAACTGCTCATATTTTGCACTGCGAATCAAAAATGGGTGCATTCCAGTAATCAATTAATTGGCCGTCTCCTTATATTTTCCCAGAATTATGCGCTTAGCGGTTTTCTTATAATTTTACTCAAGCTCCCTTAAAAAAAAAGCAGTCGAAAAAGCCTGCGTACAGCTAAGAAAATCATATTTTATTTGCGAATTAAAAGCCTTTCTGTTACCTTTTTTTGTGCAAAACTTCCTTCAGTCGTCTGGCCAAAGATTCCACTAATTTTGTTGTATCTTTTGGTGTGATTAAGTGCCATTCTTCGAAAATAACTGACTTAAGTACAGCTTTCGACGTAATCTTGGATTTTCTTATGCAACGCTCCAGTAGATCCTATAAATTTTCAATATGATTCAAGCCCGGAGATTGTGGTAGAGTTGGCAACTGTTTTTATACGTCATGAAGGAGCCAAGGCTTGATATTGTGGGCAGTGTGTTTTAAGTCATTATCTTTTTTTAAATATAAAGTCTCTTTCCAGGCCCAACAGTTGGACACTTTCATTTAAATTTGCCGTTAATATGTCAGTGAAGTGCCTATGGCTTAGATTAGACTCTTAAACAGACAAATTGCCTACATCGTTGGCTGCCATACACCCCTATATATAACTCTGTCGGCATTTAATTTTGCCTATTCACTCTTCCGCCACACCATTTTTTTTTCCTCATCCCGGCAATGCAAAATATTCGTTCAACCAAAAAAATTACCTTATCCAAGGCTCGGAAGGCTTTGAAATGTGGTCATTTGTGAAATCCATATTTTTTTCTGATTTGTTTCTGAGCTACATGGTTTCTTCCTGGCCACACGGCTTTTTTAACCACATTTTTTTATTGCCCATCGTATAGTATGACCTTATATAGATATGGAAAACTGCTCCTCAACTTAAAATTCCAACCCGTGGGCTGTCGATTTCAGGTTGTTTTGAACTACTTAGAGAAATTTAGATTTTTCTCTGTCCTTTAACTAGCTTAGGCGACCAGATTTGGGCGTCATTAAAATTGAGCCCGACGTTACACAGTCCCGTTAATTTTTTGCCCTTAAGACGGAATTTCAGAATGAAATTTCTTCCAACAACGCAAATCTCCTCTTCTTTGAATCCCATAGTGAAAAATGCAGTCTGCAATTGGATCATTGAAAATCAATCCATATTGGTAATCTTAAAAAATATCAAATTATGTGAATTTTGTAAATTTTACATTATACATGTAGAATTTTACATTTCTATATAAATCGACCGATCGTTTCTATGGATCAGCTGTCTGATCTTAATGAAATAAAAACCGTAATTCTTTAACCGTAAAAAACTGCTATATCTTGAAATTGATTGATATACGTTAAAAAACAAAGAAGTTAAAATATTTTTTACATTAATTTCGACTTATACCTATGGAAGCTATAGGATTTATTGTCCGATTGCGGCCGTTCCGACATATATACTGCGTGCTAAAGAAATAAGACTATGCTAAAAATTTCAGCCCGATAGCTCAAAAACTGAGAGACTAGTTCGCGTAGAAACCGACAGACAGACGGACAGACAGACAGACGGACAGACAGACAGACAGACGGACATGGCTAAATTGACTCGGCTGGTGATGCTGATCAAGAATATATATACTTTATGGGGTCGGAGATGCCTCCTTCACTGCGTTGCAAATATCATGGCAAAATTATAATACCGTCTGCAAGGGTATAATAAAGAAGTTCTACTTTATTTTCAATTAAATTCCAGACTTTTTATATTAAATTTAAAACATTATTTACGAATATGTCGAAAAACACAGAAATATATTAAATTTGATATTATTTTCCAATTAATTGTTTGATTGTTCCTAAGGCAACTAACTATATGGTATAGTTTTCCAATCGTATCTTTTCCGACTTATATAAATAAAAAGAAGACGATCTGCAAAGTTTTATTTAAATAGCTCTGAAACTGTGGGACTTGTTTGCGTATAACTTGACAGACGGACTGGCAAAGGAACAGACGAATAGATGAACATACGGACATCGATAAATTGACTAGGCTGTTGATGCTGGTCAAGAATATGTATTCTTAATAGGATCGAAATAACTTCTTCCCTGCTTTGCAAACTTCTGACTAAAGTTATAATACGCTGCAAGAGTCTTAAAATAGATAATGCACTTACCTGGTCCATATTGAATTAACATCAATTGATTGTTGTAAAATGGATAATTGATAGGCAAATATGCAAATTATATGTAATAATAGTGCCACAATCATAAATATTAAGGGATAGTACATCCCCCTAAAAGAAAACAAATTAATAATTTAAATTTAACTAAGTCTGACTTAAGGCAGTTACCGGTGTAGTTGGCGATATAAAGCCCAATATGTGCCGGCTATAATGAACATCAGAAAATATAAACTTCCGGGCAGTGACGGTCTCAAGGTTGCAGCAAAGTAAAGTACAATAAGAGTAAAAATAGGAGCTGTTGATTTTTAAAACCAGCACCATTTAAAGAATCATATTATTATTTATAATATTTGAAAACTTACATGTCCTAAGAACGGATCGAATATATACAATTATCAATATGCGATTCATCTCAGCTAACTTTAAAGTACCAGTTAGGTCTTTACTTTCCTTAAGAGGGTCGTTATCCCCTAGATATGTTTTTTTCTGTCTTTTATGGAAAATTTTTAAAAAAATTAAAATGACAATCGTAACTAGAAATACAATAATATCTGGAAGTATCCAATGCGCTATAGAACCAAAGCTAAAAAAAAATATGATTTAGTTATAACAAAACATATTTACATTAATGTTACCTTAGTCCTTTAAAGTACAGAAACCCAATTTGACGCAAAATAAAAGCAGTAGATATTTTAGAGCTCAAATCAATAAAAAATACATTTGTCAAATTAATTAAAATATGTCCAATTAGAAATATTGTACTTAAAACGCAAAGGGTTATAATAAATACATTTAAAAGAGCAAGCTGCGTATGACTCTTCTTTTTTAAAACCCAGGGAGATAAGAAAAACATTAAGAGGTATAAAAAAGATATACCAACGGGTCGCACTAGTGACACTAAATAATTTAGATATTAGTTAAATCGGTTAGAAAAGGAGATAAAGCTTACCCAATATTAATGTCAATGGCACTGTAAAACGCATTAATATATATAGCACAAGCTCTGCCATTTTCATGAAAGGTTTTAACTTAGAAATTATTTGAGCCTATGTTTATTTTTAGAAAAGTCCGCATGTCTATCTGACATTCAACCAAAAAGTGACTAGACTAAATGAGAGACTGCTGATGGAAGGTTAGTAGGAACGACGGAAACAGTCTGAGCGAAATACTTAGTACCATCAATTTAATAGCACCTCTATTTCATCCAGAGACCTTAAGCTTTTTGAATTTACCCATTTATGTGTTAAAATTGAAATTGGTGCGCAAAAAAACTGAGAGCTACTTACGTACGCGGTAATCTCTGCGCGTGTGGTCGCCACACCAAATCTTAAATTTTAGACTTACTAGTCAATTTATGTGAAGGCTATCTTTCGGAATCTTTCCGCGCTTCCTTGTCGTCATCCTGTTTTTAGTTCGCGGGAACATGTACACGAACGGTTTACCGAAATTCAAGGAAGATAATTATCTAGTTCCTTTCCGTTTTGTTCGTTTCCCGCTAGTGCTGGTGAATTGTCCGTGAGGAAGTAACCCCCCCTGGCCTCACGTTTCTCATCTTCTTCTTTCTTTTGTGGAGTATGAGTGATATTTTAGTGTTTTATCGTTGCTCGCTCACAGTTGTCCAGAACCCGTTAGCTTGCTGTTGTACACGGAAACTGTACAATGTCGCATATCGACGAACCTTCTTCGAAAACGTCCAATGCTGCGGCTTGTTCCCGATATTGTGAGCACCCGACATCTCATAACAATATGCGGGATTTCCAGTTCTCTGCTTTTTCATACCTTGACGGTACCTCTAGTAGATTCACTAGGTACGCACCATGGGCTCTCAATGAGGATCCGAGTTCTGTTGCGCAAGCTTCTACACAAAATAAAAATTATCTAGCCTAGTTTTAACCAAATTGATTACGGAGTCTACCAGTGGACTGATTTGCTCGCAAGCCGCGTTTTCCGCTGCAGCGCACCTGGTAGCCATCTTTGAGGGGTTGATTGGATACCTAAAAGCTAAGCTTTCTATAGTCTTCTAATACGGCCTCTGTATACTACTTTTGCCCCACTCGAACAATGCCAAAATTGCCATTGCGATCATTTTCCATTCCCAGGAAATATTTTAGCATACCGCCATCTGCAAAGCTGCACCTTTTTGATATTAGGTACTTATTGTTGCGAAAAATTATATAATATATTATATATGGAAAAATTATGTATGGGCATATCCGCCGATCGCGAATGTATGCTCGTTTAAGCACAACAGTGATAGAAAATAAACATAAGCAAATGGTAATTTTGCTTTTTGGTAGCATTTGGTAAGCTCTATTCTTAGTGCAATTGGTGGTGATCATCGTGTCTTAATTTTCCTAAAAATAACAAGAAGGAAAGCAAATTTCGGCAAGCCAAAGTTTATATACCCTTGCAGATAATAAATATAATAAAAATAAGGAATCTTATATATAATTTTATTCCGAAATCTCTAAATAGAACGAATTTAAACCGAACCACTTTGGGGCGAAAATGGCAGAACAGCAACTTAAATCATCGGAGGCGTGAAGGAAAAAAACTTGTATGAGGTATTGTTAGGAGTAATAAAGTTAGTAAAAAAATATCATAAGAGGAAATTATTTAGTCCAAATTTCTTTTTTTAGATTAAAAAATATTTTTTTTTGTTATTTTGCCATAGCTAAATTATTTATTCGAAGTTCAAGTTCTAACTTAATTATTATTTTTGTTAGATTTAATGTCAATAAAAAAAAAAAAATCAAAATCGGACGACAATATCTTATAGCTCTCATTGAATTGTCTAAAAGTTCAAGGAAAAAAAATTATAGCTTCGTTGTTTTTCAAAATATTTACATCAACTCCGAGATGTAGTAATTTTTTACTATTTTAGAATTACGGCTTTAATTTGATTAGGATCGGACAACTATATAATATAGCTGTCATGGGAATAATAGGGCCAAACTGCCCTTTGTTTTTATATTTTTTAATAAAATTGTCCAGAATCTCGAATAGTTTTTAAAATTAAAAAAATGTTTTAAGTTCCATTTAAATTCTAGGTCATTTAGCCAATAATATAACAATATTATACACCCAACATTTTTATAAACATTTATTCATCATAATTATCTTCACTATCACTCTCAGAATAATCAAACATATTCTCATACTCGTGAGTTCTTTAAGTGTACTTTTTAACAAATCAAGAGCCGCCTTCAGCATCCTATGTATTTTTTTTTTGAGGACTCTTAAAAAAGTTTGAAATGAAAGGGTTTGAGTTAATCAGCAATCTATTTAAAACATCCTTATTTGAGTTCTGTCGACTGCACTTTGCTCAAAAATGTTTGAAGTCTTTGTTTCGTGCTTTCTTGACTTCCGCGGTCTATTGTTCAGTTTGTGGAAGTGCGTATTAAATTATTTCTGGGCCAAGAATAAAAAATTGTATAAGAAAACTCAACCAAAAGCTCATGCCGTCAACCAAAACAAAGTTACTTGCAAACACCGTTACAAAGTGACCGTGATAAAGTGACAGAAATCAAAAAATCAATTGGCCACAAAATTAATTCAGCCAACACCAACAAAACTCGAACTATGTTTCTGAGACAGCAGCACCCACGTCGAGATCGATCCATAAACCTCAGCCATCTACGAGGTGTGTTCAAAAAGTATCGCGAATTTTGACAACAAAGTGGCTTTTGCACCACGATAACGCCCCTGCTCACACATCGTTGCTTGTGCGCGACTTCTTGGCCAAAAACAACACACTAATGATGCCGCAGCCACCGTATTCCCCAGATCTGGCCCCTGTGACTTTTTCTTGTTCCCTAAACTGAAGAGGCCCATGAAAGGAAGATGTTACGCCTCGCTTGACGAGAGAGATAAAAAAAAGATTTTTTTAAGTGCTTCGAAGATATTCATGAATAAATAAATATTTTTGAAAAATCGCAAAATTCGCGATACTTTTTGAACACACCTCGTAAGCTTAAAATTAGCGTTTTATTCCTTTATGGATCTAATTTCCTCTTTAGTGAACCTATTTTATTAGTTCTCTGGCCTAACCATTTGTCTACGCCAAACTCTTGATTGCGCATTTTAAATACAAGTCATGCCATTTTATAGAGTAAATAAATAAATCTGTATCCATTTTATTTAATTTCAGTGCATATTTGAATCTAAAATATCGTTCATTTTCCATTTGGATAATTCCAATACTACAAAAACGTGCTACGCTGTCAAAATTGATTCGGCTATTAACTCCCTTGCACGGGGGCTAAGGTTCTGGTAGTGAAGCGTGTGTGCCTGTCGCCGCGCCAAGCTAACTCAGCCAGTGGGAGTTGGCAGCCACATGCCGACTACTGAAGACCGACCATACGTGGTGAAGAACCACATCCTGCTCGAGGTGCCCCTGCTCTAGACTAAATATGGCGGATCTAGAGAGGAAAACTCGAAAAAACCCGTAATCACCGGTGTTACCGTACCGTGCCTCTGTGATGAATGGCACTACGTTAGTGTGTGCAAGGAAGAGGTTGCGCAGACACCTTGCGAACGGCGTACCCATGGAGGAGGCCAAAAGGCTCGCCCAGAAGCCTATGAACCCTCCAAGGGAAATGCCCAGCAGGAGTGGCGCTACCACCAGTAAAAGAGGTAGATCGGCCAACACGACCCCAGAAGAGGCGTCGAAAAAGAGGGCCATGTACAAAGCCGCGGCACCTAGTGCCCAGACGAAGGGTGATCCTGCATATGTCTTGCCGGCCACGGAGGCTCCAGCAGCCACCACAACCGCAGCAGCGGATGGGCAGACAACACAGGAGCAGTCACCCCAAGTCGGTGTCATGGCCTCTTATAGGGACGTTGCCAGCTCGGTGAAGATGGCGATACTCCTGCCGACTACCCTAAACATCTACTCACGACCGAGCAGCTGAACACCATTCAGTCCGCCATCCTATCGAGAGTGATGGCCCTGAGACACGGCTCTGTGAAGCCGTTGTTCTCTGGCTGCACCTTTCGACCAGGGTGGATGGCCGTGACGTGTGGGAATGCGGAGACAGCCGAGTGGCTATGCACAGAGGTACCAAAGCTACGGCTGTGGAAGGACGCCCAAATCAAGGTGGTCCCAGAGGCAGAGGCTCCACGTGCCGCTGTCTTCATTGGGTACTTTCCGCTTCCAAACGCGGAAATGAAGACGGACGAGATCCTCAAGCTCGTCGAGGGCCAGAACAGCGGCCTGCGAGTGGGAGACTGGCGTGTCTTCCACCGTGAAATGAGGCACAGCATGGCCATCATCACGATTGCGCTGGATCCTGTTTCGGCCAATCGCTTGAAGTCGCTGGCATACCAGCTGTCCTTTGCGTGGGGCACGGCTACTCTTAAGCCAAAGGCCAGCGCGCAGCCGAAGACGCAGGCGGTGGCTCCTGCTCTCGCAGCGGAGAAGCCCACCTGCTCCAAGGCAACAAAGGGCACGGCTGCGACAACGCCAAAGAATGCCGCTGATGGCACAGCTCGCGCAGGCACAGAGGCTAGCGGCACCATAGTTGCCCAAGAGCCCATGCCACCGAATAAAATTATGCGCCCTCCCTGTACGGGCGCATCACGCGCGGAACAGGGCGCGTAAACAAGGGTGTGAGGCGCACACCTGAGGAGGAGGCCCTTCTGAGCACGAACCGAGGCCGGAAGATGGCGGCTAGGGGCCGCAAGAGGTCGGACTAATGTCCCGTCCTCCTTCCCCACCCTCCCCAACACCCGGAGACACCTCAGATGTCTCCAAGCAAACCTCCACCATGCAAAGGCCGCGTCTGACGTCCTTTGCGAGAGGTTTGCTACGATGGACATAGCATTTATCCAGGAGCCATAGATTAATGCCGGACGTGTCCTGGGGCTTAACACCCCATCTGGTAAGCTGCTATATGCAAACAGCCAACCTCGCCCTAGAGCGGCTTTGTTAATAAACAAAAATCTAACATTTGTTCCCCTTTCACAGTTCATAACTGAGGACCTGGTGGCGGTCTGGGTTTAAATACCCACTGCCCATGGCGAGCAGGAGGCAGTGCTGGCCTCTGCCTATCTACCCGGCGACACTGACGATGTGCCTCCGGCGGCTACCTGTGCCCTGGTAGAGCACTGCCAGAGAAACCGGCTCCGGTGGATAATCGCTTGCGATGCCAATGCGCATCACACGGTCTGGGGAGCAGCAACATCAACAAAAGAGGTGAGTACCTTCTTGAGTACATAATTAGTAATAACATAGGTTTACTAAATCAGGGCAGCGAGCCCACATTTGTCAATGCAATTAGAGAGGAAGTCCTCGACCTAACTCTCTGTAGTCTGAATATGTTGTCCGCTGTCTCAAACTAGCACGTTGCGAATGAGGTCACTATGTCAGATCACCAGCACATCAGATTTGATATAGGAGGTGCCTTGCAATGTGGCCTAGTTACTAGAAATCCCAAAAACACAAACTGGGATCTTTTCTGTTTTGAACTTGAGCAATCCAGAGACTGCTCCACCCGTCCGATATACAAACATTGAATCAGCATATCACGTCAGCTGCGAACAAAAAGTTCGTAAGATCAGTCGGGCTGTTCCCTGGTGGAACAAGAGCCTTGACGATCTTAAACAAGCTGCGCGAAGGCTCTTCAATAAGGCGAGAAAAGGGAAGGTCACTTGGGACTCCTACAAATCCGCCTTAACGCTATACAACAAAGAGCTGAGAAGGTCAAAAAGGGCTACGTGGCGCCAACACTGCGGGCAGATTTCAACTCTCCCGGAAGCTGTCAGGCTACAAAAGCCCTCTCCAAGGACCACTCAAACGGCATCTGTACGTTGAAAAGCCAGATGGAACCCACACAAACAACCCAAAGGAAACGAGTAGCCTACTCTTAACTACTGACTTTCCTGGGTGCGTGGCCATGGAGCAACCCATCTCAGAAAGTGAGGCACCAACCTACCTCTCTGGGATTGGAGAGTGCCCACACCTGCGCGTGGCTATTGTGGCAGACTCCAATGGGGCTGAAAGAAGGGAACCCCTATCTATCAGAACGTATTGGAAACATGCCCTTTAGACTGTTTCATCAAAATAGCGTACAATGGGCCATACAAAGTTTTAGCCCATACAAATCTCCTGGACCAGATGGAATTTATCCATGCCTATTGCAGCGGGGACTGCACCAATTTGCACTCCCCTTGGTCCGTCTATTCCGAGCTAGTCTCGTGCTTGGACACATACCAAGCAAATGGGCTTAAGTAAAAGTTGTGTTTATTCCAAAGGTAGGGAAGAAAGATTCCCAACTGCCTAAATCCTATAGACCAATTAGTCTTAGCTCCTTCCTTCTTAAAACTATGGAAAAGATAATTGACCAGCACATCAGGGAAGTGAACCTCAAGCATCTTCCCCTACATAAGTACCAATATGCGTACCAAACTGGTAAATCAACTGAAACTGCCATCCATTGCCTTACAACAGTCATTGAAAAGGCCATAGGCTTTCAACAAATAGCACTAGGTGCCTTTCTAGACATCTCAGGAGCTTTTGACAACACGTCATACGAGGCAATCCGTGCCTCTCTTGTACGTAAAAATGTCGCCACACCCATTACACTAGTTTACACTCAAAATGCTCCAAGCCTGTTGATGCGAAATTCTGGTAGAGTTGAGTCCCCAGATCACGAAAATGGCTTTAATTTTTTTTTCTATGGATACGTTTTTTTTTTAAGATTTTTTAAAGTTTTACACAAAAAAATTCTGCTCATTTTACGTTTCTCATTTTATAGCTCGAGTTGTAGCCAACCAATTTAGCCGTCGAATGTTTTATTTTACAGGTAATGAACTAACCTTTCGATTTTTTTACACTTTATTTATATTGGATAAGTACTTTGTGTGCTGGAGGTCGATAAACTTGAAAAAGTGGAAATGTTAATCTGTTAACTCAAATGTTAACATGCTAGCATCTAAAACTCGAAAAATCCGTTGAAAAATCAAAACGTGTTTTTTCTAATCGCCCAAAGTATCAAACAGGCCTTCAACTCAGAAATCCGTTGAAAAATGGATTTATCGTGGATTTTCAAAATTAAGTAAAATGAGAAATTTTTTAAAGTTTTGGCCAGATGTCTACTAGATTAAAGGTACTGTGTTGGCCACCGCCTTTAAATGGTCTGTTAACTTTGCTAGATGTGATGAACAGTCGGATTTAGCTATGAAAAAGCTAAGTTTTGTTAAATAAACAAAATTTACAAAATTATGTTGAAGTAAGATAAAAATTAAATAATCGCCTTTATATACATACATAGACAATGTATTAATTTTATTTGGGTCATTGGTACCATTAAGGGCGTCGCGGCCTCAAAACGTGGTATAAAAACCAATCTTTTTTTCCTGCAGAAAAAATATAGCAGGAGTATTATGTACAAGAGCGCCTCCTTCAAATCGATATTACTCCTGAATTTTAGTTGAGATGTGGTCAAGATCTTAACCTATTCATTAAATTTGGATTATTTAATTTTTATCTTACTTCAACATAATTTTGTAAATTTTTGTTTATTTAACAAAACTTAGCTTTTTTTCATAGCTAAATCCGACTTTTCATCACATCTAGCAAAGTTAACAGACCATTTAAAGGCGGTGGCCAACACAGTACCTTTAATCTAGTAGACATCTGGCCAAAAACTTTAAAAAATTTCTCATTTTACTTAACTTTGAAAATCCACGATAAATCCATTTTTCAACGGATTTCTGGAGTTGAAGGCCTGTTTGATACTTTGGGCGATTAAATTTAGAAAAAAACACGTTTTGATTTTTCAACGGATTTTTTTCGAGTTTTTAGGATGCTAGCAGCATGTTAACATTTGAGTTAACAGATTAACATTTCCACTTTTTTCAAGTTTATCGACCTCCAGCACACAAAGTACTTATCCAATATAAATAAAGTGTAAAAAAATCGAAAGGTTAGTTCATTACCTGTAAAATAAAACATTCGACGGCTAAATTGGTTGGCTACAACTCGAGCTATAAAATGAGAAACGTAAAATGAGCAGAATTTTTTTGTGTAAAACTTTAAAAAATCTTAAAAAAAAACGTATCCATAGAAAAAAAAAATTAAGGCCATTTTCGTGATCTGGGGACTCAACTCTACCAGAATTTCGCATCAACAGGCTTGGAGCATTTATTTTTTTTTATTTTGTAAACTGGTGTTATTAGGTGGATTCTGGAAATGCTCAAATCCAGAATCATAACTGTAGACCTAGGAGGAACCATGACCTCAATCACAGCCACAAGGGGATGCCCTCAAGGGGGAGTACTCTCTCCTCTCTTGTGGACTCTGGTCATAGACGAGCTACTGTTTGAGCTCAACAACCTAGGGTTCCCCACTCAAGGCTACGCTGATGATCTAGTCATCTATATAGTGGGCTGGCATGAGCAAACCATTTCGGATCGCATGCAGCAAGCTCTCAATATAGCCAATATATGGTGTTAGGATAAAGGACTATCCATAAACCCGTCTAAAGCTGTTCTAGTTCCATTTACCAGGAAAAGGTCTCTCTCTCTGACAAGACCATCCCTAAATGGATCAACCATTGACTTTTCGGCTGAAGCTAACTACCTGGGAGTTATACTTGACTCCAAGCTCAACTGGAACTCACACCTTGAAAAGACCATTAACAAAGCCACTCGAGCATACTTTGCTTGCAATAGGCTTTTCGGTAGAACATGGGGCCCAAGTCCCAAAATTATCTACTGGTCTTTTAACACTGTGGTAAAACCGATCATAACCTATGCATCTCTTGCTTGGTGGACGAAATCTACCCAGAAGACAGCTGCGGCTGCACGCAAAATACAACGACTGGTCTGCATAGGCATCACTGGAGCCATCCGGACATGCCCCACTGCAGCACTTGGAGTTATAACTGGCATTCCCCTCTACCTATCGCCCTGAAAAGGAGGCCTGCCTGGGGGCACTTCGCCTCCAAAACATCACCGATATAAAAGTGGTGATCTAACTGGGCATCTACGGGTACTCGAACCCCTAATAAACGAACCCATTCTGCGTATAACTGACGAGCAGAAACCAAAACTTGTTTTCCACAGAAACTTCTCTGTAGTCTTGTACACCAGACACGACTGGACAACAAAATCAATATCTCTGCCCAGTGGATCACAAACGTGGTACACTGACGGATCGAAATTGGAAAACGGAGACACCGGGGCTGGTATTTTCGGACCAAGGTTCAACAAATCCATAGCCATGGGAAAGTCTCCAACCATCTTCCAAGCAGAGATACACGCCATAGAAATCTGTGCTCGTGAATGCCTTCGCAGGAATATGCATGGCGCACGGATTTACATCTTCTCCGACAGTCAGGCGGCGCTCATAGCGCTGAGATCTTTACGATCACCTCCAGACTTGTAGAAAACTGTTTCCAGCAGCTGAACGCCCTTGCCTCCAAAACACCTTAACGGTGGGCTGGGTGCCAGGGCATGAAGGCCATATAGGAAACGAGGTGGCAGACTCCTAGCAAAACGCGGGGCAATGACACCACTAATCGGCCCTGAACCATTCTGTGGACTTTCGAAAGGACACAAAAGGGAACTGGTCAGGAAATGGGAGGAGAAGGAGATTAGTCGTCACTGGACCGACAGTGCAGGGCTGAGACAAGCCAAACAATTCCTCGTCCCCCAGATGTCGCGATCCAAACGCATCATCAATCTAAAAAAGCACTCTAACAGGCTACCTAACAGGTCACTGCAACCTAAGGTATCACCTTAAGAAATTAAAACTTTCAGAAATCGACACATGTAGATTCTGTGAGCTGGAGCCAGAAACATCAGAACATGTTCTATGTGAATGCCCCTCACTAATAAGACGTCGACTTCAACAACTAGGAGGTGAACTTATCCCCCCTACAGGATTTGGGAAGAGATAGACCTCGCCAAAGTGCTCTGCTTCATCAGAAGCCTAGGAATAGAGGCTCTACCTTAATCCTACAGGCCGGCACAAAAGACCTAACATCTGGTCGCGGTGCAATAAGGCCATAGTAATAATAATAATAATACATATTCTTGATCAGCGTCCCTAGCCCAGTCGTCCTGTCCGTCCGTGTGAAACAACAGATCTCAGCTAGAGTTACCAAATTTGGTGACAACATTGGAATCTGTTGCACGCAGATCAAGTTTGGTTTGAAATTTTGCCACGCCCACTTCCGCCCCCGAAAATAATAAAAAACGGTATATAAGCTATAGGCGTGATTTTCGCGGACGTGTTCTGAACATTTGAGTAAAATCGGATGATAAACAAAGAAGTAATTAAACAATAAAGTTTCTATGTAAACTTTTTGAGAGAGAGAGAGAGAGGGAGCGCGCAAATGCGTGTTGCTCAACATGTTCCTAGCAACATTTGTTTTTGTTGGGTGTTGCTCAACATGTTCCTAGCAAAATTTTATCGCTTTTAAGAGTTGCCCAACATTTTCCTAGAAACATTTGTCTCTTTTAAGTGTTGCTCAACATGTTTCTAGCAATATTTGTCTTCATTTGTCAACATTTTCTTTTTTCCATGTTCATGTGCTTTTTAATTTCACCCACAATGCTTTGTGTACCGGGTATCTCAAAGTCGGTCACACTCGACTGTAGCTTTCTCACTTGTTTAATTAATGAATAATGAATAATGTATGTATGGCCATCTGAATTGCTCAGTGAAGTGGCAATGATCCCTCACTCTGTCAATACCTAAGACACAATTGTGGCAATTAAGAGCCTCATCAAAATCGAATGAGTCCTGCGTACTCATTTGTAATGGTACTATACACTTTATATAGCTTTAATAAATTTCGGACAAATCGGACGTTAAACAACTAACAAAAGTGCTGCATCTCTCGCATGACGCTTAAACCTACCCTCAATATAACAAAAGAAACGTCTCAAATTTTTCTTTCCGAATTGAGATAACAGAAAACTGTAATTAAAAAAATTAAATTTTTAGACATATATAATGTCCATGAATGTCGGCGGTTGAGCAATCGAGGTACAAAAATTTATATGACGATCCATTTCGATCCCATTGCAGAAGACTGACCAAACACATGTTTGCTTATGTTTGGGTTTCGAGTGGTAAACTCATTTATTTTTCCAATTTCCATAGAAAACGTAAATCCTGTGAAGCCGACTGTAATGTTGTTGGTGTGGATTACTAGTAAAGATATATCCACTCTATATCAACAACATCGTTCTCATATTTCTCTCGGGTTAAGGGCGGATATAATAGCCCACTTGAAGCAAGACACATCGTTGTTCTGTACATTTATGACTGATCTTCTATTTTAAGTTTCCTTGGTGCTGATCCCTTCAGGAGGAACACATAGCAGCAACTCACTTCAAATAATTCGTGTCAATTTCCATCCGAAATCTTTCTCCTGGAATTCACACATGTTTTCTTTTATGATATTTGAATGAGAATCATAGAGTTCTAATAAATTGGTTCCGATTGTAACCAGACTCATCTTACTCTGGAACGATTTTATATCGGTTTGCGTATTACGTTCTTTTTAACATGTACTCTGCAAACAGTTCAAAATGTATTTTGAAGCAGTACGTAAGCTTAGTACTCTCAATATGCAGCGCTTGTCTTGCTTTATTCAGAATTCATCACGAATCCGAAGAGCAACTACCTCATATAAAAACTTCTATCCATTAATAATCTGTTTTACTTGCCCATCAACCGGACGCTTCGCAAGCTTTTTATTCTGTTCGGTGCGGACATGGTGATGCCATTGCATATTTGGTGGGAGGTATTGGTGGCAGAAGTTGCAGAAAACGGCGCTCATGTTGATAGTGTGGTTGGTATTGTTGGCGTACATATTGTTAATTTTGTTTTGTGATTATTACAAATTTAGTACTGATTTTATACCCGATACCCATAGGGAACAACGGTATTATAAGATAGTGGTGACAGCATTGGAATCTGTTGCACGCAGATCAAGTTTGTTTTGAAATTTGGCCACGCCCACTTCCGCCCCGAAAATCATAATAAATTATATAAGCTATGCTCGTTATTTTCGGGTAAAAGTTAAAGATATTATATATGGAAGATATTAGCAATAAAGTTTGAATTTAAAGACACACCCTAAGGCAAGCTGCGTAGCCTGTAGCCGTCTGGGCCGTGGGCTCGAGCCCTGACCGAGCCCAAAACTTTCTTGTTGTAATAATAATTGTAAAATAAAATAAATATTTTGGTTTTTGTGGGATTGAACTCGGGCCAATTTTGCAAAATGTGTAGCATCGGCTGCTTAGACATCTGGGCCATTACCTATATTACACGTGAAGCGTGCTTCGAGAACTGTTAACCTAATTTTGGCAGAACTAAAATAAAATGTATCAACAGAATAAAAAGATTCCTTGGATTTTGCTGGATCTGAACTGGAATCTTTCTAGCATAAAATCGTTTGCCCACCGCTGAGACCTCTAGGCTACGCCGTTTATTACGTAATTGCCAGCGATCGTTACATCTAAAATCTTCTACGTTTTCTTAATGAAAATATAATTTTTATTGTAATAAAGATGCACAAGCAAGTGTGTAAAAGAAGAAAGAGATCGACTGTTGACCCAAAAATTGGCGGACGATCTGTAGACCAGAAATAGCGCGAGCAAAAACGACAAAAATAACCGAATTAACTTTCATAACCCAACTTTGACAGAACTGATAAAAATGTATTAAAACGAGAAAAAAAGGAATGTAAAATAAAACTTAAAAAAATCTTGAATTTTGCGGGACTTGAACTTAGATCGAAGTAGTATTATGCATTTTTTTAATACTTTGCCGTTGTTTATTGAATCTTCTTCTTTACGAGACTAACAATATGTGTATAAAATCTTATATAAATAACCTATCTAACAGTCATAGGACTGGCACAGAGTTAAATGTTCCTGATAATTATTGCTGGATTGTATGGTCGTTTCAATGCAGGCGGGCTATGCTGGACACCCGAGCCTCTTGCCAGATGATTTGGATGCACAGTAAGTTTTTCATTGTAGGTCGCCTTTTGTTTGTCTATTTCATCTTTTACTGCAAGAATGCCGAGATCCCTGTGGATGTTTAGGTTGCGAATCTACCATGGTGCCCCAGTGATCGTTCTCAGGATTTTCGATTGTGCTCGCTGAATGATGTCTATGTTGCTGCTGCTCGCGTTCACCCACAACTGGGAGCCATATGTCCAGATAGGCTTGAGAGTGGAGTTGTAGAGCAACTGTCGAGGTGGACGCCGAGATACGTTACTTCTTTGCTTGGGGAATCTGCGTACTATTCAAGAATATTGGAGAGCATGTTTGCCTGTTGAGAGTAAAAGTTATGTGTTTACATTTTTTTCGTTTATTTTAATACACCAGTCAGATAGCCACTTCTCAACTACCATAAGGTGATTTGCTAGCTGTGTTGTTGCTCGTGTTGGGCACCTCGAGCGGCTTAGGATCGCAGTGTCGTCAGCGAACGTGGATGTTTTTAGCCGCTCGTTCGTAGAGATATCCGCTGAATAAAGGACAAAAAGAGTAGGCCCAAGTGCACTTCAGCTTCGACTGTGAAGTCGCCAGATGTTGTTGCGTTGAAACTTACTGCGAAGACTCTGTTGTAAAGATACCACTCAATTAGCTTATGAGTATATGTAGGCAAGTGTGCTTTGATTTTATGCATGAGGCCATTTAGCTAGACTCGATCGAAAGCTTGAGATACATCGTGGAATATTGCGCTGCAGTATTCCTGATGCTCGAAAGCTGTGCGTATCTCTGATCTTATTCGGTTGACGTGCTCGATGGTGCCATGGTTTTGACGGAAGCCAAATTGATGAGCCGGGATAACATTGTGTGCTTCCAGATATGGTATTATGCGTGTTAGCAGGCATTTCTCGAACAGTTTGGACAGACACGATAATAGACTTATTGGTCTGTAGGATGACGAGACAGTGTGATCTTTCCGGGCTTCGGTATCATTATGACGACAGATTTTTCCATTCCCTTGGGTAGTAGCGGAAACATATAATCTCATTGTAAATTTTACAAATAAGCTCTATAGCAGAGTTTGGAAGTTCAATTATCATTTTGGAGTTATTAAGTCATTGCTCGGAGCCATTTTGGTTTTAGTTCCCCAATGACTTCTGCGATCTCATTTGGCTGAAACAATGTTGGTAAAGACATAGTATTAGTTTGAATTTGTGGTAGGACAAGTGGACTAGTGGCCGGGCTCGGCTGGAAGACGCTTCGGAGATGTGAAGCAAATGTTTCGGCTCTATCTTCGTCGCTGCGTGCCCAGAAACCTGATGATTTTCTTATCGGGGTGACTGTTTCGATTGGAGAGCTTAGGTTTGGATGAGCCCTCCACAATGGATGCCGTGTACTGGTTGGCGAAAGTTCTTCGATGTACCGTAATTGTGCGTTTTCAGCGTCTTGTTTCAGAGCTCGATTTAGTAAGCGAGATGCTTCCTTAAAACATTGTTTTGAAGATGGCGATCTGTGGGTTTGCCAAGCACGTCGCAAACGCCTCTTTCCAGGACAAGCTGTTCAATTTGTTGATTAGTTTTAAATTTGTTGGGTTGTAGGTCCTGTCCTTGTGGTGTTGAAATAGTGGCTGCTGCAGTGAGTACGTCTTCAAGAGCATCAGTAGAGCAGTCGATATCCGCTACGATGTTGAGCTGAGGGGTTAGTTCAATATGGGAACTTACATATTTCTTATTTTTAAGCCAGTTAGTTTTGTGCGACGTCAGCCTGTGGGGATGATTGAAAATTTCTGGGCTTTGTAGAAGAGTTATAAGCACTGGCGAATGGTCTGATGAAAGATCGCTTTGGCACTTATTATGTTGCGTGACATATTTTTGTCACTGCAAAGTCTATCAAGTCTGGCATCTTTCTGGGTCTGCTGGCCAATATGTGGGGCTACCTGGGAAACATAGTCTAATTTGTTGCTCAAGTTAATGATTGCATTATATAATTGCCTTCCTTTGGGGGTCATGAGACGTGATCCCCAGTGCGTATGCTTGGCATTATAGTCTCCTGCAGCTATAAAGCGATCTCCAAGTGAGTTGTAAAATCCATGAATTGATCTTCAGAAATTGTAAAGCGAGGCGGGCAGTAGACAGCGGCTGTGGAAAGGTTGCCGCTACCTGACTGCACTTTAATAGACGTCGCCTGCAAGTAATTAGTTGAATACCTTTGGTGAAAATGGTGCTTGATGCGTTCTCTGATTAGGACGCCGGTTCCGCCGTGAGCTTTACCATCTGGATGATTTGTGCGGTAGAAGGCGTAACCTTTTATTTGAAAGTTGTATTTGCTTGTGAGGTGCGTCTCTCCAAGCAGCATAACGTCGATATGATGTTCATTTATTTCTAGATTATGTCGTGAGACGCCATTGGAGTTCCACATGGACTAGACATCAGTTATTTGGACTGCTGAGCTACAAGCAACTCTATCACCATGTTCTGGATTTAAACAAGTGTTTGCATAATCGTTTTCATGAAGGACATTAATTCCGTCAGACTTTGTTGCATGGTAAGCATCATAGCTTCCATTGTGCTTTGTGGCTGTCCTGGGGCTTGTTGAACGTGACTGGAGTGAGTTTTCCATACCTGTTAGAAGGGCATTCAGCGGACCAAATGAGGATCTTGCGGCCTTGCCGAAAAATACGTCCGGCGTCGTTTCTGAATTAGTGAACACGTTTCGTGTATTCTGATGGCGAGTTGCTGTCACTCGTCGCATGCGATTCTTCAGCTCCTTGTAGACCACACAGCCCCTGTAGCTTGCTGTATGGTTTCCACCGCAGTTTCCACATTTCTTCTTCTGGGGGTCTTCCCTGTTAGCAGGGCAGTTAGCGGAATTGTTAAATTCTCTGCAAACTACACAGACTGATCGAAGTGTGCAGTATGTCCTGGTATGTCCATTAGAGTGTATCGAAAATCAACTTTTTTTAATTTTCCATGACGCTGTGTGCGGAAAAGTTGTAAAACCATGTCAATGAAAAGTTGCTGGCTCGACTTCAATACAAGGCTCTCTAGTGTGGGGTGATAAGCGTTTCAGGGCTAGAGAGAGGGACAATTCCAGAGACATAGGCATTTGCAAACTCAGAGGCAAAATAAGATCTAAGATTTTACCAGAGCAGTTCCTCACAGCGTTCAATTCTGCCAATAATAGGTCAATAAGACCATGTACCAGATCATGGGGTACAGTGGGAACAAGAATTTTCGACTCAGCTGAGGGCAGCCAAGAAGTGGCAGGCAAATTGAAATCTCCCATAACAATAAGAGGGTCATTATTGCCAAGGGTTGAGTGAATATCTTGAATTACAGCTAAATGCTGTAGCTATATATTATTATCAGACCTAAGTGGAATATACGAGCATAAGACGTACACAAAATAATCGTGAACCTTAATTCAAACAGCCACAAACTCAAACATGCACTCCATGCCCGTTATGGGAATAGGTTCAGAGACTAAATCGGATTAACGGCAATAAGGACACCGCCGCCAATACGCGTTGCTCGATCTATAGATCTATAGATCTATAGATGACATAGTTGCCTGCAAATATTTCGCAGTCAGAGACAGAAGAGTTGAGCCACATTGCCGTAAAAGCAATCACATTGGCATCAAAGGAGACACTATTGACATGCAGTCTACTCAGTAATCTACGAACATTCTGGTAGTTTAGGGAAAATGAGTCGCTTAGTTTTTTGAAGCCCTAAGTGAAGGAGTCTGAGGCCCACGAGCCTGAGGATTTGGTTTGTTTACATACTCGTGAACAATAGCATGATCCGGCCAAACTGAAATATCAAGGACCTTATCAAGGAGAACAAAGGAATATCCAATCTTAAACGAATATATATCACGTCTTTACTTAAAATTGAACTTGGAGACAGAAAATTCGGTGCCAGAAACATTCAGTTTGCTACTTAAATGAGGCAGCTAAAGCTGCCGGTCTCCTTGGTGCCACTCCAGATATTGCTGAAATAAAATTCCGTGGTCAAGATGATGGTGCCGAAATTATGACTGTCGGAGGTAACACGGGGTTGGCGTATACCGAGTTAGGTACGTTAGTAAGATTCGAAGTTGCAACCGACCGGGCTTGAAGCGAAGCGTTTTTAGATGCGACGTTGATGGTTGGGCATCGTTTAATGGTTCCAGACTAGGGGACATGCTGGACTCGGTTAGTCTCGAGTTTGGGCCCGCGTTTTATACAGGTTTAGATGAAGGGTCTGTAACTTGTAAATCGTTGTTAGTACTTATACACCTCTTTATTTTTGGTAAATGAACGTTTCAACGTTCAACGGTTTAGTAAATCCTTCAAGCCGGCCGCAAGAGATTGAAACTCCTGGTGAGTCTGCCTCATAAAAGCTCTCATTTCCGTTTTGATATTTATGCAGCTCGGGCAGTGCCGCAAGGTAATTTTTCGGTCATGCGTGCAAGTAGCGCTGGTTCGCTGCGCATACTCATTTTTATTTTATGCAGAAAAAAAATGCAGATCAAATAAATGCAAACGCAAGATATTGGTAAACAAGTTGAGAACTTATTATAAATATTTTTCAGTGAAGAACCGAACGAAAGCTTCTAAAAGCTATTGTCTAAGCTTACAAGAGCATGTAGTTGCTCAGCAGCAACAACAACCACACGTACGATGGTAAGCGGCAAAACGCAATGCTCAGCAGCAACAACCACACGGTGCAATTGTTAGCGGTAAACGCAGGGCACAAGTAGAAGGGGGCAGCAAAGCGTAATACGAAAGTTATTAAAACTGAGTATAGTTTTTCGAGATTAAAGTCACTGACTTTGATTAAAACGAATCTATTGTTTCCGATTGATACAAATCACGGAATCACTGATCAATTGCAAAAAATTTGAGCTTAATGGAATAGATTTTCTTTGAGAAAACGTTGTATGAAGATAGAGCGATAGAAAGCACGTCCAACAGCGACAAGTGTAACTAAGAAGCGAACTTAGGGAAGGCTTAGAAGGTTTAAGGAAGAAACTTAGGAATTATCGCTTTAAAATCGATCTTTTTTAGCATTTTTTTTGTAGTATGTATAGAAACCTTCGGGGCGAATGGTTCCTTATGAGAGAACCTGTGTACAAAAATGGAGAATTCTCGAGAAGGGAGCAGAATGTAGCAGTTTAACAAGGCTATAAAAGCTGAACCGAAAGAAGGAAAGGTGCTTGGCCTCGACGTGTTTAATATTGTAGAAGCATCCAAATTATTTACTGTTTCGCCCTAATACGAAAAAGCAGTGACCAAACTCGTCAAAGAAGTCCAGCAGATGCCACTAGAAACTCCAAAGCACTGTCCAGTCGAGCTAAAAATCTCACCAGATGGCGTAATAAAACCATTTCACCAGTCTCCATCTCGTCTGTCCGTGATTGAAGCAGTGGCTGTTAAAAATCGAATTGATGAATGGTTGGCCCAGGGAACAATATGTAAGTCAGCATCAAACATAGTCAAAAGTAAAGATGACACTCTCCGAATTTGCATTGACTACAGAAAATTAAACAGCATGGTATTGGGTGATCGTTTTCCAGGGCCAGTAATGGAAGAAATATTAGAAAAGTTGCAAGAGGCTAAATTTTAACTTTGAATCTAAAGAACGGTTTTTTTCAGTGGAAGAGGCGAGTAGACCGTTAACTGCATTTGTTACAAAAGAAGGATTGTTTGAATTTAATAAAACTCCTTTTTAATTCAAGAACTCTCCGGCTGCATTTATTAGATTTATCAATCAAATATTTGATAATACTGAGCGCATGGATAAAACAAGACGCGTGCTGGAGACAGCATTGCAGTTTGGTGTAAAGATTATTCAGTTAGACGTTGATGCACTACGGTCAGTACTCTCAAAGAAAAGTATAGGTAAAAGAATGCGAGGAAATATAGACCACTTATGGGCAGCTCGATTGCTATCTTGCATGTGTACTAAGTAAGTTAAGATTAATGTTTTTAGTCTAGAAAGGCTACTACAGTTGAGATTATTTTGTACAAATTACTAAAATTTGCACATAAAACTCTGAAGGGTTCATGAATTTCTTACGATGTTTTGCAATGGTGCAAAACTAAAGGCAGGTAGGTTCTAGTAGTTCTATATGGTACGTGGAAATTCAACTGACCCAATAGATTGCTGCTATACACGTCACTACGCATCAAGTTATACATAAAGACAATACCTATCATTGTTCTACGGTTTGCTAAGGAAGGTAGGTTAATTGGGAGAAGTCTACTAGAATAAAAGGGCAACCTAAGGTTTGCATCCCAGTTTAAGACACGAAGTTCGAAAAGTAAAAAGTTCTTTTGAACTGACTCAATGCGTTTGCTGTGGACGTCCCACTGGGGACTCCAAGTGCAAGATCCATATTCTAAAATAGGACGAACTAACGAAGTATATAAATTCTTCGTGACGTAGGGGTCATCGAATTCCTTCGACCACCGTTTAATAAATCCCAGCACACCCCTGGCTTTATTCACAATGCACGAAATATGATCAATAAACTCCAGCTTAGGATCTAGGCGAATACCCAAATCGTCAACTAGAGTGATCCTTTCCAAAGAGCAGCAGTTCAGCGTATAATTCGCAAGCATGGGAGAAACACGTGAGAATGTCATCAGCTTGCATTTGGTGACATTTAGGTTTAAACTTATAGCATTGCACCATGTTTGAAAGTTATTAAGATCTGTTTGTAAATCCGACTGGCAAGGGCTGTCTTTGTATTGTACACAAAGCTTAACGTCGTCAGCGTACATGAGTACTCTGGAGTTAGTCAAGACTTTGGGCAGGTCGTTAATAAATAATGTAAAAAGTAAGGGACCCAGGTGGCTCCCTTGCGGGACACCAGAGGTCACCCGGAGAACATTTGACAAGTGGTTTTTAAAGAGGACCTTTTGCGTCCTGCCATTCAGATAACTTGAGATCCACCTAAGAAGATCGACAGGAAAACCCATTAAGTCGAGTTTCCTAACAAGAAGGGAATGATTAACGGAGTCAAATGCTTTACTGAAATCAGTATCGATCACATCTGTCTGCAAATTTTGTGGAAAGCCCCTTATACTGAAAGAAGTGAGCTCCAGAAGGTGAGTAGTCGTTGATCTTCGTTTAATAAATCCATGTTGGCAAGGAGAAATTACTGATCTACACAGGTGCTGCGAAAAGTTTAGGTTTGGCTGACAACATAGAGATTCCTCTACAGTTGTTAGCATCCACCTTGCTACCTTTTCTGTGGAGAGGAATGACGAAGGGAAAATTGGGATGTTTCTAAAGATAAGGTAAACTATTTTAAAAGGGGTCTGCACAGGGCCTCGGCACAATTCGTAAGCACACAGCCTGATATTCCATCGGGACCTGGAAAATAAACCGACTTGACACTTTAAAGATTTAAAAGAAGGGAGCTCTCGTTTTAGCTAGGACTGAAGATTAGGTTTAATTTGGGTATGCTATAAGAATAGGTCTGGTTTGAATTGGATGACGGAGATAAAGTAGTTTGAAAAAACAGAGCAAAAAGATCGGCGATTGCCTGATCGTTGTTTGCTATTGTATTTTCAAATGAAAGCGAGGAAGGATGTGTAATAGGCTTACGTTTAGTGTTCACAGAATTATAAAACTATTTTGGGACCTGCGCAAACTGAACCCTACAACGAGTCAAATAGTTTTTATAACACTGCGCGTTAAACACGGTAAACTTTGACCGAGCCGCTAAATAGCGAGAATGAACAGCTTGAGAGCCGTTGTGTTTAAATTTAGAATTGAGATTGGACTTGACATTTTTGAGGCGAGTCAACTCTTCACTAAACCCGGGAGGCTTATTTGAGATTGACGAATAGTAATCGGAACACATTCAAGAAAAAAGTAATTCATGGCGTTAATCGTTTCTCTTTCAAAGTGAACTGTCGTGTTTTTATTTTGCGCCTCGTATTTGTGTTAATTTCTTGCTATAAACCACCGGGGTTTTATTAAAAACATCTATCTTGTGTCAATAATAATTCACCATTTTACTTCGCGTGTGCATGCAGCTGTTTTTGTGTATTAATAACTATATTAATTGCAAGTTAGTTTTGGTGCAGCGATTGCTTAGCTTCATTTTTGCATTTCTCTTTGTGCTTTATCCGTTACGCCGATATTACAGCTTGACGGCTTAAGCTCAATAACTCTCGCTCTCTTGCTCTCTTTTAGTGCACATAACTACTCTTATTTTCTCGTAACAGTGGTAAGTCGCTAAAATGCCCTCCAATATTGTCTGCTCAATTAAAGCCTGCAAGAAAGTTATTTCTAATGATGACCATTATATCGGCTGCTGGCTTTGTGATAATGTTGTGCACGCCAAGTGCATTGATTGAACAGGCCGGGTGGCTGATTAAAGTATTGGTCTGCGCTGTTGCTGTAAAGCTTGTCGCGTTGTTGAAAGGGAAATTAAGGCTTTTATGCGGCAAACCAAAAATGGTTTCAAACAGCTGCTTATTAGTTTAAGCAGAACTAATGAGCTGCTCGCGGACTCTGGACTCCCAGTTTAATGGAATAAAACAAGTGGAAAAACTACAGTCGAGTGTGACAGACTGTGAGATACCCGGTACCCAAAGCATTGTGGGTGAAATTAAAAAGCACATGAACATAGAAAAAAGAAAATTTTGACAAATGAATAAAAATATTGCTAGGAACATGTTGAGCAATACGCACGTGAGCGCGCGCTCCCTCTCTCTCAAAATGTTTACACAGAAACTTTATTGTTTATTAACTTCTATGTTTATCTTCCAATATTACTCAAATTTTCAGCACACGTCCGCGATTGCCTACTTATTAAGTTTAAGTTTATTTTTATTTTTTAGCCCAGCGCTGCAAGTTTTCACTTATTATTATTGCGCTAGTCATTTCGGGTTCAATACAATTTCGCTTAAAACTTATACTTAAGTAGAAACATTTATTAATAAAGCTAACATGTAACAGAAATTTTACTTATACTATATGGCTAATTTGCTTAATTCTGTTTTTTAATTTGTAGAATTTTTATTATTTTTTACGTTTTTATATTTTATTTTAAATTTTATTTACTAGTTTTAATTAATAGGAATTAACCTACTATTTTTCAAGAACTTTTTTATTTTATCAGAAAATAGAGTTGCGCTCCTAATTGATTTGAATTGATGAGGGAGATTGTTCCACAATCGGATACCATTAATAAGAAACTGCCTCTTCGAGCAAAGCGTTAGCGTTCGAGGGCATATATAATTGTTCGTCCTTAGCGAAGTCGCAGGAGAAAGTTTTTCATATAAATATAATATAAATATACAATTTTGTGAAAATATATTAAAGTTCCATATTCTATCCAGATGGTCAAGTTAAGGTCAAGAATTTTACAAGACAGGTGTGATACATGGTCATAGCGTCTTAAATTAAACACATAACGCACAATTGAGTGAAAAGCGACCACTAAAGTTTGCATGTCCCGCGCATCGCAATGGCCGAAAACTTCGATTCCATAAAAGAGAGTAGGAATAAGAATAACTTTGGAAATTAATAACCTTATTTCTTCTGGTATAAAAGATTTAGAAGCAGCAAGCTGACGCAACTGACCATATGTGCGACCAGTTGTTTTATTAATGTGTTTGCTTCATGTTAAGGTATTACTAAAAGTTATGCCCAGGTTAACTACATGGCCTTCATAACTGATTGAAGTATTGGTAATACATATTTTTGGGAGAATTTTAGTGTCAATCGCTTTTTTAGATATGACGATACATTTCGATTTTCTTGGCGTGGCCAAATTTTAAAACCAACTTGATCTGCGTGCAACAGATTCCAATATTGTCACCAAGTTTGGTAACTGTTGCTTTTAAAGTCTCTGAGATCTGTTCTTGCACACGGACAGACAGACGGACATGGCTAAATCGACTCGGCTGGTGACGCTGATCAAGAATATATATACTTCAGAGATCAGAGATTTCTCCTTCTGCCTGTTACATACATTTTCGGTTGGCACTAACTTATAATACCCTTGTACCCTATGGGTACCGGGTATAACTATTAAATGAGTTCCCAAAGCGCAAGAAAACCACAGGGACAGCAGCTCCAGTTAAAAAATTCAATTAAAAAATTATCGACACCTTAGATCCCCGTCCCGAATCCTTCCTAAGGTGACAGGCCTGGATTGCCGGCCGAGATTGGTAATACAGCCGACCAGTCTGTGTTGCCAAAAGCCCTTATTGCAGGACCACCAACAAGGCAGATTTGTATCTCTCAGATTCACCCGCCTCAATCATCTGAAGACGTTACTGTCTATATTCAAGACAGAACCAAGTCCGATAAAATTAAGATTGAACAATTTAAATTTTCTTATGCTAGGGATATTTCATCTTTCAAAATAAATGTCCCTGACGAACTCTTTAACACAATTAGCTCTGCCGATTTCTGGCCGCAGTATGTTGTTGTTAAGGAGTTCGAAGCCAAGAAAAAGAAAAGACGGCCTGTTGGAACTAGTCTACCCAGGCAGGAGAAAACCACTGTGCCAGCACCAAAAAACTAACCAATTCCCTACTTCTTACCTATCAGAATGCAAGGGGGTTAAGTAGTAAGCTTCCTAAATTGTATTCTGATAGTGTTTCCTTGGCATTCCAGGTGATTGTGTCCACAGAAACCTGGTTGAAGCCGGAGATCCGAAGTTTTTGCGGTTGACTCAAACCTCACGTCTGAATTATTAGCATTCGAGGAATGCAACGATGTTGAATTTCTTTGTGTGAAACTATTATTTAATGGTATTTTTACTTATATTACATGTTCCTACATACCCCCCTTGTCGGAACTTCCTATTTAGTGAAACCACCTTTCCGCTAGCTAGTCGGTCTCCAATAGACTTTCGGATAGGGACCATTTAATTTTTCTAGGTTATTTTAACTTTCCTGGAGCTATTTGGTCCACAACTGAATCCTCTAACACACTTTTAACTACTGCACTTCACGGGTTTATTGATGGCTTGTTTGACAATTAGTTTTCTCAAGTCAACCATGTACGAAATTCCTTAGATCTCTTGCTCGATCTCTGCTTTGTCTCTGATCCGGCAAGAGTCAGTTTGGTTAGGGTCCCGCCCTTGACGCAACCCGAAGATCCATACCAACCTACATTCGATGTGACTATCGATATTGGGACTGGTATGGAGAATAAATCTGATCGGCCAGCTAAGAAAGTCCACTGCTTTTGTAAGGCGGATTTTTGACGGCTGAATAATTTCATATCTGACTTTAATTGGTCCAATATCTACAAGTGTTCTGACATCGTTGGTGCGATGCATATTTTTTACAATCCCATGAATTCCTTTACACTAACTTTCCGATATACTATTCGTCAATCTCAAATAAGCCTCCATGGCTTAGTAAAGAGTTAACTAGCCTCAGAAATGGATCTTGCCTTTGGCGTCCCCAGTGGGAGTCAGGTCAAAAGAACTTTTTAGTCTTTTCCTCTTCGTGGCTTAAACTGGGATGCTAACCTTAGGTTGCCATCTTATTCTAGTATACTTCTCCTAATTAACCTGTATATCATTATGCATAACCTGATCCGTGGTGAAGTGGAAAGCACCGATCTTTTGGGGCAGTTGAATTTCCACGTACCATGTAGAACCACTAAATCCTGCTTGCCTTTAGTTTCGCATAAAATGCATGAACCCTTTAGAGTACTATATGCAAATTATAATGATTTGTACAAAATAACCTCATCTGTAGATAGCCTTCCTAACCTAAAAACATTAATCTTAACCCAGTTAGTACACATGCAAGATAGCAGTCGAGCTGCGCGGTATTAGATTATATGGTGGAGGGTAGTTTCCTCTCGTTATTATGATTCGGCAGTCAATATTAATTGAACTTTACTCGCAAGCGCTCACTAATCGCGGCCCGCTTAAACCAATTGTAAAACCGCATAAAATAAAATGGCAATTCTTTGTCGTGTTATAACTCAAGAACGGGCTCGTCTAGCTAAATCAAATGTTTTGATCGGAATACTTAATAGATGGGTTTTGTGAAGTTTGCATAAAATTGGTTCAGTTATTACATCTTTTGCAATGTTTACGGGCAGCTGCTTTGATATTATTGTCAGCTGATTTTCGTCAAACAACTCCTGTCGTTTGTATAAACGGTGAGTCTAGAATTGTTAAAAAGTTATATATGTATATATATATGTGCATGTACTTTTCTGTTTTTTATATAAAGAAAAAAATGCCACGCGTAAGTATCGCGGATGTAACGCGGAAGTATCGAGGAAGAATCGCCGAAGTATCGCGGAAGACTCGCGGAAGAGTCGCGGAAGAGTCGCGGAAGAGTCGCGGAAGAGTCGCGGAAGAGTCGCGGAAGAGTCGCGGAAGTATCGCGGAAGAGTCGCGGACATATTGTGTCCATCAGTCCAATGTATCCGTACATACTATAATCAATCTGACTGTTGTAATTAAAAGCAGCATTCATAATTTTAGCCAAAACAGCACGACGTATTCGTAATCGCTGTAAAAGATTCAGTACAGGTACAGGGTCAACAGATCTATTTCGTACATTACCTTCATCTGCAGTCTGTGATCGTCTTTGTAATAACCTTCAATTGTAAATGGTGTGGTGGCATGCCTGGTAAATCCAAAGAATTTAAAAATTCATTTACAATTTATTTACAATTTCGTTGGTATCACAAGCTGCGTCGATAGATTTGTATGATACGAAGTCTCCAGGCAACAACTGTTGTATTTTTAAATTTAATTCATTGACGTCCACATTTTTTGCTGACAAAATCGCAGTTTCTGCCAAACACTTATGATTTTGATATTGTGTGTGTACATCGGGAAATATGCGATCGATAAGAGTATTTTGCGAGTCGATGATTGTGCAGAAGTCCGTTTGTAATTTTATACATCCAGTATTTTAATATGCAGAAACTTTCCTATCGCCAATATCTAACAGTAACAGAGAAAGTTTCGGCGGATGGATCCCGAAGCATTTGAACGCGGATGTTAATCTTCAGTACTTTTTATACCCGGTACCCATAGGGTACAAGGGTATTATAAGTTAGTGCCAACCGAGAATGTATGTAAAAGGCAGAAGGAGAAATCTCGGACCCTATAAAGTATATATATATATATATATTCTTGATCAGCGTTACTAGCCGAGTCGATCTAGCCATGTCCGTCTGTCCGTCTGTCTGTCCGTGTGAGACAACAGATCTCAGCTAGAGTTACCAAATTTGGTGACAACATTGGAATCTGTTGCACGCAGATCAAGTTTGTTTTGAAATTTTGCCACGCCCACTTCCGCCCCCGAAAATAATAAAAAACGGTATATAAGCTATAGGCGTGATTTTCGCGGACGTGTTCTGAACATTTGAGTAAAATCGGATGATAAACATAGAAGTTATTAAACAATAAAGTTTCTATGTAAACTTTTTGAGAAAAATGCTTGTTGCTCAACATGTTCCTAGCAACATTTGTTTTTGTTGGGTGTTGCTCAACATGTTCCTAGCAATAATTGTCGCTTTTAAGAGTTGCCCTACATTTTCCTAGAAACATTTGTCTCTTTTAAGTGTTGCTCAACATGTTTCTAGCAATATTTGTCTTTATTTGTCAACATTTTCTTTTTTCCATGTTCATGTGCTTTTTAATTTCACCCACAATGCTTTGGGTACTGGGAATCTCAAAGTCGGTCACACTCGACTGTAGCTTTCTCACTTGTTTAATTAATGAATAATGAATAATGTATGTGCCATGTATGTATGGCCATCTGAATTGCTCAGTGAAGTGGCAATGATCCCTTACTCTGTTAATACCTAAGACACAATTGTGGCAATTAAGAGCCTCATCAAAATCGAATGAGTCCTGCGTACTCATTTGTAATGGTACTATACACTTTATATAGCTTTAATAAATTTCGGACAAATCGGACGTTAAACAACTAACAAAAGTGCTGCATCTCTCGCATGACGCTTAAACCTACCCTCAATATAACAAAAGAAACGTCTCAAATTTTTCTTTCCGAATTGAGATAACAGAAAACTGTAATTAAAAAAAAAAATTGAATTTTTTAGACACATATAATGTCCATGAATGTCGGCGGTTGAGCAATCGAGGTACAAAAAATTTATATGACGATCCATTTCGATCCCATTGCAGAAGACTGACCAAACACATGTTTGCTTATGTTTGGGTTTCGAGTGGTAAACTCATTTATTTTTCCAATTTCCATAGAAAACGTAAATCCTGTGAAGCCGACTGTAATGTTGTTGGTGTGGATTACTAGTAAAGATATATCCACTCTATATCAACAACATCGTTCTCATATTTCTCTCGGGTTAAGGGCGGATATAATAGCCCACTTGAAGCAAGACACATCGTTGTTCTGTACATTTATGACTGATCTTCTATTTTTAAGTTTCCTTGGTGCTGATCCCTTCAGAGGAACACATAGCAGCAACTCACTTCAAATAATTTGTGTCAATTTCCATCCGAAATCTTTCTCCTGGAATTCACACATGTTTTCTTTTATGATATTTGAATGAGAATCATAGAGTTCTAATAAATTGGTTCCGATTGTAACCAGACTCATCTTACTCTGGAACGATTTTATATCGGTTTGCGTATTACGTTCTTTTTTTTAACATGTACTCTGCAAACAGTTCAAAATGTATTTTTGAAGCAGTACGTAAGCTTAGTACTCTCTCAATATGCAGCGCTGGTCTTGCTTTATTCAGGAATTCATCACGAATCCGAAGAGCAACTACCTCATATAAAAACTTCTATCCATTAATAATCTGTTTTACTTGCCCATCAACCGGACGCTTCGCAAGCTTTTTATTCTATTCGGTGCGGACATGGTGATGCCATTGCATATTTGGTGGGAGGTATTGGTGGCAGAAGTTGCAGAAAACGGCGCTCATGTTGATAGTGTGGTTGGTATTGTTGGCGTACATATTGTTAATTTTTGTTTTTGTGATTATTACAAATTTAGTACTGATTTTTATACCCGATACCCATAGGGAACAACGGTATTATAAGATAGTGGTGACAGCATTGGAATCTGTTGCACGCAGATCAAGTTTGTTTTGAAATTTGGCCACGCCCACTTCCGCCCCCGAAAATCATAATAAATTATATAAGCTATGCTCGTTATTTTCGGGTAAAAGTTAAAGATATTATATATGGAAGATATTAGCAATAAAGTTTGAATTTAAAGACACACCCCTAAGGCAAGCTGCGTAGCCTGTAGCCGTCTGGGCCGTGGGCTCGAGCCCTGACCGAGCCCAAAACTTTCTTGTTGTAATAATAATTGTAAAAATAAAATAAATATTTTGGTTTTTTGTGGGATTGAACTCGGGCCAATTTTGCAAAATGTGTAGCATCGGCTGCTTAGACATCTGGGCCATTACCTATATTACACGTGAAGCGTGCTTCGAGAACTGTTAACCTAATTTTGGCAGAACTAAAATAAAATGTATCAACAGAATAAAAAAGATTCCTTGGATTTTGCTGGATCTGAACTGGAATCTTTCTAGCATAAAATCGTTTGCCCACCGCTGAGACCTCTAGGCTACGCCGTTTATTACGTAATTGCCAGCGATCGTTACATCTAAAATCTTCTACGTATTCTTAATGAAAATATAATTTTTATTGTAATAAAGATGCACAAGCAAGTGTGTGTAAAAGAAGAAAGAGATCGACTGTTGACCCAAAAATTGGCGGACGATCTGTAGACCAGAAATAGCGTGAGCAAAAAACGACAAAAATAACCGAATTAACTTTCATAACCCAACTTTGACAGAACTGATAAAAAATGTATTAAAAACGAGAAAAAAAGGAATGTAAAATAAAACTTAAAAAATCTTGGATTTTGCGGGACTTGAACTTAGATCGAAGTAGTATTATGAATTTTTTAATACTTTGCCGTTGTTTATTGAATCTTCTTCTTTACGAGACTAACAATATGTGTATAAAATCTTATATAAATAACCTATCTAACAGTCATAGGACTGGCACAGAGTTAAATGTTCCTGATAATTATTGCTGGATTGTATGGTCGTTTCAATGCAGGCGGGCTATGCTGGACACCAAAGCCTCTTGCCAGATGATTTGGATGCACAGTAAGTTTTTCATTGTAGGTCGCCTTTTGTTTGTCTATTTCATCTTTTACTGCAAGAATGCCGAGATCCCTGTGGATGTTTAGGTTGCGAATCTACCATGGTGCCCCAGTGATCGTTCTCAGGATTTTCGATTGTGCTCGCTGAATGATGTCTATGTTGCTGCTGCTCGCGTTCACCCACAACTGGGAGCCATATGTCCAGATAGGCTTGAGAGTGGAGTTGTAGAGCAACTGTCGAGGTGGACGCCGAGATACGTTACTTCTTTGCTTGGGAATCTGCGTACTATTCAAGAATATTGGAGAGCATGTTTGCCTGTTGAGAGTAAAAGTTATGTGTTTACATTTTTTCGTTTATTTTAATACACCAGTCAGATAGCCACTTCTCAACTACCATAAGGTGATTTGCTAGCTGTGTTGTTGCTCGTGTTGGGCACCTCGAGCGGCTTAGGATCGCAGTGTCGTCAGCGAACGTGGATGTTTTAGCCGCTCGTTCGTAGAGATATCCGCTGAATAAAGGACAAAAAGAGTAGGCCCAAGTGCACTTCTTGTGGAACTCCAGCTTCGACAGTGAAGTCGCCAGATGTTGTTGCGTTGAAACTTACTGCGAAGACTCTGTTGTAAAGATACGACTCAATTAGCTTATGAGTATATGTAGGCAAGTGTGCTTTGATTTTATGCATGAGGCCATTTAGCTAGACTCGATCGAAAGCTTGAGATACATCGTGGAATATTGCGCTGCAGTATTCCTGATGCTCGAAAGCTGTGCGTATCTCTGATCTTATTCGGTTGACGTGCTCGATGGTGCCATGGTTTTGACGGAAGCCAAATTGATGAGCCGGGATAACATTGTGTGCTTCCAGATATGGTATTATGCGTGTTAGCAGGCATTTCTCGAACAGTTTGGACAGACACGATAATAGACTTATTGGTCTGTAGGATGACGAGACAGTGTGATCTTTTCCGGGCTTCGGTATCATTATGACGACAGATTTTTCCATTCCCTTGGGTAGTAGCGGAAACATATAATCTCATTGTAAATTTTACAAATAAGCTCTATAGCAGAGTTTGGAAGTTCAATTATCATTTTGGAGTTATTAAGTCATTGCTCGGAGCCATTTTGGTTTTAGTTCCCCAATGACTTCTGCGATCTCATTTGGCTGAAACAATGTTGGTAAAGACATAGTATTAGTTTGAATTTGTGGTAGGACAAGTGGACTAGTGGCCGGGCTCGGCTGGAAGACGCTTCGGAGATGTGAAGCAAATGTTTCGGCTCTATCTTCGTCGCTGCGTGCCCAGAAACCTGATGATTTTCTTATCGGGGTGACTGTTTCGATTGGAGAGCTTAGGTTTGGATGAGCCCTCCACAATGGATGCCGTGTACTGGTTGGCGAAAGTTCTTCGATGTACCGTAATTGTGCGTTTTCAGCGTCTTGTTTCAGAGCTCGATTTAGTAAGCGAGATGCTTCCTTAAAACATTGTTTTGAAGATGGCGATCTGTGGGTTTGCCAAGCACGTCGCAAACGCCTCTTTTCCAGGACAAGCTGTTCAATTTGTTGATTAGTTTTAAATTTGTTGGGTTGTAGGTCCTGTCCTTGTGGTGTTGAAATAGTGGCTGCTGCAGTGAGTACGTCTTCAAGAGCATCAGTAGAGCAGTCGATATCCGCTACGATGTTGAGCTGAGGGGTTAGTTCAATATGGGAACTTACATATTTCTTATTTTTAAGCCAGTTAGTTTTGTGCGACGTCAGCCTGTGGGGATGATTGAAAATTTCTGGGCTTTGTAGAAGAGTTATAAGCACTGGCGAATGGTCTGATGAAAGATCGCTTTGGCACTTATTATGTTGCGTGACATATTTTTGTCACTGCAAAGTCTATCAAGTCTGGCATCTTTCTGGGTCTGCTGGCCAATATGTGGGGCTACCTGGGAAACATAGTCTAATTTGTTGCTCAAGTTAATGATTGCATTATATAATTGCCTTCCTTTGGGGGTCATGGGACGTGATCCCCAGTGCGTATGCTTGGCATTATAGTCTCCTGCAGCTATAAAGCGATCTCCGAGTGAGTTGTAAAAAATCCATGAATTGATCTTCAGAAATTGTAAAGCGAGGCGGGCAGTAGACAGCGGCTGTGGAAAGGTTGCCGCTACCTGACTGCACTTTAATAGACGTCGCCTGCAAGTAATTAGTTGAATACCTTTGGTGAAAATGGTGCTTGATGCGTTCTCTGATTAGGACGCCGGTTCCGCCGTGAGCTTTACCATCTGGATGATTTGTGCGGTAGAAGGCGTAACCTTTATTTGAAAGTTGTATTTGCTTGTGAGGTGCGTTTCTCCAAGCAGCATAACGTCGATATGATGTTCATTTATTTCTAGATTATGTCGTGAGACGCCATTGAAGTTCCACATGGACTAGACATCAGTTATTTGGACTGCTGAGCTACAAGCAACTCTATCACCATGTTCTGGATTTAAACAAGTGTTTGCATGATCGTTTTCATGAAGGACATTAATTCCGTCAGACTTTGTTGCATGGTAAGCATCATAGCTTCCATTGTGCTTTGTGGCTGTCCTGGGGCTTGTTGAACGTGACTGGAGTGAGTTTTCCATACCTGTTAGAAGGGCATTCAGCGGACCAAATGAGGATCTTGCGGCCTTGCCGAAAAATAAGTCCGGCGTCGTTTGTGAATTGGTGAACACGTTTCGTTTATTCTGATGGCGAGTTGCAGTCACTCGTCGCATGCGATTCTTCAGCTCCTTGTAGACCACACAGCCCCTGTAGTGGCAATTAAGAACCTCATCAAAATCGAATGAGTCCTGCGTACTCATTTGTAATGGTACTATATATCGAAATAATAAGTCCCAACAATTTGACCAAATTGGTTAAATGTACACTCAAATCAAAGATGTTTTGACTTATGCAGACTTCAAAAGTATGATACTTAGAAGGCAAAAGGAACTCTTGCATCCAGGAATTGAAAAACTATTAACTGGGTTAAAGGGAACATTATTATCCTGATAGCCAAAAGTTAATACAAAACATCATAAACGAGTGCGAAATTTGTAACATAGCAAAACGGAACATATAAATACCAAATTGTCATTTGGAGTTACACCAGAAATATTCAATGCAAGAGAGCGATATTTTATTGATTTCTATTTAGACGGAAACCAAACGTTTCCTATCATGTATTGATATCTATTCGAAATTTGCAACATTAATTGAAGTAAAAGTAGAGATTGGCTAGAGGCAAAAGAGCCATAATGAAGGTATTCAATGATATGGGAAAACCGCAATAAATCAAAGCGGACAAAGACTCAGCTTTTATGTGCATAGCCTTGCAGAATTGTATAAAATCCGAAATAAAAGTAATAAAAACAACAAGTAAAAATGGTATATCTGATATAGAAAGGTTCCATAAGACGGTGAATGAAAAATTAAGAGTTATTGGTAGTGAGGATAATATAGAAGATCGATGTACAAAATTTGAATCGATTCTATACGTTCACAACCACAAAACTAAACACGCCACAACTAATAGAACGCCCGCGAATATCTTTCTATATACAGGCACAATTGATTTCAATGCACAACAAAACAAAATAGACAAAATAGCTAAGCTAAATAAGAACAGACATGAATTTGCGGTTGACACAAAATATAGACAGATCCTTTCAAGAAAACAGGAGTAGTCAGACAGGTTGACGACAAACACTTCGAGAAAACAAACCGAGGCAGAAATATTACTCTTTATAAATCTAAATTCAAGACCCGCCGAAAAAAAACGAAGATGAATCGTAACCGAACAGTCCCCATATCAATCATGATCATAACATCTCTCATAAGCATCATCAACGGACAGAGTATCGAAATCCACCCCATAAAAGCACAGAATGGGTACCTTATATTTTAAACTGGATCAAAGTTTTTGAAGATCAAAACATCAACTTGGCTTAAAAAAGATTCAAATGAAATCCTAATAAGACAATCCAGAAGACAATATAATGTTATATCCGAGATTATCGACCTGAGGACAGGCCAAATTCAAAGATTGTTGGAGTGACATATCCATAGTCCTATAAGACTTCGCATAATAATATATACACAGTTCCTTAGTACTCCGAATATTCCATCACTTTATGTAAACATATCATACCCGAATATTGCTATTACTTTATGTAAAAACATCATACCCTAATACTCCCATCAATTCATGTATCGCACACTTGTAACAGGACACCACAAGCGAAGGCTAACGGAAAGTCCCCAAAATCTTAGTCCCAGTCGTAGACTAAACAACTCCCTCCAATTGTCACGATCACACGTTCGAAGGCAATCAACGTTTGACTCGCAAACAGGAAACTCCTATTTCAATTCAAAGTCAAACCAAAGTCATTAAATTAAAGAGAGCACTTTTATCCAAGAGTCAAGACTCCTAAATCCAAGAGTAGTTAAAGTTTCACTCAAGTGAAAATCCAAAGCTCGCTCAGAATAATTTCACAACTCACTCTAAATTAGAAAAGCTCGAGACTGAGGCTTGATCGTCAAGTAAATCAGAATACCAAATTAAGTTCAGTTTGAGACCTCAATATAATAAGTTGGTGTTCTTCACAAAATAAGTAAACTTGTAATAATCAGATGAATAAAATAAAATTATATTTATTCATTAAACTGAAGTTGCCGACTTTTATATTTATATATTCTTAATTCTGCTTAACTTTTGCCACAAGTAAAACCTCAACTCCGGAACGAGAACTCTCAACGATGGAATAACCGATATAATAACAGAATAAAAAAGATTCCTTGGATTTTGCTGGATCTGAACTGGAATCTTTCTAGCATAAAATCGTTTGCCCACCGCTGAGACCTCTAGGCTACGCCGTTTATTACGTAATTGCCAGCGATCGTTACATCTAAAATCTTCTACGTATTCTTAATGAAAATATAATTTTTATTGTAATAAAGATGCACAAGCAAGTGTGTGTAAAAGAAGAAAGAGATCGACTGTTGACCCAAAAATTGGCGGACGATCTGTAGACCAGAAATAGCGTGAGCAAAAAACGACAAAAATAACCGAATTAACTTTCATAACCCAACTTTGACAGAACTGATAAAAAATGTATTAAAAACGAGAAAAAAAGGAATGTAAAATAAAAACTTAAAAAAAATCTTGGATTTTGCGGGACTTGAACTTAGATCGAAGTAGTATTATGAATTTTTTTTTAATACTTTGCCGTTGTTTATTGAATCTTCTTCTTTACGAGACTAACAATATGTGTATAAAATCTTATATAAATAACCTATCTAACAGTCATAGGACTGGCACAGAGTTAAATGTTCCTGATAATTATTGCTGGATTGTATGGTCGTTTCAATGCAGGCGGGCTATGCTGGACACCAAAGCCTCTTGCCAGATGATTTGGATGCACAGTAAGTTTTTCATTGTAGGTCGCCTTTTGTTTGTCTATTTCATCTTTTACTGCAAGAATGCCGAGATCCCTGTGGATGTTTAGGTTGCGAATCTACCATGGTGCCCCAGTGATCGTTCTCAGGATTTTCGATTGTGCTCGCTGAATGATGTCTATGTTGCTGCTGCTCGCGTTCACCCACAACTGGGAGCCATATGTCCAGATAGGCTTGAGAGTGGAGTTGTAGAGCAACTGTCGAGGTGGACGCCGAGATACGTTACTTCTTTGCTTGGGGAATCTGCGTACTATTCAAGAATATTGGAGAGCATGTTTGCCTGTTGAGAGTAAAAGTTATGTGTTTACATTTTTTTTCGTTTATTTTAATACGCCAGTCAGATAGCCACTACTCAACTACCATAAGGTGATTTGCTAGGTGTGTTGTTGCTCGGGTTGGGCACCTCGAGCGGCTTAGGATCGCAGTGTCGTCAGCGAACGTGGATGTTTTTAGCCGCTCGTTCGTAGAGATATCCGCTGTATAAAGGACAGAAAGAGTAGGCCCAAGTGCACTTCTTGTGGAACTCCAGCTTTGACAGTGAAGTCGCCAGATGTTGTTGCGTTGAATCTTACTGCGAAGACTCTGTTGTAAAGATACGACTCAAGTAGCTTATGAGTATATGTAGGCAAGTGTGCTTTGATTTTATGCATGAGGCCATTTAGCTAGACTCGATCGAAAGCTTGAGATACATCGTGGAATATTGCGCTGCAGTATTCCTGATGCTCGAAAGCTGTGCGTATCTCTGATCTTATTCGGTTGACGTGCTCGATGGTGCCATGGTTTTGACGGAAGCCAAATTGATGAGCCGGGATAACATTGTGTGCTTCCAGATATGGTATTATGCGTGTTAGCAGGCATTTCTCGAACAGTTTGGACAGACACGATAATAGACTTATTGGTCTGTAGGATGACGAGACAGTGTGATCTTTTCCGGGCTTCGGTATCATTATGACGACAGATTTTTTCCATTCCCTTGGGTAGTAGCGGAAACATATAATCTCATTGTAAATTTTACAAATAAGCTCTATAGCAGAGTTTGGAAGTTCAATTATCATTTTTGGAGTTATTAAGTTATTGCTCGGAGCCATTTTTGGTTTTAGTTCCCCAATGACTTCTGCGATCTCATTTGGCTGAAACAATGTTGGTAAAGACATAGTATTAGTTTGAATTTGTGGTAGGACAAGTGGACTAGTGGCCGGGCTCGGCTGGAAGACGCTTCGGAGATGTGAAGCAAATGTTTCGGCTCTATCTTCGTCGCTGCGTGCCCAGAAACCTGATGATTTTCTTATCGGGGTGACTGTTTCGATTGGAGAGCTTAGGTTTGGATGAGCCCTCCACAATGGATGCCGTGTACTGGTTGGCGAAAGTTCTTCGATGTACCGTAATTGTGCGTTTTCAGCGTCTTGTTTCAGAGCTCGATTTAGTAAGCGAGATGCTTCCTTCAAACATTGTTTTGAAGATGCCGATCTGTGGGTCGATCAAGCACGTCGCAAACGCCTCTTTTCCAGGACAAGCTGTTCAATTTGTTGATTAGTTTTAAATTTGTTGGGTTGTAGGTCCTGTCCTTGTGGTGTTGAAATAGTGGCTGCTGCAGTGAGTACGTCTTCAAGAGCATCAGTAGAGCAGTCGATATCCGCTACGATGTTGAGCTGAGGGTTAGTTCAATATGGGAACTTACATATTTCTTATTTTTAAGCCAGTTAGTTTTGTGCGACGTCAGCCTGTGGGGATGATTGAAAATTTCTGGGCTTTGTAGAAGAGTTATAAGCACTGGCGAATGGTCTGATGAAAGATCCGAAAGCGCTTTGGTACTTATTATGTTGCGTGACATATTTTTTGTCACTGCAAAGTCTATCAAGTCTGGCATCTTTCTGGGTCTGCTGGCCAATATGTGGGGCTACCTGGGAAACATAGTCTAATTTGTTGCTCAAGTTAATGATTGCATTATATAATTGCCTTCCTTTGGGGGTCATGAGACGTGATCCCCAGTGCGTATGCTTGGCATTATAGTCTCCTGCAGCTATAAAGCGATCTCCGAGTGAGTTGTAAAAATCCATGAATTGATCTTCAGAAATTGTAAAGCGAGGCGGGCAGTAGACAGCGGCTGTGGAAAGGTTGCCGCTACCTGACTGCACTTTAATAGACGTCGCCTGCAAGTAATTAGTTGAATACCTTTGGTGAAAATGGTGCTTGATGCGTTCTCTGATTAGGACGCCGGTTCCGCCGTGAGCTTTACCATCTGGATGATTTGTGCGGTAGAAGGCGTAACCTTTTATTTGAAAGTTGTATTTGCTTGTGAGGTGCGTTTCTCCAAGCAGCATAACGTCGATATGATGTTCATTTATTTCTAGATTATGTCGTGAGACGCCATTGAAGTTCCACATGGACTAGACATCAGTTATTTGGACTGCTGAGCTACAAGCAACTCTATCACCATGTTCTGGATTTAAACAAGTGTTTGCATGATCGTTTTCATGAAGGACATTAATTCCGTCAGACTTTGTTGCATGGTAAGCATCATAGCTTCCATTGTGCTTTGTGGCTGTCCTGGGGCTTGTTGAACGTGACTGGAGTGAGTTTTCCATACCTGTTAGAAGGGCATTCAGCGGACCAAATGAGGATCTTGCGGCCTTGCCGAAAAATAAGTCCGGCGTCGTTTGTGAATTGGTGAACACGTTTCGTTTATTCTGATGGCGAGTTGCAGTCACTCGTCGCATGCGATTCTTCAGCTCCTTGTAGACCACACAGCCCCTGTAGTGGCAATTAAGAGCCTCATCAAAATCGAATGAGTCCTGCGTACTCATTTGTAATGGTACTATATATCGAAATAATAAGTCCCAACAATTTGACCAAATTGGTTAAATGTACACTCAAATCAAAAGATGTTTTGACTTATGCAGACTTCAAAAGTATGATACTTAGAAGGCAAAAGGAACTCTTGCATCCAGGAATTGAAAAAACTATTAACTGGGTTAAAGGGGAACATTATTATCCTGATAGCCAAAAGTTAATACAAAACATCATAAACGAGTGCGAAATTTGTAACATAGCAAAAACGGAACATATAAATACCAAATTGTCATTTGGAGTTACACCAGAAATATTCAATGCAAGAGAGCGATATTTTATTGATTTCTATTTAGACGGACACCAAACGTTTCCTATCATGTATTGATATCTATTCGAAATTTGCAACATTAATTGAAGTAAAAAGTAGAGATTGGCTAGAGGCAAAAAGAGCCATAATGAAGGTATTCAATGATATGGGAAAACCGCAATAAATCAAAGCGGACAAAGACTCAGCTTTTATGTGCATAGCCTTGCAGAATTGTATAAAATCCGAAATAAAAGTAATAAAAACAACAAGTAAAAATGGTATATCTGATATAGAAAGGTTCCATAAGACGGTGAATGAAAAATTGAGAGTTATTGGTAGTGAGGATAATAGTAGGATAGTGAGGATGTACAAAATTTGAATCGATTCTATACGTTCACAACCACAAAACTAAACACGCCACAACTAATAGAACGCCCGCGAATATCTTTCTATATACAGCATACAAAATAGCTAAGCTAAATAAGAACAGACATGAATTTGCGGTTGACACAAAATATAGACAGATCCTTTCAAGAAAACAGGAGTAGTCAGACAGGTTGACGACAAACACTTCGAGAAAACAAACCGAGGCAGAAATATTACTCATTATAAATCAAAATTCAAGACCCGCCGAAAAAAAACGAAGATGAATCGTAACCGAACAGTCCCCTTATCAATCATGATCATAACATCTCTCATAAGCATCATCAACGGACAGAGTATCGAAATCCACCCCATAAAAGCACAGAATGGGTACCTTATATTTTAAACTGGATCAAAGTTTTTGAAGATCAAAACATCAACTTGGCTTAAAAAAGAAGACAATATAATGTTATATCCGAGATTATCGACCTGAGGACAGGCCAAATTCAAAGATTGTTGGAGTGACATATCCATAGTCCTATAAGACTTCGCATAATAATATATACACAGTTCCTTAGTACTCCGAATATTCCATCACTTTATGTAAACATATCATACCCGAATATTGCTATTACTTTATGTAAAAACATCATACCCTAATACTCCCATCAATTCATGTATCGCACACTTGTAACAGGACACCACAAGCGAAGGCTAACGGAAAGTCCCCAAAATCTTAGTCCCAGTCGTAGACTAAACAACTCCCTCCAATTGTCACGATCACACGTTCGAAGGCAATCAACGTTTGACTCGCAAACAGGAAACTCCTATTTCAATTCAAAGTCAAACCAAAGTCATTAAATTAAAGAGAGCACCTGTATCCAAGAGTCAAGACTCCTAAATCCAAGAGTAGTTAAAGTTTCACTCAAGTGAAAATCCAAAGCTCACTCAGAATAATTTCACAACTCACTCTAAATTAGAAAAGCTCGAGACTGAGGCTTGATCGTCAAGTAAATCAGAATACCAAATTAAGTTCAGTTTGAGACCTCAATATAATAAGTTGGTGTTCTTCACAAAATAAGTAAACTTGTAATAATCAGATGAATAAAATAAAATTATATTTATTCATTAAACTGAAGTTGCCGACTTTTATATTTATATATTCTTAATTCTGCTTAACTTTTGCCGCAAGTAAAACCTCAACTCCGGAACGAGAACTCTCAACGATGGAATAACCGATGGTAAGTCAACGGGACCTTTTGCCCAATATTGTCTGATATATATATATATGATCGTGCCTTATGATATTACACACCCCATACCTAATACAATATTAGCTTTTAAACATACATTTACATACAGAACATAACATAAGAACACATTTAAATATTATTTACACTCATTCATGTCCAATACACTTTTGCCCAACCTATATAATAAACTTTATAACTTGAACCAACAAAATGCATTGGTAGAAACCCATTAAAAGGGGGCATTGGTACGAAAGGAAGACTGGGTCAAGAAAATGACATAACTTTTGACGAACGACATGAACAACAGGGGATCGTATTGCACGGCCTGCGACGATCCAACGGCGTACGAAGCGAATGGGGAGGGAAAACGACCAAAACATAGCCCGATTGTTTTCACGATCAAGCATAAATCCGCTTGCGGGGCATGGTGGACAGAAAGAGAGACTGACGAACGATTTCTTCTATTTTTCAGGCACGTAAATAATTGTTCTGATTACGTTTGGAGAGGATAGTGGCGTCTAAAGAACCCACCCCAAATCTGGCGAGCTCTGCTGCACAAATCGTGTCTGCTATCCGGGCAGCCACTTTCTCAGCCCTAGGTCCTCCAAGGACTGAGGCACAACGACACCACCGACGTAACAGAAATGGCGCCCAACTTAGGCAATATCCTTGCATCCTTTAGTGCCAAAAACTTAACTTACATATACTTTTGGTGTCAAAATGAGATAAATATAACTTTTCTGTATGTTCTTTTTAAGCCACCAACTTCTCAGACAGATAGTTGTAGAAGCGGAAAACCCATCCGATCTGACACTTGTAGTTTTAGAATTGGCATTTGACTTTAAGGCCCTTTTTAAATTTTAAATATTTAATTCAATACTTGAACCATAGTTCCTCGTTAAAAGAAATAATTCCATAATAGCTTCTCTATAAGTGCAGACCATTCTTTTGAAATATGTAACGTTAACAAACTTAGCCGCGCTTCCTGGCCGCTATTCAGTCGTACTAGGCTATGCCAGGTCGCTCGCAAGGTTCGAGTCCAGGAAGAGCAAGCGAATAACGGCGCACCACCAACCGGTCTTAATAGTATCCAGTCATCGCAGTCATAATATAGCCGCCCTCATCGGTTGGGGTAGCGGTTCGTCATCGTTTGTCGATCCAGTACTGATCGGGAATGACCGTAACCGTACAGCCGACGGTATTTAGTTGTACTAGGCTATGCCAGGTCTCTCGCAAGGTTAGAGTCTGTACGGCTACCACGACTAACGGGCGGGACGACAGTATTTATCTCTCTGGCCGACGCTATCCATTGTACTAGGCACAGAACCAGGTCTCTCGCGAGGTTTGAGTCCAGAGAGGAGCAGGGAGGCAATTCCTTTCGCCTGTCTGGCATAAAGCTCCATCCGTCTGCATGTGAGTGAGAATACCTGTTTCCGACGACAGGGGAGAGGGGTTCGGACAAAGCCTTCCTGTAGGTGAGCAGCAGGCCCATGTACTGTGTTTCCGGGAAGGGGTCAAGTGGGCGCAGAAGGAACTGATCACTCCGGTGGAGGCAGTTGAACCCATTCAGCGAATTCGCTTGAATAGGGCTTATTTGAAATTTTATTTGGGGCTTAAATTCGGACGATTCTTGACCTATACCAATACCCAAGAGTACCACCGCACCCCGATTTGAATTACACAATTTTTATTCGTCATAACTTTTGCTGCCAAGCAAAAATACTGAGGCATTAAGAACAACAAATAACTTAACAAAAGCCAACAACGCGCAAGCACGTATAACTATATCTTATTACAAAAAGTAAAATAACAAACGCAAACAAATAAGTACCGCGATTACACGGCAGGGTGGTCGGGCGTATATATATATACAATATTTTAACATATGGCAGGAGATAAGAAAAAGAAGAAGGTTACACCTAACCTACCTCCGTTGAGGACTTTCCGAGCATCAATATTGGCGGCGAGAGAAGCCAGACAAACCAGAACAAAAACACCGGCAAGAGCTAGCTTATCGCCAGTTGACGAAAACAACCAGTCGATAAGCTTTAATAGCAAATTAAATAACTTAGGAAGCTGTAGGAGGGGAACAACTCGACCTAGGGCCATCACTAGGTCGGTCCAGTATTCTTCCGACTAACCAAGGAGCTAAACCCAGATATAATGATGACAATGATCGGCTAAAGCACATGCTTGTGTCAAATAATGAGATGAAGACAACAATGACAGCTTGGATGGCCAAAACGCGAAGGAAGTCGTCAGCCTGCGGCGCCAAGTAGCCGAACTGTCCGCAGTACAGCCAACGGAGAGCCCAATACCAAGGGAAAGCCCCGAGGTCAGTTCGACGCCTCAGAGACACGGAGCCCCTCGGCAGGGCCAACCAAGACAGTCATCAGCAAACTAACCAATACCGAGTTGTAGAGAGGTAGCCGTTGAAAACCAGCCCAGTCCCAGCGACAGAGACAACGAAAAACAGCTTAGCAGCTATACAGGAACTCGACCAACACGCCTGAACAAATGGAATCTTAAGTTCCAGTAGGGGCATGTCGGTGGAGAGTTTTCTGTTCCGAGTGAGTCGCTTAACGGAAATGAACGGATACACTTTTGATCAGATATTTAATGAATTTTACAGTTTATTGAGTGGTACCGCAGCCAAATGGTACTGGCAGTTGATGGAGGACCGAGCCGATGACTTTGAGTTCGGATATTACGACTTAACTAGCGAAATTGCCAAGGCGTTCTCAATGTCCGAAAACGACTACGTGACCATTAAAAAACTTATGGAACGGCGTCAAGGATACAATGAGAGTTTTGATGATTTTTTTGCAGCCATGCATAGCCTGCAATTCAAGTTGAAGAACAAAATTCAGGAAGACAACTTCGTCGGAATACTAATAGAAAATCTTTACTCACAAATGGGGGTATTTTTACTCGCATCATCAATAAATACGTTGACAGCGTTTAGCAAACAGGGAATCCGAGTTGAGAAATAGATTGTAGACAGATCGTCAACTCAACGTAAGTCAGCAGCAGCACATATCTTTAGACACCCAACAATTTAATTGCAGTCAAAAAATCCGATACTTCACAATAGCCCAATGCCAATAAACCAATTTTGGCCCGGATAGTTCATTCAATAGAGCATGAGACTCTTAACCTCAGGGTATAGGTCGAGGCCCACGTTGGGCGCGGAAAACCAGCATAACCGCCTGTACGTTAAGTTTTTTTACGGGATCATTCCATGCTGATCAGCATCGACGACCCCGAGCCTGCTACGAACGCCGGTTAGGGCGACGTGATTCATACGGGTAACACGGAAGAGAATCAAGAGTAGCCAATACGCTGGCAAGATTGCACCAAAATTTGGATCTATCAGAAGACACCGCTCAAATTCGCAAAAGTAGGCCCTGCAATCAGCAGCAAGCCAACACTGCTGATTTTGCGGAACTATAGAACCTTAGAGCAAAGACGACAAAAATAAAACTCTAGCCAATAGGTGATCCATAGCATGATCCATTGCGGTGATCCATAGCACAGTCTTTGGTATAAAAGACCCCGGTTTAGCAGTACCAAAAGAGAGTCAAAATCAGAGTTAGGAACTGGAAGTCTATTCAGAGGGTCTGAAAATCTATCAATACCAACTTGACTGTGTGCAAACCGCATAAGTGTAAAAGTCGGATAGCCTTTCGCGATATTGACCGCGGTAAATTTACGGTGCCGATGCAGTCCTTTTAGGAAAGCAAATATCCTTTGGACTGTCGACCGGCTTACAACGTCCCGTCGAACAATGCCGAGTGCAATGTGAATCCTGAAGGACATGTGTTCCTAATACCACGCTTAAAACAATCCTGCCGATCTTTGCCGTGTCAGAAGTGACAGAAAAAAAAGTACAGAATAAACCGTGCAACTAACGATAAAAGGGTTATGTTCCCGTGTCACTAGGCGTAGCCTAAATTCTGCAAGGACAACAACGAGGCTCATATCAGCTCCAAGCGCTTCCAGGATTCTGGACATCCCCAAAGCGGACTCTACATCAATAATGAAAGCCGAACCAGTACCATCAACGCCACATTAATCTGACAACAAACATAAAAAAGCAAATTAGCAACAACATTAACAATTTTCTGCACTTGTCAACACATTTTTCAATGAATGTATAACCCCAAACCCATATCACGATACTATATATATATGCTTAATTCTGCTTGACTTTTGCCACAAGTAAAACCCTAACTCCGGAACGAGAGCTCAACGATGGAATACCCGAGGGTGAGTCAACGGGACCTTTTGCCCAATATTGTCTGATATATATATATATATGGTCGTGCCTCATGATATTACACACACCATACCTAATACAATATTAGCTTTTAAAGATACACTTACATACATAACATAACGTAAGTACACATTTAAATATTATTTACACTCATTCATGTCCAAAACACTTTTGCCCAACCTATATAATAAACTTTATAACTTGAACCAACAAAATGCATTGGTAGAAACAAATTAAAAGGGGGGCATTGGTACGAATGGAAGACTGGGTCAAGAAAATGACATAACTTTTGACGGACGACATGAACAACAGGGGATCGTATTGCACGGCCCGCGACGATCCAACGGCGTACGAAGCGAATGGGGAGGGAAAACGACCAAAGCAGAGCCCGATTGTTTTCACGATCAAGCATAAATCCGCTTGCGGGGCATGGTGGACAGAAAGAGAGACTGACGAACGATTTCTTCTATTTTTCAGGTACGTAAATAATTGTTCTGATTACGTTTAGAGAGGATAGTGGCGTCCCCAAATCCGGCGAGCTCAGCTGCACAAATCGTGTCTGCTATCCGGGCGGCCACTTCCTCAGCCCTAGGTCCTCCAAGGACTGAGGCACAACGACACCACCGACGCACTATGGGGCCTCTAGAACATGGGTCGGCAGCTTCGTATACACAGTGTATGGGAAACATTTTCAAGCAGCGCTATCGGCACATGTATAGTATAAGCGCTTCGTGTTTGTTCGGGATTCTATTGGGCTGTCGTAGCAAGCTATGGGGCTATGTAAAAACGGCTTCGTATATATAAGAAAACATTTTACTGTTTGCTTCTTGTTTCGTCAGGTAATTAATTTTTTACTAACTGTCCATATTTTCACTATTTTTCAACCTTGATGGAAAATAACTAAAATATACATTTTTATTCATTTGCCATATTTTTGTAAAAAATTCTTTGAATATTTCTTAATCGAATTCAATAAAGTCTTGCTGCTTCTGTATGCCGTCACGGTTCCAGAAATTAAATGAGCAAGCAGCCCTGGTATAAAATACACATCCCTGGAAACCGCTTAGGCACTGTTTTGTTTAAGGGAAAATTATGAAATATTCGACAAAATATATTCCCAAAAATACAAATTAACTCTACACATTTAAATAAGCAGGTAGATTAGACTTTACAATTTTATGCTCACGTGCACATTTACGAAAGGTAAACGGACCAAGTCAATTCCTTGACTTATGTACTTATGGTCGCCGCAGGTAGGCACAATTATTATTTGAAAACGTGTCTAATATACAAATTGCATAACTCGTCCTAAATCCAAAGTTAAAACAGGTAAAACGTTATTTAGCATGGTTTGTCTCCCATTTATAAGCCCTTTTTTCCTTTCATGACTCTCTATATCAGACGGTACCTAGCAGGTAAAAGGTTTGACTATATATTGAATAAAAAAGTATTACCTTGATCAGTCTATAACTGAAAGTTGACTAGACAAGTGCTTTGCATTTATTCTGAAAAGATGTGACTATTTCTAAACCATGTTGTTGAATAACGCAAAACTATTTGATATGCTTAGAAGCTCAACGACAGCGACGGATTTTCTGGAGGCTGTTTTTGACGTACTTGGGATCGTAAACCCTAATTTGGAGATAAGTCCATCTATAAAAAAAATCTTTTCCGTATTAAGGAAAAATGGGAGAAAGTATCTCAAACTACTCAAAGATTCAACACCAGATACATGGGCTGGCTTTTGGAGGATACCAAACTGAATACATCGGCAGAAGATGAAACTTCCACATCAGCCGGACGTGGAAAAGGAAGGCCAAAAAAACTGTTGGAGGATTGTGCAAATTTCACAAGAAAGAGGAAACATTCCGAGGCCACCAATGCTTTCACTGCGGACCATTTATCGGGAGGCGCTGTCTATTAAATATCAAAAAGAAAATGACAGAGTCAGGTCGCATATTACAAGAAATATAGCTGATGCAAGCCCAGTGCGACTTCAAAGGATAAAGGCGAGCATTCCCACGCCCACAAACGCAGTGCATTATTGCCGCCGAATAATGTTTCAGTTTGCAGAAGAATCATCGGAACTCATAAAGGCTACGGTAAACGACATTAAGAAACAAATTCTGAATATAAAGCCCTCAGATGTGAAAATTGGAGAAGGAAAACATATTCTATGTAATTACGAGTTCCACCTGACCATGGTTGACGGAAAAGTCATGAACGAACTACAAAATCAACAAAGTCTTGCCCGGTTTTCAAAAAGACCCAAAAGAACTTCGGAAATTTGAACGATTCTCAAAACGAGGAGAGCAATTTTGAATTTGGAGTTTCCCCATTGCACGCAAGGTGTATTGAGTTTTTCTTAAAATAGGCGTATACCTTTCCAAAAGAGCTGGAAAACTTTCATAAAAATACTCCAAATGAGATGAAGATAAAGATGAGGAAAACCCAGATACTGAAAGCGTTTTTGGAAGAAATTGGACTACGACTGGACTTCCCATGGACTTTGCATGGATACGGAAACCCAAACGATGGAAACACTTCCCGGAGGTTTTTTGAAAACGATGAGGTAGTAACTTGAATCACTGGAATTAGCAATGATCTTTTAAACGATTTGGTACGATCTTGACTGTTTTAAACTGCAAAGAAAGGGTAAATTCTGCAAAATATGGAGAATATGCTTCGAAAACAGAAGCACTTTTGACGGAAATGTATCCACATAAGCAATTGACCCCAACAATTCATAAAATAATGGCGCATGGCAAAGATATAATTAAATACCATTCTATACCGATTGAAGAGCTTGCAGAAGAAGCACAGGAGTGCTTGAAAAAATTTTATAAAAAATACAGATGCTCCAATACGTCCAAAGGTTCAAGGGTGAGGCAAAATGAGGACCTTTTTAATATTTTGGCTGCATCTTTCCGATCCACTAATTTTATCTATGCGGCACGTGAAATCACGAAAAGAGATAGAATCAACAGAATATGCTATAGAAATTATAAATTTATTAGATGTGCCTTCTCTTTCAAATTGTGACATTTATTAAAAAAAATGGTGAAAAAAAATTAATTAATATTTATTTTTTTGTAGTGTAAAAATTTTAAAATGCAAAAAGACACTAAAAACAAATTACAATAAAATTTTAAATAGTTAAAAAAAATTTTTTTGGTTATCATAAACATGATTTTTTGTATGATATTTACAGATTTTGACTTTGATAAATCATAAGAAATCATAAAAAATCGTAGCACCTTTTTAAAAGACAGTTTTAATATGCAAATACTCCTGCAGAAATTAATATGAAAAGCATTAAACTGATTTTACAGCTTTTCTTGTACATAGATTTAGTAAATTCATAATAATTGTAAAATTAAACGGCGGAAAAATCATGCCGCAAAAAAACTTATTAATTTTGTTTATTTATCTTGCTTTTGTGCAGAATAGTTGCTGAAAATTATGCCAAGCCTTCAGGAAAAACGAATATATTCTGTTTTGTCGAATGAGGCATTAATATACTTTTTACATACAATTTAATACATTACAGACGGTGTATTCTATCGAACTCATTTTTTTGTCTGGTATTTTTTTCGATAAGCCGATAAGTTGGTCAATTAATAAGCAATTAATGCATTCATCTCTCATTGAAAGTGCCGTGTAAAACTATGGTCGCTGTCAAGCCTCTAATTAATGCGCCAATTAATGAAGTTTTTAATGCAGTGTCATAATGCAGTAAGGAGTTTAGATTTAGCAGGTTGAAGGTTAAGGTTTTTTTAAAAACTGCCTTAAGATTGCTCATATGTTCCTGTAGAGATGCAGAAAATATTATTATGTCGTCTAGATATATAAGACAACAGTTGCCATTTAAATCTGCAAGCACATTATCCATAACTCTTTTGAACGTGGCTGGGGCGTTAGTTAGTCCGAATGGTGTTCTGACGAATTCGAAATGTCCGCCCTCAGCGGAAAATGCTGTCTTACTAGTATCTTTGGGATGCATCTCGATTTGATAGTATCCGCTGTCTAGATCTAGCGCCGTGTAATATTTAGCCCTATCAATTCGATCTATCCATTTTCTTTTATTTGACGCCTCCACTTTTTTGTATACTAAAAATGTTTGAGCACACAATGCAGAATAACTATTTTTAAGTAGTTGTCTCTAGTAGGTTATCAATTTGCTTTCTTATTTTCAGACATTCTTTTTGACTATGACGAAATGGTTTGGTGTGAATGGGAATTTCATCTGTTGTCCTAATTTTATGTTTCACTAAATTTGTGAAAGATAATTTGTTTCCTTCTTTAAAGAAGAGGTTTGGAAATTCCAGGCAGAGATTGGTTAGTTGCAGTTTCTCTTCCTTGTTTAGGTGTTCTGTTCGTATACAAGAGTTAAAATCTTGATAATCAAATATTTTTTCATCTTCTGTTTCCTGCATTAAGTTAACATCCAAATAATCTTGCTCCTTACATTTTTGTACTTCTAGGTATGAATCTAAGCAGAATTTTAGCTTCCATTGAACTAAGATTATTTTCTGCAAGATATAGTCCTCCTGATATCATTATGTCGTCGGCGATAATCGATTTTCACACTAGAATATTCCGTTTCTAACACTTAAAGGTAGTTTAATAATTTTGTTTTAATCTTCTTCTATTGTATATTTTTCTAATTTGATCTTTATCGTTGATGTCTTCGTTTGAAGTATTTTTAATGGAATGTTAACAATTGCTTTTATCTCTTGTAATATGTCTATCCCGATAAGTCTGTCAAAAGATGGTTAAAAATTAAATTAAAGGAGTGTATATTGAGTTGATCAGAGAATTCTCGAAATAAGGGAAGCATTATTTTATTATAGAATTGAAATTGCTTTACAGCTGTTCTAATAATTATTGGCATGTGTTTAATTTGGTTTTCTTTTGATATATAGTTTGGATTAATAAAAGAAAAAAAGCTCCAGTATCTATAAGCAGTTTAAGAGGTTTATCAAAGCCCGCGTTTATTTTAATATAGGGTAGTGTTGAGTTTGTATTTTTATTTATCAGGTATCCTGTCTGTTGTTCGAGGTTTTTTATTTAAAAATTGCCGTCTCATTGTAATTGTGTACTTCACCTTTATCATCCATATTATTAAATAAGCTTCTAGACTGATTGCTGTTGGTTTGTCTGTTGTGCTGTCTCTGTTGTTCATTGTTGTTACGGAATCTGTCTCTTGGAAAATTTGTCAATATGTTATTATTTCTTTTGTACACCCAAAAAAAAAACCAAGAGTTTAAACTTAATACGCGTTGTCTCAAAATTATACTCCAAGCAGTATAACGAACTAAGTATTGATTTCATACTTAATAATATAAATTTTATACGATAAGTATAGCTTTTATACTCAATAGTTTAAATTGTATGTTTTCGAGTATCATTTTTATACGAACCTACATCGAAAATTCGAATACATGTGGCGTTAACAGGAATTTAGTGCTATTCTGTTTGTCGCGTTAGGGATTTTTGTCAAGTCTTGGTGAATCTATAAATAGATTTTTGTATGGTTAATGTTCCTTGCCCCGCAAATGGCATCCTCATATGCCTATTTATAACGATTTCTTATGTAATGCCGATTGGCTGAAGTGGTAAGACGTTCGCCTGCCATGCATTAGGTTGAGAGTTCGAGCCGTGGGTTAGGCAAATTTTTCAGTTTATGTTTTCTTGTGTTTACTTGTCATTCAGTTCACCTATGTATGTAATATATAATATAATAACTATGACATTAATTTGAAACCACCAACCGTTGATAATAAAGCTATTGTCGAAACGAGCAATAATAGCGAAATAAAAATTTTTTTTTACGATTTTTAGATATACGGGCGAAAAACTGGTTTTTATACAAAAAATATGGAATTTATACCAGCGTTGTATAGAGTTTATACGAAATAGTTTAGAATTTATACGCAAGTGGATAGAATTTATACGAATTGTGTTACTGCGCAGTATACAATTTATACGAATAAGTATTAAAAATATACTAAAGGCAAATATTAGGAAGTATAACTGTTATACTCTAAGGTATAAAATTTATATCGTCGAAAGTATAATTTTTATACTTTCGAAAGTATAAAATCAATAAGCATCTTAGAACGCAGTATTTTTAATACTCGAAAGTATACAATTCATGTAACAATCGTATCGATTCTATGACGATTTTTTTTTTGGTTGTATTTATAGTCGTCTCTGTCGTTGGAATCGTAGCGATTACTTTTATAACTACATCTTTCATTATATCCTCTATTCTGGCTATAATCTTGTTTTCCGGATGTGCGTTGATGGTTTTCATATTCCTGTTTCCTCTCTTGTTGATTCATATTTTTTTGAGCGAAAAAAATTTTATTGTTATTTTTTTATGCCTATTTAAAAGCGTGTCGAAGATTGGTTGGTGTCATAGATCTAACCGGTCCCAATGGACCCCTAATTCCTGTTAAAAATTAATTTAGGCATATATCATCGAACAATATAATTTATAAGATGCCGAACGGCCATTTATTGCTTTTGCGTATGGTGCCTTATTTTTCCTTACGACGAAAATCTCGCTCTCTTCGTACTCAGAGCGTAAAAATCTAAAAATAGAATGCACTTGCTTGTGTGAGTGAGGGCAACGAACCCTGCAGTACCTGTTGTCATTTATAGGCCGTTGTCATCAACGTTTCATCAACGCGCCGACTGCGACTTCGGCCGAACCGACGCCCTCGTTCAATCGTGTCCAAACCGACTCTCTCGCTCTCGCTCAATTTCTCTCTTCAAAAATTATGTTGATGACAGTTTGATGAAATGTTGATGACATGTTTACATGTGCGACAAAAGATGCAAAAACGGGACCATGTCAAAAGAAAACAGCAATAGGGATTAGCTGAACCGTTGTTCTTGGTCGGTATTCTTTGTGTTTTTCTCAAAGGCACGCGCCTTTTTTCGCGTTTAAGGCATTGAAGAGATTAGTCGAGAATTTGTTTAAGCTAAAAGTTCAAAGTTTAAAGTGCTTCTTAAATATAATAAAACTAGCAGGTGAGTTTTTTAAACTAAGAACAGTGGTGGATAATATACACAAGTAAAATAAAACAAAACAAAACAACAAAAGAAAACAACAGAACAAACTACAATTTAAAGTCAAACAAATGCACATATCTTATTTTCGGTATAAATGTAAAATGTGGTGAAATGTGAACAAAATCAGTGACTGAGTATAATAAATAAAGAAAAGAGTAAATTTTCCCACAGTGAAAAAAAATAACCCATTGATAACAGTTATATAACTGTTATGAAGGAAGGCTTAAAGAACACATATGTAGCATATGTAAAGAACCGTTCGTTGAGAATGTATTAATAACCATTAAAACAACAATATAAATATATTTAAAAAAGGTGTATTTTATTGCTTTTGACATGTATATATATTCTATATGTAGGTTAACTAAATCGTTCAAAACATTTTTTATGTAATTAGTGAAGAAAGTCTGCAATTATATTGAACATAATAATATTGTTTTTTAATGCTATAATTAATTAACGTTATACAAATATTAAATGGGAAACTACAATTATATACACTCACCATAAAACGCAAATATTATCTGAAATAAAAATATTATAATATTATGACCTATAAATAAACGAAATCTGAAATGATAATATGTTTTATGATTATATATGATTATATGTTTTATATTAACTTATACATACCAGATCTGAAATAAAATTAATATATATTATTTATTTTATTATGGCAATGCCTTACCTTATGTTGTTAATATATCTGAAATTGAAATGAATTATCTTATTTAATAATAGGTATAATATGTTTTCTTACCTTGCATACTTATTAAAATAAATTTCACAACTGCTTCAAGCTAACTTCTTAATGCAACTAAAGCAAGTAACAAAAGAAAACGCAAAAACCAACCGCTTGTTTTTTTCATTCTTTTTCTTCTTAATTGTTTTTTTCATTCTTTTTCTTCTTATTTGTTTGTCAGTTTCTTTTCTTTTTATTCTCTTATTTACTTTTCAAATGCTGGTTTCCGAAATAATGCATCTTTATACGTTCAAAAAGAAGCGACGTTTGCACTTATATGAAAGAGAAAGAGAATTAAAAGCAATAACAAATGCTGGTTTCGGATAAAACGCATATTTATGCGTTTTAAGAGAAGCGACGATTGCACGGACCCGAAGCTATAGAAAAAAAGTCAGACTGTTCGGGAAGTGCTCGGGTAATTTACTTCCAAAATAACGTATATTTATGCGTTCTTAGAGAAGCGACAGTTGCACATAATATTTATTTTATAACTCATTTCTTCGCTTCTAATATACCAACATAAGAACACATGTTATTGCATTTATCTAATATGTATTATATCATAGTTCTGGCAATTTTTGAGCTAGAATTGGCGATATATATTTTATAGCGTTATTTAATTTATGCATCAAGAAACAATATTATTATTTTTATACCCGGTACCCATAGGGTACAAGGGTATTATAAGTTAGTGCCAATCAAGAATGTATGTAACAGGCAGAAGGAGGCATGTCCGACCCCAAAAAGTATATATATTCTTGATCAGCATCACCAGCCGAGTCGATTTAGCCATGTCCGTCTCTCCGTCTGTCGTCTGTCCGTCCGTCCGTCCGTCTGTCCGTCCGTCCGTCTGTCCGTCCGTGTGAAACAACAGATCTCAGAGACTATAAAAGCTAGAGTTACCAAATTTGGTGACAACATTGGAATCTGCTGGACGTAGATCAAGTTAAAAAGTTAATATTTGGTCACGCCCACTTCCGCCCCCAAAAACCATAAAAAACGGTATATAAGCCATATGCGTCTTAATAAGTAGGCAATTGTGGACGTGTTCTGAAAATTTGAGTAAAATCGGATGATAAACATAGAAGTTATTAAACAATAAAGTTTCTGAGAGAAAGAGAGAGAGAGAACGCGCACGTGCGTGCTGCCCAAAATGTTCCTAGCAACATTTGTCTTTGTTGGGTGTTGCTCAGCATGTTCCCAGCAATATTTGTCGCTTTTGAGAGTTGCCCAACATGTTCCTAGCAACATTTGTCGCTTTTGAGAGTTGCCCAACAAGTTTCTAGCAATATTTGTCTTCATTTGTCAAAATGTCATTTTTTCCGTGTTCATGTGCTGCTTTCACCCACAATGCTTTGGGTACCGGGTATCTTACAGTCGGTCACACTTGACTGTAGCTTTCCCACTTCTTGAACATTATGCTACAGTTGTGATGATTTCATCAGCGTACGTTGAACGTGGAATAACTGGAAGAGTCTGAAATCACCTGAAAGGAGTAAAAAAGTGCCGCCAAATAGTTTATCATTGATTTTTATATCCCTCAATGTCCTATCCAAAGCCTGAAGCGACTGTTTATGTGCCATATTGCATTCATCCCAAATAATAATTTTATTATGTTGCACACTGCATGTGGATTATTTTAAATGTTCAATGGCAGCTTAAGTGCTAAATGAGTTGTTCAGCCTCCATCTAATAAAGTTGCTGCAATGCCAGAAGATGCAATGGCCAATGCGATGGCATTTTTTGATCGTATCTCTGGAAAGTAACGAAATAAAAAATGTTTTGCCAGTTCCACAGGTGTATCCAAGAAATACGAATCCTTCTTGTCCTGCCGAAACTGCGAGCATAATGCGGTAGTAAATAATTTTTTGTTCGTCACTTAGTAGTGAAACATTGCGACTAACAATGCCTGCCAGTTCTACAGTATCGTACTGTAGTTCACGTTGTTTTATATTTACGCAATATCCGTCTTGTCTTTACAAAAAATTAGTGAATATTGGAAAGCGTCATATGATCAGTGGGTGTCACTGATGAACTGAAGATCAATATTTCTTCTTTATCTCGGGCCTCTTGCGATTGTCATTGACGTAAATGCGCCATGCTCACACGCACAAAAAAGAACATTTTCTGACAAATGAAGACAAATATTGCTAGAAACATGTTGAGCAACAACCAAAAGAGACAAATGTTGCTAGGAACATGTTGGGCAACTCTCAAAAGCGACAAATATTGCTGGGAACATGCTGAGCAACACCCAACAAAGACAAATGTTGCTAGGAACATTTTGGGCAGCACGCACGTGCGCGTTCTCTCTCTCTCTATCTCTCAGAAACTTTATTGTTTAATAACTTTTACGTATATCATCCGATTTTACTCAAATTTTCAGAACACGTCCACGATTGCCTACTTATTAAGTCTATCTATTTTCTGTACGCCTAAAATCACGCATACGTTATATACCGTTTTTTTAAGATTTTCGAGGCGAAAGTGGGCCGGGCCAAATTTTAAAACAAACTTGTGCTCACCAAATTTGGAAACTCTAGCTCTTATAGTCTCTGAGATCTTTTATTTTACACGGACAAACATACGGACGGACGGACAGACGGACAGACGGACATGGCTAGATCGACTCGGCTAGTGACGCTGATCAAGAAAATATATACTTTATAGGGTCGGAGATTTCTCCTTCTGCCTGTTACATACATTCTCGGTTGGCATTAACTTATAATACCCTTGTACCCTATGGGTACCGGGTATACAAATTATTGGTGAACAACTCTTAAGATTTAGGGGGATAAGAAATGTATGTTGTCCGATTCTCAGGCCAAACAGATATGTACAAAAAATTTCACCAAAATCGGTCGAGCCATTTCGGAGGGGTATAATGACTAAGGCCAAGCGCACACTAGCAGCTGAAAGCGGAACTTATTGCTGAAAGCTTTCAGCTCGAAAAGACAAGCGCTCTGTTTGCTTGAAAGTGCGCACACTGAAAGTTCAGCTGAGCTGATTAGCTGCAAGTTAAGTTCAGCTCTGCTTGATCGATCAAACCAGTTTGATTTATCAGCAAGCTGACGAGCTGTTTTAATTGTGTTACGAAATGGGAGGCAAAATGATAAACGGTGAAGTCTCTCAGTTTTAAAGCTATCTGAATGAAACTTTTCAGATGGTCTTATTTCTGTTGCAGAAAGTATATAAGTCGGAACGGGCCAGATCTGTGCACGTTATCATATAGCTGCAATAGGAATTATCGGGCCAAATGGTAATTTTTTCGTTGTTTTTTAAGATATCGGATTAAAATATAGTAAATTGTCTTTTAGTTCAAATATGGACATACACTTAAAATTTTATCCAAATCTAACGACTATAACATACACATAGCTGCCATTGGAATGATCGGGCCCAATTAGTATACTTTCGATGTTAATGTAATTTTATTTGTAATCAGCATCAGCTTCAGTTTAAGCGTTTGGTGTGCGCGCACATAAAATCTCAGATCGCTGAGGAGCTTTGAAGCTATCAGCTCGCTTTTAATCTCAGCAACAAGATCCGCTTCCAGCTGCTAGTGTGCGCTTGGCCTAACAGCGAGACATGAGAATTTTATATATAAGAGAGATTTTAACCATTCTAGACACACCATTTATACGATATCAAAGCAGCTGCTCAAAAACATTGCAAAAAATGTTATAACTGAAGAACCGCTAAGCCAACTTTATGCAAACTTCACAAAACCTATGTACTAAGTAGTCCGATCAAAGCCTAAACATTTGATTTAGCTAGATGAGCCCGTTCTTGAGTTATAACACGTCAAAGAATTGCCACTTTATTTTATATAAGAGATATTTAATTATAAGTATGCAACTCCAGTTTAGGAAAAAAAAAATAATTTTTAATTTAATTCAACTGAATGTTACAAGTTTACTTATATTATTGAGGTCTTAAACTAAACTTAATTTGGTATTCTGATTTACTTGACGATTAAGCCTCGGTCTCGAGCTTTTCTTATTTAGAGTGAGTTGTAAAATTATTCTGAGTGAGCTTTTGATTTTTACTTCAGTGAAACTTTAATTACTCTTGGATTCAAGTGTCTTGGCTCTTGGATACAGGTGCTCTCTTTAATTTAATGACTTTGGGTTGACTTTGAATTCAAATAGGAGTTTTCTGTTTGCGACCGAACTTTGATTACCTTCGAACGTGTGATCGTGACAATTGGAGGAAGTTGTTTAGTCTACGACTGGGACTATGCTTTTGGGGACTTTCCGTTAGCCTTCGCCTGTGGTGTCCTGTTACAAGTGTGGGATACATGAATTGTTGGGAGTATTAGGGTATGGTGTTTTTACATTTAGTAATGGGAATATTCGGGTATGAAATGTTTACATAAAGTGATGGAAATATTCGGAGTACTATGGGACTGTGTATATGTTATTTAAATATATGCGAAGTCTTATAGGACTATGGATATATCACTCCCCCAATCTTTGAATTTGGACTGTCCTCAGGACGTTAATCTGGGATATAACATTATATTATCTTCTGGATTTTCCTCAATATTATTCTCTTTGGTTACGTTATGTGATATAGGCGTGTCTTCACGTTTAGAGAACTTAACAATGTATTTCTTAGGTATGTTTTTAAGCTTATAGATTAAATACAATGTTATACATAATATAGTTATAACAAATGTGGTAAGGCATATAATTTGGAATTTATTGTAATATTTAACATGTGAATCTATAATTTCTTTCGTTTGGATATAAGAAAATGGTTTTATTCTGGTGATATTGGGAATAGTCAGCTATATTGTTGGAAACTATAAATTCATCTAGCTGAATTGTACTATTTTTTATTTTGATAATGTTATTACTAGTAATTGAAACTTCTGTATTTATACAATTTTGATTTAAGATTTGTTTTTGTACATTCCAAGTTAGCAAAATATTTGGTTCTATGTAGTTAATCTGAAAATTTCTATGGGTCTTGTGTATCTGCACTTAGCAGGTTCTTGTTTAATTATTCCACTTATACACTTGTCAAATACAATTTGTTCTGTGTTTTTATTAAAAACCCTGTCTTCGTAAAAATTTTTCGGAAGTATTTTCGGTTAATATGTTATTGAACTCATCCGGATATGGAACTATTTCGTAAATTGGAGTCTTAATTAACTCATTCGGGATGTGAGGAATTATTAGGATTTCATTTGAATCCGTTTTAAGCCAAATTGATGTTTTGATCTTCAATAACTTTTCAGAATTCACCTGTTTTAAGTAATCGTGTTTCTGTAACTTTGGATTAAAAATACCTAACCTTGTTAACTGCATTCCTAATTCTACATCTTCTATGTACTAAATAAACTGCTGGAGATTAAAGATTAAAACTGCAGCTTGCTGCTCTTTATCTTTTGTTTCCTTCAGTTTGTTAATTATATCCAGCCCGTTATTAACGACATCAATAATCATATTTAGGTCATGGTTTTGGATGGAGTTTCTGACAGATAATTATTTTTTGTTTCTAGTTCTTCTTTGTCGCTCTCGTCTAACGTGCCAAACACATATTTATAAGCTGAACCTACCACATTTAACAGGCCTCTTTTGCTACGTTTAACTATTCTTAACCCATTTAGTTCCCGTTTTAGCTTCTCAACTAAATATCGGACCTTGACTATATTTTGAAACTCTTTTGCTTCGTCCAGTAGGTTGTTGAATGTCAATTTGGTCTTTGTAATATTTATGTTTAAATAGTGGTATTCAAAATTCGTTGGAATTTCCATTGATCCAGCTTTAAATATAGTTATATGGAAGATTGAATGTTGCCTTCCAAGCCGAGACTTCTGCGTCCGTTAGATGAGATGGTTGATAGCCGCTTTTCGAGTCGAGACTTCTGTGTCCCAAAAGCGTTGATCGATGCTCTCAGCACGACTTCGTTGTCGTCTGTAGGATGATTGTGGGAGTCCTCGATAAAACACCTCCTTCGAGTTCTTTGTCGAGTAAAAAGGGTTTAACGAAAAACGAAGGTTTCGTCTTAACAAAGAGTTTTATTGATACGATTCGTTCTGCTTCAGGTCTTCTTCTCTAGTGGCCAGCAGCGGCTACGCTTAAGCTTGGAGTTAAAAGCTACAAGTGAAAGCTTAGCGCCATGCACATACATAATAACATATTGATCTTATTTTAATAAGTGAGGGTATGTTTAATTATACATGACTATATAAGGTACCCATTCCGTGCTTTTATGGGGTTGATTTCGATACTCTGTCCGTTGATGATGCTTATGAGAGATGTTATGATCATGATTGATATGGGGACTGTTCGGTTACGATTCATCTTCGTTTTTTTCGGCGGGTCTTGAATTTAGATTTATAATGAGTAATTTTTCTGCCTCGGTTTGTTTTCTCGAAGTGTTTGTCGTCAAACCTGTCTGACTACTCCTGTTTTATTGAAAGGATTTGTTATCTTCGCTTTCACTAGAGGAGCCTGTCTATATTTTGTGTCAACCGCAAATTCATGTCTGTTCTTATTTAGCTTAGCTATTTTGTCTATTTTGCTTTGTTGTGCATTGAAATCAGGTGTGCCTGTATATAGAAAGATATTCGCGGCCGTTCTATTAGTTGTGGCGTGTTTAGTTTTGTGGTTGTGAACGTATAGAATCGATTCAAATTTTGTACATCGATCTTCTATATTATCCTCACTACCAATAACTCTCAATTTTTCATTCACCGTCTTATGGAACCTTTCTATATCAGATATACCATTTTTACATGTTGTTATTATTATTTTTATTTCGGATTTTATACAATTCTGCAAGGCACATAAAAGCTGAGTCTTTGTCCGCTTTGATTTATTGCGGTTTTCCCATATCATTGAATACCTTCATAATGGCTCTTTTTGCCTCTAGCCAATCTCTACTTTTTACTTCAATTAATGTTGCAAATTTCGAATAGATATCAATGCTTGATAGGAAACGTTTGGTTTCCGTCTAAATAGAAATCAATAACATATCGCTCTCTTGCATTGAATATTTCTGGTGTAACTCCAAATGACAATTTGGTATTTATATGTTCCGTTTTTGCTATGTTACAAATTTCGCACTCGTTTATGATGTTTCGTATTAACTTTTGGCTATCAGGATAATAATGTTCCCCTTTAAACCAGTTAATAGTTTTTTCAATTCCTGGATGCAGGAGTCCCATATGCCTTGTAAGTATCATACTCTTGAAGTCTGCATAAGTCAAAACATCTTTTAATTTGAGTGTACATTTAACCAATTTGGTCAAATTGTTGGGACTTATTATTTCGATATATGCCCTTTGAAATCTAAGGAAATCTTCATCATTGTGGAAATAGATTGCGCTCTTTTTGGTACATAAATATTCCTTAATGATGTCCTTAGCAAAACCTTATGTCATTTCTTTGTAAGTAATGCTGATTTTTAATTTGTGAAAATAAAGGTTTACCTCAGTGTTATTACTGTCTGCCCTAACTCTATCTGTCTAGAGAAATAGTTGAAGGCTCTCTCTGTGATGGGTATGTAATTTAAATTATCTTCAGAAGCGCTATGAATTGTCGCATCTACGCTGTTAGCTACTTTACCAAGCATTAGCTTTTCTATCTTGGTAAGGGATAGGGCGTCAGCCACATAATTTCTTTTCCCGGAAGATATTTGATTTTGTAATCAAATTCATTTAACTTAAACTTCCATCTTTGTAATTTCATGTTTGGTTCTTTGATGTTATTGAGCCAAACAAGGGGCTTGTGATCACGTAATATATCAAAAGATCTTCCAAACAAGTATGATCTGAAGTATTTCGTGGCCCAAACTATTGCTAAGAGTTCTTTCTCTATAGTAGCATAGTCTATCTCATGTTCGTTCAGCGTTCTGCTATCATAACAAACTGGCTTATGGTTTTGAGACAGGACTGCACCGATGGCAAAATTACTAGCATCAGTAATCAAGGAAAAAGGCTTAATAAAATAAGGGTAGATTAAAGTCGGATCTGATGTAATAAGCATCTTTAGCTTTTTAAATACTGCTACGTAATCTTTATTTCTGATATCAATTGTGGCTCCTTTCTTCAATTTAAGGGTCATTGGTTTTATTATGTTGGCAAAGTTAGGAATAAGCTTGCGATAGAACCGACATAAGGCCAAAATGATTTTATCTGTTTTGAAGTCTTTGGAAACGGAAAATTTGTAATAGCGCTCGTCTTGTTGTGATTGGGTCTAGTAACGTCTGTAGTTGCAAAATGACCAAGGAAATAAGTTTTCTCTTTCATGAACTCGCATTTGTCTAATTGTAGCTTCAAGTTTGCATCCCTTAGTTTTCTGAAGACTTTCTTTAGAGATAAGATGTATTCTTCCAATGAAATGGAAAAAATTATTATATCGTCTAAGTAAACTAAACAATCTTTGTAGATTAAATCTTCCAAAAGATTGTTCATGCATCTCTGAAAAGTTGCAGGAGCATTCTTTAGCCCAAATGGCATTCAAGTGTACTCGTAATGACCATGTTTAGTCGAAAACGCTGTTTTAGCTATTGAATTTGTATCCATTTGGATCTGATGTAATCTCTTAGGTAAGTCAATGGTAGTGAAATATGACATTTTCCCAATTTGTCAAGAATCTCGTCCATTCTAGGAATCGGAAATTTATCATTGACAGTAATTTCATTTAAATTCCTATAATCCACAACCAATCTGTATTTTGGTTTACCAGAGGCGTCAGCTTTCTTTGGAACTACTCAAATAGGTGAGCAGTAAGGAGATTTCGTTCTTTGAACTATTCCCTGCTCAATCATTTCTTTGATTTGCCTATTTACTTCCTCATCTACACTCTGGGGATATTTGTATGGCTTGCGATACACTGGGTCTTCATGCTGGGGTTGGATAGTATGTTTAATTGTACTTGTGAAAGTAAAATTCTCAGCTTCCCTGTATTGAATGTCACCATATTCAAATAGGACCTTCTTTAAACTTTCTATTTTCGTTTCATTCAGATGTTCGAGCCTAAATTCGTTACATTCGCCCAATTCGTTATTAATCGCGAAGTTTACCGATCTATATTCCGTGAAAGGTGGATTAAGGCACTCTGGAGCGGTCTTATTCCATGTCTTCGTCATTCTAACGGAATTTGTATGTTATATGACCTAATTTGATTGTACCATTTTCATAGTCAATCTTTGCCTTGGTAGCTTCCAAGTAACCTCGACCTAACAGGATATCTAATTGTCTGAGAATTTATGAAGGTAAAATTTTTGTTCGGACGGCCATATTATACTGGGTTTTACTGTAATACTTTTACGTATTTCTACCGGATTCTACCTTTGATTGTATAAACTTTAAGATTTTCTTTTACTTTATCTAATTTAGCAAAATTTGTATTCATTATATTAATTGATGATCCTGTATCTATCATGTCTTTATAAAATTTGTTATGAAAAACTAACTTTATATAGGGGTTATTTCTTCGGTCTCCGGGGCTGTTTGATGAAAATTTATGTCCATCCTACTCTGTCCACTCTGACTTTCCCTTTGTCTCTTCACTGGATTAGTATTGGATCTGTATGTGTTATTCGGATTCTGGTAATTGTTCGGATTTTGCTGCCTTGCTTAATTTAGTCCGGAGCTGACCGTCTGATAATTACCCTGTAAATAAGGGGGTGTAGGACGTTGTTGATACTGATTTTGATTTTGATTCTGGTTGTTCTGGGAAGTTGTTGCGATATAATTAGAGTTATAATATTAAAATGAATTTCGATGATTATCATAATGCCTTTGGTAGTTACCTTGATAATTTCCCCTATTCCTGTAATGTCTCTGGTTATTTCTGTTTTACGCATATTGTTCTACTGGAGATGCCCCCGAAAACAATAAAAAACATAATATTAGCTAAAGGCGTAATTTTCGGCTTACAATAAATAGATAGAATTGATAAAGAGGCGATTGCGGACGTGCTCTGCAAATTTGAGTAAAATCGGATGATAAACATAGAAGTTATTAAGTTTGTTCCGGTTTAAGCTGCTTGAGAGAGAGAGATAGAGAGAGAGAGAGAGAGAGAGAGAGAGATAGAGCGCACGTGAGTATTGCTCAATTTAATTTCACCCACAATGCATTGGGTACCGGGTATCTCACAGTCGGTCACACTCGACTGTAGCTTTCCCCCATGTTTTAATATCTCTTCGGGCTAACGACATATACATACGATCAGAAAGTTTTCGATCAATTGTGACAAGGACTGTTTTATCTAGCATTTTAGTGTAATTAATCTTATCTGATGCATCTGATTCTAATTCTAACTTATCAAATACATTTCGATATTGACTTTCAAGCTCATTTATAAACTTACTGATGCTCCCTTTGAACTGCGTCTATCCCAGTTTTTTGATGATCGTCTCATAGGGCCTGTGATCCTTGAATGATATGGCTAGGGCTGTCTATATTGTGAGCCAGTTGTTCGTTCCAGCCTGGGCGACTGTTTCTGCTGCTAATTCTATGGTCATCTTTCTGATGGCTCCAAAGATGACGTGCGATTGCCTCGTATCCTGGGTTGGATACATTTGAAGTAGGAACTCGACCTCGTTGATAATTAGAGTTTTCCTGGGGTTCCATCGAAGTGCGGCAATTCTTTGATTTGGGACAGCAACTGGTTCAAATGCCCTTCGGATAGCTGAGGAACTGCCATTTTGATGTTTATACCCGGTACCCATAGGGTACAAGGGTATTATAAGTTAGAATGTTTGTAACAGGCAGAAGGAGAAATCTCCGACCCTATAAAGTATATACATTCTTGATCAGCGTCACTAGCCGAGTCGATCTAGCCATGTTCGTCTGTCCGTCTGTCCGTCTGTCTGTCCGTGTGAGACAAAAGATCTCAGAGACTATAAGAGCTAGAGTTACCAAATTTGGTGACAACATTGGAATCTGTTGCACGCAGATCAAGTTAGTTTTAAAATTTGGCCACGCCCACTTTCGCCGTCGAAAATCATACAAAACGGTATATAACCATATGCGTGATTTTCGGCGTAAAGTAAATAGATAGACTTAATAACTAGGCAATCGTGGACGTGTTCTGAAAATTTGAGTAAAATCGGATGAAACATAGAAGTTATTAAACAATAAAGTTTCTGAGAGAGAGAGAGAGAGAGCGCACGTGCGTGTTGCTCAAAATGTTCCTAGCAACATTTGTCTTTGTTGGGTGTTGCTTAGCATGTTCCTAGCAACATTTGTCGCTTTTGAGAGTTGCCCAACATGTTCCTAGCAACATTTGTCTCTTTTGAGTGTTGCTCAACATGTTTCTAGCAATATTTGTCTTCATTTTTGTTTTTTCCATTTTCATGTGCTGGGTACCTCACAGTCGGTCACACTCGACTATAGCTTTCCCACTTGTTTTAATTATCTGTGTGACTACACTTAGGTTTTATGTTACTAAACTACACACGTAGATTCTTTTGGTTTTTTTTTTGTTTCAGAATATTTAATATCTGACCGTAAAGGATTTTTTAATTATCTGTGTGACTACACGTAGGTTTTATGTCACTGAAACTACACACGTAGATTGTTTTGCGGATCTTAATTTAATTCACTTTTTTTACTTCGCCGATCAAGGATTACTAGTCGTTTAGTTATATCCTTTTATGTTGATCAGTACCAATAGTTAAAAGGATTTAATTTAAGTTTAAAAAAAAAAATAGAATATATAATAATACAAGTTTACTTCTTTTGTGAAGGTCAAAAACCTATTATATTGAGGTCTCAAACTGAACTTAATTTGGTATTCTGATTTACTTGACGATCAAGCCTCGGTCTCGAGCTTTTCTAATTTTGAGTGAGTTGTGAAATTATTCCTTTCCTGTTTGCGAGCCAAACTTTGATTGCCTTGTCCTGTTACAAGTGTGGGATACATGAATTGATGGGAGTATTAGGGTATGATGTTTTCTACATAAAGTAATGGCAATATTCGGGTATGATATGTTTACATAAAGTGATGGAATATTTGGAGTACTAAGGGACTGTGTATATATTATTATGCGAAGTCTTATAGGACTATGGATATGTCACTATATATATAATATGGTGATATGGGTTTGGGGTTATAAATTCATTGAAAAATGTGTTGACAAGTGCAGAAAATTGTTAATGTTGTTGCGGATTTGCTTTTATATGTTTGTTGTCAGATTAATGTGGCTTTGATGGTATTGGTTCAGCTTTTCATTGTTGATGTAGAGTCCGCTATGGGGATTTCCAGAATCCTGGAAGGGCTTGGAGCTGATATGAGCCTCGGGGTTGTCGTTGCAGGATTTAGGCTATCGCGAAAGGCTTTCCGACTTATACACTTATGCGGTTTGCACGCATTCAAGTTGGTATTGATAGATTTACAGACTCTCTGAATAGACTTCCAGTTCCTAACTCCGATTTCGACTCTCTTTATACCAAAGACTGTGCTATGGATCACCGGAATGAAACAAAAAAGAGTTCCCAGCTAGTGTCATCAGTTCCCCTCTTTTCACCTATTGGCTAGAGTTCGATTTGGATCGTCTTTGTTCTAAGGTTCGATAGTTCCGCAAAATCAGCAGTGTTGGGTTGCTGGTGATTGCATGGCCTACTTTTGCGAATTTGAGCGGTGTCTTCTGATAGATCCAAATTTTTGTTTAATCTTGCCAGTGATTCTCTAGGAAACTAGCGTATTGGTTACTCTTGATTCTCTTCCGTATTACACGTATAAATTACGTCGCCCTAACCGGCGTACGTAACAATGAATAAATTGCGTACTGCGAGTTCCGGCCATTGTTATTGTTAACCTTTTATATTGGTCTGACCGTAGTCGCAATACAAAAAAAAATCCGATCCAAAAAAGACATATAGTTGTCTCTTTCAAGGTTCTAATGAAGTAGTTAATTAATGAAAACTTGTGCCCTGTATCATAGCCGTATAAGATAGGAGATAGAATATTTAGGCCACGTTGTTACTGACAAGGGAATCAAGCCAAATCAAAAAAAGGGTATTATAGAAAATTCATAAAAGATTTCGCTACGATCACAAAACCTCTAACTTAGAAATTAAGAGGCAAGGATTCTGTAAAAATAAGCGAAAAGTTCTTATCTACATTTTAATTACACAGCCCAACAAAAAAAAAAAGAAAGTGTCAGGGTTGGGAGACCAGAGTACTCTATCCCCATGTATTTTGAGCCGCTGATCATTCACCTGTTGTCCGTTTTGGTCCAGCAAAGTATCCAGACTACTAACCTTAAAAAACATGTCAAATTTTTGGTGGTATACATATTTTTTTAGGTTAGAAAAAAGTCCAGACGTGATGGAGTACCCTACTCTAATCTCCCAACCCGGAAATTTTTTTTTGTGGGGCTGTGTTAAGTAAAAATCTATTATGCAATGATCCAATATTGAATATTGATACCCAGATTTTTCAAAACCTTTTACTCTCACGACGGATGCAAGTAATGTTGCCATCGCAGCCGTTCTTTCTCAGGGAAACTCCAATAATAAAAAACCAGTATCGTTTGCTAGCCGCACACTCACGGATACCGAATTACATTATTCATTCGTCGAGAAAGAGATGTTAGCTATAATATGGGCTACTAAATATTTCCTCCCTACTTGTTCGGACAAAAATTTAATTGCCGACCGCAGACCATTAACATGGTTAATGAATTTCAAAGAACCTAATTCTAAAACAGTTCGATGGAAACTGCAGTTAATGGAATGTGATTACGAAATCTCACATAAAAAGGGATCTAAAAACATAGTTGCAAATACATTTAGTCGCATTACAATGGAAATCCACACTAATATCTCTTTTCTTATCTTATCTCTATTTCTTACCAACAAACCTCTACAAAATTCTTTGAGTTACTATAATACTGAGAGACATTACAAGCAAAGAAGAATTAGATAAAACGAGAAAGAAGGCTAACTTCGGTAAACCGAAGTTTGTATACCCTTGCAGTCTGAAATTGGATCATTGAAAACACAGGTCGACAAAAATCGACCTTTTTTTGCCGGCGAATAAAAGCCATTGATTCTGATAGTTCTGAACCGGTACATTACTAGTCCGAAACTGAAAAGTTTCCATCACCCACCAATTTTGAGAAAATCGCGGTCAAAGTATCATGCACTGCTTGAATCGGCACTTTTCAAGGCTAAATAACTACCATACCTTACGTTGCCCACAGCGGGTATTCAGCTTTAAAAGAGCTTTGGCCTTTCTACTTTAATATTAAACAATAATATCCAATGGGAGACCTCTCGTTCTTAAGTTAAAATGCATTTTACAAACTTAAATTTGTCACAAATTTTTGCTATGTTGTAGCCCTGATACTTAACAAATCTGGTGAGAGTCTTGGCTTTGGTTAGAAACATTGGTTTGGGATTATAACTTAAGTACACAAACCAAACGTTTTATGGGCCGACAACACATTCTCTGGACTTTTTTGATTATCATATTTTTATACAAAGTGGAATTTGTTCTTAATGTATTCAACTTAATAACAATTAATTCTTGGAAAGTTTGAAGAACATCAATGTTCCGAGCCCAAAGCAGTCTCTAACAAAAATGTTCGAAATATCAGGGCTACAACATAGCAAAAATTTGTGACAAATTAAAGTTTGTAAAATGCATTATAATTAAAGAACGAGAGGTCTTCCACTGGATATTATTGTTTAATATTGAAGTAGAAAGGCCAAAGCTCTTTTTAAGCTAAATACCCACTCTGGGCAACGTAAGGTTTGGGAGCTATTAAGCCTTGAAAAGTGCCGATTCAAGCAGTGCATGATACTTTGACCGCGATTTTCTCAAAATTGGATGATGGAAACTTTTCAGTTTCGGACTAGTCATGTACTGGTTCAGATCTATCAGAATCAATGGCTTTTATTCGCCGGCATTTTTCTTGTCGACCAGTGAAATCGATCCATTTTGGTAATGTTAAAAAAATAAATGTCAAATTATGTAAATTTTGTAAATTTTGCATTTTACATGTAGAACTTTACATTTTCATATAAATCGACCGATCCCTTCTATGGCAGCTATATGATAAGTTGTCCGATCTTAATGAAATTAAAACCTTAATTCTAGAACTATAAAAAACGACTATATCTCGAAGTTTATAGAAACTCGTTGAAAAACAGAGAAGTTAAAATTTTTTTACATTAATTTCGCCATCATTCCTATGGCAGCTATAGGATATAGTGGTCCGATTTCAGCCGTTCCGACATTTATACTGCGTGCTAAAGAAAAAAGACTATGCTGAAAATTTCAGCCCGATAGCTCAAAAACTGAGAGACTAGTTCGCGTAGAAACCGACAGACAGACGGACATGGCTAGATCGACTCGGCTAGTGATACTGATCAAGAATATATATACTTTATGGGGTCGGAAATGCCTCCTTCACTGCGTTGCAAATATCATGGCAAAATTATAATACCCTCTGCAAGAGTATAAAAAAACAATAAGTATTACATAAACAGTATCCACTACAACTACCACCACTACTTAAAACTCAAACGACCCGATTAATTAACGATTTTGAGGTATGTCAAACCATAAAATAGGATATACAACAACAAAAGTTAAATTACCAAGAAACAGAAACCCCAAACTTTCTAATTCAAATAATACACATTGACTTATTCATTATAAATGGAAAAACTATTTTAACAATTAAAGATAAGTTTTCAAGATTGCAGAGGGGTATTTCGGGAATTTTTTTTTGGATTTTTGCAAAAAAAAATATATAAGTGCACATTTCTTCTTTCCAACAATCCTCTAGCAATTCACCGATAGAAAGGTTGCATTCTTCATTAACTGAAATATATCGAATTATAATAAACAAAAAAAAAGAAGAGAAGGTGGATTGCGACCATAGCGACATCCTTACTAAAACACTAATTACATAAAATAACGCCATCTATTCTACAACAAAATATACTCCGAATGATATTTTCTACGGAAGACCACATTCAAGGAGATGACATTAAACAACGAACATAATTATATTCAAAAACTTAACGACTTTCACAAAATAATATATAACAAAATAAATAAAAAATGAAAAAGAAAAATGAAAATCAGAGTAAGTAAACTAAGTGCCGACAGAAAAGGTCCAGAAATTCTAGAACGAAACAACTTATATTTAGAAAAGAAAATGTATTACTTTACTATACGGCCCAACCCTTATCACAAGTTAAAATAAAAAGATTCACAAATTCAAGACAAACAAAAAAAAAGAATAAAATAATAAATTACATATTAAACAACTATATAGTGACATACCCAATGTCCTATAAGACTATTTAAGTAACATATACCCAGTCCCATAGCACTCCGAATATTCCCATCACTTTATGTAAACACATCATACTCGGATACTCCCATCACTTCATGTATCCCACACTTGTAACAGGACACCACAAGCGAAGGCTAACGGAAAGTCCCCAAATTAAAGTCCCAGTCGTAGGCTAAACAACTCCCTTCAATTGTCACGATCACACGTTCGAAGACAAATAAAGTTCGGCTCGCAAACAGGAAACTCCTATTTGAATTCAAAGTCAACCCAAAGTCATTAAATTAAAGAGAGCACCTGTATTCAAGAGCCAAGACACTTGAATCCAAGAGTAATTAAAGTTTCACTCAAGTAATAATCTCACTCAGAAAAATTTTCAAGTAAATCAGAATACCAAATTAAGTTCAGTTTGAGACCTCAATATTATAGGTTGATGATCTTCACAAAAGAAGTAAACTTGTTTTATTATATATTCCATTTTTTTTTTAAACTGGAGTTGCAGACTTATAATTGGCGCAGTGTAGTTACAGAGGTAATTTAAAAATCCTTTACGGTCAGAGATTAAATATTCTGAAACAAAAAAAAACGCAAAAAAATCAGATAATTAAAACAAGTGGGAAAGCTACAGTCGAGCGTGACTGACTGTGAGATACCCGGTACCGAAAGCATTGTTGGTGAAATTAAACAGCACATGAAAATGGAAAAAACAAAAATGAAGGCAAATATTGCTAGAAACATGTTGAGCAACACTCAAAAGAGACAAATGTTGCTAGGAACAAGTTGGGAAACTCTCAAAAGCGACAAATGTTGCTAGGAACATGCTAAGCAACACCCAACAAAGACAAATGTTGCTAGGAACATTTTGAGCAAAACGCACGTGCGCTCTCTCTCTCTCTCTTGTACCCTATGGGTATCGGGTATAAATATTCCAAAATTGAAACAAGCGGCTATGGAACTTGGTTTTTATGACGCATCTCCAGTAGAACAATATGCGTAAAACAGAAATAACCAGAGACATTACAGGAATAGGGGAAATTATCAAGGTAACTACCAAAGGCATTATGATAATCATCGAAATTCATTTTAATATTATAACTCTAATTATATCGCAACAACTTCCCAGAACAACCAGAATCAAAATCAAAATCAGTATCAACAACGTCCTACACCCCCTTATTTACAGGGTAATTATCAGACGGTCAGCTCCGGACTAAATTAAGCAAGGCAGCAAAATCCGAACAATTACCAGAATCCGAATAACACATACAGATCCAATACTAATCCAGTGAAGAGACAAAGGGAAAGTCAGAGTGGACAGAGTAGGATGGACATAAATTTTCATCAAACAGCCCCGGAGACCGAAGAAATAACCCCTATATAAAGTTAGTTTTTCATAACAAATTTAATAAAGGCATGATAGATACAGGATCATCAATTAATATAATGAATACAAATATTGCTAAATTAGATGAAGTAAAAGAAAATCTTAAAATTTATACAATCAAAGGTAGACGGTGAAATACGTAAAAGTATTACAGTAAAACCCAGTATAATATGGCCGTCCAAACAAAAATTTTACCTTCATAAATTCTCAGACAATTAGATATCCTGTTAGGTCGAGGTTACTTGGAAGCTACCAAGGCAAAGATTGACTATGAAAATGGTACAATCAAATTAGGTCATATAACATACAAATTCCGTTAGAATGACGAAGACATGGAAGAAGACGATAAGACCGCTCCAGAGTGCCTTAAATCACCTTCCGCGGAATATAAATCGGTAAACTTCGCGATTAATAACGAATTGCGCGAATATAACGAACTTAGGCTCGAACATCTGAATGAAGAGGAAATAGAAAGTTTAACGAAACTTCCTATTTGAATATGGTGACATTCAGTACAGGGAAGGTGAGAATTTGACTTTCACAAGTACAATTAAACATACTATCCAAACCCAGCATGAAGACCCAGTGTATCGCAAGCCATACAAATATCCCCAGAGTGTGGATGAGGGAGTAAATAGGCAAATCAAAGAAGTGATTGAGCAGGGAATAGTTCAAAAAACGAAATCTCCTTACTGCTCACCTATTTGGGTAGTTCCAAAGAAAGCTGACGCCTCTGGTAAACTGAAATACAGATTGGTTGTGGATTATAGGAATTTAAATGAAATTACTGTCAATGATAAATTTCCGATTCCTAGAATGGACGAGATTCTCGACAAATTGGGAAAATGTCATTACTTAGCTAAGGGATTTCATCAGATCCAAATGGGTACAAATTCAATAGCAAAAACAGCGTTTTCTACTAAACATGGTCATTACGAGTACACTCGAATGCCATTTGTGCTAAAGAATGCTCCTGCAACTTTTCAGAGATGCATGAACAATCTGGAAGATTTAATCTACAAAGATTTTTTAGTTTACTTAGACGATATAATAATTTTTTCCACTTCATTGGAAGAATTCATCTTATCTCTAAAGAAAGTCTTCAGAAAACTAAGGGATGCAAACTTGAAGCTACAATTAGACAAATGCGAGTTCATGAAACAGAAAACTGATTTTCTTGGTCATTTTGCAACTACAGACGTTATTAGACCCAATCCCAACAAGACGAGCGCTATTACAAATTTTCCGTTGCCAAAGACTCCAAAACAGATCAAATCATTTTTGGCCTTATGTCGGTTCTATCGCAAGCTTATTCCTAACTTTGCCAACATAATAAAACCAATGACCCTTAAATTGAAGAAAGGAGCCACAATTGATATCAACAATAAAGATTACGTAGCCGTATTTAAAAAGCTAAAGGTGCTTATTACATCAGATCCGATTTTAATCTACCCTGATACCCTGATACCCTGAACCAAACATGAAATTACAAAGATGGAAGTTTAAGTTAAATGAATTTGATTACAAAATCAAATATCTTCCGGGAAAAGAAATTATGTGGCTGACGCCCTATCCCTTACCAAGATAGAAGAGCTAATGCTTGGTGAAGTAGCTAACAGCGTAGATGCGGCAATTCATTGCGCTTCTGAAGATAATTTAAATTACATACCCATCACAGGGAGAGCCTTCAACTATTTCTCTAGACAGATAGAGTTAAATAGGGAAGACAGTAATAACACTGAGGTAAACCATTATTTTCACAAATTAAAAATCAGCATTACTTACAAAGAAATGACAGAAGGTTTTGCTAAGGACATCATTAAGGAATATTTATGTACCAAAAAGAGCGCAATCTATTTCCACAATGATGAAGATTTCCTTAGATTTCAAAGGGCATATATCGAAATAATAAGTCCCAACAATTTGGCCAAATTGATTAAATGTACACTCAAATTAATAGATGTTTTGACTTATGCAGACTTCAAGAGTATGATACTTAGAAGGCAAAAGGAACTCTTGCATCCAGGAATTGAAAAAACTATTAACTGGGTTAAAGAGGAACATTATTATCCTGATAGCCAAAAGTTAATACAAAACATCATAAACGAGTGCGAAATTTGTAACATAGCAAAAACGGAACATATAATTACCAAATTGTCATTTGGAGTTACACCAGAAATATTCAATTTTATTGATTTCTATTTAGACGGAAACCAAACGTTTCCTATCATGTATTGATATCTATTCGAAATTTGCAACATTAATTGAAGTAAAAAGTAGAGATTGTCTAGAGGCAAAAAGAGCTATAATGAAGGTATTCAATGATATGGGAAAACCGCAAGAAATCAAAGCGGACAAAGACTCAGCTTTTATGTGCATAGCCTTGCAGAATTGTATAAAATCCGAAATAAAAGTAATAAAAACAACAAGTAAAAATGGTATATCTGACATAGAAAGGTTCCATAAGACGGTGAAGGAAAAATTGAGAGTTATTGGTAGTGAGGATAATATAGAAGATCGATGTACAAAATTTGAATCGATTCTATACGTTCACAACCACAAAACTAAACACGCCACAATTAATAGAACGCTCGCGAATATCTTTCTATATACAGGCACAACTGATTTCAATGCACAACAAAACAAAATAGACAAAATAGCTAAGCTAAATAAGAACAGACATGAATTTGCGGTTGACACAAAATATAGACAGGCTCCTCTAGTGAAAGCGAAGATAACAAATCCCTTCAAGAAAACAGGAGTAGTCAGACAGGTTGACGACAAACACTTCGAAAAAACAAACCGAGGCAGAAAAATTACTCATTATAAATCTAAATTCAAGACCCGCCGAAAAAAACGAAGATGAATCGTAACCGAACAGTCCCCATATCAATTATGATCATAACATCTCTCATAAGCATCATCAACGGACAGAGTATCGAAATCCACCCCATAAAAGCACAGAATGGGTACCTTATATTTAAAACTGGATCAAAGTTTTTGAAGATCAAAACATCAACTTGGCTTAAAACAGATTTAAATGAAATCCTAATAAGACAATCCAGAAGACAATATAATGTTATATCCGAGATTATCGACCTGAGGACAGGCCAAATTCAAAGATTGTTGGAGTGACATATCCATAGTCCTATAAGACTTCGCATAATAATATATACACAGTCCCTTAGTACTCCGAATATTCCATCACTTTATGTAAACATATCATACCCGAATATTGCTATTACTTTATGTCAAAACATCATACCCTAATACTCCCATCAATTCATGTATCGCACACTTGTAACAGGACACTACAAGCGAAGGCTAACGGAAAGTCCCCAAAATCATAGTCCCAGTCATAGACTAAACAACTCCCTCCAATTGTCACGATCACACGTTCGAAGGCAATCAACGTTTGGCTCGCAAACAGGAAACTCCTATTTCAATTCAAAGTCAAACCAAAGTCATTAAATTAAAGAGAGCACTTTTATCCAAGAGTCAAGACTCCTAAATCCAAGAGTAGTTAAAGTTTCACTCAAGTGAAAATCCAAAGCTCACTCAGAATAATTTCACAACTCACTCTAAATTAGAAAAGCTCGAGACTGAGGCTTGATCGTCAAGTAAATCAGAATACCAAATTAAGTTCAGTTTGAGACCTCAATATAATAAGTTGGTGTTCTTCACAAAATAAGTAAACTTGTAATAATCAGATGAATAAAATAAAATTATATTTATTTATTAAACTGAAGTAGCCGACTTTTAAATTGATATATTCTTAATTCTGCTTAACTTTTTCCAGAAGTAAAACCTCAACTCCGGAACGAGAACTCTCAACGATGGAATAACCGATGGTAAGTCAACGGGACCTTTTGCCCAATATTGTCTGATATATATATATATGATCGTGCCTCATGATATTACACACCCCATACCTAATACAATATTAGCTTTTAAACATACATTTACATACAGAACATAACATAAGTACACATTTAAATATTATTTACACTCATTCATGTCCAAAACACTTTTGCCCAACCTATATAAGAAACTTTATAACTTGAACCAACAAAATGCATTGGTAGAAACAAATTAAAAGGGGGGCATTGGTACGAATGGAAGACTGGGTCAAGAAAATGACATAACTTTTGACGGACGACATGAACAACAGGGGATCGTATTGCACGGCCTGCGACGATCCAACGGCGTACGAAGCGAATGGGGAGGGAAAACGACCAAAACATAGCCCGATTGTTGTCACGATCAAGCATAAATCCGCTTGCGGGGCATGGTGGACAGAAAGAGAGACTGACGAACGATTTCTTCTATTTTTCAGGTACGTAAATAATTGTTCTGATTACGTTTAGAGAGGATAGTGGCGTCTAAAGAACCCACCCCAAATCTGGCGAGCTCTGCTGCACAAATCGTGTCTGCTATCCGGGCGGCCACTTTCTCAGCCCTAGGTCCTCCAAGGACTGAGGCACAACGACACCACCGACGTAACAGAAATGGCGCCCAACTTAGGCAATATCCTTGCATCCTTTAGTGCCAAAAACTTAACTTACATAAACTTTTGGTGTCAAAATGAGATAAATATAACTTTTCTATATGTTCTTTTTAAGCCACCAACTTCTCAGACAGATAGTTGTAGAAGCGGAAAACCCATCCGATCTGACACTTGTAGTTTTAGAATTGGCATTTGACTTTAAGGCCCTTTTTAAAATTAAAATATTTAATTCATTACTTGAACCATAGTTCCTCGTTAAAAGAATTTATACCATAATAGCTTCTCTATAAAAGTGCAGACCATTCTTTTGAAATATGTAACGTTAATAAACTTAGCCGCGCTTCCTCGCCGACGCTATTCAGTCGTACTAGGCTATGCCAGGTCGCTCGCAAGGTTCGAGTCCAGGAAGAGCAAGCGAATAACGGCGCACCACCAACCGGTCTTAATAGTATCCAGTCATCGCAGTCATAATATAGCCGCCATCATCGGTTGGGGTAGCGGTTCGTCATCGTTTGTCGATCCAGTACTGAAGGGGGTGGAGGAATGACCGTAACCGTACAGCCGACGGTATTTAGTTGTACTAGGCTATGCCAGGTCACTCGCAAGGTTAGAGTCTGTACGGCTACCACGACTAACGGGCGGGACGACAGTATTTATCTCTCTGGCCGACGCTATCCATTGTACTAGGCACAGAACCAGGTCTCTCGCGAGGTTTGAGTCCAGAGAGAGAGGAGCAGGGAGGCAATTCCTTTCGCCTGTCTGGCATAAAGCTCCATCCGTCTGCATGTGAGTGAGAGTACCTGTTTCCGACGACAGGGGGGAGGGGGTTCGGACAAAGCCTTCCTGTAGGTGAGCAGCAGGCCCATGTACTGTGTTTCCCGGGAAGAGGTCAAGTGGGCGCAGAAGGAACTGATCACTCCGGTGGAGGGCAGTTGAACCCATTCAGCGAATTCGCTTGAATAGGGCTTATTTGAAATTTTATTTGGGGCTTAAATTCAGACGATTCTTGACCTATACCAATACCCAAGAGTACCAGCGCACCACGATTTGAATTACACAATTTTTATTCGTCATAACTTTTGCTGCCAAGCAAAAATACTGAGGCATTAAGAACAACAAACAACTTAACAAAAGCCAACAACGCGCAAGCACGTATAACTATATCTTATTACAAAAAGTAAAATAACAAACGCAAACAAATAAGTACCGCGATTACATGGCAGGGTGGTCGGGCGTATATATATATGTAAGCGGAGTTTTTAACTCAGCTCGATTTTATTATTATGTACGTTTTAAAATAAGTATTAATGGTTAAGATTTGAAAGATTACAAGATATTTATTTTTCGGCTTTTTTCCGCGTCGTTTTTCTGCTGGTGATGCTGCTGTCGTCTCTCTGCCGAATGTCGCTCTGCTGTTACTTCTCTGTTGCTCTTCTGTCTCTCTGCTGTTATCCTGCTCGTATTCTGCTGCTGTACTGCTGATTCTCTGCTGTTTTTCTGCTGTGTTTCTGCTGTTGTTCTGCTGGTGTTTCTGCTGTTGTTCTGCTGTTGTTTCTGCTGTTGTTTCTGCTGTTGTTCTGCTGTTGTTCTGCTGTTCTGCTTTTCTGCTGTTACTCTTCTTTTCTTCTGCTGTTAATATTCTCTACTTCTCCTACACAGTCTTACATTCGGCCATTCCTGACTAATCATCTGTCCCAGATGACAAAGCGTCCTCATTGTCCTTTACGTAACGACACAACTTCATATGATCACAGCTGGTGGAGGTGTTTGATGGGCCTTCCACATCCGCTGCCTTCCGAACATCGTATCTGCCATTTCTCTTTACTCTCGAAATCTCATACGGTCCCAAATATTCTGCAGCCAGCTTTTTCCCTGCAACAAACTGGGTCCGGCGTATCGCGACCAAGTCTCCAACTTGATAATTTACTTCTGGCTTCCGCTTTAGGTCAAAATGCTTCTTGTATGACTCCTGGGCACGTTGAATTTCGATCTTTGCATCTGTCCTCAGTTGCTGCCGTTGCTCGTCAAAGTTTGAATACATCTCCTCTTCTAGTAGCTGTATAATACGATCGGTTAGTCTATTGTTCATCTTCACGCCTACATTAGCTCAAAGGGTGACTTTTTAGTTGAAGCATGTACGTGGGAATTAACAGCCCTCTGCACCTCCGGTACTGCCTTGAACCACTTGGCTGGATCATCTGCCGAAATCTTTGAAATGATCGATAAGATCGTCCGATTCACTCTCTCGATCTGACCATTTCCACGAGGAACTCCAGTTGTGCTCCACGTGCTCGATACCATTTTCCTTCATGTGCTCTGCAAACAAGTTGGCTGTGAATGCGGAGCCTCTGTCTGAAACCATCCGCACAGGGTTGCCGAAACTTTCTGACCAAATCTCGATCTTCTTCAGCGTTTCCTCGCAGCTTGTAGTCTTTGTAGGAAAAGCCATATAAACTTTGTGAATGAATCTACCATCGCAAATATGTACTTGTATTGTTTCCCAGTGGCATCCATGGGGCCCAGATGATCAACGTGCAGCGTATGAAGAGGCTGCTCACCTTTATCGATGCAGCTTAAAATCCTTCTTTCTTGCCAAGCTTCTTATTGAAAATTATGCATCTTACACAGTTGTTCACAACCTGCTGCACTTTTGCTCTAAGTGAGGAATCCAATAGTATTGTTGAACCGCATGTATAGTTTTTGTAGCGCAAAATGACCTGCACTGTGGGCGTCAACAATAACTTCTTTTCCATGGCTTTCGGGATTACGAGGAGGTCATTGCCATTCATCTCCTTATAGACAAGTCCAGCTTTCATTTTGTACCCCTCATATGGACGGCTGGCGAGAATTTCCATAATTGCCCTAAGCATCTCGTCTTTCTCTTGAGCGTTTTTGATTCGAGCTGTGATCTTTAAGGACACGAGCATAACACGGTTGGGATAGCGACTAAGGCAGTCAACATGCTTTAATCGTTCTCCTGGACGATGCTCTACCGCGAATTCGAAGTCCTACAGATAAATAATCCACTGCGTGACTGCTCTTGGCACATCCGCCTTCTGTAGAGTTAGCTTGAACGCCGCGCAGTCTGTGATCAACTTAAACGGCGATCCCAGCAGATAGTGCCTAAACTCTTTACCGCTAGGTACACGGCTTTTGCTTCCAGAATGTAACTGCTTCTGTCGTCTTCTTGCTCCAGTACTGGATCGGGTGGAGTCTGCCCTCGAACCACTGCATTAATACCGCTGCAAATCCGTCTTTAGATGCATCCGTGTGCAACTCAGTTTTGGCCCCTCTGATATACAATTTTAAAACGGGTTCCATCGTTAACGCATCCTTCAAACTCTGAAATGCATTCAGCTGAGGCTCAGCCATTTCAAACCGAACATCTTTTCGCAGCAGGTCAGTCAACGGGCGTGCAATCTGCGAGTAATTTAGCACGAATTTTCTAAAAATCCAGTCAGCCCCAAAAAGCTTGAACTGCTCTGACGTTCTTCGGAACCGAAAACTTGCTGACCGCTGCAGTCTTTTCTTGTCCAGGCCACATGTTTCCGTCTTCAATGTTGTGACCCAAGAAGTAAATTTTCTTCTGCAGGAAGTGACATTTTCGCCACTTAATCTTCAGGCCAAACGCTCCTGCTCTTTCGAAAACAAGTGTCATTTTTGTAAACATTGCTCTGCAGTTTCGGCGTGAATTATTATATCATCCATGTATAAATCGAGGATATCCTTGTTCATCAGCTCCTGAAATACGTGGTTTACGTAGCGAATAAAAACAGCTGGCGAGTTGCGAAATCCAAATGGGGTTCTATTGAATTCGTACAATCCGGATTTGGTGATGAATGCTGTAAATTTCTTGCTGTCTTCCTCAATTGCAACGTGGAAGAAACCATTCTCCAAGTCCATCACGCTAAAATACTTCGCTTTTGCAGCTTTTCGAGCACGTCGTCAATTACAGGGACGGGAAAGCAGTCTCTCAACACCATCGAGTTCAGCTTTCGAAAATCAACACAAATACGGCGTGTGCCATCCTTTTGTTTACCAGCACCAGACGGCTAGCAAAGTTTGATGTTGATGGGCGTATAATTCCAGCAGCTAACCATTCGTCGATCTGCTGTTCAACATCCTTTCTTCGGCAATTGCGAATCGATTCGGCGACTGACGAAAAGGAATAATCTCGCCGTCCGGAACAATTCGCAGCTTGACAGGAACCTCTGCTACAGAATCCACCGCCTTGTAGTTCTTGATCAGCATTGATACTTCCTTAGCGTACTGGGAAGGCACATCGATTTCGTCATTTGTATTAATAATATTATAAATACTCATCTGATTTGGTTCCTCACAAGTTTTCTGCCCCAGCGGGAAGAAAACTTGTATCCCTCCGCCGACAACGAAAAGTTGAACTTCGAAACGAAATCGAATCCAAGCAGCGCGTCATACTCGATGTCTTCATCCTCTACCACAACGAATTTGTGTGGGGTCATCTCCCATCTACTGCAACCTCTGCCACAAAGGAACCAGCTGGGCACGTGATCTTCTTTCCCAGTCCACGAAGCTTTGAAGCACATCTCTCCAGGGTGACATTGGGAATTTTGTTGAAGACAAACTTTCTCAATATGGATGCATCGGCTCCTGTATCCACTAGGCACTCCACTTCGACGTCGTTAATGGAGACCTTCTTCATGCGGCTTGCACTGCGCACAACTTGAACGCCAGCAGCAGACCCAGGACAGTCCCTAGACATGTGTCCCTCCTTGTTGTAACTGAAGCATTTCGTGGCCGCTCTGCAATCCTTGCGAAGATGATCAGCGGATCCACAATTAAAGCAATGACTCTTCCTGTCGTTGAACTCGTGCTGCTTCTTCGGATTCGGCATCCATTTTCCATCGTTCGGCTGGAACGGCTTAGTTACCTTCTCGCCGACGCGTTCAAAAACCTCATACTGCTCCTGTAGCTCTTTGAACGACTTGCAACTGTAGAGAGTGTATTTGAAGTCACTTCTCAGGTTAAGGCCGTCGACGATGTAGCGGATTACAGAACGTGCATCTATGCTGCCAAGTGCAGCAATTTTCCTCATCTGCAGAAGGTACTCGTGAAACGATTCCTGTTTACGTTTCTTGCGATCACGTAGCTGCTCATGAACATCGGCGCTACACACATATTGACGACTGAATTCTGTCTGCATCAACATGCGCATCTCTGTGTATTGGTGTACGAATGTAGAATCCAAAAACAAACGAACAAACAAACAAACGAGCTGGACAAGATCCTTCAGCGTTTTTGTATTCTCGTCGATCGCAGAGCTTTCAATTGCCCCAGCTGCGGCATGCTGTCCTCCACGTGATTCGACACGATTCTGCACGTTTCGTTTCGTTTCAGTCACATTTTCTTCACCTCGTGCTTCGACAAGATTCTGCACGCTTCTTTCCGTCTCACTCATTTTGCGATTTTTCTCTGCTGCGGCGACTGATCTAGTGTAGTACTGCTGTTTCCCTTTCGCAATCGGTATTCTAGAGGGTTCCTGCTTTATTGCCTTCTCACACATCTGCTGTTTCCCTTTCGTGATCCACTCTTTGCTTGTTGTTTTTTTTTTTTTTTAGACTTTTTGGGACGGCGTCACTTTTCACTTGTAATTTTCAGGCTAGGACGAGCCCCCAAATGTAAGCGGAGTTTTTACCTCAGCTCGATTTTATTATTATGTACATTTTAAAATAAGTATTAATGGTTAAGATTTGAAAGATTACAAGATATTTAGTTTTCGGCTTTTTTCCGCGTCGTTTTTCTGCTGGTGATGCTGCTGTCGTCTCTCAGCCGTATGTCGCTCTGCTGTTACTTCTCTGTTGCTCTTCTGTCTCTCTGCTGTTATCCTGCTCGTATTCTGCTGCTGTACTGCTGATTCTCTGCTGTTTTTCTGCTGTTGTTCTGCTGGTGTTTCTGCTGTTGTTCTGCTGTTGTTTCTGCTGTTGTTTCTGCTGTTGTTCTGCTGTTGTTCTGCTGTTCTGCTTTTCTGCTGTTACTCTTCTTTTCTTCTGCTGTTACTGCTGTTAATATTCTCTACTTCTTCTACACAGTCTTACATATATACAATATTTTAACATATGGCAGGAGATAAGAAAAAGAAGAAGGTTACACCTAACCTACCTCCGTTGAGGACTTTCCGAGCATCAATATTGGCGGCGAGAGAAGCCAGACAAACCAGAACAAAAACACCGGCAAGAGCTAGCTTATCGCCAGTTGACGAAAACAACCAGTCGATAAGCTTTAATAGCAAACTAAATAACTTAGGAAGCTGTAGGAGGGGAACAACTCGACCTAGGGCCATCACTAGGTCGGTCCAGTATTCTTCCGACTAACCAAGGAGCTAAACCCAGATATAATGATGACAATGATCGGCTAAAGCGAATGCTTGTGTCAAATAATGAGATGAAGACAACAATGACAGCTTGGATGGCCAAAACGCGAAGGAAGTCGTCAGCCTGCGGCGCCAAGTAGCCGAACTGTCCGCAGTACAGCCAACGGAGAGCCCAATACCAAGGGAAAGCCCCGAGGTCAGTTCGACGCCTCAGAGACACGGAGCCGCTCGGCAGGGCTAACCAAGACAGTCATCAGCAAACCAACCAATACCGAGTTGTAGAGAGGTAGCCGTTGAAAACCAGCCCAGTCCCAGCGACAGAGACAACGAAAAACAGCTTAGCAGCTATACAGGAACTCGACCAACACGCCTGAACAAATGGAACCTTAAGTTCCAGTAGGGGCATGTCGGTGGAGAGTTTTCTGTTCCGAGTGAGTCGCTTAACGGAAATGAACGGATACACTTTTGATCAGATATTTAATGAATTTTACTGTTTATTGAGTGGTACCGCAGCCAAATGGTACTGGCAGTTGATGGAGGACCGAGCCGATGACTTTGAGTTCGGATATTACGACTTAACTAGCGAAATGGCCAAGGCGTTCTTGTTCCGGGCGTCTGTGGTCCTCAGAAGGCAGCGTGCAGGGCCCACGGGGTTGTGGTTGTTGATTGCCTTGGAAAAGCTGTGGGGGAGAAAAAACACTCGGCGATCGCGAAGTCGAGAAGGAAAGACTTTAACTTTTCAGTAGGGGCGCGGACCGACCGGGCGTGTATTTCTCATAAATGACATTAGAGAACTAACTTAAAACTAATTGAGCGCCGTGCTTCAGAGCGCCATGGAAAATACTTCAGGGGACGGGAAAGCTGGAGAGCCTGGAAGCCCCAGCATCCAGGCGGGAGAGTGGGCTTTCGGAGAGAAGGAGAGAGCGGACCCTACCGGGTGCTTCGCCTGAACATTCCGCCCCCCTTGCAACCACTGGCGTTGCAACATCACTGGACCTGGTTGCAGGCCCCGGAGAGGATCCAGCCGAATGTTGTTTTCTGGGCCACGGGCAGTCCCTCGTCGACCAGATGGAACCCTGGTTGGATGACCTGGGAATACACATCCGCACCCAGGACCAGGGAAATCGTAGCCGGCAGGTAGAACCGCTTGTCGGCCAGCGGAAGATTTTCGAACTTCTTTCCGACCGTCTCAGGGATCGCTCGGTTCGGGGTGCGGATGCGGATGCTCGGCTCAGTCTTTAGGACCACCTCCAATTTGCCGGCGCGAACGCTGCTGAGAAGCGGTACGTCGCTGGGAACTGGGAGGCACCGTCATATGGAGCAGCGTGTGGTGGTTCCGGTCGCAAATCTTGCACCGGTCATTGCTTCGACAGCTCCCTTGCGAATGCTCATGGGCGAGGCAATTCGCGCAGTACTTATTTATGAGCACCACTCGGAGCCGCTTCTTCGCGCTCAGCTTTTGGAACCTCTGACACCTTTTCAGAGGGTGAATTCCTCGGCAGACTCGGCATCGATAGGACTGCGTACCTCGCGTACGCCTGCTCTCCAATGCTTGGACGCTGCGTTGACGTGGAGCCATTCTCAATGAATCTGACGGTGAATTATGGAAAAGAAAAAACAAATGGGGATGTTTTATGCTGTAGTGTTGCGTGCTTATGGACTATGGATGGCAGAAAGAAGAATACTAGGTAGAAGATGTGGAAGGCGCCCCCGGTAAGAGAACAACCTTAGTTACTGGACGCCGGACAACACCGCGTGCCGTACGGATGTCGACTCCGCGGACGTTACCATCGGCTCCTGGAAAGACGGAATCTATTCTACCCAGTCGCCACTCATTCGAGGGCAGATTGTCGTCCTTGATGACGACCATGTCATCGGCGCGAAGATTTTCCGTGGGTAATTGCCACTTATTGCGCTTGTGGAGCTCCTTTAGATACTCTTCCTTCCACCGAGCGCGGAATTGCTGATGTAGGGACTTTAAGTGCTGCCACCGGTTCACAATGGACTTGGATTCTCCCTTCACTTCGGGTTCCACTATAGACAGAAGAGGCCCACCAACAAGAAAGTGCCCCGGTGTCAACGCTAAGAGATCAGTTGGATCCTCAGACATGGGAGATAGCGGTCTGGAGTTTAGACACGCTTCGATTTTAGCTAGGAGGGTGGAAAGCTCTTCAAACGTGTACTTTCGCGTAGCGGTGGACTTATAAAACAAGGTTTTGAAACTCTTGACACCCGCTTCCCAGAGGCCTCCCATATGGGGTGCCCCAGGAGGAATGAATTGCCAGTTGAGCTGCTGATGACTATACGCATCAGTCACAGACTCTTTACTGCTTGTAAAAATCTCGGGAGAGCAGGGTGGCAGCGCCGACAAAGGTCTTCCCATTGTCGGACTGAACTTGACGAGGACAACCTCTTCTGGATACGAACCGAGCGAAAGCGGCAAGAAATTTCTCGGTCGTCAGATCGGATGTAGGCTCTAGATGGATGGCCTTTGTAGAAAAACAGACGAAAACCAACACATACCCTTTTGTAATAAGACAAGCTCTTCCAGTGTAATTTTTATGTCAAAAGGGCCGGCGTAGTCCATACCTGTGTACGTGAATGGTCGGGAAAAGAAACTCTCTCTTCGGAAAATTTCCCATCATCTGGACTTGCAATCTCTTCTTGTGAATAACGCAGACCTTGCAGGAGTTAATAACTGCCTTCACCAAGTTCTTTATCTTCGGAACCCAGTATCTTGACCGGGTGAGACGTACCACTAACTGGTTACCTCCGTGTAACGTTATGAGATGCGTAAAGTTTACCAGTAGTCGCGAGAGTGCACATTCGTACGGGAGGATTATAGGATGTCGTTCATCATATCGCAAATTTTCGGAGGCAGTTATGCGGCCGCATGCCCTTATAAGTCCCTTCTGATCTAGAAAGGGGTTCAAGGAGAGGATTGAACTTGACGCAGACACAGGACGCTTTTGACTCAAGCAGCGATATTCATTAGCAAAATATCTGCGCTGAGTGCCAATGACCATGAGCCGTTCAGCGGCGACAAGCTCTGGGCCTCTAGACGGACCTCTTTAATCGGCGACTGTTTCCTGCATCGCTGGACAAATCGATGGACATACGCGAGGACACGCAAAGCTCTATCTAACTTGGAAAAGCGATTTAGGATGTCTTCTGTCGGAATGGACGCCACATGGGCCTTGACAGGACGCTTTTCTATCTCGGTCACCCGTGAGTCGGTGCTTTGGCTAGGCCACTGATCTCGTGGCTGTTGCAACCAAGTTGGGCCATGCCACCAAAGAGGGTTATTTACCAGTTCTTGAAGGGGCACTCCTCGACTAGCCAAGTCAGCTGGATTATGTTCGGATTGAATATGCGACCAATTAGCTGCCTCTGTGGACTGGGTAATCTTTGTTACCCGGTTGGCAACGAACGTTGTCCACTGGCATGCTGGTTTGGCTAACCATGCGAGCACAATCGTGGAATCGGTCCAACAATGGAGTTTTGAGGAAAGCATCGGCATATTGGGGAGAATGGATTCGGCCATCTCGGATAACAGTAGAGCTCCACACAGTTCTAACCTGGGAAGCGACACAGTTTTGACTGGCGCAACGCGCGTCTTGGCCGTGAGAAGATGTACTACCGTCGTATGCCCCATTTCTACGCGCACATAGATCGCAGCGCCGTAAGCTTTTGAGAGGCGTCACAGAATCCGTGATGCTCTACTCGGAATTCTGGGCGAAAGGAAACCCATCGGGGAATTTGAACTTGATCTAGGACCGAGTAACTTTGGAGAAAATCGCGCCACCTTTGGCACAGCTCGAGTGGAAGTTCATCGTCCCACCCTAGCTCCTGAAGCCAAATCTCTTGCATAAAGATTTTGGCACACACCACAAATGGAGCTAGCCAGCCGGCTGGATCAAACAACTTTGCAATTTGGGAAAGGACCTGACGTTTGGTGGGGAGATTTCCGTTGTCAAAACTGGTGGGACGAAGAAAAATTCATCAGACGTCGCTTTCCAACGTACGCCGAGAGTTTTGGCTGTACTTTCAGTGTCGATCTCGAGGAAGTCGGCGTTCAGAAGATGATCGCTTTTGATATGAGCTAAGATTTCCTTGTGGTTGGAGGTCCATTTTCTTAATGGAAAACCTGCGGAATCTAGGGCACTTTGTAGAAAAAGGCATTTACTTTTCATTTCGACAAGACAAACTTGCTCGTTTTTGAAAACGAAAAAGTCTTGTGAAAGTGAAAACGGGAGCACCGATTTTCGTTTTCGAAAACGAAAACGAAAGAATCTTGTGAAAGTGAAAGCCGGAGCCTGCCTGATATTTTCAGTAATCCAATTGCTGACTGCAAGGGTATACAAACTTCAGTTAACCGAAGTTATCTTTCTTTCTCGTTTGAAATTCCATTGGACCAATATTTTGCAGCTCGTGGAGAGCAGCAGTTGCAGATTGAAGTCATCAGAAGCGGACGCGTTGTGGGAGTCCTCAACAATCGTCGTATTAAAGTCATTAAAGTAGTATAAAGTTAAAATCAGTTGTTAAAGTCGTAATTAGTTGTTCCTCAAGCTGCTATCGTTCTTTCTAAACATTAATCTCAGCATATTATAAGTATAAATAAGCCATATTCTTATAATACAAACACTACATTTAGTTATTCATAAAAATAAGAAGGTGGACACTTTTTTAATATCCATCGTCGGAGTCAGCGTCACAATGCTTGCAAGTAAAATTATCGTCTAGCTTCGATGTCACGCTTAAAGCTCTGGCTAATGTACAATGGTTTCAATGTTATTATTTTTTTGTTCTAAATTGCCATAAGTTTGTAAAAAAAAAAAATTTCCTCATCCGGGCCTAACAGACAGTTTTCCTATTTTTCCAATTTGTACCCCATAAACATACCACACAGAATTATCTAAACCTCCACTCCTAAGCCTAAAATACTCCACTAGTTTATAACACATAACACTTTCTTACACTTTCTTAGCACAAATGCTGCGTATTGTAAACGAATATAATACCATACAATACCACTAGATCCTGCTTGCCTTTAGTTTTGCACCACTGTAATACCTCGTATGAAATGCACGAACCCTTTAGAGTACTATGTGCAAAATATACTGATTTGTACAAAATAACCTCATCTGTAGATAGCCTTCCTAAACTATAAACATTAATCTTAACCCACTTAGGACACATGCAAGATAGCAATCGAGCGGCGCGCTATTAGTCTATATGGTGGAGGGTAGTTTCCTCGATTTCTTTTACCTATACTTTTACTTCGCGCATTTTAACACCTAACCCTAACAAGCACGTGCTTGGTTTCGAAGGGCCACTTGAGTGTACTGACCGTAGTGCGTTAACGTCCATCAGACTATTCTCAGAACAGTAGCATCTGCATGCTGTCCAATTTTTTGGGAGGGGTGTCCACAACCGGGCCCTCTCTCCCTACTACTGCGCTGGACACAACTCGATCGCTTGAGAGCTCAGATGAAAATTATTATAATGCTTTAGAGTTATTGAAAAAAGAGTCTTATATTTCAGGCACATATCACCGAGATTTTGGGCTTTTAGAGGATAAAGCTGGCGTCTGCTGCAAACCTAAGAGGGCTAGCTAAAAAAAATCCACGATAATCTGATGCCGGGTAAATACATGATTACGCACTTTTTGCTGCAGAAGGTGGATGTAGTGTCCCAGTCTCAATGGGAAGAAGGCAGATCTGCCAATAAAATCCCTACGTCTGAATAATTTTGAAATTTTGAAAATTTGGTTAGATGCTGTCTCAAGTTGGAGAACATGGAGTACCTCACTGAATACGCAGTCGGTTGTTAGGTGGGCAACAATCGTGGTGTTAACATCCATCGCCAGTAACAATTTACACAGCTGCGTGTTTTGTCTCAGAGAAAATCGAACCATTTATCTCTGCCCTCAATTAGCCAGAGAAGCCAAGAGTCTAGGCCTTTGCATAAATTGCCTTAAAAGGGGCCATTAAGTGAGATATTGTGACTCGATATCTTGCCAATCCTGTGGTGCGAGTCACCATACCATTCTTCATATACATTCTTAAAATGTAGAAGCACTGACCCCTTCGTCCAGTAGTAAGGTATGAGATAGCACAGCCATTATTGCCTCACCCATCGTTGATGACTAAGAACTTGTCAAGCTCTACCTCTCTTTTAGCCCAAAATCTAAATCCTGGTGTTCTGCTTCTCGCAACTGCAGTCGTCAAAATTAAAAGCCTAAATGATACATTTCGAGCATTATTGGATTCCGGTTCTCAAATTCATATTATAACTTCCTTTATTGCACATTAATTACGAATAAGATCGGCTTCTTCTGTATATGGTCTGGGTTTCGTGCAATATGCATCTGAGGGCTATTCTATATGTCCTATCAAGAAATCAATGAATTCCGATTTTTCCACCAGCATCACGGATTGCTCCAAATATCACGGAGAAGCAGCCGAGTTAGTCATTAAGTCCGGAAGGTTGGAAAAGTTCGTCGAACATTCGATAAGCCCATCCTGAGTTTCACACACCGCAAATAGTCGATCTACTAATTGAAGCCAGCCTTTTCTTCGAGCTTCTTTGTGTTTGCCAGATCAAGCTGGAGGATGGCCTTCAACTGCTTCAAAAAACTCGCCTTGGACTCACCCAGGCAGGCATACTAGGTGCCATTTCATCAGACAGGACATCCGATGAGATAGTGGACAGCTGGAAGCTCAAATATCAATATTCAGAGTTTCTTCAAGAAATCTGTCACTTAAGCATATGTCGCTCATTGATAAAATATATTTTTAATATTTTTTGCCCCATCACTGCGTGTTGAAACCCCAAAGTACATCAACTAAATTAAGGGTTGTATTCGATAAATCCTCGAGCTCATCAACAGGATATTCCTTGAATGAACCAAAGCTTTTCAATACGATTCTTCAGTTTAGGACGATCCCTCTAACAAAAATTTGCAAAATGTATCGCTATGCGAGGATGACTAAATCCAGTAGTTATTTTCAATGTATCTTACGGCGAAATTCTCCAGGTGAGGACATACAGACTTACAATCTAGATACACTAACATATGGAACCGCCGCCTTTTTAGCGATTCAAACAATGCATCAATTACATTACATTTCCGCTGGGATCAAGTTTCGTGATTAGGGACTTTTACGTGGATGATCTAATTACAGGTCGGAACTTAACGCAGGAAGTAGAAGAGATTATAAACCAAGATACAAAGTTGTTAGAGTAAGGACACTTTAAAATCAGAAAATGGTGTTCTTATGATGCAGATACCTGAGTCAGAAAAGGAAACTTCATTAAAATCTGATGGTGAAAGCGATATAACTAAAACCTTGAGACTTGTCTGAGACCAAGCTCGGACTATCTTTTATTCTCCTTTCACCCCATGCAGACTGTGCTTAAAACTAGTAAACGAGCCGTTCTTTCGGCCATCTATACGACCCACCTGGACTGATTTGCCCCGTTATTTCGAAGGCCAAAATCTTTCTATGCACTCTGCATTTTATGTGGGGGAAGTTGTCTACTGAAATTGGTCGCACTGAAAAGCTGAAGTATCCTCGCTTAGCAATAAGACCAGGTTGCGTGGTTGAGGTGCAAGGGTTTTGTGTGGCGCATTATTGTTGGCTCAATTAATGCAAGAAGTCAAATCTATGGACTTGTTTTCCTGTCTCCATTATTGTTGGTCGGACTCTGCTGTAGCATTATCTTGGATATAGGTTAAGCTCTGCAAGTTTCAAGTTTTTATTGCTTACCCAGTTTCGTTGAATCAAGCTGCAACTGCTGGAATGGAGTGGCACTACGTTCCGACACAATAGAATACTGCTGATATACTGTCAAGGGGAGCAATGCCCAGAGAGCTTTCAGTCTGACTTGTGACTTACCTTAAAGAAGAAAGGAGACTAGCCAGAATCGTGCCTCATAGTTGTAAAGCGGTCCCAAAATATAAGACATTTACATGTGAGTTTTTGTAAGAAAACTGATTTTATTTAAAACGATCTCCGCTTTATATAGGAGATTTATGTTCTAATTTTACTCTATGACCTACGCAGACCGCACATCTGCTCGTCTAATCTTCTGAGGTCTCACGCAGGAGTATCAGATAACATATACAATATTTGTCAAGTGCCCAAGTGGCCGCTATATTTAGAGATAGGCGCGCCTGCGCCTGCAGAGCGCATCTGCATTGTTTGTATATATACAGATATACATATATACGTGTTCACGCGTGAACATTCTGCCAAGGGCCAGCAAGAATGGGTGTAGTTTTTTAAATTTGACAAAATTGGATTACATAAAATATGTTGAACAATTAAAAATTTTTACTTCAATTTAGTGGACTGTAATTTTTTTTAACATTTTTTTTGTTTTACTTCAATTTAGTGGACTGTAATTTTTTCACATATTTTTTTTTTTTATGAGGATCTTCCATTATTTTTTTTTTTTAGTTTTATATTTACTTTACTCCGTAGTCCAACCTGTGAATATGTTGACTCCGCTGACGTTGAAGACGTAAAGTTGAAGTATAAGACCTCTGCTGATTTGTCTGCCTCTGGGGTGCAGACGATGATGATGTGGTGGCCAGCCGATGATTGTAATCTCATGACTGATCCGATTGTGTTAGTGCTGGCACTTTCTTTCTCCAGCTTTGGATTCTAAGCCGATCCAAATATTTCCGATGACTCCTCCCAGTTGTCGTCATCTTTTATTATGGCTTCGTTGGCACGTCAGTCCAACCGCCCCAAAAACATGCACTTAAATGCATGCATATTTGCAAAGATTTATACAATCTGTGGCCTTTTGTATAAACGCGACTACGTTCCTTACCTCATGAATGGGAACTTTTAGTAGCCTTTTAAAAATTTCGATTTTTTCGACACAATTTTTTCAGATAAAAATTGCAAAACTTTTTCCATAGATCGATTTTTATATTATCGAACACAATTTTTTTAGATAAATTGCAAACTGTTCATACAATAAGGACTCTTTTGTATCCTTTTGCATAAACCAAACTATGTTCCACCACATGGGGCGAAACTATAGTACCACCAGCAACCTTTACCGCTTTGCCCGGTTTTTATAAGGTGCTGTCCTTCCTCTGAGTCTCTTACCACTGGGGGGAAAACTGCAGAGTTGCTTAGAAGAGACCAAACATAGTAGAGTGGTTCTTCCTCTGAGGCTCTTACCACTAGGGGGAAACCTGCAGAGTCGCTCGAAGGTCCAAAATGTAAAGCGGTCCCAAAATATAAGACATTTACATGTGAGTTTTTGTAAGAAAACTGATTTTATTTAAAACGATCTCCGCTTTATATAGGAGATTTATGTTCTAATTTTACTCTATGACCTACGCAGACCGCACATCTGCTCGTCTAATCTTCTGAGGTCTCACGCAGGAGTATCAGATAACATATACAATATTTGTCAAGTGCCCAAGTGGCCGCTATATTTAGAGATAGGCGCGCCTGCGCCTGCAGAGCGCATCTGCATTGTTTGTATATATACAGATATACATATATACGTGTTCACGCGTGAACATAGTAGAGCCACTGCATGAGTTCTAAAAGATCTGTTGAGAAGCTCCACTAGAAAGACTCTGAAAGATTGCCTACCTCAATCTTTCAGAGTCCGACTATCTAGATGCCGGAACATATTTTGGGTGTAAGCAAAATGCTTCTACGCTCTATTCAGATGGCACACATGGAGAAGGAACATAAAACGCTGCTGAAGAATCGCTCAGTTACAGCTTCAAGTGATACAGTTTTCTTGGCTCTTTTTTGTTGACAATAAAGGACTGATGCGTATAGGCTCTTGAAGAATTCCGTGTTAACATTTGAGGCTTAACTCCCAATTTTTCTACCACACCAAAATTAAGTGACCCTAGCTATCATTATGCACTTTCATCACCGCAAGCTACATTAAGGACCCCGTGCGCTGTTGGTCCAGATGCGGCTAGAATATTGGCCAGTTAGTGGACGGAAGACAGTAACAAGTGCGGTCAGTAAATGCACTGTTTGCTTTCGGGCAAGGCCACGGCTAGCTAAGCACATTATGACTGATCTTACCCAGGATTGAGTGACAGGATCGAGCACTTTTAATATTACAGGATTGAGTTTTTGCGGACCTTTCTTTTACTAAAGCGGCATACGTAAGAAGGCTTTTATTAAATGCTGCAAATACGTCTTTATTTGTTTGGGCACAAAGGCAGAGAACCTTGAGCTATTGTCAGATCTAACGGCGCCATCATTTCTCAGCGCCTCAAAATATTTATTTTAAATAAAAGAAAGCCACCTCGCATATGGTCACACAACGCCACCAACTTCGTTAGCGCCAAAAACAAATTGTGCGAACCAAAAAAACTTTTCTGTAGTAGTTTTCATAGGGAAGCGGTGCGAGATTTTTGCATAATTGACGAAATAGAATGGAGATTCCTTCCCCCACGCTCTTCGCACATTGTTGGAGTCTGGGAAGTAGATTTAGACGATTTTCGTGTCTTAATATGTCATATTGCGGAAATAATTTAGCCACGCACATTAGTCTTACTTTAAGAAAGCATTGAAGACCTTGAAGTTTTAACGCCAGCATATTTTTTGGGGACTGCTCCACTGGCACTATTCCCTGAGCCTGACGTCAAAGGGTTCAATTTTAAACGTCTGGATCGCTGCACTATGGGGCTTCTAGAACAAACAGAGTGAAAAAATCTAAAATTTCATGTTCGCGTTATATATTTTCAATATACACATATTATAAAATATAGTTCAAAGGCTACAAATACAAAATTTTAATAAGCCGTTTTTTTTTTGAGAAGATATACCGCCTTAAAGATGGAAAATTTTTAAATTTCAAAACAACACAAAATTTGAATGCAAATTGACAAAGTTTTAGGTAAAATTTCAAGAGAACTAGTTTATGGATTCTCAATTTTGGTTTTTATTTATTGATGTACTTATAAGGTATACATTAAAATAGACATTTTACTATTTGCTTCTTGTTTCTCCCGGAAATTTATTATCTACCATCTTTCCATACATTCAGTATTTTTTAAATTTGATGGAAAATAACAAAATAATTAATTTTTGTACAGTTTTCATATTTTTGTAATATGTTCTTTGATTTTTTCTTCATCGAATTTAATAGTCTTGATCCAGCTTTCTGCGGCACCCATACAGCTAAGTCCAAAAAACGTAAGAAAAAGTCACGGCTGTATTTCAAGCAGCCCTGGTATAAAAGAAACATCCCTGGTAAACGTACGCCTGTTGGAATAAAACGAACACTGGATTCGTGCGCAGCGGCCTAAAATAAATAGAGTTAGGATTGTCTGATCTTCTAAGCCCGAAATTTTTTTTTGTTTCGTGGCTGCGTTTTTTCACTAAAATATTTTTTTCTTATTGGTCAAACTGTTTTTAAAAATAAAACATTAGAAAAACCACGCAAAAAAAATTTTTAAAGGGGAGGTAGGTACAAGTGGTGAGGCTACCGTTTTGGTCCACACCCTCTTCTGTTGTAGTCAACGCTGTCACTTAATACCAGCCCGAGTCTTTCGGAACGGATCGCAGTTACCGTCTGCTTTTCCACTTCCCCAAGTGACTCGAGCTGGTGTGCTCCGAAGTGATGCGCCTTGATCAGTGCTGGGCACTGTGCTTCGGTGTCCCTTGCTTGTTTGGTTGTATGGCAGTCCCATCTTGGTGGCATGCGTGCCTATTGCCCAGTGGCCGGTGATGGCTGCCGTGATTCTTCTTATATAGTTTTTACTTTTGGAGATCAACTCTCTCTTTCTTCTCCTGTCGTATTCAGCATAGTTTCGATCTTCTGAGCTCATTCTTCATTGACCACTCCCTGCTGGTCTGGACTGAGTTCAGAGTAACTGCGATGACCCTTTCCGGTCCAGCGCGTCGGCATTTTGATTTTCTGGGATGTCATTGTGTCCGGGATCTGCTAGTTTATTTAGTGACTCTTTGCATTTGGCCACTAGTGTCGAGGTTGTTCTTGCTACGGCGAGAGACTATATCCTAAAATTGATATTTTTAAAATCTCGCTCTATTGTAAGTTCGACTGCTTTCAATATTTCTAGAATATCCGCCTGGAACACTGTCGCTGACTCTGGGAGATGGAAAGACTTTTCCACTCCCCAGTTTTCGGCGAAGATTCCGGCCACTATACCGCAGCTCATCTTTGAGCCGTCGGTGTAGAGTGATACCTTATCTGGTTTAATTACACTTCCTTTCTTCCATTCTTCCCTTGTTGGGTATGTAGATTTATAAGCATTTCCGAATCGTAGTTCGGTTGCTATGTAGTCTGTGTTCCTCGCTGCCCGATAGTTCAATCCTGCCAGGATCGGGTTTTTTTTTTTTTGTATTAATTTATTTATTTTCATAATATACTACACTAACACTAACAGAACATTGACAGGGCATGCGTTGTGCATGTACCCATGTGACGGGGCAAGGGCCCGCATTGTGCGGTACGGCCGCAAAGCAATGCTTCGCACAATGGTAGGCCGCTCAGCCCGTCCGCTCCTTTCTTCCTCTCTCCAGTGACCTAAGCGACTTCATAAGCTTCGCCGAGAATTCTGCCGCCGCGTCCCATGTTCTTTGGTCCGCCGAAATCAGCGTCTTCCTCTCATCTTTAAACCGCCGACATTCAAAGGTGACGTGGTGCGCATCCTCGGACATTCAGGATCCGCACTCCGGACAGCCATCCTCCTCGTCATGGTCGAACCTCTTGAGGTAGCTGCGGAAGCAGCCATGACCGCTCAGCACCTGGGTCAGATAGAAATCCACCTGCCCGTGCTCCCTCTCCAGCCAGGCCTCAATGTTGGGAATTAGGCTGTGCGTCCATCGCCCTTTGGACGAGGCATCCCATCTCTTCTGCCAGGTCTCGTAGCTCCGCATTCTAGCCGCTCGCTTAAGTATCGCCTTACTAGAGCCCTCCGGTCATATTATTATTTTTGGGTGAATATCCCAGTTTTTTTCGAACATCTTCCTGCAAGAGTAGAAGGCTATGCTCGCCTTCTTGACTCTTTCGACGATGTTCTTTTTTCACGACAGTATCACTCCTAGATACTTTGCTTGCTTCGGTAGCTCTAGTTCTATGCCATCTATCTGTGATATAGTAAATCTTGGGATCTTCGTTTTCCCTGTAAAGAGCATAAACTCAGTTTTGCTAGGGCTGATGCCTAAACCGCAGGTTTTTGCCCATTTGTTTAGTCTGTTGAGTTCCTCGTCATTATTTCGCTAATGACATCTGGGTATGGTACTACGTCGCCTGCGTATGCTTCTAATTTTACTCCTTCGCTGTTGAGTACTCTCAAAATATCGTCCATGTTTATCAGCCAGAGCAGTGAAGACTGAGTCTGTGTTTACATTGTCGAATGCTCCTTCTATGTCTAAGAAGGTGACCATGTGTAATTTTGGAAAATCAGGGCTTTTTCTATGTATAGCACCACTTTATGAAGTGCTGTCTCTGTAGATTTCCCTTTCCTGTACGCGTGCTGTGCTTCTATCTTTTTTCCTTCTGGTGTGGATATCCAGTATCCGCTCCATCATTTTCATTAGAAATGAGGTTAGTTTAATCGGCCTATAATCCTTTTTTAGGATGTGTCCTCTTCTTCCTGGCTTCGGTATGAAAACTACCCGTTCTTCCTTCCATGTAAGTGGTACGTGTGCCGTCCTAATGCATGCCTGGAAGATGGCTAGCAGCTAGTTCCCAACGCATGTTTTTATTGTCTGTAGCATTGCCGGTATGATTCCATCTGGACCCGGACTTTTGTATTTGTCGAAAGAGTCAATCGCCCTGTGGATTCTTTCCATAGGTTCGATTTCTTCGACTGCTTTTGGTCTGCTGTCTGGCCTACCGTTGTTATAGGTTGTTATTTTTGGTTTCCTGGGAAGTGGGTGTCCAGCAGGACCTCCAGGGATTCTTCCGCCGAAGTGGTTCCTATGTCTTTGCTAATATCTTGCTCAGCCTGGTCGAATCTTTGATTCCTTCGAGTGCTTCGCAGTAGTTACTCCAAGACTCTTTCTTGGCTGCGTATATCGCCTTTTTGTATGCTATTTGTTGTTCCTTGTACGGACGCCAATCTTTGGTTTCGTAGTTTGTATTAAAGGTCTTCCGCATCTTTTTCCTGAACTCGCTGAGCTCTTTGCTCCACCATGGTGGGTATGTCTTCTTGGAGTATGTAAGTCTGCATGACTTCGTACGCGTTGTTTAGGATGTTCGTAAGGTCTTCGACTTCCTTGTCAATTCCTTTCAGGGTGAATTGAACTCTGATCCTTTTGCTTTTTGTCTTGCCTGAACAATCTTACCATATTTGTTACAGTCAGTGTTGCGAGAATTGCGTTTCGGTGCTGATTCGAGTGTCGGCTTCGAAATTTGAAAAATATGTATCTATGGTCAGAAAAAAGAGTGTTGTGTTGAAACTTCCCATTTTCTACCTTATAATTGCTGTACTCTATCTGGAGAGACTTCTTCCCATTCTTGAAAATCTTCCGTGCTTGGAAAGATGAAGGTGGTCATGTTCCCCTTGTTGCAGATAGTGACGTCACGACAAATAATACTATCGTTTTTTTCCTCACTTCCCCACAGCGTGTGCCTTGCGTTGTCATCACACCTGAGATAAGCGTCGGCTCAGGAGGTGCCAGAGGAGGTGAATGGCAGTCCCGTCTGCTTCTACAAGCCTCGCCATTGCAAGATCTGAGTTGAGGCTGGGATATATATATTTTTTTTTGTAGTCACCCAAAATACTTTTATTCTAGGTTTATTGCTGTGTTTCAGGTAGACACAGTGTATTATTGTTTTTAGTTTCTATTATTTCTGTTACGTATTAATCATTCTGTACGTGTGATTTTGGGAAGCATCTTACTTTGGAATTCTCTAATACGGTTCAAGTTGGTTTTAGCAAAAATAATATAAACTTGTATACCGTATCTCCATGTGGGGGCAAATATGGTCTTGTAAATCCTTACTTTGTTGGTTGGGCTTAAATGGTTATTGTCTTTTAGAAGCCAGGATAGCCTCTTGGTCTTGCCTTCTAGTGTGCTTTTGACAATCTTGCTGTGCTTTGCAAATGTTAGACGAGAGTCGAGGGTCACACCCAGATATTTGTGTTCTTTCCTTTGTTTCAGAAGTTCTCCGTGTAAAAATAATCCTGGGCAGGTGTCCTTTTTGAGTGTGTGTGTTACCACAGCACACTTTGCTTGGTTAACAGATATGTTCCAACGACAGGCCCAATTTTCGAACTTCTTCAGGTATAGCTGGAGTCTGCAAAGGTGGCCAGCTTAAGGTTCTGGGGCTGAGTTTGGAGGCTTTGGCATGTCGTGTGTGAAGCGGCTGTACAGCGTAGGTCCCAGGACGCTTCCATGCGGTACACCTGCTCTGAGCCGTCTCTGGGACAAGACCGTTCCGTCCTGTTCCACCCTGAATAACCTAGCAGACAGGATCCATTTGAAAGTTTCAAAGAGCTGGGGGTTAAGGAGCGTCTTTACCTTTGAGAGGAGGCCGTCGTGCCACACCCTGTCAAAAGCTAGTTGTATGTCCAGACAGGCAGCCACGACATACTGCTTCTTATGGAAACCATCTAGAATGAATTCAGACACGCGGTGCCATTGCTCAGGGGTGCCATGTCTGGGTCTGAAACCAAACTGGATGTTTGGGAGGGCACTCTTCAACAGCTGTGTCTGCAGCACTCTCCGCAGTATACAGCGTTCAAGCAGCTTATCAATGGTGGACTGGAGACTGATGGGGCGGTAGCTACTGACGTCTGCTGGGGGCTTGCCAGGTTTAAGAATCATGACAATCCTAGCGGTTCTCCATGTCTTAGGATAGTATCCTAGCCTCAGAGCAGCAATAAAGATGAGCACAAGAAATAAAAATGCTCTGTGAGGCAGGGCTTTTGCGACTCTGTTGTCAATAAGGTCCTTCTCCGGAGCCGTTTTGATCTTGAGTCGCCCAATGTCTTCCTTGACTTCTGGCAAGCTTACTTGTGCCACAGGGAGCTCCATCTGAAGCGTCCTGTCAAGTGTTTCTCTCACAAGCTGCTTTCTCCTAGCTGAGGCTGTGATGAATGTAGTAAACCTGCACTCAAGGTCTTCCGCAAAGGATTCTAAGCGGTCCTAGGTAGATTTTGCCCATGTACTGTCAGCCTTCTTCACAGGATGCTTTGGGGTATCTTGCCTCTTGTATTCTTTCAGAGAGTGAAGTTAAAGATTGCATCAGCTGTCGCGTTATCTTGCATCCTGTTTGTCGCTTCACCTTTGAGTAACGACAGCTTCTTCCTTTGAGATTCTTCGGAACATCCTGTCTATCCTGAGGTCATTTGTGCGAATGAACTTACGTCTAAACCTTATTTTCATCCAAGAGTTCACTTCAGGGTCTTACCGGGTGAGGGTTTGGTGACCTGGTTTGGGCAGCAGCTACGGCAGCTTCGCCTATCCTGGCAAACAGAGTGCTAATCGCAGTGTCCACATCTTCCTCCGTGCTCAAGGTAGAGTTAAGTACCAAGGAGTTTGTCAAGGACTCCCTGAACTCAGAGAGTCTTGAGCCATGTTTTAGAAGACTGGCTCTGGTGGCCATCATGCTAGGAGAGACTGACAGGGTGTGTATCAGCGGCAGGTGATCTGAGCTAAGGTCCTGTCCTCTCTAATTTTGAGTACATTGTTATGGATTGCCTTGTACACGAAGGAAGAAGTGGCTCCAGCACATGGTGTGAAACACGTTGCAAGGACTTGGGCTGAGGAGCTTGTTATAGCATCGTGCAGAACCTTCCCTCTTCTGCCTTGCCTGTAGTTGCCTCATAACACAGGTCGACAAAAATCGCCCTTTTTTTTTGCCGGCGAATAAAAGCCATTGATTCTGATAGATCTGAACCGGTACATTACTAGTCCGAAACTGAAAAGTTTCCATCACCCACCAATTTTGAGAAAATCGCGGTCAAAGTATCATGCACGGCACTTTTCAAGGCTTAATAACTCCCAAACCTTACGTTGCCTAGAGCGGGTATCCAGCTTAAAAAGAGCTTTGGCCTTTCTACTTCAATATTAAAAAATAATATCCAATGGGAGACCTCTCGTTCTTTAGTTATAATGCTTTTTACAAACTTAAAACCCATTTATGATGGTTTTGGACCATTTGTTGGAACGCACCCAAATCCGAGGACTGGCCATCCGGGGGAACAGGAGCTAAGGGTTGAGCACGTACCGTGGAGCTTGATTGAGCTCTTTTTTTTATCACCTTTTGGCGTTATTGGACAATTTTAAGAATGACACTTAACTCCAAAGGAGTACCAGTCAGCTAAGCAGGAACAGAGGGGTGAGAGTGTACCCTATATCTGTCTATTCCCAAGACTAGCGAGAAATTGCTCACTGTAGTTCTATGTGTTAGGAGAAGCAAAAGGGGAGACATTGTCACAGGAGGTTTCCCAAGCACATCCAAAGAGGACAAGCCATTGTGAACAGCGATGGCCGGTACAGAGTGGTTCTGTGGACATGTGCTGCCAAATTGACCCCACTGCGTCGGATGTTAGACTTGCGGATGAATATTGGGCAAGATCTGCATAAGCTGTTTGGGTTCCAAAGCAATTTGCACATAATAGATCCCCAACAGTCTTGGCCAAATACAGCTCAGAAGCTGTTAAAAGGTTACCAGAGCAGCGGCCACAGACAGGTTGCTTGAGACACTAATTCTTCGTGTACTGGTACAAACAGAGGATGTGGAATAAAAAGGAGCTCGGCTCTACTTGGAGGCTTCAGCAAGGGTCTTACGACGAAGACTGTATGGGACATTGTATAGAGCCCTCCATATTGATAATTAAGGATCTTTGGATCTAACGGCCAAGAGTACAAGCACATATTCCCCGTTATAGATGCATTTTCGAAGTATACATGGAGTTGTCCCACTAAATCGACGGACGCTCAAGAAGATATTAAGCATCTAAGTATTTGCGTATCTATTTTTGAAAACCCATAACGTATTATTAGAAATAAGCCGAATGGCTTAGGTGGTTAAAAAGTTCTCTTCTGACTGCAAGATTGAACACATAGAAAATACTACAGAGAACCTGAAAAGGCAAGGGGCAAATTGAAAGACTTAAAAGGGTAATAATATCTGTTTTGTCCAAATTGTCTGCACCATGTGTCACTTTCAAAAGTGTCATTGCGCCCACTCCCAAAGTGTCGTAGCGCCCGTAGGCGTTATGTCATTTTTAAAAGTGTCATTACGCCCTCAATTTCGTAAAACTTGTCAAGTGCATCAGCAATCAATGAGATTACCGATAAGAAAAGTACCGTTTATTATGTTATCTCTCTAAGCATGCTTCAAGTTTTCGGCACAATAATCTTCATAGTCAGTTTATCACTAATCTGCAAGCGAAATGGAAGCTGTTGTTCCGTACCAGTACAAAATTGTTCCCGGCTTTCGAAAAAATTCGAAGTTGTTGCTGCTCACAGCACAGCAACAATTGTTTAAATTTAAAAGTTCGCTAAAAACTGGTTTGCGTTATACTTGTTACATAGAAAACTGTAGTGTCTCAATGGTGTTGTCAAATACTGGGGTGTGTACTCAGTTGAGTCTTGAAATGAACCATAGCCATGCTGCTCCTGAAGAACTACTAAAAGAACTTGAATTAATTAATAATGTTAAAAGTCAATGTGAAAGAAAAGCATTAAAAGAAAAGGAGTTCGCGAAATCTTTTACGAAGAATGCCAAAATCTGGCGAAGCTTCATCTTCAGTTGCCTTTCCGAAAATACAACGGCAATTGTATAGGATCCGAAGTGGAGCAATAAAAAATCCTAAGTCACCAAGTGAAACCAAATTACTTTTGAAGACAGTGCGTACTTGCAAGAGTTCGCACTTCGAAAAAACCAGCAACCTTTTATAGATGCACAATATTGGAAGAAAACTTTGCTTATTCTATATTTTTATCGCCAAGCATTGTGGACCTTATTGAAAAAGGGAAGGAGATCGCCACTATTTCATGGATGGAACGTTTGACACGGTCCCATCATGCGGTTTTAAGCAACTACTGATTGTTCATTACCAATTTAGAAACCATGTAGGTATTTATATACTTTTGGTTTTTCCAACATATAACTTAAAATGGACATTCCACTTTTATTCCGATTTTAGACTTTTCCATTTATTTACATTTTGTTGACCAAAAGTCAAACGAGGCATACGAGCACCTGTTTGCGTTTTTGAACTCCAACTTTTCAAGTTCCAGCCAAAAGCTTTACCACTGACTATGAGATAGCTCTGCGAAATGCGTTGAAAACTATTTTTCCAACGGCAAAATTAAATGCGTGCTGGTTTCATTATTGTCAAGCTTTAAAGCGCAACAGCCTGAAGATTCCCACTTTTGGAGCGATTTTGAAAAATGATGTGAGCTGCTACAAATGGTACCGCACGTTTCTGAGCTTACCATTAGTTCAACCTCAGCAGATTCAAGAAATGTTCACCGTTTTGAAGGATCAACTGTTGGAGCTGCCAAAAAAAAAAAAGGGACACTCTGAACCTTTTTGAAATATTTTGAAAAGCAGTGGATGGTTAAAGTAGGTTTTCAATAATCTTCATGTTACTTGTTCTTTTGAATCAGTCAACAAAACGTTTTTTTTTTTTTATATTCTTTCAGATATTTTCTCGGTTAAATCACAGCATTTGCGCACAACAAGCTCTTTGGAATCTTTCAACGCAGCATTGGCTAGAAAATTGCACAAGCATGGCCGATTTAACCAATTCCTCGAAGTTATTCGAGATGAGGACTATGCTATCTCGGTAATGCTAGCCAATGCTCTTGATGGAGACATAGCCGCGCTTAACAAAAGGCGCCAGAAACACAAGGCCAAAAACAATAAAATTCATAAGCTTATTAAGGACTTGGATGACTCAAATATTTCGTTGAGAGAATTTTTCGATTTTTTGATAAATCAAAAAAATGACTTAATTAAATGGGACACTAATTTTGAAGAGCTCGATTCTGATTTGGAAGCCGAGGAGGATGATGTGGATGATGTGGATACCTTGCCATTCACTCAAATGACGGATGTCCTCAAATGTATTCTGTGCTTCGATAAGCCGCGGGACGTAGTTCTACTGCCTTGTAGGCACTTTAAATTATGCTCAGAGTGCTACAAGACTCTAGAACTACGTTCACAAAACTCTTTATTACTCTGCCCATATTGCAGACAAATAATTGAGAATCATTTGCATGTATACCAATAAAGATGACATAAAGAAGATAACATTGTTCCGTCTCAACATTTATTTAGCATATGACACAGGTAAAAATTTGTTTTCAATAAAATCGCGCGATTTTTTTGAAAAAAAATTTTTGCCAGCGGCGCTTTTAGTACTGCCCAACTTTAACATTTATTTATCAAAAGATGCAGGCAAAAAATAGTTCCCAACTTTACCACTTGTTTAGTACAAAATTCCTTGCATTTCCCTTTACAATCAGCTAGAATTAGAAACTAGAAACGTTGCCTCAATTGTATTCTATTTTACTATTAATTCATTTTTTTAATTCTTATTAGCTGTGGGCGTTATAGTGTCAAAAGGCCCACAAAAAACTGACATAAAATCTGCGGGCTCTATGACACTTTTGAATAGCGGACATCTCTAAGGCTGTCAGGCAACTTTGGATTGTGCCTTGCAGCTCTTTCAGAGCGGCTCCGGACTCTTGGGGGATAGCCTGAATGTTGAAGAGAATTTTCAACTGGCTATTGACCAATAACCGCCGATTCTCGATGCGGTCAGTGAGGCTTCGCCACGCGGAGATAAAACCTTCATTGGCCAGCGGGGCCTTGGAAACAATGGCATGCGCATCGCCACTTGTCTTGGATAACAGGTGGAACAACTTCTCCACCGGTGTGAGACGCGAGTTGTGGATGTATATCGCGGTGAAAAGGTCTCTGAAGGTGGGCCACCGAAGTAATCACCAGCGAACACTTCGGTGTCCACTGGTTGCAACCGACAACCCGTAGACGGGGGTGTGGGAACACTGACTGGAGCCTGAATGGACTGGGAGGTGGCCTTGTTTATTATGTCCTGAATCTGGACAAAACACCTTGAATAGACGGAGTAACAGTAACTGTACTTGGATTCAAGCACTGTCGAAGTGGCCGTGCTATCGGCGGACACGGCAAGAAGATCAGAGCAGATTTCATAGTTTTCTACCACCTTTTCCCACAGGGCCCTGATTTGGTCCCGATTGGCACATGCCAGGGAAAAACCGTTCAGAGTCATTGGCGCCCGGAGTATTGATATCCGCTTCAAATTGACTTATCCGGTCTGTTGTGGCAATAAACTTTTTTAGGGCAATGTCTTCCTCAGTTTGAGCCATTTTGGACATAGACCGAGTAAGCCTTGACGAGGGATCAGAGATAGTATAGACGGACTCGTCGCTTTTTGCCCTTGAAATGGCAGTGGCAGCCTTTGGCTATAAATGAGACGGCCGCGGGGACGGGGATTGGGATTTTGTCAATCGGATTGATGGGATCGACCGCGGCTTCTTGTCGTCTCCCGTGGGCATTCTCGGACTCGGAATACCAGACAGCGAATGCCACAAGGCACTACGAGTAAAGTTTTAGGCAACTGTGTTTCGATGGACTTAATGTTAGTAATCGAAAGGGGAAGCAGATTAAATGCAGAAATGAATTGATACGAATTGTGGAACCGCTGCTTTATTTGCCCCGATACTGTTTTGGAGACAATGCGTGTGTGTGCTTATATGTTTTTTGCATTAACGAAAATAAATTATTAATGGCGAAAAATAGCTGGAAGAGTGAGCCCGTCAATATGTATGTGTGTGTACTTGTGTTGGATGCTGCTGTTTATAGTACAGTGGAAACCCGATAGCTGGACTGTAGTTGCGAGGGCGTACAAAAAGTATGGAGGCAGAAAATATATTTAAATATGAACATACACAACATGTATGTCTGTGTGTGCATAAGTTGAATGCCTCTCTTTTTCGTACAGTGGAAACCCGATAAGTGGACTGGAGTTGTGAGGGATTACGAAAAAATATGGAGGCAAAAAAAAAATTTTATGTATGTATATGGGCATGCAGTCAATTATGTATATATGTTGGTACAGTAGAGAGTCGAGAAGTGGACTGTATTTGTGAGGGATTACCAAAAAATATGGAGGCAGAAAATATTTTTATATATATAATTATAAATATATAAATGCGCATGCATTCGATTATGTATATATGTTGGTACAGTAGAGAGTCGAGAAGTGGACTGTATTTCAATTGACGGAACAGAAAAAAATTTTGTGGAGAAAAAGAAAATATGTCATACACAGGACAAAATATATCTCGACAGCGGCGGACTGTTCGGCGACCAGGAAAACTGCCGAAACTAGTGCACACCGGTTGGCTGATATTAATTATGCCTTTTTATTTTTCACCACACAATTTCACTTTTAGTCGGCGAATTTTCTCACGGAGGCAGAATTGCGCTGCAATATGTGCATAAGTTGACACGCGTATGTGCGTATGTATGTATGCACATATGCCTTGAACGTTGGCAAGTTGATGTACAACGGGGAAACGAAAAAGGAAGGCAAGTAATATGGCGGTGCACACAAAGCGGAGACGGATGGAAAATATGACGAAGAATATAAATTTCTCAACTGCCGTTGTGTCGAAAAAACTCCGACATGGAGTTGACACGAAAAATTAATCTTGCAGCGTGTGAACGAAATTTAATGTTCGGACCAATGCTGAGGACCGGCGGCAGGAGGGAGATGGAAAAGGCTTGTACTTATCTTTTTAGCGGAAAAACCACCGGAACTGCTGGTGGAAGGGCAGAAGGATATCCTTATCCGGCTCGAAGGACCAATGTTTAGTAGGGGGGCGGTCCTGCCGCTAAAGAAGATCCTGAATGTGCACCACAAGAAATCCCACGGCGCGAAACGAAGAACTAACCCGTCGAGGTTAGAAGAAAAAAAAATCGGGGGCGTCGAGGTTCAATTCAGTGCAAGTGCGCGTCAGCTTTATTTCGCTGCATACATGACTATAAACTAAGCTTAAGCATAAGACCGCTCTCCCGCCCGCCTTACTCCGCTACAGCGAGAGCGGGAGCTCGGCAGCAGCCGATCGTGAAGTTCCGATCCGAACATGAGGCCCGCGCTCCGGAGCATGAAAGATGCGCGAGAGCGCAAGAGGGATGAGAGCGAAAAGCTCGGAAAGCTCAGTGAGCAGCGGCGGTACAGTGGGCCGCTGACCTAAACTTTCCGCCCCCCTTGCAATCACACGGGTTGCAACATAGTCGTCCTTCTTACGGCTAGTGGCAGGGTCCGGACATTGGTAAAAATATATACATGTAAATTTTCCAACACTCGCGTATTGACAAATATTAAATAAGAATCGTTTGCCCTTTTATAACTTAACGTAATCCGCCTTAGTGCTTTTCTGTAATTTTTAAATAAGTTTGCCGCATATAGATAAAATATGTAAATAGTTTCGTAATAATTTAACGTAAACAAGATATCCATTTCTTTTCCTATTTGATAATCTTGTACTAACACACGATCATATAGAAAGTCGTTTGGCGTGAAAAACGCTTAGCTTTAAGGTTCTAGTGTTAGGATTTGTAGTATTAAGAACCATGAACCATATTATCGTATTTGCCGTATTAAATGAATTTTAAGATGAATTAATTTGTGATCTTTTGAGGCACCTTAGAGGATGTAGCGCAGCGGTTGTTTTAAGGGTGGAGTCTAATGAGACTTCACAGGTAGGGTGGGTATAGAAGGTGGCCAATAACATCTGGGCCTCCGTCTTCGATAGGTACAGTCTCTCGTCCGAATCTTAGCCGGTGGGTTAAAAATCCTTATCGTTACCGTCTCTCTGTCTACTGTTGTTAGTTCTGTGACACTCTTCTTTCATCTTAACACAAACCCACACCCATCTCCCTGAGCAGGCCAGTCAAAGCGTAGACAGAGGTGTTAGGGTGGACAACGCTCATAGAGTGTGTTCGTTACAGAATTAAATGGCACCCAACGTGGGGCAAGCCCGATGCCTGATAAGGCAGCTGTCGTTTGACAGCCGAGCTTCCCGAAAATATTTCAATCCATCAATTTTTGTAAAATTGTAGTTTCAGTTGGTATTTCATTTTTGACTTGGATTTAATGGTACTCTGGATAGATTCGGAGCCATACCAGCAGAAATGTTGTTCTTTTGTTACATGTTTTGCTATCAGTTCGGTCATACTCGGACATTATAGTTAAAAACATTCCATTTTGATTATTTGATACTTCGGAATTTTAGTTCTGATTTAAAGTCGGTTCTTTACCAGGTTTTCTGTTTTCAAGCCACATCTTCTATCCAATTAGAACTGATTTTTGTTCTAGCTGGAAAGGTTCGGCTAGTCCCTCCTTTGATTGGTTAGACCTCAAAATACTATTTTTATATAATTAATTCTGCAAACATTTTCAGTTAATAATTAGTATATATCGAACAAAAATCAACCTGCTGCTACATTACTCCTTAGGATAAGCCCCTCTTATTTTTATGATTCTATCACATTCCGTATTTCTCAAGGATCTTTCTCGTCTTGTCATTGTTGAGTGATTATCGTATACCTCAATCGCATATCGTAAATTTCTATCGCTTATCGTATATTTCTATCGCAAATCGTATAGCTTCCATTTCTCTTTTTAAGTTTTTGAGTTTAGTTAGTTGTTTAGTTATTTTCTAAATCGTTTAAAAATGTCGATTAGGCACAGCAACAAGAACCTTATTTCTCTAGGCGATGATGACTCAGTGACGTGCACCGTCTGCAATGAAGTAGTCTTCGAATTGGATTTAATTGAAACTGCTTGTAAATATTGCTTTCATAAGGCTTGTCTACAAAACTGGCTGCAGGATAACAACACTTGTCCAACATGTTCTCAACCATGTTCTGAGTCCCAAACGGTATCTAATCCGAATTCCGGTATGCAAAATCAAATGATGACCAGATCTATGTCTCGTAACGCCGATAATCAGAGCAATGTTATCAATGTTATGTCTCTCAGAATGGCAACTCGAATCCCCATCAAGACAATAGGCAAACTAATGACTCAGATACAACCGAAGACCCAGATCAGCAAAGTCTTGCGAATCAAATGCGAGCATTTAAAAAAAGCATGTTGGAGAACCAGAGAACATTTCAAGTAACCATGACAGATACAATCACAGAAAAAATGACTCAGATGTTTAGCCAATTGAATAGCTCTACGTTTGTGGATAACAATACGCAGCACGAATCCCTTAACGATTCAGGACAAGTCGATTTCCAGAACAATCAAGGTCAAAACAGTCAGCGAGTTAGGAACAATCAAGGTCAAAACAGTCAGCGAGCTAGGAACTCTCCGGATGTGCGAAGCGATCGCAGCGAGCTTTCTTTGGATCGTCCTGACAGCTGGCATGTATTATGCAGACGTTTAAAGGAGAGATACTCAGATCAGAGATCAGACCGTGAAATAAAAAGTGCCATGCGTCGTCTTAAGCAGGGTTCAAACGAAAGTTTTGATGACTTTCTTGACGCAATTCTTATCATAGCTAATTCCCTCCGAGAGCCCATGCATGATAGTGAGCTAGCCAGCGAAGTGCGCCACAATTTTAAGCCAGACTTGAAACTTGAGTTTCTGCATGTTGACACCCCTTCTTTGGAAGCTTTGCGTAAGGCGTGTCACCGCCACGAAGAATTTTATCGTAGCACTCGATCGAAGCCAATTCAACGCCCTAATGTAACAACCAAACGGTTTGTCAACACAATTCTTCACAAATACAATCCTGAAGATCAGTCCGAGGACGAAGCCGATATTGAGGGCGAAGTCTGCGCAATTAAGCCTGCAGATAAATTCATATATTGGAATTGTGATAAAACAGGTCACATGATAGTCTAAAACCTCGCCGTATTTTCTGTTACGGTTGCGGCATACCCGATGTATGTAAACCAAATTGTGCAAAATGTAAATCGGTGCCGGAAAACTCCAAGCAGGACATTCGCAAAATGAATGTCCGCCGTTAGCCTCGGATATTCTGAGTACTCCGGATGCTGCGGCAACGGATAATTTACCTGATTTGTCTACTCCCAAACTTGATGTACCGACTACTAAAGCGTTCAATCCATATCACGTGTGCTTGCAAGAGTATCTTAAGCGAAGGCTTAAACCTGTTAGTATCAATTCTATCTTCGCTTACAAACGTCGTTCTACCTTGCCTATACGTAAATTCTGGATGCGCAAACGAGCTTTTAATGGTTGCATTATCTCGTCAATCATCCACAAAAAGAATGACATCCGGCCTTTCTCAATGGTGCAGATATTCGGCCTCGAATATTCAGCTCTCTTAGACAGTGGAGCCAACAAAAGTGTCATTGGTGGAAAGCTTGCCCAACAAATAATATCTAAAAACCGTATAACAAATTCAAAAGCGTAGTCCGTACTGCAGACGGCCAAACACAATCCGTGGCTGGCACAATCTCCATTCCCTTGACGTACAACTCTATAGATTCAAAATTTGAATTCAGAGTCATATGCGGCATGGATTTCTGGGAAACCTTTTGCATTTCCATCCAACATTCGTTTTCAGTTAACGAAATTGAATGCAAACCCGAGGACGGTCCCTTACACATCTGTTTATCCAACGCACAGAAATCAAAGCTGAAAAGGGTAATCGACTTCTTTCCATCATTCGAAAGTGAGGGCCTAGGTTTGATCAGATTGATAGAACACAACATTGACACATCTACCGCGAAACCAATCAAACAAAGGTTTTATCCTTTATCGCCAGCTAAGGAAAAGATTTTGTGTGTCGAAATCGATCGCATGATTGAAATGGACGTCATAAAAGAGGCACCATCATCGCCTTGGCCTTCTCCGGTTACCTTGCACGTCAAACGTGGAAAGGTTCGTTTCTGTCTCGATACGAGGAAACTTAATGCATTTACCGTTAAGGATGCTAATCCGATTCTTATTATGGAAGGTCTGCTTAGTCGTCTCCCGCCAGTGCATTGCATTTCTAAAATCTAAGATTCTAAGATCTCAAGGATGCGTTTTGTCAAATCTTCCTAGATCAAGAGTCCCGTGCAAAGACAGCGTTCACGGTACCGAACCGTCCGCTGTACCAATTCAAAAGGATGCCATTTGGTTTGACCAACGCACCGCAAACCATGTGCCGTTTAATGGACCTTGTAATACCGTATCAGCTGAAGTCACATGTGCTAGTCTACCTTGACGACCTTTTGGTGTTGTCAAATAACTTTGAAGACCATCTTCTACATCTTTCTGAGGTAGCCACTCAGCTGAGAAATGCCGGATTGACAATTAACGTCCAGAAAAGTCAGTTCTGTCTGAAACGGGTAGATTACTTGGGATATTTGGTTGGAGAAGGAACACTACAAGTGAATCCAATCAAGATAAGCGCTGTCAGTGAATTCCCGATACCAAAAACTCAGTAAGAGCTGAGAAGATTTCTTGGTATGACTGGTTGGTACCAGCGTTTCATTTCGAACTTTTCCGCAAAGACTTTCAATGGAATAAACATGAGAACATCAAAGCCAAGTTATGTTCTGCCCCATGTCTCGTTCACCCCGATTATGAGAAACCGTTCATTCTGAAGTGCGATGCCTCACTACATGGTGTTGGTGCAGTTCTGGCCCAATGTGACCAATCTGGTTGCGAACGACCAATAGCGTTCATGTCCAAAAAACTTAACAAAGCCCAACGTAACTATACAGTTACAGAACTTGAATGCATGTCTGTAGTCTTGGCCATCAAAAAGTTCAGGATGTATTTTGACGGACATTCTTTCAAAGTAGTTACTGACCATTCCAGCTTGCTTTGGCTCATGAATCATTCTGATTTAAGCGGTAGACTGGCCAGATGGGCTATCAAACTTCAGGGTTACTCCTTTGAAATCGAGCATCGTAAAGGATGTGAAAATGTCGTGGCGGATGCTCTATCCCGTGCTTTCGAGGACGCTGAAGTTGCTGCGCTGAATTTTGAAGTTCACCCTAAAATCGATCCCGCATCAGATGCTTTCCAATCGGAAGAATATTCTGCACTCCGGAACAAATTCTCTTCCTCACAGCTACCTGATTTCCAAGTAGTCGACGCATTTCCCAATACTATTGACACTTCACCAGACGATTGCTGGAAATTGTTCGTACCCGAGTCGTTACGCCAAAGCGTAATCAGTGCCGCCCATGACCAACCATCATCTGCGCATTGCGGAATGACCAAATGCCTAGAGCGCATTCGCCGCCGCTTTTACTGGCCAAACATGGTAATCAACGTGCGGGACTACATACGCAACTGCGAAACGCGCCTCACTACAAAGCATCCTACGCGTTCCTTGAAACCACCTATGAGCGCTCAAGTGCATAGCGAAAGGATATTTCAACGACTCTATCTGGATTTTATTGGCCCATTTCCGCGTTCCAAGTCTGAACACATAGGCATATTGATTATCCTGGATCACTTTTCAAAATTCACTTTTCTAAAGCCAGTGGAAAAGTTCACCACTAAAGTGATAGTCAGTGTTGCCGCCATAATTTAATTTAATTTCATTTTTTATTTTATTTAAAACTTTATCTGTTAATATCGATGTATCGATATAAGAATTATCGATACTTTTCAAATGTCATTACTCATTAAGTATGATCTCTAAAAGGAAAAACTCAATTGACAAAAGAAAAAGAAAAAAACTCAATTGGCAAAAGAGAAAGAAAGAAGACAAAAGTTTTTAAGCGCGCGTTCGCGCACCTTGCCTTAGAAAAACTATACGTACACATCGATTCGGAAGCTGAAAATAAATATACTTATTTGAAAACTATCGCTATCCGTCTGTGGCTGTTTTTTGTGGTGTGCTGCTGTAAAACCTACTCTTTTCTCGCCAACAACATTCTTAAAAACTTTTGTGCGACGATTTCACAATTAGCGATAACATTGTGAAATTGTGATCGCATCCCTATCTTGAACGTTAGGTGAGCAACTCGTAATCTACAAGCAGAGCAAGTCAACGCACTTGAAATTACACACACAAATTGCAACCAAAACACGCAATTTGCTTCTGCCACACGCAAATTCACATAACCTCAAACTAAAAACAGTTATGAACGGAGAAGCGTGCGGAATTTGCAAGAAAAAGTCGACTGGATCGGAGGAAAGCTGGGTTCAGTGCGACGGTTGCGACGGCTGGTACCATTTTCGCTGCGCAGGTGTTGACGACGGCGTCAAGGACAAAGATTGAATCTGCGCTCCGTGCCTTGGCGAGGGGTAGCTCCAGAAACCCACTCGGAAGGACACTGCGATCGCCGGTAAATACCACAAATCAATTCGACAACTTCACCGCGCCATCAGCCGGCCAAAACAAGCTCGTGCAGCAAGTGGACGCTCTCATCGACATGAATGAGCACGTCGAAGCCCCGAATATTCTCGACGGTAATTTAAGCGTCAACAAAAACCAAATTATGCTCGACATGTTGGAAGAAAAAAGAGCTTCCGAGCAGAGATTTATCGAGGAGAAATATAAAATCCTACTTCAGATGAACGTGCCTCTCGGATCGCCACAGGGACCGTTCCAGATGACGCCCGCGCCCCCGTCAAGCTCCCAAATCGCCGCCAGACAAGCTATACCAAAGGATCTTCCGCCGTTCAGCGGAGACCCTGAGGAATGGCCGATGTTCATCAGTACATTTGAGCATAGTACTTCAGCAGCAGGATTCTCCAACGTCGAAAACATGCTTCGTCTGCAAAAGTGCCTTAAGGGTAGGGCACGCGAAATGGTCAAAGATAAGCTTTTGCTTCCTGGTCTAGTACCGGAAGTAATGGACACGCTAAAAATGTTCTTCGGCAGACCCGAGCACATTCTGGAGAGGATGATCGATCGAGTAAGAAAGCTTCCGCCACCCAAGGAAAAATTGGAAGCCATAATAGAGTACGCGCTCGCAGTACGCAATATTTGCGCCACAATAGAAGCGTGCAAACTGGAAGCGCACCTAAACAACCCGATGCTCGTAAAAGAATTGGTAGACAAACTTCCAAATAATCACAAGTTAAGCTGGGCGATGCACCCGCGCAACGATACAGTTCCCTGCATTAAGGCCTTTAGTGACTGGCTCTATCAAAGAGCACAGGCTGCGTCGACAGTTGTTACAGGGCAAATTCCGTAAACACTCACAACAGCAGCGCAGCCGAGAGAAATTATAATGCCATAAGTCCTAGCCAGGCAGCTGCAGTTTAGCAGCAGCCTAATCCAAAGTGCATAGCATGCGAATCTACAAATCATTGGGTAACACAATGCGACCAATTCAAATCCAGCACCGTGGAGCAGAGGTGGCAAGTTGCAAAAGCTGGAAAGGCTTGCTTCCGCTGCTTGAAGGTTCACCGAAACAATTGTCGACCGAGAGATTGCGGAGTGAACAGCTGTACTAGCAAGCATCATCCACTACTCCACTCGGAAAACGTTCCCAACACATCCAACAACACGATGAATCAACAACACGTAAGCACGTACCAAAGCGACGTAGAAGGTAACCAGTTTTTCCGAATTGTGTCCGTAACTCTGCATACCGCTGACAAAACGATCGACACCTTCGCCTTTTTGGACGAAGGATCCTCTGTTACCTTAATAGACGCAATAATTTTCGACAAGCTGGGTATAAAAGGCTCACCGTCACCGATATGCTTACAATGGACTGGAGAAACCAAATAGTGAATATAGACGAATTGCGCAGTAAGTATAGCTACCTGAAGAACCTGCCACTAAAGTCTTATTCTGCGCAGCCAACGTTGTTAATCGGAACAAACAATTGGAAAATTGCCGTTCCTCGCAGGATCTGCGAAGGCAAGTGGAACGATCCAATAGCGTCAAAGTGCATGTTAGGCTGGACCATCCAGGGATTAACGAACTCCAAATGCCACGTTTCCATGCACCACTGCGACTGTAATTGGCAAGAGCTTCACGACCAAGTCAAGGAGCAATTCGACCTTGATATAATTTCGCCTAAAAAGCTCCTGTCGAGCGAGGACAAACGAGCAGTCGAAATCCTGGAACAGACGTGCCAAAACAAGTCTGGCAAATATGAAGTTGGGCTTATGTGGCGAAACGATCTGGACAGGCTCCCCGAGAGTCAAGTTACCGCTCTAAAGCGTCTGCAATGCATGAGAAAAAGGATTCTGGGCGAACCAGATCTGTACACCAAAATCGACGACCAAATCAAAAATCTTCTTTTAAAAGGATACGCCAGGCAACTATCCGACGAGGAGGCTGAGAAAGAGGAAGATCGCACTTGGTACTTACCCATATTTATAGCCTTGAACCCGAATAAGCCAGGAAAAATTAGGCTGGTTTGGGACGCGGCAGCAAAGACGAATGGAATATGCCTCAACGACCTTCTGCTGAGCGGACCGGACTGCTTAAACCCTCTTATCGACGTTCTACTAGCCTTTAGAGTCGGAAGAGTCGCTGTAAGCGGCGATATGGCCGAAATGTTCCACAGGATCAACATTCGCCAAGAGGACATGCATGCTCAGCGCTTTCTTCGGTATGACGCTAGCCAGAATAGGATAAACACTTACGTTATGCGAGCCATGACCTTCGGAATAAGCTGCGCACCATTTATAGCCCATTACGTGCGCAACAAAAACGCCGAGGTCCACCAACATCAATTCCCATTAGCCGTGGACGCGATTCAGCGTGCGCACTACGTCGACGACTTTATCGACAGCATGAGCGACGAGCAGAAAGCCATCGAAATATCCAACCAAGTCAAAGAGGTTCACGCCAGAGGTGGATTCGAAATTCGCAATTGGGCCTCAAATTCCAGAGCAGTTCTCTCTCATCTAAAGAACGACGAAGACACCGAAAATCAAAAGCCAGTACAGTTCAGCGCTACAGAAAAGGTTTTGGGTATGTACTGGGACCCACGTAACGACATTTTTAAGTTTGCTTGCAGATTCTCAAGACTTAAGCGAGACGTCTTTATTAATTCTGCGGTCCCAACTAAGAGAGAAGTCCTCCAGGTTTTAATGTCTATCTTCGATCCTTTGGGTTTGCTATCATGCCACACAATTGGGCTGAAAATCCTTCTGCAGAAAATCTGGCGCGCAAATATTAACTGGGACGAAGAGCTGCCAGAGTGTTTGTTGGAGGACTGGAACCAGTGGAAGCTGTTACTGTCTCAAGTTCCATGGGAATACCTGAAGCAAGCCGCATCGATCGTCACACGTTTGTGGACGCTAGCGAGCATGCTTATGCCGCTGCCTGCTACCTGCGAGTATCACAAAAGGACAAAGTGGACGTAATGCTCGTGGTCGCTAAAAGCAAAGTGGCGCCACTAAAACCGCTGTCCATTCCACGCATGGAGCTCCAAGCGGCGTTGATAGGCTCACGCTTGGCGAAAAAGATCGTCAAAGTCCGTAACCTTCGAGTCGACAGTACTACTTTCTGGTCGGACTCACGAACCGTCCTACAATGGCTAGTTATGGACCCCCGCCACTTTCAACAGTTTGTGATGCACAGAATCGGTGAAATCCTGGAAACCACTCGAGCGGATCAATGGCGATGGATACCGTCGAAACTCAACGTTGCGGACGGGGCTATAAAAGTAATCAACAACCCTTGGATGGACACTTGGCTTTACGGGCCCGAGTTTTTGAAAGACGAACCCACTACGTGGCCAACGATTCCCTCCAAGCCAACGGAGGTCGATACAACTGAATTACTAAAACACATCTGCCCGAGCTACTCATTCAGCGACGAAAGCCTGAGAAGCGCTCTAATGGAGGCACAATTCATCATGAACTCACGTCCGTTAACCTATGTCAGCCTGGAGGACGATTCCGCGCTCACTCCGAACCACCTGTTAATGGGATCATCAAACAGATACAAACCGATCAACCCGGAGCATTTGAATTTGAGACGTCACTGGGACGAGGTAAAACGTTTTGGAGATTGGTTCTGGAAACGTTGGGTGAGAGAGTTTACACCGATGCTCACTAGAAAAACAAAATGGTTCGAGAAGTGCCCGCCGATAACGGTCGGAAATATAGTCATCATCGTCGACGAGAACTTGCCCAGAAATCTATGGCTTAAAGGACGCGTAACCAACACTTTTCCAGCCAAGGACGGCCAGGTTCGTCGAGGTACTATTAAAACCCAGCATGGAATTCTCGATCGACCAGCTACCAGGATTGCGGTTCTGGATGTCGGCGAAGGAGACGGTAACTGACCACCCTGGGATCAATTACGGAGGGGGAAATGTTGCCGATATAATTTAATTTAATTTCATCTTTTATTATATTTAAAACTTTACCTTTTTATATCGATGTATCGATATAAGAATTATCGATACTTTACAAATGTCTTTACTCATTAAGTATGATCTCTAAAGAAGGGACGCCAAACTCAATTGGCAAAAGAGAAAGAAAGAAGACAAAAGTTTTTAAGCGCGCGTTCGCGCACTTCGCCTTAGAAAAACTCTACGTACACATCGATTCGGAAGCTGAAAATAAATATACTTATTTGAAAACTATCGCTATCCGTCAGTGGCTGTTTTTTGTGGTGCGCTGCTGTAAAACCTACTCTATTCTCGCCAACAACAACTATTTTAATATCAATAAGATCGGACAACTATGTCATATAGCTACCATAAAAGCGATCGGTCGATTTATGCGAAAATATAAAATCCTTCATGTAAAATGTAAAATGTGTAAGAAAATTTTATACAAATTAACTAACTTCGATATTTTTAAATTTTACCAAAATGGATCGATTTTGAATGATCAAATTGCAGACTGCAAGAGTATACAAACATCGGTTTACCAAAGTTAGCTTTCTTCTTGTTTTTCTTGCTTTTTATACTCTTGCAGAGGGTATTATAATTTTGCCATGATATTTGCAACGCAGTGAAGGAGGCATTTCAGACCCCATAAAGTATATATATTCTTGATCAGCATCACCAGCCGAGTCAATCTAGCCATGTCCGTCTGTCTGTCGGTTTCTACGCGAACTAGTCTCTCAGTTTTTGAGCTATCGGGCTGGTCCGAAATCGGACCACTATGTTATATCCTATAGCTGCCATAGGAATGATTTAATTAATGTAAACAAAATTTTAACTTTTTTGTTTTTCAACGTATCTCAATCAATTTCAAGATGTAGCAGTTTTTAACGGTTAGAGAATTACGGTTTTAATTTCATTAAGTTCAGACAACTATATCATAAAATGTAAAATTCTACATGTAAAATGTAAGACTTACAAAATGAACATAATTTGATATTTTTCAACATTACCAAAATGGATCGATTTTCAATGATCCAATTGCAGACTGCAAGAGTATACAAACTTCGGTTTACCGAAGTTAGCTTTCTTTCTTGTTTGCAGTAAAGTGGCTGAAAATTATGGCAAGCCTTCCGCAAAAGGCAATATATTTTGTGAGACCGTTATATCTAATGAGACATCAATATACGTATAAAACCGGTACCCATAGGGTACAAGGGTATTATAAGTTAGTGCCAACTGAACATGTATGTGACAGGGATACAGGCATATAAAGAATATGTTCCTGATCAGCGGCACCAGTCGAGTCGATTTAGCCATCTCCGTCTGTCCGTCTGTCCGTCCGTCCGTCCGTCTCAGAGACTATTAGAGCTAGAGTTACCAAATTTGGTGACAACATTGGAATCTGTTTGTTTTAAAATTTGGCCACGCCCACTTCCGCCCCGAAAATCATGAGAAACGGTTTATAAGCTAAAGTCGGAATATTCAACTTAAAGTAAATACATTAACTAAATAAATAGAGTAGTGCGGTCGTTTGCTGAAAATTTGAATAAAATCGGATGATAAACTTAGGAGTTATCAGGCAATGAAGTGGGAATTCGAAGAAAGGGTCTTCCAGACACCTTATGCTTGTTGCAAAGCTGCATGTAGCCGACCGGGTCGAAGGTTCGATCCCAGGCGCAGTCGAAATTTTAGTACTTCTTTTTCTTCAATATTTTTTGTTAATATTATAATTTTTTTTTTGTACCAACAGTTGAATAAAAGGAAACAACATTTTAAGCTAAAATGAAAAAAATGAAAAAAAAAAATATTTTTGTTTTCGTTGGTCCTGAACTCGGGCCGATCTTGCAAAACTTAAATGCATCGGCCGCTTAGACAACTGGGCCATTACTGGTATTACATAAGAATTATCCGTTATTATACTCACTATGCTTCGACAACAGTTGCCAATAACCGCAGAACAGAAAGAGCGTGAGCAATAAATGACAAAAATAAAAAATTAACTTTGTTCAATTTTGTTGGACTACACAACTTTGGTATAACTAAAGAGAAACGTATTTATTAAAAAAAAGAAAAATATAAATATGAAAGTAAAAAAATAACAAAGAAAAAATGTTTGGCATGAGCGGGATTTGAACTCTTGCTGTTCTTGCCAAAACCAACACAATCCCGTCACTAAGACCCCTATATTATATAATTCGCGGCAAATGGTGTACCAAATATCTTCAACACTTTTGCTCTAAAAGCGACATTATTTTTAGGGAAGGCGATCGCTTTAAATTTTAAAATATTATTCGTTGGCTGCGATCGAGCGAGTGTTGGTGCGTCGTCGAGTTTTTGGATGTAAAGCTTTTAATAGTTTAAAAAAAATTGGTTGTCTGTAAAGTCGGTTTACTGACGTTGACCGTGACAACGTCTTAAGAAAATACTGATGGAATGGTAACAAAACCTCCATATACGTTTTCATTCAACACTGTCAGAAATTATTCGGTGCCAAAAGGCCGACAAAGTACACGCTTCTTTAAAAGATCTTATAGACAGATCAGTTGTCAAACATAAATATTCAAGACACTCAACCACGAACAGAAAACCAGTTGACTTATTTTTTGGAAGAAAGGTAGCACTTAACCCTAGACTACAACAAACAGAGAGACAAAAAATAACAGAGAATTACGCATACTCAGGAAAAAGACCTAACATACCATAACAAAAGTAGAGACCAAATAAAAAAATATTCACCAGGTGATGAGATTTTCGTTCAAAATAATAAAAGATTAGTTACAAAACTATCCGCCAGATATAAAAATAAACCGTAAAAGAAGACAGAAACACCACAGTACTAACAGAAAGTGGAAGAATTATAACACTCGAAATTATTCAAAATTAAATCACATTTACAGAACCCTTTTCACCGTGTGCGCTGCTGACGTGCACATAACTGACTACACGAAATCCAATATCGTGACTCTAATTACCGGACTGGCAAAGGTTCAAACGGGAACCTTCAGAATAATTCATATTTCATTTCGTTTTTCTGTCAAAGTGAACGTTCGTGTTTTGTTTTGCGCCTCGTATTTGTGTATAATCTCTGCTATAAACCACCGGGGCTTATTTCAAACTTCTATCTTGTGTCAATAATAATTCACCGTTTCACTTTGCGCGTGCATGCAGCTGTTTTGTGTATTAATAACTATATTAATTGCAAATTATTTTGGTGCAGCGATTCGATATTACAGCTTGACGGCTTAAGCTCCCTAACTCTCGCTCTCTTGCTTTCTCTTGTGCACGTAACTACTCTTATTTTCTCTTAACTTCTGACTGGTACAGTGGTAAGTCGCTATAATGTCTTCTAATGTTGTCTGTGTAATAAAACCTGCAAGAAAGTAATTTCTGCAGAGGACCCTACTATTGGCTGCTGGCTGTGTGACAATGTCGTGCAAGCCAAGTGCATTGAATGCACAGGCAGGATGACTGATATTATTACTAAAAACATTGGATTGCGCTACTGCTGTGAGGCTTGTCGCGATGTTGAAAGGAAATGATGGCATTCATGCGGCAAACCAAAATGGTTTTAAAGAGCTACTTGTTAGTTTTCGTAAAACTAATGAGGTGCTCATGGCGCTGGACAGGCCTTGATTACCGGCCGAAATTGGTAATACAGCCAACCAGTCTGTGTTGCCAAAAGCCCTTATTGCAGTACCACCAACGAGGCAGATATTTGTCTCTCGGCTTCACCCATCTCAAACATCTGAAGATGTTACTGTCGTTATTCGAGAGAGAACCAAGTCCGATAAAATGAAGGTGAAAAAATTTTAATTTTCTTATGCTAGGGATATTTCATCTTTCAAAATAAATGTCCCTGACGAACTCTTTAACACAATATGCTCTGCCGATTTCTGGCCGCAGTATGTTGTTGTTAAGGAGTACGAAGCCAAGAAATAGAAAAGACGGCCTGTAGGAATTAGTCTACCCAGGCCGGACAAAACCACTGTGCCAGCTCCAAAAAACTAACCAATTCCCTACTTCTTACCTATCAGAATGCAAGGGGTTTACGTAGTAAGCTTCCTAAATTGTATTCTGATAGTGTTTCCTTTGCATCCCAGGTGATAGTGTTCACAGAAACCTGGTTAAAGCCGGAGATCCTAAGCTCCGAAGTTTTTCCAGCTGTGTACACAACGTACAAGCTTGATCGGCCTTCCAGGCGAGGGGGCGGGGTCCTCATTGCGGTTGACTCAAACCTCACGTCTGAAGTATTAGCTTTCGAGGAATGCAACGATGTTGAATTCCTTTGTGTGAAGCTATCATTTAATGGTAGTTTTACTTTCATTACATGTTCCTACATTCCTCCCTTGTCGGAACTTCCTATTTATTGGAACCACCTTTCCGCTATCCAGTCGGTCTCCAATAGACTTTCGGATACGGACCATTTAATTGTTCAAGGTGATTTTAACATTCCTGGAGCTATTTGGTCCACAACTGAATCCTCTTACATACTTTTAACTACTGCACGTCACGATTTTATTCATGGCTTGTTTGACATTTCGTTGTCTCAAGTCAGCCATGTACGAAATTCCTTAGATCGCTTGCTAGACCTCTGCTTTGTCTCTGATCCGGCAAGAGTCAGTTTGGTTAGGGTCCCGCCCTTAAGGCTACATGAAGATCCATATCATCCTACTTTCGATGTGACTATCGATATTGGGACTGCTATGGAGAATAAGTCTGATCTGCCAGATAAGAAAGTCCACTGCTTTCGTAAGGCGAATTTTTGACGGCTGAATAATTTCATATCTGAATTTGATTGGTCCGATCTCTACATGTGCACTGACATGGTGGGTGCCATGGATATTTTTACAATGCCATGAATTCCTTTTTACCGAATGTGTTCCGTTATACTATCCGTCAATCTCCAATAAGCCTCCCTGGTTTAGTAAAGAGTTGACTCGCCTCAAAATGTCAAGTCCAATCTCTATTCTAAATTTAAACGTAACGGTTCTCAAGCAGTTCATTCTCGCTATTTAGCGGCTCGGTCAAAGTTTACCGTGCTTAACGCGCAGTGTTATAAAAACTATTTGACTCGTTGTAGGGTTCAGTTTGCGCAGGACCCAAAACAGTTTTATAATTTTGTCAACACTACACGAAAGCCTATTGCACATCCTCGCTTTCATTTGAAAACACGACAGCAAACAATGATCAGGCAATCGCCGATCTTTTTGCTCAGTTTTTCAAACTACCTATTCTCCGTCATCCGATTCAAACCAAACCTATTCTTATAGCATGCCCAAATCAAACCTAATCTTCAGTCCTAGCTTAAACGAAAGTTCCCTTCTTTTGGATCTTCAACGTGTCAAGCCGGTTTATTCGCCGACGGAATACCAGGCTGTGTGCTTAGGTATTGTGCCGAGTCCCTGTGCAGTCTCTTCTAAAATTGTTTACCTTATCCTTAGAGACTTCCCAATCATTCTTGATTCCTCTTCACAAAAGGTAGCAAAGTGGATGCTAGCAACTACAGAGGAATCTCTAAGTTGTCACCCATTCCAAAACTTTTCGAAAACGTAATTACTCCCCATTTGCAGCACCTGCGTAGGTCAGTAATTTCTGCATGCTTACATGGATTTATTAAACGAAAATCAACGACTACTAACCTTCTGGAGCTCACTTCTTTCATTATAAGGGGCTTTCCACAACATTTGCAGACAGATGTGATCTATACTGATTTCAGTAAAGCTTTTGACTCCGTTAATCATTCCCTTCTTGTTACGAAACTCGACTTAATGGGTTATCCTTTCGATCTTCTTAGGTGTATCTCAAGTTATTTGAATGGCAGGACGCAAAAAGTCCTCTTTAAAAACAACTTGTCGAACGTTCTCCGGGTGACCTCTTTGACCCTTACTTTTTACATTATTTATTAACGACCTGCCCAAAGTCTTGATTAACTCCATAGTACTCATGTTCGCTGGCGACGTTAAACTTTGTGTGCAATACAAGGACCGCGCTTGCCAGTCGGATTTACAAACAGATCTTAATAACTTTCAAGCATGGTGCGATGCAAACTTATTAAACCTAAATGGCTCCAAATGCATGCTGATGGCATTCTCACGTGTCTCTCCCATGCTTGCGACTTATATGCTGAACTGCTGCTCTTTGGATCACTCTAGTTAACGATTTGGGTATCCGTCTAGATCCTAAACTGGAGTTTATTGATCATATTTCGTGCATTGTGAATAAAGCCAGGGGTGTGCTTGGATTTATTAAACGGTGGTCGAAGGCATTCGATGACCCCTGTGAGAGACAGTATATTCGGCTAAGTTGGCATTCCTAGTTAGGACATTACCCATGGTTATTAACATAAATAGCCCAGATGCAAGCCTTCAGTAGCAAGGATCCGATCCTCGCTCGAATGCCAAAAAAATACAATTTTTATGGATTTTGGGATTTTGTGCATCCTACATCCACTCTAGACGCCATGATTTCCTCCTCTTTGATACAAGCTTCTCCCGAGATCGGTTGGTTTCTGCATAAAGTTCTATAATTTTCAAACCCGTCCGCATCCACACATCCGCGTGTTAAATCCTTGGAATTTTGGTTGACCAGTACTACCGGTTAACACTCCCAATATTGCTGGTAAGATGTTTCGACGATATAGAGAAAGAATCTAATCGCAATTCCCGGAAAACAGCAGTGACCAGAGATACGTGCGAATTCTCGGAATTGACGGAAGTTTTACAGTCCTCCCTCTGCGCACAGCAAGGAGCAGGTGCCGCATGCAGCCGTTCATTGGCGGAACCTTACATTTCTTCAGCGCTAGGCCATAATCGCCATTTGGGATTCTCATACCGCACACCGCGTGAAAGGAGTCTTTGATAATTGCCACACCTGGATAAATTTCATCACCGTAAAACCATAAGCGACTTAAAGGATCGCCGTGAGATTTTGACCTTGCCAAGCCCGCACCACGATCTACAAGTCGGATCACGTTGCAGTTCGGGCGAAGATCGCACCGGCGCCGATTCGGCGTAATTCGGGCAACACAGCGGAGGCAGATGCCGCATCCCAATTGGAATTTGGCTTCCAGTTAATTTTGGCCGGGACTGCCAGCTCGTTTTTCTATCGCTAAAGCGATTGTAGTTTAATTTTCTTATTCTAAATATTTGAACGACAAGTTTCTTATTTAATTTACGATTCCTATTTAGCCATTATACTTGCGTGTGTGCTTACGACATAGTATGACATATATACACCTAAATTAAACTATTCTACAGCGCACATCGATCGTCATCAGGCCTGCTGACTTCGTTGGAGAGTTCGTAAGTACGGCATAGCCGTAAATCATTTACATTCCTACATATATATATTTATTCTTGTTAGACCTCAAAATACTATTTTTATATAATTAATTTCGCAAACATTTTCAGTTAATAATTAGTACCTATCGAACAAAAATCAACCTGCTGCTACATTACTCCTAAGTATAAGCCCCTCTTATGATACTATCGCATTCCGTATTTCTCAAGGATCTTTCTCGTCTTGTCATTGTTGCATGATTATCGTATACCTTAATCGCATATCGTATATTTCTATCGCTTGTCGTATTTTTCTATCGCATATCGTATAGCTTCCATTTCTCGTTTTAAGTTTTGAGTTCAGTTAGTTGTTTAGTTAGGTTTTAAATCGTTTAAAAATGTCGGTTAGGCACAGCAACGAGAACCTAGTTTCCCTAGGTGATGATGACTCAGTGACGTGCACCCTCTGCAATGGAGTAGTCTTCGAATTGGATTTAATTGAAACTGCTTGTAAACATTGCTTTCATAAGGCTTGTCTACAAAACTGGCTGCAGGATAACAACACTTGTCCAACATGTTTTCAACCACGTTCTGAGTCCCAAACGGTATCTAATCCGAATTCCGGTATGCAAAATCGAATAATGACCAGATCTATGTCTCGTAACGCCGATAATCAGAGCAATGTTATCTTCTCTCAGAATGGCAACTCGAATCCCCATCAAGACAATAGCCAAACGTATGACTCAGATACAACCGAAGACCCAGATCAGCAAAGTTGCGAATCAAATGCGAGCATTTCAAAAAGCATGTTGGAGAACCAGAAAACATTTCAAGTAACCATGACAGATACAATCACAGAAAAATGACTCAGATGCTTAGCCAATTGAATAGGTCTACGTTTGTGGATAACAATACGCAGCACGAATCCCGTAACAATTCAGGACAAGTCGATTTCCAGAACTATCAAAGTCAAAACAGTCAGCGAGTTAGGAACAATCAAGGTCAAAACAGTCAGCGAGTTAGGAACTCTCCGGATGTGCGAAGCGATCGCAGCGATCTTTCTTCGGATCGTCCTGACAGAATTTCAAATGTGATTTTCAACTGGCGAATCAAATTCAGCGGGTCAGCTGACGACATCGCAGTTGAGGATTTTATATACCGTGTAAACTGCCTCACTACACAAAGCCTAAACGGAAATTTCGATTTGTTGTCGCAGTTTGCAAATTTGCTATTTGCAGGTCCTGCTCTATCTTTTACTGGCGTGTTCATAGGTCGGTAGATGACATGAGCTGGCGTGTATTATGCAGACGTTTAAAGGAGAGATACTCAGATCAGAGATCAGACCGCGAAATAAAAAGTGCGTCGTGGTAAGCAGGGTTCAAACGAAAGTTTTGATGACTTTCTTGACGCAATGCTTATCATAGCTAATTCCCTCCGAGAGCCCATGCACGATAGTGCTGGCTAGCTGCCAGCGAAGTGCGCCACAATCTTAAGCCAGACTTGAAACTTGAGTTACTGCATGTTGACACCTTCCTTGGAAACTTTGCGTAAGGCGTGTCACCGCCACGAAGAATTTTATCGTAGCACTCGATCGAAGCCAATTCAACGCCCTAATGTAACAACCAAACGGTTTGTCAACACAATTCTTCACGAATACAATCCTGAAGATCAGTCCGAAGACGAAGCCGATGTTGAGGGCGAAGTCTGCGCAATTAAGCCTGCAGATAAATTCATATGTTGGAACTGTGATAAAACAGGTCACATGATAGTCTAAAACCTCGCCGTATTTTCTGTTACGGTTGCGGCATACCCGATGTATGTAAACCAAATTGTGCAAAATGTAAATCGGTGCCGGAAAACTCCAAGCAGGACATTCGCAAAATGAATGTCCGCCGTTAGCCTCGGATATTCTAAGTACTCCGGATGCTGCGGCAACGGATAATTTACCTGATTTGTCTACTCCCAAACTTGATGTACCGACTACAAAAGCGTTCAATCCATATCACGTGTGCTTGCAAGAGTATCTTAAGCGAAGGCTTAAACCTGTTAGTATCAATTCTATCTTCGCTTACAAACGTCGTTCTACCTTGCCTATACGTAAATTCTGGATGCGCAAACGAGCTTTTAATGGTTGCATTATCTCGTCAATCATCCACAAAAGAATGACATCCGGCCTTTCTCAATGGTGCAGATATTCGGCCTAGAATATTCAGCTCTCTTAGACAGTGGAGCCAACAAAAGTGTCATTGGTGGAAAGCTTGCCCAACAAATAATATCTAACAAACTGTATAACAAATTCAAAAGCGTAGTCCGTACTGCAGACGGCCAAACACAATCCGTGGCTGGCACAATCTCCATTCCCTTGACGTACAACTCTATAGATTCAAAATTTGAATTCAGCGTCATATGCGGCATGGATTTCTGGAAACCTTTGCATTTTCATCCAACATTCGTTTTCAGTTAACGAAATTGAATGCAAACCCGAGGACGGTCCCTTACACATCTGTTTATCCAACGCACAGAAATCAAAGCTGAAAAGGTAATCGACTTCTTTCCATCATTCGAAAGTGAGGGCCTAGGTTTGATCAGATTGATAGAACACAACATTGACACATCTACCGCGAAACCAATCAAACAAAGGTTTTATCCTTTATCGCCAGCTAAGGAAAAGATTTTGTGTGTCGAAATCGATCGCATGATTGAAATGGACGTCATAGAAGAGGCACCATTATCGCCTTGGTCTTTTCCGGTTACCTTGCACGTCAAACCTGGCAAGGTTCGTTTCTATCTCGACGCGAGGATACTTTGTCCATTTACCGTTAAGGATGCTTATCCGATTCCTATTATGGAAGGTCTGCTTAGTCGTCTCCCGCCAGTGCATTACATTTCTAAAATAGAACTCAAGGATGCGTTTTGGCAAATTTGCCTAGATCAAGAGTCCCGTGCAAAGACAGCGTTCACGATACCGAACCGTCCGCTGTACCAATTCAAAAGGATGCCATTTGGTTTGACCAACGCACCGCAAACCATGTGCCGTTTAATGGACCTTGTAATACCGTATCAGCTGAAGTCACATGTGCTAGTCTACCTTGACGACCTTTTGGTGTTGTCAAATAACTTTGAAGACCATCTTCTACATCTTTCTGAGGTAGCCACTCAGCTGAGAAATGCCGGATTGACAATTAACGTCCAGAAAAGTCAGTTCTGTTTGAAACGTGTAGATTACTTGGGATATTTGGTTGGAGAAGGAACACTTCAAGTTAATCCAATCAAGATTAGAGCTGTCAGTGAATTCCCGATCCCAAAAACTCAGAAACAGCTGAAGAAGATTTCTTGGTATGACTGGTTGGTACCAGCGCTTCGTTTCGAACTATTCCTCAGTCATATTCTACCTAACAGAGTTGCTACGTGGCACAGACTTTCGATGGAATGAACATGCTCAAGAGGCCTTTGAGAACATCAAAGAAAAGTTATGTTCTGCCCCATGCCCCCGTTTACCATGATTATGAGAAACCGTTCATTCTGCAGTGTGATGCCTCACTACATGGTGTTGGTGCAGTTCTGGCCCAATGTGACCAATCTGGTTGCGAACGACCAATAGCGTTCATGTCCAAAAAACTTAACAAAGCCCAACGTAACTATACAGTTACAGAACTTGAATGCATGGCTGTAGTCTTGGCCATCAAAAAGTTCAGGATGTATATTGACGGACATTCTTTCAAAGTAGTTACTGACCATTCCAGCTTGCGTTGGCTCATGAATCAATCTGATTTAAGCGGTAGACTGGCCAGATGGGCTATCAAACTTCAGGGTTACTCCTTTGAAATCGAGCATCGTAAAGGATGTGAAAATGTCGTGGCGGATGCTCTATCCCGTGCTTTCCTACTTGTTAAGTTTGCAATTAAATTAAAAGAATTAAATAAGTTAAAGGAACGGAACAAACTGTAGGACACACAGAACGGTCACACTGGCGTAGTTGAAGAGACGCAGTTTACAGAAACCTAAATTTCGTATTATTAGCAAATTTAATTTGACAAAAAAAAAACGCATAAGCAATGTGCAACAAGAAAGGAGACTAACTTCGGTAAGCCGAAGTTTGTATACCCTTGAAGTCTGCAATTGAATTATTGTTTACACATGAACACATATATAACAAGTGAGAAAGCTACAGTCGAGTGTGACCGACTGTGAGATATCCGGTAGCCAAAGTATTGTGCATTAAATTAAATAGCACATGGACATGGAAAAAACAAAATGTTGACAAATGAAACTGAGCAAATGAAGTTGAGCAATGTTCAAAAAAGACAAATTCTGCAGCTGTACGCAGCTGCTTTACGAATTAATACTGCGGCGTAAAGCACGCAACACTTTTTTCGCTACTGTCTTTGTGGCTCAGAAGAAGAAGATGAAATATATAAAAACTTTATTGTTTAATAACTTCCATGTTTATCATCCGATTTTACTCAAATTTTCAAAAAACGTCCGCAAATGCCTAAATATTTATTTTATCTATTTACTTTAAGCCAAAAATTACAACTATAGATTATATAAAGTTTTGTGTGATTTTCGGGGGCGGAAGTGAGCGTGGCCAAATTTTAAAACAAACTTGATCTGCGTGCAACAGATTTCAATGCTGTCCCCAAATTTGGTAACTTTAGCTCTTATAGTCTCTGAGATCTGTTGCTTCACACGGACAGACAGACGGACAGACCGACAGACGGACATGTGCCTGCCGCCGCGCCAAGCTAACTCAGCCAGTGGGAGTTGGCAGTCACATGGCGACTACTGAATACCGACCATACGTGGTGAAGAACCACATCCTGCTTGAGGTGCCCCTGCTCTAGACATGGTGGATCTAGAGAGGACAACTCGAATAAAACCCGTAATCACTGGTGTTACCGTACCGTGAATCTGTGATGCATGGCACTACGTTGTAACGAGCTAATTTCCTGGGTGTAGCTCGCAACGACTATGTGCGGCTAGCTCAGTCGAGATCGTGTGCTCGTCCCACCAAATTTATATAAACGTGAAGGCCCGCCCAGAGAGAACGCTTCGGGTTAAGTTCGTATTCAGATGTTTATTGTACTTCAATCGGATGCCTAGGATATAATTCTCGCTGGGTCTGCTCCTTCCGGATGCGGCTGCACTCCCCTCTCGCCGATCGCTTCGTTATCTCGCTGCCGAAGCTAGCAGGGTGTATCGCCCAGCCGAAGCCTAGCCACCCCGAACGCCCACTTCGCGACCTCACTGCAAAGCTAGCAGAGTGTATCGCCCAGCCGAAGCCTAGCCACCCGAACGCCCGCCTTGCAGCTTCCAGCACAGAGCTAGCAGGATGTATCGCCCGGCAAAGCCTAGCCACCCTTACCGCCCACTCTGCGCCTCAGGCACCGAGCTAGCAGGATGTATCGCCCGGCAAAGCCTAGCCACCCTTATCGCCCGCTCTGCGCCCTGGTCCGGGATCTCGTCGACACGGTGTATCGCCCGGCAAAGCCTAGCCACGCGCGCAACTCCCACAACTTGATTTTGCTCGACCGTTGATTCCTCCGATTGGTCCTTGCCACTGGACCTCGCTGCTCCTTGATTGTTGTCGTCCTTCCACGCGTTGGATCTCAGCGTTGAAGTCTCTGTTCGGAAGACTTGCCACCCAAGCTCCGAACTTCTCGACTTTGCTTCTTGATCTCTCGCGGCCTCTGGTTTAACTTTGACTGGCTCCGTTGACGCACTCGCTCGGATTCTCGCACACGCACTAGTTGCCGTGCGCCTGCGTCCTCGGCCTTTATAGGCTCCGCCAGTCCCGTTACTCCTGCACGCATCGGTCACGCGACCCGGTCCAAAGTCCGGCGCAAATCGCGTGACCGGGTCCAAAGTCCGGCCCATGTCCCGTTAGTTATCGGCGTCTCCTCCTTGGCGGCCAAAGTCCACGGCCGCCGATCACGCCACCGGGTACAACGTCCACCAGAGTCCCGCTATATTAGCGGCGTCTCCTTTGTGGTGGACACCTGCATCGGCACTGCCTGTTGCTAGGCAGTCCTCATCCTCCCCCGTACCCATGCCCCGCTTGCTTGCCAAGCGGCTGCTGCTCCTCGGCAGTGTGCATCCACTGCACCCTGCGTTGTGGGAGTTTCAACACAACTCCTCACACTCTCCCTTCCTTCGGAAACGCAAAAACTGCTACTTCCTTCGGGGATCGATCTCTACTCGCCTTCTCACATTTTAAAACTCCCGCTTTCCTCCGCGGTATTTTTCCTTTGCTCTGGTATTTAAATACCGTTTCTCTCCTGGTCACACTGCTACTGATCTCTACTGGTATTTTCCAGTGCACGGAGTTATTCAACACTGAAAATACCAGATTTGAGTGTGACCACATCGCGGAAGATCGCTATCGATAGTTCGCTATCGATATCTACCCCCTGTCCGGCAGCGGCCGAGCAGCGCAGCGGGACCGGCCGCGGGATTGAGGTGGCGCCGGCTGCAGCCCCTCGTCAGAACTCCTCTGGATCTTCGCTTGTGCCGGCCTTCGCAGATCAAGGTCGCCGATGCCGATTCCTGGGGCCTGGATCGCGAATTGCCCGCTGGTATGTATCTCCTCCCTTGCCCTCCGGTCTGCGTCTTCTTCTTCTGCCGTTACCGGCTTGTGTTCGTGTGTGTCGGGCTGCATGGCCGTCCTGCTTTGTGCTGGCAGCCTCCACGTGGTGTTGTTATTGCTGCTCGACGGACTCCGGCCTGGTCAGCGTGCCGGCGGCTGCGTCCGTTGCCTCCACCACAGCAGCTGCGTCCCGGATGCCATAACAGCCTTCGCGTCCGTGGTTGCCCTAATAGCAGCTGCGTCTGTGGCTGCCACAACAGCGGCTGTGTCGGTCGCCTTGCTGGGCCGTCCCGTCTGACGCCTAGCTCCTCCCGTCGCCGGTGCCCCGGCTCTGGAGTGACAACACCAGCTGGACGCCAGTAGCTGGAGGGCAGGCCTTGCAGCGCTGCACCCCCTGGCTGTTGCTGATGCTGCCCTTCCTGTGCGTTGCCGTGCTACGATACTCCGTATCGTCTCCTCCCTTTCTTCGGATGCGAATGGTGCTTTCGGTGGCCTTTCGTCCAGGTGCTGAATCGTTCTTTTATTTCTCCTGTTGTTATTGATGAGTCCTCTTTCCCTTAGAGTTTGCCAATCGCCGCCAGGAGACCGCCTTCGATTGGATCCGCTTCCGTATTCTTCTGGATCTTCGCAGTGGTGTGTGATTGGCACTGACGATGGAGTCCTTCGTCCTGGCGGTACCATCCTGATCTTCGTCGCTTTCGCCGTTGGAGTCCTCTGCCTCTGCGGTATTTCCTCATCAATGTACTCGTCCGCCCTGCCGACTTCTCTGTGGCGCGTTGTTGACACTGTTGTCAGCGTCTTCTGCCCTGGCCTTAACATCCTCGACTCCGTCGTCTACACTTTGTGGCTTTAACTGGCTTATGTGTACCAGCTTTTCCTTCTTGGTGCCGTTGTGCTGTACGACGCAAATGACCGGGGACTGGAAATCCGTCACCTTGAATGGGCCATCGTACCTGGGTGCCAATTTCGCTGCGAATCCTTCCACGGCCTTCGACAAATGGTGCTCTTTGACCCACACCGTGTCTCCAACTCTCGGATTCCAAGGCCTCCTCCTCAGGTTGTAGTACCTGGCCTGGTCCTGCGCCGCCTTTTCCAAGTTTCTTCGGACGATTTCGAAGATTTCCTTCAGCTTGCGTGAATTTTCATCGGGCGTCTCTGTTTGTCGTCCCGTGCCCAGTGTCTCCTTGTCGTACAAGGCGCTCGGTAGTCTGGGTTCGCGTCCTTGCGTTAGGAACGCCGGTGAGTACCCGGTGGAGTCCGATATGGTCGTATTCACGGCTAGCATGATCTCTGGCCACTTTTCGTCCCAGCACCTCTGGTCATCTCCGGCGAATTGGGCAATCATTGTTTTGACCGTCCGGTTCGCTCTCTCAGTAGGATTTTCCTGTGGAGTGTATGGGGCCGTATATTGATGGCGGATTCCCATTTCTTGAGGAACTTATTGAAAGCCTTGCTCGCAAATTGTACCCCGTTGTCCGTTATCACTACCTTTGGTGCTCCGAATCTTGCTATAATTCGTTCTCTGAATGCCTTCCGCAGCGATTCTGCCGTGGCTGCCCTCATGGGAACCAGCTCGGTCCATTTGGAGAACCTGTCGATCAGCACTAGCAGCATCTGGTTCCCGTTCTTTGATCTCGGCAGCGGTCCCACAAAATCGGCGCACACTGTAGCCCAGGGTTCTTCCGGCACTTGCGTGAGAATTTGTCCTGCTGCCTGTAGCTGGTTTGGCTTGTACTTCAGGCAACTTTCGCATTTCCTGACATACGATCTCGTGTCCCGCTGCATACCTGGCCAGTAATATCTTGCCGCTATTCAGGCTATCGTTTTCCTCGTTCCCACATGTCCAGCCGTTGGCGAGTCGTGGTTTTCTCGTAGTACGCTCTCCCTTAGTCCTTGGGGTACGCACAATTTCCACGCGACGACGTCTTCACTGCCAGCTCGATGTGGAATGTGCCTGTACAAGGTTGATCCCTCCAGCATATAGTCGGGACACTTCTGTGGGTTCCTCTGGATTTTCTCCACCATTTCCGTGATCCATGGGCACGTCTCATTCGATGATATGGTCGTCTCCTTCACTTGGCGGATACTCTCCGGTAGTGGTTGCCGGGATAGAGCGTCTGCCACCACGTTTAGCTGGCCTTTTCTGTATGCAATCTCAAAATCATACTGCTGCAGTTCTAAGGCCCATCTCGCTATTCGGCCTGAAGGGCTTTCTATGCTGTTTAACCATTTTAAAGCCATGTGGTCTGTGATTACCTTAAAATTGTACCCTCCAGATATGGCCGCAGCTTGCGTACGGCCCACACAATCGCCAAACACTCCTTTTCCGTGGTCGAGTAGTTCTTCTCGGCACCATTCAGTGTTCTACTGGAGTAGGATATCACCTTTTCTCCTTCCTTTGTGTTCTGCGTGAGGATTGCTCCTATCCCGTAGTCGCTAGCATCCGTCTGTAGCACGAACATTTCTCCAAAGTCTGGACATGCTAGGATTGGGTCTGCTACCAGCTTCGCTTTCACCTGTTCGAACGCGTCTTGGTGTTTTGGGACCATTCCCATTTCGTGCCCTTGCGCAGCAGTTTGTTAAGGGCATCACGATTTTGCGAAATCTGGAACGAATCTCCTATACCACGACGCCACCCCAGGTATTGCCTGAGTTCTCTCACAGTTGATGGTGGTTTTAGCTCTGCGATCGCTGCTACCTTGTCCGGGTCCGTGCCGATTCCTTGTTTTGTTATACGGTGTCCCAGATAGAGCAGTTCCTTTTGGAAAAACTGGCACTTTTCCGCGTTAATCCGCAAGTTTGCCTCCTTCAGTCGGCGAAAAACTTCCTTCAGGTTTCTTATGTGTTCCTCCTTCGTTTTTCCGATCACTACGATATCATCTTGATATGCAAATGCATGTGGCGACATTTCGGGCCCTATCACTTTGTCCAGAGCTCGTTGGAATGTGGCTGACGCCGAGTGTAGTCCAAATGGCATCACTTTCCATTGAAACAGACCTTTGCCCGGCACTGTGAAAGCTGTAAACTGCCTGCTCCGTTCCTCTAGGGAATTTGCCAGTACCCATCCTTGAGATCCAGGCTGCTGATGTATCGTGTTTCCCTTAGTTGGTCCAAGATGAAATTTATTCGTGGCATGGGATATGCGTCCTTTACTGACTTTGCATTGATCTGCCTAAAATCAACACATAATCTCCACTTGCCAGTCTTCTTTCTCACCATTACTATGGGGAGCTATACGGACTTTTCGAATGCTCGATGCATCCCATTTGCAGCAACTCATCCACCTTGGCATTGATTTCTCCTTGTACTTTCGGATTCTTCGGATAGTACCTCTGCTTGATCGGTTTGTCGTCCTTTATTGTGATGCTGTGTACGGCTAAGTTTGACGGTCCTTTCATAAGCCTGAATTCGGCCAACTCTGCCTCCAGGAATTCCTCCTCTCTTTCGTTGGCTTGCTGAGGCCCTTCGACGACGGCGACGGACAATCTCTTCTAGCCATCCATTGTTCCGTCTCCTCGCTGGAATCGCCACCTTGTGTCCTGCGCACTTGACTTCTGCGCCGATGTTGGTGAGAAAGTTCCAACCCAAGACCAGCGCATCGATTATTCCTGGGAGTATCAGCAGTTGTATTGTCACCGTTTCTGTTCCGAGTCCGATCTGCACTGCCATCTGCTCGTTGATCTGGACTCGGCTTCCGTCTGCCATATGCACTTGTCGCTTAATGGGCTCCCTTGTTCCAGCTCGTTGTAGAGTGACCGCCAACGTTTCGCTTATGAAGCTGGCTGTGGCTCCTGTGTCCACCGTTGCTCTGACTTGGACTCCGCCTATCAGCACCGTTGCGGTCAGTTGTGTCTCCTCGGCTGTTAGGTTCCCCTTAGTTTTGCGAGGCGGAGCCTTGCGATCCCTGCCGGCCTCTCACAGGCTGGGATCGCTGAGCGTTTCCCGACGGTTGGCAGCATTCTACCGTCCTTCTTCCGACCCTCCCGCATATCCAGCAGAACACGATCCGCTGATTCCGGCATTCTCTCGCCCAGTGTTCTTGCCCTCCGCACCTCCGGCATGCTTGTGCTGGGTTTTGCACGAATTCCCTTTGGGGCACCGCTGGTCTCCGGTTGTGCTGCGCGTTTCCACCTGGGTGATCCTCCTCGTCCTGGCATCTTCTGCATACCGCACTCTGCTCTGTCCTTTGTTGTGGATGAGACCTGGCATTGTGGGCAGCGTTTTCCCTCTCGAATTCTTCCCGCTGCTGGTCGAGCTCTTCAAATTCGTCGGCTAGTGCCATTGCGGCATCGAGGTTTTGCACTCATACGGGCGCATAAATATGCGGAGTGCTGGCGTGCTGTTTTCTAGGATTCGTGCCAGTGACTCCCTTCTGGATATTCGCAGTGGCCGCATTAGGGTTTGGATTTCAACCATGTAGTCTTTAAATCTCTCGCCGTATTTCTGTTTGCGCTGCTTTACCTGGTCCGCCAACTTCTCCATGTAACCTCTCGGCAAGAAGAAGTTTTGGAAGTCGTAGATGAACTCCCCAGCTTTGCCATAGCTTGTTGTTGGCTATGAACCATTTCAACGCCTTGCTCCACTCTCGCACTTGTTTTGCTACCTTCGCGTAGTCTGGCTTGTTCGTCTTCTCCTCCGGGCGTCTATCCCTGCTCGACTCCCTGCTTCTGCTTGTGTCCTGCATGCTTGTGACATCTAGGCTTGCAATTAGGGCTTCTGGGTCTGCTAGCTGTATTTTTATGCTTGGGATCTTGCTGAATCTTTCCTCCAGCTTAGCCAATGTTTCTGCCACCTCGGGGTCTGTTCCGTGTTCATCTACGAATTCTGATAAGGTTTTCCTCATGGCGTCGACCGATCCGATGAGCTGGATGCCCAGCGTCTTTGCCACGCCATCGTACTCTTCCTTTTTTATGTTCTTTATCCAACTTTTCCCCATCTCTTTGTTTGGACAATCACGTTTTTGGGCGCCAGATGTAACGAGCTGATTTCCTGGGTGTAGCTCGCAACGACTATGTGCGGCTAGCTCAGTCGAGATCGTGTGCTCGTCCCACCAAATTTATATAAACGTGAAGGCCCGCCCAGAGAGAACGCTTCGGGTTAAGTTCGTATTCAGATGTTTATTGTACTTCAATCGGATGCCTAGGATATAATTCTCGCTGGGTCTGCTCCTTCCGGATGCGGCTGCACTCCCTCTCGCCGATCGCTTCGTTATCTCGCTGCCGAAGCTAGCAGGGTGTATCGCCAAGCCGAAGCCTAGCCACCCCGAACGCCCACTTCGCGACCTCACTGCAAAGCTAGCAGAGTGTATCGCCCAGCCGAAGCCTAGCCACTCCGAACGCCCGCCTTGCAGCTTCCAGCACAGAGCTAGCAGGATGTATCGCCCGGCAAAGCCTAGCCACCCTTACCGCCCACTCTGCGCCTCAGGCACCGAGCTAGCAGGATGTATCGCCCGGCAAAGCCTAGCCACCCTTACCGCCCGCTCTGCGCCCTGGTCCGGGATCTCGTCGACACGGTGTATCGCCCGGCAAAGCCTAGCCACGCGCAACTCCCACAACTTGATTTTGCTCGACCGTTGATTCCTCCGATTGGTCCTTGCCACTGGACCTCGCTGCTCCTTGATTGTTGTCGTCCTTCCACGCGTTGGATCTCAGCGTTGAAGTCTCTGTTCGGAAGACTTGCCTCCAAGCTCCGAACTTCGACTTTGCTTCTTGATCTCTCGCGGCCTCTGGTTTAACTTTGACTGGCTCCGTTGACGCACTCGCTCGGATTCTCGCACACGCACTAGTTGCCGTGCGCCTGCGTCCTCGGCCTTTATAGGCTCCGCCAGTCCCGTTACTCCTGCACGCATCGGTCACGCGACCCGGTCCAAAGTCCGGCGCAAATCGCGTGACCGGGTCCAAAGTCCGGCCCATGTCCCGTTAGTTATCGGCGTCTCCTCCTTGGCGGCCAAAGTCCACGGCCGCCGATCACGCCACCGGGTACAACGTCCACCAGAGTCCCGCTATATTAGCGGCGTCTCCTTTGTGGTGGACACCTGCATCGGCACTGCCTGTTGCTAGGCAGTCCTCATCCTCCCCCCCCCCGTACCCATGCCCCGCATGCTTGCCAAGCGGCTGCTGCCCTCGGCAGTGTGCATCCACTGCACCCTGCGTTGTGGGGAGTTTCAACACAACTCCTCACAACGTTAATGTGTCTTCTAACGGTGGCTTCCGGATACCTGGCACCTCCGGTCGTATAAGTGCCCGATCCGGGGTATGAGGCTCTACCCCGGGGGATACTTCCTTCCTCATTACTCGTGGGACCAACTTATGGAATCTAATGTAAATACACCCCAAGAAACCAGGTGCTCTAGCAGCCCGAAATCGATTCAAATCGAACCCATCTGGGAGACCGAAAATGCTTTGGACATTTGTTTACAAAGCTCTGGTACCGACAGCATCACCAAGGAAGAGGAAAAAACTCTGCTCGCCTCCCCTAAGGAAGACAAACCCAAGCGGATCGCACTATCGGGCGCCGCAAGGAAGAGGTTGCGCAGACACCTTGCGAACGGCGTACCCATGGAGGAGGCCAAAAGGCTCGCCCAGAAGCCTATGGACCCTCCAAGGGAAATGCCCAGCAGGAGTGGCGCTACCACCAGTAAAAGAGGTAGATCGGCCAACACGACCCCAGAAGAGGCGTCGAAAAAGAGGGCCATGTACAAAAGCGCGGCACCTAGTGCCCAAACGAAGGGTGATCCTGCGAGTGTTTTGCCGGCCACGGAGGCTCCGCAGCAGCGGATGGGCAGGCAACACAGGCGCAATCACCCCAAGTCGGTGTCATGGCCTCTTATAGGGACGTTGCCAGCTCGGCGAAGATGGTTATACTCCCTGTCGACTACCCTGAGCATCTCCTCACGACGGAGCAACTGAACACCATTCAGTCCGCCATCCTATCGAGAGTGATGGCCCTGAGACACGGCTCTGTGAAGCCGCTGTTCTCTGGCTGCACCTTTCGACCAGGGTGGATGGCCGTAACATGTGGGAATGCGGAGACAGCTGAGTGGCTATGCACAGAGGTGCCAAAGCTACGGCTGTGGAACCCACATCAAGGTGGTCCCTGAGGCAGAAGCTCCACATGCCGCTGTCTTCACTGGGTACTTTCCGCTTCCAAACGCGGAAATGAAGACGAACGAGATCCTCAAGCTCGTCAAGGGCCAGAACAGCAGCCTGCGAGTGGGAGACTGGCGCGTCTTCCACCGTGAGATGAGGCAGAGCATGGCCATCATAACGATTGCGCTGGATCCAGTTTCAGCCAATCGACTGAAGTCGCTGGCGTATCAAAGGCCAGCACGCATCCGAAGACGCAGGCGGTGGCTCCTGCTCTCGCAGCGGAAAAGCCCACCTGCTCCAAGGCAAGGCCGGAAGATGGCGGCCAGGTGTCTCCAAGCGAACCTCCACCACGCAAAGGCCGCGTCTGACGTCCTTTGTAAGAGGTTTGCTACAATGGACATAGCATTTATCCAGGAGCCATGGATAAATGCCGGACGTGTCCTGGGGCTTAGCACCAAAGCTGCTATATGCAAACGGCCAACCTCGCCCTAGAGCGGCTTTGTAAATAAACAAAAGTCTAACATTTGTTCCCCTATCACAGTTCATCACTGAGGACCTGGTGGCGGTTTGGGTTAAAATACCCACTGCCCATGGCGAGCAGGAGGCAGTGCTGGCCTCTGCTTATCTACCCGGCGATACTGACGATGTGCCTCCGGCGGCTGTACCCTGGTAGAGCACTGCCAGAGAAATCGGCTCCGGTGGACAATTGCTTGCGATGCGCATCACACGGTCTGGGGGAGCAGCAACATCAACAAAAGAGGTGAGTACCTTCTTGAGTACTTAATTAGTAAAAACATAGGTTTACTAAATCAGGGCAGCGAACCTACATTTATCAATGCAATTAGAGAGGAAATCCTCGACCTAACTCTCTGCAGTCTGAATATGTTGTCCGTTGTCTCAAACTGGCACGTTGCGAATGAGATCACTATGTCAGATCACCAGCACATCAGATTTGATATAGGAGGTGCCTTGCAATGTAGCCTAGTTACTAGAAATCCCAAAAACACAAACTTTTCTGTTTTGAACTTGAGCAATCCAGAGACTGCTCCACCCGTCCGATATTAACCATAGACGAGTTAGAGCGTGAGGCTACTGTGCTTCATACAAACATTGAATCGGTATATCACGTCAGCTGCGAACAAAAAGTTCGTAAGATCAGTCAGGCTGTTCCCTGGTGGAACAAGAGCTTTGACGAAGGCTCTTCAATAAGGCGAGAAAAGGGAAGGTCACTTGGCATTTGTACGTTGAAAAAGCCAGATGGAACACACACAAACAACCCAAAGGAAACGAGTAGTCTGCTCCTAACTACTCACTTTCCTGGGTGCGTGGCCATGGAGCAACCCATCTCAGAAAGTGAGGCACCAAGCTACCTATTGTGGCAGACTCCAATAGGGCTGAAGGAAGGGAACCCCCCTATCAATCAGAACGTATTGGAAACATGCCCTTTAGACTGTTTCATAAAAATAGCGTACAATGGGCCATACAAAGTTTTAGTCCATCCCCTGGACCAGATGGAATTTATCCATGCCTATTGCAGCAGGGACTGCACCAATTCGCACTCCCCCTGGTCCGTCTATTCCGAGCTAGTCTCGTGCTTGGACACATACCAAGCAAATGGGATAAAGTGAAAGTTGTGTTTATTCCAAATGTAGGGAAGAAAGATTAACAACTGCCTAAATGCTATAGACCAATTTGTCTTAGCTCCTTCCTTCTTAAAACTATGGAAAAGATAATTGACCAGCACATCAGGGAAGTGCATCTCAAGCATCTTCCCCTACATAAGTACCAATATGCGTGCCATGACCTCAATCACAGCAACAAGGAGAGGCACTCAAGGGGGAGTACTCTCTCCTCTCTTGTGGACTCTGGTCATAGACGAGCTACTGTTTGAGCTCAACAACCTAGGGTTCCCCACTCAGGGCTACGCTGATGATCTAGTCATCTATATAGTGGGCTGGCATGAGCAAACCATCTCGGATCGCATGCAGCAAGCCCTCAATATAGCCAATAGATGGTGTCAGGATAAAGGACTATCCATAAACCCGTCTAAAACTGTTCTAATTCCATTTACCAGAAAAAGGTCTCTCTCTCTCTCTGACAAGACCATCCCTAAATGGATCAACCATTGACTTTTCGGTTGAAGCCAACTACCTGGGAGTTATACTTGACTCCAAGCTCAACTGGAACGCACACCTTAAAAAAACCATTAATAAAGCCACTCCTGCATACTTTGCTTGCAATAGGCTTTTAGGTAGAACATGGGGCCTAAGTCCCAAACAGATCTACTGGTCTTTTAACACTGTGGTAAAACCGGTCATAACCTATGCATCTACCCAGAAGACAGCTCCGACTGCACTTACTAAAATACAACGACTTGTCTGCATAGGCATCAGTGGCCCAGCCCAGTGGATCACAAACACTGACGGATCGAAATTGGAAAACGGTGACACCGGAGCTGGTATTTTCGGACCAAGGTTCAACAAATCCATAGCCATGGGAAAGTCTCCAACCATTTTCCAAGCAGACATACACGCCATAGAAATCTGTGCTCGTGAATGCCTTCGCAGGAATATGCAAGGCGCACGGATTTATATCTTCTCTGACAGTCAGGCGGCGGTCATAGCGCTGAGATCTTTTACGATCACCTCCAGACTTGTAGAAAACTGTTTCCAGCAGCTGAACGCCCTTGCCTCCAAAAACACCTTAACGGTGGGCTGGGTGCCAGGGCATGAAGACCATATAGGAAACGAGGTGGCAGACTCCCTAGCAAAACGCGGGGCGATGACACCGCTAATCGGCCCTGAACCATTCTGTGGACTTTCGAAAGGACACAAAAGGGAACTGGTCAGGAAATGGGAGGAAAAGCAGATAAGTCGTCACTGGACCGAAAGTGCAGGGCTAAGACAAGCCAAATTATTTTTCGTCCCCCAGATGTCGCGATCCAAACGCATCATCAATCTAAAAAAGAGTGAGATTCGCACTCTAAAAGGCTAACTAACAGATCACTGCAACCTAAGGTATCACCTTAAAAAAATTAATGCTTTCTGAAATCGACACATGTAGATTCTGTAAGCTGGAGCCAGAAACATCAGAACATGTTCTATGTGAATGCCCTCACTAATCAGACGTCGACTTCAACAACTAGGAGGTGAACTTATCCCCCCCTACAGGATTTGGGAACAGATAGACCTCGCCAAAGTGCTCTCCTTTATCAGAAGCCTAGGTATAGAGGCTCTACCTTAATCCTACAGGCCGGCACAAAAGACCTAACATCTGGTCGCGGTGCAACAAGGCCTTAGTAATAATAATAATAATAATCCATGCCACGAATTCTGTGTTCACCCCTATCGCACTGACGAATGTATCCCTTGCTAATGGATAAACAGACCACTCCGTGGGTCTTGCGATAAGTCTAGAGTAAGATTTTATGTTAGTTACCTAAGCTAGGATCTATATAAACCGGAGACCTCTCCTAATAAAATCAGTTTGAAATATTAACTCAGCAAATGAAGACGTCGTATTTATAGGGCGTTCTTTTTATTTTGGTCCTTCGAGGCACTCAGTAACTTTCCCCCTTGTGGTAAGAGGTTCAGAGTTTAAAACCAGCACCTTAAAAATCTGTATGTAGTGCAAAGTCACCTGCAGTTAAGGTTGCAAAAATAAATATCTCTTGTTTCCCCACACCCGTGGTAAGGAACAAAGAATTAAATATAAAGCAAAAAGATATACAAGAATCTTTTATGTTTTAAGAATTTGGACTCACTGAAATCCAGCCGGTTGAAAAAAATAAAAACAAAAGTAAAAAGTGATTGCGATGAAGGTGAACCGCTTATTCATTAGCTATTAAAAAACAAAACTGTCCTTATCGCAAAAATACAAAAACAGTTCTCTAACAGTACAAACAAACAAATAATAAAATACAACAAAAATATATATAAATTCAAAAACCAAAATCAGCCCTAGAAGTAAGACAACAGCAGCGCCTACAACAACATCGCCTACAACAACAGCGCCTACAACAACAGCGCCTACCAACAGCAGCGCCTACATCAGCAGCGGCAACAACATCAGCACGGACAACAGCGGCAGCGGCGACGACAAACATCGGCAGCGACCACAGATAAGATATACTAAGTTATTTTAATATGTTGTCCGAGAAAATAATAAGTCTGCTTAAAAAGCAAGCGGACATTAATAAAACCTGCAAGCAAAAAGCTGCAGGTCTGAAGGAATATTCCAAAGACCAAATAGAATACATAGAAAGGTTGGAAGAAGAATTTATAGCCAAATTAGGTCCGATAGACCACGAATACGTTGTTAAAAAGAGGAATGATCAGGTGCTGATAATATTAAAAGAATTAAAAATAGATTCGTTAAAGCCAGCAGTAGGTGAAGGAAACCAAGCACTGGAACTAATAAATATTAAAATTAAACAGCTTAGGGAGTACTTAGAAGAGACATTTCTGCGGATTAGAAAAAATAAAATTCATTTTCTCTGGCAGGATATTTCAGAGCTAAAAATAAAAGTTGTTGGTAGCTTAGAATTCAATTTAACCCTTAGCGAGCTAGGCCGGTCTCCAGACTAACCATGGCCGTCGGCAGGACATTGACGCTGTGCCGTTGGAGGTGAGTGGAGAGCGTTGGACCCGGTGACGAGGAGGCTGAGCGCGGCGGAGAGGCGAGCGCTCTGCGAGCTGGCGGATCTGGCCGGCGCGAGCGCTGCAGAGAAGCGGACGATGCCGATCGTCTTGGAGGCGCGAGCGCTTGGCGAGCTGGCGGATCTTGCCGGCGCGAACGCTGCAGAGAAGCGGACGATGCCGCTCGTCTTGGAGGCGCGAGCGCTTGGCGAGCTGGCGGATCTTGCCGGCGCGAACGCTGCTGAGAAGCGGTACGTCGCTGGGAACTGGGAGGCTCCGTCATATGGAGCAGCGTGTGGTGGTTCCGGTCGCAAATCTTGCTTCGACAGCTCCCTTGCGAATGCTAATGGGCGAGGCAATTCGCGCAGTACTTGTTTATGAGCACCGCTCGGAGCCGCTTCTTAGCGCTCAGCTTTTGGAACCTCTGACACCTTTTCAGAGGGTGAATTCCTCGGCAGACTCGGCATCGATAGGACTGCGTACCTCGCGTACGCCTGCTCTCCAATGCTTGGACGCTGCGTTGACGTGGAGCCATTCTCAATGAATCTGACGGTGAATTATGGAAAAAGAAAAAAACAAATGGGGATGTTTTATGCTGTAGTGTTGCGTGCTTATGAACTATGGATGGCAGAAAGAAGAATACTAGGTAGAAGATGTGGAAGGCGCCCCGGTAAGAGAACAACCTTAGTTACTGGACGCCGGACAACACCGCGTGCCGTACGGATGTCGACTACGCGGACGTTACCATCGGCTCCTGGAAAGACGGAATCTATTCTACCCAGTCGCCACTCATTCGAGGGCAGATTGTCGTCCTTGATGACGACCATGTCATCGGCGCGAAGATTTTCCGTGGGCAATTGCCACTTGTTGCGCTTGTGGAGCTCCTTTAGATACTCTTCCTTCCACCGAGCGCGGAATTGCTGATGTAGGGACTTTAAGTGCTGCCACCGGTTCACAATGGACTTGGATTCTCCCTTCACTTCGGGTTCCACTATAGACAGAAGAGGCCCACCAACAAGAAAGTGCCCCGGTGTCAACGCTAAGAGATCAGTTGGATCCTCAGACATGGGAGATAGCGGTCTGGAGTTTAGACACGCTTCGATTTTAGCTAGGAGGGTGGAAAGCTCTTCAAACGTGTACTTTCGCGTAGCGGTGGACTTATAAAACAAGGTTTTGAAACTCTTGACACCCGCTTCCCAGAGGCCTCCCATATGGGGTGCCCCAGGAGGAATGAATTGCCAGTTGAGCTGCTGATGACTATACGCATCAGTCACAGACTCTTTACTGCTTGTAAAAATCTCGGGAGAGCACGGTGGCAGCGCCGACAAAGGTCTTCCCATTGTCGGACTGAACTTGACGAGGACAACCTCTTCTGGATACGAACCGAGCGAAAGCGGCAAGAAATTTCTCGGTCGTCAGATCGGATGTAGGCTCTAGATGGATGGCCTTTGTAGAAAAACAGACGAAAACCAACACATACCCTTTGTAATAAGACAAGCTCTTCCAGTGTAATTTTTATGTCAAAAGGGCCGGCGTAGTCCATACCTGTGTACGTGAATGGTCGGGAAAAAGAAACTCTCTTTCGGAAAATTTCCCATCATCTGGACTTGCAATCTCTTCTTGTGAATAACGCAGACCTTGCAGGAGTTAATAACTGCCTTCACCAAGTTCTTTATCTTCGGAACCCAGTATCTTGACCGGGTGAGACGTACCACTAACTGGTTACCTCCGTGTAACGTTATGAGATGCGTAAAGTTTACCAGTAGTCGCGAGAGTGCACATTCGTACGGGAGGATTATAGGATGTCGTTCATCATATCGCAAATTTTCGGAGGCAGTTATGCGGCCGCATGCCCTTATAAGTCCCTTCTGATCTAGAAAGGGGTTCAAGGAGAGGATTGAACTTGACGCAGACACAGGACGCTTTTGACTCAAGCAGCGATATTCATTAGCAAAATATCTGCGCTGAGTGCCAATGACCATGAGCCGTTCAGCGGCGACAAGCTCTGGGCCTCTAGACGGACCTCTTTAATCGGCGACTGTTTCCTGCATCGCTGGACAAATCGATGGACATACGCGAGGACACGCAAAGCTCTATCTAACTTGGAAAAGCGATTTAGGATGTCTTCTGTCGGAATGGACGCCACATGGGCCTTGACAGGACGCTTTTCTATCTCGGTCACCCGTGAGTCGGTGCTTTGGCTAGGCCACTGATCTCGTGGCTGTTGCAACCAAGTTGGGCCATGCCACCAAAGAGGGTTATTTACCAGTTCTTGAAGGGGCACTCCTCGACTAGCCAAGTCAGCTGGATTATGTTCGGATTGAATATGCGACCAATTAGCTGCCTCTGTGGACTGGGTAATCTTTGTTACCCGGTTGGCAACGAACGTTGTCCACTGGCATGCTGGTTTGGCTAACCATGCGAGCACAATCGTGGAATCGGTCCAACAATGGAGTTTCGAGGAAAGCATCGGCATATTGGGGAGAATGGATTCGGCCATCTCGGATAACAGTAGAGCTCCACACAGTTCTAACCTGGGAAGCGACACAGTTTTGACTGGCGCAACGCGCGTCTTGGCCGTGAGAAGATGTACTACCGTCGTATGCCCCATTTCTACGCGCACATAGATCGCAGCGCCGTAAGCTTTTGAGAGGCGTCACAGAATCCGTGATGCTCTACTCGGAATTCTGGGCGAAAGGAAACCCATCGGGGAATTTGAACTTGATCTAGGACCGAGTAACTTTGGAGAAAATCGCGCCACCTTTGGCACAGCTCGAGTGGAAGTTCATCGTCCCACCCTAGCTCCTGAAGCCAAATCTCTTGCATAAAGATTTTGGCACACACCACAAATGGAGCTAGCCAGCCGGCTGGATCAAACAACTTTGCAATTTGGGAAAGGACCTGACGTTTGGTGGGGAGATTTCCGTTGTCAAAACTGGTGGGACGAAGAAAAATTCATCAGACGTCGCTTTCCAACGTACGCCGAGAGTTTTGGCTGTACTTTCAGTGTCGATCTCGAGGAAGTCGGCGTTCAGAAGATGATCGCTTTTGATATGAGCTAAGATTTCCTTGTGGTTGGAGGTCCATTTTCTTAATGGAAAACCTGCGGAATCTAGGGCACTTTGTAGCTCCCGAACAATGAGCTGAGCGTCCTCTGCGGAGTCAGCTCCCGCAAGAACATCATCGACATACATGTAGTTGCGAATTACATTGCTCGCTCTTGGATGGCTCAGCTGCACGTCTGTCGCCAGCTGTTGCAGAACTCTAATCGCCAGGAAGGGCGCACAGTTGACTCAAACGTTACCGTCTTGAGCTCAAAGTCTCGAATATGCCCCTCGCAGTTGCGGAATAAAATGCGTTGGAACGGTGTGTTTTGGGTCTACCCAGATTTGGCGATACATTTTCTCGATGTCTGCACTATAAACGTATCGGAAATAACGCCATTTTAAGATTTGGATGGTCAAGTCGGACTGTAAAACTGGGCCAGCATGGAGGATGTCATTTAGGCTGACCCCATTTTCTGAAGGGCTGGAAGCATTAAATACCACCCGAAGCTTGGTGGTTGTACTTTCCGGCTTGAGCTCGGCATGATGCGGAAGGTAATAGCAGGCAGCATCGTGGGTGGGATGTACCTCTCTCATATGGTTGAGATCAAGATATTCTTGTATCACGGAGTCATACTTAGTTTTCTGTTGACTATCCCTTTTAGGCGTTGCTCATTTCTTAAAAATTGGGCTAACGCAAAGGATCTGGAATATCCAAGGGCGGAATTAACGTTTTCGGAATCACGGAACGGAAGGCTTACGACATATCTGCCGCTATTGTCTCTTGTAGTCGTCCGGAGGAAATTCTCTTCACAGGTCACATCAGATGCTTTTGCCACTTTTACTGGCAGATCTTCCACCTCCCAAAATTTGGTGAGAAGTTTATCTAGGGAGGTGTCCGCCGTGTGGGAAATTCGCGTGGAAAAGGCGGAAATTGTATTTGTCCTTGACGCAGGCACTGGTCCTGTTAGGATCCAGCCGAAAATTGTCTCTTGACCGAAAAGAGAGCCACAGATGTTCGGTCGGGTACCGCTTAGGAGAATGGATGGGAGTATATCGGCCCCGATCAGAAGATCTATTTGCGCGCTCGTAAAACTTTGGATCCGCTAGTGGAAGTTCGGGAATGTCCCGTAGAAAATGTTGCGGAATCGGACAGGATGGAAGATTTCCCGCTAGTTGCGGAAGAACGTAGGCAGTCGTACTCAACTGCAAGCTGGGCCGGTTTGGCGAACGAATCGTCAACTGACAGAGCTTTTAGATTCAGCGGATACGGTCTGATTTAAGCCTGACACCTGAGCTTGGATAACTTGATGAGGCAATTTTATTAAGTTGAAGAGCCGCTCAGTGATGAAAGTCGCCTCAGAGCCTGAATCTATCAGCGCACGAGCTTTGAAATTGGAACCCAGGTGGGTAATATCTATTATGGCGGTGCCCAGCAAAACCGATCTATACCCCGTCGCAAAGTAATTTTGCACAGTGGAGTCCGTAGCAACGGTAGCCGCGGGAACGGGTGTATTTGGACTTGATCTGGGTGACGTAGTCGGATTGGAAGGCGCTGGGTGTGAGTTGCCTCGGTGCAGAAGCGTGTGATGGCGGCCACGGCACGTGAAGCAGTTGTGAGTGCTTTCGCAATCACGCTGCTGATGGCCTCGTGCAAAACAGTTCAGGCACAGCCTCTTCTCTTTATGTAATTGGATCGCTCATCGACAGACATCCGGAGAAAACGGGGCATGTGCGTACGGGATGGTTTTCCCGATTACACAAATCGCACCCTCTAGATCTGGGTGCTACTCTTGCCTCGTAGGAATTTATCCTCCGGGACGCGGAATTAGAAGTCGATGCTCTGGGCTGGGACTGACTGAAGCCTGATGGTCGCACGTCATCTATGGCTTCTAGTGTTCGGTGACGCTCAGTTAGGAAACCATTAAGTTCCTGCCAAGTAGGAATATAAGCCTTGTCGTGTAGCAACTGCTCCCATAAGGAAAGCGTGAGCTTCGGGAGTTTGGCGGAGCACATGTAAACAAGAATGCAATCCCAATTATCAATATTGATTCCGCACATTTCTAGCGCCTCGAGGCACCCTTGGATGGTGCTTTGCAATTCTCGTAAAGCTGTCCCAGATTCCTGAGTGACTGACTGCACATTAAACAATATTTTTAGTTGGCTGTTTACTAACAATCGTTTGTTTTCGAAACGCTCAGTTAGGTTAGCCCAGGCTGAGCGAAACCATCGTTAGTAAGAGGCGCCTTGAAACTATGGTGTGTGCGTCGCCGCTCGTTTTGGCGTTAAGGTGGAATAATTTTTCGACCGGCGTTAGCCTCGAATTGTTAATATAAATGGCCGTAAACAGATCCCTAAAGGTTGGCCAGCGAAGATAATCACCGGTGAAAACCTCGGTATCGCAAGGAGGAAGCCGGCAGCCTGACGGAATATATGTCTGGGAAGGATCAGCTGGTGTTGCGGGAAGTTGCGGAAGTTGGGGAGTTTGCGCTATCATGTCTGCTATCTGGGCACCACACCTTTCGTACGCGCTGTAACAATAGCCGTACTTGGCTCGGAGAACTGGCAAGCTCTCAGCTGCACTATCTCCGGCGGCTACAAAGCACGTGGTACATGCATCGTACTCCTTTTTGATGCGGACCCATACCTCTCGGATTTCGTCTCGGCGAATATTGAGGACGGATAGCGTAGGAGGAACAGCCGAGGGAATGTTTATTCGGGATTCCAATTCGGACAGTCGATCTGAGACTTCAATAAATTGCTTTAGGGCGAGTTCGGCAGCCGTTGCAGCCATTTTTGTGCTGGCACGCGTTATTCTTTCGACTGGAGAAGGAGATCGTTTGGGAGGTGGCGACTTTACCTTTTTAGGTGTGGGCGACCTTACCGTAATCTTTGGTATATTTTGTGTTGGAACAGGGGATACTTTGCTAGAGCTTTCCCTGGACATACCAAAACAATGTGTAACTGCTCTATTTCAGTGGAGAGGGCGCTTTGTTTTCGTTTTGCCAAATATTAGAATGTGCGGAATATTTGTATGCGAGGATATGATTCGCTTTGGCTCGGATTCTTTGGTATAAAAACAAAAAAAACCACAGGAAAAAAATTACCCAAAATTTACACGACTATGAAGGGACTGGGTCGTGTTGAGTGGGGATTTTATTTTATTTATATTTTTTTCTCTCGTTTTTTGGTTAAATAAATTTCAGAAAAAAAAAATACTGAAAAATGCAAAAAAAAATACCGAAAAGAGTACCGAACCTGTTTGTTTGAATCGAGGAGTATTTTTTCTCGTTGTTTGGTCTCTAGGAACAGAAAAGAAAAAATACCGTGATGGTCACCCTGATGTTCACCGTGATGGTCACCCGGATGTTCACCGTGATGTTCACCCTCGGCTTTGTTGAACAAAAAACGAAATATGGAAATGCCAATTAAATTTGGTTTTGTATTTGTCGGGATTGTTGTTGGTATTTAATTTTCTTGATCGGAATTATTGTTGTTATTTAATTTTTTGGTCGGAATAAAATTGATCGGGATGGTAATGTACTAAAATTGTGTCGTGCACAAAGCTCTTCTTATATTCGGCTAAGTGTATGTATTCTGGAGTACACGGGAAGAAGTGCATGAGAGCTTGGACGTATGTATGTATGTCTATGCGGCTGTATGTATGTATGCTGGAGTACACGGGAATAAGTGCAAGAGAGCTTGGACGTATTTATGTATGGATGTATATGCGTTACCGCATGTGTGTATGGAATTAATGTATGGAATTAAAGAAAAACACTGGGAACAAACAGTTTTCGCCGTCGGTATGGAAATCTTATTTATTTTATATTTGGGTTGACCGACGGAAAATTTTTGATCGCTGCAGGATTTAGAAAATATGTATGCAATATATGTATACATATATGATATTTAGGAAAAATATATGGCCGGTAATATGTTATGTAAATGGCGGCAAAATGTATGTATAAGTCTAGCCGGTAATATATATGAGTTAAAAGTTTAGATAATATTTTTATTAAAAAAATATAAACTTTCTTTATTGAGTGCAATTTTACAACTGATTTTTCTTATGCTAATGATTAATAATGTAACCTATGCTTCATTGGTTTGCTGCTGCCGCTTCTGCCGCTGCTGCTGCCTCTGCTGACGTTCTCTGCTGCTATCGTTGAACATCGCTGTTGTCGCTGATGTGGTCGGTCCTAATTGGTCGCTGTCGCTGATATTGCTGATGCTGATATTGCTGCTGCCGCGGTGCAGTTGACCGTTTCTTATTCTAATTGGTCAATGTAATTTGGCAATAATTGTCGTTGCCAAATGCGCACTGTGTTGGGTTCAGTCACCCAGCGTTGAAGCTTTCCCACGATCGTAGAGTAGGAAGTGAAGAAGTGAAAACTCAGCGCAAGTGGCTGCTGAACTCAATTGGGGACATATTGGGAAACATTCCGGCCAATAACTTTATATGTTGGGAAATCGGTGCTAATGCACTCACACTCGTAATCTATTTGATGTTGTTCAGATTTCTGCGCGTGTGGCGATACTCTTACTTTGGTTGAGCATTTAGCATTCTGGGTGTTAACTCCTCCCCTTAAACGCGACTGTCCTCGGTCGCAACGTAAAAGAGTACAGATCCGGAAGGGGATGGCTCTTCAATTGTTTTCGCTGGAGCTGGTAAGCCTTCCGTTGGTTTGCGCCTTCGCATAAATCGTGTGATCAGTCCTACGATAACTACGAATAGGATGATGGTGGATCCATAATTCAGGGAAGAATCTATAATTCCTTCGCTTCTGAGTTTCTCTAGTACTCTTGTGTTGTTTATGTTAAGTTCCTTGACCATTTGTAGTGACAGTACTTCATCTATTTTCGACTTTTCCGCTGCTAATTGAAAAGTGGGGTTCCGGTTCAACCGGGCTGGTTTCTTTAGACTTGTAGATGTTTTCTCCAATTGTTACTGTAGAGTTCCTGTATTGGATTATAAATGAGCCCTGTAGTTTTAGGAGTTTTTCGTCCAACGAGACAAGTCCGCTGAAGTCGTTCAACAGTAGAGTTCCTGGCAATATTTCCTCGAAATCGGGAATGTGTTGATTGTTGACCATTTTGCATACTGGTTCCTTAAGGTTGAGCAGAGCGTTTACGCAAGTATCGTTACTTAAGTCTAGCAATTTTTCGGAATTACAAATAGTTTTATCGTTATGTGCCTCGCAAGGTTCTGTTATTGCAAATAGTTGTTTCTTACATTCTAGTAGATTTTCATATTTTAAATCGGTTATTATATGGGCTTTTTTAGTGCTTTTACTTTTAATGTTCTGCAAGTGCCTTTATTAATTGTTGGTAAGCTAATAATGTAAATGAGGTCGTGGCCATTGGTGGCAAGTTTGACTTTAGCAAATTCTAAGAGTTCTTCTATATCAAAAATAAACTGTTTTCTTTAAAAATGTTTTCTACAATGCTGGTTTCTTTTGCTGAGAAAATAAATGAATTTACTGTGTTAGATTTTGCCCAAGTTATTGCGTACAGAATGTTTGTAATTTCTTCTTTAATTAATTGTATTTTATATTTTAAAATATTGGCTTTTGATCCATTATTCCTTCCGAGTTTTGAGTAAATTTTATCATTGCATTTGTGACATTACTGAGTTGATTTATTTTTTCGTTAATAAGCCGGTTTATAACTACTTGTCTGTTATTATTTTCAAGCTGTTCGTTTATCTTATTTTCTATGACCTCATAATCATGATGATCTGGTGATCCTGCCAGCCACTTCCATGCTGTCCCTATTGCTTCTATTGCTCTTTTGATCTTTTTGTGTTTGTAGTCTGCGTAAGTCGGATTTTATTTGTTTTAGTTCGTACGAAAGATATGGTTGAAGCGGATGAGATGAAATAAGTGATTTAAATGATTCCTCTAAAGTTGCAAATGTCTCTTCGTAGCTGGTCAAGTTGAAAATGTGGATGATTTTAAACGTTCCGTCTTGTTTGGCTGCTAGTCCGGTTTCGAGTGAAATAAGTTGGGAGTTTGAATAATCAAGGACCGTGGTAATACCCAGGCAGGTTGGTAAAAAATAGTCTGAAAAATTATGTTTTAATATTATTTTTGTGGATTATTTTTCCGCTTTGAGTTTTAATGGTGGTGTTTTTATTTTCAGCCACATTTTTTCTTTTTTATACCTAGGTGTTAGTTTTGACCCTAATCTTTTATCGATTTTAACGTGTACTATTTCGCCTGTATTTTTAAGCACCTTAAAATTTCGGATAGTGTCGAGTGGAACCTTTCTACTTGTCCATTACTTGTTGATGCGTATGGGGCAGTGGTGTGCACTGAGATTTTAAGTTGATCTTCCAGCATGAATTTTATAGCTGCAGAACATAAAGAACGTTCGTTATCCATTATTATCCATTTCGGCATACCGAAAGCGATAAGCATTTCTCTTAAGGGGTTTTTAATATCTTCAGCTGCCCTTGACTGTAAAATTTTTACTTGAGCGTATTTGGAAAATTTGTCGATACCTGTTAATATGCTGTTTTTTTCTGTGATATAAATATCTACATGGACTATTTCTCCTGGATATTTGGGGATAGGTGTTGGTTGAATTTCGATTTTTGGCGGATGCCTATCGTATTTAGATTCTTTACAGGTCTGGCAGGACTGAACTATTGCTTGAATTTTCTTTTGAGCTTGAGGGAAAAATAATTCTTAAGTATTTGTATTTTATTTTCTTTCGCATCTCTATGGGCTCTCTTGTGTTCTAGGGTTATTATTTCGTTTTGTTGTAATTCGGACGTGACGTCGTCTACTTGATTTTGCGTGAACCTTACTTTATATGAACTGAAATATGTGGGGTAAATATTTTGTATTTTTCCCATTACTTCTTCGGAAGTAAAAATTCCGTTTATTAATCTGGGGTCTAATCTGCGTGTTAGGATTGCTATTATTTGTTCTTCTGTGTACTCTCTTCTTTTTATTATGTGTCTGTGGTAAGTTGGGAATGGAATTTCGAAAATATCTGAGTCCGTTTCATCGATAAGCAGGAATAATTGATTTTGAAAACATTAATGGGAGCTTCTACAGAAAATATAAGATTGTGAGATGAGCTTTCGTCGCTATGAATGGTTGCTGTGGAGCTGAGTGAATTTATTTCGGCTGGGGCTCTAGAAAGTGAGTCAGCTACTACATTAGCTACTCCTGGCTTGTATTTAATTTCGTGATTATATTCGCCAATAAGGTCTCTCCATCGTTTTAGTTTCGCGTTATGATTATTGACACTATTTGAAAACTTAGAGGCTGGTGATCTGTGTATATTACTACTTTCGAATATCCGTAAAGATAATGTCTCAGGCTTTGAAGTGCCCACACAATGGCTAACATTTCTCTTTCGTTTGTTGCATAATTTTCTTCGGTTTTGAGAGTGTACGTGAGATAAATGTTATTGGTCTATGGTTTTGTTCTAAGACTGCGCCTATTGCGTAACTTGACGCGTCGGTTGTAAGCTGTTCTTTCCAAAATCTGGGTATGCAAGGGTGACGTCTCGGGAGATGAGTGTATTTTTAATTTTTCGAAAGCCTTTATTGCTTCTTTGTCCAAGTTAATAGCTGTCCTGCTTGATTTATTTTTGATATGCGGCCTTCTTCTCCTCGGAGGAGAATGGTTAGTGGTTTGGCTATTTTGCATAATCTTTAATAAATCTTCTATAATACCCTGTCATGCCTAAGAAAGATCGTAGGTCTCTTAACGTTTTTGGGACCGGGAATTTTGAAACTGCTCTTATTTTGTCAATATTTGTCTTAACTCCGTCTTGTGAGATTGTATACCCTAAAAATCTACTTCGTTTTTGAAAAATGACATTTCTCTATTTGTACCCTCATGTTTGCGTCTTGTAGTGTTGAAAATACTTTTCGAGGTTCTGACCGTGCTCTATTTCGTTTTGCTAAAAACGATTATGTCGTCAACGTACACATAGCAAATTTTCCCTATGTATTCCCTCAGGATGTCGTCCAAGGCTCTTTGGAATATAGATGGGGAGTTTTGAGACCAAATGGAAGCCTGGTGAATTCATATTTTCCACCGTTTACGGCAAAGGCTGTTTTTCGATATCTGTTTCTTTTAGTGGGATTTGATGAAATCCACTTTTAAGATCTAACACTGAGAAATATTTGTTATCCCCTAGCTGTGCAATAATTTCGCCAATTTCTGGGATAGGGTACCGATCTGAGATAGTGACATCGTTGAGTTTCCTGTAGTCTATTACCAATCTATACTTTTTTCTTCGGACTGACCTGACTTTTTGGAACTACCCAAACGGGTGCATTATACGGAGAACGTGAAGGTCTAATAATGCCATCTTCGAGCATTTCGTTTATCTGCTTTTCTACTTCCTGTCTTAGTGAAGCTGGGTATGGGTAGTGTTTTCCATAAACTGGGGAGTCTGATGAAGTTCTTATTTCTCCTACCACTTTAGTAGTGTATGCTAATTTTGTGTCTGGGTCGGCGAATAAGTTTTTGTGGCTTTGAACAAGGTTTTCTATAATTATTTTTGTGACTCGGTCATATGACTGACTTGTGGTCCTATTGTGTTAACGGCTTGTGCGGCTAATTGGTGAATTTTAATTTTCCTTTTATTTTCAAGAATTAGTGTATCATTTTGACGTCTATAATTGCGCCTAATAATTTCATTGTATCGTTTCCTAATATGCCGTGGAATGTTTTAGTGTATCTAGTAAAAAATTTCATTGGTTTATCTGAGATATTGGGAAGTTTAAGAATCGTGTGTTGTGTAATTTCATTGTTGCCTCCCACAGAGCTGACTGAAAAGCTTTTCTCATTTGGTTTTGGGAGTGGTACCAGTTGTGTTTGAATGTAATTCTGGTTTGAACCTGTGTCTATTAGGAATTTTAAGATTTTTCCGTTCCCCGTCGTTACTTTAAAGTAAGGTAATGAGGAACGATTTATTCTAAAAATGGAGCTCGGACATGTCAATGTATTCTTGTTGTTCGGTATCAATTTGCCAAGTAAATTCTTCTTGAAGTTCGCCTATATTATTGTGTTCTGCCATTTCGTAATATTCTTGCTCTGCACTAGTTGTATCTTCTTGTGTTTCCTGTTGTGTAGTAGTTTCTGACTCGGTTTGAGTATGAAATTGTCTTGGCATCTTGCTAGTGTTCTGAACATTAGAAGTGCTAAGAGGTCGTTTCCCAAAATAATCATTGTTCGCCGGCTTATTCATATAGTTGATATGACGCGAACGAATTGTTTGATCAACCTCCATAGGTACTGCTTTTGGTTGGGGTCGCTTGGGCGGTGTCGGAGAAATATAGGGTGCTAATGGTTTTGCTTGGCTTGAATTAGCTTGGTTGTAAAAATTAGGTTGGGTGGTTTGTGTGAAGGGGAATTTTCCGGTTGCGGCTACTACCTGCATCTGTTTAGGATTGTAGTATAAATGGGGATGAAAATTTTGTTTGGCTCCTACCATTCGGAACGGTTGGTGGGTTCTTGGTGGTAGTGTAGGCGGTTTTCCTGAGTAAATGCTTTTGGGGGTTTGGTTGTTTCTAGTGGTCTGATTCTCGAGCAAACTACATAGGTGTAGTGCATGCCCCAAGTCGTGCGGTTCTTTGATCGCTAACAGTTGAGCTAGATTTCCGTTTAGGCCTCTAACAAAAGTATCTAAAGCTTTCTCCCTGTACATAGTCGTCAAAGATTGTATGGTCTCCTGTGAAGCATCCAGATTACTAACTTGGTTCAAGATTAAGGATAGCTGTTGGTAGACTGTTTGGTAGAACTCAACTATAGTATTGTTTCCTTGAGCAAGGGCATAAAGCTGGTACTCTAAAGTTTTAAGGTCTCGTTTGTCGGCAAAATGCGATGTAAGGCATTTCATAATAGCTGGCCAGTCAAGTGGGGTGTTGTATGATTCTAACACTGCGTCTGCTTGTCCCGTAATTTTATTGCGGACTGCTAAAAGAATGCCATAATATTTTGGCGAACCGATTCTACCTTCATAGATTTTTAAAACTCGTGCTACGCTCTTTTTCCATGAGGAAAATTCACTTTTGTTTCCTGAAAATTCTCTAAGCGATCGTACAATGTCCGATATTTTGTCTAATTCACTAAGGTTGTGTGCTAGTTCTCGTCTGATTGTTTGATCTGTATATTGCGAAAAATCATTATTGGGTTTAATTATTTCCTTCACTAAGCCACTTAATTTGGTTTCTAAGACGCCTTTTATTATTTCTTCGATATCTCTCTCAGTCATGAGTCGCGCGTTGCTAGTTGCGGAAGGGCCTACAAGGTTTCCTAGTCGGTCTGCTAAATCTTGGTCTGGCATTTTAGTTATGGTTTGTGGTCACGATATTTGAACAGTTGATTAAAGGGATGAATTTATATTTTAGAAAATTTTTTGATAGGTACTCAGAATTCGGGGTGAAAATAATTAATTATTTTGTGCTATAAATATTATAAAGTTTGATTTAGATTTTGATTTTTGGATTTTAGATTTTTTCTGTGTTTTCTTAATTTTGAATTTAGATTTTTAATCCTTAAATAATTTTTGTTTAAATTTGATAGGTAACAAAATTTTTTATAGAAAATTTAGCGATCGATTTAATTTAATTTAAAAATTCTTTGATTCTTTGTTTGTTGTTTGTTTATTAATTTAATTTTTTGATAGTTCCTTTTTAATGGAATTTGTTTGTCGCTTGACGATTATTGTCTCCTTTGTTGTTTGGAGTATTTGCTTACAAAATAATCATATCTCGGTGTGCTCTCGTGCCGGTAATCTTGTGTTTTTCCTTTTTGTCCCGCGTTGCAGCGATTTCTCCAGAATGCGGGTCTACTAGGGCACCTCCTTTACACCTTTCCTTGCACGTTCCTCCGAACGGGTACTAGAGGGAATCACAGCGATAAAATTTGGCCTGGTATGTCCACCGGGTACAAGTCCTTTTGTAGGAGTGTCCTTTTGTGGCGTTTTCTGGGACGGCACTTTAATTGTGGCACTTCCGGGCCTCGGTGGTCGGATTTTTCGTGCGGATTAGGCAGAATAATTTTTCCGAACCGGCAGGATTTTCTTTACTGCTCTACACGAGACGCGGAACTTGTATCCTTCGCGAACTTTATACCAGGTCCCTGTTCGGGCGCCAGTTAAAGTTTAGATAATATTTTTATTAAAAAATATAAACTTTCTTTATTGAGTGCAATTTTACAACTGATTTTTCTTATGCTAATGATTAATAATGTAACCTATGCTTCATTGGTTTGCTGCTGCCGCTTCTGCCGCTGCTGCTGCCTCTGCTGACGTTCTCTGCTGCTATCGTTGAACATCGCTGTTGTCGCTGATGTGGTCGGTCCTAATTGGTCGCTGTCGCTGATATTGCTGATGCTGATATTGCTGCTGCCGCGGTGCAGTTGACCGTTTCTTATTCTAATTGGTCAATGTAATTTGGCAATAATTGTCGTTGCCAAATGCGCACTGTGTTGGGTTCAGTCACCCAGCGTTGAAGCTTTCCCACGATCGTAGAGTAGGAAGTGAAGAAGTGAAAACTCAGCGCAAGTGGCTGCTGAACTCAATTGGGGACATATTGGGAAACATTCCGGCCAATAACTTTATATGTTGGGAAATCGGTGCTAATGCACTCACACTCGTAATCTATTTGATGTTGTTCAGATTTCTGCGCGTGTGGCGATACTCTTACTTTGGTTGAGCATTTAGCATTCTGGGTGTTAACTCATATATTGCAACTCCCCCAGCGTGGCCCACACGATCTGAGCGGTATAGGGTATACCCAGGACATTCATAACATGCATCTTTTACATTAGACTGAAACCATGTTTCAGATATGCACACAATATCGACGTTTGAATTGACAAATAAATACATGAACTCTTCCATTTTGTGACATAGACTCTGAGCGTTTAAGTGACATATCGTTAAACCTTGCTTGCGATTTTGGAGAATTCTAATTATTGCATGGTTATTTGAGTTTGGCATATCTAAGCGTTTGATTACTATTTACTATACAAATAAACATTATTGGCACATATTTAACACACACACGTACAAGATATATTATTTTTATAAAAAATTCTACATTAAAATTAAATACGAGATGCATCTCGAAAGCTATTATTTCCCCCAGTAGCAACAGCAGCATAGGTTAGGTTAGGTTAGGGCTGCGGCTGACACAAGGTCAACCCACTTAGGCCATCACTGGCCCATTGTGATACCGCATGGATCTTTTATACCCTCTTACCACAAAGTTAGAAAGAGTCCCAGCCCGTTTCTCTAATGAAACCTGCTATTTTCTTCGGGGGGACAGCTGCTAATTCAGCTAGATTGTGCAGAAAATATTCTCCTAAATACTTTTTCCTTCGCCTGATTAGGGCCACACAGGAGCAGAAGAAGTGCTCTACTGATTCTACTTCTTCCTCGTTTTGACAACTTCTACCGAAGTCGTTGTTTAGGACGTTTAGTCGGGATGCGTGGGCTCCTACGAGCCAGTGGCCTGTGATTGCTCTTATCACAGCTGAGCACTGTGTGCGATGTAGACTGAAAAGCATTTTTGTGCGTTTGACGTCGACTTTAGGCCATGTTTGGCGACTGATGTTGCAGTGTGTGATGTTGTTCCACATTTCTTGTACAAGGGATCTAAAAATTTCCCTTGTCCTGAGCTTAAAAGTGGCTAGGGGCATACGGAAGTCCTCCTTGTCTGGAAGGAGAACTGTGGTAGTGCCGCGTCTGGCCAGTTCATCAGCTATTTCGTTCCCCTCTATATTTTGGTGCCCTGGCACCCAGACTAGGGAGATAACGAACTGCTGTGCCATCTCTTGAAGAGATTTGCGGCAGTGGTTCACTATCGTCGAGTTTGAGGATAGCGCGCGAAGTGATTTTATTGCTGCCTGACTGTCTGAGTAAATGTTTATTACTCCGTTTATGAGGCTAGAGTGGCGTAGGCAACTAAGAGCCTCGCTTATGGCGAGAATCTCTGCCTGAAAAACGCTGCAGTAGTCCGGAAGACGAAAATGTATTTTAGTGTTGAGTTGTTCGCAGAAGACTCCTCCTCCAACTCGATTGTCGAGTTTGGAGCCGTCTGTGAAGAAATTTATGAAGTCCTTTTGTCCAAAGGGACTTGCCACCCAGGCCTCCCTGGAGGGAAAGACTGTTTTGAACGATGTAGAAGTGTGTTCTACGGGTATGCAATAATCTGTTAATTGCTTGCTTGCGCCCACTGATAGGATGGATGAGTGCCCAACAGCAGCATATGTTACAGATGAATTAAGAGCACCTGGTTCAGCTGCAGAGATCGTGGAGTTATGAGCGGACGTATAAAGAGATGAAAGCTCTTCTAAGCTTTCAATGCAGCGAACTCCTTCATCTCCGTTGACTCTCACGTGTACAAAACCACGGCGCGTGAAAACAGCAGATAAAAATTTCGCCTTCTTCATTCTCATTGCTTCTTTAAAGATAACAAAGTTTTCTTTGGGGAGTTGCTCGTTAACATAAACAGCAGCACTGGAGTTGAAACCGAGCAGCTGCAGACTTAGTTGTTGTTTAGTCTGCCGTCGGTATGCACCAGCCGCTCGTAGAACTTGTATTTTGTCATTAATTGATTCTAATTTGACAATTACAACCGGGTCGACATTTGTGTTTTGTGTCTTTCGCGCTCGGAAAATATTCCTGACTCTTGGCGCTGGTGTTAAATTGAGTAAAAGACACATAGTGTTCAAAATCATTTTTAATTTTTCGCCTGCGACAAATGGGACCCCCTGTATTCGCAGGTCACACGCATTTTCCGCATGCCGTCGCGCCTCAACCCCTGCTTCCATCACCTGGACCCGCTCCTGGATTGAGCGCAGAGTAGAAACCTCTGTCTCCAGCTGCTGTACCCGCTCCCGGAATGAGCGAAGAGTAGATAACTCAGTCTCCATCTGCTGTACCTTTTCGCTGATCCGGCCCACTTCGCTGGTCATCCCATCCAGTCGCGCAGACAGCATCGCCAGCAATCTCTGCTCGGCTTCTTGCATGTTGGCCGAGATCATTTTGCTCTGTTCTTCAAAGCGTTGGTTCAGCTTAGTTAGGATCTCCTGAGACAAGTTAGTTGCAGGAGCATCAGATGATCGCGGCCGTTTCATATCAGTGTTGGTGTTTTCGCGTTGTCGCTTTGATACCGGAGCCGGAGCCATATCAATGTGTTTTTTAATTGAGTGTTTTGGTTGATTGTTTTAGTTGAGTGATTGAGTTGAGGTTTTTATTTTGTTATGTCCCAGTGGCGCAACCCTGCTACGACCGAATTTGGTAATTCTACAGGATGCATCGTCGAAGGTACATTCGTTTCTCCAACTGTTAGAACACAGGACTGTAATGGGAAGTTGTTTTCGTTCCTGCCTGTCAAAGCTTCGGCAATCGTTCGGCTTATGCTATTTTGCTTTGTTATACTATTTCTGTGTTCGGCACCTGCGACTGTGTGTTTTTTTTTTATGTTTTTGCTTCCACGGCTTGTTGTTTGTGTAATTTTTTTTTTCATATTTAACTTTGTCTTGTCATCTGTCACTTTACTTTTTGCAAGTAGAAGTGTGTGTCGGGTGCGTTTGTAAGAGCAATTTATTCAGGTTTTGGTAAGGATTCTGTGAGATTTTAAAGTGTAAAATGTTTAAGAGAGGCTTTAGCAAGCGCAATATACGGCGGCTGGCCGCTGCGCAAAGACGCAGTCTAAATATTTCCAGTTCTCCGATTAGGGAACTCTCTCCATTAAGGGATTAATCGTCCTCGCGGCCTCAAAACGTGGCATAAAAACAAACCATTCTTTCTGAGTTTGGGCCTCGTAAGACTCTCGAAGAAAAGATAGATGGGTTGGAAGCAAAAATAAATAAAATAAGTCATGCTCAGGACCAAATATTGCGAAACCAAGGCCAAATACTTGCTGTCCTAAGCAAGTTGACACAGCAAGACTTGCCAGAGGAAATTAATTTTCCCATAACATCAGTTGATGGCTTGGAGAAAAAAGGAAAAAACAATTTCCAAAGATGGTGTGAAATACGTAAGTATATTTGGATATTTATTACCAATTTCCCATTTCTAAAAATTTTAATTGTTTTTTTCCCACAGACCAATATCTTAAAACATTCTGGTTTTTAAATTACTAATTTCTTATTTTTTTCTTACATGTAGATGCAGTTAAAGAAGATGGGTTTAATGAAAGATGCTACATCCAACTTATTCGGGGCGCATTTAAGGTTAACAAAGGTCGCATCGCAAAAAAGAAATTTGATCAAAATGCAAAACACTATAAACAAACTGAGGGAGCAAATAAGGAAAATGAAGCAGACAAAAAAAAAATAGTCCCATATCATAAAAAGATCCTTTTAAGTTATTTTTAGAATTTTTAGTTTAAAATATGAGCCCAAGGCGAATTATGTTTTATTTATTTTGGTTTTATAATTTTTATTGAATTATTATTATTAAATTTGTAATACTTTTATAAGTTATGTTCTTCGGTTTAGTTATAATTAAAAACTAATATATATAAAATATTGAAAAACTGTGTGTGGAATATCTTTTATTTTGCTAAATATATAAAACTATTTCCAGTCGGTTCAATCTGCATTACAATCCTATATACGTGGTATGCCAGCCAGTAAAGCATCTTCATTACGATTCTATATACGTTGTATGCCAGCCAGTAAAGCATCTTTATTACGATTCTATATACGTTGTATGCCAGCCAGTAAAGCATCTGCATTACGATCCTATATACGTGGTATGCCAGCCAGTAAAGCATCTGCATTACAATCCTATAAGCAATAGTATATAAGACTGTACAGCACGAAGTGTGCTCGGCTAATCGCCTACTTGCTCGATTCAAAGTAGGCGATTTTGAAGGTATACTAGCAGAAAAGGCGGCCAAGCTTATGGAAAAGTAAAGTATGATGTAGTATGAATTCGAATGCTTACTGCATTCGAAGTATGACAGATGTAATCGATTCTCGAAGCCAAATTTGCGCCACTGGGGTGTGTGTTTTTTTTTTTGAGAGTTGAGTGATTTTTTTGTTTTTTGAGTGTTTTTATTCTGTTCCTTTAGCGTTTGACTGTTTACAGTTATTTTCTATACTGTTTGAGTGTTGTTGTGTTGTGGTTCGTTTGAGTGATTGGTGTTATTTATTTCTCTGCACTTTTGCTAGTAGCAAATGTATTTTAATTTGTTTATTTGAAGTCCCAATGCTTTATGTGCTTTCGACTTTCTCTCACTTTCTTCTTTCTCAGCCTTGTTTGAACAAATTACTTTTTTGCCAATTTTTTTAAAAATTTTTCGGTATCCACCTTCTGACATTTTAAAAAATAAAAAATTTCTGATATTTATCAATATTTTGGTTTTAAATATTTGCGATTCTAATGACGAATCCGAAAATACACGGCGTTTTGCTATAACTCACTTTTTGGCTATAAGAGGAGCTTAAGAAGACCTTAAATTTTCACAATATTTTTTTGTTTTTTAAATATGATCATTTTAAAAAAAAATCTAAGACAAAAATAGTCATAACTAAGCTAAAACAGCCTAAATTTTAATTCGGAAAGCTATTCTGTGTTAGGTTTTATGAAAATAATAAATCTGCAAACTGAGTTTAAAAATTTAAACAAATACATTTTTTGCCAATTTTTGAAAAAATTTTTAACCCCCATCCTTCTAACATTTTGAAAAATAAAAAACAAATTTTTTTCTGATATTTATCAGTATTTTGGTTTTAAATATTTGCAATTCTAATGACGAATCCGAAAATACACGGCGTTTTGCTATAACTCACTTTTTGGCTATAAGAGGAGCTTCAGAAAACCTTAAATTTTCACAATATTTTCTTTTTTTTAATATGATAAGTTTTTTGAAAAATCTCGACAAAAATAGTCATAACTAAGCTAAACAGCCTTAATTTCAATTCGAAAAGCTGTTCAATCTTAGGTTTTATGAAAATAATAAATCTGCATACTCAGTTTAAAAATTTAAACAAATAATTTTTTTGCCAATTTTTGAAAAATTTCTTGACCCCTACCTTCTGACATTTTAAAAACCAAAAAAAAAAAAAATTGTTTTTTGATACTTATTAATATTTTGGCTTTAAATGTTTGCAATTTTAATGACGAAACCGAAAATACACTGCTTTTTGCTATCACTCCCTTTTTGGCTATAGGAGGAGCTTAAGAAGACCTTAAATTTTCACAATATTTTCTTTTTTTTTAATATGATAAGTTTTTTGAAAAATCTAGACAAAAATAGTCATAATTAAGCTATAACAGCCTTAATTTCAATTCGGAAAGCTGTTCTATTTTAGGTTTTATGAAAATAATAAATCTGCATACTCTGTTTAAAAATGTAAACAAATACATTTTTTGCCAATTTTTGAAAAAATTTCTTGACCCCCCACCTTCTTACATTTTGAAAAATCAAAATAAAATATTTTTTTTCTGATATTTACCAATATTTTGGTTTTAAATACGAATCCGAAAATACACGGCTTTTTGCTATCACTCCCTTTTTGGCTATAGGAGAATTCCTTCAATTTTCACAGTATTTTCTTTTGTTTTTAATATGACAATTTTTTAAAAATCTAAGACAAAAATATTCATAACTAAGCTAAAACAGCCTTAATTTGAATTTGGAAAGCTGTTCTATGTTAGGTTTTATGAAAATAATAAATCTGCATACTCAGCTTAAAAATGTAAGGGAATAAACTTTTTTCCAATTTTTGAAGAATTTCTTGTATTCCCACCTTCTAACATTTTGAAAAATCAAAAAAAAAATTTTTCTGATACTTATCAATATCTTGGTTTTAAATGTTTGCAATTTTTTATGACGAATCCGAAAATACACGACTTTTTGCTATCACTCCGTTTTTGGCTATAAGAGGAGCCTAAGAAGACCTTACATTTTTACAATATTTTTTTTTTTTTAATATGATAATTTTTTTTGAAAAATCTAAGACAAAACAATAAGAAAGCTACAGTCGAGAGTGCTCGACTGTGAGATACCCGGTACCCAGACGTTTGACGGTTAAAATACATCTTAATTAAAAATTAAATCGCCGCTCGAATTAGCTCCTGACTCAATAAATTATTTGTCATATATTAAATCGGGACCCAGGGAACACCACGGGGAGGCTATTGCAAATAAATGGGGTCTTTTTAAAGCAAAAACACTCAAGACCTACGAGTCGACTTGTGCTGCCTAAGGGCTGCACCATTGTTCCCCAAAAAAATTGAAGGCTCCACTTTTGCTCAGCGGAGATAGACGTACTTAAAGTATAAATTATAATAAAATATAAAATATATATACATACATATTAAATAAACAACAAAATACTTAAATTCAAAAACTAAAATATTTAAATATGTAAATACTCAGCTATTTTCAAATGCGCCCAAAAACCTACACCACACTGTCATCTACTCTAACTAAAATACCCCTGTGGTAACTATAAACTGTCTCATATGTGCGTGCTACGGCTCTGCTATCCCTAATATTTGAACAATCCCAATCAATATGTGTATCACAATTGGTTGTGGATGTGTTCAAATCTAACAAAGAACTATATCTAATTGTGTTCAAAAAATCAAAAACCCTTTTACTAGCTTCAGAAAGACCCCGTAAACACAAATTAAAATCTCCTAAAACAATGCTATCATTACCTAAGAATGAAAATTCCTGAAAATAATACTCAAATTCGGCTTCAAACCTATGCAGAGGATACTTTGGACTTCTGTAAATAATAAGGAAACCTAAAGACTTATACTTAAACACTGCATACTCGAACACTGCGGAAGCTAAATTATTAGAGTCCGAATAATTTCGCCCACTTGAACAGAGACTAACATTCTCAAAGACTTCGTTTTTGGCGAATATAAGAATGCCTCTCTTTGGACGAGATCCACTAGAAGTCGACATGCAATCAAGGCGCACCGCATTGCGGAAGCCAGGAATATCGTATATTTCGTTAGAGTACGTGGAAGCCTCAACGAAACAAAGGAAGGAAGACTGAAGCATTAACTGATCGGAGCAGATATCAGTAATAAATAAGTTCTTAAATTCGGCTTCAAGCCTATGCAGAGGATACGTTGGACTTCTGTAAATAATAAGGAAACCTAAAGACTCATATTTAAACACTGCATACTCGAACATGGCGGAAGATAAATTATTAGAGTCCGAATAATTTCGCCCACTTGAACAGAGACTAAAATTCTAAAAAACTTCGTTTTCGGCAAATATAAGAATGCCTCTCTTTGGACGAGATCTACAAGAAGTCGACTGGCAATCAAGGCGCACCGCATTGTGGAAGCCAGGAATATTTTATATATCGTTAGAGTACGTGGAAGCCTCAACAAAACATAGTAAGGAAGACTGAAGCATTAACTGATCGGAGCAGATATCAGTAATGTGACACCGCAAGCTTTGTGTGTTATAAAACACAGCATTGACTTTAAAACTGTCAAACAGGCAGCTAAAGTGTGAATTTAATAACTTTGCGGACCTCAGATTGGCAATCTCTTGCTCTACAACTGAGTCAGATCTCGGGGGGACAAATTTCCCAACTATAATGAGGCCAGCTGCACTTGTGGCTCTACTACAAGCTACATACAATGCTTCTCTTTGCATTTCTGGAGTTGTGTGGACCACCACACTAGTTTATGTAGCTCCCTGACTTTTGTGAATGGTTATACCTTCTGCAGGTACAACTGGAAGTTGCCTGAGGTCGATTGTAACTTGCTCGCGTGAATGATATTGAAAACTTTTTACAGTTTTCAGAACTGGGGCCCAAGAAGGTTCGTCACGATGCAGTATCTATGTTGACCGTCATCATATACTTTGCAGTGGTTTTCAATATCAGGCTTGTACAAAGCCTTTCACAGATTCCAAACATCTGGTTCTTGCTTCTGAACTGAGATGTGCAGCTTTAACGGAGTCAAGAGCAGTTCAAATGAATTGCTCCGTTGGGATGTTCTCTTCAGAAAAATTTGGGGCTTTTTCAAGCCAGACCTAAGAGCATATATGTAGTCCTTGTAACTGAAGCTCACTTGATCGTGAGATAGATCATTTTCAAAAATGCTCAAATGACTTATACTGTCAGAATCAAAATTGAGGACAATTTGAATTTTTTAAGTTTTCGCGATCAAGAGAAAAATTTTTCGAATGCTCAGGCAATGGCCGAAGAATTTCTGTTTGTGGCATTGGAAAGTACGGAATACCGAAGCAACAAAAAGAGGTACCCCTCACTTCACGCATACATTGGAAAGTACGGAATACCGAAGCAACAAAAAGAGTTACCCCTCACTTCACGCATACACGAATGTCCGTGATTGTGCTTCTGGTACTCGACATACTGAGCAAGCTCAGTATTCGTTACGTCTGTGGTGATGAATTGGTCAATAAAAGCTATGACAGATGGAAAGTCAATCCATTCTCGAAGTCCACAGAGGGGGCATCTTTCAGCCAAAACATTCCATGAATATGAGGCGAGCCTCTATGCTGGAACTCAACACGCCAATAATACCTAACAACAGGATGATTTCCGAAAAGGTCCCCTTGCTTTCTCATTATCTTTAACAATTGGCGATACCTATAATCAAAATACCTAGCACAAGTTAGAGGGTCTGATCTAATCAAACGCGCCTTTTCGCTAAAACTAAAATTTAAAACATCATCTTCTGTAACTTCGTCCTATCTACAGTTCCTTTTAATAACTGTAACAACTCCCACCACCTAGTCTCAGCAGCCGACAAGGTGATGAAAAAGGTTGGCAGACCGATTTGGCGGATCATAGCCATAACTTTTTTCTTTTCTGCTTCCCAGTGAGCAGGAGACGTGCGAACACCTTTCAGAACCCTATAGCCTTCATCGTGGCGAATAATACTATCTAAATGCTCTTCATTAAGAGCGTTAGCAGCTGTAATAGCGCGTGAGGCGCTGTGTTTCCTGAGGCAAATGGTAGTATTATAATAATAATTTGTCAATTCGACAACCTCTTCTATCTACATTTCGAAGCTCAGATCTAACTATCGCAGAGAAAGTAAGTGAAGACGGTCTCTTTTTGCCAGCATAAATTGTTGGAAATGCTAACTCTTCAGAGTCAGCATCTAGAATCATGTCCAGGGGTCTTTGGCCTTCGCCAGGAGCAAGTGTGATTCTCTGCATGGCAACTGTATCTACCTGGTTATTCTCAAGCAGAGTTTCTTGACCCCCAGGATTGAGTTCCTCTATCTAAGCATCATCCTGATGTGCTGGATCGCGAATTCTTCACTCAAGTCCCTCTACTAGTTCTGCATCTGCTTGAGAACTTACGAATGGAACAGTTTCGGTTGTTTAAGAAGACAGCCACTGCTCGTTTATAACTACACTATGCTTTCTATAAAGCTTTGTATTTACTAAGTGCCTTATTGCGTCAGCTATTTCGGCCATGAAATCATGGTTATATTCCATTCTACGTTTGAGGTGAAGCTGTACTACCTCTGCTTAATAAAAAGCACGTTGGAGGGACGTTACCATATTACTTATCACTATGGGTAGATTGACTACAGCTTCTTTAATCGCACTCAAACGCTCATGACCTAATGACTTAATAATCATAAAAGGAAGATGAGGAGAAATTAAACGTTCCGCTAAGGAAGTAAGACCTTTAAGGCAATCGGGCAACTCTGGGAATTCAAGTCCATTTGAAATTAAAGTTTTTGGTTTAACACCAGACTTAATTTTGCGGCAACATGTTTTGCAAAAAGTTAAGAAATTGTCAGATGAAGGGAACTGACGTTCAACATTTAAAATATCCGCCCTAAACTCGCAATTGTTTTTAATAAAATTGCGAGGTATCCTAGCTACTTGGTGAGGAAACCACAGGCCTTTACAGGAAAGGCAAATTTTATTTGGGACCAGTTTAACAATTGTATTAAAATTTTCTATAAGAGCTTCTAAAATGGAGGGTCTGGGCAAAGCCTCTTCCTGAAAGCTATTCGCTCGTTGCTCTCTATTAAGGGAAGCATTTCTACGGTTTTCTAATTCCTTATCCTGACTAATCGACCTATACTGACTAACTCTTTGGCTAAGCCTTCTTGAGGCGTCAAATGCTGCCTGTCTTGCGGCTAACCGGGCACTTCGACGTGCCGCGGTATTTTGCATCCGCTCAACAATCCTTCTAGTAAGGTTATTTCTAGCTTGAGACCTACTAACTCGATCCAGCTCTCTCTCTAATATTCGTCTCTCTACAGCTGTCCGCCTAACTGCCCGCCTAAGTGCCGAGATCTGAGTCTGTTCGTTTGTTCTGTACTGCGAATTCTGTCTGCGACTTTGCCTAAGTATCGTATCCTAAATGCCTAAATGCTAAGTCCGTTCGTCGCCGTCTTCTGAAATCAGAATTTCCCGCCTGCTCGTTTGCCCCATAGTCCAAATCCCCCCTACGGTTCGATCTACGTAAACTATCAGCCTGCTGTTTAGGCTCCCTAAACTCTACGTCCGTTCGTCGCCGTCTCCTAAACTCTGAATTTCCTGCCTGCTTGTTTGCCCTATAGTCGAAATTCCCCCTACGGTTCGATCTACGTAAACTATCAGCCTGCTGTTCAGGCTCTCTAAATTCTACGTCCGTACGTCACCGTCTCCTAAACTCCGAATTTCCTGCCTGCTCGTTTGCCCTATAGTCCAAATCCCCCCTACGGTTCGATCTACGTAATCTATCAGCTTGCTGTTCAGGCACTCTAAATTCTACGTCCGTTCGTCGCCGTCTCCTTAAATCAGAATTTCCTGCCTGCTCGATTTCCCTGTAGTCCAAATCCCGCCTACAGTTCATTCTACGCAGAGTATCGGCGTCCTGTTCGGACTGCCGAATCTCTGCGTTCGTTCGACTATTTCTCCTATTGGCTGTATCTAGTCCTTGTTCTTGCTGCCTAATTCGGTCTGACCGTCGTCTCACTGAACGTGACTGGCTATTTCCAACCTGCTCCAAGGTTATTAACAATGTTTCTTTTAGATAGCTCAAAACGGAGACACTAGTTTGCGTAGCAACGGACAGATGGACAGACAGACAGACGGACATGACTAGATCTACTCGGCTGATGCTCTTTCAAGAATATATATACTTTATGGGGTCGGAGATGCTTCCTTCACGTCGCAGAGTGGGGCCATTTGAGTTTTTCCGTTGCAAAAATCAAACCTTTTGAACCAAGATAAGTAAGATAATTGAATAATTTAGATGGCAATTAATAGATAATTGTTTAACCTATTAAAAATGTCGTTTAGAAAGGTGATATTTTTTTTTTATGATTTCTTATGATTTATCAAAATCAAAATTTGTAAATATCATACAAAAAATCCTGTTTATTGTAACTAAAAAAACATTTTTTTAGCTATTTCAAATTTTATTGTAATTTGTTTTTTTAGGGTCTTGTAATGCAAAAGCATTTTAAAATTTTCACATAAAAAAAAAAAAAATTAAAATTAATTTTTTTGTTCACAATTTTTCAAAATATCGGATTTTTCAAAATATCTGATCGGAAGATGCAGCCAAAATATTAAAAAGGTCCTCATTTCGCCTCACCCTTGAACCTTTGAACGTATTGGAGCATCTGTATTTTTTGTAAAATTTGTTTAAGCACTCCTGTGCTTCTTCTAAAAGCTCTCCAATCGGTATAGAATGGTATTCAATTATATCTTTGCATTGCGCCATTATTATATGAATTGTTATGTGGATACATTTCTGTCAAAAGTGCTTCTGTTTTCAAAGCATATTCTCCATATTTTGCAGAACTTACCTTTTCTTTGCAGTTTAAAACAGTCAAGATCGTCCCAAATCGTTTAAAAGATCATTGCTAATTCCAGTGATTTGAGTTAGTACTCATCGTTTTCAAAAAACCTCCGGGAAGTGTTTCCATCGTTTGGGTTTCCGTATCCATGCAAGGGGAAGTCCAGTCGTAGTCAAATTTCTTCCAAAAACGCTTCCAGTATCTGGGTTTTCCTCATCTTTATCTTCATCTCATTTGGAGTATTTTTATCAAAGTTTTCCTGCTCTTTTGGAAGGGTATACGCCAATTTTAGGAAAAGCTCCATACACCTTATCCTTGCGTGCAATGGGGAAATTCCAAATTCAAAATTGCTCTCCTCGTTTTGATAATCGTTTAAATTTCCGAAGTTCTTTTGGGTCTTTTTGTAAACCGGGCAAGAGTTCATGACTTTTCCGTCAACCATGGTCAGGTGGAACTCGTAATTACATAGAATATGTTTTCCTTCTCCAATTTCCACATCTGAGGGCTTTATATTCAGAATTTGTTTCTTAATGTCGTTTACCGTAGCCTTTATGAGTTCCGATGATTCTTCTGCAAACTAAAACATTATTGGGCGGCAATAATGCGCTGATGATGGCCGCGGATTTTTCCAGGGGACCGAAATATCAGATTTAAGTCGTAAAGGAACAATAGATGCCATAAACATATGCCCATCTAATACTTTAGCGTCATTTGAAGATATCCTTTGCTTATAATTGCTTTGTCCAGATGATCCATCGCAGCCCCACTTACTGATTAATGACAGTTTCTCAGAAAGGCTTTTCAACTCATTTTCAGGAAGACTCTCCATAAGTCGTTTCACTGTATGGTCCATAAGATCCTGAACATTCGCTTTTACTGAGACTTCGGATACCTCTGTATGAAATGGTACTGCATCCTTTTTGGCTGTCGCGATGCGCTTGTATCCAGGTAAAATGTCCGCTCCGTGTCGGACCGTAGTATCTCATACTTCTCCTTGAAAAGAACTAAGTCCATAAACAAGGCCAACGCTTCTTCGCACCCATAAATTGTAAGGAGTGCGTTTGTGGGGGTGGGAATGCTCGCCTTTATCCTTTGAAGTCGCACTGGGCTTGCATCAGCTATATTTCTTGTAATATGCGACCTGACTCTTTCATTGTCTTTTTGATATTTAATAGACAGCGCCTCCCGATAAATGGTCCGCAGTGAAAGCATTGGTGGCCTCGGAAAGCTTCCTCTTTCTTGTGAGATTTGCACAATCCTCCAACATTTTTTTCGGCCTTTCTTTCCACGTCCGGCTGATGTGGACGTTTCATCTTCTGCCGATGTATTCAGTTTGGTATCCTCCATAAGCCAGCCCATGTATCTGGTGTTGAATCTTTGAGTAGTTCGAGATACTTTCTCCCATTTTTCCTTAATACGGAAATATAGCAAGCGAAGAATTTTTTATAGATGGACTTATCTCCAAATTAGGGTTTACGATCCCAAGTACGTCAAAAGCAGCCTCCAGAAAATCCGTCGCGGTATTCTTGAGCTTCTAAGCATATCAAATAATTTTGCGTTGTTCAACAACATGAATTAGAATTAGTCACACTTTTTTCAGAATAAATGCAAAACACTTGTCTAGTCAACTTTCAGTTATAGACTGATCAAGGGAATACTTTTTAATTCAATATATAGTCAAACTTTGTACCTGCTAGGTACCGTCTGATATAGAGGGTCATGAAAGGAAAAAAGGGCTTATAAATGGGAGACAAACCATGCTAAATAACGTTTTACCTGTTTTTTTTTTTTTTTTTTTTTTTTTAAGTAAGTCAAGGCATTGACTTGGTCCGTTTACCTTCCGTAAATGTGTACGTGCGCATAAAATTTTAAAGTTTTATCTACCTGCTTATTTAAATGTGTAGAGTTTGTATTTTTGGGAATATTTTTTGTCAAATATTTCACTATTTTCCCTTAAACAAAACAGTGCCTAAGCGGTTACCAGGGATGTGTATTTTATACCAGGGTTGCACGCTCATTAAATTTCTGGAACCGTGACTTTTTTCGTTTTTTACCTAGAGGTGTATTGTTGCGGAAGAAGCAAGACAGAAGCAGCAAGACTTTATTGAATTCGATTAAGAAATTTTCAAAGAATTTTTTACAAAAATATGGCAAATGAATAAAAATGTATATTTTAGTTATTTTCCATCAAAGTTGAAAAATAGTGTAAATATGGACAGTAAGTAAAAAATCATTACCTGAAGAAACAAGAAGCAAACAGTAAAATGTTTTCTTTAATTTACACCTAATAAGTACATTATTAAATGAAAAAAAAAGTGGGTTAATTACCTAGTTTTCTTGAAATTCGACCTGAAATTTGCCCAAATTTCCTAAAAATTTTGTGTTTTATTGAAAATGAAAAATTTGTCAACTTTGATACGGTATTTCTTTTAAAACAAAAATTGTAGGCTATTAACAATTTGTATTTGTAATCTTTGAACAATTACCTATAAGATTTGCGTATTCAAAACACCGAACGCGAACATAAAATTTTTGATTTTTGCAACGCCGTTTGTTGTAGAGGCCTCATAGTGCGTCGTTGCATACTTCTGGACAAAATTATAATACCCTGCAAGGACACAAAAGCAACAGAAACAAGAAAAAAAAAACTAAATGGGACCTGTATTTTCATTAATCGTAATTTACGCCAACTCGAGGTCTATAGTGAACCTGATCTTCATATACAGAAATCCGATTTGTTGACTATTAATTGCCAGATACACAGATCGTTTTTGTTAGAAGACAAATGTAGCAGGTTTGTTCATACAGCCTGTTTCACTCTTACCGAGGAGATCATCAGTGAACTTTGATGCCGATCAACATTAAATGCGTCAATATATACCATTATATGCCGGACTTGGGAATCTGTAAGACCCTATGCATTAACTTCGGCCACGCTTAATGTTGGAGGCCAGAGGGGGGAGTTTTATTTCCCCTACCTCTGTATGCTTTTTCTGGACTTTGTTCCGTTAGAAATCCCATCGGGAATTACTCAGCACACAGATACTAAGGAGATCATCAGTGAAGTTTGATGCCGATCGAACTTCAACATTAAATGCGTCATTATATACTAGTGCCTCGCTGAACCCGGACTTGGGAATCGGTAAGATCCTATGCATTAAAGTTTTAGGCTAGAGGGGGGAGTTTTATTTCCCCTACCTCTGTGTGCTTTTTCTGGACTTTGTTCCGTTAGAACTCCCATCGCAATTACTCAGCAACGGTTTGTTGGTTTTTAGCATATGTCTTATTGATTGCATAATTTTAGGATATGTTGGTTTGCCATTATTTTTAATTCTTTATTCAGTTTTTTCGTGACCTGTATTTTCATTATTCGTAATTTGCTCCAACTCGAGTCTATAGTCAACCTGATCTTCATATACAGAAATCAGATTTGTTGACTATTAATTGCCAGATTGACTATTAATTGTCAGAAGACACATGCAGCAGGTTTGTTCATACAGCCTGTTTCACTCTTACCAAGAAGATCATCAGTGAAATTTAATGCCTATCGAACTTTAACATTAAATGTGTAATTATATACTAGTGCCTTGCTGAACCCGGATTTGGGAATCTGTAAAACCCTTTGCAATAACTTCGGCCGCGCTTAATGTTGGTGGTCAGAGGGGGGATGTGTGTGCGTGTGGATGTTTGTGCATTGGCTGCGGTATACAGGAGATAGCGGAAATGGGTACCTGTAACAACGCCCACGCAAAAAAAAGTGACATAACGCCTACGGGTGATATGTCACTTACAATATTGTCATAGCGCCCGCAGATCTTTATATCAGTTTTTTGTGGGCCTTTTGACACTATAACGCCCACAGCTAATAAAAACTAAAAAAAAAAAATTAGTAGTATAATAAAATACAATTGAGGTTAAGTTTCAGTTAATTAACCGCCCTAATTCTAGCTCATTGTTAAGGAAAATGTAAGGAATTTTGTGCTAAATAAACGGTAAAGTTGGGAACTACCAAAAACGTCGCTGCAAACATTTTTTTTTTTTTTTTGTCAAAAAAATCGCGCGATGAAAACAAATTTTTGTCTGCATCTTCTGCTAAATAAATGTTAAAGTTTGAAACTACTGAAAGCGCCGAGGGCAAATTTTTTGTTTTTTAAATTGCGCGATTTCAGATGCAGACAAACATTTTTTTTAATTGTTACTTGGCTGTGAAAAGCAACAACTTCGAATTTTTTCGAAAGCTCGGTATAATTTTATACTCGTACGGAACGACAGCTTTCATTTCGCTTGAAGATTAGTTATAAACTAACTATGAAGATTATTTGCCGAAAAATTGAAAAATGCTTAGAGAGATAACATAATAAACGAAATTTTTCTTATCGGTAGTTTTAAGGAATTGAGGGCGTTATGACACTTTTAAAAATAGCTTAACGCCCGTGGTAGAGCTCGGAAAAAATCGAACCAATATGTTTTGTTCTAGCATCGATTATATTTTAATAGAATCGTAGTAGTTTCATTCGGAGAAAACTGAGAGACTAGTTTGCGTAGCAACGGACAGACAGACAGATGGACAGACGGACATGGCAAGATCGACTCGGCTGGTGATGCTGATCAAGAATATATAAATTAGATATATTACAAGTGGGAAAGCTACAGTCGAGTGTGACCGACTGTAAGACACCCGGTACCCCAAACATTGTGGGTGAAATTAAACAGCACATGAACATGGAAAAAAGAACATTTTCTGACAAATAGAGACAAATATTGGTAGAAACTTGTTGAGCCACACTTAAAAGAGACAAATGTTGCTAGGAACATGTTGGGCAACTCTCAAAAGCGACAAATGTTGCTAGCAACATGCTGAGCAACGCCCAACAAAGACAAATGTGTCTAGGAACATTTTGAGCAACACGCACGTGCGCGCTCTCTCTCTCTCTCCCTCTCTCTCAGAAACTTTATTGCTTAATAACTTCTGTGTTTATCATCCGATTTTACTCAAATTTTCAGAACACGTCCACGATTGCCTACTTATTAAGTCTATCTATTTTCTTTATGCTGAAAATTACGCATATGCTTATATACCGTGTTTTATGATTTTCGGGGGCGGAAGTGGGCTTGGCCAAATTTTAAAACAAACTTGATCTGCGTGCAACAGACTCCAATGTTGTCACCAAATTTGGTAACTCTAGCTCTTATAGTCTCTGAGATCTGTTTTCTCACACGGACAGGCAGACGGACAGACGGACATGGCTAGATCGACTCGGCTAGTGACGCTGATCAAGAATATATATACTTTATAGGGTCGGAGATTTATCCATATGCCTGTTACATACATTCTCGGTTGGCACTAACTTTTAATACCCTTGTACCCTATGGGTACCGGGTATAATAACGTCGCTGCTGGAGAATTCCTCGTGAAATCACTGGTGAAATAGAGCCGGTTGGTATCGCTAGCAGCGCTGGGCCGGTTGGCCGTAGTTAATCTATGTTGAAGTAGAAAGACTATGTCGGAAGGGGAACTATCCTTCGTGTACTGCTGTCCTAGAGACTCAGTCAGTTTCAAAGTAATAATAAAATATATCGGCTGGTTGCTGGAGTTGTCTTTTATGAGAGCTTGTGCTCTTTATTGTATGAACATCCAGAAGGAACTAAACTTAAGGGCTAAGTAAGCTTCATAGCGGCCCTGCCAATGTGCAGAGTTTGCCGGCTATGCACGAGCTTTCGGCCAGACGCAGTGTCAGCAGTTTGGCCGGCGCTGGCCATCGGAGATCGGTCGTTGGCGTGGCCCGGTTATGGGGTCAGAGATTCTTTCCTCATTGTGTTGCAAACTTCTGATCAAAATTATAATACCCACTGCAAGGGTATACAAAAGAATAATTTTGATGAATCTTTGGGGGACAAAAATAATTATGATTACGTAATTATATGGGAGGGGGTTCCTCCAATGATTACTCGTGATTACTCTTGATCTTGTTCGAAAATCATCAAAAACGTGATTACGTAATACATGGACAGCCCCTTATCTTTAGATAAGACATTTTCAAATCGTTTTCTCTTTCAAAGTGAACGGTCGTGTTTTTGTTTTGCGCCTCGTATTTGTGTAAAATCTTTGCTATAAACCACCGGGGCTTATTTAAAACTTCTATCTTGTGTCAATAATAATTCACCGTTTCACTTCGCGTGTGCATGCAGCTGTTTTTGTGTATAAATAACTATATTAAGGGGTTACGAGGGTCTGGAAGCACAAAAAAAGCCCTATTTTCGTGAATTTTTTTAAAAGAGCCCACAACAATTTTACCAATTTTGTTTATTGTACTTGATTGAACATTACTTGAACAACATTTTGTCAAAATTTGAAGATAAAATATTTGAAACTGAGTTGTTAAGGCAGGTTTGAATTGCACCACACCAAAAATCGTGTCCTCACGGTAGGCAGAAAATCTCGGTCAATTTTTATCTAAAATCAAAAAACCAAAGTTTTTCTGTTAGTGTATGTGTCTAGCTTGTCTTTGAACGAAGGATTTTTTTTTCATTAAAAATTGAATTTTTTATAGCGTTTTTTATAAAAAGTGTTATTTTTGGCATAAATTTTGGCCACATTTTGGCTTATAAAATGCGTTGTAATTAAACAAAATTAAAATCCTTCGTTCAACGACAACAAAAACATGTCTAAAAGAAGTGTGCAAAATTTGAAGTTGATCGGTGCAATAGTCGCTGAGAAATCTTGACTACCGACTTCAAAAAAGTGGTTTTGAGAAAAACGCGTTTAAAGACAGAATTGCCGGTTATGACACGTTCGACGCGCTGGGCTTTAAATTTCTCTCATTTCTACAGTTTTGCTCGGATCGACTTGAAATTTTCAGAGAATATTCCTAATGAGTTGTACAATCGAATAAAAAAATAAAAAAAAAAACGATTTTTTCAAGTTGCCAGACCCTCGTAACCCCTTAATTGCAAATTAGTTTTGTGCAGCGATTCGCTTATCTGCATTTTTGCATTCCTCTTTGTGCTTTATCCGTTACGCCGAAATAACAGCTCGACGGCCTAAGCCCCCTAACTCTCGCTCTCTTGCTCTCTCTTAGTGCACGTAACTACTCTTGTTTTCTCTTAACTTCTGACTGGTACAGTGGTAAGTCACTATAATTTCTTCTATTGTGTAGTGTGTCTGTGTAGTTAAAACCTGCAAGAAAGCAATTTCTGCAGAGGACCCTAGTATTGGCTGCTGGTTGTCTAACAATATCGTGCACGCCAAGTGCATTGATTGCACAGGCCGGATGGCTGATAATATTACTACAAACATTGGATTGCGCTACTGCTGTGAGGATTGTCGCGATGTTGAAAGGGAACTGATGGCATTCATGCGGCAAACCAAAAATGGTTTCAAAGAGCTACTTGTAAGTTTTCGTAAAACTAATGAGGTGCTTATGGCGCTGGACTCAAAATTTAATGGTCTAAAGCTGTTAAACGAGTCCCCAAAGCGCAAGAAAACCACGGTTTGCACACCGCATTTGGCCGCTGCCCTGCAACTCGACGCAGGTTTTCAACAGCTCACTCCCTCGGCACAGCCCCCGACCCCAATATATCAAACTCCTATGATATTGAGGTCGGGTGCAAGAAAAGATTCGGTCTCCGAATGTGCCGTGACAGGGACCGCAGCTCCAGTGATGTCCGTTGAGTCCGCTGACGGGTCAAAATCAAAATTAACGACCCCTCAGATCCCCGTCCCGAATGCTCCCCAGGGTGACAGGTCTGGATTACCGGCTGAAATTGGTAATACAGCCAACTAGTCTGTGTTGCCAAAAGCCCTTATTGCAGTGCCACCAACGAGGCAGATATTTGTCTCTCGGCTTCACTCATCTCAAATATCTGAAGATGTTACTGTCTTTATTCGAGACAGAACCAAGTCCGATAAAATTAAGGTGGAAAAATTTTAATTTTCTTATGCTAGGGATATTTCATCTTTCAAAATAAATGTCCCTGACGAACTCTTTAACACAATATGCTCAGCCGATTTCTGGCCGCAGTATGTTGTTGTTAAGGAGTACGAAGCCAAGAAAAAGATAAGACGGCCTGTAGGAATCAGTCTACCCAGGCCGGACAGAACCATTGTGCCAGCTCCAAAAAACTAACCAATTCCCTTCTTCTTACCTATCAGAATGCAAGAGGGTTACGTAGTAAGCTTCCTAAATTGTATTCTGATAGTGTTTCCTTTGCATCCCGGGTGATTGTTGAACTGGAGGGGGCGGATCTTCACGATAAGTTGCTGGGTTTGTTGTAGGGGGCTGCTGGTCGGCGCAGGTTGGAGTTGGTGGCTGCTAAACGAAATCCCCGTGGTGGCAGAAGAAGAAGTAGAAGGCGGCGTCGATTGGGTTCACAATATGTTTATTCAACTTCAGTGGTTGCTTACGACTAACTTTACAAAAGGAAATAAAATGCAGCATCAGCCGGTGGAGAGGCGCCCTTTCCCGGCTGGAATGTAGGGAGCGCGAAAACGGACGAGGAGAGGGAGAGCAGGCGAGCGCGAGAGCGAGGGCGCTCGCTCCCACACTGCCTCTGAAAACTAAGCGCCCTGTGGCGCGAACATTCTCCTCCCCCCCTTGCGCGAGCAAAGGAAATTTAAATGGTCGACGATCCAACCGAACACGGTACTCTGAGCCACGGGGAGACCATCTTGAAGCTTTAGAAACCCTGGTTGGATCAGCTTCGGATAGACATCCGAGCCCAACACTAGGGAGATGGTTGCCGGGCGGTGGAAGCGCTCATCAGCGAGACGGACATCATCGAATCGAGCCCGTGTTTCGTCGCTCAGAGCCCGAATAGGAGTCCGGATTTTGAGGTGGTTGTCGAGCTTAAGAACCAGTTTGAGGGCAAAGCTGCCCGTTTGGGACCTGAGGGTCACCGCGCAGACCTCGTCATCCCCAACTTGTATAGGGACCAGCTGGAAAGCGGTCGTCAGAGATCGGTCGATGCTGCTCACGGGCATGCACGGGTCGATCATTGCCGCCGTCTCGTAGGTGGTCTTCCCGGAGTCGAGCACCACGACGGCTGTCGGCAGGATGTGAGTGCTCTGCAGTTGTCGCAAAACCGTGACAGCGGGGGCCGAGTCGCGAGGCGTCCTGGGTGCCGGTGCTGGCGACGGAGTCCTCGAGACCGACATCGGACGTTGCCGAGGAGGCACCGACGGAAAACGCAGCGCGCGTGATAAGCGTGGTGGAGATGTCGATGCCTGGCGTGCTGGAGTTGGCGATGCCTGACGGGATGATCGCGACGACCGTGGTGGAGACCCCTTCTCGTGCAAGTGCAGAAGTGTGTGATGGGCTTCTCCACACTTCTTGCAGCCACCTTCGCTCAGACATGTCCCGTCGGAGTGCTGGTGAGCCAGGCAATTGGAGCAGTACTTGTTAATAAGTACTGCTCGGAGACGCTTCTCCGAACTTAGCCTCAGAAAACGCTTGCATTTCCGAAGAGGATGGATTCCCCGGCAGACTCGGCAGCGGTATGAATTCGTACCTCGGGAACGTCTGCTATCCAAAGCTCGGGCGGAACGTGGACGAGGAGCCATATTGATTAAGAGTTAATCTGCGGAAATAAGAAAGGATATAATGACTTAGTAGGTACTCGGAAAGCGAATATAAAATTACTCCTTGGAACCGGAGGAATCCGTAACCTCGGTAGGAAGAAGGATCACTTTATGAACTGGACGTATAATTGTCCCGCGAGCAGTACGGACTTCAACAACTCGAACTCGGCTATCGGCTCCTGGGAAAACAGATACAATTCTGCCGAGAAGCCAGTCGTTCGATGGCAAATTATCTTCCTTGACGACCACCATATCGTCGATCTGAAGATTTTTGGTCGGGAATTGCCATTTGTTGCGCTTGTGGAGTTCTTTAAGATACTCTTCTTTCCATCGTGCACTAAACTGCTGATGTTGAGCCTTCAAATGTTGCCATCGATTTATAATCGACTTGGCTTCGCCTTTTATTTCGGGCTCAGCCGTGGAAAGCAACGGCCCGCCAATAAGAAAATGGCATGGCGTGAGTCCGTTGGATCTTCGGACATCGGGGAAAGCGGCCTGGAATTAAGGCACGCTTCAATCTTTGCAAGAAGTGTGGCAAGTTCTTCGAACGTGTATTTGCGGGAAGCGGTGGACTTATAGAAAAGCGTTTTGAAACTTTTAACACCTGCTTCCCACAGACCTCCCATATGCGGAGCACCTGGGGGGATAAACCGCCACACTAGTCCCTGATGGCTATATGCATCAGTCACGGACTCCTTCACGGCTTGTAAAAGTCCCGAGAAAGCAGAGTTGCTGCACCCACAAAGGTTTTGCCATTATCCGAATGGACCCGCTGAGGACATCCGCGCCTAGCTACAAAACGACCAAAAAGCCGCGAGGAATTTCTCGGTTGTGAGATCGGAGGTGGGTTCCAAATGGATAGCCTTCGTAGAGAAGCACACAAACACACAAACATATCCCTTCGTAATAAGGCACGCTCTCCTGTATAATTCTTGATCTCAAAAGGGCCGGCATAATCAATGCCCGTGTACGTGAACGCCCTTGAGAACGAGACTCGGTCTGTCGGAAGATCGCCCATGAGCTGTGTTTGTAGCTTCTTCTTGTGAATCGTGCAGATCTTACACGAATTCACCACAGCTTTCACCAAATTCTTGATTTTAGGAATCCAATACTTCGATCGGATCAGGCGTACCATTAATTGGCTACCGCCGTGAAGAGTAATCTGGTGAGCAAATTAAATGAGAAGGCGAGACAGTCTACAGGCGTACGGAAGAATTATGGGATGGCGCTCATCGTATTGTAAACCTCTGGAGGCGCTGAGGCGACCACATGCTCTTAAAAGGCCGTGTTGGTCGATGAAAGGGAACAAATTCGCTATCGGACTCGACACTGGAAGGGGATTTTTCTCTTCTAGATGCTTCTGCTCCTGGCCGTATGCTCTGCGCTGCGCAATGGAGATCAAAACTCTCTGCCTCTCGGATCTCATCCCTAGTGGGTCTTTAACTGGGCGAGACCGAGCTCTTGCGGCAGCGGTTCAGGAATCGGAAAACATACGCCAGGACCCGCAGTGCTTTATATAGCTTGGAAAGACGGTCTAGAAAAATCGTCAGGGGGCGTTTGACTAAAATGAACTTTACTGTTCGCTGCTCCTCGGGGTGGGTTGTTGGATGAGCGTCGCTTTGCGCTGGCCATAGATTTCTTGGTCTTTGTAGCCACTCTGTTGACTGTCAGCTAGCTCTTGCAAAGATACGCCTCGACTGGCTAAGCCAGCGGAATTATGTTCGGAACGAAAGTGTGCCCAATTGTCGACAGATGTTGCCAGAGTTATCTTGGCCACTCTGTTGGCCACAAACGTGGTCCAGTGGAAAGCTGGCTTCTTTAACCAAGCCAGAACAATCGTAGAATCGGTCCAGCAGTAAATTTCGGAACTGGCTGTCGGCATATTTGGAAGTATTGCTGTCAACATTTCGGTTAGCAGCACGGCACCGCAGAGTTCTAGCCTTGGAAGTGAGACGGTTTTGACCGGAGCGACTCGGGTCTTGGCTGTGAGGAGAGACGTCAAGATCTTGGAACCGATCTCGACTCGTAAGTAAATAGCCGCTCCATATGCTTTTGAGACGCATCGCAAAACCCGTGGTGTTCAACCTTGACCTCTGGTTGATACCCGAGGTCGGTATATTCTTGAAGAAAAGTTCGCCACTTCTGACTCATTTCGCTGGGAATACTTTCATCCTAGCCCAACTCTTGCAACCAAATCTCCTGCATAAAGATTTTGGAACGGATGATTAAAGGCGCAAGCCATCCGGCAGGATCGAACAATTTGGCGATTTGGGAAAGAACTTCGCGTTTTGTATAGGAAGGTTCGAGTCCTATCTCTGGCGGGACAAAATAGAATTCGTCGGAGATAGCCTTCCATCGAATACCGAGCGTTTTCGCCGTGCTTTCGGCATCGATGTCGAGAAACTCGCTGTGCAGGAGGTGCTTAGCAGGAATGTCCCTTAGGATGCTCTTCTGGTTGGCAGTCCACTTCCTCAGTGGGAAACCGGCGGAGCCTAGAGCTCCCTGCAGCTCTTGGATGGACAGTTGAGCTTCTTCTAGTGAGTTGGCACCTGCCAGAACGTCATCGACGTACATATTATGTCTAATGATCTGGCTGGCTTTTGGAAATCGCCCTTGCACATCATCTGCTAGCTGTTGCAGGACTCGAATAGCGAGGAAAGGCGCGCAATTGAACCCGAAGGTAACTGTCTGTAGCTCGAAATCTCGGATCTCTCCTTCTTTGTTTCGGAACAGAATTCTCTGAAAGGGCGTATGCTTTGGATCGACCCATATCTGGCGATACATTTTGGTAATGTCCGCACCAGATACTCTTGAATCACGCTGTCATATTGCTCTTTTAGGGGAAAGTCTCTTTTAAAACGATTCTCGTTTCTAAGAAACTGAGCTAACGCAATGGACCTCGAATATCCTAGATCGGATCCCGAATTTTCAGGGTCGCAGAAAGGAAGCGTCACCACGTACCTCCCGCTTACGTCTTTTTTAGTCGTTTGAAGAAAGTTCCTTTCGCAATAAGAATCCGACTCTTTTACCATCTGATCTGGTAGATCCTCCACCTCCCAGAACTTGGTGAGAAGTCTGTCTAATGACCCTTCTCTGTCCTGGTTTACCTGCGTCGTGAAGGATGCGACTCGATTGGTTGGGGTATTGGAAATCGGCCCAGTGAGCACCCACCCGAAAATGGTTTCTTGACCTAGGAGTGAGCCACAGATATTGTTACGCATGCCGCTCATCAATACGGAAGGTAAAATATCGGCTCCGATCAAGACGTCGATCTGAGAACTTTCATAAAAAGCGGGGCTGGCAGATCTTTTAAAGAATTCTGAGGAATCGTGTAGGAAGGCAGTTTGCCTGCTAATTCCGGAAGGACGTAGGCTGCGGTGTCTAGTTGTAGACCCGGCTTCGTTGGAGATCGAATTGCGAAGTGGCATAGCCTGGTGGCCTTCGAGGACACCGACTGGTTTAGACCGGAAACTTGGGTTTGAATGGGTCGGAATGGCAACTTGATTAGATTGAAGAGGCGTTCTGTAATGAACGTTGCTTCGGATCCCGAGTCAATCAGTGCTCGCGCTCGATAGCTGGTCCCCAGATGACAGATGTCAATAATCGCCGTGCTCAGCAGAAAAGCTGTAGTGCCTGAGGCAAAATAATTTTGCACAGTAGAAGTGCTCTGCGGTGGGTTACTGCTCGAAGGTCCCGCAGCAGGTTGTGGAGCTGGCAAAGAGGCGGCTGTGGAGTTTGACCCCGAAGAACTAGAGTTTCCTCGATGTAACAAGGTATGATGCCTGCCACTACAGGTAAAACAGCTGTGAGTGCTGGGGCAATCGCGGAGCTGATGGCCTCTTGCAAAACAATTTAAGCATAGCTGCTTCTTCTTAATGTATGCGGAACGCGCATCCACTGACAATTGGAGAAAACGCGGGCACAACCGTACAGGATGGTTTTCCTTTGAGCACAATTCACAGCTTCATGGCTTGAAGCTAACCTTTGTCTCGAAGGACTGAAGTTTTTTCGGGACCGATGGACTTGGGCTTCATGTCCTCGATGGCCTCTAATGTCCGATATCTTTCATTTAGGAACGTGTTCATTTCTTCCCACGCAGGAATTTCGGACTTGGAATATAAGGATTGTTCCCATAGAGAAAGGGTCACCTTAGGCAGTTTACTGGCGCACAGGAATACCAGCAAAAAATCCCAAATTTCCGTGGATATCTGGGAATGTGCTAGTGCTGTCAAAAACCCTTGAATCGTGGTTTGAAGTTCTTTTAACGCAAGACCAGATTCGTGGGATATAGAACTCAAGTTAAACAAGAGCTTGAGTTAGCTGTTGACTAAAAGTCGCTTATTTTGGAAACGGTCTTGAAGTGCTTCCCAAGCCGTAGCGAACCCGTCATTGGTGAGAGGGGATTTGGTTACAATCGCCTTGGCCTCGCCACTTGATTTGGTGATGAGGTGAAACAACTTCTCGACCGGAGTCAGCCTAGGGTTATTGACGTATACTGCAGTAAAAAAGTCCCTGAAAGTTGGCCATCGAAGATAATCCCCGTCGAAATCTTCCGTATCGCAAGGAGGTAACCGGCAACCGGACGAAATTAGCGGCTGGGATGAAACTTGCACGGCTTAAGGCGTCGCTCTGTCGATATTTTCGCCAATAAGTGCTGCACATGACTCGTATACTGAAAAGCAGTAGTCATATTTTGATTGCAGCAGCGGCAATGTGCTTAGGGATCCTTCTTGGGCAATTAGATCAGAGCACGTTTCATACTTCTTTTCTACTTTGTCCCATATGGCTTGCACTTGTTGAAGACGGACTTGTAACGTGTGTAGAGACGGAGGAGCTTGTTCAGGAGTGTTTATCTTTGCTTCAAAGAGGCTAACGCGATCGTTAACTGCAATAAATTTGTGCAACGCAGCGTTCGCGGCGGTTGGCTGGTCTGAGGATGCCATTTTCTTGCTGATAGCGCGAGTTACCCTTAGGAATTCGGTTCCGGAAGCAGAGGGGTTTTCTGACTTGACTGCAAGTGAAGACTCGCTAGAAGATTTCGTCAACGGTTTCGAAATAACAATTTTGGAGTTGTCTTCGAACTTGTCGTTGGAAGATTCTTTCCTTTTGGAGTGGATACCGCTCTGACTGATGGACTTGAGGCCTTAGGTGCTAGCTTAGCGCGAGCGGGAAGCGGAGAGGACGGGCTGGTTTTTTGTTCTTTTCCTGGGGTAGTTGTCGGTTTCTTATCACCCTCACTGGGCATACTCAACTATACCCTACAAATAGGAAGGCCTGCACGCCGCAAACAGTGGAAGAAAGTGAAAGAAAAGCTCCAAAAAAAAAAAAAAAAAAACGAAAATGTCGCTGCTCGATGGGAGAAAACACCCCCAGTCCGAATTTAAATCGATGAATCAATAGAAATCGAACAGCAGACACGACCAAACTGCAACTTGTGTGAAAAAATTACAGAAATAGCGGAATTCGCACAAGATAGCTAGAAAATAGCTAAAAACTAGCCAAAAAATGGCTAAAACTAGCTACGGAAATTGGCGGAAATTATAAGCCACTTGTTGTTGTCGTATTCCTGTAATACGACAACAAAAATCGTAGAAACGGTGCGAGAAACACAAAAAAGACCAAAAAACGCGCCGAAAAAAATAGCTAAAAAGTAGCCTGTCGAGCAGGACCAGCTTATCTGCCAGTTATCAGGAAAATTCAGGAATGCGACAACTAAGAAGGCTAGTGGAACAAAAGAAACCCCAAAATAACAAGCCAGCAAAGAAAAAAAAAAATAGCCACAAAATAGCTTGGAAAAAATCACTAAGAGTTTGGCGAAACTAGCTGACTCTGTATAAAAATTCTTTGGCTTACTTTATTTTAATTTAGAAACACCACGAAAAAATAGAAAAAAAAACTTGCATGGAACAGAGAAACAAATATAGAAACATGCCAAGAAAGCTGAAAAAACGCTAGAAAATAGCTAAGGCGTATGGCGACAATTAGTTGCCAATAATCAAAATTTATTCGGCCAGTTTAAAAATTTGTTCTCTGATTTCATTTTTCCTAAAATCGTTAGTGTAGGATTTTTTTGTGTCGGCACTGTGTTCTTGAGTTTAATTTCGGACAATGTATATGTGCGGGTGTTTGTGCACCGGCCCTGTGCAATCACTGCAGCTACGACGCCGGCTTTGCCGCTTCGGACTTACATATGTGTATGTTTGTATGTTTGGAATGCAAATATGTAAATGCCTTTAAGTTTGTATGTAAGTATGTATGTCGCTTCGTGCAGTATAGCGCGAAGTTTGTTGAGTAATTAAAAACAAATTAATTGCGGGTTTATGTTTTATTTATTTGCTGGAAGTTTTATTGATTTTAAATATGTATTTATTAGTAATCAATTTTGGTATTTTCGGATGTTTGTGAATGTAAAATATTTGTATGTAAAATATTTAAATATATTTGTTGGTATATGTTTGGAATAAATATATTGCAGATTGGGTATAAATGTTTTTTTTGGGTTAATATATTAAAATGTAAATTGTTTTTGGATATATATATATGTGAAATAAATGTAGCGAAATGTAGGTATGTATGTATGTTTGGTAATTATGTATTTATGTAAATTTGCCGCTAAAATTGTAGTGTGTGTTTATGTAAAAAAATTTACGAAATTGTGTTTATGTAGGAATGGAACTTTGGCGATTTAAAAAAACTTGCAGTTTAGTTAAAAATGTAGGAACTTTTAATGTATTTGTGAGTGTGTGTGTGTGTATATATATGCGCTTGGGCACCAGCAGGAACGCAGAGCATAAGAAAAAGAAATGTAGGGGGCCGTTTTTGACAAAGTATTTTTAATGAATTTTGCACTTTACATTTGGAAATATTTTCTCACTGCGGCTGGGGCGTATATATTTGCACAAACACTATTTTTCTCACTTTTTATTAGAAAAAGACACGGATGGAAAAACACAAGATGGCGACCACGGAAAATATGCACTTGAACTTTGGACTTTAGCGAATCACACAGAGGCAAGACTTTCGGAATTGTTCTTTTTCTCTGTGTGTAATTGCTAATATGAAAACTCGTACTTATCTTGAGAAATCCGCGAAGTGTAGCTGGTAGCGATCAGGATTGATCCGGGTTCGAAGGACCATGAACTGGAGGGGGCGGATCTTCTGGATAAGTGCCGGCTTCGTCGGCTAGAGTTGTAGGGGCTGCTGGTCGCTCAGGTTGGAGTTGAAAGCTGCGGAACAAATATCCCCGATGCTAGCAAAGTAGAAGTCGTCGCAGCTTGGATTAAAAAAATATGTATTTATTCGCTTCAGTGGTTGCTTAAGACTAATTTAACAAAGGGAAATAAATGCAACTTCAGCCGGTGGAGAGGCGCCCTTTCCCGGCTGGAATGTAGGGAGCGCGAAAACGGACGAGGAGAGGGAGAGCAGGCGAGCGCGAGAGCGAGGGCGCTCGCTCCCACACTGCCTCTGAAAACTAAGCGCCCTGTGGCGCAAACAAATAGAAAAAAGATCGACTGCTGACCAAAAAAATTTCGCCAAGCTACAGAAAAGAACGAGCGTGACCAAGAAATGATAAAATATAACAAAATTTACTTTTATAACCCAACTTTGCCGAATAAATAAATAGGAATCTGAAATAAAAATGTAAATAAATTCTTTTGCATGAGCGGGTTTAGAACTCAGAACTTTCTTGCATAAAAACGCTTGCCCACCGCTTAGACGTCTGGGCTATGCTCCATGTTGCGTTATGGATAGCGATTATTACTTCTAATAGCTTCCACACTTTTCAATAAGAAAGCGATTTGTTTCTTGTAATAGAATGTCAAACGCTTGGGTACCGGGTATCTCACAGTCGAACACTCTCGACTGTAGCTTTCTTATTTGTTTTTGAGTTGCGCGCGGTGCAGCTTGCGGACAGTGATAGTAAGCCCGTTCCTTCAAGGTGTACTGTGGAAGGTGTTCCTTTGCATATAGCTTGAAGCTCTATGGGACTGTGTGTTGCGAACATCCATCTGTTCCGTTGATGCGTCTTTGTCCAAATCAGATCGGATTTTGTTTGAACAGTCTCACATAGTGTTTCAGTCTTATTGTTAAACAACTGAAATCCACACTGATTGTCCGCGCTAAACGTAGCTTGATGATTGAAGCATATGTGCTCGTCGTTTGGCACTTTTAGACATAACTCAAATTCGTCTTCAGTCAGTCCCATAAATTGATCTCTATGAGCATTGACGGCAATGATATGTGTCTTGATATCGAATCTATGCCAGCTTTCTGCCTTCCATGCCGGGATGGGGATGATGCTGAACACTTTCTGCTGCGCTGTGGATACCTGAGGTAGTGTAACCTTGAAGATTACATGATCGGTTGTTGTTGTGCCTTCAGCGTGCATAATTCGGAAGAGCTGGATCGCATTCTCCGATGATACCGGTATCATTTGATCTGGTAGAAGATGATCCCGAATTTGATCGTTGATCTCTCAGTTGCTGAGAAGATATTAGCATGGGACTAATGGTGGCGGATATCAGTAAGCACGCTAGCTATCTCATTTTGCATCCGCTGCATCCCCGTCGTCAGCAGGGTCAGCTGGGCCATGAATACTTGCCATGAATACTTGCTTTAGATAGTCGCCTTCGTACTTGCCTTTCTCTCTGTTGATAGTTGCTAGTTGATGTTCTGACTATATTTATAGTAGCATCAAGAACAGACGTTTGATTCTTGAGCAGCATCATCAGCACATCATCGTTGGATTTGACCTCGTTTATGACCTTGGCCATTCCTTCTAGTAATCCCGTCAGATAGTATTCTCATATCGGTCCAATATGCCGAACTGCGTCATTGTGAACTGCGTCACATTTATTGGTTGTCCCATTGCCATTGGGAGGATGAGTAGCATTGCCAGCAACGTTGGACGGATCGGAAGCTTCAGCTTCTTCCTCTGTGTTAGAATTTCATCCGGCATCGTTGGAAAATATACGTAGAAATCATGCTTTAATACGGATGATTCAAGCGGTATTTTATTCTTGACTTTCTCGACCAAATAATCCAAGCATTTTGTAGCTAGGAATGGGGCTGACGTTGTACCGTAGGTGACGGTTTTGAGTCGGTAATACTTAAGATCGTCGGATGGATTCTTTCTCCAGACGATTAATTGATGAAATCGATCATCAGGGTGCATCCACACTTGCCGATACATATTTTCTATGTATGCTGTGAACACATATCTGAGTGCGAAAGCGTAGCAAGATTGCAAACAGCTCGCTCTGGGCCGTGGGTCAAGCATGCAATAAATCATTTAAAGATCTATTGCTTGTGGTTTTACAGGAAGCATCAAATACTACCCGTAGTTTTGTTGTGCTGCTTTCAGGTTTAAGCACACAGTGGTGTGGGATAAGGGATGCACTTGTTTCATATGTCCAAGTCCTTCATACTCCTCCATAAAGTCCACGTACCCTTTCCAGATTTCAGGTGAAGTTCTCCGCTCCAGTGCCAGGAATCTGTTTGTTGCAGTTTCTTGTAATGCCCCCAGGGCTGAAGATTGTTCAGAAAATAGGAGTTTGAAAATGAATTTACCATCTGCTGCAACTTGGAGATTTCCTACGAAATGTTTTTCGCAATGAGCCTCCATCGGTGATCGGTGTTTTTCTTTAGTTTCTAGATTTTCTAAAGTCCAGAAGCGTTGCAACAGCGTATCAATTTCTTCATCTGTAGTTACAGCTGAGTTTTGCTCCGCCGAAACTTTTCCGGCCACAATCTATCCAAGTTTTGTATTTCGAAGAAATGGGCCTCCTGGCTTTAATAGAGTCTGGTTCGGTAGAAGCAATGAATAGTAGTGCTCGGCTCCGATAAGCATGTCAATCTTTCCTGGCTTGTCGAAGTTTGGATCAGCTAGGGCAATGTTGCTCGGGACTTGCAGATTTGTAGAATTTAACTGATGAGCCGGTTGATCAGCTATGATGTGTGGTAACACAAAAGCTTCAACTTGTTGAGTAAAGTCATTATGCATCGATTTCATCATAACATTTACTCTGGCTTTACTAGTTTTTGGATTGCCTCCAATTCCCTCGATACGTAGTGAAGTACCGTGGCGTTTTAGTGATAGCATTGAAGCCATTCGTTCAGAAATCAAATTTATTTGTGATCCTGAATCAAGCAGAGCTCTGAAGGTCGCAACCTGACCATTGCTTGCTTTTACTAAAAAACTGTGTGTCTGGGTGCCGACCCGACCCCTGATGTATACCTTAATAAATATGTGTTTATATATAATTTTAAGTCTGCAACTCCAGTTTAATAGAAAATATAATTTTTTTTTATTCAACTGAATATTACAAGTTTTGCTTATGTTGTGAAGAACACCAACCTATTATATTGAGGTCTCAAACTGATCTTGATTCGGGATTCTAATTTACTTGACGATCAAGCCTCGGTCTCGAGCTTTTCTAATTTTTAGTGAGTTGTGAAATTATTCTGAGTTAGCTTTCGATTTTCACTTGAGTGAAACTTTATTTACTCTTGGATACAAGTGCCTTTGCTCTTGGATACAAGTGCTCTCTTTGATTTAATGACTTTGGACTGACTTTGAATTGAAATAGGAGTTTCCTGTTTACGAGCCGAACTTTGATTGCCTTCGAACGTGGGATCGTGACAATTGGGGAGTTGTTTAGTCTACGACTGGGACTATGGTGTCCTGTTACAAGTGTGGGATACATAAATTGATGGGAGTATTAGGGTATGATGTTTTTACATAAAATAATGGGAATATTCGGGTAAGATATGTTTACATAAAGTGATGGAATATTCGGAGTACTATGGGACTGTGTATATGTTATTATGCAAAGTCTTATAGGACTGTGGATATGTCACTCCAACAATCTTTGAATTTGGCCTGTCCTCAGGTCGTTAATTTAGGATATAGCATTATGTTATCTTCTGGATTTACTTCGATATTATTTTCTTCAGTAGGGGTGTCTTCACGTTTAGAGAATTTTACAATGAATTTGTTAAGTATATTTTTAAACTTATTGATTAAGTACAATGTTAGACCTAATACAGTTATAACAAATGTAGTTAAGCATATTATCTGGAATGTATTGTAATATTTGACATGTGAATCTATTATTTCTTTGGTTTGAATGTAAGATAACGGTTTTATTCTGGTGATATTATTATTTACATAAATTGATTGTGAATAGTCGGCTATATTGTTTGAAATTATAAATTCATCTAGTTGAATTGTACAATTTTTAATTTTGATAATGTTATTGCCAGTAATTGAAACCTCTGTACTTATACAATTTTGATTCAATATTTCTTTCTGTACATTCCAAGTTAGTAAAATATTTGGTTCTATGTAATTAATCTGAAAATTTCTATGTGTTTTTGTGTATCTGCAATTAGCTGGTTCTTGTTTAATTATTCCACATATACATTTGTCAAATACAACTTGTTCTGTGTTTTTATTGAAAACCCTGTTTTCGTAAATGTAAAATTTGTCGGAAGTATCTTCGGTTAATATGTTATTGAACTCATCCGGATATGGAATTATTTCGTAAATTGGAGTCTTAATTAATTCATTAGGGATGTGAGAAATTATCAGTATTTCATTTGAATCTGTTTTTAACCAAGTTGATGTTTTTATCTTCAATAACTTTTCAGAATTCACCTGTTTTAAATAATCGTGTTTCAACAACTTTGGATTAAAAATGCCTAACCTTGTTAAGTGCATGCCTAGTTCTACATCTTCTATGTATTCAGTGAACTGTTGGAGATTGAATATTAAAGCGGCAGCTTACTGTTCCTTATCTTCAGTTTCCTTCAGTTTGTTAATTAAGTCCAGCCCGTTATTAACGACATCAATAATCATATTTAAGTCATGGTTTTGGACGGAGTTTTCCGACAGATTATTAATTTTAGTTTCTAGTTCTTCTTTGTCGTTCTCGTCTAACGTGCCAAACAAATATTTGTAAGCTGAACCTACCACATTTAACAGACCTCTTTTGCTACGTTTAACTATTCTTAACCCATTTATTTCCCGCTTTAGTTTCTCAACTAAGTAGCGGACTTGGACTATATTTTGAAACTCTTTTGCTTCGTCCAGTAGGTTGTTGAATGTCAATTCGGTCTTTGTTATATTTATGCTTAAATAGTGGTACTCAAAATTCGTTGGAATTTCCATTGATCCAGTTTTAAATATAAGGTATCCATTCTGTGCTTCAATGGGGTTGATTTCGATACTCTGTCCGTTGATGATGCTTATGAGAGATTTTTTATGATCATGATTGATTACGATTCGTCTTCGTTTTCTTCGGCGGGTCTGGAACTATCATATTTACTTTTATTAATCTTTTTCTGTTTCTTGAATTTAGATTTATAATGATTAATTTTTCTGCCTCGGTTTGTTTCCTCGAAGTGTTTGTCGTCAACCTGTCTGACTACTCCTGTTTTCTTGAAAGGATTTGTTATCTTTGCTTTCACTAGAGGAGCCTGTCTATATTTTGTGTCAACCTCAAATTCATGTCTGTTCTCATTTATTTTATCTATTTGGTCTATTTTGTTTTGTTGGCCATTGAAATCAGGTGTGCCTGCATATAGAAAGATATTCGCGGGAGCTCTATTAGTTGTGGCGTGTTTAGTTTTGTGGTTGTACACGTATAGGATCGATTCAAATTTTGTACATCGATCTTCTATATTATCTTCACTTCCAATAATTCTCAATTTTTCATTCACCGTCTTATGGAACCTTTCTATGTCGGATATACCATTCTTACTTGTTGTTGTTATTATATTTACGCCCTCGGATTTTATCCAATTCTGCAAGGCTATGCACATAAAAGCTGAGTCTTTGTCTGCTTTAATTTCTTGCGGTTTTCCCATATCATTGAATATCTTCATTATGGCTCTTTTTGCCTCTATCCAATCTCTACTTTTTACCTCAATTAATGTTGCAAATTTCGAATAGATATCAATACATGATAGGAACTGTTGGTTTCCAACCAAATAGAAATCAATTACGTATCGCTCTCTTGCATTGAATATTTCCGGTGTAACTTCAAATGACAGTTTGGTATTTCTATGTTCCGTCCTTGCTATATTACAGATTTCGCACTCGTTTATGATATTTTGTATTAACTTTTGGCTGTCGGGATAATAATGTTCCTCTTTAAACCAGTTAACAGTTTTTTCAATTCCTGGATGTAGGAGTTCCTTATGCCTTCTAAGTATCAAATTCTTGAAGTCTGCATAAGTCAAAATATCTTTTAATTTGAGTGTACATTTAACCAATTTGGTCAAATTATTGGGACTTATTATTTCGATATATGCCCTTTGAAATGTAAGGAAATCTTCATCATTGTGGAAATAGATTGCGCTCATTTTGGTACATAAATATTCCTTAATGATGTCTTTAGCCAAATCTTCTGTCATTTCTTTGTAAGTTATGCTGATTTTTAGTTTGTGAAAATAATGGTTTACCTCAGTCTTATTACTGTCTCCCCTCTTTAACTCTATCTGTCTTGAGAAATAGTTAAAGGCTCTCTCTGTGATGGGTATGTAATTTAAATTATCTTCGGAAGCGCTATGAATGGTCGCGTCTACGCTGTTAGCTACTTCTCCAAGCATAAGTTCTTCTAACTTGGTACGGGATAGGGCGTCAGCCACATAATTTTCTTTTCCCGGAAGATATTTGATTCTGAAATCAAATTCATTTAATTTAATCTTCCATCTTTGTAATTTCATGTTTGGTTCTTTGATGTTATTGAGCCAAACAAGAGGCTTGTGATCACTTAGTATTTCAAAAGATCTTCCAAACAAGTATGATCTGAAATATTTTGTAGCCCAAACTATTGCTAAGAGTTCTTTCTCTATAGTAGCATAGTTTATCTCGTGTTTATTCAGCGTTCTGCTGGCATAACAAACTGGTTTATGATTTTGGGACAGAAGGGCACCGATGGCAATATTACTAGCATCAGTAGTCAATGAAAAAGGCTTAGTAAAATCAGGGTAGATTAAAATCGGATCTGATGTAATAAGCACCTTTAGCTTTTCAAATGCTGCTATGTAATCTTTATTATTAATATCAACTGTAGCTCCTTTCTTCAATTTAAGGGTCATTGGTTTAACTATGTTGGCAAAGTTAGGAATAAACTTGCGATAGAACCCACATAAACCCAAAAATGATTTTATTTCGGAGTTTTTGGCAACGGAAAATTTGTAATAGCGTTTGTTTTGTTCGGATTTGGTCTAATACCGTCAGTAGTTACAACATGACCAAGGAATTCAGTTTCCTTTTTCATGAACTCGCATTTGTCCAATTGCAACTTCAAGTTTGCATCCCTTAGTTTTCCAAAGACTTTCTTTAGAGATAAAATGTGTTCTTCCAATGAAGTGGAAAAAATTATTATATTGTCGAAATAAACTAAACAAACTAAACAAAAGATTGTTCATGCATCTCTGAAAAGTTGCAGGAGCATTCTTTAGCCCAAATGGCATTCGACTGTACTCGTAATGACCATGTTTAGTCGAAAACGCTGTTTTAGCTATTGAATTTGTATCCATTTGGATCTGATGAAATCCCTTAGCTAAGTCAATGGTAGTGAAGTACTGACATTTTCCCAATTTGTCGAGGATCTCATCCATTCTGGGAATCGGAAATTTATCATTGACTGTAATTTCATTTAAATTTCTATAGTCCACAACCAATATAAACTTTGGTTTACCAGAGGCGTCAGCTTTCTTTGGAACTACCCAAATAGGTGAGCAGTAAGGAGATTTCGATTTTCGAATTATTCCCTGCTCAATCATTTCTTTGATCTGCCTATTTACTTCCTCATCTACACTCTGGGGATATTTGTATGGCTTGCGATACACTGGGTCTTCATGCTGGGTTTGAATAGTATGTTTAATTGTACTTGTGAAAGTCAAATTCTCACCTTCCCTGTACTGAATGTCACCATATTCAAATAGGACCTTCTTTAAACTTTCTATCTCCTCTTCATTCAGATGCTCGAGCCTAAATTCATTACATTCGCGCAATTCGTTGTTTATCGCGAAGTTCACCGATTTATCTTCTGTGGAAGGTGGACTAAGGCACTCTTGTGCGGTCTTATCCTCCTCTTCCATATCTTCATCATTGTAACGGAATTTGTATGTTATGTGACCTAATTTGACTGTACCATTTTCATAGTCAATATTTGCCTTGGTAGCTTCCAAGTAACTTCTACCTAACAGGATATCATAATTATCTGAGAATTTATGGAGGTAGAATTTTTGTTCGGACGGACAAATTATACTGGGTTTTACTGTAATACTTTTATGTATTACTACCGGACCTTTGATTGTGTAAACTTTAAGATTCTCTTTTACTTCATCTAATTTAGCAATATTTTCATTCATTATGTTGATTGATGATCCTGTATCTATTTTTGTATTCGGATTTTGGTAATTTTTCGGATTTTGTTGCCTAGCCTGATTTAATCCGGTGCTGACCGTCTGATAATTACCCTGTAAATGTGGTGGTATAGGACGTTGTTGATATTGATTTTGATTTTGATTCGGGTGGTTCTGAGAAGTTTTTGCAATATTATTAGAATTAAAATATGAAAATGAGTTTCGATTATTATCGTAATGCCTTTGATTGTTGCCCTGATAATTTCCCCTGTTCCTATAATGTCTTTGGTTATTTCTGTTTTGCGCATACTGTTCTACTGGACATGCGTCATAAAAACCTTATTCCATAGCCGCTTGTTTCTATTTTTCGATATTGGTAATATCTCTGCGGACTAACGACATATACATACGATCAGGAAGTTTTCGATCAATAGTAACAAGAACTGTTTTATCTAGCATTTTAGTGTATTTAATCTTATCTGATACATCTGAATCTAATTGTAAGTTATCCCCTACATTTTGATATTGGTTTTCAAGCTCAGTTATGAACTTACTGATGCTTCCTTTGAACTGCGTCTCTCCTAGTTTTTTGATGATCGTCTCATATGGCCTGTGGTCCTTGAATGCAATGGATAAGGCTGTCTTCATTGTAAGCCAATTGGTCGCTCCTGCCCGGGCGACTGTTTCTGCTGCTGAATCTATGGTCATCCTTCTAATAGCTCCGAAGATGACGTGCGCCTGCCTTGGTTCCTGGGTTGGGTACATCTGGAGTAGTATCAACCTCGTTGATAAATAAAGAGAGTTTTCCTGGGGTTCCATCGAAGTGCGGCAACTCTTTGATTTGGGACAGCAGCTGATTCATGTGTATTTCGGACAACTGGGGAACTGCCATTTTGATGTTTTTGGTTTGTTTTTGGGTTTTTCAGAATATTAAGTCTCTGACCGTAAAGGATTTTTTAGTTATCTGTGTGACTACACGTAGGTTTTATGTCACTGCACTACACACGTAGGTGTTTTGCGTTTTTTCAGAATATTTAATTTCCGACCGTAAAGGATTTTTTTAGTTATCTGTGTGACTACACGTAGGTAGTTTACTTTATTCACTTTATTCAATTGTGGTCATTGATTGTGACCCCTCAGCGGACACGACGGATATAATTAAGTGAGTCCCCTAAGCGCAAAAAAACCACGGTTGGCACACCGCATTTGGGCGGATCCCAACAACTCGCTACGAGATCTCAACAGCTGACTCCCTCGGCACAGCCCCCGACTCCAATATATCTAACTCCAATGATATTAAGATCGGGGGCGAGAAAACATTCGGCCTCCGAATGTGCCGCGGGAGGGGCAGCGCCTCCAATTATATCCGTCGTGTCCGCTGAGGGGTCACAATCAATGACCTCACAGAACCCCACCCAGAAAACTCCCCAGGGTATCAGGCCTCGAATACCAGCCTATATTGAGCCCTAATAGCTATTCCACCTACGAAACAGATATTTGTTTCGCGACTTTCCCCTAATCAAACATCTGAGGATGTTAGTACCTATATCCTAGGTCGCACTAAAGCCGAAGACTCCAGGATTAAGGTGGAAAAATTCAAATTTTCTTATTCTAGGGATATTTAATCTTTCAAAATAAATGTTCCTTACAAACTTTTTAACACAATATGCTCTGCTGCCTTCTGACCTAAGTATGTTTTTGTTAAGGAGTATGAAGCTAAGAAAAAGAAAAGACGGCCTGTAGGGGTTAGTTTACACAGGCCGGACAAAACCATCGTCGTCTGCTTCAAAAACTAACGAATTCTCTCCTTCTTTCCTATCAGAATGCAAGAGGCTTACGTAGTAAGCTTTCCAAATTGTATTCTGATAGTCTTTCATTTGCATCCCAGGTGATTGTGTTCACAAAAACCTGGTTAAAGCCGAAGATTCTTAGCTCCGAAGTTTTTCCAGCTGTGTACACAACGTACAGGCTAGATTGGCCTTCCATTGCGGTTGACTCCAACCTCACGTCTGAACTATTAACTTTCGAGGAATGCAGCGATGTTAAAATCCTCTGTGTGAAACAATCATTTAATGGTTGTTATACTTTTATTACAAGTTCCTACATTCCTCCCTTGTCGGAACTTCCTATTTATTGGAACCACCTTACCGCTATTCAGGCGGTCTCCAATTGGCTTTCGGATAGGGACCATCTAGTAGTTCTGGGTGATTTTAACATTCCTGGGGCTATTTGGTCCACAAATGAATCCTTAAATACTCTTTTGACTACAGCAAGTCACGACCTTGACGCAACCCAAAGATCCCTACCATGCTACTTTCGATGTGACTATCGATATTGGGACTGCTAGGGAGAATAAGTCTGATCGGCCAGCTAAGAAAGTCCACTGCTTTCGCAAAGCGGATTTTCGACGGCTGAATAATTTCATATATCACTTTGATTGGTCCGATCTCTACATGTGCACTGACATGGTGGGTGCCATGGGCCCGGGCCCGCACGAATACGAACTCTTTTTTGAGAGGCCCGGCCCGGCACAACACGAAACTTATTTACACATATAAGGAAATTAAAAAGACTTGCAATTTATAGATATATATATAAATACATATTTATTAAGGTTTACATCAGGGGTCGGCACCCAGACACACAGTTTTTTAGTGCGTATGTGTGCGAAGCTAACAGACCCGAATGATATTAACAGACCCGAATGATACTAACAGACCCGAACTATTTGCTTCTCAGCTGCTGCGAGAACCGAGCAATTGTGTACAGGCTACTCGGTAGGTTCTCTGCCGCAGCGGAACCAGAAGCCGTTTTTACATAGCCCCGAAGCTTGCTACGACAGTCTAACAGAATTCCGAACAATCACGAAGCGTTTATACTATACATACATGTGCCGACAGCGCTGCCTGAAAATGTTTCCTATACACTGTGTATACGAAGCTGCCGACCCTTAGTATACATACATGAATATTGTTATGTGTTTTATATAAAACAAACAATGTCATGTTTTTATTTAAAAATAAATTTTTTTCTAAATTTGTGCTTTTTAGCCTAGTGCGATTTTCATTTAAAACATGGGCCGATGTTGAAAAAAGCCTTTCGCTCGTAGACGAACTGGCGGGAATAGCCAGAATGGTCCGAGCTAATTTGGGAAGGTATTCTAATTCCCTTGTATTTTTCCAGAATTATAATATATGTGTGCCAAGAGCTGCTTTATAGGCCAAATATTTGTCAAGCTCTATGTCGATAGCGTTTTTCTTAACTTTTCGATTTTTTTATACCCGGTACCCATAGGGTACAAGGGTATTATGAGTTAGTGCCAACCGAGAATGTATGTAACAGGCAGAAGGAGAAATCTCCGACCCTATAAAGTATATATATATTCTTGATCGGCGTCACCAGCCGAGTCGATTAAGCCATGTCCGTCTGTCCGTCCGTCCGTCCGTCCGTCCGTCCGTCCGTCCGTCTGTCCGTCCGTCCGTCCGTCTGTCCGTCCTTGTGAAACAACAGATCTCAGATACTATAAGAGCTAGAGTTACCAAAGTTGGAGACAACATTGGAATTTGTTGCACGCAGATCAAGTTTGTTTTAAAATATGGCCACGCCCACTTCCGCCCTCAAAAAGTATAAAAAACGAAAAACAGGCTATACTCGTTATTTTCGGGTTAAAGTTAATATATACAATAAATGAATTGGTTTGAGCGGACTTTTCTGAAAATTTCAGTAAAATCGGATGATAAACATGGGAGATATTAGCAATAAGGTTAGATTTTTATAACACCCCCCTAAGACGCTAATATTGCAAGTTGCTCAGCCTGTAGCCGTCTAGGTCGTAGGTTCGAGCCCCGACCTCACCAATATTTTTTTTTTCTGTTTTTTTTTTTTGCATTTTTTCCTTTTTTCTTTGTTATTATACCCGGAGAACAACTAGAAAAACATTTTAGAATAAAAATACAGAAAAGAAAATATTTTGGTTTTTGTTGGGATTGAGCTCGAGCAAAACGTAAATGAATCGGCTGCTTAGACAACTGTATTTCATATGAAGCGCCATTTTCATACTAAGTATGCTTCAACAACTGTTAACCTAATTTTGGCAGAACTGAAATAAAATTGCCAGTGATTGTTAACATCTAATAGCTTCTAAATTTTTTTAATGAAAACATGCTTTTTATTGAAATGAAAAAGTGTGTGTAAAAGAGAAAAGAGATCGACCGTTTACCAAAAAAATTGCGCCAAACTACAGAAAAGAACGAGCGTGACCAAGAAATGACAAAGAATAACAAAATTCACTTTTTTAGCCCAACTTTGCCGAGCTGATATAAAATGTATTATTTAAATAAATAGGAGAAAAAATGAATAAGAATCGGAAATAAAAATGCAACAATTTTTATTGGCACTAGCGGGACTAGAACTCAAAACTTTCTTGCATAGAAAATGAATGCCCATCGCTTAGACGCCTTGGCTGTGCTCCATCTTCAGGAATAGACAGCGATTGTTACTTCTAATAGCCTTCACACTTTTTCAATCAGAAGGCGGTTTGTTTATTGTAATAGAGATCTACAAATCAAGTGTGTGTGAAAGAGAAAAAAGGTCGACTGCTGACCAAAAAAATTTCGCCAAGCTACAGAAAAGAACGAACGTGACCAAGAAATGATAAAAAAATAACAAAATTTACTTTTATAACCCAACTTTGCCGAAAAAATCTGGAATCTGAAATAAAAATGTAAACAAATTCTTTTGCATGGGCGGGCTTAGAACTCAGAACTTTCTTGCATAAAAAACGCTTGACCACCGCTCAGACGTCTGGGCTATGCTCTATGTTGCGTTATGGACAGCGATTGTTACTTCTAATAGCTTCCACACTTTTCAATTAGAAGGCGATTTGTTTCTTGTAATAGAATGTAATTGTAATAAATGAATAAATGGTTTACCCAGGCAATAGCCTCCCCGTGGTGTTCCCTGGGTCCCGATTTAATATATGACAAATAATTTATTTAGTCGGTAGCTAATTTGAGCGGCGATTTAATTTTTAATTAAGAAGTATTTAAACCGTCAATCGTTTGGGTACCGGGTATCTCAAAGTCGAGCACTCTCGACTGTAGCTTTCTTAATTGTTTTTATATAAGTTCGGAATTATTTGGGCTTATGTTATTAGTTATGTCATCAAAGCTACTATATTCATGATCCCCTATAAAAATGGCGGTTTTAATTCGAGCATAAGCAAAACTAGCGCGAACAAATAAAAATTGTTTTCGGGTCTATTTCAGGCTTTTACGGGCCTATTTCGGGCTTTTACGCTCCGGGCTTGTGAAAGCCCGCGGGCCACGAAAAAAAGCCCGGCCCGCGCCCACCTCTAGTCGTGACACATACGAAGAATACAGAGCGAAAATGCTCGACAATATAGAACAATCAACAAGACACGCTGATGCGAATCCAGAAGCGGGAGGTATACATCAGCCCATGATAGCAACTGACAAACTCAGATCGGCATGTCGCCGACAAAGGGCGATATCCGAGAATATCAATCGCTCTGAAAGAGTTTTCAGAGACAGGAAAGACAATTACAAGCTATTTGATAAAATCACTATGGTCTCAGACGCAAGAAATTCATTTTTCCGTTCACGAAGAATACGACGACCCAATTAAGGAAGGATATGATATGCAGTCCTTCCTAAGACTGGAAATGGAAATTGAAGCGGTCTTAGGGGCAAAAAGCAATACATCAAGCAACGAAGATGTGCACTTGCCCAGAGTCAGCATCCCAAAATTCGATGGAGATCTGCTGAAATGGACTCAATTTTTCGATATATTCAAATGCATGGTCCATGACACTAACACGCCCACCGTACGGAAAATGTGGTATCTCACCACCGTAACCGGAGAGGCAGAAAGGTTGATAAGGCATATCGATCTTAAGCAAGAAAATTACTTGCATGCATGGGGTATATTGGTTGACGCTTACAACAATCCCCGACATGTAGCAGACACGATTTTCAATCGTCTCCTGCAACAACGCACAAATAGTGACGATCCGAAGTCATTAAAAGAATTATACACTACAACGATTGAGTCCCTGGCATCATTAAAGGGACTTGGCATCGATGAATCTAGCTGGGATACAATACTGATTCCCATCAACAAGCAAAAATTAGGTTTTGCAACTAGAGCCCTATACGAACAGTCGTTAGATGGGTGTCGAGAGCTACAAAGCTTGGACACAATGGTCAGCTTCCTAGATCAACGAATTCGAGTACTGGAGACAGGAAAAAGGGGCCAACAGGCAACAAGGGAGCATATAAAATCTACATGTACCTCTACCAGCGCTGGAAAGGTATCAAACTGTCCGTTTTGCAAAAGGAATCATCCGCTTTACAAATGCGATGACTTCCGCAACAAAACAGTGCCCGAACGACTCAATTGGGTACAAAACCAACGGTTGTGTGTAAATTGCTTTAGCAGTGACCACAAGGCAAAGGAATGCCGAGGTCGCATGTGCTTTAATTGTGACAAAAAAAACCATACATTGCTGCATCTTGAAACCACATCAGGTGCAGCAACCGAGCCACAATCGCTAACTGTAGGTGCAGCAAGCAACAAAAATTACAACCTACTTGCCACCGTCAAAGTGGCAGTAAAAGCAAGCAATGGTCAGGTTGCGACCTTCAGAGCTCTGCTTGATTCAGGACCACAAATAAATTTGATTTCTGAACAAATGGCTTCAATGCTATCACTAAAACGCCACGGTACTTCACTACGTATCGAGGGAATTGGAGGCAATCCAAAAACTAGTAAAGCCAGAGTAAATGTTCTGATGAAATCGATGCATAATGACTTTACTCAACAAGTTGAAGCTTTTGTGTTACCACACATCATAGCTGATCAACCGGCTCATCAGTTAAATTCTATAAATCTGCAAGTCCCAAGCAACATTGCCCTAGCTGATCCAAACTTCGACAAGCCAGGAAAGATTGACATGCTTATCGGAGCCGAGCACTACTATTCATTGCTTCTACCGAACCAGACTCTATTAAAACCAGGAGGCCCAATTTTTCAAAATACAAAACTTGGATGGATTGTGGCCGGAAAAGTTTCGGCGGAGCAAAACTCAGCTGTAACTACAGATGAAGAAATTGATACGCTGTTGGAACGCTTCTGGACTTTATAAAATCTAGAAGCTAAAGAAAAACACCGATCACCGATGGAGGCTCACTGCGAAAAACATTTCGTAGGAAATCTCCAAGTTGCAGCAGATGGTAAATTCATTTTCAAACTCCTATTTTCTGAACAATCTTCAGCCCTGAGGGCATCACTAGAAACTGCAACAAACAGATTACTGGCACTGGAGCGGAGAACTTCACCTGAAATCTGGAAAGGGTACGTGGACTTTATGGAGGAGTATGAAGGACTTGGACATATGAAACAAGTGCATCCCTTATCCCACACCACTGTGTGCTTAAACCTGAAAGCAGCACAACAAAACTACGGGTAGTATTTGATGCTTCCTGTAAAACCACAAGCAATAGATCTTTAAATGATTTATTGCATGCTGGACCCACGGTCCAGAGCGAGCTGTTTGCAATCTTGCTACGCTTTCGCACTCACAGATATGTGTTCACAGCATACATAGAAAATATGTATCGGCAAGTGTGGATGCACCCTGATGATCGATTTCATCAATTAATCGTCTGGAGAAAGAATCCATCTGACGATCTTAAGTATTACCGACTCAAAACCGTCACCTACGGTACAACGTCAGCCCCATTCCTAGCTACAAAATGCTTGGATTATTTGGTCGAGAAAGTCAAGAATAAAATACCGCTTGAATCATCCGTATTAAAGCATGATTTCTACGTATATTTTCCACCGATGCCGGATGAAATTCTAACACAGAGGAAGAAGCTGAAGCTTCCGATCCGTCCAACGTTGCTGGCAATGCTACTCATCCTCCCAATGGCAATGGGACAACCAATAAATGTGACGCAGTTCACAAATCAACCCGGAATATTCTACGAAAGACTCGGCATATTGGACCGATATGAGAATACTATCTGACGGGATTACTAGAAGGAATGGCCAAGGTCATAAACGAGGTCAAATCCAACGATGATGTGCTGATGATGCTGCTCAAGAATCAAACGTCTGTTCTTGATGCTACTATAAATATAGTCAGAACATCAACTAGCAACTATCAACAGAGAGAAAGGCAAGTACGAAGGCGACTATCTAAAGCAAGTATTCATGGCCCAGCTGACCCTGCTGGCGACGGGGATGCAGCGGATGCAAAATGAGATAGCTAGCGTCCTTACTGATATCCGCCACCATTAGTCCCATGCTAATATCTCCTCAGCAACTGAGAGATCAACTTGATCAAATTCGGGATCATCTTCTACCAGATCAAATGATACCGGTATCATCGGAGAATGCGATCCAGCTCTTCCGAATTATGCACGCTGAAGGCACAACAACAACCGATCATGTAATCTTCAAGGTTACACTACCTCAGGTATCCACAGCGCACAGAAAGTGTTCAGTATCATCCCCATCCCGGCATGGAAGGCAGAAAGCTGGCATAGATTCGATATCAAGACACATATCATTGCCGTCAATGCTCATAGAGATCAATTTATGGAACTGACTGAAGACGAATTTGAGTTATGTCTAAAAGTGCCAAACGACGAGCACATATGCTTCAATCATCAAGCTACGTTTAGCGCGGACAATCAGTGTGGATTTCAGTTGTTTTTTATCAACAAGACTGAAACACTATGTGAGACTGTTCAAACAAAATCCGATCTGATTTGGACAAAGACGCATCAACGGAACAGATGGATTTTCGCAACACACAGTCCCATAGAGCTTCAAGCTATATGCAAAGGAACACCTTCCACAGTACACCTTGAAGGAACGGGCTTACTATCACTGTCCGCAAGCTGCACCGCGCGCAACTCAAAAACAAATAAGAAAGCTACAGTCGAGAGTGTTCGACTGTGAGATACCCGGTACCCAAACGTTTGACGGTTTAAATACTTCTTAATTAAAAATTAAATCGACTAACCGACTAAATAAATTATTTGTCCTATATTATATCGGGACCCAGGCAGGCCATTGCAAATAAATGGGTAAACCATTTATTCATTTATTACAATTACATTCTATTACAAGAAAAAAATCGCTTTCTTATTGAAAAGTATGGAAGCTATTAGAAGTAACAATCGCTATCCATAACGCAACATAGAGCATAGCCCAGACGTCTAAGCGGTGGGCAAGCGTTTTTTATGCAAGAAAGTTCTGAGTTCTAAACCCGCCCATGCAAAAGAATTTATTTACATTTTTATTTCAGATTCCTATCTATTTATTCGGCAAAGTTGGGTTATAAAAGTAAATTTTGTTATTTTTTTATCATTTCTTGGTCACGCTCGTTCTTTTCTGTAGCTTGGCGAAATTTTTTTGGTCAGCAGTCGATCTTTTTTCTATTTAACACATACTTGATTTGTAGATCTCTATTACAATAAACAAACCGCCTTCTGATTGAAAAAGTGTGAAGGCTATTAGAAGTAACAATCGCTGTCCATTCCTGAAGATGGAGCATAGCCAAGGCGTCTAAGCGATGGGCATTAATTTTCTATGCAAGAGAGTTTTGAGTTCTAGTCCCGCTCATGCCAATAAAAATTGTTGCATTTTTATTTCCGATTCTTATTCATTTTTTCTCCTCTTTATTTAAATAATACATTTTATATCAGTTCTTGGTCACGCTCGTTCTTTTCTGTAGTTTGGCGCCATTTTTTTGGTAAGCAGTCGATCTCTTTTCTCTTTCACACACACTTTTTTATTACAATAAGAAGCATCATTTTTGCAAAATCGGCCCGAACTCAATCCGACAAAAAAACCAAAATATTTGCTTTTATGTATTTTTATTCTAAAATTTTTTTTCTATTTGCTCTCCGGTTGTAATAACAAAGGAAAAAGGAAGAAGTGCAAAAAAAAAACAGAAAAAAAAGTATTGGCGCGGTCGGGGCTCGAACCTACGACCTAGACGGCAACAGGGGGTTGTTTTAAAATTCTAACCTTATTGCTAATATCTCCCATGTTTCTCATCATAAAACGTCCGCTCAAACCTATCCATTTATTGTATCTATTAACTTTAACCCGAAAATAACTAGTATAGCTTATTTTACGTTTTTTATAATTTTTGAGGGCGGAAGTGGGCCAAATTTTAAAACAAACTTGATCTGCGTGCAACAGATTTCAATGTTGTCACCAATTTTGGTACCTCTAGCTCTTATAGTCTCTGAGATCTGTTATTTCACACGGACGGACGGACGGACAAACGGACAGACGGACATGGCTAAATCGACTCGGCTGGTGACGCTGATCAAGAATATATATATTTAATAGGGTCGGAGATTTCTCCTTCTGCCTGTTACATACATTCTCGGTTGGCACTAACTTATAATACCCTTGTACCCTATGGATACCGGGTATAATTAATGTTGGCACATTCAGCACTACGATCAGCGACACGAAATCAATATATGTTCGTTTCGGCAATATCACCAAGTTTGACGTAGAAGAAACATCAGAACCAACTCAAGAAACTACAACCCGAGTATCCGAACTAGACGAATTAGATGTCCTACAACAAAGACTGGCCAAACTGAAGGATACAACATGGAAAAATCACTTCAGCACTGTGCAGCACCATCAAGTAGCTGCCTATGTGGCCTTTGCAATATCAATTATAGTAAACATTGCATTCATTCTACGACGGCAATACAGCAAATGGAAGCCACGACAACGGACCTCCAAACCTCAGGAAAACGCTGAGCAGTCGTTACTGAAACATACCCCACGCAGGTTTGCTTTCAACATTAGCAATGGTTGAACACCTGTTCAACGGCCGGGAGAATGTTCAGTCTCAGCAATATGTATATGCAATAACAAAAGGAGCGATTATCAGGTCAAACGCGAATGCATATTATGCTGACATGAAGAAGTCGAATTGGGCACCGGTCCCATTTCTGCATAGATCATAATACACAGTAACCCACATTTCTTTACACACAATTTCGTTGACATAAGCATATTCTGTATACTTTGTTTAGCTATAAATACCGTTAAGTTTCCTCAATAAAATCAGTAATTGTTTTGACCACAATGCAAGCGTTACTCATTTGGCTGCATTCAACAGAAGCTGTCGCTGAGTCTTCAGACCCTCATGAGCATCATCTATAGTCCGACTGGTTTATGTTCTACTTGCGGCGACACAAGGCAGACAGTTCAAGTACTGTATGCCGGGCACCTTAGCCTACACATTAACAATTGTTATAGACTGGCAAGGTAGACACTTTTTTCGGACCGATGGTAACGTAATTAACAGAAACGTTCCCGGCTGAGTTCAATAAAATCAAAAGAAAACAATTTCAAATGATTCTTTACAGGAAATCAAAATAATCATAGTAGCGAGCTAAAAGCACAAGAAATTCCTGCGGACTTGGTATTTAGCCCAGCAAAAGGGAACTCTTGCTCATCACAAAGAAGATCCCAGTATACAACATGCCCAAGATAGAAGGCATCGAACTTCAGTTATCAGAGAAGGCCCAGTGATACTGGACCCGAAGCTCTCATGGAAACTAAAGGTCGCTGAGAGATCTAGGAAAGCAAGCATCGCTTTCTACTCGTGCAGGAAAATGTTTGGGAACAATGCGATGCGTTGTACCCTGCAGCTGCTCTAAATGTTATCCTAGACAGGATGCCGATTGATCTGTTTATCAAGGACACTGCCGCGCAGAGTGCGCCTAGGCAAACAGATGCTGGAAGGAACACCGCATAGGGCACGGCAGGATACTTGATGACAACAGACAGACTAAATAACCACGGAAATAAGGTTCGGTAACGGGTACACGACCTTACCCTACCCGACAAGAAAGATTAGAGCAACAACAGAGTCACCGATAAGATGAGCAACGGGGTGGGGCTGGAATCTATGGTGAGAGGGGGCTTGAAGGGACCTTCACTCTTCCAGACTCAGCAACAGGTTTCCAGGCTGAGGTGCTCGCTATATTGGAGGCAGCCAGTCTCTCAATACAGCGGAACCTCAGGGATACAAAGTGAAGTGGGGTGGCTGGATTTGTAGCCAAAATAAGATCAAAGTTGAAGTCCCAATGAGAAGATAAAAAACCAAGGTAGAAAAATAATACGAAGATTGGTCCAAATTAATTTGAAGTATTTTTATTTTATTTATTAATTCCTTAGTATCCTAGTGCGATTTCTTACTGAAATTTAGTTATTATTTTGATTTTGTTGAACTTATTTTTATAAATTTTATTTTTTCATTTTTTAATTTTATTCTATAATGTTATGCATTTTTGTTTTATACTTTTTTATCTTTATTATCGTTTAATAATTTTGTTTATTCTATTTTAAATATTCTTTAATTTTTAATTTAATCTGAGTTGCGCTCCTAATAGTTATGTGGGAGGTTGTTCCAGAGGCGGATAGCATCGGTGAACAATTGTCTGCTTGAAATTAGAGATTTAAATCTTGGGCATATGAAATTATTAGTCCTTGTGGATGTTGCAGAGCTGAGCTTATTGTAGAGATACAGTGGTTGCCGTATTGTCACAATATTATGGAAATACATAAGAGTCCTATAATCTATCCACGAGGTCAAGTTTAAGTCAAGTAGTTTACTGATCAAGTGGGATACTGGTCAAGTCGATTTAATTTAAACACATATCTAACGATAGAATTTAAAGCTGCTGTCAACTTTTTTAAGGCTTTCTAAACATCTACTTTCTATTGGTTTTTTACTAATTACTATGCATTTTAATTTGGAAGGATTTATGCTTAAGCCATTGTCCTTATCTTCAATAAGATAATGGACATCATTACATTACTTACACAAACAATTAATTCATTAACCGGACTACTTACATAAACCTGAACATCGTCTGCATATAAGTGTACTTCACAACCGGACAAGACACTAGGCAAATCATTAGCATAACATATATAGAAAACTTAATTCCCTGAAACTTGATATACAATTTCCAGAAACTACTGCTTGCTGCCTGCCAGGAAAATACGGCGAAATGAAACCAACAGCACTATTTGTAAAATTTGAGACGCGCGAGCGGGCACAATAATGTCTCATAAATAAATGAGAAAAAAATATGTAAATAAAACTGAAGAAAAATAATAAATAAATGAGAAAAAACATGTAAACAAAACTGAAGGAAAATAATAAACGGTTCCAACCATTCAAATTCAAATTTGAATATATACAGTCTTGGATCCGAGGGAGCAGAGGAGACATCCTGCGAGTATGAATTTAGAATATGCTGGAAAGGAGCTTGCAAATAAATAGACTGTATTGTTTGGAGTTCCAAATGAGAAAGATGTTGACATTTATTACGAATGTGTGTGTGACTGTCAAATTACAAGGATGTGTGTGTGTTCGGCTGGAGGTACGTTCATGCGGGGGGATGGGGCATGTTAACTTCTCCCCCCCCCCAGTCCGAAGAGAAGGCCATTAAGAGGCCGGATCGGAAAAGGGTGGCTAGGCGAGGTGTTGTGGTTTTACGCTGAAGAAGTTTTACTGGATTCTTAGGCATTTGTGCTGGTATTGGTGGATGTTGTTGCCATGAACTCCGACGATATTATGAAGAGGGTGATTTGTAAATGTGTTAATCTTATGCTAACGTTACATTTTGTTTACATATTATCTCTCTTTATGTTGTATTTGTTCCTTATTAAATAACAATTTAGGGATAGTGTTTTTGTGTCTTTGTTTAATAGTGTTGTCCATCTTGTGTTTCTATATATTGTCTTCTATTTGTTTGATTTTGTTTCGTAGGACTTCTAATGATATCTTAAAGGTTGGGGGTTTTTGGAAAGATTCTGGAACTAGTTTGTTGCTGAGAATTATGTGTCGGTGTTAGTATTTTTCTTAACTGTTTTTCTAATTTTTTGTTTGTGTAACTTTTGACCTCTAGTTGTTAGGAATGTGACGTCTTTGTTTTCTTTTCTATATACCGTATCATTAGGCTTGACTTGGACTGGTGTCTCTCTGTCCTCGTTTAATTTAGCCAATCTTCTTTCTGTGGTCGCGTTTAAATGTTCCTGTACTTTTGGGTATATGACTTGTCTAAATTCGTTTAATTTGTTAAGGTAGTCGTGTTGGTTGTCGAATTTTATTGTTTTGTTGAATATGTGAGTTCTTCCGTGAAAGAGTTCAAAAGGGGTATAGGAAGTGCTGGAGTGTATTGCATTGTTATATGTTGCTACTGCTTCTGCGAGTATTTGGTTATGTCCGCATTCTAGGCGTGCTTCCTTTCTTTTGTTCATGATTATCCTGTATAGTTCGGTTAAGGTGGAATGCAGCTTTTCGACAAAAGAGTTGCCCGTTGATTGTTGAAAAGAAGTTGTATGAGCTGTTGTTTGGAATTGGTTTAAGAGGTCGTTAAATAGACTGCCCGAAAATTCCGCGCCCTGGTCGAAAATTATTTTCTTTGGTGCGCCATAGTGACTTATGAATTGTAATAGGGCATCAGCAACTTTTAATGAATTCCTATTTGTAAGGGGGTATGCTTGCGCTAGCTTGGTGAATTTGACGATAATGGTGAGGTTACAAGAATTATTAATGGAATATATGTCTATATGCACGACTGCCAATGGTCCCTCTGGTGCGGTTGGGGCTTGCATCAATGGTCTATCATACTTGAGGGTTAGGCAGGTGTCGCAATCTTTTATTATTTTTGCGATAATGTCTTTTAAATGCGGAAAATAAATGTCCCTTTTCAAATTTTTATATGTTTCATCTATCCCCCTATTATTGGTGTTAATATGGTATTCACGAATTTTGTTTTCCTGGTCATGGGGAGTAGTGATTTCGGCTAGCCATATTTTGCAACGCGCAATTTTGTAGAGGTCATTTTCGGAGAAATAATTATATTATCTTCTATTAAATTGAAAATATCGTCTGGTGCAAATATCGCGAATGTTTTATTCGGTTTCAGGATTGTTTGAAGGGTGTTTGTAACAGAGTCTAAAAATGATTAAGTGGTTGTGAAGCGACTGGTATAATTTGTGGGTCTTCGTTTATGTTCAAGTTCGGTTCAATTCTGCTGAGTGCGTCAGCGACTACGTTTTGCGACCCTTTTTTGTATACGACTTCGTAGTCGTAAGCGGCCAGGATGGTTTTCCATCGGAGTAGTTTTGGGTTCTGGCCCTTCAGATTTTCTAGCCAGACTAATGGCTTATGATCTGTGGCTATTTTGAATCTACGTCCGAAGAGGTATGGTCTGAAATAATCTACAGACCAAATGATAGCTAGCATTTCTTTCTCTACCGTAGAATAACGGACTCCGTGTCCGATAGTGTCCTGCTAGCGAAGGATATGGGTCTGTCATTAGTGTCTGGGCCTTGTGACAACACAGAGCCTATCGCATAATTACTTGCGTCTGTGGTCAACGTAAACGGTTTGTTGAAATCAGGGTATGTGAGTATGGGATCATTACAAAGAAGATCTTTTGACGTTTCGACTGCTTGTTTAATTATTATTATTATAGATTTCTTTCCTTATAACTGTCTTGTTATGGGTTTAGTTATTTTTGCGAAGTCTTTTATGAATTTCCTGTAATACCCTAGTAGTCCTAAAAATGACTTTATTTCCCTAGTTGTCTTCGGGCAGGGGAAGTCCTTGATGGCTTGAATCTTAAGTGGGTTTGGTTTGACTCCTTCTTGGGTGACGATATGTCCCAAGAAGTCGATTTCCTTCCTTAAAAAGTTGCATTTGCTCGGTTGGATTTTTAGGTTTGCGTTTTGGAGTTTTGTGAATACGGATTTAACATCCGCTATATGTTTTTGGAGTGAGGGTGAGAATATTATTATGTCGTCGAGATAGACGAGACAGACGTTACCGACTAAGACGTTGTCCATAACGCGTTGGAAAGTGACAGGGGCGTTCTTGAGACCGAAGGGCATTCTCGTGAACTCATAATGCCCATTTTCGACGGTGAATGCCGTCTTGCTTGCGTCGCGTGGGTTCATTTGAATTTGGTGAAAGCCACTTGCTAAGTCTATGGTTGTAAAATACATGGTCTTTCCTAAACTGTCTAGTATATCCGCAATGTTCGGAATAGGGTATCTATCAGAGACAGTTTTCTCATTTAATTTCCGAAAATCGATTACCAAGCGCCACTTTTTTTCACCTGTGGTGTCACTTTTCTTGGGTACGACCCAGACGGGTGCACTCCAAGGGGAATGGCTATTTTTTATGATATTTTGTTCGAGCATTTTTGAAATTTGCTTTCGAACTTCCTCTTTATGTACAAATGGGTAACGGTAAGATTTTGTGTGAATCGGTATATTATCTGTTGTTGGGATAGAGTGTTTGACGGCGTTAGAGAACGTTAGTTGATTGTTTTCGTCGTGGAAGAGCCTTTTGAATGACTTGCAAAGTTTCAGAATTTGTTGTTTATCTTCGTTGTTGAGGTGTTCCGTCTGAATGTTTAATTGTTGGTCGCCCGGTCGTTCTGTATCTGTTGCCGCGGACATGCAGTTTAAGTATTGGTGGGTTCGTGGAGAGAATTCTTCTGCCTGTAACGGTTCCTCGAGGTATAGTGTTTGGATCTGGTCTGAGTTATTGCAGACTTCGAAGTAGGCGGATCCTGCGATTGCGGTGTATAAGCCGCCTGTTATGGATATTTGATTATCCAAATTCGTGGTTTCATATATAAGTCTCCCTGTATGATGTTTACTGGGAGTGGTAATCGCATTTTGGTATTTTGTGGCAGGGTATGTAACGTGTCTACAGGATTTGTCCTTGTGAGGATTGGAATGGCGGTTTCTGGTGTTTCTAGTATGGAGTCGGCAAAGTTTATTTTTGCATTTAGGCCGGATAGGAAGTCCATGCCTAGGAGACCATTAAAGTGGGGGTGGAAATTGAATAGTAACAACTTGAAAATGGGCATTTTTCCGAATTGTTTGAAATTTATTCCATCTGTATATTCCCGAATTTTAAATGTACTGAGAACAGTGAGGATATTGATATCGGAGGTTAGTTTTTTGATTTGGTCTGCATTAATAAGTGCTGGATCTATGAATGAGTAGGTAGATCCAGTGTCTATTAGGAATTTGAGAGGGTTTGACACCATGGGGTTTGGGGAGAGGAGAACAAAAGGTAAGGAAGATCCAAGAGTCTTCTTGTAGCCGAGTCATTGCTTATGTAGCCGACTGGCTTCCCGAGGCTTCTAAAAAAAAATTTGCATCATCGTTGATGTTACATAGGGGAGCGCTTGAATTATGGTTGTTCCTGTCTTGGTGGTTTAGGTTCTGAGCCGATCTGTCGCCATTTTAGAATGTGTTCGAATTTTGTTTGGAATTTTGTTGATGTGGGGATCGTCTATTATAGTCACCGTTGGTTTGTTGTCTTTCGGGATATGGGTGGTTCTTGTATATCGAGCTGTTGTGTTGTCGGTTTTCCTGGTTTTTATTCAGGCTTCTAGAGAAATTTAATTCGATCTGCCCGTACTCGTACGCTTTCTCGATTGTATCTGGTTATTGGTTTCTAATGGCTGACCTAAGTGGGTCCTTTAATCGAAATAAGAATGTATTTAGGCAGAACCTGTCATATTGGTCACGTTTGGTCGTGAGGGAATGTCCACTAGGGTCTGCTTCTCTGGCCAGTGACATTAATTCGCTTCTTATTTTCGTGGTTGTGTAATACAGCTTTCCCATACTGAGTCCATCCGGAAGATTATGTAGCTCTCTAACAAACATTTCCTCTGTTTTCTTGCTAGAGTATAGTCGTTTGAGGTTTGCTTTGATGTCATCCCAGGTGATGGGGCAGACGCTCAGCGCTTCGTCTGCTCTGCCTTTAATTTTGTCACGGATAGTTCCGAGTAAGTACTGTCCGCATGGTGTTTGGTCCACTGACCCGGCTAATAAGAGTAGCTGTTCTACTCTAGCTATAAATCTATCGAGATTGTCAGGTGGGCCATCGTAGGTGGGTAGTTGATGATTAAGGGGTAGTATTTGTTGTAGGTTCAGGCTGGTACTTGAAAAAGTTGATGAATTGCCAACGGTGAGACTATTGTTTTGGGGTTGAACTATCTGGTTTTGCTCTTCTATTTCCATCTCTTCCCTTATCTCAGGTGGACAGGACCATCTCCTTAGCCCTAATCTGCCCCTAACTGACCTACTAGTGGTGGCTTTTTTCGACATTTAGATGTATTGGCAATGGTAATGGTATGTGTATTGAGGTATGGTAATGGTATGTATATAGTGTATATAAAGTAGTAATAATATGTAAAATAGTATATGTATGCGTGTATTAATAGTATGTATATGTATTCTAGTATAGGGAATTTTGTTTGTTTGTAAATTAGTATGGTAATATGATGTGTTATAATATGTGATTCTATGTATGTGTATCTATGTTTGAATGTAAGAAAATTCGTATGTGTGTACAGGGCCTCTATTTATATATATGTGTGGCAATATATGTATATGTGTATGTATTTGTATATTTACTACGCGGTTTCCTCTATTCCTTGCTTCCTTGTATATGTGTATGTATGTGTGTATGTAGAGATGCTGTTTCCTTCCACCTTTGTTGTTTTCTTGAATGGGTGCACTTCAACTGGGTGACTTCAACTGTAATGTATGCGATTTAGTAAATATTTTATATTTTATATTTAATAGGTTAGTGAACATGTGACAACAATAGACGTTAAGTTGTTTGGGGATTGTTTGGCTGTTCCCTTTCTGTAGTTTTCTCTTCCTTTCCTTCTTTTTTTTATTTTTGTGGTGCGTAGTATGCGAAAAGGATTCAACAGTGTACAAGGCACGCGAAATCAAGTGTTGCTTTGCCATTTTGCTGCGTCTCTCTCTCGCTTACGGTGTATACCAATGTACAGAGACGCACCAAGAATTTCGCAAGTCAGCGTAACATTAAAACATAGATATTGGCAGCTAATGTACAAAGACGCACCAAGAATTTCGCAAGTCAGCGTAACACTAACACATAGATATCGGCCGAAGCGAAAAGTTTCACGGTGTATGACTTTTATGTTTTTAATAGTATTTGTACAGGTTTAATTTATTCATTCACTTTTTTAGTATTCTTGTTTTTATGTATATCACAATGTAAATTGATAAGTGAAAACGAGCCCGGTGCCTTAACAGCGATTGTTGTACACATATACGGTCGTTAATCACACAACTTACATTTATCTTTATAAACCACTGTGTGCGGATGGTCCCGGTGCTTTGTCGGCAATTGATGCTGATGTACGCATTGGTGCGTCGGTGATATTCAAGGGCACGTCGTTTTTATTATTTTTCTCCTGTGCAGCGAATTTTGGTCCCAAGGAAATCTAATTCTGATCCGTTTTTTTTTTTTGACTTCCTTCTGCAGCGACGGCCAAAACTTGAAAGGACACAGACGTGTGGCTGTCAAGTCAAATTCTGCCGGCGTCGCTGCCGACACATGTATAGAGAGAATATGAGAATTCTCGGCTGCATTTGCTCGCGACACGTGTGGTCAGTGTAAAGCAGCAAAACGTCACGTTGCCTTCGTTGCTTCGCACACAATCGTAACGCTTTCATTGTGTGTGTTTGGACACCACTGCACTTGTGTATAACGAACCACACTCGGCGACAGCGACCATAACGGTTCTTTCCAAAGCTACAAAACACACTTGACAACAGCGGCGCAAGGTTGTCGTCGCGTCAAAATGGTTCTTCTCAAAACTACAAAAACACAACAACCAAACACAATGCAAATATAGGCTGATGCAACATTAGTGTCGAAATTACTACTCTGATAAAAAACCCAAAGGGATACCCATACTCTCTCACACACGCATCCAACACCCTGGTACAATACTACACACACCAAAAGCTCTCCGACATACACATATACGGTCATCGCACACAGTTGTTTGAGATGTCGAATTTTTTGATTTCTTTATTATTTATGTTGGTTCCATTTTATGAGTTGCTGTTTATGGATGATCCCGGTGCCTTATCAGCCATTGATGTACACATATACGGTCATCGCACACAGCAACTTATTGGTATAATTGTTGTAAACTGTCACGTACAAGCGATCCCGGTGGCTTATCAGCGGTTGATGTACACATATACGGTCGCTTGCGTTTCAATTAGAATTTGACTTCTTCTGTCTCGCTTATTTTATTTGCATACTTTTGTGTGCGGATATGTATGCACATTTTTGTAGATTTTTGTGAACTGTAGGTTGCGTTGCTTGTTGTGCCTTCCCTTTTGAACTCCCATTTGCACTTGCACGTCATAATGTTTTATTTGTTGTCACCTGTTCACTCACCTCACCCTAAAAGGAAGTTAGAATGATAAGCGTAGTGGGCATGGTTAATCCCTTGTTCGTAGTCCGGCTGCGCCAGTTACAGTCTTGGGTCCGAGGGAGCAGAGGAGGCATCAGTCTTGGGTCCGAGGGAGCAGAGGAGACATCCTGCGAGTATGAATTTAAAAGGTGCTGGAAAGGAGCTTGCAAATAAATAGACTGTATTGTTTGGAGTTCCAAATGAGAAAGATGTTGACATTTATTACGAATGTGTGTGTGACTGTCAAATTACAAGGATGTGTGTGTGTTCGGCTGGAGGTACGTTCATGCGGGGGGATGGGGCATGTTAACTCGCGCGCCACTGATCGAGAACAGAGGGTCACACTAGGCCGAAAGGGTTTTGGTCACACCAAAAAGGGCAAAATCCGCACGCGCGGCGGTCACACTAGGCCTCGTCGGATCCCTATATAAAGCGGGCCACGGCCAGTGGGAAGTCACTCAGCTACCGACAGCGATCGGGTGAGGTAAGCCTACTTTTAGTAGCCCACATCCAGGAGTCAGTAACAGGAGTCTTTTGGGGACAGGATCTTCGGGTCTAGTCCGCATTAATACATTGTAGTTAGTTTCCCGTAGTATTTACCCCAAACCTCCCCGAGTAGACGTCAGCGTCTCCCGCCACTCACGAATCGGCCCGCCGATTCGCCTGGAAGACTTAAGAGTCACCGTTATCCCGGTTCGGCCCGCCGATCCGCTCTTCTCACAACTGGCAGACTTCAGAGCCTCCAAAACCCTTCTCATTACTGGTAGACTTTAGAGCCTCCACAACCTTCTCATAACTCCCGGTTCGGCCCGCCGATCCGCTCTTCTCGCAACTGGCAGACTTTCGAGCCTCCAAAACCTTCTCGCAACTGGCAGACTTTCGAGCCTCCAAAACCTTCTCACAACTGGCAGACTTCAGAGCCTCCAAAACCCTTCTCATAACTGGTAGACTTTAGAGCCTCCAAAACCCTTCTCATTACTGGTAGACTTTAGAGCCTCTACAACCTTCTCATAACTCCCGATTCGGCCCGCCGATCCGCTCTTCTCGCAACTGGCAGACTTTCAAGCCTCCAAAACCTTCTCGCAACTGGCAGACTTTCGAGCCTCCAAACCTTCTCACAACTGGCAGACTTCAGAGCCTCCAAAACCCTTCTCATAACTGGTAGACTTTAGAGCCTCCACAACCTTCTCATCATTGGTAGACTTTAGAGCCTCCACAACCTTCTCATAAACCCCGGTTCGGCCCACCGATCCGCACTTCTCGCAACTGGCAGACTTCCGAGCCTCCAAAACCCTCTCGTGACTGGTAGACCTCAGAGCCTCCAAAACCCCTTAGCGGCAGAGACAGGCAAGCCGCCGGCAGCACTAGCTCTCTGTAGCATACTCTCGGGGCAACCCTTAGGGTAAACTCGCGGACTCCGGGTCTCTGTCTCTCTCTCTCTCTCTCACCCACCATCACACGGATCAGGCCACCTCCGGCAGCGACGCCGCGACAGCGCCCCTTACTCCGGCACGGACAACGACGGGATCCGGGGCAACAGCCCACGACGACGACTCCGCGCCAGGTCGCCTGTTCCAACTTGATCTCTTAGCTCTGTACACTATTCGTTAATAAACCAACCTTAGATATACATTCACGGCATAATTCTCTAGTGTTCTCATCTGGGACCGGGTCGGAATCTCTTTCAGCAACCACACCTGACCCAAATAAATTCTTGGGACGAGTCCTGGCCCACGCTGAACTATCTCAGCCCCAGCAGACCGTCACAGCGGCGCCCGAGCAGGTTGAAGTGGTTGCAAAGAAAGAAGAGTAAACGACACCGCACCAGTAGAGTAATGTCTAGCTGGGTATATCAAACAGCTAAAACCGAACTAGCAGAATACGCGGTGGAGTTCGGGTTGGACGCATCAGAAATTTAGAGGAATTAAGAAGGATAATTGCAGCATTTGCCAAAAGGACGGACCACGAGGAAGCCACAAGGGAGAGATTGGCAGAACTAGCGAGGATACACAGAAGGGAAAAAAGCCCAGCGCCAGACGGAACGTACCAAACCCCGGGAATAGTAGTGACCGAACCGTACACGGAAATGGACAGTAAAAAGGAGGCCAGGATGGAAAGGAGCGTGGAAGTGGACATCGTGGACCGAGTACGGAGCTGGGGGATACGATATCAAGGAACGACAAATCCCTTGGAGTTCCTGAGTAAAATGGAACAATGGGCAGAAGGATACAGCATTCAAGAGGACCAGCTGGTCCAGACGATGCCATTCATATTAGAAGGAATTGCGAGTGACTGGTGGAACACCACACCAACTAAAATCAGAAATTGGGCACAGTTGACAGCAGAATTGCGGGAATACTTCTTACCGCCAAGATATGAAGAAAAACTTGAAACTCAGAAACCGCAACTGAGGCAGCGAGAATCTGAACCGGTAAGAGAGTTCGCAATGGGGCTGCGGAAACTGATGAGATTAACAAAACTCACAGAAGAGGAAAAACTCGACCCAATATATAGAAATTGCAGAAGCAAGATAAAACTATATGCACGACGATCGGCATTCAAAACTTTAACAGAGTTCCTCAATCTCGCAAAAGAAGTAGAGGACATCGAGGCAGCGGAAAGCTTGACACAAGCAACGCAGCCGATGCAACCCAGACTAAGTCCGGAAATCTGCATGCGGTGCGGCGGAACAGGCCATGCAGCGCGCACATGTAGCAATCCACCAAGGCTATTCTGCTGGGTATGCGGCAAAAACGGCACTAGAACGACAGAATGCTGCAGGGCCGCAACGGAAAACGCTGGGGGCCTGAGCAGATAAAGCTGGCGGCTCAGGCCAGACAAAAAAATCCAGCAGGACAGGAACAGCTGAGTTGTGACGGATTCCAAATACTGGCCAAGATAAAAATTGGAAAACGGTGGGCGAGAGGAATGGAAGAAGAAGAAAGGTGAAAGGAGAAAGAAGTAAAAAGCGAGAGCTCCTGAAATTTTCGATTGAGAGTGCCAATCAGTCTGGATTAAAATACCAAATTGCTGTATATAGCTTCATAAAGTTGTGCGTTACACTAAACTTGTGAAAGAATACCAGTGCGTTGTTAAATAACAAGCAAATTCATCATTTTATGCAAGCCAAGCTTGGAAAAGTGCAAAGAAATACAAAACACCACACACACTAAAGAGAGTCACACTGACAATATACACATACAAAAATAACTCAAAGAAAACACAAAGCAATAGTCGAAAACAGAAATCAGTCCACAATATAAAACACTCAATTACACTGTTCAACAACGAATACGTTTTATCGTTTTATTTTTTTTTATTAATCCTCGATATGGCACCTGTTTCCAAACGACAGCGTGAAAACACCTCCGGTGAAATCAAGACCGGAAGGCCATCGGAAGTACCAGAGCCTCAACTTCTCTTACTGATAAATCAGCGGTTTGAAGAACACGCTCAGCTAATAACAGCCAAGATCAGTGAGGCTGAAGAGCGAATCGTCTCCGTGTTCAATGATAAGCTAAAGGGAATAACGGAAGATATGCGGCAGCTACTTGAACGCGTGGAACAGCTTGAACGCGATGCTGCTGATCTAGATCAAGTAAAGCAGCATGTCGGTAGCCTAGAATCGAAGTTGGCGTACCAAGAAAATTCAAATGTGGCTTGTGATCTCCGGCTGCACGGGGTCCCGTTTACTGAAGGGGAGACGTTAAAAACAATTTTTAATTCACTTTCCTTTGCACTGGGTGTTACACCGGCACCGAAACTGAAAGACATATTCAGAGTTAAAATGCGAAATCCCACAAACACGGTGGTCGACCCGACCATAATAATAAAATTTGAACACTTGCGGGAAAAAATCTCACTGCAGCGGGCGGCTGGCGAGTACAGGCGAGTGCACAAACAACAACTGTGCCTAAATATGCTGGGCATGGGCTCGCCTACGCCGATCTACCTCAACGAACAACTGTCAAAGGAGAACTACAAAATATTCAAAGAGGCAATGCGGATGAAGAGACAGAAGCTTCTTTCGGCAGTATTCTCTCGACGTGGACTGGTGCATGTACGAGTGAGCGGGAGAGAAGATGTAATTTGCGTCGAGAGCATGCAAAAGCTTTCACTACTCCAGCAAGACCTTTTGTCAACTGAGATGACCACTGCTGATGATCGGCGCTTTCGCAAGTAGAATAAATAATAAATCCATAAATTTAATTGTATGTTTAAAATTTAAAACGTTAGTTTTAGTAAGTGTTTCATACCTAAATATTCTTTTATTCTTTGTTTGTGTGTGTATTTTTCAGAACTATTTAAAAACTTATAAACAAATTAAATGCTTAGCAATGTAGTGAGCTCCAGAGAAAATAGCCATAGTATGCTTAGAATACTTAGCAGTCAGAAAGCCGGCCTGCAGGTTTGCCATATAAACGCTCAAAGTTTAGTAAATAAAATAGATGAATTTAGATATCTTATGGTAAATTCAAGCATTGACGTAGTTTGTGTATCAGAAACATGGTTTAAATCTGATTTTAATGATCTGCTTATATCTTGTGACGGTTTTAATGTTTTCCGTTCAGATCGACTAGGCCGTGCTGGCGGAGTTGCAATATACGTAAATAAACAAATTAAATGTCGTGTACTGTGTAAGCAACCCTTTGATAGTCCGATCGAATATTTATTCCTCGAACTTTTAAATACAAATAGTGGTAAGACTCTAGTTGGCTGCGTATATAGACCTCATAAAAATATTGACACGAGTGATATCATTAATTAATAATAAATATCCGATATAGCGCTATCTTTCGCGGACGTTATAATTGCGGGCGATCTGAACAGTAATATGTTACAGGAACATTCTCTCTCTGGAGAAATGCAAGCCATTGGCTTATATTTAGTTAACACGGCAGTCCCTACCCATTATAGCGGAACAAGTAGTACACTTCTGGATGTGTTTTTTGTAAGCAATGCAGAAAGAATTCTCTTGTATGACCAAATATCTGTACCTAATTTTTCAAAGCATGACCTAATTTTCTTAAGCTATGACGTATTACCTGACAAAAATGACGAGATTATTACATATAGGGACTTTAGACATATTGATTATAGGGGATTAGACATTGAGTTAAATAACTGTGACTGGAATAGAATATATTCAACGTTATCCGTAAACGAACAGGTACATCAGCTTCAGTCGAACATTGAGTACCTATATAATACGTTTGTTCCTACTAGAAGTAAAATAATCCGATCAAACGACAAACCCTGGTTTAATACGGCTATACAAAACGGAATACTAGAAAGAAATAGGGCTTATAATCGATGGAAGCGTTATAGAACGCAGCAATTATACAATGAATTTTCAAGGCACAGACGTATAGTAAACAATCTCATCTGCAATACAAAACGTACCTACTTTTCACATAAGTTAAATAGTGCAATATCCTCTAGTCAGACATGGAAGCATATTAAGGAAATCGGAATAGGAAAACACAATCCAAAGATAACTGCCGATATAGATGTTAATTATCTTAACAAGAAATTTACGCAACTTAATGTACCAGAAGTCTTAGACAACCCCTACCTGAACTCATCGCCAGTAAACTGTGATAATTTATTTGAATTCGGCTGCGTAAGCCAATATGACGTCCTAGAATCAATCTGTGATATTAAATCCAATGCAATTGGCATGGACAAACTAAACCCAACATTTTTGACAATTATTCTTCCGAAAATATTAAAACATATCACACATATAATAAATACAGCACTAACGACTTCAACATTTCCGGATGACTGGAAAGTGGCAAAAATTATCCCAATACCAAAAAATGGAAATGAGTACAGGCCAATATCCATACTGCCGTTTCTCTCAAAGGGTTTTGAGAGATTAATGGCCAAACAAATAAACACCTATTAGACACAAGGCAATCTGGTTTCCGTAAGAACAGAAGTTGTACGACAGCAATACTAAAAATAGTAGAGGACATAAGAAACAAAATAGATAACAGTGAGGTAACTTTTTTAACACTCCTTGACTACAGTAAAGCATTTGACACGGTTAACCACGAAATACTTTTAAGTAAGCTTAAAAACCTGAGTAATTTTTCAAATACGGCTGTCAGATTAATCAGATCCTACTTGACTGGCAGAAAGCAGGTTGTTGTAGCAAATGGGAATGAGTCTGACTTGGTATCTATTAGCCGGGGGGTCCCGCAGGGATCCGTGTTAGGACCGCTTTTATTCTCCCTTTATGCAAACGACCTTCCAAAAACCTTATTAGCATGTAATGTACACATGTATGCTGATGACGTACAAATGTATGTTAGTCGTCCTTTGAGTAAAATTCATGATTGTGTTGATTTATGTAATGCTGACCTATCGCGTGTCTCAGAATAGGCGAAAGTCAATGGCTTAGCTATAAACCCCTCTAAATCGAAGTGTCTTATAATATATAAAAGAAAGTTACAAACGGAACACTTGGACAAACTTATTATAGACAATCAGACAATTGACTATGTTGAAAAGGCGGATAATCTGGGAATAACTTTTAATAGGACTTTAACATGGAATGACCAAGTAAATAAAATATCTGGTAAAATATGCGGACTGATGAGGCAACTTAAAGTAACGAAATCTTTTCTGCCCGCAAGAACAAGATATTTGCTAGCAAAATCATTCTTAATAACAACACTGACATATGGTATAGAGATATATGGAAATACCGATATGGCCAGTCAACAAAAGATAAAAGTATCGTTTAATAATATATCTAGGTTCGTTTATAATATAGGACGGTTTGACCATGTTACCGTTTATACAAACAAGCTACTTAATATGCAATATAAAAGCCTGATTCAATTTAAAATATTAAAGCTTTTGCACAAAGTTATATTAACCAAGCAGCCATCATACCTATTTGATTTATTGAACTTTGCGTCGTCTAGGCGAACAAAAAACTTAAAGAATATTAGATGCAAACTTGAGAGTTCTAAAAAGCATTTCTATTACAACGCTATAATACTCTGGAATAATTTACCACATCATATAAAAGTAATAAGAAGCACACACAAATTTAAAACTAGTTTAATGGAACACTTTAAAAATATGCAAAATATTTAATACAAACAAACACTGTACTGTACAATGAATTGTTAATCACACATTTTTTATTTTTATTTATTTATTCATTTTATTAAAGTCTTTCTTTTTATATAAATTTAAATTGTAAATTAGTATTAAGTACCAATTTTTGAAAATTAATGAACGCCGTATAGTGACTAGTGCATTAAATTAAGGATATTAAAATACTTGTAGCACTAAGAAGTAAGCAATAATAAAGATAAAGATAAAGAATGGTAGATACCGGAGCGACACGAAGCGCAATAAGTATAAACCGGAATCGCGACTTACGAACCCAAGGCAAATGGAGTGGATCACAGGCGGAGATTACACTCGCCAACGGAGCAACGCAAGAAGCAGTGGGAGAATTTACGGCAAAGATCACATTCGGAAAGAAAACTTTCCCCATATCATTCATGATACTAAACCAAGTAGCGGGAGAAATAATCCTAGGGATGTACTTTTTAGCCAAGGCACACAGCTGGCTAAGGTGCGGCGAACTGGAGCTGGAAATCAAAACCACACACGAAGGGGACGGCGAGGAAGACCAGGAAACACCAGCCACAAGGAACGAGCACGAGACGGAGGAGCTACCGGAGGAAGAGATACAAAGATTTCCGGACGAACAAAGGCAAGTATTCGAGGGAATGAAGGGTAGTAGTAACATCACGACACACAAGATTTACCTAAAGGATGATAGGCCAATAAAGCAACGGTATTATCCGCGAAACCCGAAACAACAGGCAATCATTAATGAACAGGTGGACGAGCTACTAACGATAGGAATGAAAGAACCATCACGCAGCCCATATAGCGCACCGGTAGTACTTGTGAGGAAGAAGAACAACGAATGGAGAATGTGTATAGACTATCGGTTGCTAAACGAGAAGACGGAAAAAGATGCCTACCCGATTCCAAGAATGATCTTCATCCTGGACCAGCTCCGGGAGGCGAAATACATCAGCACGATAGATCTAAAATCTGGATACTGGCAGATTCCGATGGAGAGCAACAGTCGACAATACACAGCTTTCACGGTACCCGGTAGGGGATTATTCCAATGGAAAGTCATGCCCTTCGGATTAACAACGGCACCAGCGACATTCCAGAGAGCATTGGACACGGTAATAGGGCCGGAAATGGAACCGTTCGCGTTCGCTTACTTCGATGACATCGTGGTCATAGGTCGGAGCAAACAGGAACACTTAGAAAAACTGCAGGAAGTGTTTAGGAGACTACAGAAGGCGAATCTGAGAATCAACCCCGACAAGTGTCACTTCTTCCAGAAAGAGCTCAAATATTTAGGCCACATAGTCAGCGATCGCGGGATCAGGACGGATCCAGAGAAGGTAGCGGCCATCCGGGACCTGCCAACACCAAAAACTACTAAGGAAGTGCACAGTTTTTTGGGGATGACATCATGGTACAGAAGATTCATTCCAAATTTCACGGAGCAAGCCGGAGCACTGCAAGATCTGATAAAGAAAGGGCAAAAGTTCGAATGGAGCATGAATCACCAGCAAGCATTCGACCGACTAAAGGATAGCCTCACGCAAGCACCGGTTCTGGCATGCCCCGACTTCACGAAGCAGTTCAATCTACAGACAGACGCAAGTGACGTGGGCATAGGCGCGGTACTTACACAGGAAGGTGAGAAGGGCGAGCAAGTAATATCCTATGCAAGCCGGAAATTGAACGTAAGTACAGCGCGACCGAAAAAGAATGCCTGGCTATATATTGGGGCATAAACAAGTACAAAATGTACTTGGAGGGATACCAATTTATAGTAATCACGGACCATATGGCTCAAGTGGTTAAACTCGATCGAAAGTCCGTCAGGATGGGTAGCCAGATGGGCCCTGGGCTTACAACCATTTCAGTTCGAGGTACGGTACAGAAAGGGTAAGCTAAATGCGGTCGCAGATGCACTATCAAGAGCACCACAAGCCGAACTCAAAGCAATGGTAAGTAAATCAAAATGGCTGCAGGAGCAGTTCAAAAAGACCAAGGAGAACCCAAACGACGAAAAGTTCCGAATCGAAGGGGACCGATTGTACAAGTGGAGCGAGCACAAGCGAGATCCGCAACCATGGAAATTGTGCCTTACGGAGGAGGAATTCCAGAAGGTGTTAGAAGAAAATCATTGCAAGGCGACGGCAGGGCATTTGGGTATCTTCAAAACCACGAGGAGAATCAAAACCCGATATTTCTCTCCACGGATGGCGAAGGATGTCAAGAAGTTCGTAAAGGGATGTGAATGCTGCCAACGATACAAGGTTTCGCAATAAAAGGCGGCAGGGAAAATGCTCACAGGAATCGTGGAAGCTCCTTGGGAGACAATGTGCGTGGACTTTGTCGGACCACTACCCCGAACAAAACATGGAAATACGACATTAGTAGTCATAGTGGACAAATTCTCGAAATGGGTTGAACTGCAGAAGCTTTTCTGAGAGTATTCCGGGAAAGAGTAATTTCCAGAGTCGGAGCACCAAAAGTCCTGATCTGTGATAATGGCGTACAGTTCACGGGGCGAAAGACAAAGTCAGCCATGGAAGGGTGGGGAATCCAACAACGATTCACGGCACCATATACACCCCAGGAGAACCCAACGGAGCGCACCAATCGAACGGTAAAAACCATGATCGCCCAGCTAGCAGGCAAGGAACAAACATCCTGGGATGAACATCTACCAGAACTGATGCTCGCTTACAACAGTAGCACGTCTGAATCCACCAGATACAGCCCAGCACAGCTCGTGTTTGGCAGAGAGCTTAGGGTGCCAAACACGCTTTTCGACCAGGTAACCGCCGGCTCGGCGATACCGACAAAAAGCATAGAGGCAAGATGGAAAAGGTTACAAAATATCCGTAAGGAGGCAACATCGCACATGCAAATGGCAGCTGACCAACAAAAAGACCACTTCAATCTTAGGAAAAGAGAGTGGAAGCCAACAGTCGGACAACTAGTTTGGTGTAAAACACATTACTTGTCCAAGACGGCAGACAAGTTCAATGCCAAACTAGCACCGAAATTCGATGGCCCATGGAAAGTAGTGAAATTTGCATCCCCAGTAATTCTTGTCGTAAAAGACCCAAAATCACGGAAAACCAAACGCGTCTATATAGGGGTTACTAAACCATCAGTCGAAACTAACACAACACTGAACGTAAGCACCGACACTAACATAAACATATACAATCTCAATACAGAAGACAAAATGGACAAGCTACAAACTTCGATGCAGAAGTTTCGCGAAAACCATGCGAAGGCCAAGGCGGCACGAGCTTCGACCCAGTTGATCGCGGCCAAGGAACTGGTGGTGGGGATACGGAAAAGAACAGCGCCGGCCAAATTGAAGACCGCAGAGACCAAGGCGGCACCCGAGAAGACCAAACCGACCTCAGCCCAGCCAGCCGAGATCACAACGGCACGCAAGGCGGTGACGGTGGGCAAGCGGATCGCCCACACCCCAAGGGCAGAGCAAGACGGAAAGAACAAGCGGACAGCAACACCAGTCCGGAGCCCAAGCCAGTACCGCCAGCCGATCCCAAGCCGGAACCAGGAACCGGGCCCGAGCAAGTCGACAACAATGCCAAGGCCACGACCGCAGGACACCTGACCAGACCGCGACATTCTGCAGCTGGACATCGAGGAGACACCCGAATGGGGCGCACCGACGGGACCGAAGATGTCGGCAAACGCGCGAGCCGAGGTCCAAAAACGATTGGCAGCGAGAAAGTTCGGGAAACAGCTGCGCTTCTTGGTGAAGGACGGCACGACGACCTGGAGGATTATATGCGGCGGAGGAAGCAGCGTAAGGGTGGAAATACACGGCGGCTCGTAAAGGGGGGGGGAAGTGTGACGCGCGAGCGCGCACAACAAGTCCCATAAATAAATGAGAAAAAAACATGTAAATAAAACTGAAGGAACATAATAAATAAACGAGAAAAAACATGTAAATAAAACTGAAGGAAAATAATAAGCGGTTCCAACCATTCAAATTTAAATTTGAATATCCACGCGCGCGTGCCACTGATCGAGAACAGAGGGTCACACTAGGTCGAAAGGGTTTTGGTCACACCAAAAAGGGCAAAATCCGCACGCGCGGCGGTCACACTAGGCCTCGCCGGATCCCTATATAAAGCGGGCCACGGCCAGTGGGAAGTCACTCAGCTACCGACAGCGATCGGGTGAGGTAAGCCTACTTTTAGTAGCCCACATCCAGGAGTCAGTAACAGGAGTCTTTTGGGGACAGGATCTTCGGGTCTAGTCCGCATTAATACATTGTAGTTAGTTTCCCCGTAGTATTTGCCCCAAACCTCCCCGAGTAGACGTCAGCGTCTCCGCCACTCACGAATCGGCCCGCCGATTCGCCTGGAAGATTTAAGAGTCACCGTTATTCCGGTTCGGCCCGCCGATCCGCTCTTCTCGCAACTGGCAGACTTTCGAGCCTCCAAAACCTTCTCGCAACTGGCAGACTTTCGAGCCTCCAAAACCCTTCTCATAACTGGTAGACTTTAGAGCCTCCACAACCTTCTCATCATTGGTAGACTTTAGAGCCTCCACAACCTTCTTATAAACCCCGGTTCGGCTCACCGATCCGCACTTCTCGCAACTGGCAGACTTCCGAGCCTCCAAAACCCTCTCGTGACTGGTAGACCTCAGAGCCTCCAAAACCCCTTAGCGGCAGAGACAGGCAAGCCGCCGGCAGCACTAGCTCTCTTTAGCTTACTTTCGGGGCAACCCTTAGGGTAAACTCGCGGACTCCGGGTCTCTCTTTCTCTCTCTCTCTCTCTCTCTCTCTCTCTCTCTCTCTCTCTCTCTCTCTCTCACCCACAGGAAGCGCCCACCATCACACGGATCAGGCCACCTCCGGCAGCGACGCCGCGACAGCGCCCCTTACTCCGGCACGGACAACGACGGGATCCGGGGCAACGGCCCACGACGACGACTCCGCGCCAGGTCGCCTGTTCCGGCTTGATCTCTTAGCTCTGTACACTATTCGTTAATAAACCAACCTTAGATATACATTCACGGCATAATTCTCTAGTGTTCTCATCTGGGACCGGGTCGGAATCTCTTTCAGCAACCACACCTGACCCAAATAAATTCTTGGGACGAGTCCTGGCCCACGCTGAACTATCTCAGCCCCAGCAGACCGTCACAAATTATAGAGATTTTTTTGTTTATTACTAAGAATGTTGTGATTCACTGAGTCAAATGCTTTGCCTTGGTCAAGAAGAGTTAGAAATGTTGCACAGTTATTGTCTAGTTGGCTACGAATGTCCTCAACAATTTCTGTTATTGCACTTATACAGCTGCTTTTCTTTCTAGGGCCTGACTGTTTCTGCGAAAGTAACGAATTACGCTCAACGATAGTCTGTGTTTGAATAGATATACAATTTTCAAGGACTTTGCCTAGGAGGGGTAAACTTGAAATGGGCCTGTAATGCTTATTCGGTTTAATTATCGGAATAATTTTAGCCTTTTTCCAAATTGAAGGGAAAGTGGACGTTGTAATGGCTGTATTAAAAATATAAGTTATATGACGAAGAAGTAGTGGTAACAAAAGTTTTAAAAATTTGGGGTTAATAGTGTCTATACCGTTATTCTAATTTATTTTAAGAATTTTACTCTCTTAGACATCACGTTCATAGACACACACAAAGCTAAAACTTTTATCACAGTATGGTTGATAAGTCTAATAATTATTGCATCTAGCCTCAGATACATCAAGATGAGAGAATGCTCGACATAGTTCCTCAACATCAAGACAGTGGTCAGCCATTTGTTTGGACTTCCATTTTCCTAACTTATTATTTTCCCTCCAGGTTTGTTTTGTCGATGCTGCGTGTTCAAATTTATTTTTAAAACCTTGAAACCTTGGCTCTAGCCAATTTGTAAAGCTCTCTCGGAGTTTCCGTTTTATAGCGCTTCCACTTTGTGATGATCACTCTCATATATAAGGCTTTTAATTTCAGTACTAAACCAGTGATTCTGTCTAGGTCTTAGGACTTTCCTTTTAAGAGGCACACATTTATTAGACATACATATATTGCAAATTATTATTTAAGACATTCAACTGACATTCAACACGAGGACTTAGATAAATAGGACACCAGTCACAAGCATTATATTCCTCCAGTATCTCATTGTAATTAATACTATTGTAATTTCTATAATTAAATGATTCTTCAGTATAGTCAAGTTGTATGTCATATGTTAAGAAAATGAGGTCATGTTTTGAAAATACTGGTACTGTAACCTAGTCATATAAAATTGTTCTAGGGTCACTGATAAAAAATATGTCAAGAGTATCACAGAAATTACTAATATGCGTCGGGGTCGTCTTATTAACAGCCCAAAAATATCCAAAAGTCGACTTTCGCTAAGAATATTACTGTTGAAGTCACCAGCAACTATAATATCCGCGTAAGCAACTGTTAACTCGCTTATTACGCCAACTAGGTTTAAATTTAACTTTACATTTAAGCTTACTACTCACATAACCGGCTACACCACCAGCATGACTAACACGATCCGAGCGATACAAGACATAACCATCACAAGCTACTAACAAATCAGACATATCGGACATAAACCAGGTCTCTGAAACACATGTCACATCTACATTGGATTGTTTAAACATATACCTAAACTCATCAATCTTCTTCAATAAACTCTGGGCATTTATATGCACCACCTTCATACCCTTTTTGTAATTGCTTAATACCTTAACAGTACTACCAGCCGTGGAACCTCCTATTTCATCCAGCATGGATTAAAAAATAATATTTTACGCACGCATACTCAGCAAAAAAAATATATTGACTAACAAAAAAGAACAATTAAATAAGTGACATTTATCTAACACTATATTTAACTTAGTTAAAAGCTGGAGGTGCACTTCTGGCTGCACTTCCAGCATATCTACCAACCGACCGCGCCGGTTAATCAATTACCCGCCGCTATCCTACATATCCATTGAAATTTCCCGCTCACTGACTGACCCACAAACGCTGGCCAGCTTATTGCTTCCATGTTCCACATTTTGAACTTTTGTTTCTTTTCAGTTTTGTGCTCGACATTTTTTTGGTGTCACACAGATGCTGCTCTCCAGCGCACTGTGGTCCAGAATCCCAAATTAGTGGCAGAAATTCTAATTTGTAAGCTAGCGAGCTAAAATGTTGCACATTGTTTTCTTTGCCACACACAAAGCACATATGTTAGAATCAGTCGAATCGGACCGCTAGAAGTGGTAGCCCCCATACAATAACCATATTCAAATTAATGTTTTGTTAGTTTTTTTTGTGTTATCATGTTGAAATGTGGACACTATAAGTTTTTGACCAATATGCACTTACAATGTGAATTTCAACAACCTAGGATTACAATACAAACCCATACAAACCTGCACTAAAATGCATTAATTTTTTATACCCTTGCAGAGGGTATTAAAATTTTGCCATGATGTTTGTAAAGCAGTGAAGGAGGCATCTCCGACCCCATAAACTATATATATTCTTGATCAGCATCACCAGCCGAGTCGACCTAGCCATGTCCGTCAGTCTGTCTGTCGGTTTCTACGCGAACTAGTCTCTCAGTTTTTGAGCCATCGGGCTGAAACTTTCAGCATAGTCTTATTTCTTTAGCACGCAGTATATATGTCGAAACAGCTGAAATCGGACCACTATATCTTATAGCTGCCATAGAAACGATGGCGAAATTTATGTAATAAAATTTTTTACTTTTTTGTTTTTCAACTTATACTAATTAATTTCAAGGTATAGCAGTTTTTTACGGTTATAAAATTACGGTTTTAATTTCATTAAGATCGGACAGCTATATCATATAGCTTCAATAGAAACGATCGGTCGAATTAAATGAAAATATAAAATTCTACATGTAAAATGTAAAATTCTACATGTAAAATGTAAGATTCTATATGTAAGGTGTAAAATGTTTACAAGCTAAGATATTTTTTCAACTGTAACCAAAATGAATAGATTTTCAATAATCCAATGGCAGACTGCAAGGGTATACAAACTTCGGTTTACCGAAGATAGCTTTCTTTCTTGTTTTTTTAATGATTTAATTTAATGAATTAATTAATCATTTTCTACATCTAAGTCGAGGGAATAGGCATCGATACATTCATATGTGTGCAAATCATCTTCATTATCGTTGTCCGTTTCGAGACAAAACTCAAGTAATTCAGCGGAATTCAATGTTGTCTACAAGAATTCAATTTTAAGAAAAAGGGGCAAAAACGGGCAAAAAATATTAATATCGTCGCATTATTCACACATTAAGCAACAACATTACGTTATTAGCTTAACTAATACACACAAATACAACATATTTTTATTCCACGAAACACAACGAGTTTGAGGCTAGAATTGCTGGAAATATCACATTACAACCGCACTTATAAACAAAGACAAATCACATTAAACAATTAATGTGTGAATACACCCTTATTAAAAATACCTTTACCTTTGTTTTCCATGTTTTTTTATTTTTATAGTCAAAGAAATAACTGAATTATACCAATTTGAAATCTGCTTTTACTTGCAAGGCTAGCAAAAGCAAAGTTTAATGCAAATGATCAGCTAACTTCCAGGGGTGGCTAGATCGCGAGGGCTTCAATTTCAATTGTAAAACAAGTAGGAAAGCTACAGTCGAGTGTGACCGACTGTGAGATACCCGGTACCCAAAGCGTTGTGGTTGAAATTAAACAGCACATGAACAAGGGGAAAACAAAAAGTTGGCAAATAACAACAAATATTGCTAGAAACATGTTGAGCAACACTCAAAAGAGACAAATGTTGCAAGGAACATGTTGGGCAACTCTCAAAAGGGACAAATGTTGCTAGGAACATGTTGAGAAACACGCACGTGCGCTCTCTCTCTCTCAAGAAGTTTACCCAGAAACTTTATTGTTTAATAACTTCTATGTTTATCATCCGATTTTACTTAAATTTTCAGAACACGTACACAATTGCCTCTATCTATTTATCTATCTATTTACTTTAAGCCAAAAATTACGCCTATAGCTTATATACAGTTTTTTATTTTTTTCGGGGGCGGAAGTGGGCGTGGCCAAATTTTAAAACAAACTTGATCTGCGTGCAACAGATTCCAATGCTGTCACCAAATTTGGTAACTCTAGCTCTTATAGTCTCTGAGATCTGTTGTTTCACACGGACGGACAGACGGACAGACGACATGGCTAGATCGACTCGGCTAGTGACGCTGATCAAGAATATATATACTTTATAGAGTCGGAGATTTCTCCTTCTGCCTGTTACATACATTCTCGGTTGGCACTAACTTATAATACCCTTGTACCCTATGGGTACCGGGAATAATTATGCTTTTAGACTGCCCTTGGGAATACTCTACTGGAATCCAATATGGTTTTTGCTGAAATCTTGAAAAAAACAAGTGAGAAAGCTACAGTCGAGTGTGACCGACTGTGAGATACACGGTACGCAAAGTATTGTGCATGAAATTAAATAGCACATGGACATGGAAAAAAAAATGTTGACAAATGAAGCTGAGCAAATTATGTTGAGCAATGTTCAAAAAAGACTAATTCTGCAGCTGTACGCAGCTGCATTACGAATTAATACTGCGCCCGAAAGCACGCAACACTTTTTTTCGCTACTGCCTTTGTGGCTCAGAAGAAGAAGAAGAAGCGTGTACAAACTTTATTGTTTAATAACTTCCATGTTTATCATTCGATTTTACTAAATTTTTCAGAAAACGTACGCAAATGCCTACTTATTTATTTTATCTATTTACTTTAAGCCAAAAATTACGACTATAACTTATATTATGTTTTTTACGATTTTCGGGGGCGGAAACAAACTTGATCTGCTTGCAACAGATTCCAATACTGTCACCAAATTTGGTAACTCTAGCTCTTATAGTCTCTGAAATCTGTTGTTTCACACGGACGGACGGACGGACAGACGGACAGACGGACAGACGGACATGGCCAAATCGACTCGGCTGGTGATGCTGACATGTACCCTATGGGTACAAGGGTATAAAAATTGGATTTCTGCCATCAATTTGGGATTCTGGACCACAGTGGCCTCAGAAACTTCTGCACTATTATTAGTTGCGGGCAATGAAAGAGTGGCATCAGTGGGACCATTATCAGGGCTTAAGCGCAAAAGCTCCTCCATACTCTCAATGCACTGTATGCTCTCGCTCCCATTGCAGCGGTAAGAGCTTTTCGCTTTTTTAATTGGATCGCCTCTTTAAATATGAGATAATTATCTCGTATCAGCTGTTCATTGACATAGAGTACAGCTTCTGAGTCAATTCCCACACATTTCAAATTTAGTTGAGCTTTTGCTTCTCTACGATAAGCCCCAATTTTACGAAGAACCGCGATCTTCTCTCGCTCGTTGTCCTTTTTGACTATGACGACGGGGTCAGCACTGGATATTTGTGTTTCGCGTGCTCGAAAAATGTCTCGGACACGCGGTGGCGGTATAGGTTGCAGATTAAAGCTGAGCTGATTGAAGAGAGCCCTTAGGTTTTCTCCTTCCACATAAGGCACGTAAGGGATGCGTAAGTCGAACACATTATTGTTGGAAATGTATTTTTGTGCGGCGAGTTCTGCCTCCACGCTGCCCACTCTCTCTCTCATTGCTCGCATGTCCGCAATCTCCCGGTGCAGGTGTTCGACTTGCTCATCTAGTTACTCCCGTTGCGCACGTAGATCAACTACTTCGCGTTCTAGGCATAAAACCCTCTCTCCCGTCGTTTTAACCTCACCCTCAATTAAGTCCAAGCGCTCCGTAAAGCTGCTAAGGATGCGCGCCTCCGTTTCCCTCACCAGTGTGGCAATTTGGTCGGTGAGCTTCTTTAGACTTTCGCTTAACGACGTGGACATCAGATCCGCCTGGAGGCGCACCGTAAACAAGGCCATAAGCTGGGGTGATGGGTCATCCGAGCTGCGCTCACTTGCAGTCTCAGCGTTGTTGCGTTGCCGCTTGGAGGCCGTTGTCGAAGACATTATTTAGAGCTTGATATAATCTCGCAGTGTATGTTCTAAGATCGTTCTCCTTCCTCTCTCTCTTCTTCCAAAATACGGTTATTGTGTGTTGTTATGGTTTTACTTGTGGCGGCGGCTTCTTGCAGGTTTTGTTAAATATATTAACAAAAGCTGCACAATTGATTTGAATTTAATCTTTAATAAGTAGAGTGTAGGTTTATATATGTTTTTAATTCGTTGTTGAGAAATTAGTACGTTGCTGTATCCGTGTTGACTTTATCTCTCTCGTGTGCCTACCTAGTATAGTTGAACTTTATTTGCCTTAATCGGCTGGTCGTAAATAACAACTAAAATACATGTCACACAAGAAATAAAGCTAGCTTCGGTAAGCCGAAGTTTGTATACCCTTGCAGTCTGCAATTGAATCATTGAAAATCGATCCATATTGGTAAACTTCACACAATTTACATTTGACATGTAGAATTTTACATTTTCATATAAATAAACCGATTGTTTATATGGCAGCTACATGATATAGTTGTCCGATCTTAATGAAATCAAAACCTTAATTCTTGAACCGCAAAAAAAAACAGCAATATCTCGAAATCTATAAAAATGTGTTGAAAACGAGAAAGAAAGCTATCTTCGGTAAACCGAAGTTTGTATACCCTTGCAGTCTGCAATAGGATCATTGAAATTCGATCCATTTTGGTAATGTTAAAAGAAAAATGTCAAATTATGTAAATTTTGTAAATTTTACATTTTACATGTAGACTTTTACATTTTCATATAAATCGACCGATCCCTTCTATGGCAGCTATATGATATAGTTGTCCGATCTTAATGAAATTAAAACCGTAATTCTAAAACTATAAAAAACGACTATATCTCGAAATTTATAGAAATTCGTTGAAAAACAGAGAAGTTAAAATTTTTTTTACATTAATTTCCCCATCATTTCTATGGCAGCTATAAGATATAGTGGTCCGATTTCGGCCGTTCCGACATATATACTGCGTGCTAATGAAATAAGACTATGCTGAAAATTTCAGCCCGATAGCTCAAAAACTGAGAGACTAGTTCGCGTAGAAACCGACAGACGGACAGACGGACAGACGGACAGACGGACAGACGGACAGACAGACGGACATGGCTAGATCGACTCGGCTGGTGACGCTGATCAAGAATATATATACTTTATGGGGTCGGAGATGCCTCCTTCACTGCGTTGCAAACATCATGACAAAATTATTATACCCTCTGCAAGGGTATAAAAAGGGAAGCTATAATTTGTCTTCCATTAATTTTCAGAGCATTCCTATGGCAGCTATAAGATATAGTAGTCCGATTCCGGCATAAATACTAGCTGCAATAGAAAGAAGACTATCTGCAAAGTTTTATCCGGATAGCACAAAAACTGAGAGACAAGTTAGCGCAGCAACGGACAGACGGACATGGCTAGATCGACTCGGCTAGTGATGCTGATCAATAATATATATACTTTATGGTGTCGGACATTCTTCCTTCACTGCGTTGCAAATTTCTAATCAAAATTATAATACCCTCTGCAAGGGTATTAAAATAGAAGTTTCGGAGAGCGGATGGAAAGGTCTTGCGGACTGGAAGTCCGGAGGGAAAGAGAGGGAGAGAGGGTGTGCGAGAGCGATAGGCTCCGTGAAGCGGGACATTTCGAGGCCGCCAGCGCTTTACATTGGCTCTCGAAAATAAGCGCCCTATTGGCTCGAACACTATGGTTTGGATCTACTCAGACAGCCAAGCAGCAATAAAATCTCTTACAGCCGTAAAAACCAACTTGTGGCAAAATGCTGTTCCCTAAATAATCTTGCCGAAAACAACGACGTACACGTTACATGGGTGACGGGACATAATGACATCCCAGGTAAAAAAAAAGCAGAGCAACTAGCCCGAGCAGGCTCGGCTGGTAGTACAGAAACTAGAAGAAAACCGATCTCGCGTAACGCAGTCCAGTCAAGGATTCAAGACCATTTCATAATGAAAGCCAACAAGGAATGGACAAGGAAGAGTGAGCTCAAGAGATCGAATCAATGTTGGCCGTGTTTCGACAGTAGTCTGACTAAGGAACTAATATAGAATAGTAAATGGGATATCAGCAGAGTTACAGCGGTGTCCACCGATTATTGGGCGATCGGAACGCACGCAATGAAGGTGGCGCTGCCATAGAATGCAAACTGTAGAGGCTGCAATGACACAACGGCAGAGGAGACAACAGAGCATCTGCTCTGCAAGTGTCTAGCACTAAACAGGATCAGAGCACGTCACTTCGGTGTCTACCAGCTAGAATCGCTGAAAGAGGTAGGAAAGCTGAAGATTACAGAAATCCAAGGGATTCTGAACTATTCAGGGTGGTACTGAAGACGACGCAGATAGCATTAACAAACAGAGGGTGTGGAACAAAAAGGAGCACGGATCTACTTGGAAGCTCTAGCAAGGGCCAACCACTTACCTACCAACTAACAATTTACTTCTTAAATAATTCTTTTCTGACTCCACCTCGCATCTGCCAAAAAATTTTCCCACCAGGCAACAACAACTTTTATTTTAGTTGCTAGTCATGTCGTACTATTGGTGGATTGAAACAATCTGATCGAAATACTTATAAAATAAAAGATGGGCATTAACGTTATTCAAGAAGTGTAAAATTAGGTTTTAATAAATAAAGCTGTTTACTTTCATTATCTGAATGGTACTTTTACCATTTGAAAAAGGTATAAAAGTAATAAAGACCACTGATATGCAATTGTATAAGGAGTGGAAGAATTTATGCCTTTTTTTGGCTTTAAAACAAACAATTTAAACAAGTAAGAAAGCTACAGTCGAGAGTGCTCGACTGTGAGATACCCGGTACCCAAACGTTTGACGGTTATTTCTTAATTAAAATTTAAATCGCCGCTCGAATTAGCTCCCGACTAAATAAATTATTTGTCATACATTAAATCGGGACCCAGGGAGGCCATTGCAAATAAATGGGTAAACCATTCATTCATTTATTACAATTACATTCTATTACAAGAAACAAATCGCCTTGGTATTGAAAAGTGTGGAAGCTATTAGAAGTAACAATCGCTGTCCATAACGCAACATAGAGCATAGCCCAGACGTCTAAGCGGTGGGCAAGCGTTTTTCATGCAAGAAAGTTCTGAGTTCTAAACCCGCCCATGCAAAAGAATTTGTTTACATTTTTATTTCAGATTCCTATTCATTTTTTCGGCAAAGTTGGGTTATAAAAGTAAATTTTGTTATTTTTTTATCATTTCTTGGTCACGCTCGTTCTTTTCTGTAGCTTGGCGAAATTTTTGGTCAGCAGTCGATCTTTTTCTCTCACACACACTTGTTTTGTGCATCTCTATTACAATAAACAAACCGCCTTCTGATTGAAAAAGTGTGAAGGCTAGTAAAAGTAACAATCGCTGTCTATTCCTGAAGATGGAGCATAGCCGTGGCGTCTAAGCGATGGCCTTTCATTTTCTATGCAAGAAAGTTCTGAGTTCTAATCCCGCTCATGCCAAAAAAAATTTTTTACATATTTTTTCCGATTCTTATTCATTTTTTCTCCTTTTTATTTAAATAATACATTTTATATCAGTTCGGCAAAGTTGGGATATAAAAGTGAATTTTGTTATTCTTTGTCATTTCTTGGTCACGCTCGTTCTTTTCTGTAGTTTGGCGCAATTTTTTTGGTTAACAGTCGATCTCTTTTCTCTTTCACACACACTTTTTTATTACAATACAAAGCATCTTTTCATTAAAAAAATGTAGAAGCTATTAGATGTTAACAATCGCTGGCAATTTTATTTCAGTTCTGCCAATATTAGGTTAACAGTTGTTGAAGAATACTTAGTATGAAAATGGCGCTTCATATAACATATAATTAGTGGCCCAGTTGTCTGAGCAGCCGATGCATTTACGTTTTGCAAAATTGGCCCGAGCTCAATCCCACAAAAAACCAAAATATTTTCTTTTTTGTATTTTTATTCTAACATTTTTTTCTAGTTCTTCTCCGGGTATAATAACAAAGGAAAAAGCAAGAAATGCAAAAAAAAAACAGAAAAAAAAAGTATTGGCGCGGTCGGGTATCGAACCTACGACCTAGACGGCTACAGGCTGCGCAACTTGCAATAGCAGCGTCTTAGGGGGGTGTTTTAAAATTCTAACCTTATTGCTAATATCTCCAATGTTTATCATCGGATTTATTTATTTATTTTATTTTATTTTATCTTTTTTCCCAGTGCTACAAGGTTATCCTTATAATTTAGTACACTAGTCACAAAAATATATTAAATTCATTACTCTTAATTTTACTCAAATTTTCAGAAAACGCCCGCTTAAATCTATCCATTTATTATATCTATTAACTTTAACCCGAAAATAACTAGTATAGCTTGTTTTACGTTTTTTATAATTTTTTATGGCGGAAGTGGTCGTGGCCAAATTTTAAAACAAACTTGATCTGCGTGCAACAGATTCCAATGTTGTCACCAAATTTGGTAACTCTAGCTCTTATAGTCTCTGAGATCTGTTGTTTCACACGGACGGACAGACGGACAGACGGACATGGCTAAATCGACTTGGCTGGTGACGTTGATCAAGAATATATATACTTTATAGGGTCGCAGATTTCTCCTTCTGCCTGTTACATACATTCTCTGTTGGCACTAACTTATAATACCCTTGTACCCTATGGGTACCGGGTATAAAAATAAGACATTTAAAAACTCTGTTCACTTAAGAAAGCTTCCAAGTCAGCTGTGTGAGCAGTAAAAACGATTAAATATTCCAATAACAAAACGATGACAAAATGTGACAACGAAAACGTAAGTTTATGGCCGATAATGCAGTTTGAGCAGTACAACTGTATCTAAAAAACTGTTAAAACATTTAAGAATATTTAGAATAACCATTGTAATACTCTACCTTATTATACCCTAATACTCTACGAAAAAGAGCTTTTCATAAGATCAAAGAATTTTTTCTCCTAAACCCAGTAAAATATTTAATTGTTTAACACATATTCTTTTATTACAAAAGTCTGTGTTTTTTAATATATTTTGCATTACTTCAAAACGTTGATATCCTTCTGACAAGTTCTGTAAGCAACACCAATTCCAAACCCAGCTCCAAGCCATGCAGGCCACAAACGTCGCCTAAAAAATAAGAGAGGCACCGCAGATCCAATAAGAAGTCCTCCACCTGAAAGAGTCAATAATAGTTTTTTTTTTTTTTGTATTTTTTTTTACAGAAAGTTTAGAGATAAAAACTTAAACTTAACGATGTTGAACATAGATACATACAAATACAGGCTTATGTACATAGAAAACAATAAGTAGGGAAACTACAGTCGAGTGTAAGCGACTGTGATATGTGGGTTTAATTAAGGCCCCTTTTCTACTAGAGTTGCATTTTCCAATTCCTGTTTTTTAACTGTGTTTAAGGTATAGAAATCTAGTGGTGACAAAACAGAAAAATGTATATGCATTTATTCGTTTTTATTTAAGTCTCTTCTGCCATTGATGTGTGTTTTGCGCAACTACACCCACTAGCCAGCTGATTTTTGATCAAGTGAAATTAATTTGACGCTGGCGAAACAGATACATATTTAACAAATTAATAATATTCTCTATTTTGTTAAACTAATAAGAATTTCATTCGTATTTAGTTAAGCAATCTGTGGATTGAACTGGCTTTTGCACTTCTCACTTCTCCGAGTTCGCCTCATCGTCATGTTTTGGCCCATGGCCCATCTAGCGGCATTTAATCCATAGCTGTTAGGAAAAATTTGTTATTGCTAAAGTAATTTTTTTTACTTCTAAATTGGTTTGACTTTAATAAAAACCTTAACAAATTGTTTTTTTTTGTCTTCACAAGTTTAATTTTTTGTGAAAGTTTAAATTTTTTATCATGTTTCAGACGTTTTTTATTTAAACCAGGAATATATGATAAACTAATGTATTTTAATTGTATTCTATTTTTTAGGCTAAATATAATTTAATTTTTTTTTTATTTGAGAAATCATCAAATTTTTGTCGTTTTTTAGTCTTCTTGAATGTCATGGAAAAATGTATTCATAATGGAAAATATTCACAATAATTTTAACAACAAAAAAATAATTTTAAAAAACATAAACTAATGTATTACAATTGTATTCTATTTTTTAGGCTAAATATATATTTAACCTATATTAAATTTTTTTTTTTCAAATAATTTTCTTGCGCCCTTTAAATATTTTTTTTCTTGAGAAATCATCAAATTTTTGGCTTTTTTCAGTCTTTTTGAATGTCATGGAAAAACGTATTCATAATGGAAAATATTCACAATAATTTTAACAAACAAGTGGGAAAGCTACAGTCAAGTGTGACCGACTGTAAGATACCCGGTACCCAAAACATTGTGGGTGAAATTAAACAGCACATGAACATGGAAAAAAACATTTTCTGACAAATGAAGACAAATATTGCTAGGAACATGTTGAGCAACACGCACGCTCTCTCTCTCTCTCTCTTTCTCAGAAACTTTATTGTTTAATAACTTCTATGTTTATCATCCGATTTTACTCAAATTTTCAGAACACGTCCATGATTGCCTATTTATTAAGCCTATCTATTTACTTTGCGCCGAAATTACGCAACTGTTTTATAAACCGTTTTTTATTATTTTCGGGGGCCTAAGTGGGCGTGGCCAAATTTTAAAACAAACTTGATCTGCGTGCAACAGATTCCAATGTTGTCACCATATTTGGTAACTCTAGCTCTTATAGTCTCTGAGATCTGTTGTTTCACACGGACGGACGTTCGGACAGACGGACAGACGGACATGGCAAGATCGACTCGGCTAGTGACGCTGATCAAGAATATATATACTTTATAGGGTCGGTGATTTATCCTTCTGCCTGTTACATACATTCTCGGTTGGCACTAACTTATAATACCCTTGTACCCTACGGGTACCGGGTATAAAAATATAAAAAAATATATTGACTATTATAACTATTATATTAGTTATAAAGATACTTTTTATTCCTACTCTGGGTCATTCTCATATGAAGTTTCTTCTATTAAAAGCTGCAGCATATCCCTATCGACCTCCATCCACTTTAGCTTCCCTTGCGATAGTCCTTATTGCGTGCTTCTAAGGCTTCTTTCGACAATTTTCCTATTGGAAGTGGTGATACTTTTGTTATGTCGGCTCCATGTAATAAAACTTTGTGACTTTGTCAATTTGTAAGAGTGCTTGGTAAAATTTTCATCTAACAAGCCTCTTCGTGTGAACATTGAATCGGAAGGATTGCATTAGATTCTGTAAGCAATTCTATATTTGGCAATACCTTCGTCATTTGCCACCGATACAAGTTGCTCCGCATTTCTTTTACCTGCTTTGTGCAAGATAGAAGAGGTGGCAACTACGAGCACTGTGAGCCAGCTTTCCTTAACTATTTCGGACATTTTATTATGTTTTGTTTTATTGGAGCATTCCTCGAATATTGGGTCTACCACTGTTAGTTTGTGTATCAAAAAGTAGCAGATGTCCGTCTAACCAGTCATTGTTACCTTCTTCAAATTTTTTGTGGCATCTGTGGCTTAATTTCCATTTTTTTTTTTTTTGCAATTTTAATTCCCCTCTCCTTATTTATTAATTTAATATTAATTTCGTTAGCTAAAATATTTTTTTCTACAATAGAAAATGTTTGCGCTGGAAAGGGTTCGTCCCGCCATAGCTCGGAAAGGGTTCGCTTGGGCACCGACATTGTTCCTTAAAAGACAATATCTTGTAAAGTTGCAGGTGGCTGCAGATGATTTTGGACCCGCCATAGCTCGGAAAGGGTTCGCTTTGGCACCGACATTGTTCCTTAAACAGACAATATCTTGTAAAGTTGCAGGCTGCAGATGATTTTGGACATTTTACAATCACAAGACATCATAGTAATTTTAAACAAATATTCTTGAGCGAATCCACGCGAATCTCAAAAGTTGCAGTTCATGAAAGTCTTACTTTGGCGATTTTCAAAGAACTAGTGGTAGGGACAACTTAAAGCTAATTTTTTTTTTCAACGGCACAGGTCACAAACAAAAATTTTTTTAGTTAATTCATACCTTAAACTATACAAAAATATATTTTTCTTCCAAATATTTACATAAATGAAACATTTTAAGCTATTTTGGCAAAACACAAAAAACGATCGTTAAAACTCAGTGCTGCACCTGCTGAAACATATGTTGGGTTTGAAAGCTCACAGCTGATCAGGTGTAGTATATCTTTCATAAAAGATCATATTAGGTCGAGCGTTTCGCCCACAGTGCCGTGGCAGAGGCTGCACAGGAGTCGGGTCGGTGGCTAGGGCAGATACTCGAACTTTCCCTTCTCTGCCGGGGGCAGGATCTCCTCCACTTACTCCTCCTTGGGCTGGGCAAGGTTATGTAAATACGGGAGTCTTGCATGACAAGAGAAGGTTTGATGCATCTGCCTTCGAGTTGGTAGAGTCGGCTCCAGGTTAAAAGATTCCAATGGTTCCTGGAAGTCTCACTTACACTTACAAACGCCACAACCCAGATGACAACAAGCCCCCAACCACCGAATACAAATAAAAACACACACACAGACATAACCCAACCACAACATAAAAATTCGCACACCACACCCACATCAGGAACACATATCACTTCATCGAAGACAACAGGCGCCGGACCAGCCAAAACAACTTTATCATTAAGCCAAACTCTTCAACAGCATCACCACCACGATTACGACAAACTAGAAGACATGGATACTGACTACATTACACATACCAGAAAACTAGCCACACCATACTCGTCACAACTCACAGAAGATCTAAAAATAAAAATCTTTCCTAAAGATAAGTCTAATACTCTATCTACTAATCTTAAAGCATCCAAGACAAAGGCCAAAGCTCTAAACAAAAACAAACACACTACCAACAGCGACAGCGAATCCATATAAAACCCTAGACCCTAAGTAAGACTTAAACTTAAACCGTTAACACTACCAATAAAGTTAAGTTACAAGCTTTAATTTTCTCTAAAATGTCTTTAACTGTAATTCAATGGAACTTAAAAGGATATGTAAATAACTATAGCCAACTCCTTATTCTAATCAAAAAATATACACCGCAGATTATTTCCCTCCAAGAAACCCACATACAATATATTAATAACATACCAACCCCAATAAACTACAAACTATTAACAAACATAGCCACTAACAGATTTGGAGGAGTAGCACTATTAGTTCACAAGTCAATTCAATACACTATCCCTAACATCTCAAGCGATCTAGAAGCAATAGCCATAAATATACAATCTAAACAAAAATTAAACATATTTTCAATATACATATCTCCCACCAAAAACATTACTAACCAGACACTTCAAAACACATTTAATACACAACAAGCACCCTCACTAATTATGGGAGACTTCAATGGATGGCATCCATCCTGGGGCTCACAAACAACAAACACACGAGAAAAAATAACACAAAGATTTATTGACAACACGCACCTTATTCTACTGAACGACAAATCACCCACACATTTCTCAACACACAATACTTACACACACATCGACCTCACACTCTGCTCTCCAATCTTGGCCCCTCACACTAAGTGGGAAATACTGAACGACCTTCATGGTAGCGACCATTTTCCTATTATCACGACCCTATTTCCAACAACTCTTACACAAAAATTTAACAGACCCTTTTTTAAACTAAAAGAAGCCAACTGGGAACAGTACAGCCTACTTACACAACAAACAAACGAAAAATACCCAACTTCCCAAAATGTAAACAAAAAAACAGCTCAAATTAACAGAATTATTCTATATAGCGCAAACCTTTCCATCCCACAAACTTCACCAAATACTCATCCATACAGGGTTCCATGGTGGAACAAACACCTCGACCAACTACGAAAACAAAAACAACTTGCCTGGAAAAAATTAAACCGAATAATTACAGTAGAAAATGTTATAGACTATAGGCGCAAAAACGCCAAGTTTAGGTTCTAACTTAAAAAAAGTAAAAAAGAAGCTTCCAATTCTTTCACCTCTACAATCCAACCCGCTACCCCCTCATCTAAAATTTGGTCCAATATAAGACGCTTCTGCGGACTTAACCCAGTAAAGCAAATTCATGCGATCACAAACCCACTAAACAATGAGATAACATTAGCTAGCAACGAAATTGGTAACATATTTGCACGACACTTCTCAGACCTCTCCGGCGACTGGAACTTTTCAGAGGAGTTCCGAAACCACAAATACAAAAGCAACTTCCAAAACTATACCCCTTCTGCAACAGCCCAAATCATAGAAAAAGACATAACATACTTAGAACTTACCTCAGCCCTACAAACACTAAAAGGATCTACCCCAGGACTAAACAGAATATCATACCAAATGATTAAAAATAGCTCCACTACAACAAAAAATAAAATAACAAAACTTTTCAATGAAATATTTAACAATCACATACCACAAGCTTACAAAACAAGTCTAATCATTCCAATCCTCAAGCCGAACACAGATAAAACCAAAACCACCTCCTACCGACCCATTTCGCTCAACTGCTGTATAACACTAGATAAAATTATAGCCAAAAGACTCTGGTGGTTCGTCACACACAATAACCTACTGAACGAAAACCGATTCGGGTTTGAAAAGGGCAAATCGACTTCTGACTGTCTACTTTATGTAGACTATCTCATAACGAAGTCAAAAATGCACACCTCCCTCGTCACCCTTGATTTCTCAAGAGCCTTTGATCGAGTGGGTGTACACTCCATAATCGACCAATTGCAGGAATGGAAAATAGGCCAAAAAATAATTAACTGCGTTAAAAACTTCATGGCTAACAGAAAAATAATCGTCCGCGTCGGTCCGCATACATTGAACTCGTTACCCTTATTCAACGGAATTCCCCAAGGTTCGCCCATATCCGTAATACTATTCCTTATTGCCTTCAACAAACTATCAGACATCATATCCTTAAATAAAGAAATCAAATTTAATGCATACACCGACGACTTCTTTCTTATAATAAACTTCAATAAAAACAAAAATACAAACTTCAACCTAGACAACCTCTTTAACAATATACGTTCACACTACTCAATGTCGCGAAGGCAACGGTCATAGCCAAATTAGAGTACGGTCTGTTTCTATACGGACACTCTCCCAAAAGTATTTTAAATAAAGTAAAAACACCGTTCAACGCTGCAATCCGTCTAGCCCTCGGAGCTTATCGCTCTACTCCAATAAATAACTTACTCTACGAAGCAAATATTCCTCCTGAAACAATCGCCATCCTAGAAGCAATCGAAATTATTAAAAACCGAAAAGGTAAATTCATTTTCTGTTTCGACTCCCTAGCAGCAATAGACTCAATACAGAACTCAAACAACAATAACACTTACCCAAACAGAATCAGATCACTTTTAACCCAACATGCCCCTAAAATCAAAATAATGTGGATTCCTGGCCATGCAGGAATAAAAGGAAACGATCTAGCCGATCAAGCCGCAAAGTCAGCAAACAATATGCCACTTATCCTCACCCCAAACATAAATAATATAGACATAAGAAGACATCTTAAATCTGAATTTGCAATAAAACAAAAGGAAAACATTATACACTGCAGTCAATGGTACCAATCAATTAATGCAAATAACTCACACACCTGTGACTACTTAAAACAGTTCCACCAACATTGGACCAGACTTGGCCAAATAAAAATAATACGACTTCGACTAGGACACACAAACATAACTCACCAACACTATTTAAATCGAAATTCAACACCAATTTGTCCGTTTTGCCAAGGTGACATTTCAATAAGTCATATGCTAAACTCATGCCCATCCCTTCTACAAATCAAACAAGCCATATTTAGCAACACTAGCCCCCTAATCCTCCTTAGCAACCCTGACCCAGACAACATACAAAAAATCCTACTATTCCTTAAAAAAACTGAATTATACCACAAAATCTAAGAAAAAAAAAAAAAAAAAATGTACATAACAAACACAATAAGCCAATTATTCAATTAGATTAAGATACAGTACCATTGTAAACCAACATAGCCATAGGCCCTGCAGCCAGCGCTATACTACTTAAGTTAGTCTAGTTTTGTAAACTACTCTATCTGTTATAATAAATAAATAAAAATAAATAATTTAACTTATATTGAAAAAATTTTTTCAAATAATTTCCTTGCGCCCTTTAATTATTTTTTTTATTGAGAAATCATCAAATTTTTGGCGTTTTTCAGTCTTCTTGAATGTCATGGAAAAATATATTCATAATGGAAAATATTCACAACAATTTTAACAAAAAAAAAAAAAAATTTTAAAAAAATATAAACTAATGTATCTGAATTTTATTCTATTTTTTTGGGCTAAAGATATATTTAACCTATATTGAAAATTTTTTTTTCAAAAAATTTTCTTGCACCCTTTAAGTATTTTTTTTTCTTGAGAAATCATCAAATTTTTTGCTTTTTTCAGTCTTCTTGAATGTCATGGAAAAACGTATTCATAATGGAAAATATTCACAATAATTTTAACAAAAAATATAAAAAAATATATTGACTATTATAACTATTATATTAGTTATAAAGATACTTTTTATTCCGACTCTGGGTCATTCTCATATGAAGTTTCTTCTATTAAAAGCTGCAGCATACCCCTATCGACCTCCATCCACTTTAGCTTCCCTTGCGATAGTCCTTATTGCGTGCTTCTAAGGCTTCTTTCGACAATTTTCCTATTGGAAGTGGTGATACTTTTGTTATGTCGGCTCCATGTAATAAGACTTTGTGACTTTGTCAATTTTTAAGAGTGCTTGGTAAAATTTTCATCCAACAAGCCTCTTCGTGTGAACATTGAATCGGAAGGATTGCATTAGATTCTGTAAGCAATTCTATATTTGGCAATACCTTCGTCATTTGCCACCGATACAAGTTGCTTTTCTTTAACCTGCTTTGTGCAAGATAGAAGAGGTGGCAACTACAAGCTCTGTGAGCCAGCTTTCCTTAACTATTTCGGACATTTTATTATGTTGTGTTTTATTGGAGCATTCCTCGAATATTGGGTCTACCACTGTTAGTTTGTGTATCAAAAAGTAGCAGATGTCCGTCTAATAAGTCATTGTTACCTTCTTCAAATTTTTTGTGGCATCTGTTGCTTAATTTCCATTTCTCTACCAATTTTGAAACCAAATTTCTAATTTTTTTTTTCGCAATTTTAATACCCTTATCCTTATTTATTAAATTAATATTAATTTCGTTAGGTAAAATATTATTTTCTACAATAGAAAATGTTTGCGCTGGAAAGGGTTCGTCCCGCCATAGCTCGGAAAGGGTTCGCTTGGGCACCGACATTGTTCCTTAAAAAGACAATATCTTGTAAAGTTGCAGGTGGCTGCAGGTGATTTTGGACATTTTACAATCACAAGACATCATAGTAATTTTAAACAAATATTCTTGAGCGAATCCACGCGAATCTCAAAAGTTGCAGTTCATGAAAGTCTTACTTTGGCGATTTTCAAAGAACTAGTGGTAGGGACAACTTAAAGCTAATTTTTTTTTTCAACGGCACAGGTCACAAACAAAAATTTTTTTAGTTAATTCATACCTTAAACTATAAAAAAAATACATTTTTCTTCCAAATATTTAAATAAATGCAACATTTTAAGATATTTTGGCAAAATACAAAAAACGATCGTTAAAACTCAGTGAAACATATGTTGGGTTTGAAAGCTCACAGCTGATCAGGTGGAGTATATCATTCACAAAAGATCATATTAGGTCGAGCGTTTCGCCCACAGTGCCGTGGCAGAGCCTGCACACGAGTCGGGTCGGTGGCTAGGGCAGATACTCGAACTTTCCCTGCTCTGCCGGGGGCAGGATCTCCTCCACTTACTCCTCTTTGGGCTGGGCAAGGTTATGTAAATACGGGAGTCTTGCATAACAAGAGAAGGTTTGATGCATCTGCCTTCGAGTTGGTAGAGTCGGCTGGAAGTCTCAAGTCTCCAGTCGAGCGGTTGCCTGATGAAACCACGTGAAATCTTTATTCTTACTTAGACGCAAATAAAAAATAAAGTCTAGCTCTTTCATTTCTATTCTTAATTACCATTGGGTTGCATTTTAAATTGCATTTAATTTTCCGCAGAACCAAAACAAACAAGTAGGAAAGCTACAGTAGAGTGTGACCGACTGTGAGATACCCGGTACCCAAAGCATTGTGGGCGAAATTAAATAGCATTTGGACATGGGAAAAGAAAATGTTGACAAATGTTGCTAGAAATATGTTGAGCAACACCGAAAAAGACAAATGTTGCTAGGGACATGTTGAGCATCACGCACGTGCGCTTTTAACATAGAAGAAGAAGCATACACAGAAACTTTATCGCTTAATAACTTCCTTGTTTATTATTCGATTTTACTTACATTTTCATAAAACGTCCGCGAGTGCCTAAATTAACGACTATAGCTAATATAACGTTTTTATGATTTTCGGGGATGGTAGTGGGCGTGGCCAAATTTTAAAACAAACTTGATCAGCGTGCAACAGATTCCAATGCTGTCAACACATTTGGTGGCTATAGCTCTTAGTCTCTGAGATCTATTTACCAACACGGTCAGACGGACATGGCTAAATCGACTCGGCTGGTGATGCTGGTCAAGAATATATATACTTTATGGGGTCGGAGATGCCTCCTTCTGCCATAAACAATAATGTATGCAAAAGCCGAACCTAGGAACTTAGAAGAGGCAGCGGCAGTAGCTGCGGTGATCCACCGCCACCACCCAGATGGTGATGAATCCCATTCGGTACAAACGGAATCACCAGCAGCAGAAGCAGCAGTGACCAATGGGATCGTACGAGTAGACGACGCCCTTGCCCTCGTTGTCGATCCCAACCAAAATGTTCGACACATAGTAGGTCACAAAGCAGTGGTTGTACCATGATGAAATAACAAGGTGGTCCCGTCGGAGGCGAAGTTTTACGAAGTATCCACTTATTTTAGTGCACGTTTGCTTGTCGCCTCACTCACACTCAATACGACACTCAGTTTACTTTCCTTTCACTCGCACTTATTGCAAGCATACAATAAGTGGATGTCTGTTGCCGACGGGACCACCTTATGTTATTTCATCATGGGTTGTACATGATCGAGAGCATTTTGGGTCACGGCGTCTGTGGTAATTTTGCGCTGAAGAGCTATTCCAAAACGATGTTGCAAATCTGTGCAACTGCCTTGTCAACAAATATAAAACAGCTGACATAAAATACGTATGACCGTATCACTTGCCTACAAATAAGGCCGAACAAGTTTTTAAAACACGGTCACACTCACATGATTAAATCTTTTTGGGTTGCAAAACTCTTAGCTAGCTAAAGAAGTATCTTTCTAGTGTGACCAATTTTATAGTCTATTAACACCAGGCTCCAACCCCATCTACCGCCCACCGACAATGATGACACTGTCTAAGTTGTCAAATTTCCGTTCCAAATTTTCTGAAAATATTCCACCATCACTCTGTGATGTCCCTATCTCCGCTGTTTCACCCCGTCTGTACAAGCTATTTTTGGTTTTTTGTTGAAAAGTTGCCATTCGCACCGGAAAGTTGCCACTCACAACAAACAAATCAACATAAAATCAAAGTAGAAATGGTTGCTCGCCTTCCCCTGTAGTAAATCAGTTGATTGACGGCGTGAACAAAATGCGTCTTACAGAAAGGCCCATTGCGAGGAAATTAAGAAGTTAGTGTCATCGCCTTCGTGCCCATATCCGTACCCTCTACTAAAAACTGGTTAAATGGATGGAAAGCTGAGCGTCGAAGCTAATGCCGATGGTAACAGCCTGATCGATGACCTCGACTCTCTGCTGAACTCTGGGCGTCCCACCTACTAGGCCCTGCGTTTGTCCATTCTGAAAGTTCCGGACAGCCCCCAAGGGTGCCGCCGATCTTATCCACCATGGGCAGATCGCCATCGGTTAAAGATTCCTTCTCCATCTCCCTGTCGACTTTTAGTTTAATATATATTATATGATACAAAATATAAAACCCTAATATCAGTTGCAGCTCTTGAGCAGCTGCCAAAATAAGCGCCACGAGACGAAAAAAATTAAAAACGGTTTTTGTATTAAAACCCGCTTAATATTAAACCAAGATTAGTCTAGTATTTTTTATGAAAATATGTTTGATAAAAGGATAACCGTATTTTGTGTCTTTTAAATTATATGCACCATTTTAATGTTATGATTTTTTAAAGTTTTTTGTCCAACAGCGATTATGTCGAAAAGTATTGATGGCAACGAAAAAATATTTAAGGGTCATTATATGGGCATGGAGCACTTTAAAATGTGGGTATGCATTTTTTTCAGAGCGAAAAAACAGTGGTGGCCGAGTTGATATAAATAAAACAAATAAACTCCAAATCGAGAGCTCTCAACGATGGGTGAGACAACGGGACCTTTTGCCCAACATTGTCTGAAATATATATATATATATATCGATACGATATTTATTATACCCGGTACCCATAGGGTACAAGGGTATTATAAGTTAGTGCCAATCGAGAATGTATGTAACAGGCAGAAGGAGGCATCTCCGACCCCATAAAGTATATATATTCTTGATCAGCATCACCAGCCGAGTCGATTTAGCCATGTCCGTCTGTCCGTCTGTCCGTCTGTCCGTCTGTCCGTCTGTCCGTCTGTCCGTCTGTCCGTCCGTCCGTGTGAAACAACAGATCTCAGAGACTATAAGAGCTAGAGTTACCAAATTTGGTGACAACATTGGAATCTTTGCACGCAGATCAAGTTTGTTTTAAAATTTGGCCACGCCCACTTCCGCCCCCGAAAAAATAAAAACGGTATATTAGCTATAGGCGTGATTTTCGACTTAAAGTAAATAGATAGACTTAATAAGTAGGCGATTGCAAACGTGCTCTGCAAATTTGAGTAAAATCGGATGATAAACATGAAAGTTATTAAAAATAAATGCTTTCATGCTCTCTCGCTCTATCGCACTGCTTAGGAATAATTTCGCGTGTCTGAGCACTTAGCTTTTGGGTGGCAGTAGCGAAAAAAAGTGTTGCGTGCTTTCGAGCGCAGTATTAATTCGTAGGGCAGCGTACAGCTGCAGAATTAGTCTTTTTTGAACGTTGCTCAATATGTTTTTAGTAACATTTTAATTTATTTGTCAACTTTTTGTTTTTTCCATGTCCGTGTGCTATTTAATTTCACGGGCAATACTTTGGGTACCGGGTATCTCACAGTCGGTCACTCGACTGTAGCTTTCTCACTTGTTATATATTTATTTGTATATATATATATATTGTAACGAGCTGATTTCCTGGGTGCAGCTCGCAACGATTATGTGCGGCTAGCTCAGTCGAGATCGTGTGCTCGTCCCACCAAATTTATATAAACGTGAAGGCCCGCCCAGAGAGAACGCTTCGGGTTAAGTTCGTATTCAGATGTTTATTGTACTTCAATCGGATGCCTAGGATATAATTCTCGCTGGGTCTGCTCCTTCCGGATGCGGCTGCACTCCCCTCTCGCCGATCGCTTGGTTATCTCGCTGCCGAAGCTAGCAGGGTGTATCGCCCAGCCGAAGCCTAGCCACCCCGAACGCCCACTTCGCGACCTCACTGCAAAGCTAGCAGAGTGTATCGCCCAGCCGAAGCCTAGCCACTCCGAACGCCCGCCTTGCAGCTTCCAGCACAGAGCTAGCAGGATGTATCGCCCGGCAAAGCCTAGCCACCCTTATCGCCCACTCTGCGCCCTGGTCCGGGATCTCGTCGACACGGTGTATCGCCCGGCAAAGCCTAGCCACGCGCGCAACTCCCACAACTTGATTTTGCTCGACCGTTGATTCCTCCGATTGGTCCTTGCCACTGGACCTCGCTGCTCCTTGATTGTTGTCGTCCTTCCCCGCGTTGGATCTCAGCGTTGAAGTCTCTGTTCGGAAGACTTGCCACTCCAAGCTCCGAACTTCTCGACTTTGCTTCTTGATCTCTTGCGGCCTCTGGTTTAACTTTGACTGGCTCCGTTGACGCACTCGCTCGGATTCTCGCACACGCACTAGTTGCCGTGCGCCTGCGTCCTCGGCTCTTTTATAGGCTCCGCCAGTCCCGTTACTCCTGCACGCATCGGTCACGCGACCCGGTCAAAGTCCGGCGCACATCGCGTGACCGGGTCCAAAGTCCGGCCCATGTCCCGTTAGTTATCGGCGTCTCCTCCTTGGCGGCCAAAGTCCATGGTCGCCGATCACGCCACCGGGTACAACGTCCACCAGAGTCCCGCTATATTAGCGGCGTCTCCTTTGTGGTGGACACCTGCATCGGCACTGCCTGTTGCTAGGCAATCCTCATCCTCCCCCGTACCCTTGCCCCGCTTGGTTGCCAAGCGGCTGCTGCCCTCGGCAGTGTGCATCCACTGCACCCTGCGTTGTGGGAGTTTGCATACAACTCCTCACACTTTCCCCTTCCTTCGAAAACGCACAAAGACTGCTGCTTTCATTCGGGAATCGGCCTTCGGGTACGTCCTCTTTGCTTTCGAAATTCCCGCCTTCCTCCGCGGTATTTTCGTCTCTGCTCGGGTATTTAAATACCGCACTCCTCCTGGTCACACTGCCACCGATCATTTCTGGTATTTTCCAGTGCGCGAAGATTTCCAACACTGAAAATACCAGATTTCAGTGTGCCCCTATCGCGGACGATCGCTATCGATAGTTCGCTATCGATACCCTTTTCCTGATCTTTCGCCTTTATCCAACACTACCGGCCAGTGAATTTGCATATTCGGTAAAGTTGGAGTTGTTTTACCCTCCGCTAGGCCTCATAGGCACAGGAATGCTGGGAGATCACTTGCCCGGCAACGGCCGGGCAGCGGCTGGACAGCGCTGCGCCTGCGGTGCCAGCGGTGACGACCGCGGGATTCCAGTGGACTACCCCCTGTCCGGCAGCGGCCGAGCAGCGCTGCGACGACGACGGCAGCGGGACCGGCCGCGGGATTGAGGTGGCGCCGGCTGCAGCCCTCGTCAGAACTCCTCTGGATCTTCGCTTGTGCCGGCCTTCGCAGATCAAGGTCGCCGATGCCGATTCCTGGGGCCTGGATCGCGAATTGCCCGCTGGTATGTATCTCCTCCCTTGCCCTCCGGTCTGCATCTTCTTCTTCTGCCGTTACCGGCTCCGATCACCGGAGTCCTGCCCGGTCAGTGTGCCGGGCTGCATGGCCGTCCTGCTTTGTGCTGGTAGCCTCCACGTGGTGTTGTTATTGCTGCTCGACGGACTCCGGCCTGGTCAGCGTGCCGGCGGCTGCGTCCGTTGCCTCCACCACAGCAGCTGGGTCCCGGATGCCATAACAGCCTTCGCGTCCGTGGTTGCCCTAATAGCAGCTGCGTCTGTGGCTGCCACAACAGCGGCTGTGTCGGTCGCCTTGCTGGGCCGTCCCGTCTGACGCCTAGCTCCTCCCGTCGCCGGTGCCCCGGCTCTGGAGTGACAACACCAGCTGGACGCCAGTAGCTGGAGGGCAGGCCTTGCAGCGCTGTACCCCCCCCTGGCTGTTGCTGATGCTGCCCTTCCTGTGCGTTGCCGTGCTACGATACTCCGTATCGTCTCCTCCATTTCTTCGGATGCGAATGGTGCTCTCGGTGGCCTTTCGTCCAGGTGCTGAATCGTTCTTTATTTCTCCTGTTGTTATTAATGAGTCCTCTTTCCTTAGAGTTTGCCAATCGCCGCCAGGGAGACCGCCTTCGATTGGATCCGCTTCCGTATTCTTCTGGATCTTCGCAGTGGTGTGTGATTGGCACTGACGATGGAGTCCTTCGTCCTGGCGGTACCATCCTGATCTTCGTCGCTTTCGCCGTTGAGTCCTCTGCCTCTGCGGTATTTTCCTCATCAATGTACTCGTCCGCCCTGCCGACTTCTCTCTGTGGCGCGTTGTTGACACTGTTGTCGGCGTCTTCTGCCCTGGCCTTAACATCCTCGACTCCGTCGTCTACACCTTGTGGCTTTAACTGGCTTATGTGTACCAGCTTTTCCTTCTTGGTGCCGTTGTGCTGTACGACGCAAATGACCGGGGACTGGAAATCCGTCACCTTGAATGGGCCATCGTACCTGGGTGCCAATTTCGCTGCGAATCCTTCCACGGCCTTCGACAAATGGTGCTCTTTGACCCACACCGTGTCTCCAACTCTCGGATTCCAAGGCCTCCTCCTCAGGTTGTAGTACCTGGCCTGGTCCTGCGCCGCCTTTTCCAAGTTTCTTCGGACGATTTCGAAGATTTCCTTCAGCTTGCGTGAATTTTCATCGGGCGTCTCTGTTTGTCGCCCCGTGCCCAGTGTCTCCTTGTCGTACAAGGCGCTCGGTAGTCTAGGTTCGCGTCCTTGCGTTAGGAACGCCGGTGAGTACCCGGTGGAGTCCGATATGGTCGTATTCACGGCTAGCATGATCTCTGCCCACTTTTCGTCCCAGCACCTCTGGTCATCTCCGGCGAATTGGGCAATCATTGTTTTGACCGTCCGGTTCGCTCTCTCAGTAGGATTTTCCTGTGGAGTGTATGGGGCCGTATATTGATGGCGGATTCCCATTTCCTTGAGGAATTTATTGAAAGCCTTGCTCGCAAATTGTACCCCGTTGTCCGTTATCACTACCTTTGGTGCTCCGAATCTTGCTATAATTCGTTCTCTGAATGCCTTCCGCAGCGATTCTGCCGTGGCTGCCCTCATGGGAACCAGCTCGGTCCATTTGGAGAACCTGTCGATCAGCACTAGCAGCATCTGGTTCCCGTTCTTTGATCTCGGCAGCGGTCCCACAAAATCGGCGCACACTGTAGCCCAGGGTTCTTCCGGCACTTGCGTGAGCATTTGTCCTGCTGCCTGTAGCTGGTTTGGCTTGTACTTCAGGCAACTTTCGCATTTCCTGACATACGATCTCGTGTCCCGCTGCATACCTGGCCAGTAATATCTTGCCGCTATTCAGGCTATCGTTTTCCTCGTTCCCACATGTCCAGCCGTTGGCGAGTCGTGGTTTTCTCGTAGTACGCTCTCCCTTAGTCCTTGGGGTACGCACAATTTCCACGCGACGACGTCTTCACTGCCAGCTCGATGTGGAATGTGCCTGTACAAGGTTGATCCCTCCAGCATATAGTCGGGAAACTTCTGTGGGTTCCTCTGGATTTTCTCCACCATTTCCGTGATCCATGGGCACGACTCATTCGATGATATGGCCGTCTCCTTCACTTGGCGGATACTCTCCGGTAGTGGTTGCCGGGATAGAGCGTCTGCCACCACGTTTAGCTGGCCTTTTCTGTATGCAATCTCAAAATCATACAGCTGCAGTTTTAAGGCCCATCTCGCTATTCGGCCTGAAGGGCTTTCTATGCTGTTTAACCATTTTAAAGCCATGTGGTCTGTGATTACCTTAAAATGGTACCCCTCCAGATATGGCCGCAGCTTGCGTACGGCCCACACAATCGCCAAACACTCCTTTTCCGTGGTCGAGTAGTTCTTCTCGGCACCATTCAGTGTTCTACTGGAGTAGGATATCACCTTTTCTCCTTCCTTTGTGTTCTGCGTGAGGATTGCTCCTATCCCGTAGTCGCTAGCATCCGTCTGTAGCACGAACATTTCTCCAAAGTCTGGACATGCTAGGATTGGGTCTGCTACCAGCTTCGCTTTCACCTGTTCGAACGCGTCTTGGTGTTTTGGGACCATTCCCATTTCGTGCCCTTGCGCAGCAGTTTGTTAAGGGCATCACGATTTTTGCGAAATCTGGAACGAATCTCCTATACCACGACGCCACCCCAGGTATTGCCTGAGTTCTCTCACAGTTGATGGTGGTTTTAGCTCTGCGATCGCTGCTACCTTGTCCGGGTCCGTGCCGATTCCTTGTTTTGTTATACGGTGTCCCAGATAGAGCAGTTCCTTTTGGAAAACTGGCACTTTTCCGCGTTAATCCGCAAGTTTGCCTCCTTCAGTCGGCGAAAAACTTCCTTCAGGTTTCTTATGTGTTCCTCCTTCGTTTTCCGATCACTACGATATCATCTTGATATGCAAATGCATGTGGCGACATTTCGGGCCCTATCACTTTGTCCAGAGCTCGTTGGAATGTGGCTGACGCCGAGTGTAGTCCAAATGGCATCACTTTCCATTGAAACAGACCTTTGCCCGGCACTGTGAAAGCTGTAAACTGCCTGCTCCGTTCCTCTAGGGAATTTGCCAGTATCCATCCTTGAGATCCAGGCTGCTGATGTATCGTGCTTCCCTTAGTTGGTCCAAGATGAAATTTATTCGTGGCATGGGATATGCGTCCTTTACTGACTTTGCATTGATCTGCCTAAAATCAACACATAATCTCCACTTGCCAGTCTTCTTTCTCACCATTACTATGGGGAGCTATACGGACTCTTCGAATGCTCGATGCATCCCATTTGCAGCAACTCATCCACCTTGGCATTGATTTCTCCTTGTACTTTCGGATTCTTCGGATAGTACCTCTGCTTGATCGGTTTGTCGTCCTTCATTGTGATGCTGTGTACGGCTAAGTTTGACGGTCCTTTCATAAGCCTGAATTCGGCCAACTCTGCCTCCAGGAATTCCTCCTCTCTTTCGTTGGCTTGCTGAGGCCCTTCGACGACGGCGACGGACAATCTCTTCTAGCCATCCATTGTTCCGTCTCCTCGCTGGAATCGCCACCTTGTGTCCTGCGCACTTGACTTCTGCGCCGATGTTGGTGAAAGTTCCAACCCAAGACCAGCGCGTCGATTATTCCTGGGAGTATCAGCAGTTGTATTGTCACCGTTTCTGTTCCGAGTCCGATCTGCACTGCCATCTGCTCGTTGATCTGGACTCGGCTTCCGTCTGCCATATGCACTTGTCGCTTAATGGGCTCCCTTGTTCCAGCTCGTTGTAGAGTGACCGCCAACGTTTCGCTTATGAAGCTGGCTGTGGCTTCTGTGTCCACCGTTGCTCTGACTTGGACTCCGCCTATCAGCACCGTTGCGGTCAGTTGTGTCTCCTCGGCTGTTAGGTTCCCCTTAGTTTTGCGAGGCGGAGCCTTGCGATCCCTGCTGGCCTCTCACAGGCTGGGATCGCTGAGCGTTTCCCGACGGTTGGCAGCATTCTACCGTCCTTCTTCCGACCCTCCCGCATATCCAGCAGAACACGATCCGCTGATTCCGGCATTCTCTCGCCCAGTGTTCTTGCCCTCCGCACCTCCGGCATGCTTGTGCTGGGTTTTGCACGAATTCCCTTTGGGGCACCGCTGGTCTCCGGTTGTGCTGCGCGTTTCCACCTGGGTGATCCTCCTCGTCCTGGCATCTTCTGCATACCGCACTCTGCTCTGTCCTTTGTTGTGGATGAGACCTGGCATTGTGGGCAGCGTTTTCCTCTCGAATTCTTCCCGCTGCTGGTCGAGCTCTTCAAATTCGTCGGCTAGTGCCATTGCGGCATCGAGGTTTTGCACTCATACGGGCGCATAAATATGCGGAGTGCTGGCGTGCTGTTTTCTAGGATTCGTGCCAGTGACTCCCTTCTGGACATTCGCAGTGGCCGCATTAGGGTTTGGATTTCAACCATGTAGTCTTTAAATCTCTCGCCGTATTTCTGTTTGCGCTGCTTTACCTGGTCCGCCAACTTCTCCATGTAACCTCTCGGCAAGAAGAAGTTTTGGAAGTCGTAGATGAACTCCCCAGCTTTGCCATAGCTTGTTGTTGGCTATGAACCATTTCAACGCCTTGCTCCACTCTCGCACTTGTTTTGCTACCTTCGCGTAGTCTGGCTTGTTCGTCTTCTCCTCCGGGCGTCTATCCCTGCTCGACTCCCTGCTTCTGCTTGTGTCCTGCATGCTTGTGACATCTAGGCTTGCAATTAGGGCTTCTGGGTATGCTAGCTGTATTTTTATGCTTGGGATCTTGCTGAATCTTTCCTCCAGCTTAGCCAATGTTTCTGCCACCTCGGGGTCTGTTCCGTGTTCATCTACGAATTCTGATAAGGTTTTCCTCATGGCGTCGACCGATCCGATGAGCTGGATGCCCAGCGCCTTTGCCACGCCATCGTACTCTTCCTTTTTATGTTCTTTATCCAACTTTTCCCCATCTCTTTGTTTGGACAATCACGTTTTGGGCGCCAGATGTAACGAGCTGATTTCCTGGGTGTAGCTCGCAACGATTATGTGCGGCTAGCTCAGTCGAGATCGTGTGCTCGTCCCACCAAATTTATATAAACGTGAAGGCCCGCCCAGAGAACGCTTCGGGTTAAGTTCGTATTCAGATGTTTATTGTACTTCAATCGGATGCCTAGGATATAATTCTCGCTGGGTCTGCTCCTTCCGGATGCGGCTGCACTCCCTCTCGCCGATCGCTTGGTTATCTCGCTGCCGAAGCTAGCAGGGTGTATCGCCCAGCCGAAGCCTAGCCACCCCGAACGCCCACTTCGCGACCTCACTGCAAAGCTAGCAGAGTGTATCGCCCAGCCGAAGCCTAGCCACTCCGAACGCCCGCCTTGCAGCTTCCAGCACAGAGCTAGCAGGATGTATCGCCCGGCAAAGCCTAGCCACCCTTATCGCCCACTCTGCGCCTCAGGCACCGAGCTAGCAGGATGTATCGCCCGGCAAAGCCTAGCCACCCTTATCGCCCGCTCTGCGCCCTGGTCCGGGATCTCGTCGACACGGTGTATCGCCCGGCAAAGCCTAGCCACGCGCGCAACTCCCACAACTTGATTTTGCTCGACCGTTGATTCCTCCGATTGGTCCTTGCCACTGGACCTCGCTGCTCCTTGATTGTTGTCGTCCTTCCCGCGTTGGATCTCAGCGTTGAAGTCTCTGTTCGGAAGACTTGCCACCCAAGCTCCGAACTTCTCGACTTTGCTTCTAGATCTCTTGCGGCCTCTGGTTTAACTTTGACTGGCTCCGTTGACGCACTCGCTCGGATTCTCGCATACGCACTAGTTGCCGTGCGCCTGCGTCCTCGGCCTTTATAGGCTCCGCCAGTCCCGTTACTCCTGCACGCATCGGTCACGCGACCCGGTCCAAAGTCCGGCGCACATCGCGTGACCGGGTCCAAAGTCCGGCCCATGTCCCGTTAGTTATCGGCGTCTCCTCCTTGGCGGCCAAAGTCCACGGCCGCCGATCACGCCACCGGGTACAACGTCCACCAGAGTCCCGCTATATTAGCGGCGTCTCCTTTGTGGTGGACACCTGCATCGGCACTGCCTGTTGCTAGGCAATCCTCATCCTCCCCCCCCGTACCCTTGCCCCGCTTGGTTGCCAAGCGGCTGCTGCCCTCGGCAGTGTGCATCCACTGCACCCTGCGTTGTGGGGAGTTTGCATACAACTCCTCACAATATATATATATATATGGAATGTTCCATATATATATGCTTAATTCTACTTAACTTTTCCAACAAATAAACTCCGGATCGAGAGCTCTCAACGGTGGAATAACCGAGGGTGAGACAACGGGACCTTTTGCCCAACATTGTCTGATATATATATATATATCGTTGAGTGCTCTCGATCCGGAGTTTATTAGTATATATTGTAGCAGGATGGCATACCTATATACTTACTTATATACTTACTTACATACTTATATTGTTACTTACCTACCACTTATGTACTTAAAATAACTTAGTATCTATAATTACTTAAAACATAGACTTAATTAATAGTTAAGATAAATATAAACACATTGTGCAATACTAGAGATAATGTTAAGCTAACAGAGCTGTTAAGGCGCTCTCTTGACTCTCTCTCCTCTCTCGCTCTCATCGCTCTCTGAACCAAACCGGGGGTTGATGCAGATCGCAGAGAGAGCGAGGAGTCAGTCGAACGCAGCCAATAACCAAGAAAAGAAGTGAAATAAAAAGTGAAATAATAAAAAGCATAAAACCTTTAACTAACTGTTGTTCGTCTACAATATCAGAAGTGGTCGATTACACGCTAAAATGGAACTCGGAAACGTTTCAATTGCGCAGCTTAAAAAGTGGCTAAGTGTATTAAATAAACCAACTACTGGCACCAAAAAAACATTAATTATGCGTTTAAATGCGTTACCAATGGAAATGAAAAAAACGATTGAAGACATGTCGAAACATGGCAATTCCGAGGAAGACGACGACGAGCATTTAAACGAAAATGGCGGCAACGACAAGGGCAAGAACAACAACAACGGCAACGGCGAGAACAACAACAACGGCAATGGCAAAAACAACAACAACGGTGGCAACGACAACGGCAAAAACAACAACAACGGCAACGGTGAGATCAACAACGGCAATGGCAAGAACAAAAACGGCGGCAACGGCAATGGCAAAAACAACAAAATGGCGGCAACGACAACGGCAAGAACAACGGCAACAATGGAACAACAACAATGGCAATGGCAAAAACAACAACAACGACAATGGCAAGAACAACAACAATGTCAACGGAGAAGGTAAACGCAAAGGCGAGTCGAACAGAAACTGTACAAGTGGCGATCGCAAAAACGAAGTTGGCGGCATAAGGAAGGACGCGATAAACGGCGAGGCCAGTAACAATGCGCGCAAAGTGAAGAGTGGCAACGCTGAAAAGCCGAAATTCGAGGGAAATCAGACCCAAGCGTCGGAAATGTCGCTGCGCATGGCAACCGAGGTGCTGACAGAATATTCTGGAGAAACATGCGCGCGCAAATGGATTACACAAATGAATAACATTGCTGAAATCTATGGAATTGGCGGGCCGTATAAGAAAATGCTTTTGGTCAGCAAAATTAAGGGCAAAGCTAACATGTGGTTACATGCAAGTCCAGAGCGTGTGCTTTTACCATTAGAAGAGCTGTGTGCCGAATTGTTCGTAATGTTTGGCGAAAAAACTTCAAAGCTGGAGGCAAGGCGCAAATTCGAGGGACGTACATGGCTGGTCAGTGAGGCGTTTGGTAGTTATGCCGATGATAAGGTGATGCTTGCTCAAAGTATCAACATAGATGAAGAAGAGTTGTTGAGCTGCATTGTCGAAGGTATTCCGAACCAAGGATTGCGCAATCAAGCACGTATACAATGTTTCGCTAATGTTGGGCACATTAAGCGGGCATTTGCTGAAGTGAGTTTGCCCAAAGCGAGTTCGTCCAAAGCGTACGTGGTCACGAAGAAAGAAGCGTCGATGGACACCAATAAGGACAACGAGATGCGGTGCTTTAACTGCAACGCTAGGGGACACTGGGCCAAGGAATGTGGCAAGCCAAGGCGAGAGAAAGGATCGTGCTACGCATGCGGCGAGATGGGGCACTTCGTAGCGACGTGCTTGAAGAACAAGAACAAGAGCAGCAACAATTATGTAAGATTTTTTGAAATTAATTTTATGAATAGTTCTAATGATAAAATGATTACAGAATGCCTCATAGATTCAGGAAGCCCAATTTCTTTCATTAAGACAGCTAAAGTACCAGAAAATACTAAGAAATTACCAGTTTTAAGTTTATATCATGGATTAAATAATAGTTACTTGGAAACCTTTGGAAAAATATTATGTTATGTTATGAAAAATCAAAATAAAGTACATTTTCATTTAGTTATTGTGGCAAATAAATCTATGAGTCATGATGTAATTCTTGGAAGAGACTTCATGGAAGCATGTAATATAAATTTGAACTTGGATACCTTGAAAATGGTTACGGTGGAAAGCATGAATAACGACATTGTTAGTAACATTAGTGGAAAAAACGATATGGTTAGTGAAATTGTTAGCAAAATTAGTGAAGAAAGGCAGATTGTTAGTGATGTTGTTAGTAAGATTAGTAAAGAAGCGGATATTAGTGAAAGTGTTAGCAAGGAAGCGGATATTATTAATAGTGTTAGCAAAGAAGCAGATATTAGTGATAGTGTTAGCAAAGAAGCAATGGTTAGTGAAGTTGTTAGTGAGAAAGCAGGTGTTAATAAAGAAAATCAGTCAATTAACGAGAAGAAAAGGTCATTTGAGTCGGAAATAAATATAGTGGAAAGGGAATTAGGTTGCATTGATATAGGGGACGAATCGATTGATTACAAAATAGGTGAACAAGTTGATTATAATGTTAGGTGTCAGTTTATCAATATGGTTCAAAGTAGTTATGTTTATAAAGATAGACCTAATGAACCAGAGGTAAAGTGCGAAATAACACTGAGGTTAGAGGACTCCAAACCATTTAGTTGTTCGCCCAGACGGTTGGCTTACACGGAAAAGGAAAAATTACAAGTTATATTAGATGAATATTTGGAAAAGGGAATAATTAGGCCAAGTGAGTCAGAGTACGCATCTCCAATAGTGTTAGTGAAAAAGAAAACAGGAGATTTAAGATTATGTGTAGATTACAGAAAGCTGAATAAGACAATGATTAAGGATAACTATCCTTTACCTTTAATTGATGATCTGTTAGACCGATTGGTAAATAAAACAATTTTTTCGAAATTAGACCTTAAGCATGGTTACTTTCATGTGTTTGTAGATAAAGAATCAATTAAATATACATCGTTTATGACACCTTTGGGTCAATTTGAGTTTACGAGAATGCCAATGGGATTGAAGAATGCTCCTGCAGTTTTTCAGAGGTTTATAAATAAAATTTTTGCTGACATGATTAGAGAAGATAAAGTTATAATTTACATGGATGATATTATGATTGCAAGTAAGGGAATAAGGGAACATTTAGAAGTGCTTAAGGAAGTCTTTGAAAGACTAGCAAGGAACAAGCTAGAGTTAAGAATGGACAAATGTGAGTTTTTGCAAGCAAGTGTACAGTATTTAGGATTTGTAGTGACGAGTAATGGAATTCAGGCTAATGAAAAGGGAATAGAAGCCATTCGAGATTTTCCGATACCAGACAAAGTACATGGAGTTAGAAGCTTTTTAGGACTATGTTCGTATTTTAGGAGATTTATTAAGGATTTTTCAACGATTGCAAAACCGTTATATGAGTTATTAAAGAAAGATAAGGAATTTGCTTTTGAAGAGAAAGAGTTGGAATGTTTTGAAATACTTAAGAAAAAATTAGTAGAGGCACCAGTGTTAGGATTATATTATCATAAAGATGAAATAGAGTTACATACGGATGCAAGTGCTCAAGGATTTGGGGCCGTATTGCTGCAAAGAAAGGATGATAAAAGGTTACATCCAATATTTTATTTTTCTAAAGCTACGACAAAAGACGAAGCAAAATACCATAGTTTTGAGTTGGAGACATTAGCGATCATTTATGCTTTACGAAGATTTCGAATTTATGTGCAAGGAAAAAGGTTTAGAATTGTTACGGATTGCAATTCGTTGACATTAACGTTAAACAGAATTGAATTGAATCCTCGGATTGCAAGGTGGGCATTAGAGTTGCTTGAATATGATTTTGAGTTGGTTCATAAAGCAGGAAAACACATGCAACATGTGGATGCGTTAAGTAGGAATACGAGCATATTTGTGGTGGAGACTAATAGTTTTGAAGATAACTTGATTATTTGCCAGAATAAGGACGAAAAGCTTATAGAGATAAGAAAAAGGTTGGAGAAAACGGAAGACAAAATGTTTGAAATGAGAAATGGAGTAGTGTATAGGAAAGCAAATGATGGACGATTACTGTTTTATGTACCAAGGGAAATGGAGGAGAAAATTTTGTATAAGTATCACAATGAATTAGGTCACTTAGGAAGAGATAAGGTTATGGATGCTATTGTTAGGACGTATTGGTTTCCCAATACTAAAGAGAAAGTTGTTAGACATATTGAAAACTGTTTGAGATGTGTTGCGTTTTCACCAAAGTCTGGAAAGGGAGAAGGAATGATGCATAGTATTCCTAAAGAAAATTCTCCATTTGAAATAATCCACATTGATCATTATGGACCAGTGGATTCTGGAAGATCAAAGAAACATCTTTTGTAGTAATAGATGGCTTCACTAAATTTGTAAGGTTGTATACAACGAAAACGACAAATACTAAAGAAGTTATGGTAGCGTTAAGAGATTATTTTAGATCATATAGCAGGCCAACGTGCATTGTTTCAGACAGGGGTAGTTGCTTTACGTCGGAAGACTTTGCAAAATTTATGGATGAATTCAATATTAAGCATGTCAAAATTGCAACTGGTTCACCCCAAGCGAATGGACAAGTGGAAAGAGTTAATCGTATCTTAGGGCCAATGATAGCGAAGTTAGCAGATTCAGAAAAAGGATTGCATTGGGATACAGTTATAGAAGATGTAGAATATTCGTTAAATAATACAAAACAAAGAAGTATTGGGCAAATGCCAAGCAAGATGTTATTTGGGGTGGAACAAAAAGGACAGATTATTGATGAATTAAAAGAGAAATTAGAAGAATTAAATGAAATAAAGGATGTTAGGAACTTAGAAGAAATTAGGAATAAAGGATCAGAGAGTCAGAAAAAGTTACAAAATGATAATGAAAGAAGGTCTAATGAAGGTAGAAAAGATAGTACGAAATACAAAGAAGGAGACTATATAATGGTTAAGAACTTTGATAGTACAGTGGGAGTGGCAAGGAAGCTTATACCAAAACACAAGGGTCCTTACGTGATAGACAAAGTGTTAAGAAATGATAGGTTTTTGATAAAAGATGTTGAAGGTTTTCAGCTAACACGTAATCCTTATCAAGGTATCTGGAGTAGTCAGAATATTAGGCATTGGATAGGACAAAAATGATGAACATGCAAAGCATACCTATGTAATTGTAAAGAAAATATAAAAAAAATGTAAATAATAATCGAATGTAATTCCCATAAGATCAGGGGATCTTAAAATGTCAGGATGCCCGAATTGTAGCAGGATGGCATACCTATATACTTACTTATATACTTACTTACATACTTATATTGTTACTTACCTACCTACTTATGTACTTATAATAACTTAGTATCTATAATTACTTAAAACATAGACTTAATTAATAGTTAAGATAAATATAAACACATTGTGCAATACTAGAGATAATGTTAAGCTAACAGAGCTGTTAAGGCGCTCTCTTGACTCTCTCTCCTCTCTCGCTCTCATCGCTCTCTGAACCAAACCGGGGGTTGATGCAGATCGCAGAGAGAGCGAGGAGTCAGTCGAACGCAGCCAATAACCAAGAAAAGAAGTGAAATAAAAAGTGAAATAAGTCGTAGCTATGGGACTCGTACGCGATCGCAGCCGGAGACGGTAGCATACTTTACCGCGCTGCCGTGCGATTTCCTTGGATGAAGGTCCTGGATCCTTCGCCAAAGCGTTAGGAGTCGGTTCGCACTAGGGAATAATTGGTGTAAAAAGTCAAGGACCAGACCAATTGCCATCTCCACCGCTTATGCGGCACACCTCACATCGGGGCTCTGGCGACCGAGTTGGAGCGGTACAACCTTCCCCGGTCAAGATATGGGGAAACTTATGGCCACCGTTGGATCCACTCAGTATGCAACCCAACCACTCTCCGGCGGCCCTTGCCCCCAGCTTACACTGATCGCAGCGACTGCCCCCATATTGGGCGGCTGCGTGGACTGAGCGCCTTTGCGTCCGAGTCATACTGGCCAGCAAAGGATCGCCACCTGGCAGTAGGTATAAACTGCAGCTCTTAAAAATCCACACCGCGTCTGCGCCACATTGGCCAGCGGGGTGGTCTGCGTCTGCACCGCAACGGTCGGCAGCACCCACCACCTGGCGGAAGGTATAAAACGCAACCCCAGCAGCAGGGTTATTATGCGCAAGCATCTAAGGAATGTCGAGTATTAACAATATTACTCCAGGTGGCAGCCACATATGTGGAAATCCATTCGCGGTGAACTCCGCGGCAAGGGCACGGATTCTGGAGGCCCTAACTACCATTCCTCATAGTACTAAGGCACCGGCGGACCACTTGGACGGCGCCCCAGAACCTGCGACAAGTGATGTACAAGATTTGAGCACCTTTCAGAGAGGCTCAAAACTGAAGCGGACCGCGCTAGGGCCAATCAGGACATGATGAACGCCCTGGCGAGGCTGAAGGAATTGCAGTTGCTGCAGCAGAACTCGCGGAAGGCGGGGTCACCATAAGTGACCTCGGACCAAGGATGCCAGTCGTCCCTGAGCCATTGCGCGCAGGTGCTTGCCGAGAAGTCAGCCCAGACTTCACCGGCCCTTGGAGGCAGGCCTGTTATCCCCAGCTATGGTGCTGTCGCGGGAACGAGCGGCACAAAAGAGAAAAGCAATCCTCAGAGGAACCAGCGTCAAAGGACAGGAGGCTCTGCTAGCGGGAACAAAAGTGGTCCCCTCCCACGCGATCCCGTCACACGACCGGCCCCAGCTAAAACCCCAGCTAAATCCAAGCAACCGAAGGAAGTAGGCGACAAGGTGACCAAGGTCAGGAGAACCGGAAATGGTGAACTGCTGCTGGAGCTCGGAAGTTCTGGGCTAGCAACTAACGAGCTGAAGGAGAACATCGGCAGAGTGCTGGGTGATCGAGTCTCCATTCGCGCAGTCACGCCCCAGTCCGTCTTCGTCATCCACGACCTGGACGAGATAGTGACCAGAAAGGAGTTGGCGGACGCGCTCGTCGAGCAGGCACAGCTATCCACCGGAACTGTGACGGTCAAAGGCGTCAGAGTCTCAACGAACGGGGGCAAGGTAGCGACAGTGTCCGTACCGACCAGCTTGGCAGGTCTACTCAACAGGCTGGGTAAAGTTAAAGTTGGATGGACACGGTGCCGCATTAGAGAAGTGGAGTCGCGTCCTAAGTGCTTCAGGTGCTTAGAAGTGGGTCACATCGCCAACAAGTGTGCCAGTACCACGGACAGAAGCAAATCCTGCTTCAGATGTGGGGCGGAAGGGCACAAAATTGCAGCGTGCACCAACATAGCGAGGTGCTACAGATGCGTGGAGTTAAAGAAACAGGATGTAAACCATCAGGCCGACGGGCGATACTGCCCAAGCAGAGCCAATCCCTCTAGAAAGGCATGAAGATGGTTCAACTTAATTTGAATCATTGTGCGGCAGCGCAAGATCTGCTGTCGCAGTCCGTCCGAGAAATTGGTGCCGATTTCGCAGCCCTTAGCGAACCTTACAGGGTACTCGCCAACCCAAACTGGGCCGCTGACAGCACCAGGAAGGCTGCCCTCTGGACTTGTGGCAGCGCAGCAAGCCGGATGTGCGACATTCTGTCAGCAGAGGGCTTTGTTCGTGCACGGATAGGGGCGTGGTGGGTCTACAGCGTCTACCTCGCTCCCAGCCTGTCGCTCATCGAATTTAGCGATAGAGTGGATCAGCTCGTGGCGGACGCCAGAGGAAGGTTCCCATCGCTAATCGCCGGGGACTTCAACGCCTGGGCCGTGGATTGGGAAGCTCTCGCACCAACGCTAGAGGTAACGTCGTCCTCGAGGCTTTTCCCCATTTGGATGCAGCCCTCCTGAACACAGGTCACCAGCAGACTTTCAGTCGAGCGGGAATAGGCTCGATGGTGGATCTCACTTTCGTGAGCAGCTCTAAAGCCAGGAGGTGCACATGGGAGCTCAGTGAGGAACACACAGCTAGCGACCATTTTGCGATATTCACCACGATCGATGAGCAGGAGGCGTTCCCCGTCCCTCATCGCGCACTAACTCGTAAGAGTTACAAGGTGGAATCGCTCAACATCGAGACCTTCGCGGAGTGCATTGCTGGTTTGGAGTGCACTGGCAACGCTGAGTAAAGGGCTGAGTCGGTAACCCGTCAACTTCAAGCAGCTTGTGACAGCTGCATGATAAGCAGGAGAACACTCTCGTCACGGCGAACCAGTTTACTGGTGGACGCAGACGATTGCCAATGCCAGAAGGGACTGTTCCAAGGCAAGGCGCCGTTACCAACGCTCTCGCGGAACCTCCGTTCACCTGGAGAGGCGGTCTGAGTGCTACAGCCCGTCTCGGCAACTGAAATTGTGGCGGCAGCAAGTAGGGTCAACGCTTCCAAGGCTCCCGGCCCGGACAACATACCGAATCGCGCCCTCAAGCTGGTCCTCGCTAGAGGGCATCTTCCCAGCAAGCTGGAAGATCCAAAGACTGGTGCTCTTACCGAAGCCGGGAAAACCGCCGGACCAGCCGTCATCGTTTTGGCCTATATGCCTCATAGACGGAGCTGGAAAAGTGCTGGAGCACCTGATCGGCACCAGGATCCAGAAGGCTATAGTGGCAGCCGGCGACCTCTCTGATGCTCAGTTCGGCTTCAGAAAGGCGAAATCAGCCACTGATGCCATAACCAAGGTGGTAGACATCGCCAGGGCTGCTATCGCAGGCCGACGCTGGAAAGGAGGGACAAAGGAATACTACCTCATTGCGACGTTGGACATACGCAATGCATTCAATACGGCGAGATGGTGCAGCATTATGGAGGCTCTGACCAACTTCGAGGTCCCCTGTACTTACTCAGGATAATGGGGAGCTACTTCAATGAGCGGATAATGAAATTTGAGACGCCAGCATGATGGGAATCCATCGGACTGTCCTGCGGCGTTCCACAAGGTTCAGTCCTGGCCCCATTCTGTGGAACGCCATGTACGACAGGGTACTCCGCACTGCCAGGTCGTACTGAACAGGTGAGTTTCGCGGACTATATTGCGGTCGTAGTCGTCGCCAAGGAGCTGGCCACAGCGGAGGACCTCTGCAACAGGAGCGTGAGCTTGATCCACGCATGGCTGACCAGAGTGGGACTCCAGCTGGCCCCCACAAGACCGAAGCCGTGCTCGTGAGTAGCAGAAAACGAGTGGAGACTGCAACTATACGAGTCTGCGACGCGCCGATCAGATCGTCCAGAGCGATCAAGTACCTCGGGGTGATGCTAGGCACGAGGCTTTCGTTCCGCGAGCATCTTGCATACGCAAGCACCAGGCGGTGGTTTCGTTTCGCTCTCTATTGCGTATACTGCTGAACCATAGAGGCCCGAAACAGATGTCCAAGCTGCTTTTGACCAGCGTGGTTAGGGCTACCATGCTCTATGCCGCGCCGGTATGGCAGCACGCCATGTCGACGCAGTCGTATAGCCGCTCATTGAACTCCACCCACAGACTGGCTGCCCTCCGTATCTGCATCGCATTCAGGACGGTATCGGATCAGGCTGCGTTAGTCCTGGCAGGGACTCCACTGCTCGATCTCCTTGCAGCAGGCTTCTGTAAACGAGCAAGTTTCGTATACGAGCAAGTGCGCGGAAGAGCCCTAACTCCTGGAGAGAGGAGCGGCGCGTGCCGCGGCCAAGCGGACGACCGTGGCATCATGGCAAACCCGTTGGGAGAGTTCTTCTAATTGACGCTGGACCTTTCGGTTGATCCCAAACCTGGAGGCCTGGACCAGCAGACATCACGGCCAGGTGAACTTCTACTTGGCTCAAGTGCTGAGTGGACACGGCTGTTTTCGTGGCTACCTACACAGGTTCGGCCACGAAGCCAGCGGAGTATGCGAGTGGTGCTCAGACGGAGACGAGTAGTCGGCAGAGCACGTACTCTTCAGGTGCGACAAGTTCGCGATGGAGAGACACGCACTGGAGGAGGAATTAAACCTATATTGAAAAAATGTTTTCAAATAATTTCCTTGCGCCCTTTAATTAATTCTTTTCTTGAGAAATCATCATATTTTTGGCTTTTTTCAGTCTTTTTGAATGTCATGGAAAAATGTATTCATAATGGAAAATATTCACAATAATTTTAACAAAAAAAAAAAATTTTTTTAAACATAAACTAATGTATTTCAATTGTATTCTATTTTTAGGATAAATATATATTTAACCTATATTGAAAATTTTTTTTCAAATAATTTCCTTGCGCCCTTTAAGTATTTTTTTTCTTGAGAAATCATCAAATTTTTGGCTTTTTTCAGTCTTCTTGAATGTCATGGAAAAACGTATTCATAATGGAAAATATTCACAATAATTTTAACAAAAATATAAAAAATATATTGACTATTATAACTATTATATTAGTTATAAAGATACTTTTATTCCGACTCTGGGTCATTCTCATATGAAGTTTCTTCTATTAAAAGCTGCAGCATATCCCTATCGACCTCCATCCACTTTAGCTTCCCTTGCGATAGTCCTTATTGCGTGCTTCTAAGGCTTCTTTCGACAATTTTCCTATTGGAAGTGGTGATACTTTTGTTATGTCGGCTCCATGTAATAAAACTTTGTGACTTTGTCAATTTGTAAGAGTGCTTGGTAAAATTTTCATCTAACAAGCCTCTTCGTGTGAACATTGAATCGGAAGGATTGCATTAGATTCTGTAAGCAATTCTATATTTGGCAATACCTTCGTCATTTGCCACCGATACAAGTTGCTCCGCATTTCTTTTACCTGCTTTGTGCAAGATAGAAGAGGTGGCAACTACGAGCTCTGTGAGCCAGCTTTCCTTAACTATTTCGGACATTTTTATGTTTTGTTTTATTGGAGCATTCCTCGAATATTGGGTCTACCACTGTTAGTTTGTGTATCAAAAAGTAGTAAAACGATTTTGGGAAATTGAGGACTTCAGTTCGGTGGAACCAACGATGGCGCTCGAAGACTTGCGATGCGAACAATTCTTCAAGGAAAATTGCAAGAGACTTGGGAATGGCCAGTACTCTGTTCGTCTTTTGTCCGTGTCAAGCTTCGAATCACTGGGTGATTCTTTTGTCTAGCTCGTCGTCGTTTCAAGAGTTTGGAAGCTAAACTAGACAGAAACCCCGCTCTGAAAGCTCAGTATTCGGCATTCCTACAAGAGTACATCGACTTAGGGCACATGTCCCTTGCATCAAAGGATCCAACTGTACCACAATTTTTCTTGCCTCACCATTGAATAAACTTGAAAGTACAAGCACAAAACTTCGTGTCGTATTTGATGGGTCTGCTAAATCGACCTCTGGTAGCTCGCTAAATGACTTACTCCTAGCAGGGCCCACCATTCAGCAGAAAATCTTTAATATACTGCTTCGCTTTAGATTTTTAAAGTAGCTCTGTGTGGAGACATCTGCAAGATGTACCGCTGCGTACGCGTTTCATATCCAGATGACTTTTGCAGTGTATCGTTTGGCGAGAAAACTCCACGGATGAGTTGAGTGTTTATAAACTGAACACGGTGACTTATGGAACCAAGCCAGCTGCATTCTTGGCTATAAGAGCCATGCATCAACTTTCTTATGATGAAGAGGAATCACTTCCAATTGGCGCAAAAATTGTTCGTTGGGATTTCTATGTGGATGATTTAATCTCTGGTGGCGATTCAGTCGAAGAGGTGAGAGAAATTCGTCAGCAGGTGAAGGAACTTCTAGCGCGAGGCCACTTTCCAATCCGCAAATGGTGTTCGAATGAGTCAAGTGCCCTTGAAGGAGAGTCTGATTGCGATAAAGAGCAGTTTATTAAATTTCACGATGGATCAGCTATCGCCAAGGCATTGGGACTAGTATGGGACCCAATTTCTGATCATCTTCTATTTAACTTTTCCCAAATTTCGGCAAGTCATCAAGTCACAAAACGGACTGTATTGTCAACAATAGCCAAATTCTATGATCCACCAATTGTCACGAAGTCTAAAATCTTTTCCAATCCCTATGGAATTTTAACGTGGATTGGGATGACACATTGCCAGAGCACCTTCTTTCGTCATGGGGAGTTGACCTCTCAGTTGTCGATCGTCCAGAACTTGAAATTTCCTCGATTCGTATTGGAGCTGCAGGCTTCGGTCGAGTTGCACGGATTCTGCGACGCTAGCATAGCGGCGTATGGAGCGTGTTTTATTTGCGATCGGAGGCAAATGGAGACGCAAAACCCATCTACTCTGCGCCAAGTCGAGAGTAGCCCCTTAAAGGCCTTAACAATTCCAAGACTGGAACTTTCAGCATCGCTTTTATTGGCTGAGCTTATCGTAAGCGTCAAGGAGACCATTGATTTCGATTGCGCCTTTCATTGCTGGTCGGACTCGTCTATTGTGTTGTCTTGGATTCGGCAACCCCGAGGGAGTTTAACGTATTTGTATCCAACAGAATCGCGAAAATTCAGGAGATGACGAAAGACATGACTTGGCATCATGTTCCAACAAACTTAAATCCTGCGGACGTCGTGTCGCGAGGCTGTACCCGAGAGAATTGCTGGAGCATTCTCTTTGGCCTAAGAGACCTCCATTCCTGGTGCAAAGCCCTTTGAATTGTCCCTCTCTGCTGAACGCAGTAAAGGACCTCCCAGAGCGTCGTGCTGCGGCACTCATTGGAACAGTTTGCTCTGACATTTCTATCAACTGCAAATATCTCAATTCATTTCATAAGCTGCAGCGTGTATTTGCATACATTTATCGCTTCATTTCGAATTGCAGAAACAAATCAGCGTTAAAATGCCATGTTACTGTGAACGAGATCAGCTTGGGAACCGTACTTCTTCTGAGAAGCATCCAGCAGGTTCACTTGGCCGAGGAGTATAGAATTCTTACCCAGGGCAAGCCGTTTCCAAAGAAAAGCAAGCTGATTTCTCTGAGGCCAATACTCGGCTCCGATGGATTACTTCGTGTTGGTGGAAGGCTTCAGAACGCAAGCTTGAACTACGACGCTAAGCATCCGATATTGTTACCCAAAGACCATCCTGTCAGCAGGGCGATTATAGTCTATTATCATGAAAAATATTTCCACGCAGGATCACAGGCGTTGCTCGCTACGTTAAGGTAAAGGTATTGGCCAATTGAGGCCGAAAGTTCGTGGCAAGCGTTATCAAAAATGCGTCAGATGCTTTCGGATGAAGCCTGTTGCTTGGGAGCATGTCAAGGGTAGCTTGCCAGCAGATCGAGTTCAGCCTAACCCAGCATTTTATACCACAGGAGTGGACTATTGTGGGCCATTCTATCACAAGGCAGAGAACCGGAACAAGGCACCCCACAAGTGCTACATCGCCGTCTTTGCCTGCTTTTCAACGAAGGCTGCTCATTTGGAAGTCGTTCAGTATCTCACAATGGATTCTTTCATCGCAGCTCTGAGAAGATTCATCAGCCTAACTGGCAATCCGCGTACTATTTGGAGTGACAATGCGACGAACTTTGTCGGCGCTAAGAGCGTGTTAGCCGAACTGAAGGAGTTATTTTTGAGCGAACCACACACGGCGTCGATAGTCTCTTCCTGTTTGGCTGAAGGGATTGATTGGAAGTTTATACCTCCGCGGGGCCCTCACTTCGGTGGTCTGTGGGAGGCGTTAACAGCCGCCGTCGGCCAAATATCACTTTTACAGAGTCGTCGGTGCATCCATTTTAGCCCTTGATGAATTGAGAACTCTTGCATATGAGATTTCTGCCTTCCTTAACTCACGTCCGCTCTGTCCAATTTCAGAATCGGCTGAAAATTTGGAGGTGCTAACGCCGGCGCATTTCTTAAAGGGTTCCAGCTACGCAAGTTTGCCTGAGCCTGACGTTACACATCTTCGCGAAGGCCGCCTCACTTCTGCAGCAGCACTTCCGGAAAAGGTGGAGCAGAGAGTATTTGTCTCTGCTGCAAGAAAGGAGCAAATGGCGCTCCGAAACACCCAACATCAAGGTCGGCAGCATCGTGTTGCTGAAGGAGGACAACATACCACCCTTGAAATGGCAGCTTGGGTGCATCCAAGGAGTCATACCCGGCGAGGACGGCACCATCAGAGTAGCTATGGTCAGGACAGCTACGGGTCTAAGCAAGAGAGCCGTTGCCAAATTAGCCGTTCTGCCCATCGACTCCCATTTGGTTGGAACCTTATCGCTTCCAACGGGGAGTATGTTTAGAGCAGACCGCCAGCGCCTAGTGAGGTGCGCATAGGTGTTCCATTGCACCTGCGGCGCTCTTACACGCTCTTTTTTCGGCTATTCTTTGCCTTCCTTATCTCGCTACATCTGTCGCGTTATCTATTCAGCGAAACTACATTTGTAAACACATGAACATGAAAACATATATATATATTGAAGCTTAGCTTGCCGGGCGGTCAGTCAGCTCCGAACTTAGCTAATAAAACACGTCATAATATTGGATAAATCGTGCGTTTTATTAATGTACCATTAAAGGGTGGCATTTTAGTTGTCTTCCCCACAAACAGGAGCATTCCTCAAATATCCGTCTAACCAGTCATTGTTACCTTCTTCAAATTTTTTGTGGCATCTGTGGCTTAATTTCCATTTCTCTACCAATTTTGAAACCAACAGACAGGCTCCGGTTTTCACTTTCACAAGATTCTTTCGTTTTGCCTTTTCTACATCAAATCGGTTCTTAATTGTAAAAGGAAAAAATAGTTGACTTGTTGGTCTATTGATGTTTGTTTCACACCATCAGTGGATCAATCTAGCTCGTAATTACTTTTTAAAATTATTTTCTGACCCCACCTCGAATTCGCAAAAAATATTTGTCGTCGGCAACGATAACTTTCGTTTTGGTTGCCAGTGCTGCCGTACTGTTGGTGGAACCAAACAATCTGGTCGAAATGCTTGTAAAATTAAAAGTAGGGCATTAATTATGTTCAAAGAAGATAAGAAAGGTTTTAATAAATAAAACAGTTTAATTTTATTGTTTAAATTGTACTTTTACCATTTAAAAAAGGTATAAAATTTCCTGTTTAAAGAGTGGCAGCGCTCTTGGATCGATAAATAAACAATTTCTGCATTTATTTGGGTTTAAAACAAAGAATTAAAAAAAGTAAAGGCATTCAAACATTCCGTTTACTTCTCAAAACGTCTAAGTCAACTGTTTGACCAATAAAAATAATTAAATATTTCGATAACAAAACTATGACAAAAAATTTGTGAAAACCGGAGCACCTAAAAACGAAAACGTACGATTTTGGTCTAAAACGAAAACGAAAAACAAAAGTGAAAACCGGAGCCTGCCTGCAAATTTCTAATTTTTTCGCAATTTTAATACCCTTATCCTTATTTATTAATTTAATATTAATTTCGTTAGGTAAAATATTATTTTCTACAATAGAAAATGTTTGCGCTGGAAAGGGTTCGTCCCGCCATAGCTCGGAAAGGGTTCGCTTGGGCACCGACATTGTTCCTAAAAAGACAATATCTTGTAAAGTTGCAGGTGGCTGCAGATGATTTTTGACATTTTACAATCACAAGACATCATAGTAATTTTAAACAAATATTCTTGAGCGAATCCACGCGAATCTCAAAGTTGCAGTTCATGAAAGTCTTACTTTGGCGATTTTCAAAGAACTGGTGGTAGGGACAACTTAAAGCTAATTTTTTTTTTTCAACGGCACAGGTCACAAACAAAAATTTTTTAGTTAATTCATACCTTAAACTATAAAAATACATTTTTCTTCCAAATATTTACATAAATGCAACATTTTAAGCTATTTTGGCAAAACACAAAACGATCGTTAAAACTCAGTGAAACATATGTTGGGTTTGAAAGCTCACAGCTGATCAGGTGGAGTATATCATTCACAAAAGATCATATTAGGTCGAGCGTTTCGCCCACAGTGCCGTGGCAGAGCCTGCACAGGAGTCGGGTCGGTGGCTAGGGCAGATACTCGAACTTTCCCTTCTCTGCCGGGGCAGGATCTCCTCCACTTACTCCTCCTTGGGCTGGGCAAGGTTATGTAAATACGGGAGTCTTTCATAACAAGAGAAGGTTTGATGCATCTGCCTTCGAGTTGGTAGAGTCGGCTGGAAGTCTCAAGTCTCCAGTCGAGCGGTTGGCTGATGAAACCACGTGAAATCTTTATTCTTACTTAGACGCAAATAAAAATAAAGTCTAGCTCTTTCATTTTTATTCTTAATTACCATTGGGTTGCATTTTAAATTGCATTTAATTTTCCGCAGAACCAAAACAAACAAGTAGGAAAGCTACAGTAGAGTGTGACCGACTATGAGATACCCGGTACCCAAAGCATTGTGGGCGAAATTAAATAGCATTTGGACATGGGAAAAAGAAAATGTTGACTAATGTTGCTAGAAATATGTTGAGCAGCACCGAAAAAGACAAATGTTGCTAGGGACATGTTGAGCATCACGCACGTGCGCTTTTAACATAGAAGAAGCATACACAGAAACTTTATCGCTTAATAACTTCCTTGTTTATTATTCGATTTAACTTACATTTTCATAAAACGTCCGCGAGTGCCTAAATTAACGACTATAGCTAATATAACGTTTTTATGATTTTCGGGGATGGTAGTGGGCGTGGCCAAATTTTAAAACAAACTTGATCAGCGTGCAACAGATTCCAATGCTGTCAACACATTTGGTGGCTATAGCTCTTAGTCTCTGAGATCTATTTACCAACACGGTCAGACGGACATGGCTAAATCGACTCGGCTGGTGATGCTGGTCAAGAATATATATACTTTATGGGGTCGGAGATGCCTCCTTCTGCCATAAACAATAATGTATGCAAAAGCCGAACCTAGGAGCTTAGAAGAGGCAGCGGCAGTAGCTGCGGTGATCCACCGCCACCACCCAGATGGTGATGAATCCCATTCGGTACAAACGGAATCACCAGCAGCAGAAGCAGCAGTGACCAATGGGATCGTACGAGTAGACGACGCCCTTGCCCTCGTTGTCGATCCCAACCAAAATGTTCGACACATAGTAGGTCACAAAGCAGTGGTTGTACCATGATGAAATAACAAGGTGGTCCCGTCGGAGGCGAAGTTTTACAAAGTATCCACTTATTTTAGTGCACGTTTGCTTGCCGCCTCACTCACACTCAATACGACACTCAGTTTACTTTCCTTTCACTCGCACTTATTGCAAGCATACAATAAGTGGATGTCTGTGGCCGACGGGACCACCTTATGTTATTTCATCATGGGTTGTACATGATCGAGAGCATTTTGGGTCACGGCGTCTGTGGTAATTTTGCGCTGAAGAGCTATTCCAAAACGATGTTGCAAATCTGTGCAACTGCCTTGTCAACAAATATAAAACAGCTGACATAAAATACATATGACCGTATCACTTGCCTACAAATAAGGCCGAACAAGTTTTTAAAACACGGTCACACTCACATGATTAAACCTTTTTTTGGGTTGCAAAACCTCTTAGCTAGCTAAAGAAGTATCTTTCTAGTGTGACCAATTTTTATAGTCTATTCACACCAGGCTCCAACCCTCATCTACCGCCCACCGACAATGATGACACTGTCTAAGTTGTCAAATTTCCGTTCCAAATTTTCTGAAAATATTCCACCATCACTCTGTGATGTCCCTATCTCAGCTGTTTCACCCCGTCTGTACAAGCTATTTTTGGTTTTTTGTTGAAAAAGTTGCCATTCGCACCGGAAAGTTGCCACTCACAACAAACAAATCAACATAAAATCAAAGTAGAAATGGTTGCTCGCCTTCCCCTGTAGTAAATCAGTTGATTGACGGCGTGAACAAGATGCGTCTTACAGAAAGGCCCATTGCGAGGAAATTAAGAAGTTAGTGTCATCGCCTTCGTGCCCATATCCGTACCCTCTACTAAAAACTGGTTTAATGGATGGAAAGCTGAGCGTCGAAGCTAATGCCGATGGTAACAGCCTGATCGATGACCTCGACTCTCTGCTGAACTCTGGGCGTCCCACCTACTAGGCCCTGCGTGTGTCCATTCTGGAAAGTACCGGACAGCCCCAAGGGTGCCGCCAATCTTATCCACCCTGGGCAGATCGCCATCGGTTAAAGATTCCTTCTCCATCTCCCTGTCGACTTTTAGTTTAATATATATTATATGATACAAAATATAAAACCCTAATATCAGTTGCAGCTCTTGAGCAGCTGCCAAAATAAGCGCCACGAGACGAAAAAATTAAAACGGTTTTTTATTAAAACCCGCTTAATATTAAACCAAGATTAGTCTAGTATTTTTTATGAAAAATATGTTTGAAAAAGGATAACCGTATTTTGTGTCTTTTAAATTATATGCACCATTTTAATGTTATGATTTTTTAAAGTTTTTGTCCAACAGCGATTATGTCGAAAAGTATTGATGGCAACGAAAAAATATTTAAGGGTCATTATATGGGCATGGAGCACTTTAAAATGTGGTATGCATTTTTTTTCAGAGCGAAAAAAACAGTGGTGGCCGAGTTGATATAAATAAAACAAATAAACTCCAAATCGAGAGCTCTCAACGATGGGTGAGACAACGGGACCTTTTGCCCAACATTGTCTGAGATATATATATATATATATCGATACGATATTTATTATATATTTATTTGTATATATATATATATATATAATTATAAGTCTGCAACTTCAGTTTTATAAAAAAATACAATTTTATTTTATTCAACCGAATGTTACAAGTTTTACTTATTTATTTGAAGAACACCAACCTATTATATTGAGGTCTCAAACTGAACTTAACTTGGTATTCTAATTTACTTGACGATCAAGCCTCGGTCTCGAGCTTTCCTAATTTTGAGTGAGTTGCGAAATTATATTGAGTTAGCTTTGCATTAGCTTTCGATTTGCAATTGAGTGAAACTTTATTTGCTCTTGGATACAAGTGCCTTTGCTCTTGGATACAAGTGCTCTCTTTAATTTAATGACTTTGGTCTGACTTTGAATTGAAATAGGAGTTTCCTGTTTACGAGCCGAACTTTGATTGCCTTCGAACGTGGGATCGTGACAAATAGGGATTTGTTTAGTCTACGATGGGGACTTTGATTTTTGGGACTTTCCGTTAGCCTTCGCTTATGGTGTCCTGTTACAAGTGTGGGATACATAATTTAATGGGAATGTTAGGGTGTGATGGTTTTACATAAATTAATGGGAATGTTCGGGTATGACATGTTTACATAAGGTGACTGAATATTCGGAGTACTATAGATGCAAAGTTTATAGGACTGTGGATATGTCACTCCCCACTCGTTGAATGTGGCCTGTCCTCAGGTCGTTAATTTGGGATATAACATGATGTTATCTTCTGTATTAACTTCGATATTCCTCTCCCTCAATAGGGGTGTCTTCTCGTTTAGAAAATTTTACAATAAATTTCTTAGGTATATTTTGAACTTATAGATTAGATACAATGTTACACCTAATATAGTTATGACAAATGTGGTTAGGCATATTATTTGGAATGTGTTGTAATATTTGATATGTGACTCTATTATTTCTTTAGTTTGAATGTAAGATAATGGTTTAATTTTGGTGATATTATTGTTCACATAGATTGATTGTGAGTAATCGGCTATGTTGTTCGAAATTATAAATTCGTCTAATTGAATTGTGCAATTTTTAATCTTGATAATGTTGTTGCCTGTGATTGAAACTTCTGTATTTATACAATTTTGATTTAATGTTTCTTTCGGCACATTCCAAGTTAGTAAGATATTTGGTTCTATGTAATTAATTTGGAAATTTCTATGAGTTTTAGTGTATCTGCAACTAGTTGGTTCTTGTTTGATTATTCCGTTTATGCATGTGTCAAAACTACTTGTTCTGTATTTTATTAAAAACTTTATCTTCGTGAATGTAAAATTTATCAGAAGTGTCGTCAGTTAATATGTTATTAAACTCGTCTGGATATGGAACTATTTCATAAATTGGAGTTTTAATTAATTCATTGGGAATGTGGGAGATTATCAGTATTTCGTTTGTGTCGGTTTTAGCCAAGTTGATGTTTTTATTTTAAGCAACTTTTCAGAATTTACCTGCTTCAAATAATCATGTTTTAACAACTTTGGGTTAAAATGCCTAACCGCGTTAACTGCATGCCTAACTCTACATCTTCTATGTATTCGGTGAACTGTTGAAGATTGAATATTAAAACTGCAGCTTGTTGCTCCTTATCCTTGGTTTCCTTAAGTTTGTTAATTATATCTAACCCGTTATTAACGACGTCAATAATCATATTTAAGTCGTGATTCTGGACGGAGTTTTCCGACAGATTATTGATTTTAGTTTCTAATTCCTCTTTGTCGTTTTCATCTAACGTGCCAAATAAATATTTGTATGCTGAACCTACCACATTTAACAGACCTCTTTTGCTACGCTTAACTATTCTTAACCCGTTTATTTCCCGTTTTAGCTTTTCAACTAGGTATCGGAGTTGGGCTATGTTTTGAAACTCTTTTGCTTCGTCCAGCAGGTTGTTGAATGTCAATTCGGTCTTTGTTATATTTATGCTTAGATAGTGGTATTCGAAATTCGTTGGAATTTCCATTGATCCAGTTTTAAATATTAGGTATCCATTCTGTGCTTTAATGGGGTTGATTTCGATACTCTGTCCGTTGATAATGCTTATGAGAGATGTTATGATCATGATTGATATGGGGACTGTTAGGTTACGATTCGTCTTCGTTTTCTTCGGCGGATCGGGAATTATCATATTTACTTTTGTTAATCTTTTTCTTTTCTTGAATTTAGATTTGTAATGAGTGATTTTCCTGCCTCGGTTTGTCTCCTCGAAGTGTTTGTCGTCAACCTGTCTGACTACTCCTGTTTTCTTGAAAGGATTTGTTATCTTTGCTTTCACTAATGGAGCCTGTCTATATTTTGTGTCAACCTCAAATTCATGTCTGTTCTCATTAAGTTTATCTATTTTGTCTATCTTGTTTTGTTGGACATTGAAATCTGGTGTACCTGCATATAGAAAGATATTTGCGGGAGTTCTATTAGTTGTGGCGTGTTTAGTTTTGTGGTTATACACGTATAGAATCGATTCAAATTTTGTACATCGATTTTCTATATTGTCTTCACTTCCAATAATTCTCAATTTTTCATTTACCGTCTTATGAAACCTTTCTATGTCAGATATACCGTTTTTACTTGTTGTTATTGTTATATTTACACCTTCTGATTTTATCCAATTCTGCAAGGCTATACACATAAAAGCTGAGTCTTTGTCTGCCTTAATTTCTTGCGGTTTTCCCATATCATTGAATATCTTCATTATGGCCCTTTTGCTTCTAGCCAATCTCTACTCTTTACCTCAATTAATGTGGCAAATTTCGAATAGATATCGATACATGATAGGAACTGTTGGTTTCCGACTAAATAGAAATCAATTACGTATCGTTCTCTTGCGTTGAATATTTCCGGTGTAACTTCGAATGACAGTTTAGTATTTCTATGTTCCGTCTTTGCTATATTACAGATTTCGCACTCGTTTATGATATTTTGTATTAACTTTTGGCTGTCGGGATAATAGTGTTCCTCTTTGAACCAGTTAACAGTTTTTCAATTCCTGGATGTAGGAGTTCCTTATGCCTTGTAAGTATCAAATTCTTGAAGTCCGCATAAGTCAAAATATCTTTTAATTTGAGTGTACATTTTACCAATTTAGTCAAATTGTTGGGACTTATTATTTCGATATATGCCCTTTGAAATGTAAGGAAATCTTCATCATTATGGAAGTAGATTGCGCTCTTTTGGTGCATAAATATTCTTTAATGATGTCTTTAGCAAAGCTCTCTGTCATTTCTTTGTATGTTATGTTGATTTTTAATTTGTGAAAATAATGGTTTACCTCAGTGTTGTTACTATCTCCCTCTTTAACTCTATCTGTCTTGAGAAATAATTAAAGGCTCTCTCTGTGATGGGTATGTAATTTAAATTATCTTCAGAAGCGCTATGAATGGTCGCGTCTACGCTACTAGCTGCTTCTCCAAGAATAAGTTCTTCTATCTTGGTACGGGATAGGGCGTCCGCCACATAATTTTCTTTTCCCGGAAGATATTTGATTTTGTAATCAAATTCATTTAATTTAATCTTCCATCTTTGTAGTTTCATGTTTGGTTCTTTGATGTTGTTGAGCCAAACAAGGGGCTTATGATCACTTAAAATTTCGAAAGATCTTCCGAACAAGTATGATCTGAAGTATTTCGTAGCCCAAACTATTGCTAGGAGTTCCTTTTCTATGGTAGCATAGTTTATTTCATGTTCGTTCAGCGTTCTGCTGGCATAACAAACTGGTTTGTGATTTTGAGACAGAACAGCACCTATGGCAATATTACTAGCGTCAGTAGTCAAGGAAAAGGGCTTAGTAAAATCAGGGTAGATTAAAATCGGATCTGATGTTATAAGTACCTTTAACTTTTCAAATGCCGCTACGTAATCTTTATTATTAGTGTCAATAGTAGCTCCTTTCTTCAATTTAAGAGTCATTGGCTTAACTATGTTGGCAAAGTTAGGGATAAACTTGCGATAGAAACCACATAAACCCAAAAATGATTTTATTTGTTTCGGAGTCTTTGGCAATGGGAAATTTGTTATGGCGTTTGTTTTATTTGGATTTGGTCGAATACCTTCCGTGGTTACGACATGACCAAGGAATTCAGTTTCCTTTTTCATGAACTCGCATTTGTCCAATTGCAACTTCAAGTTTGCATCTCTGAGTTTTCCAAAGACTTTTTTAGAGATAATATGTGTTCTTCCAATGAAGTGGAAAAATTATAATATCGTCTAAATAAACTAAACAATCTTTGTAGATTAAATCTTCCAAAAGATTGTTCATGCATCTCTGGAAAGTTGCAGGAGCATTCTTTAGTCCAAATGGCATTCGAGTATATTCGTAATGACCATGTTTCGTTGAAAACGCTGTTTTAGCTATTGAATTTGTGTCCATTTGAATCTGGTGGAATCCCTTAGCTAAATCAATTGTAGTGAAGTACTGGCATTTTCCCAATTTGTCGAGAATCTCATCCATTCTGGGAATCGGAAATTTGTCGTTGACTGTAATTTCATTCAAATTTCTATAATCCACTACTAATCTATACTTTAGCTTTCCTGAGGCGTCAGCTTTCTTCGGAACTACCCAAATAGGTGAGCAGAAAGGAGATTTCGACTTTCGAATTATTCCCTGCTCGATCATTTCTTTGATCTGCCTATTGACTTCCTCGTCTACGCTCTGTGGATATTTGTATGGCTTCCGATACACTGGGTCTTCATGTTGAGTTTGAATAGTGTGTTTAATCGTACTTGTGAAAGTCAAATTTTCACCTTCCCTGTACTGAATGTCACTATATTCGAATAGGACCTTCTTTAAACTTTCTACTTCTTCCTCATTCAGGTGTTCGAGCCTAAATTCATTGCATTCGCGCAATTCATTGTTTATAGCGAAGTTCATTGATTCATCTTCTGTAGAAGGAGGACTAAGGCACTCTTGTGTGGTCTTATCCTCAACTTCCATATCTTCATCGTTGTAACGGAACCTGTATGTAATATGACCTAGTTTGATTGTACCATTTTCATAGTCAATCTTTGCCTTGGTAGCTTCCAAGTAACTTCTACCTAACAGGATATCGTAATTATCAGAGAATTTGTGGAGGTAAAATTTTTGTTCGGACGGACAAATTATGCTGGGTTTTACTGTGATACTTTTATGTATTACTATCGGACCTTTAATTGTGTAAACTTTTAGATTCTCCTGGATTTCATTTAATTTTGCAAAATTTTTGTTCAATATGTTAATGGATGATCCTGTGTCTATCATTCCTTTATAAAATTTGTCGTGAAAAACTAGCTTTATATAGGGGTTACTTCTTCTGTCTCCGAGGCTGTTTGATGAAAATTTACATCCATTCTGCTCTGCCCACTCTGACTCTCCCTTTGTCTTTTTACTGGATTTGAATTGGGTCTGTATGAGTTATTCTGATTTTGATAGTTATTTGGGTTTTGTTGTCTGGCCTGATTTAACCCGGCGTTGACCGTTTGATAATTACCCTGCAAATGTGGGGGTATGGGTCGTTGTTGATATTGATTTTGATTTTGATTTGGGTGGTTCTGAGGAGTTGCTGTTATATTATTAGAATTATAATATGAGAATGAATTTCGATTATTATCGTAATGTCTATAATTGTTACCCTGATAATTTCCCCTGTTCCGGTAATGTCTTTGGTTATTTTTGTTTTGCGCATACTGTTCGACTGGACATGCGTCATAAAAACCTAATTCCATAGCCGCTTGTTTTAATTTTTCGATATTGGTGATATCTCTGCGAGCTAATGACATATACATGCGATCAGGAAGTTTTCGATCAATAGTAACAAGAACCGTTTTGTCTAGCATTCTGGTGTAATTAATTTTATCTGATGCGTCTGATTCTAATTGTAATTTATCCCATATATTTTGATATTGATTTTCAAGCTCAGTTATGAACTTACTAATGCTCCCTCTAAACTGCGTCTCTCCTAGTTTTTTGATGATCGTCTCGTATGGCCTGTGGTCCTTGAATGCGATGGATAAAGCTGTCTTCATTGTGAGCCAGTTGGTCGCTCCTGCTCGGGCGACTGCGTCTGCTGCTGCATCTAGGGTCATCCTTCTTATGGCACCGAAAATGACGTGCGCCTGCCTTGGTTCTTGGGTTGGGTACATCTGGAGTAGTGACTCGACTTCGGTGACAAATCGAGAGAGTTTTCCTGGGGTTCCATCGAAGTGCGGCACCTCTTTGATTTGGGACAACAGCTGACCCATGTGTATTTCGGACAACTGGTTAACTGCCATTTTTGATGATTTTGGTTGGTTTTTGGTTTTTGCAGAATGTTAAGTCTCTGACCGTAAAGGATTTTTTGTTATCTGTGTGACTACACGTAGGTTTTATGTCACTGCACTACACACGTAGATGTTTTGCGTTTTTTTCAGAATGTTTAATTTCTGACCGTAAAGGATTTTTTAGTTGTCTCTGTGACTACACGTAGGTTTTATGTCACTGCACTACACACGTAGATTCTTTTGCGGATCTCAATTTAGTTCACTTTGTTCACTTCGCCGATCAAGGATTACTAGTTGTTTAGTTATATCCTTTTTGTTGATCAGTACCGTAGTTAAAAGGACTTTATTTGAAATCCTACCGGCTGCGCCAATTATAAGTCTGCAACTTCAGTTTTATAAAAAAATACAATTTTATTTTATTCAACCGAATGTTACAAGTTTTACTTATTTATTTGAAGAACACCAACCTATTATATTGAGGTCTCAAACTGAACTTAACTTGGTATTCTAATTTACTTGACGATCAAGCCTCGGTCTCGAGCTTTCCTAATTTTGAGTGAGTTGCGAAATTATATTGAGTTAGCTTTGCATTAGCTTTCGATTTGCAATTGAGTGAAACTTTATTTGCTTTATTTGTGGTTATGTCACTATATATGGAATGTTCCATAAATATATGCTTAATTCTACTTAACTTTTCCAACAAATAAACTCCGGATCGAGAGCTCTCAACGATTGAATAACCGAGGGTGAGACAACGGGACCTTTTGCCCAACATTGTCTGATATATATATATATATATCGTTGAGAGCTCTCGATCCGGAGTTTATTAGTATATATATATATATATATATATATATAGAATATATTATGGGGCACGATTATATATATATATGATATATAATCGTGACCAGTGGAAAGTGAAGTGGCGGAGTACAGCGGCGTAGCGCAGTGCTCCTGATAGTTACTGCGCTGGCCCGCTTTGCCACAGCGGAGGCTGGTCCAAAGGAGTCCTTATGGCAAGGAGATGACCCGGTGATGCCCAGTTGGCTGGGGCGCAATCAGGTGGAGTCCATGAGGGGCCTGGTGGCTCCACTGCTCGGATGCCCCAGCTCGGTCCATGGGTGAGAGAGTGTTTGTTGTGCTTTCTCTTTCACTGTCTCTTTGTCCATTATGCTTTCTCTTTGTTTAAATGTGGCTGCGCCCACTGCAACTTGCTGGTCACGACTGCTGATCACACAGTCAGCTGATCGCCAGTGTTGGACAACGCGCAAATACGATCGGTCTGGCAGCTCTGCCCACCAGGTGGCGCTGGCAGGTAGATGTTGATTGCCAATAGGGATCACTGTCGCATCTGCTAATGCACGCTGACAGAAGGTCGTAGCTATGGGACTCGTACGCGATCGCAGCCGGAGACGGTAGCATACTTTACCGCGCTGCCGTGTGATTTCCTTGGATGAAGGTCCTGGATCCTTCGCCAAAGCGTTAGGAGTCGGTTCGCACTAGGGAATAATTGGTGTAAAAAGTCAAGGACCAGACCAATTGCCATCTCTACCGCTTATGTGGCACACCTCACATCGGGGCTCTGGCGACCGAGTTGGAGCGGTACAACTCTCCCCGGTCAAGTCATGGGGAAACTTATGGCCATTATGGGCCAGAGTGGATCCACTCAGTATGCAACCCAACCACTCTCCGGCGGCCCTTGCCCCCAGCTTACACTGATCGCAGCGACTGCCCCCATATTGGGCGGCTGCGTGGACTGAGCGCCTTTGCGTCTGAGTCATACTGGCCGGCAAAGGATCACCACCTGGCAGTAGGTATAAACTGCAGCTCTTAAAAATCCACACCGCGTCTGCGCCACATTGGCCAGCGGGGTGGTCTGCGTCTGCACCGCAACGGTCGGCAGCACCCACCACCTGGCGGAAGGTATAAAACGCAACCCCAGCAGCAGGGTTATTATGCGCAAGCATCTAAGGAATGTCGAGTATTAACAATATTACTCCAGGTGGCAGCCACATATGTGGAAATCCATTCGCGGTGAACTCCGCGGCAAGGGCACGGATTCTGGAGGCCCTAACTACCATTCCTCATAGTACTAAGGCACCGGCGGACCACTTGGACGGCGCCCCAGAACCTGCGACAAGTGATGTACAAGATTTGAGCGCCTTTCAGAGAGGCTCAAAACTGAAGCGGACCCCTCCAGGCAGCAGCTCTTCAGCGCACCCCCCCGCACCAGAAGCAGCACAGGACCACAGTGGGCCCGAGAGAGGAGCGGATACTGCCACCCCCAAGAGGGGCAGGGATTCCCCTAGCCCCACTGGGCCAGCCCATCCACCCAAAAAGGTCAAAGCGCCTCAGCCTCTGATCTTGGAGATGGGGGCGATCCTGGACGACCTAGTCGCCAAAGCGACTGAGCAGAGAGTCCGCGCTAGGGCCAATCAGGACATGATGAACGCCCTGGCGAGGCTTAAGGAATTGCAGTTGCTGCAGCAGAACTCGCGGAAGGCGGGGTCACCATTAGTGACCTCGGACCATGGATGCCAGTCGTCCCTGAGCCATAGCGCGCAGGTGTTTGCCGAGAAGTCAGCCCAGACTTCACCGGCCCTTGGAGGCAGGCCTGTTATCCGCAGCTATGGTGCTGTCGCGGGAACGAGCGACACAAAAGAGAGAAGACAGGAGGCTCTGCTAGCGGGAACAAAAGTGGTCCCCTCCCACGCGATCCCGTCACACGACCGGCCCCAGCTAAAACCCCAGCTAAATCCAAGCAACCGATGCGCCGTCAGCGGGTAAGGAAGGATGCGCTGATCCTCAACCCTTCCCCGGAAATGACCTTCAGCGAGGTCCTGTGTCTGGTCACTCGTTCCCAGGATCCCAGAATGAAGGAAGTAGGCGACAAGGTGACTAAGGTCAGGAGAACCGGAAATGGTGAACTGCTGCTGGAGCTCGGAAGTTCTGGGCTAGCAACTAACGAGCTGAAGGAGAACATCGGCAGAGTGCTGGGTGATCGAGTCTCCATTCGCGCAGTCACGCCCCAGTCCGTCTTCGTCATCCACGACCTGGACGAGATAGTGACCAGAAAGGAGTTGGCGGACGCGCTCGTCGAGCAGGCACAGCTACCCACCGGAACTGTGACGGTCAAAGGCGTCAGAGTCTCAACGAACGGGGTCAAGGTAGCGACAGTTTCCGTACCGACCAGCTTGGCAGGTCTACTCAACAAGCTGGGTAAAGTTAAAGTTGGATGGACACGGTGCCGCATTAGATAAGTGGAGTCGCGTCCTAAGTGCTTCAGGTGCTTAGAAGTGGGTCACATCGCCAGCAAGTGTGCCAGTACCACGGACAGAAGCAAATCCTGCTTCAGATGTGGGGCGGAAGGGCACAAAATTGCAGCGTGCACCAACATAGCGAGGTGCTACAGATGCGTGGAGTTGAAGAAACAGGATGTAAACCATCAGACCGACGGGCGATACTGCCCAAGCAGAGCCAATCCCTCTAGAAAGGCATGAAGATGGTTCAACTTAATTTGAATCATTGTGCGGCAGCGCAAGATCTGCTGTCGCAGTCCGTCCGAGAAATTGGTGCCGATTTCGCAGCCCTTAGCGAACCTTACAGGGTACTCGCCAACCCAAACTGGGCCGCTGACAGCACCAGGAAGGCTGCCCTCTGGACTTGTGGCAGCGCAGCAAGCCGGATGTGCGACATTCTGTCAGCAGAGGGCTTTGTTCGTGCACGGATAGGGGCGTGGTGGGTCTACAGCGTCTACCTCGCTCCCAGCCTGTCGCTCATCGAATTTAGCGATAGAGTGGATCAGCTCGTGGCGGACGCCAGAGGAAGGTTCCCATCGCTAATCGCCGGGGACTTCAACGCCTGGGCCGTGGATTGGGGAAGCTCTCGCACCAACGCTAGGGGTAACGTCGTCCTCGAGGCTTTTTCCCCATTTGGATGCAGCCCTCCTGAACACAGGTCACCAGCAGACTTTCAGTCGAGCGGGAATAGGCTCGATGGTGGATCTCACTTTCGTGAGCAGCTCTAAAGCCAGGAGGTGCACATGGGAGCTCAGTGAGGAACACACAGCTAGCGACCATTTTGCGATATTCACCACGATCGATGAGCAGGAGGCGTTCCCCGTCCCTCATCGCGCACTAACTCGTAAGAGTTACAAGGTGGAATCGCTCAACATCGAGACCTTCGCGGAGTGCATTGCTGGTTTGGAGTGCACTGGCAACGCTGAGCAAAGGGCTGAGTCGGTAACCCGTCAACTTCAAGCAGCTTGTGACAGCTGCATGATAAGCAGGAGAGAACACTCTCGTCACGGCGAACCAGTTTACTGGTGGACGCAGACGATTGCCAATGCCAGAAGGGACTGTTCCAAGGCAAGGCGCCGTTACCAACGCTCTCGCGGAACCTCCGTTCACCTGGAGAGGCGGTCTGAGTGCTACAGCCCGTCTCGGCAACTGAAATTGTGGCGGCAGCAAGTAGGGTCAACGCTTCCAAGGCTCCCGGCCCGGACAACATACCGAATCGCGCCCTCAAGCTGGTACTCGCTGGAGGGCATCTTCCCAGCAAGCTGGAAGATCCAAAGACTGGTGCTCTTACCGAAGCCGGGAAAACCGCCGGACCAGCCGTCATCGTTTCGGCCTATATGCCTCATAGACGGAGCTGGAAAAGTGCTGGAGCACCTGATCGGCACCAGGATCCAGAAGGCTATAGTGGCAGCCGGCGACCTCTCTGATGCTCAGTTCGGCTTCAGAAAGGCGAAATCAGCCACTGATGCCATAACCAAGGTGGTAGACATCGCCAGGGCTGCTATCGCAGGCCGACGCTGGAAAGGAGGGACAAAGGAATACTGCCTCATTGCGACGTTGGACATACGCAATGCATTCAATACGGCGAGATGGTGCAGCATTATGGAGGCTCTGACCAACTTCGAGGTCCCCCTGTACTTACTCAGGATAATGGGGAGCTACTTCAATGAGCGGATCCTGAAATTTGAGACGCCAGCATGATGGGAATCCATCGGACTGTCCTGCGGCGTTCCACAAGGTTAAGTCCTGGCCCCCATTCTGTGGAACGCCATGTACGACAGGGTACTCCGCACTGCCAGGTCGTACTGAACAGGTGAGTTTCGCGGACTATATTGCGGTCGTAGTCGTCGCCAAGGAGCTGGCCACAGCGGAGGACCTCTGCAACAGGAGCGTGAGCTTGATCCACGCATGGCTGACCAGAGTGGGACTCCAGCTGGCCCCCCACAAGACCGAAGCCGTGCTCGTGAGTAGCAGAAAACGAGTGGAGACTGCAACTATACGAGTCTGCGACGCGCCGATCAGATCGTCCAGAGCGATCAAGTAACTCGGGGTGATGCTAGGCACGAGGCTTTCGTTCCGCGAGCATCTTGCATACGCAAGCACCAGGCGGTGGTTTCGTTTCGCTCTCTATTGCGTATACTGCTGAACCATAGAGGCCCGAAACAGATGTCCAAGCTGCTTTTGACCAGCGTGGTTAGGGCTACCATGCTCTATGCCGCGCCGGTATGGCAGCACGCCATGTCGACGCAGTCGTATAGCCGCTCATTGAACTCCACCCACAGACTGGCTGCCCTCCGTATCTGCATCGCATTCAGGACGGTATCGGATCAGGCTGCGTTAGTCCTGGCAGGGAATCCACTGCTCGATCTCCTTGCAGCAGGCTTCTGTATACGAGCAAGTTTCTGTATACGAGCAAGTGCGCGGAAGAGCCCTAACTCCTGGAGAGAGAGGAGCGGCGCGTGCCGCGGCCAAGCGGACGACCCTGGCATCATGGCAAACCCGTTGGGAGAGTTCATCTAATTGACGCTGGACCTTTCGGTTGATCCCAAACCTGGAGGCCTGGACCAGCAGACATCACGGCCAGGTGAACTTCTACTTGGCTCAAGTGCTGAGTGGACACGGCTGTTTTCGTGGCTACCTACACAGGTTCGGCCACGAAGCCAGCGGAGCATGCGAGTGGTGCTCAGACGGAGACGAGGAGTCGGCAGAGCACGTACTCTTCAGGTGCGACAAGTTCGCGATGGAGAGACACGCACTGGAGGAGGAATTAAACCTATATTGAAAAAATTTTTTCAAATAATTTTCTTGCGCCCTTTAAGTATTTTTTTTCTTGAGAAATCATCAAATTTTTGGCTTTTTTCAGTCTTCTTGAATGTCATGGAAAAACGTATTCATAATGGAAAATATTCACAATAATTTTAACAAAAATATAAAAAATATATTGACTATTATAACTATTATATTAGTTATAAAGATACTTTTATTCCGACTCTGGGTCATTCTCATATGAAGTTTCTTCTATTAAAAGCTGCAGCATATCCCTATCGACCTCCATCCACTTTAGCTTCCCTTGCGATAGTCCTTATTGCGTGCTTCTAAGGCTTCTTTCGACAATTTTCCTATTGGAAGTGGTGATACTTTTGTTATGTCGGCTCCATGTAATAAAACTTTGTGACTTTGTCAATTTGTAAGAGTGCTTGGTAAAATTTTCATCTAACAAGCCTCTTCGTGTGAACATTGAATCGGAAGGATTGCATTAGATTCTGTAAGCAATTCTATATTTGGCAATACCTTCGTCATTTGCCACCGATACAAGTTGCTCCGCATTTCTTTTACCTGCTTTGTGCAAGATAGAAGAGGTGGCAACTACGAGCTCTGTGAGCCAGCTTTCCTTAACTATTTCGGACATTTTATTATGTTTTGTTTTATTGGAGCATTCCTCGAATATTGGGTCTACCACTGTTAGTTTGTGTATCAAAAAGTAGTAAAACGATTTTGGGAAATTGAGGACTTCAGTTCGGTGGAACCAACGATGGCGCCTGAAGACTTGCGATGCGAACAATTCTTCAAGGAAAATTGCAAGAGACTTGGGAATGGCCAGTACTCTGTTCGTCTTTTGTCCGTGTCAAGCTTCGAATCACTGGGTGATTCTTTTTGTCTAGCTCGTCGTCGTTTCAAGAGTTTGGAAGCTAAACTAGACAGAAACCCCGCTCTGAAAGCTCAGTATTCGGCATTCCTACAAGAGTACATCGACTTAGGGCACATGTCCCTTGCATCAAAGGATCCAACTGTACCACAATTTTTCTTGCCTCACCATTGAATAAACTTGAAAGTACAAGCACAAAACTTCGTGTCGTATTTGATGGGTCTGCTAAATCGACCTCTGGTAGCTCGCTAAATGACTTACTCCTAGCAGGGCCCACCATTCAGCAGAAAATCTTTAATATACTGCTTCGCTTTAGATTTTTAAAGTAGCTCTGTGTGGAGACATCTGCAAGATGTACCGCTGCGTACGCGTTTCATATCCAGATGACTTTTGCAGTGTATCGTTTGGCGAGAAAACTCCACGGATGAGTTGAGTGTTTATAAACTGAACACGGTGACTTATGGAACCAAGCCAGCTGCATTCTTGGCTATAAGAGCCATGCATCAACTTTCTTATGATGAAGAGGAATCACTTCCAATTGGCGCAAAATTGTTCGTTGGGATTTCTATGTGGATGATTTAATCTCTGGTGGCGATTCAGTCGAAGAGGTGAGAGAAATTCGTCAGCAGGTGAAGGAACTTCTAGCGCGAGGCCACTTTCCAATCCGCAAATGGTGTTCGAATGAGTCAAGTGCCCTTGAAGGAGAGTCTGATTGCGATAAAGAGCAGTTTATTAAATTTCACGATGGATCAGCTATCGCCAAGGCATTGGGACTAGTATGGGACCCAATTTCTGATCATCTTCTATTTAACTTTTCCCAAATTTCGGCAAGTCATCAAGTCACAAAACGGACTGTATTGTCAACAATAGCCAAATTCTATGATCCACCAATTGTCACGAAGTCTAAAATCTTTTCCAATCCCTATGGAATTTTAACGTGGATTGGGATGACATATTGCCAGAGCACCTTCTTTCGTCATGGGGAGTTGACCTCTCAGTTGTCGATCGTCCAGAACTTGAAATTTCCTCGATTCGTATTGGAGCTGCAGGCTTCGGTCGAGTTGCACGGATTCTGCGACGCTAGCATAGCGGCGTATGGAGCGTGTTTTATTTGCGATCGGAGGCAAATGGAGACGCAAAACCCATCTACTCTGCGCCAAGTCGAGAGTAGCCCCTTAAAGGCCTTAACAATTCCAAGACTGGAACTTTCAGCATCGCTTTTATTGGCTGAGCTTATCGTAAGCGTCAAGGAGACCATTGATTTCGATTGCGCCTTTCATTGCTGGTCGGACTCGTCTATTGTGTTGTCTTGGATTCGGCAACCCCGAGGGAGTTTAACGTATTTGTATCCAACAGAATCGCGAAAATTCAGGAGATGACGAAAGACATGACTTGGCATCATGTTCCAACAAACTTAAATCCTGCGGACGTCGTGTCGCGAGGCTGTACCCCGAGAGAATTGCTGGAGCATTCTCTTTGGCCTAAGAGACCTCCATTCCTGGTGCAAAGCCCTTTGAATTGTCCCTCTCTGCTGAACGCAGTAAAGGACCTCCCAGAGCGTCGTGCTGCGGCACTCATTGGAACAGTTTGCTCTGACATTTCTATCAACTGCAAATATCTCAATTCATTTCATAAGCTGCAGCGTGTATTTGCATACATTTATCGCTTCATTTCGAATTGCAGAAACAAATCAGCGTTAAAATGCCATGTTACTGTGAACGAGATCAGCTTGGGAACCGTACTTCTTCTGAGAAGCATCCAGCAGGTTCACTTGGCCGAGGAGTATAGAATTCTTACCCAGGGCAAGCCGTTTCCAAAGAAAAGCAAGCTGATTTCTCTGAGGCCAATACTCGGCTCCGATGGATTACTTCGTGTTGGTGGAAGGCTTCAGAACGCAAGCTTGAACTACGACGCTAAGCATCCGATATTGTTACCCAAAGACCATCCTGTCAGCAGGGCGATTATAGTCTATTATCATGAAAAATATTTCCACGCAGGATCACAGGCGTTGCTCGCTACGTTAAGGTAAAGGTATTGGCCAATTGGAGGCCGAAAGTTCGTGGCAAGCGTTATCAAAAAATGCGTCAGATGCTTTCGGATGAAGCCTGTTACTTGGGAGCATGTCATGGGTAGCTTGCCAGCAGATCGAGTTCAGCCTAACCCAGCATTTTATACCACAGGAGTGGACTATTGTGGGCCATTCTATCACAAGGCAGAGAACCGGAACAAGGCACCCCACAAGTGCTACATCGCCGTCTTTGCCTGCTTTTCAACGAAGGCTGCTCATTTGGAAGTCGTTCAGTATCTCACAATGGATTCTTTCATCGCAGCTCTGAGAAGATTCATCAGCCTTACTCGCAATCCGCGTACTATTTGGAGTGACAATGCGACGAACTTTGCCGGCGCTAAGAGCGTGTTAGCCGAACTGAAGTTATTTTTGAGCGAACCACACACGGCGTCGATAGTCTCTTCCTGTTTGGCTGACGGGATTGATTGGAAGTTTATACCTCCGCGGGCCCCTCACTTCGGTGGTCTGTGGGAGGCGTTAACAGCCGCCGTCGGCCAAATATCACTTTTACAGAGTCGTCGGTGCATCCATTTTAGCCCTTGATGAATTGAGAACTCTTGCATATGAGATTTCTGCCATCCTTAACTCACGTCCGCTCTGTCCAATTTCAGAATCGGCTGAAAATTTGGAGATGCTAACGCCGGCGCATTTCTTAAAGGGTTCCAGCTACGCAAGGTTTCTTGAGCCTGACGTTACACATCTTCGCGAAGGCCGCCTCAGCAGATGGCAAAGAGTGACACAGATGCAGCAGCACTTCTGGAAAAGGTCGAGCAGAGAGTATTTGTCTCTGCTGCAAGAAAGGAGCAAATGGCGCTCCGAAACACCCAACATCAAGGTCGGCAGCATCGTGTTGCTGAAGGAGGACAACATACCACCCTTGAAATGGCAGCTTGGGTGCATCCAAGGAGTCATACCCGGCGAGGACGGCACCATCAGAGTAGCTATGGTCAGGACAGCTACGGGTCTAAGCAAGAGAGCCGTTGCCAAATTAGCCGTTCTGCCCATCGACTCCCATTTGGTTGGAACCTTATCGCTTCCAACGGGGGTATGTTTAGAGCAGACCGCCAGCGCCTAGTGAGGTGCGCATAGGTGTTCCATTGCACCTGCGGCGCTCTTACACGCTCTCTTTTTTCGGCTATTCTTTGCCTTCCTTATCTCGCTACATCTGTCGCGTTATCTATTCAGCGAAACTACATTTGTAAACACATGAACATGAAAACATATATATATATTGAAGCTTAGCTTGCCGGGCGGTCAGTCAGCTCCGAACTTAGCTAATAAAACACGTCATAATATTGGATAAATCGTGCGTTTTATTAATGTACCATTAAAGGGTGGCATTTTAGTTGTCTTCCCCCACAAACAGGGAGCATTCCTCAAATATCCGTCTAACCAGTCATTGTTACCTTCTTCAAATTTTTTGTGGCATCTGTGGCTTAATTTCCATTTCTCTACCAATTTTGAAACCAACAGACAGGCTCCGGTTTTCACTTTCACAAGATTCTTTCGTTTTGCCTTTTCTACATCAAATCGGTTCTTAATTGTAAAAGGAAAAAATAGTTGACTTGTTGGTCTATTGATGTTTGTTTCACACCATCAGTGGATCAATCTAGCTCGTAATTACTTTTTAAAAATTATTTTCTGACCCCACCTCGAATTCGCAAAAAATATTTGTCGTCGGCAACGATAACTTTCGTTTTGGTTGCCAGTGCTGCCGTACTGTTGGTGGAACCAAACAATCTGGTCGAAATGCTTGTAAAATTAAAAGTAGGGCATTAATTATGTTCAAAGAAGATAAGAAAGGTTTTAATAAATAAAACAGTTTAATTTTATTGTTTAAATTGTACTTTTACCATTTAAAAAGGTATAAAATTTCCTGTTTAAAGAGTGGCAGCGCTCTTGGATCGATAAATAAACAATTTCTGCATTTATTTGGGTTTAAAACAAACAATTAAAAAAAGTAAAGGCATTCAAACATTCCGTTTACTTCTCAAAACGTCTAAGTCAACTGTTTGACCAATAAAAATATTTAAATATGTTACGTACGCCGGTTAAGGCGACGTGATTCCCACGGGTAACACGGAAGAGAACCAAGAGTTGCCAATACGCTAGTTCCATAGTGAATCACTGGCAAGATTGCACCAGAATTTGGCTCTGGCAAATGACACCGCCAAACGCGCCAAATTAGGCCATGCAATCACTAGCAACCCAACACTGCTGATTTTGCGGAATCGTCAAAAGTTAGAACAAAGAACGACCCGAATTGAACCCTAGCCAATAGGAGAAAAGAGGGGAATTGATGACTCTAACTGGGAACACTTTTGTGTTCTATTCCGGTGATTCCTAGGGAAAAGTTGACACAGTCTTTGGTATAAAAGACCCCGGTTTAGCTGTACGAAGAGAGTCAAAGTCAGCGTTAGGAACTGGAAAGTCTATTCAGAAAGTCTAAAATCCATCAATACCAACTTGAATGCGTGCAAACCGCATAAGTCTAAAAGTCGGATAGCCTTTCGCGATATTGACCGCGGTAAATTTACGGTGCCGATGCAGTCCTTTTAAGGAAGCAAATATCCTCAAGGCTGTTACAACTTCCCGTCGAACAAAGCCGAGTGCAATGTGAATCCTAAAGGACATGTGTTAATAATACCACACCTAAAACAATCCTGTCGATCTTTGCCGTTTCAAAAGTCAAAACTGAATACCAATTTTGTTCCACTATGTACCGAATAAACCGTGCAACTAACGATAAAAAACTATGTTCCCGTGTCACTAGGCGTAGCCTAGATCCTGCAACTACAACCCCGAGACACATATCAGCTCCAAGCGCTTCCAGGATTCTGGACATCACCCAAGCGGACTCTACATCAATAATGAAAAGCCGATCCAATACCATCAACGCCACATTAATCTGACAACAAACATATAAAAGCAAATCTGCCACAACATAAACAATTTCCAAAACGTATAAACGCATTTTTCAACACCAACACCTATAACTTGTAATTTAGTGAATGAATTTATTACCCCCAAGCCCATAGCACGATATTATATATATATATGCTTAATTCTACTTAACTTTTGCAACAACTAAAACCTCAACTCCGGAACGAGAGCTCTCAACGATGGAATAACCGAGGGTGAGTCAACGGGACCGTTTGCCCCATATTGTCTGATATATATATATATATGATCGTGCCCCATTATATTACACACACCATACCTAATACAATATTAGCATTCAAGGGTACACTTACATACATAACATAACATAAGTGCACATTTAAATATTATTTACACTCATTCAGAATATCACTTGCTATATAAACCACATTTCAATACACGTTCATGTCCAATACACTTTTGCCCAACATATATAATAAACTTGTAATGTGAACCTAAACCCACAAAAATGCATTGGTAGAAACCTGTTAAAAGGGGGCAGTGGTACGAATGGAAGACTGGGTCAAGAAAATGACATAACTTTTGACGAACGACATGAACAACAGGGGATCGTATTGCACGGCCCGCGACGATCCAACGGCGCACGAAGTTTGCGAATGGGGAGGAAAACGGCCAAAACATAGCCCGATTGTTTTTCACGATCAAGCATAAATTTGCTTGCGGGGCAATGTGGACAGAAAGACAGACTGACGAACGATTTCTACTATTTTCAGGCACGTAAATAATTGTTCTGATTACGTTTGGAGAGGATAGTGGCGTCCAAAGAACCCACCCCAAATCCGGCGAGCTCAGCTGCACAAATCGTGTCTGCTATCCGGGCAGCCACTTCCTCAGCCCTATGTCCTCCAAGGACTGAGGCACAACGACACCACCGACGTAACAGAAATGGCGCCCAACTTAGGCAATATCCTTGCATCCTTTATTGCCAAAACCTTATTTGTTTTGACGAGAAACACTTTAGTATCTATATAAACTTTTTTAGTACTGTCTCAAGAATTTAGAGATATCAGAGCCGATCACTTTGGTGTCGAAATTAGCTAACAATTTTTATAACATTTTCTGTAAATTCAATAGACACATTAAATATAACTTTTCTGTATCTTCTTTTAAAGTCACCAACTTCTCAGACAGATGGTATCAGAAGCGGAAAGGCCATCCGATCCGACACTTGTAGTTTTAGAATTGGCACTTGACTTTGAGGACCTTTTAAGTCTTAAATATTAAATTCAATACTTAAACCATAGTTCCTCGGCAAACGAAATAATACCATAATAGCTTCTCTATAAAAGTGCAGACCATTTTTGAAATATTTAACGTAAATAAACTTAGCTGCGCTTCCTGGCCGACGCTATTCAGTCGTACTAGGCTATGCCAGGTCGCTCGCAAGGTTCGAGTCCAGGAAGAGCAGGGTCGCAAACGAATAACGGCGCACCACCGACCGGTCTTAATAGTATCCAGTCATCGCCATAATATAGCCGCCATCATCGGTTGGGGTAGCGGTTCGTCATCGTTTGTCGATCCAGTACTGAAGGGGTGGGGAAAGACCGTAACCGTACAGCCGACGCTATTCAGTTGTACTAGGCTATGCCAGGTCTCTCGCAAGGTTCGAGTCTGTACGGCTACCATGACTAACGGGCGGGACGACAGTATTTATCTCTCTGGCCGACGCTATTCAGTCGTACTAGGCACAGAACCAGGTCGCTCGCAAGGTTCGAGTCCAGAGAGAGAGCAGGGAGGCAATTCCTTTCGCCTGTCTGGAATAAAGCTCCATCCGTCTGCATGTGAGTGAGTCTACCTGTTTCCGACGACCGGGGGGAGGGGGTTCGGACAAAGCCTTCCTGTGGGTGAGCAGCAGTCCCATGTACTGTGTTTTCCGGGAAGATGTCAAGTGGGCGCAGAAGGAACTGATCACTCCGGTGGAGGGCAGTTGAATCCATTCAGCGAATTCACTTGAATAGGGAGCTTTTGAAATTTTATTTGGGGCTTAATTTCGGACGATTCTTGACCCATACCATGAACCAGGAGTACCAGCGCACCCCGTTTTGAATTACACAATTTTTATTCGTCATAAAACTTTTGCTGCCAAGAAAAATATTGAAGCAAACGAAAACGAAAAATAACTTAACAAAACCAACAACGCGCCAGCACGTATAAATATATCTTATTACAAAAAGTTTAATAACAAACGCAAACAAATAAGTACCGCGATTACACGGCAGGGTGGTCGGGCGTATATATACTTACAATATTTTTAACATATGGCAGGAGATAAGAAAAAGAAGAAGGTTACACTTAATCTACCTCCATTGAGGACTTTCCGGGCATCAACACTGGCGGCAAGAGAAGCCAGACAAACCAGATCAGAAACACCGGCAAGAGCTAGCCTATCGCCAGTTGACGAAAACAACCAGTCGATAAGCTTTAATAGCAAACTAAATAACTTAGGAGTTTAGCAGATTGCAGCAGCGTAATCATGGACGATTCCGAAGGAGCTGTAGGAGGGGAACAACTCGACTTGGGGCCACCATTAGGGCGGTCCAGTATTCTTCCGACTAACCAAGGAGCTAGACCCAGATACAATGATGACAATGATCGGCTAGAGCGAATGCTCTCAGCATTAATTGTGTCAAATAACGAGATGAAGACAACCATGACAACGAGAATGGCCAAAATGCAGGAGGAGGTAGTCAGCCTGCGGCGCCAAGTAGCCGAACTTTCCGCAGTGCAGCCAAGAGAGCCCAATACCCAGGGAAGACCCAGAGGTCAGTTCGACGCCTCAAAGACACGGAGCCGCGGGCAGGGCCAACCAAGACAGACATCAGTAGCCGCAAACCAACCAATACCGAGTCCTAGGGAGGTAGCCGTGGAAAACCAGCCTAATCCCGGCGCCCGGGAAAACGAAACACAGCTTAGCAGCTATACAGGCACTCGACCAACACGCCTGGACAAATGGAACCTTAAGTTTGATGGGTCTAGTAGGGGCATGTCAGTGGAGAGTTTTCTGTTCCGAGTGAGTCGCTTAACGGAAATGCATGGGTACACTTTTGATCAGATATTTAAGGAATTTCACTGCTTACTGAGTGGTACTGCAGCCAAATGGTACTGGCAGTTGATGGAAGACCGGGCTGACGATTTTGAATTTGGATATTATGACATGACCAACGAAATGACTAAAGCTTTCTCTACGTCAGACAATGACTATGTTACTATTAAAGAACTTATGGAACGACGCCAAGGGTACAACGAGAGCTTTGACGATTTTATTGCAGCCATGCATAATCTTCAATTCAAATTGAAGAACAAAATTCCGGAAGATAACTTCGTAGGAATTTTGAAGAAAAATCTTAACTCACAAATGGGGGTGTTCCTACTCGCATCAACAATAAATACGTTGGCAGCGTTTAAGAAACAAGGAATCCGAGTTGAGAAATGGATTCGAGACAGAACGTCAACTCAACGTAAGTCAGCAGCAGCACATATCTTTGTACACCCAATTTAATTGCAGTCAAAAATTCCGATACTTCACAAAACCTCAAATCCAATAAACCATTTTCGGCCCGGCTAGTTCATTCAATAGAGCATGAGACTCTTAACCTCAGGGTATGGGTCGAGGCCCACGTTGGGCGCGGAAAACCAACATAACCGCCTGTACGTAAGTTTTTTTACGGGATCATTCCATGCTGATCAGCATCGACGACCCCGAGCCTGTTACGTACGCCGGTTAAGGCGACGTGATTCCCACGGGTAACACGGAAGAGAACCAAGAGTTGCCAATACGCTAGTTCCATAGTGAATCACTGGCAAGATTGCACCAGAATTTGGCTCTGGCAAATGACACCGCCAAACGCGCCAAATTAGGCCATGCAATCACTAGCAACCCAACACTGCTGATTTTGCGGAATCGTCAAAAGTTAGAACAAAGAACGACCCGAATTGAACCCTAGCCAATAGGAGAAAAGAGGGGAATTGATGACTCTAACTGGGAACACTTTTGTGTTCTATTCCGGTGATTCCTAGGGAAAAGTTGACACAGTCTTTGGTATAAAAGACCCCGGTTTAGCTGTACGAAGAGAGTCAAAGTCAGCGTTAGGAACTGGAAAGTCTATTCAGAAAGTCTAAAAATCCATCAATACCAACTTGAATGCGTGCAAACCGCATAAGTCTAAAAGTCGGATAGCCTTTCGCGATATTGACCGCGGTAAATTTACGGTGCCGATGCAGTCCTTTTAAGGAAGCAAATATCCTCAAGGCTGTTACAACTTCCCGTCGAACAAAGCCGAGTGCAATGTGAATCCTAAAGGACATGTGTTAATAATACCACACCTAAAACAATCCTGCCGATCTTTGCCGTTTCAAAAGTCAAAACTGAATACCAATTTTGTTTCACTATGTACCGAATAAACCGTGCAACTAACGATAAAAAAAAACTATGTTCCCGTGTCACTAGGCGTAGCCTAGATCCTGCAACTACAACCCCGAGACACATATCAGCTCCAAGCGCTTCCAGGATTCTGGACATCACCCAAGCGGACTCTACATCAATAATGAAAAGCCGATCCAATACCATCAACGCCACATTAATCTGACAACAAACATATAAAAGCAAATCTGCCACAACATAAACAATTTCCTAAACGTATAAACGCATTTTTCAACACCAACACCTATAACTTGTAATTTAGTGAATGAATTTATTACCCCCCAAACCCATAGCACGATATTATATATATATATGTTTAATTCTACTTAACTTTTGCAACAACTAAAACCTCAACTCCGGAACGAGAGCTCTCAACGATGGAATAACCGAGGGTGAGTCAACGGGACCGTTTGCCCCATATTGTCTGATATATATATATATATGATCGTGCCCCATTATATTACACACACCATACCTAATACAATATTAGCATTCAAGGGTACACTTACATACATAACATAACATAAGTGCACATTTAAATATTATTTACACTCATTCAGAATATCACTTGCTATATAAACCACATTTCAATACACGTTCATGTCCAATACACTTTTGCCCAACATATATAATAAACTTGTAATGTGAACCTAAACCCACAAAAAAAATGCATTGGTAGAAACCTGTTAAAAGGGGGGCAGTGGTACGAATGGAAGACTGGGTCAAGAAAATGACATAACTTTTGACGAACGACATGAACAACAGGGGATCGTATTGCACGGCCCGCGACGATCCAACGGCGCACGAAGTTTGCGAATGGGGAGGGAAAACGGCCAAAACATAGCCCGATTGTTTTTCACGATCAAGCATAAATTTGCTTGCGGGGCAATGTGGACAGAAAGACAGACTGACGAACGATTTCTACTATTTTCAGGCACGTAAATAATTGTTCTGATTACGTTTGGAGAGGATAGTGGCGTCCAAAGAACCCACCCCAAATCCGGCGGGCTCAGCTGCACAAATCGTGTCTGCTATCCGGGCAGCCACTTCCTCAGCCCTATGTCCTCCAAGGACTGAGGCACAACGACACCACCGACGTAACAAATATTTCGATAACAAAACGATGACAAAAAGTTTGTGAAAACCGGAGCACCTAAAAACGAAAACGTACGATTTTGGTCTAAAACGAAAACGAAAAACAAAAGTGAAAACCGGAGCCTGCCTGCAAATTTCTAATTTTTTGCGCAATTTTAATACCCTTATCCTTATTTATTAATTTAATATTAATTTCGTTAGGTAAAATATTATTTTCTACAATAGAAAATGTTTGCGCTGGAAAGGGTTCGTCCCGCCATAGCTCGGAAAGGGTTCGCTTGGGCACCGACATTGTTCCTAAAAAAGACAATATCTTGTAAAGTTGCAGGTGGCTGCAGATGATTTTTGACATTTTACAATCACAAGACATCATAGTAATTTTAAACAAATATTCTTGAGCGAATCCACGCGAATCTCAAAAGTTGCAGTTCATGAAAGTCTTACTTTGGCGATTTTCAAAGAACTGGTGGTAGGGACAACTTAAAGCAAATTTTTTTTTTTTCAACGCCACAGGTCACAAACAAAAATTTTTTTAGTTAATTCATACCTTAAACTATAAAAAATACATTTTTCTTCCAAATATTTACATAAATGCAACATTTTAAGCTATTTTGGCAAAACACAAAAACGATCGTTAAAACTCAGTGAAACATATGTTGGGTTTGAAAGCTCACAGCTGATCAGGTGGAGTATATCATTCACAAAAGATCATATTAGGTCGAGCGTTTCGCCCACAGTGCCGTGACAGAGCCTGCACAGGAGTCGGGTCGGTGGCTAGGGCAGATACTCGAACTTTCCCTTCTCTGCCGGGGGCAGGATCTCCTCCACTTACTCCTCCTTGGGCTGGGCAAGGTTATGTAAATACGGGAGTCTTGCATAACAAGAGAAGGTTTGATGCATCTGCCTTCGAGTTGGTAGAGTCGGCTGGAAGTCTCAAGTCTCCAGTCGAGCGGTTGGCTGATGAAACCACGTGAAATCTTTATTCTTACTTAGACGCAAATAAAAAATAAAGTCTAGCTCTTTCATTTTTATTCAAAATTACCATTGGGTTGCATTTTAAATTGCATTTAATTTTCCGCAGAACCAAAACAAACAATTAGGAAAGCTACAGTAGAGTGTGACCGACTGTGAGATACCCGGTACCCAAAGCATTGTGGGCGAAATTAAATAGCATTTGGACATGGGAAAAAGAAAATGTTGACAAATGTTGCTAGAAATATGTTGAGCAGCACCGAAAAAAGACAAATGTTGCTAGGGACATGTTGAGCATCACGCACGTGCGCTTTTAACATAGAAGAATAAGCATACACAGAAACTTTATCGCTTAATAACTTCCTTGTTTATTATTCGATTTTACTTACATTTTCATAAAACGTCCGCGAGTGCCTAAATTAACGACTATAGCTAATATAACGTTTTTTATGATTTTCGGGGATGGTAGTGGGCGTGGCCAAATTTTAAAACAAACTTGATCAGCGTGCAACAGATTTCAATGCTGTCAACACATTTGGTGGATATAGCTCTTAGTCTCTGAGATCTATTTACCAACTCGGTCAGACGGACATGGCTAAATCGACTCGGCTGGTGATGCTGGTCAAGAATATAATATGTATATAAATTCCTTCAGATCTATTTCGTTGGTGATTCGGCAGTTGAACTTAATCAGCGTTGTGCAATTTTCACTGCAACTAAACGTGAAATAATACAACAATTGCAAAATCTTCTTCATGAGTGTAATGAATTGGTCAGATTGTTCAAAACAGCTTTGGATACAATGCATTCTGACGACCACAAAATCATTATCAGAGCAGATAAAAGACCAGCAGGAAACCATTCAAGACAATTCAATGCGCCCACTATCAATGAAGTCGCAGTGGTGATTGTTGGCGAGAATGTGGAATCACGCGATATTGTTCTCAAGCGTCGGGATGATGGACAATTGCAACGCGTTTATGAGACTCATCGGTCATATGATGCACTTCAATATCCGTTGATGTTCTGTCGTGGAGAAGATGGCTATCACTTCAACATAAAGATGGTCAATCCAACGACAGGTTTGTTTAATCACTTCTTTTTCATTCTGCACGTAAATTCCAATTCATATTACAGGAGAAGAAACGAATAAGAAAGTCAGCTCAATGAATTTTTATGCATATCGATTGATGATTCGACTAGATGTTGACAATCATCTGTTGAGATACCGCTGTTTGTTTCAGCAGTACTGTGTCGACATGTATGTAAAAGTAGAAACGGAGCGACTCAATTTCATTCTTTTCAATCAGTCAAAGTTATGATCTGACGAGTACATCCACTTGCGTGACGCCATCGCTACTGATGGACACTCGGCAAACATTGGTTGTTTGACCATTCTGCCAGCTACTTATGTTGGGAGCCCGCGCGATATGCATGAGTACGCTCAAGATGCGATGACGTACGTGCGGAAGTACGGACGACCTGATTTATTTATCACGTTTACATGCAATCCGAAATGGCCCGAAATTACGAATTTGTTGCACCAAGGACAAACATCCAGCGATCGACATGACATCACTGCACGAGTATTCAAGCTAAAGGTAAAAATTCTTATGGATTACATCGTTAATCAGAAGGTTTTTGGCGTAGTTCGTTGTTGGATGTACTCGGTTGAATGGCAGAAGCGTGGCTTACCACATTCGCACATTTTGCTTTGGATTTTCGACAAGATCCGACCAGAACATATTGATTCGATTATTTCTGCCGAAATACCAGATCCAGAAACCGTTGTGAAAACGAGTATGATCCATGGCCCTTGCGGAGTCCACAACCCAGAATTACCATGCATGGAAAACGGAAATTGCACAAAACGATTTCCCCGTCCGTTGGTGGCTGAAACAATCAGTGGAAACGATGGATATCCATTGTATAGGCGTCGTTCTCCAGATGACAACGGCAGATGGATCGAAATGATGGTAAAAAATAACAAAGTCATCGTCGATAACCGCTGGATCGTTCCATATTGTCCGCTTTTGTCGAAAACGTTTTCAACGCACTGCAATGTTGAGTACTGCAACTCTATAAAATCAATCAAATACATTTGCAAATATGTGAACAAAGGGAGCGACATGGCGGTGTTTGGCATTGCTGATCCGAATGCAAACGACGTGGTGACGAAATTTCAACTTGGACGTTACGTAGGTTGTAACGAGGCCATTTGGCGTCTGTTTTCATTTCCGATTCATGAACGTCATCCGACGGTTGTACACTTATCTGTTCACTTGGAAAACGGCCAGCGTGTCTACTTTACGGACGCGAATGCAGCGCAAAGAGCAGAACGGCCACCAGCGACAACGTTGACAAATTTCTTTCTACATGCGAAAGCGATCCGTTCGCAAGGACTTTACTCTATTCGGAAATGCCACGCTATTATACATGGAACGCTGCATCGAAAAGTTTCAACGCCGAAAAGAGGCGATGCTGTTGATGGTTTCGCTGATATCTATTCGACTGATGCTCTCGGACGAATATACACAGTTCATCCACGCCAAGACGAATGCTTTTATATTCGCTTGCTTTTGGTGAACATAAGAGGCCCATTCGAGTCCCTGCGTACTGTGGATGGTGTGCTGTGCGCCACTTTTCGGGAGGCTTGCCAACTTTTAAATTTGCTTGAAAACGACACACATTGGGACTCAACGCTCGCTGATGCCACTGTTTCTCTTTCTGGATCAAATCAAATTCGTGCATTATACTTTCTCGATGCTCCTGGTGGGACAGGCAAGACATTTGTCATTTTGTTGATTCTGGCAACGATTCGATCAAGATCTCAAATTGCGTTGGCTGTTGCATCATCTGGCATTGCTGCCACGTTGTTGGAACGCGGTCGAACTGCATATTCCGCTTTGAAGCTGCCCATGAATCTTCTCACAGTTGACAAGCCAACATGCACAATAAGCAAGAATTCGGCGACAGCGAAATTGATGCGAGAATGCAAAATCATCATTTGGGATGAATGCACGATGGCGCATAAGCGAGCTTTGGAGGCAGTTGACCGAACGATGAAAGATTTACGCGGTGATTCGAAACTATTTGGTGGGTCTTTGATATTGCTGTCCGGAGATTTTCGTCAAACGCTTCCCGTCATCCCGAAATCTACGGCTGCCGATGAAGTTAATGCATGCCTTAAATCGTCTTCATTGTGGAGATATGTCAAAAAGCTGAAATTAACCACGAACATGAGAGTCACATTGCAGAATGACCCGTCCGCTGCTGAATTCTCGAGACAACTGCTGTTGATGTTTCGACTGGATCAATATCGTTTCCGGCAAATTTTTGCGTGTTCACATCGTCAAAGGAGGAACTCATTAACAAAGTGTTCCCCGACATTGCGCAAAATTATAAAAATATCGACTGGATTAGTGAACGGGCAATACTAGCAGCGAAGAACAAGGACGTAGATAATTTGAATTACATTACTCAAAATCAAATCGATGGAGAACTGCATTCATACAGATCCGTTGACAGCGTGACCGACGAGGATGAAGCGACGAACTATCCGACAGAATTTTTGAACTCGCTAGATGTGCCAGGAACTCCACCGCATAATTTGCAACTGAAGGTGGGATTAATTATTATAATGCTGCGGAATCTAAATCATCCGAAATTGTGCAACGGTACGCGGTTGTCCGTCAAGAAACTGATGAATAACGTGATTCAGGCGACGATCATCAAGGGAACATTTAAAGGAGAGGTAGTCCTTATACCACGAATTCCGATTATTCCAACTGATCTACCATTCCAATTCAAGAGGATTCAGTTCCCCGTCCGATTGGCATTTGCGATGACAATCAACAAATCGCAAGGCCAATCGTTAGAAGTCTGCGGATAAATAAAGAAATGCAGTGTTTGACTATTACCCTTTGGTTATATAATGGCGTCGAATTAGGGCGACAAAGTTCGCCGGGTTCGCTAGTTTTTTTATAAAAAAAATATGTTTGAAAAAAGGATAACCGTATTTTGTGTCTTTTAAATTGTATGCACCATTTTAATGTTAAAATTTTTTGTCCAACAGCGATTATGTCGAAAAGTATTGATGGCAACGAAAAAATAATTAAGGGTCATTCTATGGGCATGGAGCACTTTAAAATGTGGGTATGCATTTTTTTTTTTCACAGCGAAAAAAAAAACAGGGGTGGCCGAGTTGATATGGAATGTGTAACGTACACACTCTATGAGCGTTGTCCACCCTAACACCTCTGTCTACGCTTTGACCGGCCTGCTCAGGGAGATGGGTGTGGGTTTGTGTTAAGATGAAACAAGAGTGTCACAGAACTAACAATAGTAGACAGAGAGACGGTAACGATAAGGATTTTTAACCCATTGGCTAAGATTCGGACGAGAGACTGTACCTATCGAAGGCGAAGGCCCAGGTGTTATTGGCCACCTTCTATACCCACCCTACCTGTGAAGTCTCATTAGACTCCACCCCTCAAAAGATCACAATTTAATTCATCTTAAAATTCATTTAATACGGCAAATACGATAGTATGGTTCATGGTTCTTAATACTACAAATCCTAACACTAGAACCTTAAAGCTAAGCGTTCTTCACGCCAAACGATTTTCTATATGATCGTGTGTAAGTACAAGATTATCAAATAGGAAAAGAAATGGATATCTTGTTTACGTTAAATTATTACGAGACTTTTTTTGTTTTCATTGACGTTGTTGCACTAACGGTCAGTACACTCAAGTGGCCATTTGAAACCAAGCCCGGGCTTGTTAGGGTTAGGTGTTAATTGGCGCGAAAGAAAAGTATAGAAAAAAGAATGCGAGGAAATATAAACTACTATCAGGCAGCTCGATTGCTATCTTGCATGTGTACTAGGTGGGTTAAGATTAATGTTTTTAGTTTAGGAAGGCTCTCTACAGATGAGGTAATTTTATACAAATCATTATAATTTGCACATAATACTCTAAAGGGTTCATGCATTTCATACGATGTTCTGCAGTGGTGCAAAACCAAAGGCAGGTAGGATCTTGTCGTTCTACATGGCACGTGGAAATTCAACTGACCCAATAGATCGCTGCTTTCCACGTCACCACGGATCAGATTATACATAAAGACAATGCCTAACATCGTTCTACGGTTTGCTAAGGAAGGTAGGTTAATCAGGAGAAGTCTACTAGAATAAGAGGGCAACCTAAGGTTTGCATCCCAGTTTAAGCCACGAAAAGCAAAAGTAAAAGTTCTTTTGAACAGACTCAATGCGTTTGCTGTGAACGTCCCACTGGGGACTCCAAACGCAAGATCCATATTCTAAAATAGGACGAACTAACGAAGTGTATAAATTCTTCGTGACGTAGGGGTCATCGAATTCCTTCGACCACCGTTTAATATCTCCAAAGCACACCCCTGGCTTTATTCACAATGCACGAAATATGATCAATAAACTCCAGTTTAGGATCTAGGCGGATACCCAAATCGTCAACTAGCGTGATCCTTTCCAAAGATTTGATTTTGAGCCATTCAGGTTTAATAAGTTTACATTGCACCATGTTTGAAAGTTATTAAGATCTGTTTGTAAATCCGACTGGCAAGCGCGGTCCTTGTATTGCACACAAAGCTTAACGTCGTCAGCGTACATGAGTACTCTGGAGTTAGTTAAGACTTTGGGCAGGTCGTTAATAAATAAAGTAAAAAGTAAGGGACCCAAGTGGCTCTCTTGCGGGACACCAGAGGTCACCCGGAGAACATTCGACCAGTTGTTTTTAAATAGAACCTTTTGCGTCCTACCATTCAGATAACTTGAGATCCACCTAAGAAGATCGACAGGAAAACACATTAGGTCGAGTTTCATAACAAGAAGGGAATGATTAACGGAATCAAATGCTTTACTGAAATCAGTATAGATCACATCTGCCTGCAAATTTTGTGGAAAGCCCCTTATAATGAAAGAAGTGAGCTCCAGAAGGTTAGTAGTCGTTGATCTTCGTTTAATAAATCCATGTTGGCATGGAGAAATTACTGATCTACACAGGTGCTGCAAATGGGGAGTATTTACGTTTTCGAAAAGTTTTGGGATGGCTGACAACTTAGAGATTCCTCTATAGTTGTTAGCATCCACTTTGCTACCTTTTTTGTGGAGAGGAATCACGAATTATTCCTTCCAAAGAACTTAGAGATTCCTCTATAGTTGTTAGCATCCACTTTGCTACCTTTTTTGTGGAGAGGAATCACGAATGATTCCTTCCAAATAAGGGGAAATTGGGAAGTTTCTAAGGATAAGGTAAACAATTTTAGAAGGGGACTGCACAGGGACTCGGCACAATACCTAAGCACACAGCCTGGTATTCCGTCGGGACCTGGCGAATAAACCGGCTTGACACGTTGAAGATCCAAAAGAAGGGAGCTTTTGTTTAAGCTAGGACTGAAGATTAGGTTTGATTTGGGCATGCTATAAGAATAGGTTTGGTTTGAATCGGATGACGGAGAATAAGTAGTTTGAAAAACTGAGCAAAAAGATCGGCGATTGCCTGATCATTGTTTGCTGTCGTATTTTCAAATGAAAGCGAGGAAGGATGTGTAATAGGCTTACGTTTAGTGTTGACGAAATTATAAAACTGTTTTGGGTCCTGCGCAAACTGAACCCTACAACGAGTCAAATAGTTTTGTAACACTGCGCGTTAAGCACGGTAAACTTTGACCGAGCCGCTAAATAGCGAGAATGAACAGCTTGAGAACCGTTACGTTTAAATTTAGAATAGAGATTGGACTTAACATTTTGAGGCGAGTCAACTCTTTACTAAACCAGGGAGGCTTATTGGAGATTGACGGATAGTATAACGGAACACATTCTGTAAAAAGGAGCTCATGGCATTGTAAAAATATCCATAGCACCCACCATGTCAGTGCACATGTAGAGATCGGACCAATCAAATTCAGATATAAAATTATTTAGCCGTCGAAAATCCGCCTTCCGAAAGCAGTGAATTTTCTTTTCTGGCCGATCAGACTTATTCTCCATAGCAGTCCCAATATCGATAGTCACATCGAAAGTAGGATGGTATGGATCTTCGGGTAGCGTCAAGGGCGGGACCCTAGCCAAACTGACTCTTGCCGGATCAGAGACAAAGCAGAGGTCTAGCAAGCGATCTAAGGAATTTCGTACATAATTGACTTGAGACAACGAAATGTCAAACAAGCCATCAATAAAATCGTGACGTGCAGTAGTTAAAAGTGTGTTAGAGGATTCAGTTGTGGACCAAATAGCTCCAGGAATGTTAAAGTCACCTAGAACAATTAAATGGTCCCTATCCGAAAGTCTATTGGAGACCGCCTGAATAGCGGAAAGGTGGTTCCAATAAGTAGGAAGTTCCGACAAGGGAGGTTTGTAGGAACATGTAATAAAAATAAAACTACCATTAAATGATAGCTTCACACAAAGGAATTCAACATCGTTGCATTCCTCGAAAGCTAATACTTCAGACGTGAGGTTTGAGTCAACCGCACTGAGGACCCCACCCCCTCGCCTGGAAGGCCGATCAAGCCTGTGTGTTGTGTACACAGCTGAAAAAACTTCGGAGCTTAGGATCTCCGGCTTTAACCAGGTTTCTGTGAACACTATCACATGGGATGCAAAGAAACACTATCAGAATACAATTTAGGAAGCTTACTACGTAAACCCCTTGCATTCTGATAGGTAAGAAGGAGGAATTGGTTAGTTTTTGGAGCTGGTACAGTGGTTTTGTCCGGCCTGGGTAGACTAATTCCTACCGGCCTTCTTTTCTTTTTCTTGGCTTCGTACTCCTTAACAACAACATACTGCGGCCAGAAATTGGCAGAGCATATTGTGTTAAAGAGTTCGTCAGGGACATTTATTTTGAAAGATGAAATATCCCTAGCGTAAGAAAATTTAAATTTTTCCACCTTAATTTTATCGGACTTCGTTCTGTCTCGAATAAAGACAGTAACATCTTCAGATGTTTGAGATGGGTGAAGCCGAGAGACAAATATCTGCCTCGTTGGTGGTACTGCAATAAGGGCTTTTGGCAACACAGACTGGTTGGCTGTATTACCAATTTCGGCCGGTAATCCAGGCCTGTCACCCTGGGGAGCATTCGGGACAAGGATCTGAGGGATCGTTAATTTTGATTTTGACCCGCCAGCGGACTCAACGGACAACACTGGAGCTACGGTCCCTGTCACGGCACATTCGGAGACCGAATCTTTTCTTGCACCCGACCTCAATATCATAGGAGTTTGATATATTGGGGTCGGGGGCTGTGCCGAGGGAGTCAGCTGTTGAGAACCTGCGTCGAGTTGCAGGGCAGCGGCCAAATGCGGTGTGCAAACCGTGGTTTTCTTGCGCTTTGGGGACTCGTTTAACAGCTTTAGGCCATTAAACATGGAGTCCAGCGCCATGAGCACCTCATTAGTTTTGCGAAAACTAACAAGTAGCTCTTTGAAACCATTTTGGTTTGCCGCATGAATGCCATCATTTCCCTTTCAACATCGCGACAAGCCTCACAGCAGTAGCGCAATCCAATGTTTTTGTTAAAATTATCAGCCAGCCGGCCTGTGCGTTCAATGCACTTGGCGTGCACGACATTGTCACACAGCCAGCAGCCAATAGTAGGGTCCTCATCAGAAATTACTTTCTTGCAGGTTTTTATTACACAGACAACATTAGAAGACATTATAGCGACTTACCACTGTACCAGCCAGAAGTTAAGAGAAAATAAGAGTAGTTACGTGCACTAAGAGAGAGCAAGAGAGTGAGAGTTAGGGAGCTTAAGCCGTCGAGCTGTAATTTCGGCGTAACGGATAAAGCACAAAGAGGAATGCAAAAATGCAAATAAGCAACTCGCTGCACAAAACTAAAATTGCAATTAATATAGTTATTAATACACAAAAACAGCTGCATGCACACGCGAAGTGAAACGGTGAATTATTATTGACACAGGATAGAAGTTTTAAATAAACCCCGGTGGTTTATAGCAAAGATTTTACACAAATACGAGGCGCAAAACAAAAACACGACCGTTCACTTTGAAAGAGAAAACGATTGATTGCATATTTTATCGATATGCGGCAAACTTATTCAAAAGTTACAGAAAAGCACTTAGGCGGATTACGTTAAATTATATAAGGGCAAACGATTCTTATTTAATATTTGTCAATATGCGAGTATGGGAAAATTTACATTTATATATTTTTACCAAAAGTGTGCGGGCTCAGACAAGAATGAATATACATATGTAGGAATGTAAATGATTTACTGCTATGCCGTACTTACGAACTCTCCAACGAAGTCAGCAGGCCTGATGACGATCGATGTGCGCTGTAGAATAGTTTAATTTAGGGGTATATATGTCATACTATGTCGTAAGAACACACGCAAGTATAATGGCTAAATAGGAATCGTAAATTAATTAAAAAACTTGTCGTACAAATATTTAAAATAAGAAAATTAAACTACAATCGCTTTAGCGATACAAAAACGAGTTGGCAGTCCCGGCCAAAATTAACTGGAAGCCAAATTCCAATTGGGATGCGGCATCTGGCTCCGCTGTGTTGCCCGAATTACGCCGAATCGGCGCCGGTGTGATTTTCGCCCGAACTGCAACGTGATCCGACTTGTAGATCGTGGTGCGTGCTTGGCAAGGTGGTTGGCACGCGGGTTGACGGCGGCGATCCTTGAAGTCGCTTATAGTTTGACGATGATGAAATTTATCCAGGTGTGGCAAATATCAAAGATTCCTTTCACGCGGTGTGCGGTATGAGAATCCCAAATGGCGATTATGGCCTGGCGCTGAAAAAATGTATAGTTCCGTTACTAAACCGCTGCATGCGGCACCTGCTCCTTGCTGTGCGCAGAGGGAGGACTGTAAAACTTCCGTCAATTCCGAGAATTCGTACGTGTCTCTGGTCACTGCTGTCTTCTGGGAAGTGCGATTACATTCCTTCAATATATCGTCGAATTATCTTACCACCTATATTGGGAGTGATAACCGGTAGTACTGGTCAACCAAAATTCCAAGAATTTCACAAGCGGAAGGTGGATGCGAACGGGTTTGAAAATTATAGCGCTTCATGCAGGGAACGAACCGATCTCGGGAGAAGCTTGGGACAAAGAGGCGGAAATCATGGCGTCTAGAGTAAGATGTAAGATGCACAAAATCCCAAAATCCATAAAAATGGTATTTTTTTGGTATTCGAGCGAGGATCGGATCCTTGCTACAGAAGGGTTGCATCTGGGCTATTTATTTTAATTACCATGGGCAATGTCCTAACTAGGAATGCCAACTTAGCCGAATATACTGACTCCCACAACCACAGTTTTGATTTTTAGTCCCTGTGACTAACAATAAAAACTGAAAAAGGAGTCAGGAGGTATCACCAGATGTCCTTGGCATGGAATTTACCAAGCTCTTTGCCATTCATGTCTTCCAGAACATATAATGTATAATGATTGACCAAGTTTCTCCTTAACACGCGCTTTTGTTCCGACTGGGGCTAGCTTTGCGTTGAAATTGTTGGCTGCGTTGCTCAGCGCAAAGTTCTGTTTTGTCACCTCTTGATCTACTTCGAACGATCTAGGCCTCGTACGTAGGTTATATGTGCACTGGTTCGTCTCATAAGCTTTGCTCAGATGTTTATGGATGGTTTGTTATGACCATCACTGGTCCTGCGCGTGCAGCTATCGCTCGGGCCATGTCTCGGCTAGCTTTGGTTCGGATCGTGGGTTACATAACCCGGCCCCTGACACGCGTAACAGACAAAAAAAACATAGAATCGACACTGACGAGGACTCTACGTTTGACAACACTATCTGCTGCACAATTTAAACTGGCAAAACAAAACGTTCGAAACCTAACGACATTCTTCTAAGAAACCTACATACATATATCTCCGCAGTCACGTTTTGGCGACTCCTGATGACTTGGAGCCCTTCTGCATTTCCCTGCCCGACCGTTACAGTCTGCTTGCAGATTATTATTCTATTGCTGCTGCCCCTTTCTCTACCACTACAAACACATCTCTACCCTAACACTCAGGATCCCTTCCCTCCTTCTTTTTCCAAAAATTACTCCATTTCTATTTCTTTCTTTTTTTCCGTAATTGATTTATTATTTAATAACATTTAAACTTTTTAAGAACTACTTTTTCTACTTTGTCTTCAGCCAATGGTAAGCCCAACCTTAAAATTATTAATAAATAAATCACATAAAATTTTAAGCATTTTAACTTTCCCCCACGATATTTTTCTGTTTACAGTTCTGAGTCCTACCTGATGAGCGCTCAACAAGGGGGGGGGGGGGGAACCAAAGATTTATAGAGGATATTTTCAGAATTTTTGTACTCAAAAATAAATTTTAAGACCGGGCCCACTCACAACGGAATCATAATATATATATATATAACGCTGATAAACAAATAAATAAATATTGTGAAATAAATAGGTAAATACGGATAAATAAATAAATAAATGTGGATAAATAAATAAATAAATATGGATTAAAAAATATCGAAATAACGATGGATATAAATAAATAAAAATAAGCCAATGAAATAAATAAATAATTAAAACGGAATAATAAATAACAAAGATTTTTAACCCATCCAAAAAAAACTAAACAGATTAAAAACTATAAAAAAACTAGCTGAAGCCTTTGGTGGCTCCCGGTGCCGCCACTACGGAGGCGTGTCGGTCTTCCCGGCGACAAAAGAAAATTTTCCGCAGGTAACTGGCGGCTGTGGCTGCGGCTGCGTGCTTGGACAGTGCCGTCCAAAAAGAATGGGTCCGCCGGCTTCCAAAAAAATGTGGCCTGACCTTCCGCAACTCCCGCAAGCACCGCCAAAAAAATTACAGCTTGCTTCTCGGCCAGCAATCACCACACAATTTAATTTTGTTTATTTGAGAATGAGGGATGACTATGGTTATTCCTTGGCAGCCATTAAAACATGTGTCTGGGCTCGCAAAAAAATGGCGCCAGGCCGAAAAATCATGGACTGGCGTATTTCCCTAGCCTCCCCATTCGAAGGTCCCCTGGGTTGTGGTCGGCTCTAGAAATAATAGCAAACCAAGAATTTTAGTTTTTTTTTTTTCTGTGCTTTTATTTTGTAGATCCGACCACTCACCTTGATATTTCCAACCCGGCTTCCAGTTTTCCGTCTCGGGGATCCCACTTGTTCCTTTCGTCCTGGCGTCTTATTTAATTCATTTAATTAAATTTTTAATTTTTTTTTTCACCCACTGGCGGGCGGCTCTCGCACTCAGTTAATCTTTTTTTATAATTTATTTTCTTCTTTGACTACCTTAAGAATTTAGTTACGGAGCCGCAATACCGCACTCTTACTCGCCTCAGATTCGACTGCCCGGTTTGAGAAAACGGAGGAAGCGCAAGCCCGAAAACTTCTGATCCGAGCTCCGTTGTTTCTACTTTTCACTCAAACCGGGTTAACGAACCTTTCCAAAAAAGTGCTGCGCACAATTTTGAAATAACCCCGGTTGGCAGTCCCGCTCGGACCCCTCTAGCTATTTCTAGCCAGACTCTACCGATAGTTTGGACCTGCCACCCTCCGCCTATCGATAGGTCTGTCGCCACCCGGTATTTCGGACATAACACCACACTGAAATTATTCGATGTCAAAATCGAATAATGACAGTGAAAAATGTTCGAGCTCTGGAAGCCAGATAAAGCAAGAAAGGATACAGATTTGACCAGGCTCAGCGCAGGACCTCTGGATCATTCAGCGCCCAACGCGGGAGACCCCCACGAACATCACAATCTACGATCAAGCCTGCCCCCGGCACCGTCGCCTCATCCGCTGTTCTAGCGTGACCCTCCTGAGCAAGTGCTACCCTTTATCGAAAGATGTCCGATTTATATTTTCCTCTCTCTTCCAGGTTCCCTCGATGGTCGTTATTTCCTCCAGGTTGTAGGGCGATATCCACTGCCGTCGTCCACCTCATTGTTTGAGATCCTTGACGTGAACTACTCCTGCCAGTTTTCCCTTCATGTCTTCCACCTCGTACATGTGATCACCTATCGGCCTCCGAATCCTGCATTTTAAAAACTTCCTTGCGAACTTCGCATTAAAGCACCTTCCGAAGTCGCTCAGCACATGATTCCTCCGAAACGCCTCTTGACCGGGGTAAAACGTTACCTCTCTCGTCCTGCGATCGAAGAATCTCGCACTCGTTTCATGAGCCTCATGTAGGTTTTTCCTTATGCTGTCCCTCATCAGCGCCATCCTCTCTCCTGACTCCAGACCCTCGAGCTCATTGTCCTCCAACGTCTGCAGCTTCCGTGCCAACTGGTAATCTGCTCCGTTTGTAAACATATTTTGGCCAAACAAGGCAAAATACGGCGTCACCCCTGTAGCTTGGTGGACCGAGCTTCTCAAGGCCACCTCTATCTCCGGGAGATATTGATCCCAATCCCTGTGGTCTTCCTCTGGTATGCCCGGATCGCATTCAGCACCGATTGGTTGACCCGTTCTGCTGCGTTCGACTGAGGGGAATAGACCGCTGTTTTGACGTGCCGTATTCTATACTGCTCGATCATCTCCTGAAACCGCTTCGCCAGGAACTGTTTTCCGTTATCCGAATGTATGGTTTCCGGCACTCCAAAGGTGTGGAAGATCTCCTTGGTCAAAAACTTGACGACTTCCACCGTTGTCGCCTCCTTCATCGCCTTTAGAAATACGAATTTGGAAAAATAATCGACCACAATAAAAATATAGGCATGACCCTTCTTGGAGCGAGGATACTTGCCCAGGAAGTCAATATACAGCTTCTGGAATGGTCTATATGTAATGGTTTCCCCTCCCAATCCTGGCTTAGGTCCTCCATACAATGGCTTTGACTCCTTGCATATCTCGCAGCCCCGAACGAAGCTCCGTACCTGGGACACCATGCCTGGCCAATGGAACCACTGCCGTAATCTATGCAAGGTTTTGGCCATCCCTCCGTGAGCCTTCGTTGGCGGTGAATGGGCTTGCTCGATTAAGGTCTGGCTCAACGATGATGGCACCCATAACTTCCAGCTGTTTTCTTCCAGCTCTGGCTTGCTGCTTGACATGGTTCGTTTGAACACAAAGCCATCCACCACTTTGAGGTCTGGCCGCTTGTCCTTCTCAGCTTCCACCACGTCTCGTAGCTCCTGGTACTCCTCCGATTCGACCTCTACCGTCTGAAATCCAAGCATCCAGTCGTCCCCCTCCTCCTCTACCGATTCCACCATCCTGGATAGGGTATCCGCTACGACGTTTTCCGACCCTTTTCTATGCTGAATGCAGAAGTCGTATGATTGTAACTTCAGCGACCATCGTGCCAGCCTACCACTCAAATCCTTCAAGGACATTAACCATTTCAGGCTTGAGTGATCCGTGATCACGGTTAATGGCATGAGTTCGATATAGGGCCGGAATCGCTTTATGGCCAAAACTGCTGCTAGGCATTCCTTTTCCGTTACACTGTAGTTTCGCTGGCATGAATTGAGTTTTTGCGACATAAATGCACTGGGTCGCTCGCTACCATCTTCTTCCTCCTGGAACAATACTGCTCCTACTCCGGAATCCGACGCATCACACTGGACGAAAAATCGCTTTGAAAAGTCCGGGTGTCTTAGGACAGGTGCCGTCATAAGCGCCTTTTTCAATGTGCTAATCGATTGCTCCGCTTCCACTGTCATCTTAAATTTCTGACCCTTTTTCAAAGTGTCAGTCAGCGGCGCTGCGAGATCAGCAAAGTTCGTGATAAGCCTTCTATACCATCCCGCCGTTCCTAAGAAGCTCCTCACTTCCCGCGTACTCCTGGGAATGCCTAGGTTTTGAATTGCCTCTACTTTCCTTGGGTCTGTTTTCAGGACTCCGCCGCCTATGATAAAACCCAAATATCGGAGTTCCTTAAAGCAAAAATGCGACTTCTTCAGACCAATGGTTAATCCTGCTTCTCTCAAGAGACCCGCCACTTCTTGAAGCGTCTCCAGGTGCTCCTCTAATGTCGGAGACACGACCAGCAGGTCATCCAAGTACATAAACACCTTCTCTCTCAACCTCTGTGGAATCACCTTGTCCATGAGTCGACACAGGCGTTGTGCGGCATTTGTCAGACCGAATGGCATGGTGACTAAATGGTATAATGGGCGACCTGGAACCGTAAACGCAGTATACCTCCTGCTCTTCTCCTCCAGCTCTATCTGCCAGAAAGCATGCTTCAAATCTACGCTTGAGATGAACTTTGTCGTATCGATCCGACTCAAAATACCCTCAATGCTCTGTTGTGGATAAGCATCCTTTATGGTTATTTTATTAAGCTTCCTAGCATCTAGACAAAGGCGATTTTTCCATGGCTTCCTTACGAGCGTGATCGTATTGCTCCATGCGCTGTCGCTTTCTTCAATCACCCCTAACCGGAGCATTTCGTCAATTTCCTCATAGATGAGGGACTGGACTGCTGGAGACACTGGATAGTGGCGATCCTTAACTGGCACTGCTCCTTCCACTAGGTCTATTCTGTGCTTCATTTTGGTTGTCCTTCCCAGGCCGTTCGCTTCGAAGGTAAAAAAGGACTCGCAGATTTCTTTCCGCTTCTCCTTCTGCTCTTCGGTCAAGTCATGTGGTTCTGGTTCCTCCTTCCTCTCCTGCTCCGGGATTACCTCCACCTGTATTGTCTCTGCCCCAAAAATTTCCGGCGCTATCTGGAAACTCTTCCAAAAATCCACTCCCAGATATAGCTCCTGTTCGAGCGATGGACACAAGAATAAGCTCATCTTTACCGTCTCGTTTTTATAAGTTACTGGCATTGTGACTTTGCCCAGGATCTGCTGCGTTGCCCCATTTGCGGTTCTAACTTTGGCAAAATAGGGTTTCCAGGCGATATTCAGCGTTTCCAAGAGCTCTCTACATCCTTTTCCGAGCAGGCTAACGGACGCTCCAGAATCCATTAGTCCCCGTACCGTCTTCTCCAAGATCTTGACCGCAGCATATGGCCGTGGATCCGTTGCTTTGTCTTGCTTTCCTACGACCTCTACGGACTGCCGCAAACTGTATCGTTCCTGTTTTCTTTTCGGGAACCGATCCGTGGCTTTCCTGATCCTTCTGGATATGACGGTCATCCCTGCTAGCTGATGTTCTCCAAATATCCGTTGACGTGCTTCTTTATTTATTTATTTATTTATTTCGCCAACAGATGTTTCCTTATCTGGCTACTTAACTAATCTTAACGTACAGTTTATGACCTAAGGTAATGCAGCAAAGCCTTCTTAATTAGATCCCTGGGGGAGCTTGGGTCCAATCGCATGCATGGTGGCAAAGAATTGTAAAATATTAAGGCTCTGCATAAGGGCTCATTTAGGGCATAATTAGTCCTCAAAACAGGAATATAAAAGGGTTCAAAATCTATATTAGCTGTTATTAAGTCAAAAATAAAAATTAAGGCAAACGCAGTTCTCCTATCTTGTAAAGTGGACAAATGTACAAGACGACATTTAGCAGGATACGAGGGAATAGGATGGCTGAAGTTGAGAGACTTAAGGGCATAGCTTAAGAATTTCTTCTGAATGCGTTCCAGCCGATGAATGTGAATGGACCCCGTCGGATTCCAAATAAATTAAGCGTACTCGAGTTTAGAGCGCACAAATGAGAAAAATAAGCTGAGCAAAGTATATGGATCTGAAAATTGAGCAGTGTTACGCTTTATAAAACCATACATAGCGTATGCTTTCGGAACTATGTAGTTTATGTGATCAATAAAAGAAATTTAGTATCAAACATGACACCTAAATCCAGGGCTTCATTCTTACAGGAAGGTTATTAGAATTGATCGAGTATGAGGACAATAAGTTATTGTGCCGCTTACTATAAGTAACCGTGAAGCATTTAGAAAGGTTCAAAGGCAAAGCATTCCGGGAACACCACTCCCCAATTCTACATAAGTCATTTTGGAGGAACTCACTATCCAAGACGGAGTTCACGGATTTGAAAACTTTAAGATCATCCGCAAATAATAAAAATTCGGAATTCTTTATTTGATTGCCTATATCATTTATGAATAGAATAAAAGCAGCGGGCCTAAGGCACTCCCTGAGGCAGGCCAGAGGTTGCCAAGTAAGGACTAGAGAAAAACTATTGCACTCTACTCTATACATCCGACCATTTAAGTAGGATCTTATCCAATTCAGGATAAACGAGTGAAAACCAATTTTCTTAAGTTTCGCCAATAAAGCGTTGTGGCAGACCTTATCAAACGCTTTGGCAAAGTCTGTGTAAACCACATCTACTTGATAATGACTCAAGAAGGAGTGTATGCAAAAATGGTTGAACACCGCTAAGTTTGTGGTAGTCGAACGGCCTGGCATAAAACCGTGCTGGTTAGGGCTAATGGTGCCAGCTACAAGAAAAGAGAGCTGCTTAGCAATAATTCGTTCGAACAACTGGGAAACATTGCTTAGCTTTGCTATTGGCCTATAATTAGAGATTATACTCTTTACACCAGACTTGAAAATAGGAGTAACTGACGCCAACTTCCATCTCGAAGAGAAGACTCCACTGGTGAGGGATTTATTAAAGATAATTTGGAGGGGCTCTGAAAGAACTCCAATACAATTTTTTAAAATGAAGGGTGAAAGGCCATCGCAGTCTAGTTTTTCAGAATTGTTAAAGCTCTCAGCAGCATTGTGGCAGTCCAGCTCACTGACATACAAGCACCCAATGTTTAAAGTTGAAGCAATGGCGGAAAGCGTTACCTATTCATTCCACAGGGCATGTGGTTCAAAATTAGACGCAAAATAATTTGCAAAGAGATTAGCCACTCCGCGATCCGTCGATGCTGATACATTATTTAATGACATGGAATTAGAATTAACAAAATGCCAGAATGATTTGGGATTAATAGCTAATTTACGTTCCACATCCGCAATGTATTGGTTATATAAGAATTTGTTAAGGAATTCGAATTCACGCTTATGTTGTTTATACCGGGCGAAATCTGCCGGATTACCACCTGCTACGAACCGCTTGTAGAATTTATTTCTGAGGTTTTTATACTTTTTTAGCCCTCGTGTGTACCAGGGTAAACTATATAAATTCTGAAACCTTTTCTTGGCATGGGATCTAATGATAGCAGATATGGAGATTAAAAAACGTTCATAGCAAGTATCAACACTAGCATGCGAAAGGACCTCCACCCAATTAACACGAGAAATATCATTGCGAATTGAGTTCAAAATACTAGCATTAATATAAATTTGTGTATAGCGAGGCTTATAAGGTGCAAAAATATATGTAAGTATTGATAAAATTAGGGGCTGGTGGTGAGCATCACACTCAGATAATGGATTATCGCTGCAAACTAAATTTATATTCAAATCAGGACTTACGAAAATTAAGTCTAGAAGCTTATTTAACTTATTAAATACATTATTCATCTGGACCAGTCCCATACTGAACAGGTCATCAATGACTAAGATTTCGTGAGGCAAATGCAAATTACTGGGCACCATTGCTGAAGAGTCCACATCCTGAACCCACACCAGCGAAGAGAGGTTGAAATCGCCAAGAACACAGATATGCTGAGAATCCTCAAGATTCTGCTGAATATGGGCAATATTGTCCACATGCGCCTTATAGAGTTCAAAGCTGCTACTTGGGGGTATATACGATACCACCAGAAAGATCGTTTCGATAGGTCCAGCGAGAGACACGCAAATTTGGTCCAGTAGAGAATCATCATTCAAGAGTCGTATAGAAGCGCACCTCAAACTACGCCGAACAGCAATTAAGACGCCTCCTCCTCTAGAGCATTGCGTTTTTACCGCATCCCGATCCTTTCGGAATACTTGGTACAAGTTTGAATCAAAGAATTCATTATCAAAAAAATCCATGTTGAGCCAGGTTTCAACTAATGCAATGACATCGTGATCACCATGCGATGTGGCCAAAAAGACATCAGTAGCCTTAGTACGCATACCAGACATATTTTGAAAATATATTCCAAGGCTGGGATTATCTACAGTCAAGGAAGTCGAGGCAGGAGCACCGCCAGAGTGAAAGGAGGAGTGTACTGCAGAAAAATCCGGTGTAGAGTGAGCTAATCCTGAATCTGAATGCCAATCATTGACAACGACTTTAGAAGCTTGAAGTAGCGATGAAGCTCGAATCTTTATTGGACTGCCAATGAAATCCAAGTGTCTCGAAAGAGAGAGTCTGGAGCGTACGGGATTGACCCGCATCCAAGGCGGTGATAAGTCAGAAGAGCGCGCTACTCCTAAGAGAGCGCTGGTAGCGGGGAATCCAATCCAGATATACTGAAGTAAGGCGGCATCAGCTGTTGTTGTTGATGAACTGACCGGCCCCCAGTCAGCATTGTTTGAGGGATAGCTCCAAAGAGGAGGCGAAGGGAGAGTGCCATATCCGAAAGAAGAGATCCAACCCAATCGGCAGACGGCATCCAAAATATGCGACGAGAATCCAGCGGCGACACCAAGCACTGCGCAGCAGCAGCGCACAAAACGGACGATGAGAGGAGCAACGCCAGATGGCCTTGTTGATGTGACGAGAGCTCAGCAAGCGAGAGCGAGAGCACAACTCCGAAGAGCGCACCTAGGCGAAAAACGCCCGAGCCAAGCCATAGACGAATTTCGCAGGAAAGGGACAGCAAAAGCTCCAGCAGATGTTGTCCATGCATCCAAAATAGGCGTCGACAATCCAGCGGCGAAACGAAGTAAAGCATAGCAGCTGCGCGCAAGGCGGACGAGAAGAAGAATAACACCAGAAAGAACTGTTGATACGACGAGGGCGCTGAGAGCGAGGTAATAACGACGCACCCGCTCGCTTAGGGTCATGTACATTCGATTAGGACCCTGTTGCATGGCCTCAACGTTATTGCCTAGTTGATGCGAGGTCTCCTCTCGGGCTCTCTCGTGGAACGCGGTTCGCCCGTCACTACTGCGTTCCGCAAGGCGTTTCCCGTTCTGCAATTGGGGCACTTGGGTGTTACCGTGTTTGGCAAACCGCATTTGTAGCAAAACAGCTTCCGCTGCACTGCCTCGCACTCCAAATAAACATGCCCACTCTGCTGGCAGTTCCAACAAATCAGCAGTTTCTTCGGCGCTACCCCCGCCAAAGCTTCAACCGCGCCATCCAACTCCTGCATGGATTCCTGGTCTCCCATGGCATTGCCCCGGAGTTCTTCTACTCTGGCAACTCGCTGTTCTTGTCGGGGTCTGTGGGTCATGGGCATCCGTGCTCGCTGTCTCCCGTGATCTGGATCCAACGTTCGCTCAGCTTCCTTGCACTCGTCGTGGAGGTGTTCCAGCGTGTACACCCTGACCGAGTATATCCACTGCCTCATCGGTTCCGCCAGGTTGCACTTTGCCGTTTTGACCACCCAATCGTTGTCGACCCTTCCTCCAACAGATGCCACCAGTCGCCGGAGCGCAGTAAAATATTCCTCTAGGGACTCTCCCGGGCTCTGTTTTCGTTCTGCGATGTCTTGAATCCTATCATAGTCGCTACGGTTATCACAATAGCGACGTTGAAGTGCCTCCTTGAGATCTCTCCAGGTCCTTGGCGGTTTTGTCCTGATCTGAAGCCAATACCATTCGGATGCCTCCTCTGCGAGCAGTCGGTGGAAATCGCGTAGGAGATCTGATCATGGCATTCCGTAGTGTTCCTGCAGATGCTCGACTCTAAACAGGAAGTCCTCCGCGCTCATGGTTCCATGACTCCCTACGAATTGAAATCCCCACTTGTCCAATGGAACATAGTGCCTTGGCCGGTTTTGCGGTCGCAAATCTCCCGATCCTACAGCTCCTGCTCCTCTCCAAGAAGAATTTCCGCTCACGTTTACTGGCGGAAGGTACTCGCCTCGAGCCTGTCCTTCAAACCGCACTCTTGGTTGTTGTGGAGTCCCCAGGAATCTGGCATCGTTGGACCTATAGTGCCCGCCATCTCTCGGAGCGCTCGGATGAGGCGCGTTTTGATTTCCACTCGACGAGTGCTGATTCCTCCAGAGGTTTTCGGTAGCATTTGCCGATTGAGCCCCATTCCTTCCAAAGGGATTTTGTGACGTTGGTCTACCAATTGGATGGCTGAGAATACTTCCCAATTCCGGGTTTTGGTTTTGATCCAAGGCTTGATTTGCGTCTGCAGCTGCTTCTTCGACTGGATTTTTAGCTTCCGCCGGACTTTTGTGGACCGTCTCCTTACTGCCCGATGGATTCGTGGCTCTTTGTGTTGCCGTAGATGACCCGGATGACTTGGACGTCTCCGAACTTCCATCTCTGAGATCCAATCGCCTCATGATCTCGGCAAATCCCGTCTGCATGCACCGATCGATCCTGACATCCACGAGCTGCTGCATATCCACCCTTAGTTGCTCTTGGGATGTTGGGTTTAAGGCTTGTAGCTCCCTCCTGTTGAATGAGCCGTATGCCTCAGCGTTCTCCTGGCTATACTGCTCTTGGATAGGGTCGAGAATGATATGGGAATATGTGCCATATGGAGTGGAAGCCTGATCGAGATTTAGGGTCCTCGGGTTGGAACCCCTTCGCTGTGCTCCAAACAGATCCCTGTCCCTAGCTAACTCTTGCCTCTCCGAATCCCTCTCCTCTTCTTGGCCCACAGTTTGTCCCTCTTCCTCCTGCATGGTTGACATTCCCGGACCACCCATATGTTTTTAAGTAAATAAATAAATAATAATAAATAAACAAATAAAAACTAGAAAAAAAATCAAAAACACAAAATATTCTAACAACAAAAAATATAAAATTCCAGAACAAATAATTTGACGGTATTCCACCCAAACTCTTTCTAATTATTTATTTCTTTGAAGGTAGAAGGAAGAAGTTCACCCAGCGTTAGTCAAAGTGTGTGATTGTTCACGTGCTGCGGATATACGTACATGTAAGACACCTAAACAAAACAAACATTGTCATTTGGCACTGTCGACTATTCTAAACATCATATATTATGATGTTTGATAGTCAAGTATCAAATACACAATTTTACTTAAAACTAATTATTTTGTCTTTCCATTAGGTGTCATCGCCAAGGAGAAACTATGCGGATACCACTCTCTCCTACCCCGGAGCAAAGGTTACCGGCACTTCGTCTGGTCGCTGCACAATGTTCGCTAAACTGCTGAACTTGGTCGCCAGACGATCTCCTGCTTTACACCCGGAAACACAAATAATTAGTACTATCCTCATTTTAATTTATTTAGATTCAAAACAAATAATTTTAAACCCTTATTTATCCCCCTCTGTTTATCCAAACCAAAAAAAAAATCCGCTAACGAGCTGCAATGTAATTAAATTGTATTCTTATTAATTGTAAGTCCGTTATTTTCAGTCCGATGTCCACACCAAAATTCCGCAAACTACCACATTTTAATGGGCAAGTGTCGAATTTGGCCATGTTCCTTGTTCCCGGTCGCTATGTGTTACAGACTCTTAGCTGAACACAGTCGCCGGTTCCTCCTCCGATTCTGTCCGATGTTTACTAAACCTAATTAAGACCTAACAAATACAACAACAAAAAAAAACTATCTTAAAGTAGATCACAGTTTAATATCACAGATTTCGGATTTTATATTGCACGTGGATTGCGCAAGTCAATTTATTAGGCTTGGCCTTATATTTGACGACATCAACCCGACCTGTTCAAACAAAATCCTTTTCTCATGACATTAATCTATGATCCCTTATTATTATAATTTTGGTCCTAGGATCACAAATCTGGCCCAGGGACCTCTCGAGCGATCCCTACTCCCTATCCCCGATCCTAGGAGCAAAATTGTACCCATTTCTATCGTCCTTATGGAGGAAATAGTGTTGTTTTCAAATTGGGCGCCATGGCTGTTATGACCATCACTGGTCCTGCGCGTGCAGCTATCGCTCGGGCCATGTCTCGGCTAGCTTTGGTTCGGGTCGTGGGTTACATAGCCCGGCCCCTGACACGCGTAACAGACAAAAAAAAACATAGAATCGACACTGACGAGGACTCTACGTTTGACAACACTATCTGCTGCACAATTTAAACTGGCAAAACAAAACGTTCGAAACCTAACGACATTCTTCTAAGAAACCTACATACATATATCTCCGCAGTCACGTTTCGCGACTCCTGATGACTTGGAGCCCTTCTGCATTTCCCTGCCCGACCGTTACAGTCTGCTTGCAGATTATTATTCTATTGCAGCTGCCCTTTCTCTACCACTACAAACACATCTCTACCCTAACACTCAGGATCCCTTCCCTCCTTCTTTTCCAAAATTACTCCATTTCTATTTCTTTCTTTTTTCCGTAATTGATTTATTATTTAATAACATTTAAACTTTTAAGAACTACTTTTTCTACTTTGTCTTCAGCCAATGGTAAGCCCAACCTTAAAATTATTAATAAATAAATCACATAAAATTTTAAGCATTTTAACTTTCCCCACGATATTTTTCTGTTTACAGTTCTGAGTCCTACCTGATGAGCGCTCAACAAGGGGGGGGGGGGGGGAACCAAAGATTTATAGAGGATATTTTCAGAATTTTTGTACTCAAAAATAAATTTTAGGACCGGGCCCACTCACAACGGAATCATAATATATATATATATAACGCTGATAAACAAATAAATAAATATTGTGAAATAAATAGGTAAATACGGATAAATAAATAAATAAATGTGGATAAATAAATAAATAAATATGGATTAAAAATATCGAAATAACGATGGATATAAATAAATAAAAATAAGCCAATGAAATAAATAAATAAATAAAATGGAATAATAAATAACAAAGATTTTTAACCCATCCAAAAAAAACTAAACAGATTAAAAACTATAAAAAAAACTAGCTGAAGCCTTTGGTGGCTCCCGGTGCCGCCACTACGGAGGCGTGTCGGTCTTCCCGGCGACAAAAGAAAATTTTCCGCAAGTTACTGGCGGCTGTGGCTGCGGCTGCGTGCTTGGACAGTGCCGTCCAAAAAGAATGGGTCCGCCGGCTTCCAAAAAAATGTGGCCTGACCTTCCGCAACTCCCGCAAGCACCGCCAAAAAAATTACAGCTTGCTTCTCGGCCAGCAATCACCACACAATTTAATTTTGTTTATTTGAGAATGAGGGATGACTATGGTTATTCCTTGGCAGCCATTAAAACATGTGTCTGGGCTCGCAAAAAAAAATGGCGCCAGACTCTACCGATAGTTTGGACCTGCCACCCTCCGCCTATCGATAGGTCTGTCGCCACCCGGTATTTCGGACATAACAGGTTGCACGAATTTTCTGACACTCGTCAGTCCTTGAAAGGTTGACATCACCTTCGGCGAGTAAACCCAACTTGCGCAACAATTTATAGTCCTGACCGTGTGAGATCATATGTTGCCCAAAAACCACTTGGAAAGGAAGAAAATCGAAGAAAATCGAAAATCTCTTCGAGAGCAGACGTGCATTTTTTGCCTCCGCAATTAAAACGAAATAACTACCGAAAAACACGTCAAGAACTAATCAATCTGAACGTGATTTAAGATTCGTGCCACAGCAATAACATCCTAAAGGAAAACTGCCACAAAATAACTTAATAACAATAAACAAACATAAAATAATATCTGCCAAACTTTTGTTTATTCGCGAGAGCCGTTCGACCTTTGGATCCTCCAATTCCTCTTGCCTTTCCATTTGCAGAGAGAGCGGTCAGTGTTACAAGAGCATCATCGATCGCTTTGCATTGTTTTTGTTTATTGTTTTGCTGAAAGTAACGGTAACGGAACAGCCAAAGCGGATTAGGACTGGACTTGAAGGCTGGTCGCATTTCGGATGCTCTTTCACCGCAGCTGATCGAAATAATCAATCAGCGATTTGAAGAACAGGCGAAACATATCAGCTGCAGTGTAAGAGAACACTTGATCGAGCTTATTAATCAGCGCTTTGATGAACAAGCCAAACAGATGAAGGAATCTGAGGAACGATTCTTACGCGAGATGGAAAAAAAGTTTGAGTCTAAGCTTAACAACCTCACTGAGGAATGCAATATGCTGGGCCAAAGAGTAGAAGAGCTTGAACAGAAAAACAAAAAATTAAATGCGCTTTACGACAAGATAGAGGAGCTAGAAGCGAAAGTTCAAGCCAAAGCCGCTGCAGATGCAGAAGCAAGCATTGCAAACGATGTTAGGGTACATGGAGTGCCCATCGTGGAAAATGAGAACCTGAAGACTCTCTTAAATAGCCTATTTTACTCTTTAGGTCTTACCCACCACCGAAAATTAAAGAAATTTTTTGTGTTAAGGTGCGGGAACATTCTGGGAACAATGTTATTGATCCCGTCATCATAATAAAGTTCGAAACCAGGCGGGACAAAATAATGCTGCTGAAAAGGGCTGGAGAGCATAGACGACAGACCAAGCAACCACTGAGCTTGGAACTGTTTGGCATCCAGGCCCCAACTCCATTCTACATCAACGAGCAGCTGACCAAGAGCAACTATAATATTTTTAAAGAGGCAATGAAGATGAAGAAGCATAAAGTGCTGTCAGCTGTCTACACCCGGCAAGCTCTTGTCTACGCTCGACAGAGTCTAGGCTCGGATTTCGTCTGCTTAAAGAGTATGGAGGATCTGGCTGCTCTTCAGAAGCCGAATCATGTTACTGCGACTGAGGCGGGAAGTAATAATTTTCGTTAGATGGTTAGAATTAATACTCTTACTCTACATTAAGTTCAATTTTATCTATATTATCCATATTCTAGGTTTATTGTCTTTTAGGAATCTCACTCTCTCTAAATTTTCTCATCTATATATTAATAGGCTAAGCCTTTTTTAGTAATCCCTTTTTCCCCTACTTCCCGTTAACCGATTTTGAAACGGAATATACCATTCGATTCGTATTAATTTGTAGATGTGCAGAATATGAAAAAAAATTGAATTTGACAATGTTACCTGTTAAGTGCAGGTAAACGAGAAATACGTATATGAAGCATACGAAACGGAAACAACAACAATTTAACGAAGCAAGCATTGGAAATCTTTTCCGTTCTATTGCGATAAATCAAAAGTTGTTCAAATTTAAGCAGAAAAACTGGAGAAAATTGGTGAGTTTGGCAAAAGTGAATTGTGAATCCAAAGAACGTGGTTATTTTGAAAAGATAATTTCAGAATTGCGATTGTTCAAGTTATTCGTTATTCACATCGTAGAAGCGTCAGTCTAAAGGTTGTTTCGGTGAGTGTCTTTCATTCTATCACATCGATTAATTGTGGTTTTCAATTGAAGAATTTAGAATTTCGAACGCGTTATGCCTCGCCACCGAACATTAACAGGGGAGGGGGAGGAGAGCCGTTAGACAAAGCGTTGCTTCTCACCGCAATGTAATTAATCCAGATATTACTTATGATGATGATGAAGTTCCTTTCGATGAATTGAATGATAGTTACAAAGTTGCATTAAACGTTATTCCGCGTAATTTCGATAGTTATTCACTCGGTCGACTCGAATTATATTGTAGATTTTGCAATGCGAGACATTTTGCATGTGAAATAACGTCAAATTACAGAACCGCATTCACACTCTGTTGTCACAAGGGCAAAGTCGACATTCCATTATTGACACAAAATGAGTATTTCATTTTAATTCTTGATTGGATGTTACTGCACATAATCAGGGAATGTTTCAAATCTTCTTTCATTCAAAATAAAATGTTTCATTTGAAATAGAGCATCGTTTGTTTGCATTATGAAAAGACGTCGACAGTTGGTAGAGTGGGGGATTTTCCCCCACTGGGCGATCCTAGTATTTTCTTATTACTTACTCTAGCAATGCATAGATTATCACTTTTTATAAAACCGAAAACGGCGTGTGTTGTTCTAATTGTCTTTATTGTTGACAATGGATGATAATACATGGTCATCGAGTGCGAGCAGCTATGCAATGATAAGAATCCTTGGCAATCAAGGAACTGGTCTACGCATATGCCACATCAACGCTCAAAGTCTTACGAAAAAAATTGAAGAGTTTAGGTACTTATTTGTAAAATCTAATATTGATGTTATTTGTTTGTCTGAAACATGGTTTTCGTCTCATGTTAGTGATTCGTTAGTAGAATGTGATGGCTATAATCTATTTCGATCTGATCGAGAAAGTCACGGTGGTGGAGTAGCCATGTATGTCAGTAAACGTCTAAATGCAAAATGTATATGTAAACATCCTAGTGATAGTGCTGTCGAATGGATTTTTGTTCAAATTTCAAATGCAATGTATTCCTCCAAAATGTTAATAGGCTGTGTTTACAGACCACATCGATATATAGACTATCAAAACCTAATTGACTTATTGTTTACTCTCTCACTTGACTATACGGACGTAATTTTAGCCGGGGATTTTAACAGCAATATTCTCAGAGAGAATAAACTATCAGATGACATTGAATCCACTGGCTTAAAGTTAGTTAATTCCTCTGAGCCCACCCACTTTTCGTCTCAGTGTGATACCTTACTTGACTTGTTTTCGTTAACCACTGTGATAAAGTCTCTAAGTATAGTCAACTACCGATGCCAATGTTCTCAAAACATGACTTAATTTACCTGACGTATAATTTTCGTACAATCTTGACCGAACAAACAATAGTATATAGGGACTTTAAACATATTGACTACGCCTTGTTAAGTGCTGACATTAATACATGTGACTGGGACTCTATCTATGACTTTCCAAATATCGAATCACAACTGACTGTCCTACATAATAATATAACGTATTTATATAATAAATCAGTTCCACTTGTGACGAAAATTCTTAAGCCACGGGGAAACTCGTGGTTTAATTTGGAAATCAAAAGATTAATAAATAAGCGTGACGTTGCATTTAGAAAATGGAAACGATATAGAACAAATCAGCATGCTGAACAGCATAGGTTACTAAAGAAAACTGTGATAAAATTAATTAACTTAGAGAAACGAAAATATTTTTATAATAAATTTAACGAGGCTACATCCAATAAGCAAAATGGGTCTACATAAAAGACCTGGGTATTGGAAAATCCAAAGCTGGACCAACCAGTCAGGTTGATCCGGAGGAACTAAATATAACTTTTTAGACTGCAAAGTACCTGAGGTGACCGAGGCTGACTATGTTGAGCACATACCAACAAATATCGATAGAAACTGTGATAATAGCTTTAGTTTTTCGTGTGTATCTGAATGTGACGTAATTGAATCAATGTTAAAAATTAAATCAAACGCTACTGGAGTCGACGACATGAACCCAAAATTCATCAAGCTGTTATTGCCGAAAATATTGCCTTATATAACTTTTATTTATAATACAGCCTTAACTAAATCCATATTTCCTGACTCCTGGAAACTAGCAAAAATAATTCCGATCCCTAAAAATGCTAAAGACTACAGGCCAATCTCCATTTTACCATATTTTTCTAAAGTGTTAGAGCGACTTATGGCTGATCAAATGTTAAGTTACTTGACAGCACATAAAATCTTGACTGATAAGCAGTCGGGCTTCCGTGTGGGCAGAAGTTGCACAACAGCAATAATTGACATTGTAGAAGGCATTAGGGAAAAATTGGATAGCGGCAATATAACATTCTTGACACTTTTGGACTACAGTAAAGCTTTTGACACGGTTAACCACGATATTCTGTGTCTTAAGCCAAGTCGTCTATGTCACTTTTCATGTACAGCTACACGACTAATTTCATCATACTTGAGTAATCGAAAGCAGTCAGTCTCCGTAAATAATGTATGTTCGTCTTTTCTCAGTGTCAAACGTGGAGTCCCTCAAGGATCCGTTCTTGGGCCACTTCTTTTCTCAGTATATGTTAATGATCTTCCTAATATATTGTCGAATTGTGAAATACACATGTATGCTGATGACGTCCAAATGTATGTTAGTCGTCCTATATGTAGTATAGATGAGTGTATTCGTGTTTGTAACAGTGAACTGGAAATAGTTAGCCGGTGGGCAAAAATTAATGGATTAGGTTTAAATCCGAAGAAATCAAAATGTATAGTTATAGGTAAAAAGGCGCTTAACACAGACGATTTACAAAGATTAGCTATTGAAAATACTCCTATAGACTATGTAAAAGGAGCATGCAACTTAGGTTTTAGTTTTAATCAAACTTTGACATGGGATGACCACATAAATAAAGATGTCGGTAAAATGTATGGAGTCCTTAGAAGCTTATACCTGTCTAAGAACTTTTTACCAATCAAAATGAAGCAGACGATTGCAATAATGTACCTGACACCAGTGCTTTTTTATGGGATCGAAGTGTTCAGCGACTGCAACTTCGCCAGCCAACGCAAGCTTCAAGTTGCTTTTAATAATGTGGCGCGATATATTTATAATAGACGTAGGAATGACCACATCTCTGATGATTCCATAAAAATATTTGACATGCAACTCAAGTCTTGGACAAACCTTAAGGTCCTAATATTATTACATAAAATAGTCTACACTAAAGAGCCAACCTATCTATACCAAAACTGAAATTTAGTACATCAAGAAGGACTAGCAATATTATTAATTTTAAATTTAAATATTTAAGTTCAAAGAGGCAATTCTTTGTATACGCTGTTCGCATTTGGAACCAACTTCCCCATGCCATCAAGGCAGTTAGCAGCACAACGCATTTTAAAATCGCACTCCAAAAATATCTGCGCATTGCATAAAACATAAAATTTTAAAAATAATAAACTTTGGAAGGTTTTAATATAAGAGAGGGATGAGAGAGAAAGGGTGAGATACCTAAATGACATTTATAAATAAGAAATTAAGCAAAAACATTAAATTTCAACTATATATAAAAACTTTCAAAATTTACTTAAAACTATTTAATTCAATGTTCAATGTTTGGCTTTTAAAAACATGTTAGTACTTAAGGTAAATTTATTAGTATATATGTATGTAAGTTTAACTAAATGTATATCTTTTAATTTTCTTTTCTTAACTGTTGTGACTAGTGCCATAATTTATAAGTATGCAACATGCTTGTCGCGCTAGGAAGATAAATAAATAAATAAAACATAAAACATAAAAAAAGGTGATACACCGATAGACTGATGGAGGAAGTTGCGAATTAATGGTGCTGAGGAAAACATCCCATTCACGCTGGTCCGAGCGGATGTAAGCTCTCAAAGCCGCGTTGATTGAACGGTTGACCCTCTCCGCTGCGTTGGACTGCGGAGCATAGGCACCTGTGAACATGTGGCGCACGCCATATTTCGAAAGGAAGTCGGAGAAGTCACGGCTTTTAACTTGAACGGTGAACTTTTTCACTGGCTTTTGAAAAGTGAGTTTTGAAAAGTGATCCAGGATAATCAATATGGAATGCATAGGATGCTTTGTAGTGAGGCACGTTTCGCAGTTGCGTATGTAGTCCCGCACGTTGATTACCATGTTTGGCCAGTAAAAGCGGCGGCGAATGCGCTCTAGGCATTTGGTCATTCCACAATGCGCAGATGATGGTTGGTCATGGGCGGCATACGCTTTGGCGTAATGACTCGGGTACGAACAATTTCCAGCAATCGTCTGGTGAAGTGTCAATAGTATTGGGAAATGCTGCTCGGTGATAGATGAAGTCGTCGACTACTTGGAAATCAGGTAGCTGTGAGGAAGAGAATTTGTTCCGGAGTGCAGAATATTCTTCCGATTGGAAAGCATCTGATGCGAGATCTATTTCAGGGTGAACTTCAAAATTCAGCGCAGCAACTTCAGCGTCCTCGAAAGCACGGGATAGAGCATCCGCCACGACATTTTCACATCCTTTACGATGCTCGATTTCAAAGGAGTAACCCTGAAGTTTGATAGCCCATCTGGCCAGTCTACCGCTTAAATCAGATTGATTCATGAGCCAACGCAAGCTGGAATGGTCAGTAACTACTTTGAAAGAATGTCCGTCAATATACATCCTGAACTTTTTGATGGCCAAGACTACAGCCATGCATTCAAGTTCTGTAACTGTTTAGTTACGTTGGGCTTTGTTAAGTTTTTTGGACACGAACGCTATTGGTCGTTCGCAACCAGATTGGTCACATTGGGCCAGAACTGCACCAACACCATGTAGTGAGGCATCGCACTTCAGAATGAACGGTTTCTCATAATCGAGGTGAACGAGACATGGGGCAGAACATAACTTGGCTTTGATGTTCTCATGTTTATTCCATTGAAAGTCTTTGCGGAAAAGTTCGAAATGAAACGCTGGTACCAACCAGTCATACCAAGAAATCTTCTCAGCTCTTACTGAGTTTTTGGTATCGGGAATTCACTGACAGCGCTTATCTTGATTAATCCAATCACTTGTAGTGTTTCTTCTCCAACCAAATATCCCAAGTAATCTACCCGTTTCAGACAGAACTGACTTTTCTGGGCGTTAATTGTCAATCCTGCTTTTCTCAGCTGAGTGGCTACCTCAGAAAGATCTAGAAGATGGTCTTCAAAGCTGTTTGACAACACCAAAAGGTCATCAAGGTAGACTAGCACATGCGACTTCAGCTGATACGGTATTACAAGGTCCATTAGACGGCACATGGTTTGCGGTGCGTTGGTCAAACCAAATGGCATCCTTTTGAATTGGTACAGCGGACGGTTCGGTACCGTGAACGCTGTCTTTGCACGGGACTCTTGATCTAGGAAGATTTGACAAAACGCATCCTTGAGATCTTAGAATCTTAGATTTTAGAAATGCAATGCACTGGCGGGAGACGACTAAGCAGACCTTCCATAATAAGAATCGGATTAGCATCCTTAACGGTAAATGCATTAAGTTTCCTCGTATCGAGACAGAAACGAACCTTTCCACGTTTGACGTGCAAGGTAACCGGAGAAGACCAAGGCGATGATGGTGCCTCTTTTATGACGTCCATTTCAATCATGCGATCGATTTCGACACACAAAATCTTTTTCTTAGCTGGCGATAAAGGATAAAACCTTTGTTTGATTGGTTTCGCGGTAGATGTGTCAATGTTGTGTTCTATCAATCTGATCAAACCTAGGCCCTCACTTTCGAATGATGGAAAGAAGTCGATTACCTTTTTCAGCTTTGATTTCTGTGCGTTGGATAAACAGATGTGTAAGGGACCGTCCTCGGGTATGCATTCAATTTCGTTAACTGAAAACGAATGTTGGATGGAAATTCCAAAGGTTTCCCAGAAATCCATGCCGCATATGACGCTGTGTTGAATAGAGGGTATTAAGAATTCAAATTCTGAATCTATAGAGATTGTGCCAGCCACGGATTGTGTTTGGCCGTCTGCAGTACGGACTACGCTTTTGAATTTGTTATACAGTTTGTTAGATATTATTTGTTGGGCAAGCTTTCCACCAGTGACACTTTTGTTGGCTCCACGGTCTAAGAGAGCTGAATATTCGAGGCCGAATACCTGCACCATTGTGAAAGACCGGATGTCATTCTTTTTGTGGATGATTGACGAGATAATGCAACAATTAAAAGCTCGTTTGCGCATTCAGAATTTACGAATACGCAAGGCAGAACGACGTTTGTAAGCGAAGATAGAATTGACACTAACAGGTTTAAGCCTTCGCTTAAGATACTCTTGCAAGCACACGTGATATGGATTGAACGCTTTAGTAGTCGGTACATCAGGTTTGGGAGTAGACAAATCAGGTAAATTATCCGTTGCCGCAGCATCCGGAGTACTTAGAATATCCGAGGCTAACGGCGGACATTCATTTTGCGAATGTCCTGCTTGAAGTTTTCCGACACCGGTTTACATGTTGCACAATTTGGTTTATATACATCGGGTATGCCGCAACCGTAACAGAAAATACGGCGAGGTTTTAGACAATCATGGTACCTGTGACCTGTTTCATCACATATCCAACATATGAATTTATCTGCAGGCTTAATTGCGCAGACTTCGCCCTCAATATCGGCTTCGTCCTCGGACTGATCTTCAGGATTGTATTCGTGAAGAATTGTGTTGACAAACCGTTTGGTTGTTACATTAGGGCGTTGAATTGTCTTCGATCGAGTGCTACGATAAAATTCTTCGTGGCGGTGACACGCCTTACGCAAAGCTTCCAAAGAAGGGGTGTCAACATGCAGAAACTCAAGTTTCAAGTCTGGCTTAAAATTGTGGCGCACTTCGCTGGCTAGCTCACTATCATGCATGGGCTCTCGGAGGGAATTAGCTATGATAAGCATTGCGTCAAGACAGTCATCAAAACTTTCGTTTGAACCCTGCTTAAGACGACGCATGGCACTTTTTATTTCACGGTCTGATCTCTGATCTGAGTATCTCTCCTTTAAACGTCTGCATAATACATGCCAGCTCATGTCATTTACCAGCCTATGAACACGCCAGTAAAAAGATAGAGCATGACCTGCAAATAGCAAATTTGCAAACTGCGACAACAAATCGAAATTTCCGTTTAGGCTTTGTGTAGTGAGACAGTTTACACGGTTTATAAAATCCTCAACTGCGATGTCGTCAGCTGACCCGCTGAATTTGATTCGCCAGTTGAAAATCACATTTGAAATTCTGTCAGGACGATCCGAAGAAAGATCGCTGCGATCGCTTCGCACATCCGGAGAGTTCCTAACTCGCTGACTGTTTTGACCTTGATTGTTCCTAACTCGCTGACTGTTTTGACCTTGATAGTTCTGGAAATCGACTTGTCCTGAATTGTTACGGGATTCGTGCTGCGAATTGTTATCCACAAACGTAGACCTATTCAATTGGCTAAACATCTGAGTCATTTTTTCTGTGATTGTATCTGTCATGGTTACTTGAAATATTTTTCTGGTTCTCCAACATGCTTTTTTGAAATGCTCGCATTTGATTCGCAAGACTTTGCTGATCTGGGTCTTCGGTTGTATCTGAGTCATTCGTTTGCCTATTGTCTTGATGGGGATTCGAGTTGCCATTCTGAGAGACATAACATTGATAACATTGCTCTGATTATCGGGGTTACGGGACATAGATCTGGTCATCATTCGATTTTGCATACCGGAATTCGGATAAGATACCGTCTGGGACTCAGAACATGGTTGAAAATACGTTGGACAAGTGTTGTTATCCTGCAGCCAGTTTTGTAGACAAGCCTTATGAAAGCAAGCAGTTTCAATTAAATCCAATTCGAAGACTACTCCATTGCAGACGGTGCACGTCACTGAGTCATCATCACCTAGAGAAACTAGGTTCTCGTTGCTGTGCCTAACCGACATTTTTAAACGATTTAAAACCTAACTAAACAACTAACTAAACTCAAAAACTTAAAAAGAGAAATGGAAGCTATACGATATGCGATAGAAAAATACGATAAGCGATAGAAATATACGATATGCGATTAAGGTGTACGATAATCATTTAACAATGACAAGACGAGAAAGATCCTTAAAAAATACGGAATGCGATAGTATCATAAAAATAAGAGGAGCTTATCCTGAGGAGTAATGCAGCAGCAGGTTGATTTTTGTTTGATAGGTACTAATTATTAACTGAAAATGTTTGGCGCTGAAGAAATGTATGGTTCCGTTACTGAACCGCTGCATGCGGCCCCTGCTCCTTGCTGTGCGCAGAGGACTGCAAAACTTCCGTCAATTCCGAGAATTCGTACGTGTCTCTGGTCACTGCTGTCTTCTGGGAATTGCGATTAGATTCCTTCAAAATATCGTCGAATTATCTTACCACCTATATTGGGAGTGATAACTGGTACTGGTCAACCAAAATTCCAAGAATTTCACAAGCGGAAGGTGTATGCGAACGGGTTTGAAAATTATAGCGCTTTATGCAGGGAACGAACCGATCTCGGGAGAAGCTTGCGACAAAGAGGCGGAAATCATGGCGTCTAGAGTGGATGTAAGATGCACAAAATCCCAAAACGGTATTTTTTGGTATTCGAGCGAGGATCGGATCTTTGCTACTAAAGGGTTGCATCTGGGCTATTTATGTTAATTACCATGGGTTGTCCAAACTAGGAATGCCAACTTAGCCGAATATACTGACTCCCACAAATGTTCCATATATATATGCTTAATTCTACTTAACTTTTCCAACAAATTAACTCCGGATCGAGAGCTCTCAACGATGGAATAACCGAGGGTGAGACAACGGGACCTTTTGCCCAACATTGTCTGATATATATATATATATATATATATATCCTTGAGAGCTCTCGATCCGGAGTTTATATATATATATTTTCTATATATATAAAAATGGATTGCTGTTCGTTAGTCTCGCTAAAGCTCGAGAACGGCTGGACCGATTTGGCTAATTTTGGTCTTGAATTATTCGTGAAAGTCCAGAGAAGGTTTGAAAGTAAAAAAAAAATATGAGTATGCAGCCAACAGCCATTTTCTTTTTCACATATATAACAAAAACGGCTGCTTTGATATTATTGTCAGGTAATTTTCGTCGAACATTTCCTGTCGTTTGTATAAATGGTGAGTCTAGAACGTTTAAAGTTTACTATATATATGTGTGTGTACTTTTCTCATTTTCTCAAGACCAAGACGAGCAAATATAGGATGGCGAACGCGTATTACAAATGGGGTATTACAAAGACGATCACGGAGTGTGGTAGTGATTCTTTGAGGTAGTGACTTTTCAAGTTTTGTGGTTTTTTCACTTTTGTGAAAGTGAAGCTTTACTACTTTGTTAATTACAATTTACGATGCCGAGAAAAAAACGACCTGACTTAGGTCACCGCAGTCAAACAAATGTGCGAAGAGCTACCACATCTGCTAACCGCACTGATGACCAGAGAGTGACAGATCAAGAAAATAGTCGTATTGCTATGCCAGAATTGCGTTCTTCAATGAGTGACAATGGAGTAGATAGGCTTAGAATGCAACGAGTTCGTGCACATCAAACCCAACAACAGCGAGCACGACATAATGAAATTGAGCGATTCCGTCGACGCAATGCCCCTGTGATTCTGGAACGAGCTGCATTCCACTATGATCCGGCAATAGATTATTGTGCCGACAAATAGGTAACAATTGGGGAAATGACAATAATTTGTAAATATTGTAAGGCGTTAAAATACAGTGGCGAATCTACTGGATTATGTTGTGCTGGAGGCAAAGTTAAATTGCCACAATTGGTCCCACCACCAGATCCTTTACGCTCTTTAGTTTCTGGAATTGGAAATGATTCTAAGCACTTCTTGGCCAATATTCAGAAATATAACAGCTGTTTCCAGATGACATCGTTTGGCGCTACACATATTATACAAGACAATTTCATGCCCATTTTCAAGGTATTAAAGTACACACTGTCGCTCATCTAATTAGGTTCAATATTGTTTCAACAAATATCTCGAAAACCAGCCTGTCCGTTTCAGTGGATGCCCTAAAAATGCCTCCCGTTGTATTTTTTCCATAGCAGGACTCGACCCGCATGAGATTACATTTAAAATTTTAGTTTTTTCCACCTTTTTTAATTATTTGGTAATGGTTTAACCCACAGTTTGAAAAAGCTTCGATTTCCCATTTTCTCCATCCCTTAAAGGCTACCACTATACCTTTTTGGCTTTAATTTAAAAACCAAAATATTTTTGGTGGGGCCATGATTCTCTTGTCAGGTGATTTTCGTCAGACTCTTCCAGTTATTCCCCGATCAACTGTTGCCGATGAACTAAACGCCTGCCTAAAATCATCAAATTTGTGGCGGTACGTAAAAACACTCCAATTAACAACTAACATGCGAGTGTTTTTGCAACAAGAAGAAACTGCAAATGCGTTTGCGAAGCAGTTGTTAGATATTGGAAACATTGAAGTCGCAGCGGAGCCCTCAACCGGACTCATCAAAATACCCACAGATTTCTGTCACATCATAGACTCAAAAGAGGAGCTCATTCAGCGTGTTTTCCCAGATATAGCGCATCAATTCAACAATCATAATTGGCTGGGTGAACGAGCAATATTAGCGGCGAAAAATAAAGATGTCGAGAATCTTAATGCGACAATTCAGAATTTTCTTCCGGGACAGTTGGTTTCCTTCAAATCAGTCGACACCGTCATAAACCAGGATGACGTAGTCAACTATCCCACGGAGTTTTTAAATTCACTGGAATTGCCTGGATTACCACCTCACAATTTGTAGTTAAGAGTAGGCTCAGTTGTCATCATGCTGCGTAACATTAACCAACCTCGACTGTGCAATGGAACAAGATTGGCTGTGAAAAAGTTAATGAATAACGTCATTGAGGCAACAATCATAAAGGGGATATATAGAAAGGAGAGGATGTCTTGATTCCGCGTATACCAATGATTCCAACGGATCTACCATTTAATTTCAAGCGTTTGCAATTTCCAATACGTCTGGCCTTCGCTATGACCATAAATAAATCACAAGGCCAGTCGTTGAAAGTTTGCGGAATCAACTTGGAGTTTCCCTGTTTCGCGAATGGACAATTATACGTCGCGTGTTCGCGCGTCGGAAAGCCGTCGTCTTTGTTTATATATGCACCACAAAATCGAACAAAAAACATAGTTTATCAAAAAGCTTTAAATTGATTAACAGACTGAAACATAACTGTGTGTGTCTGTCAATATCAAATTAAAACCTTATAAATAAGCATAAATATACTATTGTTTTTTCGATAATTCTAAGTTGTACGAGAATGTTTATTTTTGTGCGTGATAGGTTCACCAATAGTCAATTGCTTGGTTGCGCTAATACAGGATTATTATTTTTTCAAATAGCGGACAGCCCAGCAAAGCGGGCGGGTACGTCTATATATATATATATATATGATCGTGCCCCATAATATTACACACACCATACATAATACAATGTTAGCTTTCAAAGATACACTTACATACATAAGTACAGGAGGTCTGTAATGTGAACTTAAACCAACAAAAATGGATTGGTAGTAACCAGAGATCTGCAACGGGTATGATTAAATCATCTCGATCACCATGCAAAAATATTCGCTCAATTCAACTCACTTCGCTCAGGCGAAATATGATCGTTCATGATGCATACCATTTTGACAGTAGTCTGACTAAGGAACTGATATCCAATAGTAAATGGGATATCAGCAGAGTTACAGCGGTGTCCACCGGTCATTGGGCGATCGGAACGCACGCAATGAAGGTGGCGCTGCCATACTATGCAAACTGTAGAAGCTGAAAAGACACAACGGCACAGGAGACAACAGAGCATCTGCTCTGCAAGTGTCTAGCACTAAACAGGATCAGAGCACGTCACTTCGGTGTCTACCAGCTAGAATCGCTGAAAGAGGTAGGAAAGCTGAAGATTACAGAAATCCTAGGGATCCTGAACTATTCAGGGTGGTACTGAAGACGACGCAGATAGCATTAACAAACAGAGGGTGTGGAACAAAAAGGAGCACGGATCTACTTGGAAGCTCTAGCAAGGGCCAACCACTTACCTACCAACTAACAAATTTACTTCTTAAATAATTCTTTTCTGACTCCACCTCGCATCTGCCAAAAAATTTTCCCACCAGGCAACAAAAACTTTTATTTTAGTTGCTAGTGATGTAGTACTATGGGTGGATCGAAACAATCTGATCGAAATACTTATAAAATAAAAGATGGGCATTAATGTTATTCAAGAAGTGTAAAATTAGGTTTTAATAAATAAAGCTGTTTACTTTCATTAGCTGAATGGTACTTTTACCATTTGAAAAAGGTATCAAAATAATAAAGACCCCTGATTTGCAATTGTTTAAGGAGTGGAAGAGTTTTTGGACCGATTAATAAATAATGTATGCCTTAATTTGGCTTCAAAACAAACAATTTAAAATATAAGACATTTAAAAACTCTTTTCACTTAAGAAAACTTCCAAGTCAGCTGTGTGAGCAGTAAAAACGATTAAATATTCCAATAACAAAACGATGACAAAGTGTGACAACGAAAACGTAAGTTTATGGCCGGTAATACAGTTTGAGCAGTACAACTGTATCTAAAAAACTGTTAAACATTTAAGAATATTAAGAATAACCATTGTAATACTCTACCTTATTATACCCTAATACTCTACGAAAAAAGAGCTTTTCATAAGATCACAGAATTTTCCCTCCCAAACCCAGTAAAATATTTAATCGTTTAACACATATTCTTTTATCACAAAAGTCTGTGTTTTTTTAATATATTTTGCATCACTTCAAAACATTGATATCCTTCTCACAAGTTCTGTAAGCAACACCAATTCCAAACCCAGCTCCAAGCCATGCAGGCCACGAACGCCGCCTAAAAAATAAGAGAGACACCGCAGATCCAATAAGAAGCCCTCCACCTGAAAGAGTCAATAATAGTTTTTTTTTGTATTTTTTTTTTTTACAGAAAGTTTAGAGATAAAAACTTAAACTTAACGATGTTCAATATGAACATAGATACATACAAATACAGGCTTATGTACATAGAAAACAATAAGTAGGGAAACTACAGTCGAGTGTAAGCGACTGTGATATGTGGGTTTAATTAAGGCCCCATTTCTGCTAGAGTTGCATTTTCCAATTCCTGTTTTTTTCCTGTGTTTAAGGTATAGAAATCTAGTGGTGACAAAAGTATTTATTTAAGTCTCTTTTGCCATTGATGTGTGTTTTGCCCAACTACACCCACAAGCCAGCTGATTTTTGAACAAGTGAAATTATTTTGACGCTGGCGAAACAGATACATATTTAACAAATTAATAATATTCTCCATTTTGTTAAACTAATTAGAATTTCATACGTATTTAGTTTAGCAATCTGTGGATTGAACTGGCTATTGCACTTCTCACTTCTCCGAGTTCGCCTCATCGTCATGTCCTAACGGAACCGGTGCACAGTGGGCGAAACGGCCCATCTAGCGGCATTTAATCCATAGCTGTTAGGAAAAATTTGTTATTGCTAAATTGGTTTGACTTTAATAAAAACCTTAACAAATTTTTTTTTTTTTTGTCTTTACAAGTTTAATTTTTTGTGAAAGTTGAAATTTTTTATCATGTTTCAGACGTTGTTTATTTGAACCAGGAATAAATGATAAACTAATGTATTTCAATTGTATTCTATTTTTTAGGCTAAATATATATTTAACCTATATTGAAATTTTTTTTCAAATAATTTCCTTGCGCCCCTTAATTAATTTTTTTCTTGAGAAATCATCAAATTTTTGGCTTTTTTCAGTCTTCTTGAATGTCATGGAAAAATGTATTCATAATGGAAAATATTCACAATAATTTTAACAACAAATATAAAAATATATTGACTATTATAACTATTATATTAGTTATAAATATACTTTTTATTCCGACTCTGGGTCATTCTCATATGAAGTTTCTTCTATTAAAAGCTGCAGCATATCCCTCTATCGACCTCCATCCACTTTAGCTTCCCTTGCGATAGTCCTTATTGCGTGCTTTTAAGGCTTCTTTTGACAATTTTCCTATTGGAAGTGGTGATACTTTTGTTATGTCGGCTCCATGTAATAAGACTTGTGACTTTGTCAATTTGTTAGAGTGCTTGGTAAAATTTTCATCTAACAAGCCTCTTCGTGTGAACATAGAATCGGAAGGATTGCATTAGATTCTGTAAGCAATTCTATATTTGGCAATACCTTCGTCATTTGCCACCGATACAAGTTGCTCCGCATTTCTTTTACCTGCTTTGTGCAAGATAGAAGAGGTGGCAACTACGAGCTCTGTGAGCCAGCTTTCCTTAACTATTTCGGACATTTTATTATGTTTTGTTTTATTGGAGCATTCCTCAAATATTGGGTCTACCACGGTTAGTCTGTGTATCAAAAAGTATCAGATGTCCGCCTAACCAGTCATTGTTACCTTCTTCAAATTTTTTGTGGCATCTGTGGCTTAATTTCCATTTCTCTACCAATTTTGAAACCAAATTTCTAATTTTTTTCGCAATTTTAATACCCATATCCTTATTTATTAAAGCTTAGTACGCAGATGCTCGAACAGCGTTTTAAAGCAGTGAGAGAGAGCGAGAGGTCAATAGTCGGGAAACACTTTTCGACAGCCCTGTTTTAAAGGCCGGTACGCAGATGAACGAACAAAATACCAGAAAAATACCAGGTGGCGCGAGGGAAGACTTTTGGTATTTCCAGAGGGGGGTGACGAACAGAATAAATAATTTATTAAAACGGCCCGTTCTCAACTATTGGCATCTCACTCTATCTCTCTTTGCCGCGCTTTAATTGAAGTTTTCACGAGTTAACGGCGTTTCGCACGCATTGTATTTACATTTATATCCCGAAAAGCAGTTTTTAATTTGTTGCGTTAATTTGTTTCGTTAATTTCTTAATTTGTTTGTTTCAAAAATATGGAAAACGCTAAAGTAACCAAGATGCGAAAAAGCAGAACAATGGACTTTACCAAGGAAGAGACAATTATCGTAGCTTCATCGTTAAATATGTTGACTAACTTTATATTTCAAATAAATTATTTTGTCCACAAACACAGCTGATTTAAGATTGGTATGACCGCATCATTTACCTCCTAAAAATACCTAAGAGCGTTTTAAGAAGCGGTCACACTGGAAAAAGATTAAATCTGTTTGGGGTTGCGAACTGTTCGAGCATCTGCGTACTAAGCTTAATTTAATATTAATTTCGTTAGCTAAAATATTATTTTCTACAATAGAAAATGTTTGCGCTGGAAAGGGTTCGTCCCGCCATAGCTCGAAAAGGGTTCGCTAGAGCACCGACATTATTCCTAAAAAAGACAATATCTTGTAAGGTTGCAAGTGGCTGCAGATGATTTTGGACATTTTACAATCACAAGACATCATAGTAATTTTAAACAAATATTCTTGAGCGAATCCACGCGAATCTCAAAAGTTGCAGTTCATGAAAGTCTTACTTTGGCGATTTTCAAAGAACTAGTGGTAGGGACAACTTAAAGCTAATTTTTTTTTTTTCAACGGCACAGGTCACAGACAAAAATTTTGTTAGTTAATTCATACCTTAAACCAGGGGTGCTCAATGCTATGGCACGCGGGCACATTTGTTTTTGTTTTGGCACTAAGCATACGGAGCGGCACTCGCCATACTTTCCTAGGGCACACGCCGGTTCCTCTTTGTGTCGCTATGCGAATCGAGCCAAGCCAACAATTCCATTGAATTTTTTTTTTCTCTCAACTCAGTGCAAAGTGTGGTTGTCTTGTTTTCGGCTCTGCACTGACACTTTTTTTGTTGCGTTTTTAAAAGAATTTTATTTAAGTTTAATTTTAGTTTATTATGGACCAGTGACGCGTGCATTTTATTGGATTTTTTTTTGCGTGTCGTTAAAATGAGTGATGCATTGCAAGTGATTACTTCGCATTAAATTTTAAATGTGAAAGACAGTGTTTAATTTGCCACAAAATTTTGTTGGCTGGAAAAAACTTATTTTTTATTTATTTTATTGATACTTTTCTAGATCAACTTTAAAATTTTAAATGAAATAACCAAATAAGGAAACCAAAATTATTATTTTTCTGAATTAAACCTTTTTTTTTCTCTCAGTGTTCATTTTGTACCATGTGCTAAAGCTATTTTGGCAAAACACAAAAAACGATCGTTAAAACTCAGTGCTGCACCTGCTGAAACATATATTGGGTTTGAAAGCTCACAGCTGATCAGGTGGAGTATATCATTCACAAAAGATCATATTAATAAGCTCACTGGGCTATTTGTAATCGATAGACATTAGGCTTTGGTGCCAATCAACACTTTTAAAATTGAATTAAATGGCGCTAGGTCGAGCGTTTCGCCCACAGTGCCGTAGCAGAGCCTGCACAGGAGTCGGGTCGGTGGCTAGGGCAGATACTCGAACTTTCCCTTCTCTGCCGGGGGCAGGATCTCCTCCACTTATTCCTCCTTGGCCTAGGCAAGGTTATGTAAATACGGGAGTCTTGCATGACAAGAGAAGGTTTAATGCATCTGCCTTCGAGTTGGTAGAGTCGGCTCCAGGTTAAAAGATTCCAATGGTTCCTGGAAGTCTCAAGTTTCCAGTCGAGCGGTTGGCTGATGGAACAACGTGAAATCTTTATTCTTACTTAGACGCAAATAAAAAACAAGTAAGAAAGCTACAGTCGAGAGTGCTCGACTGTGAGATACCCGGTACCCAAACGTTTAACGGTTTAAATACTTTTTAATTAAAAATTAAATCGCCGCTCGAATTAGCTCCCCATTGCAAATAAATGGGTAAACCATTTATTCATTTACTACAATTACATTCTATTATAAGAAACAAATCGCTTTCTTATTGAAAAGTGTGGAAGCTATTAGAAGTAACAATCGCTATCCATAACGCAACATAGAGCATAGCCCAGACGTCTAAGCGGTGGGCAAGCATTTTTTATGCAAGAAAGTTCTGAGTTCTAAACCCGCCCATGCAAAAGAATTTATTTACATTTTTATTTCAGATTCCTATTTATTTATTCGGCAAAGTTGGGTTATAAAAGTAAATTTTGTTATATTTTATCATTTCTTGGTCACGCTCGTTCTTTTCTGTAGCTTGGCGAAATTTTTTTGGTCAGCAGTCGATCTATTTTCTATTTGTTTATGTTTTGTAGATCTCTATTACAATAAACAAACCGCCTTCTGATTGAAAAAGTGTGAAGGCTATTAGAAGTAACAATCGCTGTCCATTCCTGAAGATGGAGCATAGCCAAGGCGTCGAAGCGATGGGCATTTATTTTCTATGCAAGAAAGTTCTGAGTTCTAGTCCCGCTCATGCCAATAAAAATTGTTGCATTTTTATTTCCGATTTTTATTCATTTTTTCTCCTCTTTATTTAAATAATACATTTTATTTCAGTTCGGCAAAGTTGGGATATAAATGTGAATTTTGTTATTCATTGTTATTTCTTGGTCACGCTCGTTCTTTTCTGTAGTTTGGCGCCATTTTTTTGGTAAGCAGTCGATCTCTTTTCTCTTTCACACACACTTTTTTATTACAATAAAAAGCATCTTTTCATTAAAAAAATGTAGAAGCTATTAGATGTTAACAATCGCTGGCAACTTCTGCCATAATTAGGTTAACAGTTGTTTAAGCATACTTAGTATGAAAATGGCGCTTCACATGACATATAGGTAGTGGTCCAGTTGTCTAAGCAGCCGATGCATTTACGTTTTGCAAAATTGGCCCGAGCTCAATCCGACAAAAAAACAAAATATTTTCTTTTTTGTATTTTTATTCTAAAATTTTTTTCTAGTTGTTCTCCGGTTATAATAACAAAGGAAAAAAGTGCAAAAAAAACAGAACAAAAAAGTATTGGCGCGGTCGGGGCTCGAACCTAAGACTTAGACGGCTACAGGTTGCGCAACTTGCAATAGCAGCGTCTCAGGGGGTTGTTTTAAAATTCTAACCTTATTGCTAATATCTCCCATGTTTATCATCCGATTTTACTCAAATTTTCAGAAAACGTCCGCTCAAACCTATCCATTTATTGTATCTATTAACTTTAACCCGAAAATAACTAGTATAGCTTATTTTACGTTTTTTATAATTTTTGAGGGCGGAAGTGGGCGTGGCCAAATTTAAAACAAACTTGATCTGCGTGCATTGATCAATGATTCCAATTTTGTCACCAAATTTGGTAACTCTAGCTCTTATAGTTTCTGAGATCTGTTGTTTCACACGGACGGACGGACGGACGGACAGACGGACATGGCTAAATCGACTCGGCTGGTGACGCTGATCAAGAATATATATATTTTATAGGGTCGGAGATTTCTCCTTCTGCCTCTTACATACCTAAAATACCCTTGTACCCTATCGGTACCGGGTATAATAAAGTCTAGCTCTTTCATTTTTATTCTTAATTACCATTGGGTTGCATTTTAAATTGCATTTAATTTTCCGCAGAACCAAAACAAACAAGTAGGAAAGCTACAGTAGAGTGTGACCGACTGTGAGATACCCGGTACCCAAAGCATTGTGGGCGAAATTAAATAGCATTTGGACATGGGAAAAAGAAAATGTTGACAAATGTTGCTAGAAATATGTTGAGCAACACCGAAAAAAGACAAATGTTGCTAGGGACATGTTGAGCATCACGCACGTGCGCTTTTAACATAGAAGAAGAAGCATACACAGAAACTTTATCGCTTAATAACTTCCTTGTTTATTATTCGATTTTACTTACATTTTCATAAAACGTCCGCGAGTGCCTAAATTAACGACTATAGCTAATATAACGTTTTTTATGATTTTCGGGGATGGTAGTGGGCGTGGCCAAATTTTAAAACAAACTTGATCAGCGTGCAACAGATTCCAATGCTGTCAACACATTTGGTGGCTATAGCTCTTAGTCTCTGAGATCTATTTACCAACACGGTCAGACGGACATGGCTAAATCGACTCGGCTGGTGATGCTGGTCAAGAATATATATACTTTATGGGGTCGGAGATGCCTCCTTCTGCCATAAACAATAATGTATGCAAAAGCCGAACCTAGGAACTTAGAAGAGGCAGCGGCAGTAGCTGCGGTGATCCACCGCCACCACCCAGATGGTGATGAATCCCATTCGGTACAAACGGAATCACCAGCAGCAGAAGCAGCAGTGACCAATGGGATCGTACGAGTAGACGACGCCCTTGCCCTCGTTGTCGATCCCAACCAAAATGTTCGACACATAGTAGGTCACAAAGTAGTGGTTGTACCATGATGAAATAACAAGGTGGTCCCGTCGGAGGCGAAGTTTTACGAAGTATCCACTTATTTTAGTGCACGTTTGCTTGCCGCCTCACTCACACTCAATACGACACTCAGTTTACTTTCCTTTCACTCGCACTTATTGCAAGCATACAATAAGTGGATGTCTGTTGCCGACGGGACCACCTTATGTTATTTCATCATGGGTTGTACATGATCGAGAGCATTTTGGGTCACGGCGTCTGTGGTAATTTTGCGCTGAAGAGCTATTCCAAAACGATGTTGCAAATCTGTGCAACTGCCTTGTCAACAAATATAAAACAGCTGACATAAAATACGTATGACCGTATCACTTGCCTACAAATAAGGCCGAACAAGTTTTTAAAACACGGTCACACTCACATGATTAAATATTGGTTTTTTGTTGAAAAAGTTGCCATTCGCACCGGAAAGTTGCCACTCACAACAAACAAATCAACATAAAATCAAAGTAGAAATGGTTGCTCGCCTTCACCCTGTAGTAAATCAGTTGATTGACGGCGTGAACAAAATGCGTCTTACAGAAAGGCCCATTGCGAGGAAATTAAGAAGTTAGTGTCATCGCCTTCGTGCCCATATCCGTACCCTCTACTAAAAAACTGGTTAAATGGATGGAAAGCTGAGCGTCGAAGCTAATGCCGATGGTAACAGCCTGATCGATGACCTCGACTCTCTGCTGAACTCTGGGCGTCCCACCTACTAGGCCCTGCGTTTGTCCATTCTGGAAAGTTCCGGACAGCCCCCCAAGGGTGCCGCCGATCTTATCCACCCTGGGCAGATCGCCATCGGTTAAAGATTCCTTCTCCATCTCCCTGTCGACTTTTAGTTTAATATATATTATATGATACAAAATATAAAAACCCTAATATCAGTTGCAGCTCTTGAGCAGCTGCCAAAATAAGCGCCACGAGACGAAAAAAAATTAAAAACGGTTTTTTTTATTAAAAACCCGCTTAATATTAAACCAAGATTAGTCTAGTATTTTTTTATGAAAAATATGTTTGAAAAAAGGATAACCGTATTTTGTGTCTTTTAAATTGTATGCACCATTTTAATGTTAAGATTTTTTAAAGTTTTTTGTCCAACAGCGCTTATGTCGAAAAGTATTGATGGCAACGAAAAAATATTTAAGGGTCATTATATGGGCATGGAGCACTTTAAAATGTGGGTATGCATTTTTTTTCAGAGCGAAAAAAAAACAGTGGTGGCCGAGTTGATATAAATAAAACAAATAAACTCCGGATCGAGAGCTCTCAACGATGGAATAACCGAGGGTGAGACAACGGGACCTTTTGCCCAACATTGTCTGAGATATATATATATATATATATCGATACGATATTTATAATATATTTATTTGTATATATATATATATATATATATGATCGTGCCCCATAATATTACACACACCATACATAATACAATATTAGCTTTCAAAGATACACTTACATACATAAGTACAGGGGGTCTGTAATGTGAACTTAAACCAACCAAAATGGATTGGTAGAAACCAGAGATCTGCAACAGGTATGATTGAATCATCTCGATCACCATGCAAAAATATTAGCTCAATTCAACTCACTTCGCTTAGCCCAAATATGATCGTTCATGATGCATACCATTTTGATTTCATGTTCGTGCATCTGATCGGATCGCTTCAAAACGATCAAAACGATCATTTTGAGCTTCGTGAACGAGTACAGTGAATGATCGTAGCTAAGAGCGCGTCGTCCCGAAGAGAGCATAAATGTTTTGATTTTTGTGTCTTTTGCGCAGGGATTGATCGTGCAGTACTCGAGTTGATCGCATGAGCATGAATGTATGGATTTTGTGTGTGTGTGTTACTCAGGAATAAAGTGAAATACTCATTCATTACAATTACAACATAAGAAATAATAAAACATTTTTTTGATTTATGACTGTTTATTAACTAATAAACAAAACTAAAATGATCAGTTTTTCATAGTTCAACGAAATTCAAATTAACAGTTCTCCATGGATAAACTAAAACATAAAAATGATGTCTTCTTAATGATAGTTAATGGATATATAAGCAATAAATTTTAATTAAAAAAAAATTAAGCGTCGGCCTTTGCGTTGGCCAGCCCATGTGTAATTACCATGTTTTATTTCTTCAGAAATGCTTTGATTTAAGTCCATCGTAAAAAATTGCGAACGACGCGTGACGGGCAACGACTAGAAATACGATCAAACCAATCATAAACGAAAAGTTCGGTTCAACGAGCACGATCCGAACAGAAACGAACGTAAATATACGATCAAAAGCAATCGTGCAATCGCTTCGTACGATCACAAACGTTCAACTCAGTGCTTATGAACGATCCCGATCGATCTTGCGCAATTAGCGAGCGATACGACGATCAGATATACTCTATACAGGCATGTGCCCAACGATCATTCCAATCAGCTGATCCGAACGAGCCGATCATATACGATCCGAGTAAATGATCGGATACTACCCGATAACTTATTTCTCGTTGCAGATCTCTGGTTGACACCCATTAAAAGGGGGCATTGGTACAAATGGAAGACTTGGTCAAGAAAATTACATAACATTTGACGACCGACATGAACAACAGTATCGTATTGCACGGCCCGCGACGATCCAAAGGCGCAAAGTCTGCGAACGGGGAGGAAAACAGCCAAAACATAGCAACAATGTGGACAGAAAGACAGACTGACGAACGATTTCTTTTATAATTCCGGCATGTAAATAATTGTTCTGATTACGTTTGGAGAGGATAGTGCCGTCCAAAGAACCCACCTGAAATCCTGCGAGCTCAGCTGCACAAATCGTGTCTGGAATCCGGGTGGCCACTTCCTCAGTCCTATTTCCTCCAAGGACTGAGGCACAAGCACACCACCGACGTAAAAACTTTTTATTTATTTTTAAAAATATTTAAAATTTTGTTTCTATAGCACTCAAATTACAAGGAGCCAAGTCAATCAGAAAATAATAAAAAAACAAGAAAAAAAGCTATTTTCGGTGAAATCTTTATACCCTTGCAGTCTGAAATTGGATTATTAAATTATTTAATTAATTAATTAAATTAATTTTGGTTACAGTTGAAAAAATATCTTAGTGTGTAAACATTTTACATCTTACATGTAGAATTTTACATTTTCATTTAAATCGACCGATCGTTTGGCAGCTATATGATATAGTTGTCCGATCTTGATGAAATTAAAACTATTATTCTGTACCCGTAAAAAGCGGCTATATCTTGAAATTTATTGATATACGTTGAAAAACAAAAAAAAGTTAAAATTTTTTTACATTACTTTCGCCATCATTGCTATTCCTAAATTGTATGATACACGACATACACGACAAAGAGAGAGAAAGAGAGAGAAAGAGAGAGATGTTGACAGCGCACATGAGTGTTGCTCAACATGTTAATAGAAACAATTGCCTTTGTTGGGTGTTGCTCAGCATGTTCCTAGCAACATTTGACTCTTTTCAGTGTTGCTCAACATGTTTCTAGCAACATTTTTCTTCATTCGTCAACATATTTTTGTTTCCATGTTCATGTGCTATTCAATTTCACCCGCAACGCTTTGGGTTTCGGCTATCTCACAGTCGGTCAGACTCGGCTGTAGCTTTCCTACTTGTTCTTCTTAAAGTTGTCATAATAAAGTCACCTAAATTAATATGGGTCTAGAAAAAAACCTTTTTCTTAAAACCTAACATTCATAAAAAAAAATTGCTTAGCATTTTAATTTTAAAAAAATTCCATTAATCAGTAAAAAAAATATTTGGGCAATTCGGAAAACATTTATAGAAACCCCAAGCAAGAAAACATACAAGTATGTGAACATTTAAACTGCGGTTTTTTTGTGGCGCGTTAACTTACATTAAAATTTGTTGAATTATTTTTTATTTTACAGATTGAAAAAATATTAATGCAAAAAGATTTTGTATACAACTGTAACAAAATTGTGTTTGTCAAACATTTTCTTAAAGCTACTTAATATAAAGTGAATTTTTCTTGGTCACAAGAATAGACGCACTTAAGCTTTTTAATTTTTTATAAGAACAGGATTTCTTTTCTAACTTAAATTTTTAGTTTGTGTTAATATTTGATTTATTACGAATAAAAAAAAATCATTTTAGTAATGAGTACTGCCTCCTTTGTTAGTAGTGATTTCATATATCCGGGTCCTTTATAGTATAATACAGGGAATATATGTATTTCAAGGGAATCTCGCTATGAGCACGTTAAATAGCTGCAGTAAATGTTTCATTATCTTCGTATTGCTTTCCTCCTTCTTATACCATCCGTGTTAACCAGCCTCAAACATTTTCAAATACGTTAAGATCTTTAAAGTTTTGACTCGAAATAAACGATTTTGCTTGGACTTGATCAATTTATGTTTGCTTCCAGGCTTGTGAAACAGGCTCAACTTAATTCCAATACGAAGTTGTCTTTTTCAAGGTTCTAATGAAGCCTCTAGTTAATGAAAACTTGTGTACTGCCGTATAACAAGCTGATATAAAAATACAAACACAAACAAAAGTAACGCAGCAGGTTTAACAAGTGAGAAAGATACAGTCGAGTGTGACCGTAATACCCGTTACCTAAAGCATTGTGGGTGAAATTAAACACAATGCTTTTCCCACGAACAACTATATGTGGCATGTTCTCGCGTGGGAAAACCATCCAGTTTATGTGTGCTGGCTAAAGACGGACTAACCAAATATATTGTACACTCCATTGCGCTGTAAGATTAATCTTTCTTTTTTCCAACTGTCATAATTAATAAAGAATTATTGTAATCTAAAAGATATACATAATAAAGATTATTTTTTAAACCCAAATTAAGTATACTTTAATTATTTGCAACGCCTTCGATTATAAGTACATCCCCGCACACCTTTAGTAAACAGTTGTTTTTATTAAACTCAAAAAATGTTTTCTTGAAAAATGTACGTGTATAAAGGTGTTGAATTTGGGCGAGGCAAAGTTCGCCGGTCCGCTAGTTCATATATACAAACCCTTCATTGTTTTTTAAATTGACTGGAATCAATTATGTTTAAATTAAAAAAAAAAAAAAACTTAAAATATCGACTTCTATGTCACAGCTTATTTCGCGAAAGAACTTTAGGTAAATGTATTTCGTGAATTGTGATCTCTTACAAAATTGTTCTTATTGAATCTTTTTGAACACAATGCCAGCTAATTTATTAAACATTTAATTCTTATTGTATTCACGCGTGAACACGTATATGTATATATATATATATGTATATATCTATATATACATATATCTATATATACATATATCTATATATATACAAATCTATGCAGATGTGTTCTGAGGCGCAGGCGCGCCTATCTATCTATCGCGCGCGCGTTTTCTTTTTTCAAAAACATTTTTCGCCTGCGGCGCCACTTTAAGAATTCTTTATTAATAACACCATTCTTAATATATAATTTTAATTATTATATTATATATAATATAATCTAAATATTGAAATACAAAAAAATTGAACAAAAATTTAAAACTTCACAGCCCACTTTACCGCGACGATCCCACAGACAGACGCTTGGATGTGTATTCATAATGTGTCAGTGTGCGTGTTTGCTACGGTTGCAAGCGAATTTTGTATGAAAACTTCAAAAATTAATTGCGACTAAACTAAGAGCGTCCCCAACATAATTTTTATACCCATATGCATGTTAAAACACCCCAATTTTATTTTTTTTTTTTTAATTTCTGGAAGGGGCCCGCCTAACAAAAAATTTACCGTATATACATATAGTGACATATTCACATATTCAGCTATGTACAAAAAATAATTTATGTAGCGTAGGCAATCCCACGCAAGCCCACTGTAAACATTCACATCCGGAGCAGGCTATGCTGCTCCTCAATAACGTAAACACTTATTGAAATGACTAAGACCCACTCTCTCTTACTCTCAAATTATTATGTACAACCCATAGCCCAAGCGGGAGAGCTCGCTCCCAAATTAATGTAAACAAAAGGGCACCACAAGTAAAATCTTTGTCATAAGAAATTAGTCTTAAGCTGAGATCGATTGAATAAAGGCATAAACTTATTTTCTCTCGTTTATTTAATTCTTAGCGTTGTCCTTAGTCCTTAGACGGGACATTACAAACATTTAACTATATGTATGTCATATCAAGGATTGCTAGTCTTTTTAAAAGGTATACTTTGGGAGTTAAGTTGAAATCGTCATTCGTATTATGACTTACAGTGGCTCACAGCTTATTTCGTGCAGAGGTACAACCCAACTTTAAAGTCGTGTAGTACATAAACTATATGAGATATCAACAAAATTTTAATGCAGTTTTTTAAAGTTGTGTTCTTATATATAAAAATTGTTTATTGTTTTCCTTTAGCTGCTGCTGTTAGTCATCCGATTCCTGTTCCTTTTATGATGTCTAACGTCTGCACTACTACACCTTATGGTGTTGAGCGCGGATCAACTACGATGTCCAACAATGCTGCCAGTACCTCCGGTCCCAAGCCACTGATGGGCGTAGCCCCCCCCATCCCGTTCCTCAGGACTAATGCTCAGAGCCGTGGTTCCTCGCAAAACCCTTTTTGTCTCTCGGCTCATGCCGGAAGCCACGAATGATGATATTAAAAATCACGTTTGCTCCAAACTTGGAGTTTCCCCGAATGACATCATAGTCACTAAATTTAATTTTAAACATAAGCGTAGTATATCGTCATGTAAAATTATTCTTCCGGATTCCTTTTTGACTAAAGCTCTTGACCCAAATATTTGGAATGAGTCTTTTATCATTCCCCTCCATAAAAAAGGATCTAGATCAAATGTAGCCAATTATTGTGCCATCGCCAAGCTCTCGGCTATCCCTAAGCTTTTGGAGCATTTGATAACTCGTCAACTGCAACACCTATGTAGAAGCCTGGTGTCATCATCGTAACATGGTTTTTTTAAACAGCGATCCACAACTACTAATCTATAGGAATTCTGATCAACCGAAGTTTTCAAAGTCGTATGCAAGTTGATGTTATCTTTACAGACTCTCTTTATCTTTATCTATCTCTTTTAGGATTTTCCCCTTCTATTCTGAAATGGATCGCTTCTTATTTGTCAAACCGTACTCAACGTGTTCTGTTCAATAATGTACTGTCTAATGTTATCATGGTCACTTCCGGTGTCCCACAGGGCAGTCACCTTGGTCCACTTCTCATTATCTTGTTTATTAACGACCTTCCAAAAGTGATATCCTTCTCATCTGTTTTAATGTATGCCGATGACGTCAAGATCTGCCTACCATACTCAAATCGACTCTCACATAATGACATTCAACATGACCTTAATTCTCTTCTCAGTTGGTGTTCGATAAATCTTCTATTTCTTAACTACTCTAAATGTAAGCTCATGACCTTTTATCGCTATTCTCCTCATCTTGTCTCCTACACCTTGGGGAATCATTCACTTGATCGGATTGAATCATCGAATGACCTAGGAGTTCTTTTCGATCACAAACTAAGTTTTAAGAGCCACATTACTGCCATGGTAAATAAAGCTAAAGGTGTCTTAGCATTTATCAAGCGATGGTCCAAAGAATTTAATGACCCTTATACTACAAAGACTCTCTATGTATCCTTAGTCAGACCAATCTTAGAGTATTGTTCCTGTGTGTGGAGCCCGCAGTACAAGAAACAGCAAGAGCTAATTGAATCTGTTCAGAAGCAATTTCTTATTTTTGCCCTTCGAAATTTAAACTGGGATTCTGAAAGATTCTTACCGAGTTACCGGCATAGGCTTAAATTAATCGACCTTCCGTCCCTACATCATCGCCGAGTTAGCAGTGGAGCGATCTTCGTCCACAAGCTCCTTCTTGGTCTTATCGACTCGCAATTTTTATTAAATAATGTTGATATTGCTGTCCCTTCAAGATTTACTCGTTCTTTCCGTCCTTTACGTTTGCCTATATGTAAATCTAATTATGCACAGCACGACCCATTTAGTGTTTTATGTAAAAATTTCAATGCTGTGAATCATATAATTTCTAATGAATCAATTGAAGCCATTACAAATAAGATTTACATGTTTCTTGAATCGTCCGAACTGTAATTTTGTTAAGTTTATAGTTTTAAGCCTTATTGTTTAGAATTTAAGTATAGCTGTGCTAACAGATATTTGTTATGCAATAAATAAATAAATAAATAAATAAAATGACAGCTTCACACAAAGAAATTTAACATCGTTGCATTCCTCGCAAGCTAATAATGGTGCATATGGTGTAACGCTGTATGCCGATTCCGCCACACATATGGCATTCAAAATATCCAAATATGTTACTCTTGGTCTGGTTTTTGAAAATACCTTCATTCCAGAAGAATACTGAGCATTTTTTTTGGCCCCTAGCAAATTTAAGTTTAAGCATAGTTGAATTTTCTGCTTCATAAATGGCTTCTATAAAGTTACTTGGTCATTAAAGTTATGTTCCCGCAATATTCGGCAGTCGGTTTTTACGAAACATTTCTTGCCATTTCATTTTCAATTTATACTGCTTGTTTGGTGCCGATATCTTCTGATTAAGTGTACTTTGAAGTGTAATTCGTGTGTCTTTATGCTCCCTAAACCATATTATATAAAGCATTTTTCCCCTTTTCAGCCGCCTATTATTTTTATTTTTAATTTTCTATATTACTAGGCCCTCATTTTACTATTTAATCAATATAACGCTTAGTTTTTTTTTTTATTTTTTTAATGTTTAAGGACCCATTCCCGCTGTTCAATTGTTGAACTAGGGGTGAAATGAACAAAACTTTTCTTCAGTGTATAAAAAATAAAAGTTAAATGTTAAAAAATTTTGCTGATATTGTGTTTAAAAATAGTCCATATGAAAATGTTTCTCAGGGATCACAATTCACGAAATACATTTACCTAAAGTTCTTGCACGAAATAAGCTGTGACATTGAAGATGTCTTTATTTAAGTTGTTTGTAAATTTAAATATTATTAAATGGAATTGGAAAACAATAAACAATTTATATATATATATATATATATATTACAATATTACTTTAAGAAACTGCATTAAATTTTTTTTCATATCTCATATAGTTTATGTACTGAACGACTTTAAAGTTTGGTTGTATCTCTGCACGAAATAAGCTGTGATCCACTGTAATTAAAATCTATATTCGTTTGCTTCCATAATACCTAACAATTTCTTAGATTCTTCAATAAACTCACTCCCCTCTATTATACATATAATGCAAAAAGTCTACTATTACGAAACTTCTAAACAAAGTCAATTTTATGCACATTAAGGTAAAATCAGATACTTTGAATTTGCATTGAATTCATTCAGTAGAGAAATTACTATTTCGAGTTGTTTAAAAGTTGTGTTGATATGCTAAATTAGAAGCAGATTGTTTCGCTATATTAAAAATGACAAATTGCAGTGTAATAAATTCTATATAGTAATTATTTGGTCTAAAACCTAATACATACATATGTATGTATGTATGCAACTACTACTGCCCAGTCAGACCTTGTAGAACGGGTTGTAAAGAAAAACGGTTCTGAAACGGTTCTATATGCCTCCAATTCTAGCTCAAAAATCGCCAGAACAATGATATAATACATATTAGATGTTTGCAATAACATGTGTTCTTTTGTTGGTTTATTAGAAGCGAAGAAATGAGTTATAAAATAAATATTATGTGCAACTTTCGCTTCTCTAAGAATGCATATATATACGTTTTTTTGGAAGTAAATTACCCGAGCGCCGCCCGACCAGTCGGCTTTTTTTTTCTATAGCTTCGGTTCCGTGCAATCGTCGCTTCTCTTAAAACGCATAAATATGCGTTATATCCGAAACCAGAATTTGTTATTGTTTTTTATTCTCTTTCTCTTTTATATAAGTGCAAACGTCGCTTCTCCTAGAACGTATAAAGATGCATTATTTCGGAAACCATCATTTGAAACGTAAGTAAGAGAATAAAAAGAAAAGAAACTCACAAACAAATAAAAAGAAAAGCGAATGAAAAAACACGCGGTTGGCTTTTGCGTTTTCTTTTGTTACTTGCTTTAGTTGCATTAAAAAGTTTGCTTGACGCAGTTGTGAAATTCATTTTAATAAGTATGCAAGGTAAGAAAACATATATTTATTGTTTAATAAGATAATTCATTTCAGTTTTAGATATATTAACAACATAAGGTAAGCGATTGCCATAATAAACTAAATAATATATTTCTTTTATTTCAGAACTGGTATGTATACATAAATATACAAAATATAATATTTATCATTTCAGATTTCGTCTATTTATAGGTCATAATATTATAATTTTTTTTATTTCAGATAATATTTGCGTTTTATGGTGAGTGTATATAATTTTAGTTTCCCATTTATTATTTTTATAACGTTATTTAATTATTGCATCAAAAAACAATATTATTATTTTCAATATAATTGCAGGCTTTCTTCATTAATCACATAAAAAAATGTATTGTGCGATTTTATTAGCCAACATACACCTGCCATAAAAAGTCTGCGTACAAACCTTACGCCAAACTTCAACGGCAAAAAAAGTATATTCATATTGGAGATATCGTCTTGATTTTATTTTTATATTAATAACACATCTATTGGCAATAAACATAACATGTATTCATTTATTTAAATCAACAACTTTTTTAATTAAAATTAAAAAACAAAAAAATCCCATTTTTTGGGCAAGAAAAAGTCTGCGTACAAAAGCAAAGAACGTCAAATTAACGATAATTAAAGCATTTTAATTGCTTTTTTGGCATTGATAACTGTAAACCAAACATCGTTTACTTATTGCTAATCATTTTTTTACATTTATATTGTGACAACACGTGAAATTTATTATGTAAACAAATATCAAAAGGTATCTTGATCTGAGGAAACTTATAGTGAAAATTCGAGATAGAGGAAAACCGATTCGCAGCATCGTTAGCAGTATTGGTGAAACACACTCCTGTGCACAAAGAGTTCTTTAAAATGTTAATTAATGGGGAAAAATCGGCTAATAGCCTCAAAAAATTAGTTTCGTTTTTGAGGTTATGTATCTGTTTTTAAGTTTATAATATTTAAAAAAAATGTTTACTTAACTTTTAATTTTTTAACTTATTGCCAATGAAATTTCCAACAAAATGAGGTATCACTCATTTCGATTGGACAAAAATTAGCAGAGATACCTACTAGTCGCTTAGTAACGGCATTGGTTATGTGGCTAATAAATGACGGTTCTATATAAATTTGCATGCACGCTATGGTTAGCACTGAAGCAGTAGCACGTATCACATTGCACATAGCACTTATCTTTGTTATCCTTTGTCCAATCGAAATGAGTGATACCTCATTTTGTTGGAAATTTCATTGCCAATAAGTTAAAAAATTAAAAGTTAAGTAAACATTTTTTTTAAATATTATAAACTTAAAAACAGATACATAACCTCAAAAACGAAACTAATTTTTTGAGGCTATTAGCCGATTTTTCCCCATTAATTAACATTTTAAAGAACTCTTTGTGCACAGGAGTGTGTTTCACCAATACTGCTAACGATGCTGCGAATCGGTTTTCCTCTATCTCGAATTTTCACTATAAGTTTCCTCAGATCAAGATTAATACCTTTTGATATTTGTTTACATAATAAATTTCACGTGTTGTCACAATATAAATGTAAAAAAATGATTAGCAATAAGTAAACGATGTTTGGTTTACAGTTATCAATGCCAAAAAAGCAATTAAAATGCTTTAATTATCGTTAATTTGACGTTCTTTGCTTTTGTACGCAGACTTTTTCTTGCCAAAAAAATGGGAATTTTTCGTTTTTTAATTTTAATTAAAAAAGTTGTTGATTTAAATAAATGAATACTTGTTATGTTTATTGCAAATAGATGTGTTATTAATATAAAAAAAAAATCAAGACGATATCTTCAATACGAATATATTTTTTTTGCCGTCAAAGTTTGTCGTAAGGTTTGTACGCAGACTTTTTATGGTAGGTGTATATTATATACACATGTCAATGCAAGAAAATACACGTTTTTAAATAAATTTTTATTGTTGTTTTAATTGTTATTAATACATTATCACCGAACGATTTCTTGTGTATGCTACAGATGGGTTCTTTAAGCCTTCCTTCAAACAGTTATATAACTGTTTTCAATGGGTTATTTTGAAGCGGTATTTTGCATGAAAGATACATTGCTACAGAACCGTTATTGATGTGTGCTTCAGATGGGTTATATAACGCATATTTTAGAAACTAAAGTTGGAAGCGAACCCCGAAGATTGCCGAAGAGTAATATACGTTATTTATATGTTGCGAAAGAACTGTTGCAGCATACAAAAAAAAGATCAGTGGTTTCCTTGTTTCACCCCATATTAATCTGAAAGGAAGACTGCACGTATTGAGAATGCATTCTTTACTGTCAAAGAACGCATAGAACTGTGTTTGCTGGGAGCGACCAGGTCCGACTGGGTGGTTACATAATTAGATTTACTTACATCCTTTAACTAGTGTATCTGAAACACAACGATCCAAACGTTTTCCAATCCTTTCCTCAATAAATTTCTCATCAGACTTCATTCTTTAATTTTCTCTGTAGAACTATTACGATAAGTTGCTATTTTCACACCAAGTTTAAAATACTTTAGGTAAATGTTACCTGGTTTCGTTCAATATTGTTTCTATTGAAACGATGAGAACCATTTTATTTCGTTCCCACTAAGGTTGCATTATGTTCGTGGCAAAAATCGAATTTGCGTTATAGCCTTTTTACACAGCCGCTTAAAAGTCGCATCAACTTTTTTCCTGCTGCGTCTGTTTACACAGAGCACGAGTTGATGCGAATACAGTAGGCGTACAGTGCTCTGTCTAACTAGTCGACATTTAACTATATAAAATGCTGTATAATTTAAATAGAACAAGTGGTATTTTAACCAATCTTTATGAAATGGCTCAGATAAATTGTGTCTTTTATATAATATAGTGAACAGCATGTTTGTACGGTAGTGATTACTATTTCGGTGATTTGGACTGAACACTGTATATGGCAGTTGTGGGTTATTTTATTATTATTTTTATTATTTATAATAAATGACACAAGCGCCAAAGCACAAAAATCACCTAAATATGTAAAAATACTGAATACAAGTTAGTATGATTTTAGTATTTGTAGTTGATGCGGAGCTGATGCGGCATATTCTGTCCCTTTCTGACACATGTATTTCTTACGGAAAAAAAAGTCGTTGCTGCGATTTTTGAGAGTTGAAGCAGATGCCCCTCTGTGTAAAAACACTATTAGGTTGCAGAAATAGTGCGCACTGAAGGTGAGGGCGAACAGAGGCGACTCTGTTTTAAGCTCACTATCGTACGTTTCGCGTCGCGTTTCGTCTTCATCTTTGTTTTCAAATCTTTATAAAAGTTCAACATGCGCAACTGCCTAGGGCGCTTAAACCGCAAAGCAGTTGGTATTTAGTATTTTTCTAGGTCTACTACCTTTTTATATCCTTGTCGGTCAACTACTTAATATAGCTGCTATAGAAGCGATCAGTTGATTTATAGTGTAATTCCACTGCAACATATTTTCGAAACATTAATGTATGGTTTTTCTGCCGCGACCCCAAAGCAGAAATATTTTCTCGCCACAGCCTTAGGAGCATCGCATAATGCTGGCGACCACAAACTGCTGCTAGAGTGAAAATTTTCATGGTTTCAAAACTAATAAGAAATTAGGGAAGGAACTTACGAAATAATCTCTTAAGAATCGATATATTTCGGTAATTTTTTTTTCGAATGTATAGAAACCTTTGGGGCGAAGCACCGTGTAAAAGAATGGACCATTCCTGAGAATGTATCAAAATGTGTCAGTGGAAAAGGGCTATTCAATGAAAATGTAAAACTATACATGTAAAATGTAAAATGTGTAGGTAAATGTTAACAGCCCTGTGAGTAATAGGCTATGACATCACATAAAAACTACATGAATTGAATTTTCATTAGAGGCTTGACAGCAACCATATGGTTTTACCTAAGTGCGAGCAAAACGACTATAAGTCACTTTCAATGAACATACATTTATTAACAACATCGGTAGGTCTAAAAAGGAAAATACAAGAGAATATTATGAGCTCGATAAAGCCTAGTACTAAGATGAACGAAAAAAGTCCATAAACGGAAAACTTCATATAAAAAAAAGAACGAAAAGAGCAAGAAGAAGAGTTTTGTGGTATTTCGTTTGGTCGGGTACTAAGATGAACGGAATTCCGTGAGCGAACCGGGTAAAACGGTTGGCAAAAGACACTAATAAACAGCTGTGATTCCGTAAGCGAATTATATCAATTGCATATATTTCGTAAGCAGCATGCAGGGGAAGAGGGAGGAGGCAATCGCTGCTCGGTTGTAGCGCTTCGACAGCCGTGAGGATAATGTAGAAATGATAAAAGTCGTAAAGGCAAGCCCCATTGTATGCGATTTAGTACATAAATGAATTTTTGTTGGGGTTCTTTTGACTATTTTATTGCATATTTTTTTATTGGCGGCGATGGCGTTGGCGCCACCATTATTTGCCTTCAATTCCATTACGGAACATAACATTAATAATACGCCCAATCAAATGCGTTTAAATTCATTTCCGATTTTAAAGTTTATTTATAAAGTTTGTTTACAAAACACAGCTGGAAATACAAGTCAGTGTGACCGATCTTGACCGATGTTGACCATTTTTTTGTTTTCTTCGGTCACACGGGTTCCGAACGAAATATATCAAAATGTCGCTCACGGAATTCCGTAAGCGGTATTCGTTGATCTTAGTACTAGGCTTAATGCATAAAATTTTATGTAATAGCCTTGTTCCACTTCAACCTAATTTCGAAAATTGAATCTATTTGGGGCACTGCGACATCTAAATTCTTGGGCGACATTTGAATGGGATGAACAGTTGATCCGGCTTTGTTTACATATAAATTGGGACGTGGACCATCATAGCGCGGCCAAAAGCAATTATTTCAGGCTCTCTTTTGCGACGCTTAGACGTCGCCGACACCGTGTCCTCTTCAAAGTTAAGCGACCCATTTAAGGACTTATTGATATCCTTTCTTAGAGTTTTGTAATTTTTAATATCAAAGAAAAATCGGGTGTTTTTTGCCGCAACGGCAAAGCAGAAATATTTTTTTGCAATAGCCTAAGGAGCATTGAATTATGCAGTGGCGACCACGAAATTGTGCTATTCAGCAACTATACTGCAAAAAAGTAAAAAAAAATAAACAAAAAAAAATAAATTTCCGGCGGCGTGGTATTGTCGCCATAAATGAACTAAATCTATGCACAAGAGCGGGTGTAAAAATCGGTTTAAGAGTTTTCATATTAATTTCTGCAGGAGTGTTTGCTTGACAACTTGTAAATGTATAATTTTGTAGTGCGAATTTCGGCCATTTTTATTGTTTACCTTTTAAATTGGTCACACCGTAATCGGATTACGAAAGATATTTGGAACCAAATATAGTTGTCTCTTTTAAGGTTCTAATGAAGCCACTAATGAATTAAAGCTTGTGCCCTGCATCAAAGCCGCATAAACAAATTTACAAACTTCGATATTTTTTCAATTTTACATTAGCAATCATCTGCATCTACCTCCTCAGGAATCTCACGCAATTACTCATGAGCATACTTGTATGTTCCTTTACTATTTTAGGATTTTAAGATATATCGTTCACCATGGAGCCTCTCTATAATCACAAATGGTCCTTATATTTTCGAATCCAGCTTGGTTTGATGCCGTTCGTCAGTCTTGATGAAGACATGGTCGCCTATATTGTGTCTTAGCTTTATTTTTGTCAAATCGTTGTTTCTTATATTCGGCAGCTTTTCTATATTTTCTAGTGCATTCGATCTAACATGTTTGTTCAGTCGCAACAATATGTATATGCAATAATAAAAAAGTAGCAATTATCAGGTCAAGCGCGTGTGCATATTCTGCGTTGACATAAGCATATTCTCTATACTCTGTTTAGCTATAAATACCGTTTAGTTTCCTCAATAAAATCAGTAATGGTTTTGACTTCAATGCAAGCTTTACTCTCTTTTCCTGCACTCAACAGAGGCTTTCGCTGAGTCTTCAGACCCTCATATGCACATTCCATAGTTCAAGTGGTCCATGCTCTAGTTACGGCGACACAAGGCTGACAGTTCATGTACTGTATGCCAGGCATCTAAGCCTACACATTAACACCGTTCAATATGTATTTCTAATTCTTGTACCATCGGCATCTTGCCCATTGGTCTAGCCTCCTTACCAATTAACAGTTCTAATGAACTCTCGTAATTTTATTGCCCGTGCAATTAATAGCTAACTGAATCTGCCCTTGGTCGGCAATTACACGACTTGGTACCCCAAACATACAGATGTTAGATTTTAACGCCTCAATGCTACTAATATCTATGTGCACTGAGTGTCATGGTATGCTGACCTTTGGTATGGGATGGAGTTCTACCTGTGCCTTGCCCAAACTTGACTTGGAAAGCTTTCATGTGATGCAATTGTCTACAAATTTTCGTACGTACCCAGTCGGACCTTGTAGAACGGGTTGTACAACAGAACGCATCTGCGACGGTTCTATATGCCGCCAATTTTAGCTCAAAAATTGCCAGAACTATGATATAATACATATTAGATGTATGCAATAACATGTGTTCTTTTGTTGGTGTATTAGAAGCAAAGAAATGAGTTATAAAATATATATTATGTGCAACTGTCGCTTCTCTAAGAACGCATAAATATACGTTATTTTGTAAGTAAAATACCCGAGCACTTCCCGAATAGTCAGCCTTATTATACCCTTGCAGAGGGTATTATAATTTTGCCATGATATTTGCAACGCAGTGAAGGAGGCATCTCAGACCCCATAAAGTATATATATTCTTGATCAGCATCACCAGCCGAGTCTATCTAGCCATGTCCGTCTGTCTGTCTGTCCGTCTGTCTGTCCGTCTGTCGGTTTCTACGCGAACTAGTCACTCAGTTTTTGAGCTATCGGGCATAGTCTTATTTCTTTAGCACGCAGTATATATGTCGGAACGGTCGAAATCGGACCACTATATCCTATAGCTGCCATAGGAATGATGGCGAAATTAATGTACAAAAATTTTTAATTTCTCTGTTTTTCAACGAATTTCTATAAATTTTGAGATATAGTCATTTTTTATAGTTCTAGAATTACGGTTTTAATTTCATTAAGATCGGACAACTATATCATATAGCTGCCATAGAAGGGATCCGTCGATTTATATGAAAATGTAAAATTCTACATGTAAAATGTAAAATTTACAAAATTTACATAATTTGACATTTTTTTTTACATTACCAAAATGGATCGATTTTCAATGATCCAATTGCTGACTGCAAGGGTGTATAAACTTCGGTTTACCGAAGTTAGTTTTTTTTCTCGTTTTTGTATAGCTTGCGTTCTATCCGAAACCTTTCATATAAGTGCAAACGTCGCTTCTTTAAGAACGTATAAGGATGCATTATTTCGGAAACCAGCATTTGAAACGTAAATAAGAGAATAAAAAGAAAAGAAACTGACAAACAAATAAGAAGAAAAGAGAATGAAAAAACACGCGGTTGGTTTTTGGGTTTTCTTTTGTTACTTGCTTTTAGTTAGCTTGAAGCAGTTGTAAAATTCATTTTAATAAGTATGCAAGGTAAGAAAACATATTATATCTATTATTAAATAAGATAATTCATTTCAGTTTCAGATATATTAACAACATAAGGTAAGCCAATGCCATAATAAAATAAATAATATATTACTTTTATTTCAGATCTGGTATGTATACGTAAATATAAAAAATATAATATTTATCATTTCAGATTTCGTTTATTTATAGGTCCTAATATTATAATACTTTTATTTCAGATAATAATTGCGTTATACGGTGAGTATATATAATTGTAGGTTTTGAAAGGAAGACCGCAATATATTGAGAGTGCATTCTTTACTCGCTGAGAACGCATAGAAATGTGCTTGCTGGAAGCGGCCAGGCCCGACTGGGTACTTAAACATACTCGGAAACCAATACTAGGTGTATACCTTATCAAACAAAACCACCTCTTAACGAGGTGAGATAAAGGTGACGATGGCACATTCAAGTCAAAAAATTTCTGATACCAAATTTTGTGACGATTAATAGTTATTTAAACAAAAATATTAAAAAATTGTTTAATTAGTTTCAAAATCGGCACGCTGCCTGTTTTGCCTTTTTAAGTTTTTCAGCTAAGTGCCGATTTTGAAAAAGTTGAGCCATCTCAAGGGCTATATGGCCTGAAAAAATTACAAAAACTTAAAAAAAAAAAATTAATTTTAATTACAAATTCTTAAATATTATATTTAGATAAATCATGTCCAGGCCAAGCCAATATCATTTCAAAATACCTTTCTAACGACATATAGAACGTTTCTGTAGTTTTAGTCGTTTAGAAGTTATGGGCGCGGGAAATCTAGCTTTTTTAGCTGTTTTCCTGCCAATCAAGCGGGAAACCTAAAAAGTCATAGAACAAAAATTGTTTAGCTCGAGCTGTTTAATAAAATAAAAGTAGTTCCAGCAGTCTAAAACAAAAAAATCGACACACAGACAAAGAGACAAACAAAATTAAAGAAATTAAAAAAAAAAAAAAATTACAATTTAGAAAAGACTTTTCTGAAGCTAAATTAACGTTAGTATTTTTGGTTAAACACATATGCATTAAAAAAAAAAAATGTTTTCATGTTTATTTTCTCTGCTAGTTCTATTGTTTCTGAATCTATATCTTCCGAAAATGTATATGTTTTCAGCTAAATATAAAATAATTATAACGATCCACGACAAGTATATAGTTTGGACGACTTCTGCCATAGAAACCATTGGAAAATTAATAGAAAAAAGTTGGAAGATATAGATTTTTTATGATTTTAGAATTATGGTTTTAATATAATTACAATCAGACAACTTTATCATATAGCTACCATATGAGCAATCGGTAAATTAATATGAAAATTTAACAAGAAAGCAAGCTAACTTCGGCAAAGCAAAGTTTATACACCCTTGCAGATAATAATACTAAAAATAAGGAATCGCATATTTCTTTTTAAAGCTAAGTACTCACTAGCGCTAAAATTTAGCAACCAAATGAGTGCGAGCGAGAGGTGAATACACTTTTTCGGCGCCTCTTAGTAAGGTCGATACGCAGATGAGCTAAAAGATATACTAGAATATATTTAGTATATACTAGAATGAACATCGCGTTAGATCTTTTAAATCGGATGATCATTAGCCAGGGTGGCCCAGGAGGATGAAAATATTTGATAATACCCTTGCGAAATAGAGATAGGCAATAGGAAACAAAGCCGTATTGCACGTTTTTGCAGCGGGGAAAAATTATTTTATTTACAATACATTTAAAAAAGTTTGAATGTGGGATCTTGACCATATAATAATTACAAATAAAAAATAATTTAAATAAAATAAGAAAATAAAATAGAAAAGGGCCAAAATTCCAAATTAAAAAATTATGGAATTGCTTATTACTTCTCCTCTGCTCGTCCCTGACCAGTGGTCGCCTACTGGGATTCTTTTCTTTGTTGGCTGCCACTCCAAAATGCTGGTGCTTCGAAGCATACAAGGACTACAAGAAGGAGAAGTGGCAACGGGAATGGAAATGGAAGTGGCAACGGGAATGGACTGGGCAAGCAGCCGCCATTGGGTTCCGTGGAGAGCTCATGGAGAGAGATCATGGTGGTCAGTCCCACCATGTCATCCGCGCGCGGCGATTTAAGCGCCAAGTTTGTGGCAGCAGCCGTCGTGGACGTGGATGTGCCCAACGATACGGCACGTCGCAGGTGTCCTACGACTACAATGCGGAGAGATCTAGCAGCAGCCAACTGGACGAGGAGAAGGAGCAGCAGACGAACGAGGCCAGACACACAAAGATGTCTTTCGGTCAACACTCCCTAGCGGGATCTCCAGCTGTGGCAGCAGCTGTAGGGCCAAGAGCAGATCGCCAGGAGCAGCTCAGCGGCATTGGGAGCTAACCCCGTTACATTGAAAATCATAATCTAAGTAAATAAAAAAATAATTTCTTCATTTTGCACGTATTTGTGGGTACGCGGCTTGGCGGCGTTTATTTTGAATTGTAAACAAACACAGCTGACAGTATGGCCGTTAAGCCGTTTCGTATGGATTTTAGGTGAACGCCATAAAACCTGGTCACACTAGAATTATGAAACCCTTTCAGCTAGCTAAGGGTTTAGCTCTAGTGAGTACTAGGCTTAATCCGAAATCTTTTTAGTGGGACCCCTTTATTAAAACGTTCATCGGTATATTTTTAGGGAAGTGATGCGGTCATACTTGTTTTAAATCAGCTGTTTTATGTTTGTTGACTTTATAATCCATTTGAAATACACGACTCTTGCACAGAATTGCAGCATCGTTTTGGAATAGCTCATCTGCGCAAAATTGCGAGCGACCCCGTGACCCAAAATGCTCTCGATCATGTACAACCACTGCTTTTTAACCTACTATGTGTCGAACATTTTAGTTGGGATCGACAACGAGGGCATGGGCGTAGTCTCGTACGATCCCATTGGTCACTGATGCTTCTGCTGCTGGTGACTCGTTTGTACCGTATGGGATTCTTCACCATCTGGGCGGTGGCGGTGGTTCACCGCAGCTACTGCTGCTGCCACCACATTGTTGGACTGGAGGAATGATGAAGTTACTCCGTTTTTGAGGGGCGTAAGACTCCTTGTTAACATACAGCTAGTGAGCCCGGTTCTGTCCATAATATGTCCAGCAAAACACTGCTCTCAACAGCAGCGGGCGGAGGCCGTCTCTGTTTTTCAACGTATTCTTATAAATTTAAAGATATAGCTGTTATTTACGGTTCTAGAATTACGGTTTTAATTTTATTAAGATCGGACAACCTACTTGCCATAGAAGCGATCGATTAATTTATATGAATAAGTCAAATTCTACATGTAAAATGTGTAGGTCATGATAACAAAAGTACAAACATTATCAATTTTTTTTGGTTGTTTTTCAATTTTACCGAAATGAATTGACTTTTAATGATTTAAATGCAGACTGTAAGGGTATGCAAACTTCGGCTTACCAACGTTAGCTTCCTTTCCTGTTTGTCAATATTTTTATGTATTATTATTATTTTTCCTTATCTTTCCTATATTTGAATAAAAGGAAACCAAATTTATAAGCTAAAAAACTAAAAATTAAAAAAAATATTATAATTTTGGTCTCAACACGGGCCGTTGTAAAGGTGTTTTCCCAGCCGGGGTGAGTTCAGCGAATTATTAAGAAATGTGGTTCCCTCTAGAAATTCACACTCAGGTTGCTCGTAGTGCCAACTGAGTCATACCCAGGGCCTCTAGTCCGACGACAGTTAACATTTGGTTAATGTAAGCACGGGAAAACCCAGAAACTCGCATTAACCTAAGTTTAGTGTCGGTTCGGGAGCCTTTAGAGACTCTGAGTGATCTGCATTTGGCCTGAAACCAGATTAAACACAGAAGTTTAGAAATCTACGCCAAGCTACAGTTAGTATGGGGTCGAATGCGTCTTCGCTTTACACTCGAGCTAGGACTAATACTCCAGTAACGGTACTCGTGATTAGACTTTAAAATTTATACCAAATCAACGCTGGTATAGACTCGGGCAAACCCTGAACCTCTGCTCTGTTTATGAATAATCTTGAAATTAAGGTCACAATGGCCAAGCTCCGAAAATTACGTTAAACTAAGGTTAGGGATGACTCGGGCAAACCCTGGTTCTCAACTCTAATCACGATTATTGTCTAAGCTAAAGCAAACACGGGCGACCCCAGAAATTTGCACTAAACTACGGTTAGTCTCGACTCAGGCAAACCCTGGGTCTCGACTCTAATTATGAGCAATACTTCAACTACGGCAAAGAGCGGGTGGACCCCAGAAATTTACCCTTCACTTTACCTTTAACTACGGTTAATATTAGACTAGGGCAAAAACGGGCAGACCCAGAAATTTGTCTTAAACTATGATTAATACTTAACTATTGCAAAAACGGGCAGACCCCAGAAATTTGCGTTTAACTACGGTTAATCTTTAATCTATTGCAAAAACGGGAGAACCCAGAAATTTGCGTTCAAGCTACGGTTAATACTTACTATTGCAAAAACGGGCAGACCCCAGAAATTTGCGTTTAACTACAGTAAATATAAGTTTCAGTTAGTATGTTCATCGCATGCTTACCCTCAGTCGGCAGCCGCCGAGTTATTCTCGAGATATTCTTCGTCAGAATATACACACGTGTGGGTTCGATTTTCATGTTCATTTCCAGTTTTATTCACTTTGCTTTCTTTGTTTTATACGATTTCGTGTTGTTTCGATTTTTATTTATACACTCTTTCATTTAAATGCCTGGCTGCACCAATTACCTCTCTTTCTCGCTTACCCGCTATAATCAGTTTATATCTTTACTCCTTCTTCCTGCTTCCTTATTTTCTCTTCTGTTTTCTAGTTCTTAACTACCTTGAGTTTCACTTTCTTGCCGATGGTTTTACAGTTTCTCGTTTTTATTCAGTTTTCTTTCCCGCACACGTGGTTTTCTTTGTACACTTTTCTCAGGTTTGGCGTCACTTCAAAATTTCACGTCTGATCATTTTTGCTGCTCCTCAACAAGTGACTGGCTTCTATTTCTCATTTCCTTCAATTGCCTGCCGCTGCCGCCTTTCCAAACTTCCAATAACTTTTCGGCTGGCAGCGAGAGAGCGCCGTGCTTTACTTCCTTGAAGTGCGACTGAAGCCGCACAATCGCGTTCCCTCTCTCCCTTTTTATTTCCAGCCGCTCTTTGTCTGTCTATTGCGGTGCTGGCAGAGCGTGGTCCCTTTTGGGCCTATTCGCCTCTCGTTCCCTCTCAACCGGAACATCGCTCGCATATTTCATCTGACTCGCGGCAGCGCTGTCGGCTTTGGGATCTCGGCTTATCATGTACTTGCAGAAATTTTCGGCCGTGGTGAAACTCGGGCGTGTTCTCTCTCGCTCTCTTGTGTGCAGCTCAGCCGGTGTCGAGATCGCGGGGTTTTGCGGGCCCTGATTCCTTCTCTTTCTCCCCCCCTCTCAATACCCTGCAAACTATCTTCTCCTTAGTTCTGCCTAATATTTAACTTTTGTTACTTAAAACTATTTAACAACCTAGATACCGTCGCGGGCGAACTTAAAACTAATAACAATATATATAAGGCTTTCCCCTTAGTGATGGGAACCTAGATATCCGCGCGGGCGAACTTAAAACTAATAACAATAAATATATATATATATAAAGATTTCCGCAGCTTGTTTTTGTGACGGCTCCTTAGGGGTCGTCACACCGTTCCTGTAAAACTTAACTACAACGGCGTCTCAGACCACTGAGCCATTCTCAATATTGTATAACAAGCCGCAATTTTCATATTAAACATAGACTCATTTTACCAAAAAGTGGCGCAAAACTGTAGCACAGAAAGAGTGTAAACAATAATTAACGAGAAATAACAAAAGAAAGTGGGTTTGTTCGGGAAAAGTGAAAATTTGGTACAGGGTATCTCACAGTCGAGCACACTCGACTGTAGCTTTTTTATTTGATTTAAGTTGTTTGTTTAAAAGCCAAATAAACGCATACATTTTATTTATCGGTCCAAAAGCGCTGCCACACCTTAAACAATTGCACTTCCAGTGGCCTTTATGACTTTTATACCTTTTTTAAATGGTAAAAGTACCATTCAGACAATAAAAAGTAAACAGCTTTATTTATTAAGACCTTATTTTACAATTCTTTAATGTTTACAATGTTAATGTTTCGATCCACCCATAGTACGACATCACTGGCAACCAAAATGAAAGTTGTTGTTGCCTCGAGGGAATATTTTTTTTTGCCAAATCCGACGTGGAGTCAGAAAAGAAATATTTAAAAAGTAAATTCATTAGTTGGTTTTGTGTGGTGTGGCTCTCTCTAAAGCTTCTAAGTAGATCCCTGCTTCCACACCCTCTGTTTGTTATTGCTAGCTGCGTCGTCTTCAGTACCACCATGAATCGTTGAGGAATCCTAGGATTGCTGTAATCTTCAGCTTTCCTACCTCTTTCAGCGATTCTAGCTGGTAGACACCGAAGTGACGTGCTCTGATCCTGTTTAGTGCTGGACACTTGCAGAGCAGATGCTGTGTTGTCTCCTGTTCCGTTGTGTCTTTGCAGCTTCTACAGCTTGCATTGTATGGCAGTCCCATCTGCTGTAATCCTGCTGATATCCTGCTTGATGTTGGATATCAGTTCCTTTGTCCGATTACCATTGAAAACCGGCCAACATTGCTTCGATCTCTTGTACTTACACTTTCTTGACCCTTCCTTGTCGGCTATCATTCTGAAATGGTCATGAATCCCTGTCTGGACTAAGTTGAGCGGGATCGGTATCCCTCTAGTTTCTGCACTGCCAGCCGAACCTGCTCGGGCTAGCTCGTCTGCTTTTTCATTACCTGGGATGTCGCTATGACTCGGCACCCAAGTAATTCGTACGTTATGGTACTCGGCAAAAATATTTGGGGCTCACTTGCATTTTGCCACTAATCGGGAGTTTGTTTTTTGCGGCTGTAAGAGATTTAATAGGTATCCTTGAGATCCTTCTGTATTAATAGGCTGGCTGCCTCCAATATAGCGAGCATCTCAGCCTGAAAAACCTTTACTGAGTCTAGGAGAGTAAAGGCCGCTTCAATCCCCCAGCTTTCAGCATAGATTCCAGCCCCCACCCCGCATCTCATCTTAGAGCCATCGGTGTAGAGTGATATCTCATCCTGTTAGGTTACCCCGTCGTCGATCCAATCTTCCCTCGTCGGATATAAGGTCGTGTAACCGTTACCGAACCTTAATTTCGTGGTAATGTAGTCCGTCTGTTCTTCTGCTCGTTGTATCAAGTATCTTGCCGTGCCCTATGCGGTGTTCTTTCCAGCAATTACTTCCCTTCAGTCTTGGCGCACTCTGCGCGGCAGTGTCCTTGATGAACAGATCAATCGGCACTGTATCTAGGATAACATTTAGAATAGCTGTGTAGAGCCAAATTGTGGTCTGTCGGTATAGTCCCCAGTTGACCCAAACATGTTTCTGCAAGAGTAAAGCGATGCTTGCTTTCCTAGCTCTCTCCTGGGGTCTCGAGTTCTCTCGTAGGGTCTCCGGAAAATGCGTGTCCACCATAGCTTTCAGGAATTCTTCGACTGACAAACCGTCTGGGTTGTTAATTAGAGTTGGGCTTGCGTGCCCTTTGGCAAGGATCGTGCTTAGTCTTGCAGTATCCTTTATGCCCTCAATTGTGTCACAGTAACTTTTCCAGGATTCCTTCTTGGCTTTGTATACTGCCTTCTTGTATGCCTTTTGTGCTTCCTTATATGGTGCCCACTCCTTGGTACCATAGCTTGTGTTAAAGGGTAAATTTGTAATAGATTCATCTTCTAATGGTGTGAAATAAACATCAATAGACGAAAAAGTCAACAATTTTCTTCCTTTTGCAAATAATATGTGATTTTATGAAGAAAATATATTTACTTTTTATTTCAAAAGAATCTCGTGAAAGCGAACACGGGAAATCAGATTTTTCGTGTTCCAAAAACGAAAGAATTTTGTGAAAGTAAAACCCGCCTGTATCTGCAAAGTTTCATTAAGATCGCCCGAAAACTGAGAGACTAGCTTGCGTAGAAAAAAAAATACAAAAAAATTAAATGCAGCGGCCCGCTTCAAAGATCTCTGAGATTTTTCGGCAAATTTACGCTCTCTCCGCCCGCGCAGAGTTTATCAATCAAGCACAAGCGTATGTATTAGCACAGATCTCCCAGTCGGACTTTGTAGAATGGATTTTACAAAACAACGCATCTGGAACGGTTCATTATGCTGCCAACGCTAGCTCAAAAAATTACAGAAGTATGTTATAATGCATAATAAAAGTCATACACCGTGAAACTTTTCGCTTCGGCCGATATCTATGTGTTAGTGTTGCGCTGACTTGCGAAATTCTTGGTGCGTCTTTGTACATTAGCTGCCAATATCTATGTTTTAATGCTACGCTGACTTGCGAAATTCTTGGTGCGTCTCTGTACATTGGTATACACCGTGAGCGAGAGCGAGACGCAGCAAAATGGCAAAGCAACACTTGATTCCGCGTGCCTTGTACACTGTTGAATCCTTTTCGCACACTACGCACCACAAAAATAAAAAAAAAAAAGAAGGAAATGAAGAGAAAACTACAGAAAGGGAACAACCAAACAATCCCCAAACAACTTAACGTCTATTGTTATCACATGTTCACTAACCTATTAAATATAAAATATAAAATACTAGCTGACCCGGCGAACTCCGTTTCGCCACCAGATAGCTTCGTTTTATGTAACATTTCGTTTGGTCACTAAAAGATGAAGAAACATTTTTTTTGTTTGTTTGTTTTATATCTGAAAAGGTAAAGTGTTTTATGTAACATTTCGTTTGGTGATTAAAAGATGAAGAAACATTTTTTTCTTTGTTTTATATTTGAAAAGGAAAAGTTTCACAACAGTAATGAATTCATTTTGATTACAAAAGTGAAGTGTTATTTAGTTGAACTTCTCTAATTGAATGAAAGTTAATCCAAAGTAAATACTGAATCGAGGCGTTATACGTGTCCGCAAATTATCAGTTTCATTGAAGTTCTCTTTGGTAAACCACATTTTTTGTTTTTTGGTCTGACGTTAACACAAACATATCGGATGGTTTCCCAACTCGTGAATACGCAACATATAACTGCCCATGTGAGAAACAATGATTTTCTAAATTTATCCCGCAAACACTAAGCGATTTGCCTTGCGACTTGTTAACGCAAGGCGAACTGGAAATTGTAATCGTTTGAAGTCAAGCGGTAGATCAGTCGGAATCATTGGTATTCGAGGAATACATACATTTTAATATGCGTACTTTCCGTTAATAATGGATGCCTAAATTAAATTCCTGCGATCCGATGGCATTCGTTCTAATGCTGTTTTGAACATATTAACCACAGCATTATTAGCGTGAAAAAATGCTTGCAACTGTTCAATAATTCGTCTGTTTAACTGTTATGTTCCCTGTATATTGCACCGCACATTTAGCTGATCCACCATTTACGAAATGAAATATATTTGCAGAAATTGATGCGGTTCATCTGGTGTTAGCACCATTGAACCATGTAAATGATATATTTTGTTGTTGTATCTATAACCTTGGAAGTCGGCATGAAGCCGCCTTCTCAAATTTTTTTTCTCTCATTTTCTCTTATTATATTTTGCCTTTTTTCGCCTAAGTTCTGTGAATACAATTGTTGCTGGCTTGCATGTCTTGTGCGGCGGCCGATGATCGCACGTCGTCCTCTAGGTATTTTGGGCTATGGACAGAGTGGTGAGTTTAACCTCAAATGCACGGTCCACATAATTTACACAGTTCAACTTACCACCTTACAGACAAATGCCTGCTGTTGGTTGAAATTGAATAAAAATTTTAACAATTTACGTGATTGATTTGATGGTTTCCAATTGAATGTTAGAAAAGAAATATCTTATTTTTAAAATTATTTTTTCACAATATCACGGTGAACACAATACCGGTGTGTCACATAGTATTAACTGAGCAGAGAACACTGAGTAGATGTCAATGTAACACGCACCGCATGCTATGTATCAGAGATGGCACTATATTGAAAAGAGATTTCCCCCCTCGAGTCGCGGAGGTATCACGGAAGAATTGCGAAAGTGTAGCGGAAGTATAGCGGAAGAATCACGGAAGAGTCGCGGCAGAGTCGCGGAAGAATCGCGGAAGAATCGCGGAAGAGTCGCAGCAGAGTCGGGGAAGTATCGCAAAAGTATCGCGAAAGTATCGCGAAAGTATCGTGGAAAAGTCGGGGAAGTATCGCGGAAGTATCGCGGAAGAATCGCGGAAGAGTCGTGCAAGTATTGCGGAAGAGTACCGGAATAATCGCGGAAGAGTCGTGGAAGTATCGTGGAAGAATCCCGGAAGAATCGCGGAAGTATCACGGAGGAGCGCGGAAGTATCGCGGAAGAGTCGCGGAAGTATCGCGGAAGAGTCGTGGAAGTATCGCGGAAGAATCCCGGAAGTATCGCGGAGGAGCGCGGAAGTATCGCGGAAGTATCGCTGAAGCAGCGCGGAAGAAACGCGGAAGTATCGCTGAAATACGCGGACGTATCGCGGAAGAATCGCGGAAGTATCGCGGAAGAGTCGGGGAAGTATCGCGGAAGTATCGCGAAAGTATCGCGAAAGTATTGCGGAAGAGTCGGGGAAGTATCGCGGAAATATCGCGAAAGAGTCGGGTAAGTATCGCGGAAGTATCACGAAAGTATTGCGGAAGTATCGCGAAAGTATTGCGAAAGAGTCGCGGAAGTATCGCGGAAAAATCGCGGAAGTATCGCGGAAGAGTCGGGGAAGTATGGCGGAAATATCGCGGAAGTATCGCGGAAGAATCGCGGAAGAGTCGCGGAAGTGTCGCGGAAATATCACGAAAGTATTGCGGAAGTATCGCGGAAGTATAGCGAAAGTATCGCGAAGGAGTCGCAAAAGTCTCGCGTAAGAGTCGCATACATATTGCGTCCATCATTTCAATGTACCCGTACACTTATCATTTCAGCCAAAACAGCACGACGTATTCGTGATTCACTACAGGTACGGGGACAACAGATCTATTTCGTGCATTTCCTTCATCTGCACTCCGTGATCGTCTTTGTCATACCCCATTTGTACTACGCGTTCGCCTTCCTATATTTGCTCGTATTGGCCTTGAGAAAATGAGGAAAGTACACTCACATATATATAGTAAACTTTAACAGTTTTAGACTCACCATTTATACAAATGTTTAATGAAAATTACCTGACAATAATATCAAAGCAGCCGTTTTAGTTATGTATGTGAAAAAGAAAATGGCTGTTGAAAATGGCTATTGGCTGCATACTCATATTTTTTTTTACTTTTAAACCTTCCCTGGACTTCCACGAATAATTCAAGACCAAAATTAGCCAAATCGGTCCAGCCGTTCTCGAGCTTTAGCGAGACTAACGAACAGCAATCCATTTTTATATATATAGAAGATTTACTAAATCGCATACATTACAGTTGAAGTCACCCAGTTGAAGTGCACCCATTCAAAAAAACAACAAAGGTGGAAGGAAACAGCATCTCTACATACACACATACATACACATATACAAAGAAGCAAGGAATAGAGGAAACCGCGTAGTAAATATACACATACATACACATATACACATATTGCCACACATATATATAAATAGAGGCCCTGTACATACATACGAATTTTCTTACATTCAAACATAGATACACATACATAGAATCACATATTATAATACACCATATTACCATACTAATTTACAAACAAACAAATATTCCCTATACTAGAATACATATACATACTATTAATACACGCATACATATATTATTACTATTTTACATATTATTACTATTTATATACATTATATACATACCATTACTATACCTCAATACACATACCATCACCATTGCCAATACATCTAAATGTCGAAAAAAGCCACCACTAGTAGGTCAGTTAGGGGCAGATTAGGGCTAAGGAGATGGTCCTGTCCACCTGAGATAAGGGAAGAGATGGAAATAAAAGAGCAAAACCAGATAGTTTAACCCCAAAACAATAGTCTCACCGTTGGCAATTCATCAACTTTTTCAAACACCAGCCTGAACCTACAACAAATACTACCCCTTGTTCATCAACTACCCACCTACGATGGCCCACCTGACAATCTCGATAGATTTATAGCTAGAGTAGAACAGCTACTCTTATTAGCCGGGTCAGTGGACCAAACACCACCACCAAACACCGTGACAAAATTAAAGGCAGAGCAGACGAAGCGCTGAGCGTCTGCGATGTACTCCTCACCTGGGATGACATCAAAGCATGGGAAAGCTGTATTACACAACCACGAAAATAAGAAGCGAATTAATGTCACTGGCCAGAGAAGCAGACCCTAGTGGACATTCCCTCACGACCAAACGTGACCAATATGACAGGCTCTGCCTAAATACATTCTTATTTGGATTAAAGGACCCACTTAGGTCAGCCATTAGAAACCAATAACCAGATACAATCGAGAAAGCGTACGAGTACGGGCAGATCAAATTAAATTTCTCTAGAAGCCTGAATAAACACCAGGAAAACCGACGACGCGACAGCTCGATATACAGGAACCACCCATATCCCGAAAGACAACAAACCAACGGTGACTATAATAGACGATCCCCACATCAACAAAATTCCAAACAAAATTCGAACACATTCCAAAATGGCGACAGATCGGCTCAGACCCTAAACCACCAAGACAGGAACAACCATAATTCAAGCGCTCCCCTATGTAACATCAACGATGATGCAAATTTTTTTTTAGAAGCCTCGGGAAGCCAGTCGGCTACATAAGCAATGACTCGGCTACAAGAAGACTCTTGGATCTTCCTTACCATTTGTTCTCCTATCCCCAAACCCCATGGTGTCAAACCCTCTCAAATTCCTAATAGGCACTGGATCTACCTACTCATTCATAGATCCAGAACTTATTAATGCAGACCAAATCAAAAAACTAACCTCCGATATCAATATCCACACTGTTCTCAGTACATTTAAAATTCGGGAATATACAGGTGGAATAAATTTCAAACAATTCGGAAATATGCCCATTTTCAAGTTCTTACTATTCAATTTCCACCCCCACTTTAATGGCCTCCTAGGCATGGACTTCCTATCCGGCCTAAATGCAAAAATAAACTTTGCCGACTCCATACTAGAAACATCAGAAACACAAGATGGACAAAACTATTCAACAAAGACACTAAAGACACAAAAACACTATCCGTAAATTGTTATTTAATAAGAAACGAATACAACATATAGAGAGATAATATTAAAACAAAATGTAACGTTAGCATTAGATTAACACATTTACAAATCATCCTCTTGTTATACCTTCAACACAACACTCTTGTTTTACATTAAGATACCCATTATTGATACAATATGTAAAAATTCATAATATCGTCGGAGTTTATGGCGTACACCAACAACAACACCCACCAATACCAGCACAAATGCCTAAGAATCCAGTAAAACTACTTCAGCGTAAAACCACAACACGTCGCCTAGCCACCCTTCTCCGATCCGGCCGCTTAATGGCCTTCTCTTCGGACTGGGTGGGGGGGGAAGGAGTTAACATGCCCCATCTCCCCGGCATGAACGTACCTCCAGCATACAACGCAGACTTGGCAACTGCAACAACAAATATCGCCAACATGCAACTCTGACGAACACACACATCCTTATAATTTGATAGACACATACATTTGTAATAAATGTCATTCTCATTCTCATTTGGAACTCCAAGCAATACAGTCGATTTATTTGCAAGCTCCTTTCCAGCATATTCTAAATTCAAACTCGCAGGATGTCTCGTCTGCTCCCTCGGACCCAAGACTGATGCCTACTCTGCTCCCTCGGACCCAAGACTGTAACTAGCGCGGTCTTTGTATTGCACACAAAGTTGAAGGTCGTCAGCGTACATGAGTACTCTGGAGTTAGTCAAGACTTTGGGCAGGTCGTTAATAAATAAAGTAAAAAGTAAGGGACCCAAATGGCTCCCTTGCGGGACACCAGAGGTCACCCGGAGAACATTCGACAAGTTGTTTTTAAATAGAACCTTTTGCGTCCTACCATTCAGATAACTTGAGATCCACATAAGAAGATGGACATGAAAACCCATTAAGTCGAGTTTCCTAACAAGAAGGGAGTGATTAACGGAGTCAAATGCTTTACTGAAATCAGTATAGATCACATCTGTCTGCAAATTTTGTGGAAAGCCCTTATAATGAAAGAAGTGAGCTCAAGAAGGTTAGTAGTCGTTGATCTTCGTTTAATAAATCCATGTTGACATGGAGAGATTATGGATCTACACAGGTGCTGCAAATGGGGAGTAATTACGTTTTCGAAAAGTTTTGGGATGGCTGACAACTTAGAGATTTCTCTGTAGTTACTAGCATCCACTTTGCTACCTTTTTGTGGAGAGGAATCAAGAATGATTCCTTCCAAATAAGGGGAATTGGGAAGTCTCTAAGGATAAGGTAAACAATTTTAGAAGGGGGACTGCACAGGGACTCGGCACAGTACCTAAGCACACAGCCTGGTATTCCGTCGGGACCTGGCGAATAAACCGGCTTGACACGTTGAAGATCCAAAAGAAGGGAGCTTAGGTTTGATTTGGGCATGCTATAAGAATAGGTTTGGTTTGAGTCGGATGACGGAGAATAAGTAGTTTGAAAAACTGAGCAAAAAGATCAACGATTGTCTGATCATTGTTTGCTGTCGTATTTTCAAATTAAAGCGAGAAAAGATGTGTAATAGTCTTACAATTAGTGTTGACATAATTATAAAACTGTTTTGGGTCCTGCGCAAACTGAACCCTACAACGAGTCAAATAGTTTTTATAACACTGCGCGTTAAGCACGGTAAACTTTGACCGAGCCGCTAAATAGCGAGAATGGACAGCTTGAGAACCGTTGCGCTTAAATTTAGAATAAAGATTGGACTTAATGTTTTTGAGGCGAGTCAACTCTTTACTAAACCAGGGAGGCTTATTTGAGATTGACGGATAGTATAACGGAACACATTTGGTAAAAAGGAGTATGTTCGCGCCAAAGCGGCGCTTCCCGTTTCGTGGGAACCGGCCCTGGAGTCTTAACAGCCGAGAGAACCGTTTTGTTCAGATTTTCTCATCTCGCGCTCTCGCACTGTTAAGTGTCTCCACTCCGCTCACCAAGCGGCTCTTGAAACCTCCGCCCCGTAGCTTTAAGTTAATTGAAATTTACAAGTGCATAAGAGAAGTCCAGTGAAAAATAAATCCTGAAGTTTTTTTACATCGAAAATTCGCCCCCGTCATTTCATGATCCATCAAGCCAGATATTTCCAGAAGAGGAGAAGAAGTTTCAGCACCAGCGTTCACCCGGCGGATTTTTCCTAATTCATCTTCCATCAATTCAAGATAAGTACGACCGTTCTTATTTCTGCCGACCAGCCAGATATTTCCAATTTTTCAATCCAATTTCTTATATCTGTCTGATCGGCCATACCATTGTGCATACGATCGCCATATTCCGGTTTCTTTTTTCGTATTGCTATTTCCATTTTTCATACGATCGCCATATTCCGGCTTCTTTTTCGTATTGCTATTTCCAATTTCATACGGTCGCCTTCTTTCTTCGTATTTCCCCATTTTCATATTCTTGTTCATACGGACATATAATCCAGATGCACACTCTTTAATGTACGTACATATGACCATCGCAACATATGTACGTAAGTTAACATACACGTACCTCCATTCGCGCAAACATTTCTATAGCGACATTCACCATACAGTCCACATTATCTCCAATTACCAAACTTATTAAAACAAGTGGAAAGCTACAGTCGAGTGTGACCGACTGTAAGATACCCGGTACCCAATGCATTGTGGGTGAAATTAAACAGCACATGAACATGGAAAAAGGAAATGTTGACAAATAGCGACAAATATTGCTAGAAACATGTTGAGCAACACTCAAAAGATACTAATGTTGCTAGGAACATGTTGGGCAACTCTCAAAAGCGACAAATGTTGATAGGAACATGCTGAGCAACACCCAACAAAGACAAGTGTTGCTAGGAACATTTTGAGCAACACGCACGTGCGCTCTCTCTCTCTCTCTCAGAAACTTTATTGTTTAATAACTTCTATGTTTATCATCCGACTTAACTCAAATTTTCAGAACACGTCCACGATTGCCTACTTATTAAGTCTATTTATTTACTTTAAGCCGAAAATCACTCCTATAGCTTATATACCGTTTTTCATAATTTACGGGAGCGGATGTGGGCGTGGCCAAATTTTAAAACAAACTTGATCTGCGTGCAACAGATTCCAATGCTGTCACCAAAATTGGTAACTCTAGCTCTTATAGTCTCTGAGATCTGTTGTTTCACACGGACAGACAGACGGACAGACGGACAGACGGACAGACGGACATGGCTAGATCGACTCGGCTAGTGACGCTGATCAAGAATATATATACTTTATAGGGTCGGAGATGCCTCCTTCTGCCTGTTACATACATTCTCGGTTGGCACTAACTTATAATACCCTTGTACCCTATGGGTACCGGGTATAATTACAATTTTAAAATACAATTTATACACATACATTACCGAGTTCCCACAAACACACTTATCCATACGCCCATACATAAACACACATAATCCTAATGCATGCTTATTAATGTACTTACATATCTACATATCCATTTCAACATATGTACGTAAGTTAACATACACAAACATTTCTACAGCGACATTTATCATACAGCCCACATTTCTCCAGAGTTCCCAGATAGACGTTCTTATCGGAGCTGATATTCTTCCATCCGTGCTGCTGAGCGGCACAAAGACCAACATCTGCGGATCTCTTTTGGGCAAGAGACCATCTTCGGGTGGGTGCTCACTGGTCCAGTGTCCATGTCCACAAACAACCGAGTTTCAGCCTTAACGACTCAAGTTAGAAAGACAAATGAGGCGTCCTTAGACAAACTTCTTACTAAGTTTTGGGAGGTGGAAAATCTACCATCAAAATGGTAAAAGAGTCCGATTCCGTCTGCGAAAGTAATTTTCTACGAGCCACAACTAGAGACGCGAGCGGGAAGTACGTAGTGACGTTACCGTTCTGCGACCTCGATCATTGTGGATCTGAGTTGGGTCACTCAAGGTCTATAGCACTTGCTCAGTTTCTGAGAAGCGAGAATCGTTTACGAAGAGACACTCCATTAAGTGAGCAGTACAACTCCGTAATCCAAGAATATTTGGATTTAGGCCATATGAGAGAGGTTTCGCCCACTCACAATTCTCCAAACTACTACCTCCCACATCATGCGGTGATAAAGCCCGAAAGCACCACCACGAAACTGCGGGTGGTGTTCAACGCTTCCAGCCCTTCAGCAAATGGGACTAGCTTGAACGATGTGCTTTATGCCGGTCCAGTCCTCCAATCTGACTTAACAATTCAGATTTTAAAATGGCGCTATTTCGAGTATGTCTTTAGTGCGGACATCACGAAAATGTATAGGCAGATCTGGGTCGATCCAAAGCACACGGATTCTATTCCGAAACAAGGAAGGTGACATTCGAGATTACGAGCTGAAAACCGTAACATTCGGTGTCAATTGCGCGCCCTATCTCGCCATCCGAGTGCTCCAACAGCTGGCTGATGACGTCGATCAGCAGTTTCCAAAAGCCAGTCACATAATCCGCAACTTCATGTATGTTGATGACGTTTTAGCAGGATCAAATTCTCAACAAGAAGCTCAACTTGCCATCCAGGAGTTAGTAACCGCTTTGAATTCTGCCGGTTTTCCGCTTCGAAAGTGGACTTCCAACCACAAGGGGTTTTAAAGGACATTCCAAATGAGCATCTTCTCAATGCTGAGTTCCTGAATATTGATGCCGAAAGCACAGCAAAACTCTGGGCATTCGCTGGAGAGCAACCACCGACGAGTTCTACTTCGTGCCCCAGAAATATCCGTCAAGTCCTCCTATACGAAAAGAGAAGTTCTCTCCCAGATCGCAAAGCTATTCGATCCCGCTGGCTGGCTTGCCCCGTTCATCGTCCGGGCCAAAATTTTTATGCAGGAGATCTGGCTGCAAAAGTTAGGCTGGGATGACAACCTTCCCGACGAAATGAGCCATAGATGGCAAGTGTTCCTGCAAAGTTATTCCGATCTCGATCAAATCCGTATTCCGAGATGGATCGGTTACCAGCCCCAGGTAAAAATCGAGCTTCACGGTTTCTGTGACGCTTCCCAAAAGGCCTATGGGGCTGCGCTGTACGTCAGGGTTGAAGTCGGTCAGCAGATATTGACTAATTTGCTTACGGCAAAGACCCGGGTTGCCTGTGACACCTGTATCCCTCCCCGACTTGAGCTATGTGGTGACCTATTGCTGGCAGATATGGCATCCACCATCCTTCCAAATATGCTGTCAGATAGCTCTGAAATTTTCTGCTGGACAGATTCCACCATTGTCCTGGCATGGTTAAAAAGCCAGCCTGCTCCTGGACCACATTCGTAGCCAACCGTGTAACCAAAATAGCTCAAGCCACAAAGATTGAGAATTGGTCACATGTGCGATCAGAACACAATTCTGCCGACCTAGCTAGTCGCGGCGTGTCCCTGCAGGACTTGGGCGATAGCACCCTCTGGTGGCATGGGCCCCAATGGTTACAACTGCCCAAACTTCAATGGCCAGAAACTTCGGATCCACACCCAGTCACTGATTTAGAGCAGCGCGCGGTGAAGGTTCATTTCGTAAAGCTCCCCGCTGATGATTTCCTTGAACGTTTCTCCAGACTAGACAAGGCTTTACGAGTCCTAGCTTACGTCCAGAGGTTCCTAAATCGCTGTCGTAAGGCTCCGGTAAGTCCGGTTAGGCAGCTCAGTAATCGGGAAATTCGGGAGGCTGAGAGGACCTACATAATACTGGCCCAGCGGGAAGAGTACGCGCTCGAGCTTCGATTGTTGCGCAGTAAAAGTTCCATACCCTCATCAAGCCAAATTGCTAATTTATTTCCATTTATAGACCAACATGGCCTCTTAAGAGCATGTGGTCGTTTAACTGCCTCCAAGGTCCTGCAGTATGACGAGCGCCATCCTGTAATACTCCCGTACAGCTGTCGGCTATCTCGTCTTCTTGTCCAATTCACGCACCAGATTACGCTTCATGGCGGCAACCAATTGATAGTGCGCTTGATACGATCCAAATATTGGATTCCTAAAGTCAAGAATCTGGTAAAAGGCGTGGTGAATTCATGCAAGGTGTGCACCATTTATAAAAAAAGACTGCAAACCCAATTGATGGGCGATTTTCCGACTGATCGAGCCTCTTTTCCAGGCCATTTACTTACACCGGCGTCGATTACGCCGGCCCCTTTGAAGTAAAAAAACTACACAGGGAGAGCATGTCTCATCACTAAGGGATATGTGTGTGTGTTTGCGTGCTTTTCTACGAAGGCCATTTGGAGCCCACCTCCGATCTTACAACTGAGAAGTTTCTAGCAGCGTTTGCGCGTTTTGTCGCTAGAAGAGGTTGTCCTCAGCGGGTCCATTCCGACAACGGCAAAACCTTTGTTGGTACCTCAAGTCTTCTTTCCCGTGACTTTACGCAAGCATTAAAGGAGTCGGTGACTGAGGCGTATAGCCACCAGGGACTCGTTTGGCGTTTCATACCCCAGGAGCTCCTCATATGGGAGGCCTGTGGGAGGCAGGAGTAAAGAGTTTTAAAACTCTGTTTTATAAATCCTCGTCCGCTCGCAAGTATACCTTCGAAGAGCTTTCCACGCTTCTTGCAAAGATTGAAGCCTGCCTTAATTCCAGACCACTTTCTCCAATGTCAGAGGACCCGACAGACTTGCTGGCACTGACGCCTGGCCATTTTCTGATCGGGGGTCCGTTGCTTTCCACGGCGGAGCCTGAAATCAAAGGCGAAGCCAAGTCGATTATAAATCGATGGCAACATCTCAAGGCTCAGAATCAACAATTTTGTTCGAGATGGAAAGAAGAGTACTTAAAGGAACTCCACAAGCGCAACAAGTGGCTAAATCCATCCAGAAATCTGAAAGTCGACGATATGGTAGTCATCAAGGACGATAACTTGCCATCAAATGACTGGCGGCTCGGCAGAATAGTAGCTGCTATCCCAGGAGCTGATACTAGAGTACGCGTCGTAGATATCCTTACTTCTCGTGGAACTATCCAACGTCCGATCCACAAACTAATTCTCCTTCCTATGGAGGCTGAGGCAACCTCTAAATCTCCACAATAACGCCTTCTGTTCCCGCTACCCCGTAGACATCACTAAAGCGACTCCCTTTCTGATTGGTTTGTTGTTTTTTCTTTCTCTTCCAAGTAAAGTTTTAGAATGGCTCCTCGTCCTCGCCCACGCACTTCCCAGACCCTTGACAGCAGATGTTCTCGAGGTCTAAAGTCCTACCGCTGCCGAGTCTGCCAGGGTATACATCCGCTACGGAAATGAAACCGATTCCTGAGGCTCAGTTCAGAGAAGCGTCTCCGAGCAGTACTGGTAAACAAGTACTGCCACAATTGTTTGGCCCATCAACACTCAGGAGGGAAATGCCGCAGTGGCGACGCCTGCAAAAATGTGGACAGGATCATCACACCTTGCTCCACATGCACGAGATGCCCGCGATAGCTCGCCAGTCGCCTTTCCAGCAACGCCACCAGTCGCCTTCCCCGCAACGTCGCCATTCGCCGTCCCCAATCCGTCAGCAGTCACCACAGCAGCAGTCATCCGCATCGCAGTCTCGGTCGGCAGGCCCACCGGAACAAACACGGCCCTCAAGTCAGCAAGCTGCGTCTATGGTGGCCCCAGCCGTGACCTCGCTCCAGCAGCACAGGTGTCTGCATATTCTGCCGACGGCCATTGTGGTCATCGACACAGGGCCAATTGCTGTGAGGCGGGCGCGCTCATCGACCCGTGTACACCCGTGAGCAGTATCGACAGCTTGCTGGCAAGAGCTTTTCGGCTGCCGACCACGAATGATGGAGACGACCGAGTGTGCTCAACGACCATCCGGTCGAGGTCGGGCGACTTTAACGTTGACGTGATCCTGAAGATCGACAACAGTCTGCGGATCCGAACACCGATTCGTGCGCTGAGTGTTGAGGTTCGGGCCAAATTCAGCGATATCCGATTAGCCGATGACCAGTTCCATCGTCCGGCCACCATCTCCCTGGTGTTGGGATCAGACGTGTACCCGAGAGTGATGCAACCCGGGTTCCTAAATCTTCAAGATGGGCTGCCCATTGATCAGAACACGGCGTTTGGGTGGATCGTGTCGGGAGCCTGCCGTCAGTCTTGATGTCCTGCTTCAAGGAACTCTCCCGCGGGGGGGAGAATGTTCACGCCAAAGCGGCGCTTCCCGTTTCGTGGGAACCGGCCCTGGAGTCTTAACAGCCGAGAGAACCGTTTTGTTCAGATTTTCTCATCTCGCGCTCTCGCACTGTTAAGTGTCTCCACTCCGCTCTCCAAGCGGCTCTTGAAACCTCCGCCCCGTAGCTTTAAGTTAATTGAAATTTACAAGTGCATAAGAGAAGTCCAGTGAAAAAAAAATCCTGAAGTTTTTTTTACATCGAAAATTCGCCCCCGTCATTTCAGAGTACATGGCATTGTAAAAATATCCATGGCACCCACCATGTCAGTGCACATGTAGAGATCGGACCAATCAAAGTAATATATAAAATTATTCAGACGTCGAAAATCCGCTTTGCGAAAGCAGTGGACTTTCTTAGCCTGCTGATCAGACTTATTCTCCATAGCAGTCCCAATATCGATAGTCACATCGAAAGTAGGATGGTATGGATCTTCGGGTAGCGTCAAGGGCGGGACCCTAACCAAACTGACTCTTGCCGGATCAGAGACAAAGCAGAGGTCTAGCAAGCGATCTAAGGAATTTCGTACATGGTTGACTTGAGACAGCGAAATGTCAAACAAGCCATCAATAAAGTCGTGACGTGCTGTAGTCAAAAGGGTATTTGAGGATTCATTTGTGGACCAAATAGCCCCAGGAATGTTAAAATCCCCTAGAACTACTAAGTGGTCCCTATCCGAAAGTCTATTGGAGACCGCCTGAATAGCGGAAAGGTGGTTCCAATAAGTAGGAAGTTCCGACAAGGGAGGAATGTAGGAACATGTAATAAAAGTAAAACAACCATTAAATGATAGTTTCACACAGAGGAATTCAATATCGCTGAATTCCTCGAAAGTTAATAGTTCAGACGTGAGGTTGGAGTCAACCGCAATGAGGACACCGCCCCCTCGCCTGGAAGGCGCTGGACACAGCTGGAAAAACTTCGGAGATTAGAATCTCCGGCTTTAACCAGGTTTCTGTGAGCACAATCACCTGGGATGCAAATGAAAGGCTATCAGCCCCTACATGCCGTTTTTTCTTTTTCTTAGCTTCGTGCTCCTTAACAACAACATACTTAGGCCAGAAGGCAGCAGAGCATATTGTGTTTAAAAGTTCGTCAGGGACATTTATTTTGAAAGATGAAATATCCCTAGCATAAGAAAATTTGAATTTTTCCACCTTAATCTTGGATTCATCGGCTTTAGTGCGACCTAGCATATAGGTACTAACATCCTCAGATGTTTGACTAGGGAAAAGCCGCGAAACAAATATCTGTTTCGTAGGTGGAATAGCTATTAGGGCTTTCGGTACTACATTTGAAGTACCAATATCGGCCGGTATTCCAGGCCTGATACCCTGGGGAGTTTTCTGGGTGGGGTTCTGTGAGGTCATTGATTGTGACCCCTCAGCGGACACGACGGATATAATTGGAGGCGCTGCCCCTCCCGCCGCACATTCGGAGGCGAAATCTTTTCTCGCCCCCGATCTTAATATCATTGGAGTTAGATATATTGGAGTCGGGTGCTGTGCCGAGGGAGTCAGCTGTTGAGAACTCGTAGCGAGTTGTTGGGGTCCTCCCTAATGCGGTGTGCCAACCGTGTTTTTTTTTGCACTTAGGGGACTCATTTAATAGCTTAAGGCCATTAAACTGGGAGTCGAGCGCCAGGAGCACCTCATTAGTTTTACGAAAATTAACAAGAAGCTCCTTAAAACCATTTTTGGTTTGCCGCATAAATGACATTATTTCCCTTTCAACATCGCGACAAGCCTCACAGCAGTAGCGCAATCCAATATTTTTGGTAAAATTATCAGACAGCCGGCCTGTGCATCCAATGCACGACATTGTCACACAGCCAGCAGCCAATAGTAGGGTCCTCTGCAGAAATTACTTTCTTGCAGGTTTTTATTACACAGACAACATTAGAAGACATTATAGCGACTTACCACTGTACCTGTCAGAAGTTAAGAGAAAATAAGAGTAGTTACGTGCACTAAGAGAGAGCAAGAGAGCGAGAGTTAGGGAGCTTACGCCGTCAAGCTGTAATATCGGCGTAACGGATAAAGCACAAAGAGGAATGCAAAAAATGCAGATAACGATCGCTGCACAAAACTAAAATTTGCAATTAATATAGTTATTAATACACAAAAACAGCTGCGCGAAGTGAAACGGTGAATTATTATTGACACAGGATAGAAGTTTTAAATAAACCCCGGTGGTTTATAGCAAAGATTTTACACAAATACGAGGCGCAAAACAAAAACACGACCGTTCACTTTGAAAGAGAAAACGAATGCGAATGTTGGATGCGTGTGTGAGAGAGTATGGGTATCCTTTTGGGTTTTTCATCAGAGTAGTAATTTCGTCACTATGGTGATTGGTTGTTGTGTTTTTGTCGTTTTGAGAAGAACCAATTTGACGCGACGACAGCCTTGCGCCGCTGTTGTCAAGTGTGTTTTGTAGCTTTGGAAAGAACCGTTATGGTCGCTGTCGCCGAGTGTGGTTCGTTATACACAAGTGCAGTGGTGTCCAAACACACACAATGAAAGCGTTACGATTGTGTGCGAAGCAACGAAGGCAACGTGACGTTTTGCTGCTTTACACTGACCACACGTGTCGCGAGCAAATGCAGCCGAGAATTCTCATATTCTCTCTATACATGTGTCGGCAGCGACGCCGGCAGAATTTGACTTGACAGCCACACGTCTGTGTCCTTTCAAGTTTTGGCCGTCGCTGCAGAAGGAAGTCAAAAAAACGGATCAGAATTAGATTTCCTTGGGACCAAAATTCGCTGCACAGGAGAAAAATAATAAAAACGACGTGCCCTTGAATATCACCGACGCACCAATGCGTACATCAGCATCAATTGCCGACAAAGCACCGGGACCATCCGCACACAGTGGTTTATAAAGATAAATGTAAGTTGTGTGATTAACGACCGTATATGTGTACAACAATCGCTGTTAAGGCACCGGGCTCGTTTTCACTTATCAATTTACATTGTGATATACATAAAAACAAGAATACTAAAAAGTGAATGAATAAATTAAACCTGTACAAATACTATTAAAAACATAAAAGTCATACACCGTGAAACTTTTCGCTTCGGCCGATATCTATGTGTTAGTGTTGCGCTGACTTGCGAAATTCTTGGTGCGTCTTTGTACATTAGCTGCCAATATCTATGTTTTAATGCTACGCTGACTTGCGAAATTCTTGGTGCGTCTCTGTACATTGGTATACACCGTGAGCGAGAGCGAGACGCAGCAAAATGGCAAAGCAACACTTGATTCCGCGTGCCTTGTACACTGTTGAATCCTTTTCGCACACTACGCACCACAAAAATAAAAAAAAAAAGAAGGAAATGAAGAGAAAACTACAGAAAGGGAACAACCAAACAATCCCCAAACAACTTAACGTCTATTGTTATCACATGTTCACTAACCTATTAAATATAAAATATAAAATATTTACTAAATCGCATACATTACAGTTGAAGTCACCCAGTTGAAGTGCACCCATTCAAAAAAACAACAAAGGTGGAAGGAAACAGCATCTCTACATACACACATACATACACATATACAAAGAAGCAAGGAATAGAGGAAACCGCGTAGTAAATATACACATACATACACATATACACATATTGCCACACATATATATAAATAGAGGCCCTGTACATACATACGAATTTTCTTACATTCAAACATAGATACACATACATAGAATCACATATTATAATACACCATATTACCATACTAATTTACAAACAAACAAATATTCCCTATACTAGAATACATATACATACTATTAATACACGCATACATATATTATTACTATTTTACATATTATTACTATTTATATACATTATATACATAACATTACTATACCTCAATACACATACCATCACCATTGCCAATACATCTAAATGTCGAAAAAGCCACCACTAGTAGGTCAGTTAGGGGCAGATTAGGGCTAAGGAGATGGTCCTGTCCACCTGAGATAAGGGAAGAGATGGAAATAAAAGAGCAAAACCAGATAGTTCAACCCCAAGACAATAGTCTCACCGTTGGCAATTCATCAACTTTTTCAAACACCAGCCTGAACCTACAACAAATACTACCCCTTGTTCATCAACTACCCACCTACGATGGCCCACCTGACAATCTCGATAGATTTATAGCTAGAGTAGAACAGCTACTCTTATTAGCCGGGTCAGTGGACCAAACACCACCACCAAACACCGTGACAAAATTAAAGGCAGAGCAGACGAAGCGCTGAGCGTCTGCGATGTACTCCTCACCTGGGATGACATCAAAGCATGGGAAAGCTGTATTACACAACCACGAAAATAAGAAGCGAATTAATGTCACTGGCCAGAGAAGCAGACCCTAGTGGACATTCCCTCACGACCAAACGTGACCAATATGACAGGCTCTGCCTAAATACATTCTTATTTGGATTAAAGGACCCACTTAGGTCAGCCATTAGAAACCAATAACCAGATATAATCGAGAAAGCGTACGAGTACGGGCAGATCAAATTAAATTTCTCTAGAAGCCTGAATAAACACCAGGAAAACCGACGACGCGACAGCTCGATATACAGGAACCACCCATATCCCGAAAGACAACAAACCAACGGTGACTATAATAGACGATCCCCACATCAACAAAATTCCAAACAAAATTCGAACACATTCCAAAATGGCGACAGATCGGCTCAGACCCTAAACCACCAAGACAGGAACAACCATAATTCAAGCGCTCCCTATGTAACATCAACGATGATGCACATTTTTTAGAAGCCTCGGGAAGCCAGTCGGCTACATAAGCAATGACTCGGCTACAAGAAGACTCTTGGATCTTCCTTACCATTTGTTCTCCTATCCCCAAACCCCATGGTGTCAAACCCTCTCAAATTCCTAATAGGCACTGGATCTACCTACTCATTCATAGATCCAGAACTTATTAATGCAGACCAAATCAAAAACTAACCTCCGATATCAATATCCACACTGTTCTCAGTACATTTAAAATTCGGGAATATACAGGTGGAATAAATTTCAAACAATTCGGAAATATGCCCATTTTCAAGTTCTTACTATTCAATTTCCACCCCCACTTTAATGGCCTCCTAGGCATGGACTTCCTATCCGGCCTAAATGCAAAAATAAACTTTGCCGACTCCATACTAGAAACATCAGAAACACAAGATGGACAAAACTATTCAACAAAGACACTAAAGACACAAAAACACTATCCGTAAATTGTTATTTAATAAGAAACGAATACAACATATAGAGAGATAATATTAAAACAAAATGTAACGTTAGCATTAGATTAACACATTTACAAATCATCCTCTTGTTATACCTTCAGCACAACACTCTTGTTTTACATTAAGATACCCATTATTGATACAATATGTAAAAATTCATAATATCGTCGGAGTTCATGGCGTACACCAACAACAACACCCACCAATACCAGCACAAATGCCTAAGAATCCAGTAAAACTACTTCAGCGTAAAACCACAACACGTCGCCTAGCTACTCCTTCTCCGATCCGGCCGCTTAATGGCCTTCTCTTCGGGAAGGAGTTAACATGCCCCATCTCCCCGGCATGAACGTACCTCCAGCATACAACGCAGACTTGGCAACTGCAACAACAAATATCGCCAACATGCAACTCTGACGAACACACACATCCTTGTAATTTGATAGACACACATACATTTGTAATAAATGTCATTCTCATTCTCATTTGGAACTCCAAGCAATACAGTCGATTTATTTGCAAGCTCCTTTCCAGCATATTCTAAATTCAAACTCGCAGGATGTCTCGTCTGCTCCCTCGGACCCAAGACTGATGCCTCCTCTGCTCCCTCGGACCCAAGACTGTAACTAGCGCGGTCTTTGTATTGCACACAAAGTTGAACGTCGTCAGCGTACATGAGTACTCTGGAGTTAGTCAAGACTTTGGGCAGGTCGTTAATAAATAAAGTAAAAGTAAGGGACCCAAATGGTTTCCCTTGCGGGACACCAGAGGTCACCCGGAGAACATTCGACAAGTTGTTTTAAATAGAACCTTTTGCGTCCTACCATTCAGATAACTTGAGATCCACATAAGAAGATCGACAGGAAAACCCATTAAGTCGAGTTTCCTAACAAGAAGGGAGTGATTAACGGAGTCAAATGCTTTACTGAAATCAGTATAGATCACATCTGTCTGCAAATTTTGTGGAAAGCCCCTTATAATGAAAGAAGTGAGCTCAAGAAGGTTAGTAGTCGTTGATCTTCGTTTAATAAATCCATGTTGACATGGAGAGATTATGGATCTACACAGGTGCTGCAAATGGGGAGTAATTACGTTTTCGAAAAGTTTTGGGATGGCTGACAACTTAGAGATTTCTCTGTAGTTACTAGCATCCACTTTGCTACCTTTTTGTGGAGAGGAATCAAGAATGATTCCTTCCAAATAAGGGGAATTGGGAAGTCTCTAAGGATAAGGTAAACAATTTTAGAAGGGGACTGCACAGGGACTCGGCACAGTACCTAAGCACACAGCCTGGTATTCCGTCGGGACCTGGCGAATAAACCGGCTTGACACGTTGAAGATCCAAAAGAAGGGAGCTTAGGTTTGATTTGGGCATGCTATAAGAATAGGTTTGGTTTGAGTCGGATGACGGAGAATAAGTAGTTTGAAAAACTGAGCAAAAAGATCAACGATTGTCTGATCATTGTTTGCTGTCGTATTTTCAAATTAAAGCGAGAAAAGATGTGTAATAGTCTTACAATTAGTGTTGACATAATTATAAAACTGTTTTGGGTCCTGCGCAAACTGAACCCTACAACGAGTCAAATAGTTTTTATAACACTGCGCGTTAAGCACGGTAAACTTTGACCGAGCCGCTAAATAGCGAGAATGGACAGCTTGAGAACCGTTGCGCTTAAATTTAGAATAAAGATTGGACTTAATGTTTTTGAGGCGAGTCAACTCTTTACTAAACCAGGGAGGCTTATTTGAGATTGACGGATAGTATAACGGAACACATTCGGTAAAAGGAGTATGTTCGCGCCAAAGCGGCGCTTCCCGTTTCGTGGGAACCGGCCCTGGAGTCTTAACAGCCGAGAGAACCGTTTTGTTCAGATTTTCTCATCTCGCGCTCTCGCACTGTTAAGTGTCTCCACTCCGCTCACCAAGCGGCTCTTGAAACCTCCGCCCCGTAGCTTTAAGTTAATTGAAATTTACAAGTGCATAAGAGAAGTCCAGTGAAAAATAAATTCTGAAGTTTTTTTACATCGAAAATTCGCCCCCCGTCATTTCATGATCCATCGAGCCAGATAATTCCAGAAGAGGAGAAGAAGTTTCAGCACCAGCGTTCACCCGGCGGATTTTTTCCTAATTCATCTTCCATCAATTCAAGATAAGTACGACCGTTCTTATTTCTGCCGACCAGCCAGATATTTCCAATTTTTTCAATCCAATTTCTTATATCTGTCTGATCGGCCATACCATTGTGCATACGATCGCCATATTCCGGTTTCTTTTTTTCGTATTGCTATTTCCATTTTTCATACGATCGCCATATTCCGGCTTCTTTTTTCGTATTGCTATTTCCAATTTCATACGGTCGCCTTCTTTCTTCGTATTTCCCCATTTTCATATTCTTGTTCATACGGACATATAATCCAGATGCACACTCTTTAATGTACGTACATATGACCATCGCAACATATGTACGTAAGTTAACATACACGTACCTCCATTCGCGCAAACATTTCTATAGCGACATTCACCATACAGTCCACATTATCTCCAATTACCAAACTTATTAAAACAAGTGGAAAGCTACAGTCGAGTGTGACCGACTGTAAGATACCCGGTACCCAATGCATTGTGGGTGAAATTAAACAGCACATGAACATGGAAAAAGGAAATGTTGACAAATAGCGACAAATATTGCTAGAAACATGTTGAGCAACACTCAAAAGATACTAATGTTGCTAGGAACATGTTGGGCAACTCTCAAAAGCGACAAATGTTGATAGGAACATGCTGAGCAACACCCAACAAAGACAAGTGTTGCTAGGAACATTTTGAGCAACACGCACGTGCGCTCTCTCTCTCTCTCTCTCAGAAACTTTATTGTTTAATAACTTCTATGTTTATCATCCGACTTAACTCAAATTTTCAGAACACGTCCACGATTGCCTACTTATTAAGTCTATTTATTTACTTTAAGCCGAAAATCACTCCTATAGCTTATATACCGTTTTTCATAATTTACGGGAGCGGATGTGGGCGTGGCCAAATTTTAAAACAAACTTGATCTGCGTGCAACAGATTCCAATGCTGTCACCAAAATTGGTAACTCTAGCTCTTATAGTCTCTGAGATCTGTTGTTTCACACGGACAGACAGACGGACAGACGGACAGACGGACAGACGGACATGGCTAGATCGACTCGGCTAGTGACGCTGATCAAGAATATATATACTTTATAGGGTCGGAGATGCCTCCTTCTGCCTGTTACATACATTCTCGGTTGGCACTAACTTATAATACCCTTGTACCCTATGGGTACCGGGTATAATTACAATTTTAAAATACAATTTATACACATACATTACCGAGTTCCCACAAACACACTTATCCATACGCCCATACATAAACACACATAATCCTAATGCATGCTTATTAATGTACTTACATATCTACATATCCATTTCAACATATGTACGTAAGTTAACATACACAAACATTTCTACAGCGACATTTATCATACAGCCCACATTTCTCCAGAGTTCCCAGATAGACGTTCTTATCGGAGCTGATATTCTTCCATCCGTGCTGCTGAGCGGCACAAAGACCAACATCTGCGGATCTCTTTTTGGGCAAGAGACCATCTTCGGGTGGGTGCTCACTGGTCCAGTGTCCATGTCCACAAACAACCGAGTTTCAGCCTTAACGACTCAAGTTAGAAAGACAAATGAGGCGTCCTTAGACAAACTTCTTACTAAGTTTTGGGAGGTGGAAAATCTACCATCAAAATGGTAAAAGAGTCCGATTCCGTCTGCGAAAGTAATTTTCTACGAGCCACAACTAGAGACGCGAGCGGGAAGTACGTCGTGACGTTACCGTTCTGCGACCTCGATCATTGTGGATCTGAGTTGGGTCACTCAAGGTCTATAGCACTTGCTCAGTTTCTGAGAAGCGAGAATCGTTTACGAAGAGACACTCCATTAAATGAGCAGTACAACTCCGTAATCCAAGAATATTTGGATTTAGGCCATATGAGAGAGGTTTCGCCCACTCACAATTCTCCAAACTACTACCTCCCACATCATGCGGTGATAAAGCCCGAAAGCACCACCACGAAACTGCGGGTGGTGTTCAACGCTTCCAGCCCTTCAGCAAATGGGACTAGCTTGAACGATGTGCTTCATGCCGGTCCAGTCCTCCAATCTGACTTAACAATTCAGATTTTAAAATGGCGCTATTTCGAGTATGTCTTTAGTGCGGACATCACGAAAATGTATAGGCAGATCTGGGTCGATCCAAAGCACACGGATTCTATTCCGAAACAAGGAAGGTGACATTCGAGATTACGAGCTGAAAACCGTAACATTCGGTGTCAATTGCGCGCCCTATCTCGCCATCCGAGTGCTCCAACAGCTGGCTGATGACGTCGATCAGCAGTTTCCAAAAGCCAGTCACATAATCCGCAACTTCATGTATGTTGATGACGTTTTAGCAGGATCAAATTCTCAACAAGAAGCTCAACTTGCCATCCAGGAGTTAGTAACCGCTTTGAATTCTGCCGGTTTTCCGCTTCGAAAGTGGACTTCCAACCACAAGGGGTTTTAAAGGACATTCCAAATGAGCATCTTCTCAATGCTGAGTTCCTGAATATTGATGCCGAAAGCACAGCAAAACTCTGGGCATTCGCTGGAGAGCAACCACCGACGAGTTCTACTTCGTGCCCCCAGAAATATCCGTCAAGTCCTCCTATACGAAAAGAGAAGTTCTCTCCCAGATCGCAAAGCTATTCGATCCCGCTGGCTGGCTTGCCCCGTTCATCGTCCGGGCCAAAATTTTTATGCAGGAGATCTGGCTGCAAGAGTTAGGCTGGGATGACAACCTTCCCGACGAAATGAGCCATAGATGGCAAGTGTTCCTGCAAAGTTATTCCGATCTCGATCAAATCCGTATTCCGAGATGGATCGGTTACCAGCCCCAGGTAAAAATCGAGCTTCACGGTTTCTGTGACGCTTCCCAAAAGGCCTATGGGGCTGCGCTGTACGTCAGGGTTGAAGTCGGTCAGCAGATATTGACTAATTTGCTTACGGCAAAGACCCGGGTTGCCCCTGTGACACCTGTATCCCTCCTCCGACTTGAGCTATGTGGTGACCTATTGCTGGCAGATATGGCATCCACCCTCCTTCCAAATATGCTGTCAGATAGCTCTGAAATTTTCTGCTGGACAGATTCCACCATTGTCCTGGCATGGTTAAAAAGCCAGCCTGCTCCTGGACCACATTCGTAGCCAACCGTGTAACCAAAATAGCTCAAGCCACAAAGATTGAGAATTGGTCACATGTGCGATCAGAACACAATTCTGCCGACCTAGCTAGTCGCGGCGTGTCCCTGCAGGACTTGGGCGATAGCACCTCTGGTGGCATGGGCCCCAATGGTTACAACTGCCCAAACTTCAATGGCCAGAAACTTCGGATCCACACCCAGTCACTGATTTAGAGCAGCGCGCGGTGAAGGTTCATTTCGTAAAGCTCCCCGCTGATGATTTCCTTGAACGTTTCTCCAGACTAGACAAGGCTTTACGAGTCCTAGCTTACGTCCAGAGGTTCCTAAATCGCTGTCGTAAGGCTCCGGTAAGTCCGGTTAGGCAGCTCAGTAATCGGGAAATTCGGGAGGCTGAGAGGACCTACATAATACTGGCCCAGCGGGAAGAGTACGCGCTCGAGCTTCGATTGTTGCGCAGTAAAAGTTCCATACCCTCATCAAGCCAAATTGCTAATATATTTCCATTTATAGACCAACATGGCCTCTTAAGAGCATGCGGTCGTTTAACTGCCTCCAAGGTCCTGCAGTATGACGAGCGCCATCCTGTAATACTCCCGTACAGCTGTCGGCTATCTCGTCTTCTTGTCCAATTCACGCACCAGATTACGCTTCATGGCGGCAACCAATTGATAGTGCGCTTGATGCGATCCAAATATTGGATTCCTAAAGTCAAGAATCTGGTAAAAGGCGTGGTGAATTCATGCAAGGTGTGCACCATTTATAAAAAAAGACTGCAAAACCCAATTGATGGGCGATTTTCCGACTGATCGAGCCTCTTTTCCAGGCCATTTACTTACACCGGCGTCGATTACGCCGGCCCCTTTGAAGTAAAAAAACTACACAGGGAGAGCATGTCTTATCACTAAGGGATATGTGTGTGTGTTTGCGTGCTTTTCTACGAAGGCCATTTGGAGCCCACCTCCGATCTTACAACTGAGAAGTTTCTAGCAGCGTTTGCGCGTTTTGTCGCTAGAAGAGGTTGTCCTCAGCGGGTCCATTCCGACAACGGCAAAACCTTTGTTGGTACCTCAAGTCTTCTTTCCCGTGACTTTACGCAAGCATTAAAGGAGTCGGTGACTGAGGCGTATAGCCACCAGGGACTCGTTTGGCGTTTCATACCCCAGGAGCTCCTCATATGGGAGGCCTGTGGGAGGCAGGAGTAAAGAGTTTTAAAACTCTGTTTTATAAATCCTCGTCCGCTCGCAAGTATACCTTCGAAGAGCTTTCCACGCTTCTTGCAAAGATTGAAGCCTGCCTTAATTCCAGACCACTTTCTCCAATGTCAGAGGACCCGACAGACTTGCTGGCACTGACGCCTGGCCATTTTCTGATCGGGGTCCGTTGCTTTCCACGGCGGAGCCTGAAATCAAAGGCGAAGCCAAGTCGATTATAAATCGATGGCAACATCTCAAGGCTCAGAATCAACAATTTTGTTCGAGATGGAAAGAAGAGTACTTAAAGGAACTCCACAAGCGCAACAAGTGGCTAAATCCATCCAGAAATCTGAAAGTCGACGATATGGTAGTCATCAAGGACGATAACTTGCCATCAAATGACTGGCGGCTCGGCAGAATAGTAGCTGCTATCCCAGGAGCTGATACTAGAGTACGCGTCGTAGATATCCTTACTTCTCGTGGAACTATCCAACGTCCGATCCACAAACTAATTCTCCTTCCTATGGAGGCTGAGGCAACCTCTAAATCTCCACAATAACGCCTTCTGTTCCCGCTACCCCGTAGACATCACTAAAGCGACTCCCTTTCTGATTGGTTTGTTGTTTTTTCTTTCTCTTCCAAGTAAAGTTTTAGAATGGCTCCTCGTCCTCGCCCACGCACTTCCCAGACCCTTGACAGCAGATGTTCTCGAGGTCTAAAGTCCTACCGCTGCCGAGTCTGCCAGGGTATACATCCGCTACGGAAATGAAACCGATTCCTGAGGCTCAGTTCAGAGAAGCGTCTCCGAGCAGTACTGGTAAACAAGTACTGCCACAATTGTTTGGCCCATCAACACTCAGGAGGGAAATGCCGCAGTGGCGACGCCTGCAAAAAAATGTGGACAGGATCATCACACCTTGCTCCACATGCACGAGATGCCCGCGATAGCTCGCCAGTCGCCTTTCCAGCAACGCCACCAGTCGCCTTCCCGCAACGTCGCCATTCGCCGTCCCCAATCCGTCAGCAGTCACCACAGCAGCAGTCATCCGCATCGCAGTCTCGGTCGGCAGGCCCACCGGATCAAACACGGCCCTCAAGTCAGCAAGCTGCGTCTATGGTGGCCCCAGCCGTGACCTCGCTCCAGCAGCACAGGTGTCTGCATATTCTGCCGACGGCCATTGTGGTCATCGACACAGGGGCCAATTGCTGTGAGGCGGGCGCGCTCATCGACCCGTGTACACCCGTGAGCAGTATCGACAGCTTGCTGGCAAGAGCTTTTCGGCTGCCGACCACGAATGATGGAGACGACCGAGTGTGCTCAACGACCATCCGGTCGAGGTCGGGCGACTTTAACGTTGACGTGATCCTGAAGATCGACAACAGTCTGCGGATCCGAACACCGATTCGTGCGCTGAGTGATGAGGTTCGGGCCAAATTCAGCGATATCCGATTAGCCGATGACCAGTTCCATCGTCCGGCCACCATCTCCCTGGTGTTGGGATCAGACGTGTACCCGAGAGTGATGCAACCCGGGTTCCTAAATCTTCAAGATGGGCTGCCCATTGCTCAGAACACGGCGTTTGGGTGGATCGTGTCGGGAGCCTGCCGTCAGTCTTGATGTCCTGCTTCAAGGAACTCTCCCGCGGGGGGGAGAATGTTCACGCCAAAGCGGCGCTTCCCGTTTCGTGGGAACCGGCCCTGGAGTCTTAACAGCCGAGAGAACCGTTTTGTTCAGATTTTCTCATCTCGCGCTCTCGCACTGTTAAGTGTCTCCACTCCGCTCTCCAAGCGGCTCTTGAAACCTCCGCCCCGTAGCTTTAAGTTAATTGAAATTTACAAGTGCATAAGAGAAGTCCAGTGGAAAAAAAATCCTGAAGTTTTTTTTACATCGAAAATTCGCCCCCGTCATTTCAGAGTACATGGCATTGTAAAAATATCCATGGCACCCACCATGTCAGTGCACATGTAGAGATCGGACCAATCAAAGTAATATATAAAATTATTCAGACGTCGAAAATCCGCTTTGCGAAAGCAGTGGACTTTCTTAGCCTGCTGATCAGACTTATTCTCCATAGCAGTCCCAATATCGATAGTCACATCGAAAGTAGGATGGTATGGATCTTCGGGTAGCGTCAAGGGCGGGACCCTAACCAAACTGACTCTTGCCGGATCAGAGACAAAGCAGAGGTCTAGCAAGCGATCTAAGGAATTTCGTACATGGTTGACTTGAGACAGCGAAATGTCAAACAAGCCATTAATAAAGTCGTGACGTGCTGTAGTCAAAAGGGTATTTGAGGATTCATTTGTGGACCAAATAGCCCCAGGAATGTTAAAATCCCCTAGAACTACTAAATGGTCATTATCCGAAAGTATATTGGAGACCGCCTGAATAGTAAAAAAAGTAAAACAACCATTAAATGATAGTTTCACACAGAGGAATTCAACACCGCTGCATTCCTCGAAAGTTAATAGTTCCGACGTGAGGTTGGAGTCAACCGCAATGAGGACACCGCCCCCTCGCCTGGAAGGCCGATCTAGCATGTACGTTGAGTACACAGCTGGGAAAACTTCGGAGCTTAGAGTCTCCGGCTTAGACCAGGTTTCTGTGAGCACAATCACCTGGGATGCAAATGAAAGACTATCAGAATACAATTTGGGAAGCTTACTACGTAAGCCACTTGCGTTCTGATAGGAAAGAAGAAGAAAATTGGTTAGTTTTTTGAAGCGGACGACGTAGATGGCACAACGGCTTTGTCCGGCCTGGGTAAACTAACCCCTACAGGCCGTCTTTTCTTTTTCTTAGCTTCGTACTCCTTAACAACAACATACTTATGCCAGAAGGCAGCAGAGCATATTGTGTTAAAAAGTTTGTCAGGGACATTTATTTTGAAAGATCCTCTGCAGAAATTACTTTCTTGCAAGTTTTAATTACACAGACAACATTTGAAGACATTATAGCGACTTACCCCTGTACCAGTTAGAAGTTAAGAGAAAATAAGAGAGTTACGTGCACTAAGAGAGAGAGCAAGAGAGCGAGAGTTGGGGAGCTTAAGCCATCAAGCTGTAATATCAGCGTAACGGATAAAGCACAAAGAGGAATGAAAAAATGCAGATAAGCAAATCGCTGCACAAAACTAATTTGTAATTCATATTGTTATTAATACACAAAAACAGCTGCACGCACACGCGAAGTGAAACGGTGAATTATTATTGACACAAGATAGAAGTTTTAAACAAACCCCGGTGGTTTATAGCAAATTTTATACACAAATACGAGGCGCAAAACAAAAACACACTGTTCACTTTAAAAGAGAAAACGATGAAGGCATCAATTGACTCAGCACGGGCACTCATTGACTCGGGTTCCCAGGCAACCTTTATCTCAGAATGGTTGTTCAACCTGATTAAGTGCAGTGCTAAGATTGCAGCTCAGCCCCGTAAGCGCTGTCAACTCAACATAGGTTCTCCCGTCAAGCCTCATATCCAAATTGAAACCTATGCATATGTGCTACCACAACTAGCCCCAGGAATGGATGGTCGACTGGAGGCAAAACAGGCTGCTCAACACATGGCCACCAGCGCGTGCGAGCTGCGCATTCACGGTGTCCCCTTCGTGGAGGGAGAAAACGTTAGAGCTCTGTACAACAAGCTCTGCTTCAATCTCCAGCTAACTCCACCACCAAGAATCTGCGAAATTTTCCGAACCCGAAAATCGCAACAAACGCGCGTGGATCCAGTTATTTTTTCTTATAGCCCTTCTTACTAAAATTGGGTTGTACCGGCGCGAGCACAAAAAACAACTCAGCTTGCAATTATTGGGCTTTAACTCCGATGCTGTGCTATATGTAAATGAGCAGCTTTTAAGAGAAAATTACCTAATTTTTAAAGAAGCCATGTGTATGAAGAAGCACAGAATTCTCTCAGCTGTCTTCACACGGCGTGGTCTTGTACACGTGCGCTGTGATGGAAAAGAGGGCGTTCACTGCATTGAGCGCATCGAGGAGCTTTTATCTCTTAAGTCGCCCGATCCTCTCCCGCACTGTTCAAGTGCCTCTCACACCGTAGCATCAGCTGGACCTGATAATGCTGCGGGTGGCTCTAATAGCTTTCGTTCGTAAGCATTTATGCACAGCTCTCTTAATTAAGTTAGGTTTAGAATTATACTCTTATTTTATAGTTTCGATTTTAAATATTGAGATTGCGCTCCTAAAAATTCCTAATAATATTTATGCAAAATGAGATAGGTAGTTCCATATCTGGTGCCGTGATAAAAACAATTAGTAAATATAAAAAGGGTCTCAAGGTCGTGCACATAAATGCACAAAGTCTATTAAAGAAAATTGATGAATTTACATTTATTTTTACCCAATCAAATGTGGATGTGATATGTGTGTCTTAGACGTGGTTTCTGCCTGATTTGTCCGACCTGTCTATTGCTTGTGATGGTTATGTTGTGTTTCGTTCTGATCGTATTGGACATGCTGGTGGTGTTGCTGTATATGTAAATGTGCAGCTTAAATGTAGTGTTAAATGTAAACAACCAAGTGAATGCTTAATTGAATATTTGTTTTTAGAAATCACAGATAAAGTAAAACAGAAAATTCTACTTGGATGCATTTACAGACCGAATCGTACCACTGACTATGAGCCACTACTTAGTGTGTTATCGGACATTTCTCTTTCATATACAGACATCATACTAGCAGGCGACTTTAATAGTAATCTTCTAAAAGAGAACCATCTTTTAGATAATTTTGAGTCACTAGGCCTATATGCCGTGAACTCAACGATGCCTACACATTTCGGAAGTACCTGTGATACAGTTCTTGACTTGTTTTTTATTAATGACTGTAGTAAAATTTTACTTTATGACCAGGTCTCCGTACCACCTTTCTCTAGACATGACTTAATTTTCCTGACATTTGACTTGACCCTTGACAACAATACAACTTCTTTTAAGTATAGAGATGTTAAGAATATTGACTACACTGAACTTGACCTAGATTTTAATGATTTTAATCATCAATTTATCAGATGATTTTAATCATCAATTTATCAAACCTCTGTTAGTGATTGTCAATTAAATGTTTTAAATAACAATGTCCTTTATTTGTTTAATAAGTTTGTGCCGTTAAAAACAAAGGTTATAAAGCCTACACAGAATCCATGGTTCAGTAGTGAAATAAAAAATTTAATTTATCAGCGTGATGCCGCTTACTTAAAATGGAAGCGATACAAGACTGTGGATCATCACAATATGTACAAAAATGCTAGAGTAACGGTAAACAAAAAAATTAAATCCGCCAAGTGCGAGTACTTTAGGTCAAAATTTGAAAGATGTTCTTCTATAAAACACCGCTGGACTGAAATTATTAAGCTAGGTATAGGCAAAGGCACACTAAAGACTGAACTTAATGCAGATGTTGAAATACTAAACCTAAAATTTTTGGAAATAGATGTACCTGAAGCAATATGCAACCCGTACCTGAACACTGCACCTCCCTGTGATAATAATTTTAGTTTTATGTGCGTAAATCAGTGTGATGTCCTTGATAGTATTCTTAAGGTAAAATCAAACGTGGAAGGTCTCGATAGTCTAAGCCCAAAATTTGTTAAAATTTTACTTCCCTTGCTGTTGCCCCACGTCACACATGTTTTTATCACCGTTTTAACCACGAGCTTATTTCCGGCCGAATGGAAAAAAGCCAAGATCATTCCGATCCTAAAAGCAAATAACGATTTCAAGCCCATATCTATACTGCCTTTCCTTTCAAAAGCTTTTGAAAACCTAATGTCCTCTCAAATTGAACTTTTTCTGAATAGCAACTCGCTAATCCATCGTAAACAGTCCGGTTTTCAAAAAAAACGGAGTTGTATTAGTGCAATAATTGACATTAGTGAAGATATAAGGCAACAACTTGACAACAATTGTGTTACGTTTTTAACACTTCTTGACCACAGCAAAGCCTTTGACTCAGTCAATCATAAAATCTTAGCTTTAAAGCTTAAGAACTTATTTAATTTTTCAGACTCTGAAGTAAACTTAATTAATTCATATTTGACTAATAGATTGCAAGCTGTAGTTGCTGGAACAAAGTCTTCCACCTTAAGGCAACTAACTAGAGGTGTACCTCAGGGATCAGTTTTAGGGCCATTACTGTTTACAATCTATGTCAATGATTTACCTAGTGTCCTGTCTGACTGTGAAGTACATTTATATGCTGATGATGTTCAAATATATGTTAGTAGTCCTGTCAAAGAAGTAAATGTTTGTGTCAGTAAAAGTAATCAAATACTGTCAATTATTGACAAATGGGCGAAGGACAATGGCCTTGGAATAAATCCAAGAAAATCGAAATGTATCGTCATATCTAAAAAGCGATTGACACTAAAATTCTCCCAAAAATATGTATTAACAATACTTCAATCAGTTATGAAGACCATGTAGTTAACCTGGGCATAACTTTTAGTAATACCCTAACATGGAGCAAGCACATTAATAAAACAACTGGTCGCACATATGGTCAGTTGCGTCAGCTTGCTGCTTCTAAATCTTTTATACCAGAAGAAATAAGGTTATTAATTTCCAAAGTTATTCTTATTCCTACTCTCTTTTATGGAATCGAAGTTTTCGGCCATTGCGATGCGCGGGACATGCAAACTTTAGTGGTCGCTTTTCACTCAATTGTGCGTTATGTGTTTAATTTAAGACGCTATGACCATGTATCACACCTGTCTTGTAAAATTCTTGACCTTAACTTGACCACCTGGATAGAATATAGAACTTTAATATATTTTCACAACATTGTGACGACCAAAGATCCTATATATTTATATGAAAAACTTTCTCCTGCGACTTCGCTAAGGACGAACAATTATATATGCCCTCGAACGCTAACGCTTTGCTCGAAGAGGCAGTTTCTTATTAATGGTATCCGATTGTGGAACAATCTCCCTCATCAATTCAAATCAATTAGGAGCGCAACTCTATTTTCTGATAAAATAAAAAATTTTTTGAAAAATAGTATGAATTAAATTAATTAAAACTAGTAATTAAAATATGAAATAAAATATAAAAACTTAAAAAATAATAAAAATTCTACAAATTTAAAACAGAATTAAGCAAATTAGCCATATAGTATAAGTAAAATTTCTGTTACATGTTAGCTTTATTAATAAATGTTTCTACTTAGGTATTAGTTTTAAGCGAAATTGTATTGAACCCGAAATGACTAGCGCAATAATAATAAGTGAAAACTTGCAGCGCTGGGCTAAAAAATAAAAATAAACTTAAACTTAAAACTAGCCGGGAATTTCCCATCCTATACTTAACCAGAGAATTCGTTGAAGGATCTTCCACCTTTTCAACTAGCAGTTTAAAATTTCTACCGGAGCTCGCAGGTTGACGTGCTATTGGTGCCGATATCCTGCCATCGATCGTTCTCAGCGGTTCCCATTCCAATATTTGTGGAACACTCCTTGGTCAAGAGACCATATTCGGGTAGATTCTTTGCGGTCCCTTTGCAATGAGTCCCACAAGGAGAATCAACAATTAGCGGTCACCGAGTCCAATTTAGACAGCATCCTCCCAAAATTTTTTGGAGGTGGAGGATGTTTCAGTGAAGCTAGTTGTTCACACATGAACACGTATATATGTACATATATATATATATATATATATATATATATATATATAAATCAATGCAGATGCGCTCTGCAGGCGCAGGCGCGCCTATCTCTAAATATAGCGGCCACTTGGGCACTTGACTAATATTGTAAATGTAATCTGAAACCCCCTGCGAGGGACCTCAAAAGATAACACGAGCAGATGTGCGATCTGCGTGGGTCTAAAAGATAAAAATAAACATAAGATTTTCATGTTAGCTACCTAAGCTAGGACTTATTAAAAATAAAATCAGTTTGAAATATCAACTCAACAAATGTAGACGTTTGCTTTATTTGCAGCCTCTCTTACATTTTGGACCTTCGAGCGACTCTGCAGGTTTCCCCCTAGTGGTAAGAGCCTCAGAGGAAGAACCACTCTACTATGTTTGGTCGCTTCTAAGCAACTCTGCAGTTTTCCCCCCAGTGGTAAGAGACTCAGAGGAAGGACGGCACCTTATAAAAACCGGGCAAAGCGGTAAAGGTGGCTGGTGGTACTATAGCTTCCACCACATAGGGCGGAGCATAGTTTGGTTTATGCAAAAGGATACAAAAGAGTCCTTATTGAATGAACAGTTTGCAATTTATCTAAAAAAATTGTGTTCGATAATATAAAAATCGATCTATGGAAAAAGTTTTGCAATTTTTATCTGAAAAAATTGTGTCGAAAAAATCGGCATTTTTAAAAGGCTAATAAAAGTTCCCAATAATGAGGTAAGGAACGTAGTCGCGTTTATACAAAAGGCCACGGATTGTATAAATCTTTGCAAATATGCATTTAAGTGCATGTGTTTGGGGCGGTTGGACTGAAGTGCCCACGAAGCCATTATCAAAGATGACGACAACAACTGGAGGAGTCATCGGAAATATTTGGATCGGCTTAGAATCCAAAGCTGGAAAGAGAAAGTGCCAGCACTAAATCGGCTCAGCCATGAGACTACAATCATCGGCTGGCCACCACATCATCATCGTCTGCACACCAGAGGCAGACAAATCAACAGAGGTCTTCAACTTCAACTTTACGTCTTCGACGTCAGCGGAGTCTACATATTCAGCGGTTGGACTACAGAGTAAAGTAAATATAAAACTAAAAAAATAATAGAAGATCCTTTAAAAAAAAAAAAAAAAAAAAATTGTTTAAAAATTACAGTCCCTTAAATTAAAGTACCAATTTTTTTGTTCAATATATTTTATGTAATCAAATTTTGTCAAATTTAAAAAAAACTATACCCATTCTTGCTGGCCCTTGGCAGAATGTTCACACATGAACACGTATATATGTATATATATATATACACATATATATATATATATATATATAAACAAATCAATGCAAATGCGCTCTGCAGGCGCAGGCGCGCCTATCTCTAAATATAACGGCCACTTGGGCACTTGACAAATATTGTTAATGTAATCTGAAACCCCCTGTGAGGGACCTCAGAAGATAACACGAGCAGATGTGTGGTCTGCGTGGGTCTAAAAGATAAAACTAGACATAAGATTTTCATGTTAGGTACCTAAGCTAGGACTTATTAAAAATAAAATCAGTTTGAAATATCAACTCACCAAATGTAGACGTTTGCTTTATTTGCAGCCTCTCTTACACTAGTAAAGAAATCCACTTCGGTTTGCGAGGAAAACCTTATCCAATCCACCAAAAGAAACGAGAATGGGAGGTATGTTGTTTCGTTGCCCTTCAAAGAGCCGGACAACATTAATCTGGGACATTCCAGACCCATCGCACTGGCTCAGTTCCTCCGGAACGAAATTCGATTAAATAAAGATCTTCCATTGAAGGAGCAGTACGACGCAGTCATTCAAGAGTATTTAGATTTAGGTCATATGCACCAAGTCGCTCCGAACGACTGCAGCTGTTTTTATTTGCCTCATCACGAACCACGACAAAGGTTCGCGTCGTGTTCAACGCTTCCAATCCCTTATCAAACGGGAACAGCCTTAATGATATTCTTCAGGCGGAGCCTGTACTGCAGTCCTATCTGACTATTCAGATTCTAAAATGGGGCTTTTTAGGTATGCGTTTAATGCTGACATCACCAAGATGTACAGGCAAATTCTCCCACATGGAGATATGGAATCCAAGTATATGGAATTGCTGCCAAAAGCAACCTTAACCAAATCAAAATCTTCCAGAGCAAGACACTACGCACACTCTCAGGAGCCGAATGGTACATTCGAAATGTTGACCTGGCTAGGGACCTCCATGTCCCTCTAGTTGGAGATGTAATCAACTCACAAGCTGAAACTTACCTCAAGAAACTTACGAACCACCCGAATATCTTGGCCAGAAGACTCACAGAACACAGACGCAGAAGAAGACTCAAAAGAACACATCCCATCGACCTACCACACAGAATTTTCTAAACCTCCACACAAACTAAAATACTCCACTAATTTTTAACCCAAAACACTCTTCTACTCCCACACAATCTATAATATCCATCGAACACCAAACTACACTATTGTAAAAGTTACTACATTACAGTAACAGTAAGCAATATTACACTGTGTGTATCGACACAGTAATAAATCACTAAAAAAAGTTTGTATGTGAAAAAGAAAAGGGCTGTTTTTAGGGTTTTCCCGGCAATTATTCGATTTTTTTCTGCATTGGTGCTGTAGCTGAGCAGTAATTAACAACTCGAATAACTTGGGAATCGCGCTAAGTTTTGCTATCCCTCTGTAGTTTTCAATGTTAGCTTTACTTCCCTTTTTATGAAGCGGAATGATAAAAGATTCCTTCCAAACGTCAGGAAAAAGTGAATTCTTAAGTGATATTTGAAAAAGTTTTGCCAGTGGTTTACTCAAAGCTTTAGCACAATGTTTTAGAACGCAGCTTGATACCAGATCTCGACCAGAGGAGAAGGAAGACTTAATAGTCTGAAGATTTTGAAGGACATCATCTCCACTAATCAGTGGCATAAAAATACAATTAGAGAGTGGAAGAGAATAAGGATAGGATGAGGTTGTATCGAAACGTACAGATGAGTATGTAGATTGGAAGAAGTTTGCAAATAAATTTGCAATATCGGACTCCTTGGAGGTGAAAATAGAATTAAAATGAAGACAAGATGGAAATTGTTGTGATTTACGTTTTGAATTAACGAACGCATAGAACTGCTTAGGGTTATCCTTTGTACAACGAATCAGGTAATTTTTGTAGCATTCGGAATTGTGGGTTAAAAAATTTGCACTAGCCGTTAAATAATTTAAATGGTCAGCATACGGTAGAACCGTTCTACAATGCTAGATGGGCTTTCAGGTAAATCCATAAAGGACCAGTCAACTGAGGATAATTAAACATTCATTTCAATGAAATTGGCTTTGCGAAAGCAACGAAAAGTTGCTGGCTCGACTTATTAATTACAAGGCAATAACGGAGCCGAGGCTTCTAAAAGGATCTCAAGTGTGGGGTGATACGCGTCTTCGGGGCTGGAGAGAGGGTCAATTCTAGAGACATAGGCATTTGCAAACTCGGAGGCGAAAATAAGATTTAAGATATTACCAGAGCAGTTCCTCAGAGCATTCAATTGTCCCAAGGAAAGGTCAATTAGACCATGTACCAGATCATGGGGTACAGGTACATAGGGGGCTAAGGCTCTGGTAGTGAAGCGTGTGTGCCTGTCGCCGCGCCAAGCTAACTCAGCCAGTGGGAGTTGGCAGCCACATGCCGACTACTGAAGACCGACCATACGTGGTGAAGAACTACATCCTGCTCGAGGTGCCTCTGCTCTAGACTAAATATGGCGGATCTAGAGAGGAAAACTCGAAAAAACCCGTAATCACCGGTGTTACCGTACCGTGCCTCTGTGATGAATGGCACTACGTTAGTGTGTCTTCTAACGGTGGCTTCCGGATACCTGGCACCTCCGGTCGTATAAGTGCCCGATCCGGGGTATGAGGCTCTACCCCGGGGGATACTTCCTTCCTCATTACTCGTGGGACCAATTTATGGAATCTAATGTAAATAAACCTCAAGAAACAGGGTGCTCTAGCAGCTCCAAATCGATTGAAATCGAACCCATCCGGGAGCCCGAAGATGCTATGGACATATGTTCACAAAGCTCTGGCACCGACAGCATCACCAAGGAAGAGGAAGAAACTCTGCTCGCCTCCCCTAAGGATGACAAACCAAGGCGGATCGCACTATCGGGCGCCGCAAGGAAGAGGTTGCGCAGACACCTTGCGAACGGCGTACCCATGGAGGAGGCCAAAAGGCTCGCCCAGAAGCCTATGGACCCTCCAAGGGAAATGCCCAGCAGGAGTGGCGCTACCACCAGTAAAAGCGGTAGATCGGCCAACACGACCACAGAAGAGGCGTCGAAAAAGAGGACCATGTACAAAACCGCGGCACCTAGTGCCCAGACGAAGGGCGATCCTGCAAATGTTTTGCCGGCCAAGGAGGCTCCAGCAGCCACCACAACCGCAGCAGCGGATGGGCAGGCAACACAGGCGCAGTCGCCCCAAGTCGGTGTCATGGCCTCTTACAGGGACGTTGCCAGCTCGATGAAGATGGCGATACTCCCTGCCGACTACCCTGAGCATCTCCTCACGACCGAACAGCTGAACACTATTCAGTCCGCCATCCTATCGAGAGTGATGGCCCTGAGACACGGCTCTGTGAAGCCGTTGGTCTCTGGCTGCACCTTTCGACCAGGGTGGATGGCCGTGACGTGTGGGAATGCGGAGACAGCCGAGTGGCTATGCACAGAGGTGCCAAAGCTACGGCTGTGGAAAGACGCCCGCATCAAGGTGGTCCCAGAGGCAGAGGCTCCACGTGCCGCTGTCTTCATTGGGTACTTTCCGCTTCCAAACGCGGAAATGAAGACGGACGAAATCCTGAAGCTCGTCGAGGGCCAGAACAGCGGCCTGCGAGTGGGAGACTGGCGTATCTTCCACCGTGAAATGAGGCAAAGCATGGCCATCATCACGATTGCGCTGGATCCTGTTTCGGCCAATCGCTTGAAGTCGCTGGCATACCAGCTGTCCTTCGCGTGGGGCACGTCTACTCTTAAGCCAAAAGCCAGCGCGCAGCCGAAGACGCAGGCGGTGGCTCCTGCTCTCGCAGCGGAGAAGCCCACCTGCTCCAAGGCAACAAAGGGCACGGCTGCGACAACGCCAAAGAATGACGCTGATGGCACAGCTCGCGCAGGCACAGAGGCTAGCGGCACCATAGTTGCCCAAGAGCCCATGCCACCGAATAAAATTATGCGCCCTCCCCTGCACGAGCGCATCACGCGCGGAACAGGGCGCTTAAACAAGGGTGTGAGGCGCACACCTGAGGAGGAGGCCCTTCTGCGCACCAACCGAGGCCGGAAGATGGCGGCTAGGGGCCGCAAGAGGGCGGACTAATGTCCCGTCCTCCTTCCCCCACCCTCCCCAACACTCGAAGACACCTCAGATGTCTCCAAGCGAACCTCCACCATGCAAAGGCCGCGTCTGACGTCCTTTGCGAGAGGTTTGCTACGATGGACATAGCATTTATCCAGGAGCCATGGATAAATGCCGGACGTGTCCTGGGGCTTAGCACCCCATCTGGTAAGCTGCTATATGCAAACGGCCAACCTCGCCCCAGAGCGGCTTTGTTAATAAACAAAAGTCTAAAATTTGTTCCCCTTTCACAGTTAATAACTGAGGACCTGGTGGCCGTCTGGGTTAAAATACCCACTGCCCATGGCGAGCAGGAGGCAGTGCTGGCCTCTGCTTATCTACCCGGCGACACTGACGATGTGCCTCCGGCGGCTACCGGTGCCCTGGTAGAGTACTGCCAGAGAAACCGGCTCCGGTGGATAATTGCTTGCGATGCCAATACGCATCACACGGTCTGGGGGAGCAGCAACATCAACAAAAGAGGTGAGTACCTTCTTGAGTACATAATTAGTAATAACATAGGTTTACTAAATCAGGGCAGCGAGCCCACATTTATCAATGCAATTAGAGAGGAAGTCCTCGACCTAACTCTCTGCAGTCTGAATATGTTGTCCGCTGTCTCAAACTGGCACGTTGCGAATGAGATCACTATGTCAGATCACCAGCACATCAGATTTGATATAGGAGGTGCCTTGCAATGTAGCCTAGTTACTAGCAATCCCAAAACACAAACTGGGATCTTTTCTGTTTTGAACTTGAGCAATCCAGAGACTTCTCCACCCGTCCGATACTAACAATAGACGAGTTAGAGCGTGAGGCTACTGTGCTTCATACAAACATTGAATCAGCATATCACGTCAGCTGCGAACAAAAAGTTCGAAAGATCAGTCGGGCTGTTCCTGGTGGAACAAGAGCCTTGACGATCTTAAACAAGCTGCGCGAAGGCTCTTCAATAAGGCGAGAAAAGGGAAGGTCCCTTGGGATTCCTACAAATCCGCCTTAACGCTGTATAACAAAGAGCTGAGAAGGTCAAAACGGGCTACGTGGCGCCAACACTGCGGGCAGATTTCAACTCTCCCGGAAGCTGTCAGGCTACAAAAGCCCTCTCCAAAGACCACTCAAACGGCATCTGTACGCTGAAAAGCCAGATGGAACTCACACAAACAACCCAAAGGAAACGAGTAGTCTACTTCTATCTACTCACTTTCCTGGGTGCGTGGCCATGGAGCAACCCATCTCAGAAAGTGAGGCACCAACCTACCTCTCTGAGATTGGAGAGTGCCCACACCTGCGCATGGCTATTGTGGCAGACTCCAATGGGGCTGAAAGAAGGGAACCTCCCTATCTATCAGAACGTATTGGTAACATGCCCTTTAGACTGTTTCATCAAAATAGCGTACAATGGGCCATACAAAGTTTTAGCCCATACAAATCCCCTGGACCAGATGGAATTTATCCATGCCTATTGCAGCGGGGACTGCACCAATTTGCACTCCCCTTGGTCCGTCTATTCCGAGCTAGTCTCGTGCTTGGACACATACCAAGCAAATGGGCTAAAGTAAAAGTTGTGTTTATTCCAAAGGTAGGGAAGAAAGATTCCCAACTGCCTAAATCGTATAGACCAATTAGTCTTAGCTCCTTCCTTCTTAAAACTATGGAAAAGATAATTGACCAGCACATCAGGGAAGTGAACCTCAAGCATCTTCCCCTACATAAGTACCAATATGCGTACCAAACTGGTAAATCAACTGAGACTGCCATCCATTACCTTACAACAGTCATTGAAAAGGCCATTGGCTCTCAACAAATACGAGGCAATCCGTGCCTCTCTTGTACGTAAAAATGTCGCCACACCCATTATTAGGTGGATTCTGGAAATGCTCAAATCCAGAATCATAACTGTAGACCTAGGAGGAACCATGACCTCAATCACAGCCACAAGGGGATGCCCTCAAGGGGGAGTACTCTCTCCTCTCCTGTGGACTCTGGTCATAGACGAGCTACTGTTTGAGCTCAACAACCTAGGGATCCCCACTCAGGGCTACGCTGACGATCTAGTCATCTATATAGTGGGCTGGCATGAGCAAACCATCTCGGACCGCATGCAGCAAGCCCTCAATATAGCCAATAGATGGTGTCAGGATAAAGGACTATCCATAAACCCGTCTAAAACTGTTCTAGTTCCATTTACCAGGAAAAGGTCTCTCTCCCTGACAAGACCATCCCTAAATGGATCAACCATTGACTTTTCGGTTGAAGCTAACTACCTGGGAGTTATACTTGACTCCAAGCTCAACTGGAACTCACACCTTGAAAAGACCATTAACAAAGCCACTCGAGCATACTTTGCGTGCAATAGGCTTTTCGGTAGAACATGGGGCCTGAGTCCCAAAATGATCTACTGGTCTTATAACACTTTGGTAAAACCGATCATAACCTATGCATCTCTTGCTTGGTGGACGAAATCTACCCAGAAGACAGCTGCGACTGCACTTACCAAAATACAACGACTGGTCTGCATAGGCATCACTGGAGCCATCCGGACATGCCCCACTGCAGCACTTGGAGTTATAACTGGCATTCCTCCTCTACCCATCGCCCTGAAAAGGAGGCCTGCCTGGGGCACTTCGCCTCCAAAACATCACCGATATAAAAGTGGTGATCTAACTGGGCATCTACGGGTACTCGAACCCCTAATAAATGAACCCATTCTGCGTATAACTGACGAGCAGAAACCAAAACTTGTTTTCCACAGAAACTTCTCTGTAGTCCTGTACACCAGACACGACTGGACAACAAAATCAATATCTCTGCCCACTGGATCACAAACGTGGTACACTGACGGATCGAAATTGGAAAACGGCGACACCGGGGCTGGTATTTTCGGACCAAGGTTCAACAAATCCATAGCCATGGGAAAGTCCCCAACCATCTTCCAAGCAGAGATACACGCCATAGAAATCTGTGCTCGTGAATGCCTTCGCAGGAATATGCAAGGCGCACGGATTTACATCTTCTCTGACAGTCAGGCGGCGCTCATAGCGCTGAGATCTTTACGATCACCTCTAGACTAGTAGAAAACTGTTTCCAGCAGCTGAACGCCCTTGCCTCCAAAAAACACCTTAACGGTGGGCTGGGTGCCAGGGCATGAAGGCCATATAGGAAACGAGGTGGCAGACTCCCCTAGCAAAACGCGGGGCGATGACACCACTAATCGGCCCTGAACCATTCTGTGGACTTTCGAAAGGACACAAAAGGGAACTGGTCAGGAAATGGGAGGAAAAGGAGATAAGTCGTCACTGGACCGACAGTGCAGGGCTGAGACGAGCCAAACAATTCCTCGTCCCCCAGATGTCGCGATCCAAACGCATCATCAATCTAAAAAGAGTGAGATTCGCACTCTAACAGGCTACCTAACAGGTCACTGCAACCTAAGGTATCACCTTAAGAAATTAAAACTTTCAGAAATCGACACATGTAGATTCTGTGAGCTGGAGCCAGAAACATCAGAACATGTTCTATGTGAATGCCCCTCACTAATCAGACGTCGACTTCAACAACTAGGAGGTGAACTTATCCCCCCCTACAGGATTTGGGAAGAGATAGACCTCGCCAAAGTGCTCTCCTTTATCAGAAGCCTAGGAATAGAGGCTCTACCTTAATCCTACAGGCCGGCACAAAAGACCTAACATCTGGTCGCGGTGCAATAAGGCCATAGTAATAATAATAATAATAATAATGGGGTACAGTGGGAACAAAAATGTTCGACTCAGCTGAGGGCAGCCAAGAAATGGCAGGCAAATTAAAATCTCCCATAACAATAAGAGGTCATTATCGCCAAGGGTTGAGTGAATACCCTGAATTAGAGCAAAATGCTGTAGGTATATGTTATTATCAGACCTAGGTGGAATATACGAGCATGAGACGTATACAAAATAATCGTGAACCTTAATTCAAACAGCCGCAAACTCTAGCATGCACTACATGCCCGTTATCGGAATAGGTTCAGAGTCTAACTCGGACTTAACGGCAATAAGGAAGCCGATACGTGTTGCTCGATCGCATCTATAGATGACATAGTTGCATTCAAAAATTTCGCCGTCAGAGACAGAGGAGTTGAGCCACGTTTCAGTAAAAGCAATCACATTGGCATCAAAGGAGACACTACTGACATGCAGTTTGCCGAGTAAAATACGAACATTTTGGTAGTTTAGGGAAAATGAGTCGCTTAGTTTTTTGAAGCCCTAAGTGAAGGAGTCTGAGGCCCACGAGCCTGAGGATTTGGTTTGTTTACATACTCGTGAACAATAGCATGATCCGGCCAAACTGAAATATCAAGGACCTTATCAAGGAGAACATCAGAAAGTCCAATTTAAAAACGAAGATATATCACGTCTTTGCTTAAAATTGAACTTTGAGACAGAAAATTCGGTGCCGGAAACATTCAATTTGCTACTCAAGTCTTAACGTCGGTCTCAGAAGCGTCTGGGTTGAGCCTGGAGACAAACACGAACTTTTTGCGGGCAACACCAGCTAAAGGTGCCGGTCTCCTTGGTGCCACTCCAGTTATTACTGAATTAGAATTCCGTGGTCCAGGTGATGGTGCCGAAATTGTGACTGTCGGAGGTAACCCGGGGTTGGGGTAAACCGAATTGGGTGCGTTGGTAATATCCGAAGTTGCAGCTGATTGAGCGGATGCAACCAAAGCGTTTTTAGATGCAGCGGCTTGAGACGTTGATGGTTGGGCATCGTTTATTGGTTCCAGACTAGGGGACATGCTGGAGTCAGTTAGTCTTGAGTTTGGGCCCGTGTTTTGTACGGGTCCAGATGCATCTTCAAAACCGTCAGCTACGGCTACGGTTCCAATTCCCGGGCTGAACAGCAAAAGGGGTGATGCAGGGTCTGTAATTTGTAAGTCGTTATTAGTGCTTATATATCTCTGTATGTTTGGTGAGTCACTTATCAGTTTCAACGCTTTAAAATGGGATTCCGTAGTCTGGAAGCAGTTTAGTAAGTCCTTGAAACCGGCCGCAAGAGACTGAAACTCCATGTTAGTCTGCCTCATGAAAGCTCTCATCTCCGTTTTGATATGCATGCAGCTCGGGCATGTCCAATCCAAACCGACATGAGTACGAACACGATCCGCAATTCGCGCGCCAGTATGCCCCATGTCGGCGCATACAGGGTGTGCAACATTGTCGCAGAGCCAACAACAAACAGTAGCTTGTCGCAAGGTAATTTTGCGCCCATGCGTGCAAGCAGCGAAGCAGCAGGAACTCATTTTATTTTGAACAGAAAAAAAATGCAGATCAAATAAATACAAGGGCAGCACAAACTCAAGATTTTGGTAAACAAATAAATATAAATAAATATAAATATTTCGCGGTGACGAACCGAACAAAACAGAAAGCAAAAAGAGCGACTAAAAGCTTTTGTCTAAGCTCCGAAAAATTACAAGAGCATGTAGTTGCTCAGCAGCAGCAACAACCACACGGTGCGATGGTAAGCGACAAAACGCAATGCTCAGCAGCAACAACAAACACACAGTGCAATTGTAAGCGGTAAACGCAATGCACAAGAAGGACGGGGCAGCAAAGCGTAATGCAAAAATTATTAGAAACTGAGTATAGTTTTGGAGATTAAAGTCACTGGCTTTGATAAAAACGAATCGATTGTTTCCGATTGATATAGATCATGGATTCACAGACCGATTGTCACAAATTTGGGCTTAAGGGAATAGATTTTCACTGAGAAAACTTTGTATGAAGGTAGAGCGATAAAAGGCACGTCCGACAGCGACAATTGTAACAGCAAAATTGTGCTGGAAAACCAAATCGACGTAGTCATTATTAGCGAACAATATAAGAAACGGGAGGACGGTGTCTGGATAGAAGACAACACAAAGACGGCGGCAATATGGATTCCGAACCCTACCACGGTATCACATAGAAGCGACAAAACAGGAAGATGCCACGTCCTAACACACATCAGAAACTGGACAATATTTAGCTGCTATCTGACCCCAAATGACGACATTCAGACCTTCCAGACGAATCTCGAAGGTTTCGAAAACAACGGAAGGCAAATAAGAGGGAACCTTATAATAGCAGGAGACTTTAACTCGAGAGCTCAACTGACTCTCGAGGCCGTAGAGTCCTAAGCATGGCTGGTAGAATAGGAATGACAACAGCAAATGTAGGTGCAATACCGACATTTAATCGAGTAGGGAACGATGGCACAATCCCCGACATAACCCTAGTGACAGATAACAGCGCGCACAAAATAGTCGACTGGAAAGTCCTCAATACCTATAACGGAAGTGACCATGGTTACATAACGCTTGACATAGCAGAAAACGAAGTGACTACAGTAGCACCAACGAGAAAAGGATGGAACGTTAACCGACTGGACAAGGCAAGGCTGATACAAGAAATTTACGCAAGACAAAACCGACAGAGAGGCGGTAACATAGTAAGCAACAACATGGCAACCATAAAACAGGCCTGCAACGCTGCAAAGCCAAAAATGGGCAACCCTCGAAGACAAGGACAAGAAGCGTATTGGAGGACAGAAGAGATAAAAGCTCTTAGAGAAGCCTGTATTAAAAACCGACGCCGCCTTACGAGGGCTAGACGGAGAGGGGATTTCACCGAGCAGAAGAGCCAATTTAAGAAATCCAAGAAGGACTTAAATACTGCTATCCGAAAAAGCAAAACGGAGAAATGGAAATGCCTCTGCAACGGGGTATAAAATCGTGATGAAGAAGCTGAGAACCAGAAGTACAACATCGGAACTGGAGGAAGAGCAAATGGACCATATAGTCAAAACACTATTCCCCGCCCACACAAATAGCATAGCAAGACCTACGCCACCAATAGCCGAAAAACAGATAGAGCCCTTCACAGTGGACGAGCTACTGAAAGCGGCAAAAACTCAAAACAAGGAAGAAGGCGCCGGGGCCCGACAACATTCCAGCAGAAGTCCTCAGAGTGATCGCCGAGAACAGACCCCAAGTCCTGCTGGATATGTATAACGCGTGCATTACCAGCGGGATATTTCCAGACACCTGGAAGGTGTAACGGTTGGTTCTGATAAGCAAAGGCAAAGGAGATCCCCTAACACCATCAGCTTATCGACCACTATGTCTGCTTAACACAACCGAGAAGCTACTAGAGAAAGCGATCAAGCAACGATTATCAGCAGCGATCGAAAGAGGTGGGGGACTCTCCCCGAGGCAGTATGGTTTTAGATCAGAAGAAGTCGTTAACTAAGCGATCAGCAGCCAACAAGGCAACCACTTCTCAAGACCGGTAGTACTACTAGCAACTCTGGACGTTAGAAACGCATTTAACAGCGTTAAATGGGACAACATAATTAATGCTCTGCAAAGACGATTCCAAATCTTAAGTTACCTCATGAGGATAATACAGAACTACCTTGACAACCGACGACTATTGTATCAAACAAAAACAGGAGAGAAATGTATGCAGGTAACTTCAGGAGCGGCACAAGGATCTATACTTGGACCGGAGCTATGGAACAACAGCTACGACGAAATTTTCCACCTAGACATGCCTGAGGACACGACATCGTGGGGTACGCAGATGACAAGTGTAAAAAGCTGGCTAAGCTCACACTACACTACTAGCTACCAGAAAAAGGATCCCTCTAGAAATAGACATAAGAGTAGGGGAAACTTAATAAGGACGCAGAAGGTGATAAAGTATTCAGGACTCAGATTGGACTCAAAGACATTCAGTGCACACATACAAGAGACAAGGAAACGAGCGGTCGAGACTACAAGGGCGAGGTGCAAAGAACCATGGCTCTTTGAATCGCGAGCGCGTATCGAACGGTATACGGCCCTGCTGCACTAGTAATCGCAGGCGCGATACCAATCGACTTACTTGCTAAAGCGCGAAATCAGATCTATGAGAAGTGACAGACAGGAGAGACGACGAGAGTGTTAATCGAGCGGACCAGAGAAGAAACCCTCCAACAATGGCAGAAATGGATAAAGTATTCAGGACTCAGATTGGACTCAAAGACATTCAGTGCACACATACAAGAGACAAGGAAACGAGCGGTCGAGACTACAAGGGCGAGGTGCAAAGAACCATGGCTCTTTGAATCGCGAGCGCGTATCGAACGGTATACGGCCCTGCTGCACTAGTAATCGCAGGCGCGATACCAATCGACTTACTTGCTAAAGCGCGAAATCAGATCTATGAGAAGTGACAGACAGGAGAGACGACGAGAGTATTAATCGAGCGGACCAGAGAAGAAACCCTCCAACAATGGCAGAAAAGATGGGCAGCTGAAGAATGAGGAAGATGGACAGTTTGGCTGCTACCAAACCTGGTAGCATGGTCTTCACGGAAACACGTAGACGTGGACTACTACGTTACCCAGATGCTGAGTGGTCATGGCTACTTTGCCGCCTTTCTATACTCGATAGGGAAAAGAAATGACGCCAAATGTATATACGGAGATGCGAAGATCGACAGTGCTGAACACACCATCTTCCAATGCAAAAAGTTCGAACCGGCGCGCATTTGCCTGGAAGAAGTTGTTAGGACAATAACCCCGGAAAACGGGTGCAAGCCCCACATACCTTGCTTTGCGACGGCAAACAGGAGATGCGTTAGGCATTCCCGCTCCTCAACCGAAAAAAAAAAATGAAAATAAAAACTATTATTATTATTATTATTCTTTTTATTATTATAATTTTTACCAAACATTAAATAAAAAGGAAAAAAATTTATAAGATAGATAAATAAAACTGAAAAAAAAATAAAAATTTTAGTTTTCGTTGAAACTGAACTCCAAACCACTGAGCAATTCACAATATGGTATAATACGTATTTCCTAAGAGTGACGGAAAACTGCAGAACAGAAACCAGAATTAACGAAAAACAAGAAAGATAGCTAACTTCGGTAAGCCAAAGTTTGTATACGTTTGCGGTCTGCAATTGGATCATTGAAAATCGATCCATTTGAAGTTTATAAAATATCGAAGTTTTTAAATGTGTGAATTATTTACCTACACATTTTACATGTTGAATTTTACATTTTCATATAAATTGGAAAGGTCAGTTTCGTAACATACTTTCGTAGAGAGCGGACGTGTTTCGCGCGAGCTTTGGGAAAATTATAGAAAGTGATTTAAAGAAAAAACAAAAGTTTAAAATACTATAGTATTCCAAGATAAGCAAAAAGACGCTAAAACAGAAAAATAAAAAGTTTTTGACTATCAACATTAGTGATATGATTTAAGTGCATAATTATTTTATAAAAATAAGTGCCACGTGAAATAGCTCAATGAGCGACGAACAAAAGAAAGAGCGTAGAAGCTCCGTGAGCCCAAGTAACGGTTATTTCTCGTATTCCTCAATGCGCGACAACAACGAAACGGCGACAAAGAGCAACCGTCTGACGGTCGATAGCCAAAGAGCACAGTCTCGCTCACCCGCTCTTCTCACTCCTACACCTACATCATGGAGCTCTCAGTGCAAAACCCCAACAACAAGCACTGATCAAATTTCTGCAACTGCAGCAAAAGCAACAGCAACAACAACAGTGACGGCGGAAAAAGCAACAGCAACAACTACAGTAACGGCGGAAAAAGCAACAGCAACAACTACAGCAACGGCCAGTATAGCGGAAACGACTACGATATCATCGACTGCAATTACAATGACAACCAAAACTGCAAGCTCCAAAGCCAATATCGGCAATTTTCAACAAGCGGCCCCGACCATACAGACCGGCATGGATCGCTACATTCAAATTAAGCGTTAGCTTAGCCCGCAGAACAACGCGGTCGGTAATAAGCCAAAAATAAACCGTGTCCAAAGAGACAACGATTAACCCGGGAGATGTAATAACAACAGATTTGCCCTTTTAGCGGATGAACAACCAGAACTGGGTCAAGAGACCCAAAAGAAACAGAAGCCCCCAAAAATTTACATAAGGGAGAACAATTTGAACGCCCTGGTCAACTAAATTGTTATGCTGGTCGGGTATGGAAATTTTCATGTTGTTCCGTGCACCCCATTTACAACCTGCAATTTCTATTGCACCGAAGAATTACGGTGGAAGAGCCACATAAAAGGAACGGCCCAGTGCAGTGCACAAATTGCCAGGAGTATGGACATACCAGGACATTTGCGGAGACTTCCACAATTCCGCAAACTGCCCTGCTAACAGGGAAGACCCCCAGAAGAAGAAATATGGAGACTGCGGTGGAAACCATACGGCAAACTACAGGGGCTGTATGGTCTACAAGGAGCTGAAGAGTCGCATGCGGAGAGTGACAGCAACTCGCCATCAGAATACACGAAATGTGTTCACTAATTTACAAACAACGCAGGACGTATTTTTCGCCAAGGCCGCAAGATCCTCATTTGGTCCGCTGAATGCCCAGAGGGGCTTCTCCAACGCCGATGCCCTTCGAACAGGTATGGAAAACTCACTCCAGTCTAATCTGGAAAACGTTCAACAAGCCCCAGGACAGCCACAAAGCACAATGGAAGCTATGATGTTTACCATGCAACAAAGTCTGACGGAATTAATGTCATTCATGAAAACGACCATACAAACACTTGTTCAAAACCAGAACATGGTGATACAGTTGCTTGTAGCTCAGCAGTCCAAATAACTGATGTCTAGTCTATGAATAACCATGTGGAACGCCAATGGCGTCTCACGGCATAAACTTGAAATAACACAGTTCCTGAATGAACATCATATCGACGTTATGCTGCTTGGAGAGACGCACCTCACAAGCAAATACAACTTTTAAATAAAAGGTTACACCTTCTACCGCACAGATCATCCAGATGGTAAAGCCCACGGCGGAACCGGCGTCCTAATCAAAGGTATTCAACTAATTACTTGCAGGCGACGTCTATTAAAGTGCAGTCAGGTAGCGGCAACCTTTCCATAGCCGCTGTCTACTGCCCGCCTCGCTTTACAATTTCTGAAGGTCATTTTATGGATTTTTACAACTCACTTGCAGATCGCTTTATAGCTGCAGGAGACTATAATGCTAAGCATACGCACTGGGGATCGCGTCTCGTGACCCCCAAAGAAAGCCAATTATATAATGCAATCATTAACTTGAGAAACAAACTGGACTATGTATCCCCTGGTAGCCCCACATATTGGCCAGCAGACCCCAGAAAGATGCCAGACTTAATAGACTTTGCAGTGACAACAAATATTTCACGCAACATAATAAGTGCCAAAGCGCTTTCGGATCTTTTATCAGACCATTTGCCAGTGCTTATAACTCTTCTTTAAAGCCCAGAAATTATCAATCATCCCCACAGGCTGACGTCGCACAGAACTAACTGGCTTAAATATAAGAAATATGTAAGTTCCCACATTGAACTAACCCCACAGCTCAACATCGAAGCGGATATCGACTGCTTTACTGATGCTCTTGAAGACGTACTCACTGCAGCACCCATTATTTAAACACCACAAGGACAGGACGTACAACCCAACAAATTTTAAACTAATCAACAAATTAAACAGCTTGTCCTGGAAAAGAGGCGTCTGCGGCGTGCTTGGCAAACCAACAGATCGCCATCTTCAAAACAACGCTTTAAGGAAGCCACTCGCTTACTAAATCGAGCTCTGAAACAAGACGCTGAAAATGCACAACTACGGTACATCGAAAAACTTTCGCCAACCAGTTCAAGGCATCCTTTGTGAAGGGCTCACCCCGATAAGAAAATCATCAGGTTGCTGGGCCCGTAGTGACGAAGATAGAGCCGAAACATATGCTTTACACCTCCGAAGCGTCTTCCAGCCGAACCCTGCCACTAGTCCATTTGTCCTACCACAAATCGAAACTAGTAATTGGTCTTTACCAACATTGTTTCAGCCAAATGAGATCGCAAAAGTCATTGGGAACCTGTAACCAAAAACGGCTCCGGGCGATGACTTAATAACTCCAAAAATGATATTTGAACTTCCAAACTCTGCTATAGAGGTTATTTGTAAAATCTTCAATGGAATTATATGTCTCGGCTACTACCCAAGGAAATGGAAAAAATCTTTCATCATAATAATACCGAAGCCCGGAAAAGACCACACAGTCCCTTCATCCTACAGACCAATAAGTCTATTATCGTGTCTGTCCAAACTGTATAAGAAATGCCTCCTATCACGCATAACACCATATCTGGAAGCACACAACGTTATCCCGGGGGAAGCACACAACGTTATTAGGGGGCTAAGGTTCTGGTAGTGAAGCGTGTGTGCCTGTCGCCGCGCCAAGCTAACTCAGCCAGTGGGAGTTGGCAGCCACATGCCGACTACTGAAGACCGACCATACGTGGTGAAGAACCACATCCTGCTCGAGGTGCCTCTGCTCTAGACTAAATATGGCGGATCTAGAGAGGAAAACTCAAAAAAACCCGTAATCACCGGTGTTACCGTACCGTGCCTCTGTGATGAATGGCACTACGTTAGTGTGTCTTCTAACGGTGGCTTCCGGATACCTGGCACCTCCGGTCGTATAAGTGCCAGATCCGGGGTATGAGGCTCTACCCCGGGGATACTTCCTTCCTCATTACTCGTGGGACCAATTTATGGAATCTAATGTAAATAAACCTCAAGAAACAGGGTGCTCTAGCAGCCCCAAATCGATTGAAATCGAACCCATCCGGGAGCCCGAAGATGCTATGGACATATGTTCACAAAGCTCTGGCACCGACAGCATCACCAAGGAAGAGGAAGAAACTCTGCTCGCCTCCCTAAGGATGACAAACCAAGGCGGATCGCACTATCGGGCGCCGCAAGGAAGAGGTTGCGCAGACACCTTGCGAACGGCGTACCCATGGAGGAGGCCAAAAGGCTCGCCCAGAAGCCTATGGACCCTCCAAGGAAATGCCCAGCAGGAGTGGCGCTACCACCAGTAAAAAGGTAGATCGGCCAACACGACCCCAGAAGAGGCGTCGAAAAGAGGGCCATGTACAAAACCACGGCACCTAGTGCCCAGACGAAGGGCGATCCTGCAAATGTTTTGCCGGCCACGGAGGCTCCAGCAGCCACCACAACCGCAGCAGCGGATGGGCAGGCAATACAGGCGCAGTCGCCCCAAGTCGGTGTCATGGCCTCTTACAGGGACGTTGCCAGCTCGATGAAGATGGCGATACTCCCTGCCGACTACCCTGAGCATCTCCTCACGACCGAACAGCTGAACACTATTCAGTCCGCCATCCTATCGAGAGTGATGGCCCTGAGACATGAAGCCGTTGTTCTCTGGCTGCACGTTTCGACCAGGGTGGATGACCGTGACGTGTGGGAATGCGGAGACAGCCGAGTGGCTATGCACAGAGGTGCCAAAGCTACGGCTGTGGAAAGACGCCCACATCAAGGTGGTCCCAGAGGCAGAGGCTCCACGTGCCGCTGTCTTCATTGGGTACTTTCCGCTTCCAAACGCGGAAATGAAGACGGACGAGATCCTGAAGCTCGTCGAGGGCCAGAACAGCGGCCTGCGAGTGGGAGACTGGCGCGTCTTCCACCGTGAGATGAGGCAGAACATGGCCATCATCACGATTGCGCTGGACCCAGTTTCGGCCAATCGACTGAAGTCGCTGTCGTACCAACTGTCCTTTGCGTGGGGCATGGCTACACTTAAGCTAAAGGCCAGCGCGCAGCCAAAGACGCAGGCGGTGGCTCCTGCTCGCAGCGGAGAAGCCCACCTGCTCCAAGGCAACAAAGGGCACGGCTGCGACAGCAACAAAGAATGCCGCTGATGGCACATCCCACGCAGGCACAGAGGATAGCGGCACCACAGTTGCCCAAGAGCCCATGCCACCGAGGAAAATTATGCGCCCTCCCTGTACGGGCGCATCACGCGCGGAACAGGGCGCGTAAACAAGGGTGTGAGGCGCACACCTGAGGAGGAGGCCCTTCTGCGCACCAACCGAGGCCGGAAGATGGCGGCTAGGGGCCGCAAGAGGGCGGACTAATGGCCCGTCCTCCTTCCCCCACCCTCCCCAACACCCGGAGACACCTCAGATGTCTCCAAGCGAACCTCCACCATGCAAAGGCCGCGTCTGACGTCCTTTGCGAGAGGTTTGCTACGATGGACATAGCATTTATCCAGGAGCCATGGATAAATGCCGGACGTGTCCTGGGGCTTAGCACCCCATCTGGTAAGCTGCTATATGCAAACGGCCAACCTCGCCCCAGAGCGGCCTTGTTAATAAACAAAAATCTAACGTTTGTTCCCCTCTCACAGTTCATAACTGAGGACCTGGTGGCGGTCTGGGTTAAAATACCCACTGCCCATGGCGAGCAGGAGGCAGTCCTGGCCTCTGCCTATCTACCCGGCGACACTGATGATGTACCTCCGGCGGCTACCTGTGCCCTGGTAGAGTACTGCCAGAGAAAAGCAGCAACATCAACAAAAGAGGTGAGTACCTTCTTGAGTACATAATTAGTAATAACATAGGTTTACTAAATCAGGGCAGCGAGCCCACATTTATCAATGCAATTAGAGAGGAAGTCCTCGACCTAACTCTCTGCAGTCTGAATATGTTGTCCGCTGTCTCAAACTGGCACGTTGCGAATGAGATCACTATGTCAGATCACCAGCACATCAGATTTGATATAGGAGGTGCCTTGCAATGTAGCCTAGTTACTAGAAATCCCAAAAACACAAACTGGGATCTTTTCTGTTTTGAACTTGAGCAATCCAGAGACTTCTCCACCCGTCCGATACTAACAATAGACGAGTTAGAGCGTGAGGCTACTGTGCTTCATACAAACATTGAATCAGCATATCACGTCAGCTGCGAACAAAAGTTCGTAAGATCAGTCGGGCTGTTCCTGGTGGAACAAGAGCCTTGACGATCTTAAACAAGCTGCGCGAAGGCTCTTCAATAAGGCGAGAAAAGGGAAGGTCACTTGGGATTCCTACAAATCCGCCTTAACGCTGTATAACAAAGAGCTGAGAAGGTCAAAACGGGCTACGTGGCGCCAACACTGCGGGCAGATTTCAACTCTCCCGGAAGCTGTCAGGCTACAAAAGCCCTCTCCAAAGACCACTCAAACGGCATCTGTACGCTGAAAAGCCAGATGGAACCCACACAAACAACCCAAAGGAAACGAGTAGTCTACTGCTATCTACTCACTTTCCTGGGTGCGTGGCCATGGAGCAACCCATCTCAGAAAGTGAGGCACCAACCTACCTCTCTGAGATTGGAGAGTGCCCACACCTGCGCGTGGCTATTGTGGCAGACTCCAATGGGGCTGAAAGAAGGGAACCCCCCTATCTATCAGAACGTATTGGAAACATGCCCTTTAGACTGTTTCATCAAAATAGCGTACAATGGGCCATACAAAGTTTTAGCCCATACAAATCCCCTGGACCAGATGGAATTTATCCATGCCTATTGCAGCGGGGACTGCACCAATTTGCACTCCCCTGGTCCGCCTATTCCGAGCTAGTCTCGTGCTTGGACACATACCAAGCAAATGGGCTAAAGTAAAAGTTGTGTTTATTCCAAAGGTAGGGAAGAAAGATTCCCAACTGCCTAAATCGTATAGACCAATTAGTCTTAGCTCCTTCCTTCTTAAAACTATGGAAAAGATAATTGACCAGCACATCAGGGAAGCGAACCTCAAGCATCTTCCCCTACATAAGTACCAATATGCGTACCAAACTGGCAAATCAACTGAGACTGCCATCCATTGCCTTACAACAGTCATTAAAAGGCCATTGGCTCTCAACAAATAGCACTAGGTGCCTTTCTAGACATCTCAGGAGCTTTTGACAACACGTCTTACGAGGCAATCCGTGCCTCTCTTGTACGTAAAAATGTCGCCACACCCATTATTAGGTGGATTCTGGAAATGCTCAAATCCAGAATCATAACTGTAGACCTAGGAGGAACCATGACCTCAATCACAGCCACAAGGGGATGCCCTCAAGGGGAGTACTCTCTCCTCTCCTGTGGACTCTGGTCATAGACGAGCTACTGTTTGAGCTCAACAACCTAGGGTTCCCCACTCAGGGCTACGCTGACGATCTAGTCATCTATATAGTGGGCTGGCATGAGCAAACCATCTCGGACCGCATGCAGCAAGCCCTCAATATCGCCAATAGATGGTGTCAGGATAAAGGACTATCCATAAACCCGTCTAAAACTGTGCTAGTTCCATTTACCAGGAAAAGGTCTCTCCCTGACAAGACCATCCCTAAATGGATCAACCATTGACTTTTCGGTTGAAGCTAACTACCTGGGAGTTATACTTGACTCCAAGCTCAACTGGAACTCACATCTTGAAAAGACCATTAACAAAGCCACTCGAGCATACTTTGCTTGCAATAGGCTTTTCGGAGGAACATGGGGCCTAATTCCCAAAATGATCTACTGGTCTTATAACACTGTGGTAAAACCGATCATAACCTATGCATCTCTTGCTTGGTGGACGAAATCTACCCAGAAGACAGCTGCGGCTGCACTTACCAAAATACAACGACTGGTCTGCATAGGCATCACTGGAGCCATCCGGACATGCCCCACTGCAGCACTTGGAGTTATAACTGGCATTCCCCCCTCTACCCATCGCCCTGAAAAGGAGGCCTGCCTGGGGGCACTTCGCCTCCAAAACATCACCGATATAAAAGTGGTGATCTAACTGGGCATCTACGGGTACTCGAACCCCTAATAAACGAACCCATTCTGCGTATAACTGACGAGCAGAAACCAAAACTTGTTTTCCACAGAAACTTCTCTGTAGTCCTGTACACCAGACACGACTGGACAACAAAATCAATATCTCTGCCCAGTGGATCACAAACGTGGTACACTGACGGATCGAAATTGGAAAACGGCGACACCGGGGCTGGTATTTTGGACCAAGGTTCAACAAATCCATAGCCATGGGAAAGTCCCCAACCATCTTCCAAGCAGAGATACACGCCATAGAAATCTGTGCTCGTGAATGCCTTCGCAGGAATATGCAAGGCGCACGGATTTACATCTTCTCTGACAGTCAGGCGGCGCTCATAGCGCTGAGATCCTTTACGATCACCTCCAGACTAGTAGAAAACTGTTTCCAGCAGCTGAACGCCCTTGCCTCCAAAACACCTTAACGGTGGGCTGGGTGCCAGGGCATGAAGGCCATATAGGAAACGAGGTGGCAGACTCCTAGCAAAACGCGGGGCGATGACACCACTAATCGGCCCTGAACCATTCTGTGGACTTTCGAAAGGACACAAAAGGGAACTGGTCAGGAAATGGGAGGAAAAGGAGATAAGTCGTCACTGGACCGACAGTGCAGGGCTGAGACAAGCCAAACAATTCCTCGTCCCCCAGATGTCGCGATCCAAACGCATCATCAATCTAAAAAGAGTGAGATTCGCACTCTAACAGGCTACCTAACAGGTCACTGCAACCTAAGGTATCACCTTAAGAAATTAAAACTTTCAGAAATCGACACATGTAGATTCTGTGAGCTGGAGCCAGAAACATCAGAACATGTTCTATGTAAATGCCCCTCACTAATCAGACGTCGACTTCAACAACTAGGAGGTGAACTTATCCCCCCCTACAGGATTTGGGAAGAGATAGACCTCGCCAAAGTGCTCTCCTTTATCAGAAGCCTAGGAATAGAGGCTCTACCTTAATCCTACAGGCCGGCACAAAAGACCTAACATCTGGTCGCGGTGCAATAAGGCCATAGTAATAATAATAATAATAATATCCCGGCTCATCAATTTGGCTTCCGTCAAAACCATGGAACCATCGAACAAGTCAACCGAATAACATCAGAGATACGCACAGCCTTCGAGAATCGCGAATACTACAGCGCAATATACCTTGATGTATCTCAAGCTTTCGATCGAGTCTGGCTAAATGGCCTCATGCATAAAATCAAAACACACTTGCCCTTCATACACTCATAAGCGACTTGAGTCGTATCTTTACAACAGAGTCTTCGCAGTAAGGTGCAACGCAACAACATCTAGCGACTACACTATCGAAGCTGGATTTCCACAAAGAAGTGCACTTGGGCCTACTCTGTTTGTCCTTTATACAGCGGATATCCCTACGAACGAGCGGCTATTGGGCAATTGGAACGCACGCAATGAAGATAAGACTGCCATATAATGCAAGCTGTAGAAGCTGCTAAGACACAAAGGAACAGGAGACAACAGAACATCTGCTTTGCAAGTGTCAGAGCACGTCACTTCGGTGCCTATCAGCTAGAATCGCTCAAAGAGGTAGGAAAGCTGAAGATTACAGCAATCCTAGGGTTCCTCAACGATTCAGGGTGGTACTGAAGACGACGATGCTAGCATTAACAAACAGAGGGTGTGGAACAAAAAGGAGCACGGATCTACTTGGAAGCTCTAGAAAGGGCCTCACCACTTATACCTACCAACTAACAAATTTACTTTTTAAATCATTTTTTCTGACTCCTCCTTGAATTGGGGAAAAACATTATTCCCTCTAGGCAACAACAACAATTTTCAATTTGGTTGCCAGTGATGTCGTACTATGGGTGGATCGAAAACATTCTGGTCGAAATACTTATAAAATAACAGATGGCATTAATATCATTTATGAATTGTAAAATTAGGTCTAAATAAATAAAGCTGTTTACTTTTTATTGTCTGAATGGTACTTTTCCCATTTAAACATGTGAGAAAGTTACAGTCGAGTGTGACCGACTGTGAGATACCCGGTACCCAAAGAATTGTGCATGAAATTAAATAGCACATAGACATGGAAAAAACAAAACAAGGGTATTATAAGTTAGTGCTAACCGAGAATGAATGTAACAGGCTGAAGGAGGCATCTCCGACCCAAAAAAGTTTATATATTCTTGATCAGCATCACCAGCCGAGTCGACTTAGCCACATCCGTCTGTCCGTATTGGTCAACAGATCTCAGAGACTATAAAAGCTAGAGCCATTAAATTTGGTGACATAACTGGAATCTGTTGCACGCAGATCAAGTTTGTTTTAAAATACCGCCTACGAAAATCATAAGAAACTTTATATTGTGCGGTCGTTTTCTGAAAATTTTAGTAAAATCGGCTAAAAAACTTCGGTATAAGGCAATAAAGAGAGAATTCGAAGATAGACTCTACCAGACACCTAATGCTTGTTGCCGAGCTGCTTGCAGCTGACCGGATCGAGAGTTCGATCATAGGCGCAGGCGAAATTTTCTTACTTCTTTTTATAACCTTGCAGGGTATTATAAAATTGTCCAGAAGTTTGCAACTCAGTGAAGAAAGCATCTCCGACCATATAAAGTATATATATTCTTGATCAGCATCACCAGCCGCGTCAATCTAGCCATGTCCGTCTGTCTGTCCGTTGCTACGCAAACTAGTCTCTCAACTTTTGCAGGTAGCTTTGCTTCTATTGCAGTTTGTATATATGTCGGAACGGCTGGAATCGGACCACTATATTTTATAGCTGTCATTGGAATTATCGGAAAATGAATGGAACAAAAAATATAACTGTTTTTTTTTTCAACGTATTTTTATAAATTTAAATTTATAGCTGTTATTTACGGTTGTTCGCGCCAAAAGGGGGCTTATTTTCGAGAGCCAGTGTGAAGCGCTAGCGGCATCGAATTGTCCCGCTTTACGGAGCCTAGCGCTCTCGCACACTCTCTCTCCCTCTCTCTTCCTCCCGACTTCCAGTCCGCAAGAGTTTTTCAAGCCGCTCTCCCAACTTCTATTTATACGTCATGTAATGAGTTCTAATTTTGCGACCAGCCGATGAAGGCATAATAAAGGCAAAAATTCCTACTACAACCCAACAACTACAACTGCATTTTTTCTACGTGGGATTTTGGGAAATCAATCTAGAAAATTCTTATCTTGGCTAAGAGTCCGCCCACTCCAAAACATGGTCCTTCGAGCCGGATCTAGCCTGATCCTCACCAGCTCCACTGCGGATTTTTAAAACAAGATAAGTACAAGTGTTCATTTTTTACGAAAAGAAATCACACAGATATTTCCGAAGAATAAATCCAAGTGTCATATATCTGTGTGTCCAAAGTCCGAAGTCAAATTTCTCCGACATCTTGCAAATTCCGTTCGTTTTTTGGGCAAAGTGAAAATTCCAAGCAAAAACAAAAAGTGACTGTGAAAATATACATACGCGCCCAGCCGCAGTGAAAATTAAGAGTTCCGAAATTTCTAAAAACGTTCCGCCAAAAACGGCTCATACATTTTTTTCTCGTTCACTGTGTTCCTGCTGGTGTCTAAGCGTACATACATATATGTACATAAATATTCACACGTCGACATACATAAATATTTCCATACAGTCCACTACACTACACTACAAAATCAAATATATTCAAAATTTACATCCGAAAATACCAAAATTGATTCCTAATAAATACATATAAAATCAATTGAACTCCAACTTCCAGCAAATAAATAATACATACACCCATTAATACACAACAAAATTATATACATATGTCCAAATAAAATATTCAAAAATACTCCGAGACAAAAGTTACCGTCCACATCCACCCACATATTATTAAATATATACCCAACAACTCCGATCTCATTTTTTCTACGTGGGATTTTGGGAAGTCATCCTCGAACAATCTTATCTTGGCTAGGAATCCGCCCCCTCCAAAACAACGGTTCTAGAATTACTGTTTTAATTTCATTAAGATCGGACAACCATATCATATAGCTGCCTTAGAAGCGGTCTATTAATTTATATCAATAAGTCAAATTCTACATGTAAAATGTAAAATGTGTAGGTAGTGTTAAAAAAATGTACAAGCATTACCGAAATTAATCGACTTTCAATGGATTTATTGCAGACTGCAAGGGTATACAAACTTGGGCTTACCAAAGTTAGCTTACTTTCATGTTCTTCAAAATTTTTATGTACTATTATTATTTTTTTTGATTTTACCAAAAAAAATTTATAAATGGGAACTAAATTTGTAAGCTAAAAAACTAAAAATTTATAAAATATACTAATTTTGGTTTTTTTTGGATCTAGTCACGGGCCGTCCCTGCAAAACTTAACTACAACGCCCTCTCAGACCACTGAGCCATTCCCAATCTTATATAATAAGCCGCAATTTTCATATGAAATCATTTTACCAAAAAGTGGCGCAAAACAACAGCACAGAAAGAGAGTAAACAAGAATTAACGAGGAATTACACAATTAACTTTGTTAAATTTCGTTGCATTTCCCAACTTTGGAAGAATTGAAATAAAATGTATTAATTAAATATAAAGGAGAAAAAGGAAATTTGTAATTAAAATAAAATATGCAAACAAAATTCTTTGGATTGAGCTGTATTTAAACTCACGCTCATCTTGCCAAAAACAACGCAGAGCACTTTAACAACAGACGAAAAAATTAATGAAGTGGAGTAAATGGTATTGGCCATTCGTTGAATCACCGTTAGAGAAGTTGCTGAGGACCTAACCATATCGATTGGCTCGTGCCATTCGTGCCATTAATGATGTGGCGCAATTTGCGCGAAGCAATCCGCCAGAAACGCCCGGATTTGTGGAAGAACAAAAATTGGCTTTTGCACCACGATAACGCCCCTGCTCACACATCGTTGCTTGTGCGCGACTTTTTGGCCAAAAACAACACAGTAATGATGCCGCAGCCACCGTATTCCCTAGATCTGGCCCCCTGTGACTTTTTCTTGTTCCCTAAACTGAAGAGGCCAATGAAAGGACGACGTTACGCTACGCTTGACGAGATAAAGACGGCATCGAAGGAGGAGCTGAACAAGATAAAAAAAATTTGATTTTTTTAAGTGCTTCGAAGTTTGGAAAAACCGTTGCCACAAGTGTATAATATCTAATGGGGATTACTTTGACGGGGACCAAAAAGATATTCATGAACAATAAAATAATTTTTGAAAAACACTAAATTCGCGATACTTTTTGAACACACCTCGTATATTAGGCCCTGTTTCTACTACAGTTGCTTTTTCCAATTCTGCTTTTTCCCCAAAAAGCAGCTTTTTCCCTGTGTATTAGGTATAGGAATCTAGTGGTGACAAAAATGAGAAAAAGTTGCATTTTCGTGGTTTTGTTCGATAGTATCGATTATTTCAGTCTTTTTCTGCCTATCGATGTGTGATTTTCCCCAACTATCACCACTAGCCAGCTGTTTTTTGAACAAATGAAATTGGCTGGCTTAATAAATATTGAACAAATTCATGATTTTCTCCACGTTTTGTAAACTAATTAGCATTTAATACATATTTTGTTTAGCGGTCTGTGGATTGAACTGGCTATTGCACTTTTGGACGATCCTAGCCTCCTTCGTAAAGAGCGTCCTCTCTTCCTAGCCGACCACTTTCTCTGCAGCTGCTCGGCTTTGTAAAACTCTACTTTGGCATTGCAATAGCTTGCAAGCTGACACCTTCAGATAGCTGAGCCCTGTGGACAGAAGGACGTTGGTGCGCAGCAGTGGCGTCAGCGACGGTGCGCAGGGATCCTCTCACTTTTCCAAATTCCCTTCATGTTTTTAACGGAAGCGGGGGCGGAGTTTTGTCGGTGGGGGGGGCGCATACCCAGATTTATCTTTCTCCTCCGGGGGCACGACCGCCTCCACTTACTCCTCCTTTGGCAGGGCCAGGTGATGTGAATTCGGGATCATAAGAGACTTGTTTAAGAAGAGACGGGTTGATGCGTCTGCATCCGAGTTGTGGCTTCAGTCTATGAGATTCCAGTGGAATGAAGTGGTTCCTGCAAGTTCCTCCAGACAAGCGGCTGCCTGGCAGAATTATTGCAAATAGAATATAGTGTCTAGCTCTTTAAATTATAATCTTAGTAAACATTGGTTTGAATTTTGAATTGAATTTAATTTTCCGCCAAATCAAAAACAAAACAAATAACAGCTGTTTCCGTTCACGATAGTGCTAAAAAGCACTTTTTTCTAGTAGAAACACCTTTTCTGCTTTTCGTGATTCTCGTGCGATAGTTGGAAAAAGCAACGTAGTGGAAAAATACTCTTACACATCGGCAATGTTCGGGATTCGCTTCCAACTTCAGTTTCAGTTATCAAAATGTTATATTGGGAGCATTTAAGAACAGTGTTTAAGAAATTTCCGTAAGCGTGGTTTTGCTTCTGCTTCTGAAAAAATTAGAGGTCACAGCAAAAGCAATCCCAAAAATTTTAAAGTTTTTAAGAAGCAAGTGAAGCAACAGACGTTGATTTCAATATTCTGCTTCTGCTGTTGCTTTTGCCTTCGATCATTTTTGTACTAAGATGAACGGAATTCCGTGAGCGAACCGGGTAAAACCGTTGGCAGAACAAGCCAATAAACAGCTGTGATTCCGTAAGCAAAATATATCAATTGCATATATTTACTAAGCAGCATTACGGGGAAGGAGGAAATCGCTGTTCGGTTGGAGAGCTTCGACAGGTTGAGGATATTGTGGAATTGATAAAAGCCGTAAAGGTGAGGCACCTTATATTCGATTTAAATTATATTTTAATTGTATTTTTATTGACAATTTTATTACAAATTATTTTATTGGTTGCGTTGGTGCCACTTTTATTTGCCTTCACCTTCATTGTGACGTTAAACATTAATAATAAGCCCAATAAAATGCGTTTAAATTAATTTCTCTTTATATAGTTTGTTTATAAAGTTTGTTTACAAAACACAGCTGGAAACACAAGTCAGTGCGACCGATTTTGACCGTTTTCTTTGTTTTCTGCGGTCACACTGGTTCCCGAACGAAATATATCTCGATTTCGCTTACGGAATTCCGTAAGCGATTTTCGTCGATGTTAGTACCAGGCTTAAGGATGGAAAAATTAGTTAAAGTAGCAGCGCAGTCGTGCTTTCGTTTTCTTGCAGAGGGAATCGTTTCAGATGCGTTCTGTTGTATAATCCGTTTTACAATGTCCGACTTGGTAGTTTTAGAGCGTTCTCTCTCTCTGGCTTCTGAACAAACCAGCCTAGACCAGCAAGAAAAAATCGTGTGCCTTATTAATAATATAATAATATTCCATCATTGGGCTATATATGAAAAAAAAAAGTTAAAATTTTCGGTAATATGTAGAGGTAGAAAAGCACCTATGTTCACGAACATGGATGATTTTCGAACATGGAACATATTTATATAAACTAACCGATCGCTCCTATGGCAGCTATAGATATAATTGTCTGATCTAAGTGATGTTAAAACCTCAACTCTAAAATCATAAAAATTTCGAAATCTTTAAACTTAAAGAAATATTTTAAAAAACATATATTATAAAAACATAATTATACAAACATAATTATACAAACATAATTATAAAAACAGATAAGGGGTTTCTATTAGGAAAAAGCGCTTTAAGCATTGTCTTTAAGGAATCAGCTGTTTTTTGTTTTGGTTGTGATTTTTCGAATAATAAATTTAAACCAATGACTAGAGACTTAAGACTGGCAGGAACCACTGCAGTCCACTTGAATCTTGTAGCCTTGTAGCGCTTCTCTTCTTAATCATGTCCCAACTAGGAGTAGGACAAGTTTGGATATGCGCCCCCGCCACCGACCCGACTCCTGACGAAGAGGCGAACTCAGAGAAAGAGAGGAAGCCGATCGCAAACGTTCTGACGCTTTTTACAAAAGAGGAGACGGTAGCCGCCAGTGCAGCTCCTACTCCAGCTAGGATCGTCCTGAAGTGAAATAGCCCGTTCAATCCACAGACCCCTAAACGAAATATGTATTAAATGCTTATTAGTTTTTAAAACATGGAGAAAATCATTAATTTATTCCAATTTCATTTGTTCAAAAAACAGCTGTCTAGTTGGGCAAAATCACACATCGATTGGCAGAAAAAGACTAAATCGATACTATCGAACTAAACCACAAACAAGCGATTTTTTTGTATCATTTTATCACCACTAGATTTCTATACTTTACGGTACTTTTCCACTACATTGCATTTTCCAACTATCGCACGAGAATCACGAAAAGCAGAAAAGGTGTTTCTACTAGGAAAAAGCTCTTTTTAGCATTCTCTTTAAGGAAAACAGCTGTGTTTTGTTTTGGCATAGATTTGGCGGAAATTTAAATTCAATTCAAACCAATGGTAATTAAGATTAAAAATAGAAGAGCTACACTTTATTTTCTATATAGGGCTATGTAACAAAAAAGATTTCACGTGGTTCCGCCTGCCAGCCGTTTGACTGGAGACTTAAGACTTGCAGGAACCACTGCAGTCCACTGGAATCTTTTAGCCTTAAGCCGAGTCTACAACTCGGATGCAGACGCATCAACCCTTCTCTTCTTAAGCAAGTCTCTTATGATCTCGAATTCACATCACCTGGCAATGCCCAAGAAGAGTAAATGGAGGCGGTCCTGCCCCCGGAGGAGAAGGACAAATTTGGGTATGCGCCCCCACCCCGACCCGACTCCTGTGAAGGCTCTGCCACCGGTTCCGTTAGAACATGACGAATGGGCGAACTCAGAAAAGTGAGAGGAACCCTGCGCACCACCGCCGATTCCACTGCGGCACACCACGCGCTTCTGTCCACAGGGCTTAGCTACCTGAAGGTGTCGGTTTGCAAGCTAAAGAAGGCTACTGCAATGCCCAAGTAGTTTTACAAAGGCGAGAAGGTGCAGATAAAGTGGTAGTCTAGGTAGAGAGGATGCTCTTAACGAAGGAGGAGGCGGTGACCGCCAGTGCAGCATGTACGCCAGCTAGGATCGTCCAGAAGTGCACTAGCCTGTTTATTCCACAGACTGTTAAACGAAAAATGTATGAAATTAATTTACAAAACATGGAGAAAATCATGAATTTGTTCAATATTTGTTCCGCCAGCATATTTCATTTGTTCAAAATACAGCTTGCTAGTGGTGATAGTTGGGCAAAATCACACATCGATATTCAGGAAAAGGCTGAAATAATCGATACTATCGAACTAAACCACGAAAAATCAACTTTTTAATCATTTTTGTCACCACTAGATTTGTATTCCTTATACCCCGGAAAAAGTTGCTTTTTCCCCAAAAAGCAGAATATTAAAAAGCAACTGTAGTGGAAACGGGGCCTTATACTCAGGAAAAATGTCGCTTTTGGCCAAAAAGCGGAATTGGAATAAGCAACTGTAGGGGAAACAGGGCCTTAGTCAAATGAAGCATTAGGCATTCTCTTTAAAGAAAAAAACTGTGTTTGGTTTTGATTTTGATGTGGCGAAAAATTAAATTCAACTTAAAATTGAAACTAATGTAACTTTGACCGACCACCGACCCGTCTTCTTGACGCAGTGGCGAACTAGGAGAAAAAAAAGAAGCCCTTCGCAGGAGGATTCCCACATCTGCCCACCAACGCCCTTCTGTCCACAACGCTCGGCTAGATTCGTCTAGGAAGAAAGGACTCCGAACGCAAAAATACCCAGTCGGACCTGGTCGCTTCCAGCAAGCACATTTCTATGCGTTCTTTGACTAAAGAATGCATTCTCAATACTTGCAGTCTTTCTTTCAGATTAGTATGGGGTGAAACAAGGAAACCACTGTTCTTTTTTTTGTATGCTGCAACAGTTCTTTCGCAACATTTAAATAACGTTTATTACACTTCGGCAATTTTCGGGTTTCGCTTCCAACTTTAGTTTCTAAAATATGCGTTATATAACCCATCTGCAACACACATCAATTACGGTTCTGTAGCAATATATCCTTCATGCAAAATACCGCTTCAAAATAACCCATTGATAACAGTTATATAACTGTTATGAAGGAAGCCATCTGTAGCATACACAAGGAACCGTTCAGTGATAATGTATTAATAACCATTAATACAACTATAAATATTTATTTAAAAAGGTGTATTTTCTTGCTTTTGACATGTGTATATAATATACATGTAGGTTAAATAAATCGCACAATATATTTTTGTTTGTGATTAATGAAGAAGCCTGCAATTATATTAAAAATAATAATATTGTTTTTTGATGCAATAATTAAATAACGTTATAAATATAATAAATGGGAAACTAAAATTATATACACTCACCATAAAACGCCAATATTATCTGAAAAAAAAAAAAAATTATAATATTCTGAACTATAAATAGACGAAATCTGAAATGATAAATATTATATTTTGTATATTTATGTATACATACCAGTTCTGAAATAAAAGTAATATATTATTTATTTTATTATGGCAATGGCTGACCTTATGTTGTTAATATATCTGAAACTGAAATGAATTATCTTATTTAATAATAGATATAATATGTTTTCTTAACTTGCATACTTATTAAAATGAATTTCACAACTGCTTCAAGCTAACTTCCTAATGCAACTAAAGCAAGTAACAAAAGAAAACGCAACAACCAACCGCGTGTTTTTTCATTCTCTTTTCTTCTTATTTCTTTGTGAGTTCCTTTTCTTTTTATTCTCTTATGTACGTTTCAAATGCTGGTTTCCGAAATAATGCATTTTTATACATTCTAAGAGAAGCGACGTTTGGACTTATATGAAAGAGAAAGCGAATAAAAAACAATAACAAATGCTGGTTTCGGATAGAACGCATATTTATGCGTTTTAAGAGAAGCGACGATTGAACGGACCCGAAGCTATAGAAAAAAAAAGCCGACTGTTCGGGAAGCGCTCGGGTAATTTACTTCCAAAAAAGCAAAAGTTGCACATAATATTTATTTTATAACTCATTTCTTCGCTTCTAATAAACCAACAAAAGAACACATGTTATTGCATACATGTATTATATCATAGTTCTGGCAATTTTTGAGCTAGAATTGGCGGCATATAGAACCGTTTCAGAACCGTTTTTTTTTTTTACAACCCGTTCTACAAGGTCCGACTGGGTACTGACGCTCTTAACAAAAGAGGAGGCGGTATCCGCCAGTGCAGCATCTACGCCAGCTAGGATCGTCCTGAAGTGCAATAGCCAGTTTAATCCTCAGATCGCAAAACGAAATATGTTTTAAATGCTAATTAGTTTAACAGCATGGAGAAAGTCATGAATTTGTTCCACCAGCGGGCAATCAATATCATTTGTTCAAAAAAGGCTGGCTAATGGTTAGAGCTGTAAAAACATCGATAGTAATATCGATAGTATCGATAGTGGCTGGGCTGCGCGATACCTCGATTTTTTTTTCCACCATCGATGTATCGCGTTTATTTAACAACGGCTAAGCCAAAAAAACCATTGGTGTCCGAGGTGTGGACGTTCTTCATATGTGGTACAGATGGGACTGCAAGGTGCAATATATGTTCAAAGTCTTATCGTACCAGCGGAAATACGTCTAATTTGAAAGACCAAAAGGCACAAATCTTCGGAAATTCCCGTACCCAAAATAACTGCGTACTTTGAGAGCGCCAAGACGTATGAGGACGCATCAAAACGTAAACATAGCATAGATATGGCAGTGGCAAAAATGATCGCCACGGACGTTCAGCCCATTTAAATTGTTGAAAACGAGGGTTTTATCAACCTCTTGAAAATTGTTGATCCCAAATACAAAGTACCAAGTCGGTACCAGATTCGCGATATCTATCTAAAAAACATGCATTTAAGTATGATCGCAAAACTTCAAGACATCTTATGCAAGATAGAATATTGTGCCATCACGACTGACGGATGGACATCAAAAGCGAACACTAATTATTTGACAATAACCTGCCACTTCATTAGTGATTTTGAGCTGAAGTCGGTGGTTTTGTCAACCATGCCTCTTGTCAATGAACATAATCATACCGGGAAAAATATTGCACACACTTTGGAGCTCGCGTTGAATGAATGGCATATTTTTAACAAAGTGGTCACGGACCACGCAGCTACGATGTTAAATGCGTGCAAACTTCTTAAGAAGCCTCATTTGGGATGTTTCGCTCATACCGTAAATCTTGTTGTACAAAATGTTTTGTCCTCACCGCTTGTCAAGTCGGCACTTGATAAGTGCAAAGCAATTGTGACGTATCTTAAAAGTAGCGCCACTGCTTATGCCAAATTAAAGACGGCTCAAGGTGATAATCCATATAGCCTAATTCAAGAAGTGCCAACCCGCTGGAATAGCGCGTTCAATATGCTGAAAAGATTTTTGCAACTGAAAAATGAAATCAGCTCAGTTCTGTTAAATACTCCGAAGTCGGAGCAGATGTTAAATGCAGATGAAATAAACCTGCTGACTGACATTTGCGAGCTTTTAAAAATTTTTGACGATGCCACGCATTATGTCTCTGGCGATACAAAGGTGACAATTTCTTTAATAATACCGGTGGCGTGCGGATTGTACTTAAACCTAGAAAAATTGCAACCAAATTGCAAACCACAGAAGGACTTGAAGTCTGTGAATTATTAAAGAAAGGAGTTGAAGCTCGATTGTTTCAGTTCGAGAAAAGGACGGTAACTAGGATTGCCACTATGTTGGATCCGAGATTTAAGAAGGAGGCCTTTAGAAGTCCTTTCAACGCCGCGGAGGCCATGAAGGCGTTAGAGGATGAGCTAACAATTTCTCCTACAAACGAAGTAGAGCCAGAAGAACAATCACAAATAGAGGTCGACGGATTGTCCCTAATTGGGTACGTTCAAGAAAAATGTCAAACTAAAATGAAAAACAAGAGGGTACTCAATCTTGGCACTTAGGCAGTACACAGAGAAGCCTAACTCTATGCAGTCTCTGGATCCTCTTACGTACTGGAAGGTAATTAATAAAAACAATATTTTTCAAATTATATAAAATGTTTAAAAATTATATATGTATCCGTTTTCTTATCTACAGACTCATTTCTTGGAATACCCAAGCTTGGCTGAAGCCGTCAAGCGGTACCTCTGCATCCCGGCTTCATCTACCGAATCGGAGAGGATGTTTAGTAGAGCCGGTCAAATTATATCGGATAGACGAACTGCTTTGAAGCCAAAGCATTTAAACATGCTCCTGATGCTGAACAAAAATCAGTGGCTGCTGGATTAAATTCTTTGTACTACATAGTCATTAAGAAGAGCAGTTTTCCAAAGAATGGATGATCTAATCGTTGTTATTTGTTTAATACTAATCACCAACAATTCCCGAGGAACGGATGATCTCTATTTTTATAGTCAATACAAACAAATATGTTTAAGAAATGTGCTTGGTTTTTCATTAATAGTTTTAATGTTCTCGATTTTAGCAAAAAAATATAATTAATTAATTAATAATTAATTATATAAGTAATTTTTATAATCAAAATCTTTTAAATTTTTAACCTATTTGTTTTTATGTGTGTTTAATAGTTTAATACATTGTATGGTTTTTGTCGCAGCTGTATTCATACCTCGCAATTAAAAAAATTGAAAGCAAACAGGCTTAAAATACAAAATAAAAAATAAAATAATAATTCGATTGATACTATCGAAAATATCGATGGTTTGGACTATCACTATCGAAAACATCGAGTAGGGGCACTATCGATGTTTTTACAGCTCTACTAATGGTGATAGTTGGGCAAAATCCCACATCGATATTCAGAAAAAGGCTAAAATAATCGATACTATCGAACTAAACCACGATAAAGCAATTTTTTTATCATTTTTGTCACCACTAGATTCCTATACCTTATACACAAGGAAAAAGTTGCTTTTTGGCCCAAAAGCAGAATTGAAAAAAGCAACTGTAGTGGAATCTGGGCCTAACATATATAACGTATAGCAACGGCGTAATAATGTACATAGGTATGGACAGAAAACTATGGCAAGCTTTGATCGATAAAAAGATATTTGGTCACTGAAATTATTATTGGCGGGGTTTTAGCTTTTGAGAAAATAAAAAATTTCAACAAGTTTCGATTTTTTATTTTTCTGTTTCTTTGTGCCAGATTGGCTTATGTGTTCCATAGGGTATTTTTCCACTACGCTGCTTTTTTCCAACTATCGCACGAGAATCACGAAAAGCAGAAAAGGTGTTTCTACTAGGAAAAAGCGCTTTTTAGCATTCTCTTTAGGGAAACAGCTGTGTTTTGTTTTTGCATTGATTTGGCGGAAAATTAAATTCAGTTCAAACCAATGGTAATTAAGATTAAAAATAAAAGAGCTGGACGTTTTTTTTTTCTATATAGGGCTATGTAACAAAAAAGATTTCACGTGGTTCCGCCTGCCAGCCGTTTGACTGGAGACTTAAGACTTGCAGGAACCACTGCAGTCCACTGGAATCATTTGGCCTGAAGCCGAGTCTACAAACTTGGAGGCAGACGCATCAATCCTTCTCTTTTTATGCAAGTCTCTTATGATATCGAATTCACATCGCCTGGCCCTGCCCAAGAAGGTTTAAGTGGAGGAGTTCCTTCTCACGGCGGAGAAGAGTAAGTTCGAGTAATCACCCCCGCCACCGGCCCGACTCCTGTGCATTCTCCGCCGCCGGTTCTATTAATACATGACGACTAGGCGTTCTCGAAACAAATGAGAGGATCCCTGCGCACCGCCACCAACGCCATTGCTGCCCACCACCACCCATCTGTCCACTATCGACTATCTGAAGCTGTCCGCTTTTAAAAGACTATTGCCAAGCTCAATTACAGTGCTACAAAAGCGGGAAGCTGAAAAGAAACTGGGCGTTTAGATAGAGAGAACGCAGACCGCCAATGCTCTGAGGCCTTCTACGCGGGAGGATGCAGTGGCCGCCAGTTCAGCATCTACGCCAGGAACGTCCAGAAGTGCAATAGCCAATTCAATTTACAGATCGCTTAACGAAATATGTATGTTTTAAAGCGAATTCGTTTAAGAGCATAGAGAAAATCATCAATTTGTTCCATATATGTTGTAGTTGGCAAAACTCACATTGATACGCAGAAAAAGACTAAAATAATCGATCCTAAAGTGAAAAACAATTAAATGCAACTTATAGCCTTGTTCCACTGCAACATTCTGCTCCATTCTCCAGAATGGTCCACTCTCTTACACGATTTCTTTTATAAGGGAGGATGATCCATCCAAAGTGGACACACCGTCCGTTCACCATTCGCCCCAAAGGTTCCTATTACTCTGTTTAGACTGAGTCCGCAACAGCAACAACTTCGACTTTTCCCCCCAAAAGCTATGCATGTGGTAGATAGAGAGGAAAGAGCCGCAACAGCGAGTTGTTTGTTTTTGGTATATGTAGAATTTTGTATAATATTTAGGTAATATTTGCTTGGCTTTTTTTAGATTTTCAGCAAAAAAAAGTTGCTTTTTACTAAGAAATGTCTTTATGCGCCCAAGTCACCTGTTTTGAAAGTAAATATTTAAAGCAATGAAATGAACAGCCACACAGTTCTCATGGATAGCGGTTCCAGAAAAGCAACTTTTACAATTCTGTCGTTGCTTCGTAATAGCTCCGCTCTTAGCTTATATGCGCCGATTTGATTAAAATCATCTTCCTTCACTATTTCGGTGAGAACCGTAGTTCGGTGATGGGCTGAGGAAATCACCCCGCTCGACAATGCCAAGATTTCATGATTTTTTGCGTTTTTATACTTTTTTTCGTCATAAAAATAAAAATATGTAATTTGACTTCCTCTTCTCACTGAACTTGTGTGCTTTTCACAGTTGACCGCTTCACGCTTAAGCGGATTCGTAGTCTAAACAGAGTCGCAACCACTTTTGGTAACTGTCACTTTAAGCGACAGTTTAAATAGGGTATAAGCATACTAAATAGAATACAAAAAAAAAAAATCGATGCTAAGGAGATATTTCGTATTTTTCTTCCCTAAACAGGCTAACCCTTCCCTAATTTCTTATTGTTTTTGAAATTAGATCCAGCGGAGCATTTCGTTGTCGCCACTGCATAATGCGATGCTCCTTAAGCTGTATCAGGAAAATATTATTGGTTTGCGGTCGCGGCAGAAAAACGGCTGATTTATCTTTTATATACAAGATTTTAAAGCTCCAAGCATGGAAATTATTAAGTCCTTGAATTTTGAAGAGAACTCGGTGTCGACGTCGTCCAAGCGTCGCAAAAGAATGCCTGAAATGACAGCTTCCGTCCCAATTCAAATGTAAACAAAGCCGGATCAGCTGTTCAAGAATGAAGATGGAGCAGTGAAACCGCAGTCGAACAAGGCTATAAAGCCTTGTACTAGCATCGACTAAATAATCCCTTAAGCGGAGAAAGGAGGAAATCGCAGCTCGGTTGTAGCGCTTCGACAGCATTGTGGATAAAGTTGAATTGATAATATCATTTTATTAGAGCCGATGGCGGTGGCGCCCCTATTATTTGCCTTCAACTCTGTTGAAACAGATAACATTAATAATACGCCCAATCGTATGAGATTAAATTAATTCCGTTCATCTCACTATTTTTGTTCGTTTTTTATATGAAGTTTCCGCTCACGAAATTATTTCTTCGATGTTAGTACTAGCCTTAATGCAAAATATTAATTTCTTTCATCGGAAGGAGATTCGTCGGATACAACCTTTAAATCCAGTTGCAGCCACCTAATGGGGATGGTATTACCCTGGAATGAGAGTGAAAACTGAGAAACACAACCCCCTCCTACTCCATCTTCACCCCCGATTTTATGTTAATCATAATTCTGAAGTTCTGTTGACCTTGTTTTTCTTTTATTTTTTTTTTTTGCAAGTTTAACATTACGTCACAAATGGCTCTTGTTTTCAACATTTATAGATCCCGTCACTTTGGGGCATTGATCGTGTGGTTGATCATTTAATGATCACAGGGTGTCGTCTGCGCAAAATCCGTCGGCCTAACGGTGTGGCAAGTTGTCTAGCAAAACGGTTGGTGTGCGCGAGCAGGCGGTGTCTGTATACGTTTGCATACTGAGAAATTGTCTCTGTTACTTTATTAAATATGTTAGTTTGGACATGTTTGTTAACCTTTCACTTGAGAAAAAAGATGGCTGATGGCGGACAGGTGACGGTAGATGATGCAATGTTAACACGAATTCCATTTTTCACCATCGTCTCATCGTTCTGTACTGTAGTGTGAATTGAGCTTAGTTGGAAATCGGTGTCTTCGTATAATTTCACCTAAATCGACTATAATGTGAATGGGCTATAAATACGTCCTGATAAATCAATTCGAGATATCGATTTCGTAAATTATTACAACCACAAACAAGAGGCCTGGTTTTCATGTGTATTTTTGCTATTACATATAAATGATTTATTTATGAAGATTTTACAATTTTGTCGAGCTGGTACAATAAAATGTGAAGTTACAATCGCACAAAAAACTTATTACCGTTGACTATAAGTTTTTCATAAAACGATTGATTTAACAACCAGTTTTCTACATGGTCGTTTATGATGAGACACGCTAAGTCCCTCAAACGAAATAAATGTTTTTTTTTTTATATCTAAGTCAATCTTCAATGGAAAACATTCGATTGATAATTTTTACCTGTGACTATTAATAATCATCATATCATATTTTAGGTAACTACACGGAGAGGCTATGCGCATAGAGCCTTAGAGAGAGAGAGTAATTGCAAAGGAACATATACACTCTCTTTAACGTTATTTCAATTTGGTCAAAAAGGCACTTTGATGCAGATGCAGGACAATCGTGATAACTTTAACAACAACCATGTTTCGTCTCTCACCCACACAAAAATGCACCGTAATTTTAAACTCTTAGCTGATCCCCAGTTGGTAAAATGCGGCGCCAAGCTATACCGTTACGATGGTGTTGTGCCAGGTGACCCGACCTATCCAACAATAACGCCAAGGGATCCCCGCAACCCGCTTATTCGCATTCGTGCCAGACCGGTCGATCCACTTATGCTTCTTATACCTAGGTAAGAATATACTTGAGGATAAATAAAAGCTTTCGGTTAATACTTCACCCACAGATTTGTAATTGATGCTGAGTACGTTGGACAGCCACCTGCTATTGAAGTTACTGTGTTGAACCTAAATGACAACATTGATAGACAGTTTCTGTCTAGCATGTTGAACAAATGTGGAACGTTCGACGAAATAAATATTTACCATCATCCTACAACCAACAAACATATGGGCATTGCCCGCATAGTGTTTGAAAGCGCAAGAGGAGCCAGACAGTTTGTGGAAAAATATAATGAAAAGTCGGTGATGGGAAAGGTATGGTACATATTTATTGATTTTCTATTAAATTTTAATATGTTTGCTTTAGATATTACATGTGTTTTGCGATCCTTTTGGTGCTATTTTAAAAAAAACTATTGAAAGCCTTACAAATCAAAATGTGGGGAAACCAACAACCGGTATCAAGGTATCTAACCATTCCACTCTGCAGCAAGATGGTGATTTTAGTCAGGGTTGTACTGAAACGGACTCATTGGAGCACTTAAACTCTGGGTACAACTCTTTACAAAATAATCCTGATGTTGGAGTACGTTGTAGAGAACGTAACTGGGATCGCGACGGGGATAGAGACAGAGATCGTCACTTCAAAAATCGTAGTCGACAATCATCGGAAAGAACATATGATCGTGAGCATGGATTACGTGAAAAACGATCTTCTTATTTAAGACATGATCGAAGTTATTATAGAAGACGTTCCAGAGATCAAAGCCCAGAAGTTCCAAGGGACAGAATATATATTGGAAAAGAACGTGACTATCACCGTTCTAGGGAAAGAGATCTAATTCGGGGCCGAATAAGATCCCGAGAACAATCTGGGGGAAAAAAAGAACATCGTTATAACTCGCCAAAGGATCGAGAGTACCGAGACAGAGATCGCGAACGGTATACCGAAACAGATAGAAGGGATCGAACAAGTCTAATAAACAAGTATAATAAGCGGTACTGTCATGAATATTCTGAAACTGATACATGCAGCTCTTCAAATTTAAAAAGGAATCAATACTATTCTGAAACTTCAGGATCTGGTTTGCCATCTGGACACTATAGCTACAATAGTCATTCTTACTCTTCGACCGAAAATATTCAGCCATGGGCTGGACATAAAAATTGGAAAGCGTCACAAATTATCTTCCAGCCTCAAATACATCCACCCGCGCCTAAAGATGGGACAGAAAATTGGGACGATTTGAATTTAAAACCTGATAAAAAAATCGTTGGGTCATCTTCACAATCAGCGACCGCGATAAGCCAATCCCCAAAGTCACAAAATTTCGATTATGAGTCGAAAGACAAAACTGTAAGAGAAGTGAGCTTAGAACCGGAAAACGTAGACTTAGATACTCGAATAGCATTAATATTTAAAGGAAAAACGTTTGGCAATGCACCACCCTTTCTTCAAATGGATAGTAGTGACTCCGAAACAGATAAGGGCAAACCAATTAAATCTATAGACATTAACTCGGATTCCAACAATTCAGAGAAAAATACAAAATCAATCCACAAAAGAATCAATTCATCCACAAAAGCTGTACAACACCAACATGGAGCAAGCGATATTTCAAGTGATGATGAAATACTTCTTAAAAAATATAGATCTAAAAGCACTTCTGAAAAGGACAAAAACGATGACAACATGTCTTTATCGAGCTTGTCTTCTCATGAGGATCCGGCCCAAGATATACTAGCTTCGGAAGATGATATTTCTAAAAAAAAAGCCATATCGTCCTACATATATCAAAATCCATCTAACCAACATCCCTATTATTACCAAACGTCTGGCTATGGACACTATCCTTCCGCTTTCCCGCCGGATTCGAGTTTAACCAGCCGATATTTTTCAAGCACCGCTTATATTCAGCCGGTGTATTTGGCAGGCGTTAGTGCATTTAGTTTGGATCCGTATGGGAAACCTTTAACCTATCAATATAACATTTCAGATCAGAATGACGAAATTACAACAAAATTAAAAAAAGTTGTAAACTATATTGTTGAAGAGCTCAAGCAGATCTTAAAACGAGATGTAAATAAACGCATGATTGAAGTTACTGCTTTCAAAAATTTTGAAGCATGGTGGGATGACCATACATTAAAAGCTCGTTCCAAAACTGCATCCGACGTTACTGAGTCTACATTCAATACTACTACCTCAAATATTCAAAAAGAAAGTGTTTGGAATGAGAAGATTCCTGACATTAATAATCTCATTAATACGCAACGTGAAATTTCAGATTTCCAATCTTTTTCTAGTATAGGTATAAGAGCGGCAATGCCTAAGTTACCATCGTTTCGACGTCTACGAAAACATCCTAGTCCTAGTATTGCTATCGAACGGCATTCATTAGAAAGAGATCTCAGCGATCAAGAGGAAATGGTACAACGTTCGGACTCTGAGAAGGAAGATTCAAATATTGGAAGTTCTGATGTTTTACGTTCCAATTTAAAGGAAACTATTTCAAATCGAGGTTCTCCGGTTCATTCGCTGTCAGCTGTCGTTCATTCAAAAAGAAAGGAAAGTATTTCAAGTTTCTTTTCTTCATCATCATCATCATCTAGTGAAGCTGAAAATGAAGGCAATGAATGTAACACAAGGTCCAGTGATGATGATAGTCTTGTAGAAGAGCATCATCAAAGAAATTTGAACCAACAGCAAAAAAATATTAAGAATCGAGGTCGTTCAAGCCTAACACCTACTAAAAATATGATAACTAAAAATATATACTCGGATTCTGACGAGGACAAAAAACGAAATAAGCAGGACGTTACAAGGCGTGGTCGTACGAAAAAAGTCAATATTTATTCAGATACAGATGAAGATAATGAATATAGTGTAAAAAATAAGATAATTTCATCTATTCCCTCTGACCTCGAAGATATCAGCAAAGATAGCAGTTTCGGGTTAGAGGAAAACGAAATTAGCACCACATTCGTATCGGGGGCGAATATCACACGAAAAATTGATGATGAATGTCGACGCTCTCCTACACCTGTTCCTCCACCTGACTACAATGAAGTGGACATTGAAAAGATAGATGATTATAAACAAAAATCTGCTTTTGAATATGATCGAATTTACAGCGACTCTGAGGAAGAGCGTGAGTATCAGGAGAAAAGACGAAGAAATACAGAATACATGGCCCAAATTGAAAGAGAATTTTTGGAGGAACAAATGAGAAAAAACAAAATGCATTTAGATGAAAGCCGAACAATGGCTACGGTAGACAGCCAAAAGTTACCACGACATAGTCCTGCAGACAACCCAGCTATTTTAAAGACCCAAGCAACCAATTTAAAAAATGTAAATGAACAAGAAGAACAACTTTCTTTCAAAAAAACAAATTTTGATTATGATATTAGCAACGAAATAGTTAAAAAACAAGGAATCAATGATACACCACATTTAAAAAATTACGACTTGCGTACGTTTGACCCTTATGATAGTGGCGCACACAGCTCCAAACAAGAATGTACAAATTCCATCGAAGAAAATAAAAGAACTCAATCCCCAGCCTCGTCAGACGGTGGCTCTAGTCAAGCATCACAGGCGAGCCAAGTTGCGCTAGAGCATTGCTACTCATTGCCGCCACAGGCGCAGTTTGGTTTCTCCAGCATTCCGTATTCTAAATCTAATGATGAAGGTAAAGACATGTTGGATCATAAAAGGGAAACAAATTTGATTGGTATTGACCAAATGACACGATCAGGCCCAGGCAGACCCCGAAAGGATTCTAGTCGTGCTCAAAGAAAAAAGAAGGACTTAATCCCACGACCGACAAATGCTAAAATAAAAATAGGACCAATTAAAAACACGTTGGCCGAGCTAGCGCGACAAACGGCAAATTTTGTTCCACATAAATTGTATAAGGCTCGTGATCAAAATGAGGAAATGGTTATTTTATACACTTTCCTTACAAAAGGCATTGACTCTGAAGATATTAACTACATTAAAATGAGTTATTCGGAGCATTTGCAAAAAGAACCATATGCGTAAGTATTATATATAAGCATTACTATCTAATATAATCATTCCTCCATTTTTTTAGTATGTTTCTTAACAATACGCATTGGGTAGATCACTGTACAACTGACCGTGCCTTTTGGCCATCTCCGCCAAAGAAGCGTAGAAAAGATGACGAACTAATGCGTCATAAAACTGGCTGTGCGCGGACCGAAGGATTTTATAAATTGGATGTTAGAGAGAAGGCCAAACACAAGTACCATCATACAAAAGCAAATACCGAGGATGCCCATAATGAAGACCGTTCTGAAGATCCCACAGCACTTACCAATCATCATCATAATAAATTAATTTCCAAAATGCAAGGCATTTCCCGAGAAGCGCGCTCAAACCAGAGACGACTTTTAACAGCTTTTGGGTCTATGGGCGAGTCTGAGCTTTTGAAGTTTAACCAGCTCAAATTTCGGAAAAAACAGCTCAAATTTGCTAAGTCTGCTATACATGACTGGGGGTTGTTTGCAATGGAGCCTATAGCTGCAGATGAAATGGTTATTGAATATGTAGGTCAAATGATTCGTCCAGTAGTTGCAGACTTAAGAGAAACTAAGTATGAAGCGATTGGAATTGGTAGTTCCTATCTATTCCGTATTGACATGGAAACAATAATCGATGCTACAAAATGTGGAAACTTGGCTCGATTTATAAATCACAGTTGCAATGTAAGAATGTGCCGTATTGCTAAATATCTTATATTGCAATTTTTAATATGACTTATATTTGATTTCAGCCAAATTGCTATGCAAAGGTCATTACCATAGAGTCAGAAAAAAAGATTGTTATATATTCAAAGCAACCTATAGGCATCAACGAGGAAATAACGTACGACTATAAATTTCCGTTGGAAGAAGAAAAAATACCTTGTCTATGTGGAGCCCAAGGATGCCGCGGTACCCTTAACTGAAGCTAATCCATGTGTATACTTTAGAAAAACGAAATATTCTTTACATATGTAAATTTATTGTGTGACGTCAGAGGCACACTCACATGTAAATACAAATACAAATATTTATTTTACTAATGATTTCGCAATAATTTAAGGAAAAAGAAACCCATAATTTTATCTAAAATACAAGTTGTTATCGTATAATCAATAGGATAAGATTTTATTAAGTTAAGACAGTCATATACCAGCTATATGTGCATATATATATATATATATATATATATATATGTACATATATAGTGCTCTAACATCTCTGCGTACAGCACAATAAAAATCAAAACATTGACTTCAACAAATAATATTACAATATTAAAAATGGGTTTATTCTATTTGTCATTGAAATGACCATCTCCTTATATTGCTTCTTTTCTCGTTTTCGTTTTCAAAAACGAGAAATCGATGCTCCCTTTGTCACTCTCAAAACTTTTTTGTTTAAAAAAACGGGCAGCTTTTTCTTGTCCTGTCGAAATGAAAAGTAAATGCCTCTTCCTGCATCAAATCGGTTCTTAATTGCAAAAGGAAAAAAATAGTTAACTCGTTGGTACATGATACAATTATACAAGGTAGTCTCGTCGGAAAAATAGGGCCCTCGTTCGGGAAAATAAGGCCCTAGTTCGGCTGTCAAAGTTCGAGTGAGAGAAACTAATGTATACGACAATAGAAAATGTGTATTAACCCTTATATGGTTTTTGGGGTTGAAACTGGCCTATTATAATAATAAGTTCGAGCTCTTTCTTTATATTTTAATTTTTAATAGCTTAAAGTTTCCAAAAATACGTTGATTTTGGTTTTTAACCCTAAAATAAATTATAGTCTTAAAAAAAACGTTTTTATGGCTATGCTAACATGCACTTCTTCAGCTGCTCTTCTAAAACTTTGGTTAACATTTTTCATCTTTAGCCAAGGGTAAAAATACGACTTCCAACTGTTTAATTTTTTCCATGAACTTGATGGAGGGTTTTGCAAGTTCACCATGCGACACTTCATCAAAATACGTAAATGTCCCATTTTCTGCCAATTCATTTTTAAGGCCCATATTTGCTCCCACAACGTTCTCCTAACCAAATATTTAGGTGCATTGATAAAATTTGCGCCCTGGACGCGACAAAAATAGCAAAGAAATATTGTTTTTCACTTAAGGGTTAATGACAGATAACATAATTTGTACGCAGCCTATTACGTCAACGAGCAAACACGAAGTGTTCGACAAGATTACACCCGAACGCTGAATACGACGAGACTGCCTTGTATAATTATATCATGCGTTGGTCTATTCATTTTTATTTCACACCATCAGTTTAACAATATAGTTCGCATTTACTTTTTTAAAAATAATTTTTTGACCCCAGCCCGAATTCGGAAAAAATATATTTTCCGTCGACATCAACTTCCGTTTTGGTTGCCAGTGCTGTCGTACTGATTGTGGAACCAAGCAATCTGGTCGTAATGCTTGTAAAATTAAAAGGTTGGTATTAATAATGTTCAAGGAAAATTAAATACGGTTTTAATAAATAAAACAGTTGGTTTTCATTCTCTAAATGGTACTTTTACCATTTAAAAAATATATAAAAGTTGGCCTTTCGACCCCACCGTTGCCTGTGAGCAACTTTGAATGTTTAGAGTCTAACCATCGGCGGTCAATTCACTTTGGTTCGCTATTTCCTTATTTAAGTTGTAGCTGCATTTATATTCATTTGTAATATAATATAAAAGATATATATTGTGATGTTTGTGGAAGGTATAGATTTAGAGACAATAGAACTAACTGAGATAAAAACATGTAACAGTTTTTTATTTATGTAAAAATCTGTTTTTTTTAAATTAATTTGATAAAAACAAAAAAAAAATTATGTAAATTAAGTTACAGAAAAGTCTTTTCTAAATAGTAATATTTTTTTTTTTAGTAATATTTTTTTTTTTTGGCAGCCCTCTTGGACCGATAAATTAACCATTTCTGACTTTATTTGGCTTTAAAACAAAATTAAAAAAAGTAAAGGCATATTAACATTCAGTTTACTTATCAAACATCCAAGTCATCCAAGCAATAAAACTAATTAAATATTTTGATAAAACGATGACAAAAAGTTTGTGGAAACCGGAGCACCTAAAAACGAAAACGTACGTTTTTGGTCTAAAACGAAAACAAAAGTGAAAACCGGAGCCTGCTTGATTAATTTATTACTGGGTATATACTACTAATTAAATACTGCTCATTGCTCAGTTACTCACTTGTTCACTGTTCATTGCTCAAGTGCTCCCTTGTTCTCTGCTCATTGCTCAGTTGCAATGCAGTATTAACTGTTCAAAATCAGACCACTGAGCACTGAATTTCAACAACAAAAAATCCATACTATAGTTTAGTTAGTTTTTATTAAAGTTTTGTTTTTAAACTAAGCATTGTTACGTCGGTGGTGTCGTTGTGCCTCAATCCTTGGAGCACATAGGGCTGAGAAAGGGGCGAAATCGGGCTATGTTTTGGCCGTTTTCCCTCCCCATTCGCAAGCTTCGTGCGCCTTTGGATCGTCGCGGGACGTGCAATCATGCCGTTCTTCAAAAGTTATGTAATTTTCTTGACCCAGTGTACCATTCGTACCAATGCCCCCCTTTTAAGTTCACATTACAAGTTTATTATAAAGGTTGGTCAAGAGTTTATTGGACATGAACGTGTATTGAAGTGTGGTTTTGTTAGCAAGTGATATTCTGAATAAGGGTAAATAATTTTTAGATGTGTACTTATGTATGTAAGTGTATCTTTGAAAGCTAATATAGTATTATGTGTGGAGTGTGTAATATTATGGGGCACGATCATATATATATATATAACAAGTGAGAAAGCTACAGTCGAGTGTCACCGACTGTGAGATACCCGGTACCCAGTATTGTGCGTGAAATTAAATAACACACCAACATGGAAAAAACAAAAACTTGACAAATGAAGACAAATGTTGCTAAAAACATGTTAAGCAACGTTCAAAAAAGACAAATTCTGCAGCTGAAAGCAGCTGCCTTACGAATTAATACTGCGCTCGAAAGCACGCAACACTTTTTTTCGCTACTGCCTTTGTGGCTCAGAAGAAGAAGAAGCATTGACAGAAAACTTTATTATTTAATAACTTCCATGTTTATCATCCGATTTTACTCAAATTTTCAGAAAACGTCCGAAAATGCCTACTTATTTATTTTATCTATTTACTTTAAGCCAAATTACGACTATAGCTTATATAAAGTTTTTTACGTTTTTGGGGGCGGAAGTGGGCGTGGCCAAATTTTAAAACAAACTTGATCTGCGTGCAACAGATTCCAATGTTGTCACCAAATTTGGTAACTCTAGCTCTTATAGTCTCTGAGATCTGTTGTTTCACACGGACAGACGGACAGACGGACAGACGGACATGGCTAAATCGACTCGGCTGGTGATGCTGATCAAGAATATATATACTTTATGGGGTCGGAGATGCCTCCTGGTGCCTGTTACATACATTCTCGATGGGCACTAACTTATAATACCCTTGTACCCTATGGGTACCGGGTATAAAAATCAGACACTGTTGGGCAAAAGGTCCCGTTGACTCACCCTCGGTTATTCCATCGTTGAGAGCTCTCGTTCCGGAGTTTATTTTTTGGAAAAGTTAAGTAGAATTAAGCATATATATATGGAACATTCCATATCAACTCGGCCACCCCTGTTTTTTTTCTCTCTGAAAAAAAAAAATGCATACCCACATTTTAAAGTGCTCCATATCCATATAATGACTTTCGTTACCATATATTTTTATAATATTTTTTCGTTACCATCTTTTACCAATACTTTTCGAGATAATCGCTGTTGGACAAAAAACTTTAAAAAATCATAACATTAAAATGGTGCATACAAATTAAAAGACAAAAAATACGGTTATCCTTTTTTTAAACATATTTTTCATAAAAAAAATATACTAGACAAACTCGGTTTAATATTAAGGGGGTATTTAATAAAAAAAAAGTGTTTTTAATTTTTTTTCGTCTTAGGGCCAGTCGATATTAGCTCAAATTTGTTTTTTCCAGGTAGAGGTTCAAATACATAAGAATAAAAAAATCTTAGAATGGTACAAATGTGTTTGTTAAAAAAATTGAATTTATTATTGTTTATCCATTATTTACTTTTGGAAAGGGGTATATTTTTTTTTTATGATCAGACTCAAAATTCAACACTGAATATTATTTAGGGAGACTATGCATGTATTTTGGTATTTAGATCGTTATCGTTTTCTCTTTCAAAGTGTTTTTGTTTTGCGCCTCGTATTTGTGTAAAATCTTTGCTATAAGCCACCGGGGTTTATTTAAAACTTCTATCTTGTGTCAATAATAATTCACCGTTTCACTTCGCGTGTGCATGCTGCTGTTTTTGTGTATTAATAACTATATTAATTGCAAATTAGTTTTGTGCAGCGATTTGCTTATCTGAATTTGTTCATTTCTCTTTGTGCTTTATCCGTTACTCCGAAATGACAGCTCGACGGCTTAAGCTCCCTAACTCTCGCTCTCTTGCTCTCTCTTAGTGCACGCAACTACTCTTATTTTCTCTTGACTTCTGACTGGTACAGTGGTAAGTCACTATAATGTCTCCTAGTGTTGTCTGTGTAATTAAAACCTGCAAGAAAGCTATTTCTGCAGAGGACCATAGTATTGGCTGCTGGCTGTGTGACAATGTCGTGCACGCCAAGTGCATTGAATGCACAGGCCGGATGGCTGATTTTATTACTAAAAACATTGGATTGCGCTACTGCTGTGAGGCTTGTCGCGATGTTGAAAGGGAAATGATAAGCATTCATGCGGCAAACCAAAAATGGTCTCAAAGAGCTACTTGTTAGTTTTCGCATAACTAATGAGGTGCTCATGGCGCTGGACTCCAAGTTTAATGGCCTAAAGCTGTTAAACGAGTCCGCAAAGCGCAAGAAAACCACGGTTTGCACACCGCATTTGGCCGCTGCCCTGCAACTCGACGCAGGTTCTCAACAGCTGACTCCCTCGGCACAGCCCCCGACCCCAATATATCTAACTCCTATGATATTGAGGTCGGGTGCAAGGAAAGATTCGGCCTCCGAATGTGCCGTGACAGGGACCGCAGCTCCAGTGATGTCCGTTGAGTCCACTGGTTAGTCAAAATCAAAATTAACGACCCCTCAGATCCCAGTCCCGAATGCTCCCCAGGGTGACAGGCCTGGATTACCGGCCGAAATTGGTAATACAGCCAACCAGTCTGTGTTGCCAAAAGCCCTTATTGCAGTACCACCAACGAGGCAGATATATGTCTCTCGGCTTCACTCATCTCAAATATCTGAAGATGTTACTGTCTTTATTCGAGACAGAACCAAGTCCGATAAAATTAAGGTGGAAAAATTTTAATTTTCTTATGCTAGGGATATTTCATCTTTCAAAATAAATGTCCCTGACGAACTCTTTAATACAATATGCTCTGCCGATTTCTGGCCGCAGTATGTTGTTGTTTAGGAGTACGAAGCCAAGAAAAAGAAAAGGCGAAGGAATTAGTCTACCCAGGGCGGACAAAACCCCTGTGCCAGCTCCAAAAAACTAACCAATTCCCTATTTCTTACCTACCAGAATGCAAGGGGGTTAAGTACTAAGCTTCCTAAATTGTATTCTGATAGTGTTTCCTTGGCATCCCAGGTGATTTTGTTCACAGAAACCTGGTTGAAGCCGGAGATCATAAGCTCTGAAGTTTTTCCAGCTGTGTACACAACGTACAGGCTTGATCGGCCTTCCAGGCGAGGGGGCGGGGTCCTCATTGCGGTTGACTCAAACCTCACGTCTGAAGTATTAGCTTTCAAGGAATGCAACGATGTTGAATTCCTTTGTGTGAAGCTATCATTTAATGGTAGTTTTACTTTTATTTCATGTTCCTACATTCCTCCCTTGTCGGAACTTCCTATTTATTGGAACCACCTTTCCGCTATCCAGTCGGTCTCCAATAGACTTTCGGATAGGAACCATTTAATTGTTCTAGGTGATTTTAACATTCCCGGAGCTATTTGGTCCACAACTGAATCCTCTAACACACTTTTAACTACTGCACGTCACGATTTTATTGATGGCTTTTTTGACATTTCGTTGTCTCAAGTCAACCATGTACGAAATTCCTTAGATCGCTTGCTAGACCTCTGCTTTGTTTCTGATCCAGCAAGAGTCAGTTTGGTTAGGGTCCCGCCCTTGACGCAACCCGAAGATCTATACCATCCTACTTTCGATGTGACTATCGATATTGGGACTGCTATGGAGAATAAGTCTGATCGGCCAGATAAGAAAGTCCGCTGCTTTCGTAAGGCGGATTTTCGACGGCTGAATAATTTCATATCCAAATTTGATTGGTCCGATCTCTACATGTGCACTGACATGGTGGGTGCCATGGATATTTTTTACAATGCCACGAATTCCTTTTTTACTGAATGTGTTCCGTTATACTATCCGTCAATCTCAAATAAGCCTCCCTGGTTTAGTAAAGAGTTGAATCGCCTCAAAAATGTCAAGTCCAATCTTTATTTTAAATTTAAACGTAACGGTTCTCAAGCTGTTCATTCTCGCTATTTAGCGGCTCGGTCAAAGTTTACCGTCCTTATACTATTTGACTCGTTGTAGGGTTCAGTTTGCGCAGGACCCAAAACAGTTTTATAATTTTGTCAACACTAAACGTAAGCCTATTACAAATCCTTCCTCGCTTTCATTTGAAAATACGACAGCAAACAATAATCAGACAATCGCCGATCTTTTTACTCAGTTTTTTCAACCTACTTATTCTCCGTCATCCGATTCAAACCAAACCTATTCTTATAGCATGCCCAAATCAAACCTAAGCTCCCTTCTTTTGGATCTTCAACGTGTCAAGCCGGTTTATTCGCCAGGTCCCGACGGAATACCAGGCTGTGTGCTTAGGTACTGTGCCGAGTCCCTGTGCAGTCCCCTTCTAAAATTGTTTACCTTATCCTTGGAGACTTCCCAATTCCCCCTTCTTTGGAAGGAATCATTCTTGATTCCTCTCCACAAAAAAGGTAGCAAAGTGGATGCTAGTAACTACAGAGAAATCTCTAAGTTGTCAGCCATCCCAAAACTTTTCGAAAACGTAATTACTCCCCATTTGCAGCACCTGTGTAAATCAGTAATTTCTCCATGCCAACATGGATTTATTAAACAAAGATCAACGACTACTAATCTTCTGGAGCTCACTTCTTTCATTATAAGGGGCTTTCCACAACATTTGCAGACAGATGTGATCTATACTGATTTCAGTAAAGCATTTGACTCCGTTAATCATTCTCTTCTTGTTAGAAAACTCGACTTAATGGGTTTTCCTGTCGATCTTCTTAGGTGGATCTCAAGTTATCTGAATGGCAGGACGCAAAAGGTCCTCTTTAAAAACCACTTGTCAAATGTTCTCCGGGTGACCTCTGGTGTCCCGCAAGGGAGCCACCTGGGTCCCTTACTTTTTACATTATTTATTAACTACCTGCCCAAAGTCTTGACTAATTCCAGAGTACTCATGTACGCTGACGACGTTAAAGTTTGTTTGCAATACAAGGACAGCGCTTGCCAGTCGGATTTACAAACAGATCTTAATAACTTTCAAACATGGTGCAATGCAAACTTATTAAACCTAAATGGCTCCAAATGCAAGCTGATGACATTCTCACGTGTCTCTTCCATGCTTGCGACTTATACGTTGAACTGCTGCTCTTTGGAAAGGATCACTCTAGTTGACGATTTGGGTATCCGCCTAGATCCTAAACTGGAGTTTATTGATCATATTTCGTGCATTGTGAATAAAGCCAGGGGTGTGCTTGGATTTATTAAACGGTGGTCAAAGGAATTCGATGACCCCTACGTCACGAAGAATTTATACACTTCGTTAGTTCGTCCTATTTTAGAATATGGATCTTGCGTTTGGAGTCCCCAGTGGGACGTTCACAGCAAACGCATTGAGTCGGTTCAAAAGAACTTTTTACTTTTCGCTCTTCGTGGCTTAAACTGGGATGCAAACCTTAGGGTGCCCTCTTATTCTAGAAGACTTCTCCTGATTAACCTTCCTTCCTTAGCAAACCGTAGAAAGATGTTAGGCATTGTCTTTATGTATAATCTGATCCGTGGTGACGTGGAAAACAGCGATCTATTGGGTCAGTTGAATTTCCACGAACCATGTAGAACCATAAGATCCTACCTGCCTTTAGTTTTGCACCACTGCAGAACCTCGTATGAAATGCATGAACCCTTTAGAGTATTATGTGCAAATTATAATAATTTGTACAAAATTACCTCATCTGTAGATAGCCTTCCTAAACTAAAAACATTAATCTTGACCCACTTAGTACACATGCAAGATAGCAATCGAGCTGCCTGATAGTAGTTTATATTTCCTCGCATTCTTTTACCTCTACTTTTCTTTCGCGCCTATTAACACCTAACCCTAACAAGCACGGGCTTGGTTTTAAAGGGCCACTTGAGTGTACTGACCGTAGTGCATCATCAACGTCCAAGATATCGTAAATAACGGTTTTAAAAAGTGAATATTAAATGGTGACAGTGTAAGCGCACTTTTCCCAAAGGAAAAAACCTAAAATCTACATAGCCTGATAATCATAAAACCAATATACCCCTTTCCAAAAGTAATTAATGGATAAATAATGAAAATTGATTTTTTTTAGCAAACACATTTATACCATTCTAAGATGTTTTGTTTCTTATGTATCTGAACCTCCTCTACCTGGAAAAAACAAATTTAAGCTAATACACCAGTTTACAAAATAAAAATAAATAAATGCTCCAAGCATGTTGATGAGAAATTCTGGTAGAGTTGAATCCCCAGATCACGAAAATGGCTTTAATTTTTTATTCTATGGATACGTTTTTTTTTTTTTAATTTTTTAAAGTGTTACACAAAAAAGATCTGCTCATTTTACGTTTCTCATATCATAGCTCGAGTTGTAGCCAACCACTTTAGCCGTCGAATGTTTAATTTCACAGGTAATGAGAAAACCTTTCGATTTTTATGAACGTTATGAATATTGGATAAGTACTTTGTGTGCTAGAGGTGGATAAACTTGAAAAAAGCGGAAATTTCAATCCGTTAACTCAAATGTTAACATGCTGCTAGCATGCTAAAAACTCGAAAAAATCCGTTGGAAAATCAAAACATGTTTTTTTCTAAAGTTGATCGCCCAAAGTATCAAACAGGCCTACAACTCCAGAAATCCGTTGAAAAATGGATTTATCGTGGATTTTCAAAGTTAAGTAAAATGAGAATTTTTTTTTAAATTTTTGGCCAGATGTCTACTAGATTAAAGGTACAGTGTTAAACACCGCCTTTAGTTTGGTTAAAAATAAACAAAAATTTACAAAATTAAATTGAAGCAAGATAAAAATTAAATAATCGCCTTTATATACATACATAGACAATGTATTAATTTGATTTGTGTCATTGTTAACATTAAGGGGTTATGCGGCCTCGCGGCCTCAAAACGTGGTATAAAAACAAATCTTTTTTTCCTGCAGAAAATATAAAGCAGGAGTATTCTGTACAAGAGCGCCCCCTTCAAATCGATATTACTCCTGAATTTCAGTTGAGATGTGGTTAAGATCTTAACCTAGTCATTAAATTGGGATTATTTAATTTTTATCTTACTTCAACTTAATTTTGTAAATTTTTGTTCATTTTTAACCAAACTTAGCTTTTTTTTTTTCATAGCTAAATCCGACTGTTCATCACATCTAGCAAAGTTAACAGACCACCTAAAGGCGGTGTTTAACACTGTACCTTTAATCTAGTAGACATCTGGCCAAAAATTAAAAAAAAATTCTCATTTTACTTAACTTTGAAATTCCACGATAAATCCATTCTTAAACGGATTTCTGGAGTTGTAGGCCTGTTTGATACTTTGGGCGATCAACTTTAGAAAAAACACGTTTTGATTTTCCAACGGATTTTTTCGAGATTTTAGGATGCTAGCAGCATGTTAACATTTGAGTTAACGGATTGAAATTTCCATTTTTTTTTTTAAGTATATCCACCTCTAGCAAACAAAGTACTTATCTAATATACATAACGTTTATTAAAATCGAAAGGTTAGTTCATTACCTGTAAAATAAAACATTCGACTGCTAAATTGGTTGGCTTCAACTCGAGCTATGAAATGAGAAACGTAAAATGAGCAGATTTTTTTTGTGTAAAACTTTAAAAAATCTTGATCTGGGGACTCAACTCTACCAGAATTTCACATCAACAGGCTTGGAGCATTTTGAGTGTAAACTAGTGATACCGACTGGCCCTAAGACGAAAAAAAATTAAAAACAGTTTTTTTTATTAAAAACCCGCTTAATATTAAACCAAGATTAGTCTAGTATTTTTTATTGAAAAATATGTTTGAAAAAAGGATAACCGAATTTTTTGTCTTTCAAATTGTATGCACCATTTTAATGCTATGATTTTTTAAAGATTTTTGTCCAACAGCGATTATTTCGAAAAGTATTGATGGTAACGAAAAAATATTTAAAGGTCATTATATGGACATGGAGCATTTTAAAATGTGGGAATGCAGTTTTTTTTTCAGAGCGAAAAAAAAAGGCGTGGCCGAGTTGATATGGAATATCCCATATATATACGCTTAATTCTACTTAAGGCGGTCTTCTCATTCAAAACCCGTTTTATGGACCCTTTTTAAAAAAATTCTTATTTGAAAACGCAAAGAATAATTGAAAACTTTTTTATTTATTGTATTACAAAAGGTTCCCTCGGTACGAGGGCTTTAAAGTTGGTGGTGAAAAAAAAGGTGACGTCACGGCGGCCACGATTCCGGGTCTCCGGAGCGTTTAAAATGAAAAAAAAACGGGGTTATAATCAGTATAGATATAATTCTCGGGTGAATGTCGATCATAATTTTGTGATTTTTTTTGACAAAATAGCGGCAATTAAAAAAAAAAAATTCAATTTCGGGCTTTTTTTTGTAGTTTAGTGTAAAAAAAAAATAGTAAACATTTTTTTAAAATTATAGTCTTCATTCATCCGAGAATGGTGACAACTCTGCGTCGATTCCACTTTGTTTCATGAAAATCGGTTTAGTTGAACTGGAGATATCATGGCCGCCAGTTCGAAAAACGTGGTTTCGAGATAAACGCGTTTAGAGTTTGAAGTAATTAAAAAATAGCTCATTTTGACGAAGACCTTGCTTCACAAAAAAGGCTGTATCTTCTAAAGTATTTCGAATTTCTAAAAATCCTTTTAAGGGAATATTCACAACTACCCAAACTATAAATAAATTAAAAAAAAGTCGAAAAAAAAGTTTCTCAATGAGACCGCCTTAACTTTTCCAACAAATAAACTCCGGAACGAGAGCTCTCAACGATGGAATAACCGAGGGTGAGTCAACGGGATCTTTTGCTCAACATTGTCAGATATACATATATATATATATATATGATCGTGCCCATAATATTACACACTTAACACATAATACAATATTAGCTTTCAAAGATACACTTACATACATAAGCACACATCTAAATATTATTATCCCTCATTCAGAATATCACTTGCTATACAAAACCACATTTCAATACACGTTCATGTTCAATAAACTCTTGATCAACCTTTATAATAAACTTGTATGTGAACTTAAACCAAAAAAAATGCATTGGTAGAAACCCATTAAAAGGGTGCATTGGTACGAATGGAAGACTGGGTCAAGAAAATGAAATAACTATTAACGAACGACATGAACAACAGGGGATCGTATTGCACGGCCCGCGACGATCCAAAGGCGCACGAAGTGCGCGAATGGGGAGGGAAAACGGCCAAAACATAGCTCGACTGTTTTCACAATCAAGCATAAATCTGCTTGTGGGGCATGTGGACAGAAAGACAGACTGACGAACGATTTCTTCTATTTTTCAGGCACGTTAATAATTGTTCTGATTACGTTTGGAGAGGATAGTGGCGTCCAAAGACCCCACCCCAAATCCGGCGAGCTCAGCTGCACAAATCGTGTCTGCTATCCGGGCGGCACAACGACACCACCGACGTAACATAGTAAATTAATTAATTAATTAAAATTAAAAAATTAAGATGATTATTTTATTATTATTATTATTATTATTATTATTATTATTATTATTATTATTATTATTATTATTATTATTTTCTTGCCTTATTTTCTACTGCCTTAGCGTGACCAGAAAAGGAAAAACATGAAGATCCTTCAAGCGAATATGCACAGAAGCAGAACTGCAAATGATTTGCTGCACCAAATTGTGCTGGAAAACCAAATCGACGTAGTCATTATTAGCGAACAATATAAGAAACGGGAGGACGGTGTCTGGATAGAAGACAACACAAAGACGGCGGCAATATGGATTCCGAACCCTACCACGGTATCACATAGAAGCGACAAAACAGGAAGATGCCACGTCCTAACACACATCAGAAACTGGACGATATTTAGCTGCTATCTGACCCCAAGTGACGACATTCAGACCTTCCAGACGAAACTCGATGATATCGAAGACAACGCAAGGCAAATAAGAGGGAACCTTATAATAGCAGGAGACTTTAACTCGAGAGCTCAGGAATGGGGTATGGCATCAACTGACTCTCGAGGCCGTAGAGTCCTAAACATGGCTGCTAGAATAGGAATGACAACAGCAAATGTAGGTGCAATACCGACATTTAATCGAGTAGGAACGAGGGCACAATCCCCGACATAACCCTAGTGACAGAAAACAGCGCGCACAAAATCGCCGACTGGAAAGTCCTCGATACCTATAACGGAAGTGACCATGAATACATAACGTTTGACATAGCAGAAAACGAAGTGACTACAGTAGCACCAACGAGAAAAGGATGGAACGTTAACCGACTAGACAAGGCAAGGCTGATACAAGAAATTGACGCAAGGCAAAACCGACAGAGAGGCGGTAACACAGTAAGCAACAACATGGCAATCATAAAACAGGCCTGCAACGCTGCAATGCCAAAATGGGCAACCCTCGAAGACAAGGACAAGAAGCGTATTGGTGGACAGAAGAGATAAAAGCTCTTAGAGAAGCCTGTATCAAAACAGACGCCGCCTTACAAGGGCTAGACGGAGAGGAGATTTCACAGAGCAGGAAAGCCAATATAAGAAATCCAAGAAGGACTTAAATACTGCTATCCGAAAAAGCAAAATGGAGAAATGGAAATGCCTCTGCACCGACGTCAATAATGACCCATGGGGGTTGGGGTATAAAATCGTAATGAAGAAGCTGAGAACAAGAAGTACAACACCGGAACTGGAGGAAGAGCAAATGGACCATATAGTCAAAACACTATTCCCCGCCCACACAAATAGCATAGCAAGACCTACGCCACCAATAGCCGAAGAACAGATTGAGCCCTTCACAGTGGACGAGCTACTGAAAGCGGCAAAAACTCTAAAAGGAAGAAGGCGCCGGGGCCCGACAACATTCCAGCAGAAGTCCTCAGAGTGATCGCCGAGACCAGACCCCAAGTCCTGCTGGATATGTATAACGCGTGCATTACCAGCGGGACATTTCCAGACACCTGGAAGGTGCAACGGTTGGTTCTGATAAGCAAAGGCAAAGGAGATCCCCTAACACCATCAGCTTATCGACCACTATGCATGCTTAACACAACCGGGAAGCTACTAGAGAAAATGATTAAGCCACGATTATCAGCAGCGATCGAAAGAGGTGGGGACTCTCCCCGAGGCAGTATGGGTTCAGACCAGGCAGATCGACCATTGGAGCAATCCAAGAAGTCGTTAACCAAGCGCTCAGCAGCCAACAAGGCAACCACTTCTCAAGACCGGTAGTACTACTAGCAACTCTGGACGTTAAAAACGCATTCAACAGCGTTAAATGGGACAACATAATTGATGCTCTGCAAAGACGATTCCACATCTCTGGTTACCTGATGCGGATAATACAGAACTACCTTGACAACCGACGACTATTGTACCAAACAAAAGCAGGAGAGAAATGTATGCAGATAACCTCAGGAGCTGCACAAGGATCTATACTTGGACCGGAGCTATGGAACATCAGCTACGACGAAATCTTCCACCTAGACATGCCTGAGGACACGACCATCGTGGGGTACGCAGACGACATAGTCGCAGTTATTACAGCTCGAAATACCGAGTACGCACAGCGCAAACTGACGCAGGTAATGATACGTGTTAAAAGCTGGCTAAACTCACACGATCTGAAACTGGCGGACGAAAAAACCGAGCTACTGCTAGCTACTAGAAAAATGATCCCTCTAGAAATAGACATGAGAGTAGGGGAAAACTTAATAAGGACGCAGAGGGTTATAAAGTACTTAGGACTCAGATTGGACTCAAAGTTGACATTCAGTGCACACATACAAGAGACGAGAAAACGAGCGGTCGAGACTACAAAGGCGCTAAGCAGACTCATGGCAAACGTGGGCGGCCCCCTACAATTAAGACGGAAACTCATAATGGAGATAAACCACGCAATCATGCTGTATGGGTGTGAGGTTTGGGCAGGAACCCTTGAGACAGCCTGCAGGTCAAAACCTCTACTGGAGGTGCAAAGAACCATGGCTCTTCGAATCGCGAGCGCGTATCGAACGGTATCCGGCCCTGCTGCACTAGTAATCGCAGGTGCGATACCAATCGACTTACTTGCTAAAGCGCGAAAACGGATCTATGAGAGGCGACAGACAGGAGAGACGACGAGAGCGTTAATCGAGCGAACCAGAGAAGAAACCCTCCAACAATGGCAGGAAAGATGGACAGCTGAAGAAAGAGGAAGATGGACAGCTAGGCTGCTACCAAACCTGGTAGCATGGTCTACAAGGAAACACGGAGACGTGGACTACTACGTTACCCAGATGCTGAGTGGCCATGGCTACTTTGCTGCCTTTCTTTACTCAATAGGGAAAAGAAATGACGCCAGATGTATATACGGAGATGCAGAGATCGACAGTGCTGAACACACCATCTTCCAATGCAAAAGTTCGGACCGGCGCGCAGTTGCCTGGAAGAAGTTGTTGGGACAATAACCCCGGAAAACATCATCACGAAGATGATAGACAGCGAGCCAGCGTGGAAACTCATCGCAGGATTTGTTGAGAACATCCTCAGAGCGAAGAAGCCTGATCTGGATGAGGCAGATGGGTGATCTGGACGCAGAAAGAAGATGAGAGCGCATATCGCTTAATTGGCGCCACCTCGAAGTAATGCGAAAGCTTTTCCGAGGTGGAAACACGGCCAACGACGAGGGGGGGGTTTAGTGGGTGCAAGCCCCACATACCCTGCTTTGCGACGGCAAACAGGAGATGCGTTAGGCATTCCCCCTCCTCAACCCAAAAAAAAAAAAAAAAAAAAAATTATTTTCTTGATTGATTTTCTAATTTTAAGATAATGCATTTAATAATTGCTTGAGATCCTTTTCAAATTTTTGGAAGAATTAATAAAATAATAAATACATTTTTTTATGGTTTACTTCTTTTATCTATACTTCTGCTAGTTATTATAAAAAATATACACTAAATCTTATGTTATGGCATTAAAATTTTCTTTTTTACTTTTTAAAAAGTTTGCCAATGAAGCCGCCAGGTGGTTGGTGTGGGCCAGAAGGCGTTCGATTAATTTGCTCCCTGACTGTGTGAATGTGAAGGTCGTTTGCAATGTCAACATTCTTAGCATACCATTTGTGATCGTGCGCAGCGCTCGGTTTTGGACCCTTTGCCGTACCCCATATATGGATGCAGTAGATCATAGAGGGGATTACTATTGCTCTATAGAGCAACACTTCGTTACAGAGGCTCAGCTTGCTGGTTGACTTCAGCATCCAATTAACCCTTTCGACCCCAACTTTTTTCGTGTAAACCTAGAAACTCTTGTATTATTTTATTCTTCTTGTAATGCTCTAAGAAGTATTTAAGCGAAATTTAAAGTCGCCACGCCCTTCCATGTGTGTTCCATGAAAAAATAAAAAAATAAATTGCTTAGGAAATTAAAAAAAAAAAAATATTACTATTTAGAAAAGACTTAATTTACATAATTTTTGTTGTTTATCAAATTAATTTAAAAAAAAAAACAGCTTTTTACATTAAAAAAAAAACTGTTACATGCTTTTTTCTCAGTTAGTTCTATTGTCTCTAAATGTATATCTTGCACAAACATCACAATATATATTTTTTTCTATTATATTACAAATTATTATATATGCAGCTACAAATTAAATAAGGAAATAGCAAACCAAAGTGAATTCACCGCCGATGGTTAGACTCTAAACTTTTAAAGTTGCTCACAGGCAACGGTGGGGTCGATGGGTTAAGCTACCTAAGCTTTCCACGGCATGTTGCTGCTATTTTGTTGGTATGTTGCCTCCACGTGAGCCGCTTGTCTAGGATCAATCCCAGGTACTGCGCCTGGGGAGATTGAGGGATGAATGTGTCCTGTAATTTAACCCTTTGAAGAATTTGGTGCCTCAGCGAAAAATTTCAGTGTTGGGCCTTATTTCCACCTGTTCGTCTACTCGCTATCTAGATCCAAAACGTTTTGTTTTTTTCTGGACGCTTCGATTCGATACGGCGAGTTTGCGATATAAGCTGTATCATCAGCATACGTTGCCAGGAGGGTACCCGGTTCTCTGGGATTTGTCAGGTCAGATGTGTAAAGGGTGCATAGCACGTGACCCAAAACACTACCTTTCTCCTATCACTTCGACTATGCATTTTCGATCCAGCAGATAGGACTTTTGGGAGGAGATAATGCGCAGTTGGCAAGAGGGTCTTTACCTTAAAAAGTAAACCATCATCGAAAGCTTTTTTTACGTCTAAGAAGATAGCAGACCTGCACTGTCCTTCTCAAAGGCGTCTAGAATTTGCTGCGTTACTCGTTGAGTTTGTTCTGGTGTTTCATGGTGGTTCCGAAAGCCGAACTGGTGATCTGGAATGGCATCCTGAACGCTTCTTACTACCATCATTCTACTAAGAAATTCTCTCGAATAGTTTAGAGAATGTGGGGAGCAAGCTTATTGGTCTGTAAGACGCAACAAAGTTCTCCGATTTATCTTCGGTATCATCGATATCACAGCGCACTTACATTGTGTGGGGAAGTGGTGGATACGTAACATGGAGTTGAACAAGAGCATAAGAAGTAGTATGCCCTTATTTGGCAGTGCCTTGGAAACTCTGCTATATATGGTTTTGAATGAGCGGATCTTTTTTGTGTAAAAATAATAATCTTAAAAAAAAAACGAACCCATAGAAAAAAATGTAAAGCCATTTTCGTGATCTGGGGATTCAATTCTACCAGAATTTCGCTTCAACAGGCTTGGAGATTTTTTTTTTTTTATTTTGTAAACTGGTGAGATCAGCGAAATACTCGTTTTTGGTTTTATGCAGCAACTTCTTGAGATCGTCCTCAGCACGACGATGTGTTTTTTTGTCGGTCGGGTCTCTCGGCCGCATGAATCTACGACGCAAGGCTCTTGCTGACCTCACCAGATCCAGGACCTCAGGTTTTAAAAGGGCATGAGGTGGATCAGATGGTTTTATAGACCCTAGCCCACAGGTTGAGGATTCGGCAGCGATGTCTATATTTCAAGTAAAGAGCTCGGTGGCTTCGTCAATATCTTCAGGGGAGCTTAGGATTATGTTGAGGTTAACAAGCTGGTTAACTGCTGCCTGAAACCGTGTAATGCTCGCGTTTTGAGGAAGGATATGCATCCTCCGGGAGAGCTTGTGAGTAGAAGATCTTAGTTCGGTTACCAAAGGGATATGATCCGAACTTAGTTCCAAGCTTTCTGAGATGAAGATAAGCTCAGAGGGATCCCCCCATATATGGCAAAGTCGATTGCTGATGGCGTGCGTTGGCTGTACGGGTAATGCGTGGGCCCTCCGGTTGCAAGGTCTTGGATATTAGTGCCAAGAATACAGTCTGCCAATACTCTTCCGCTGGTTGTAGAATTTCGAGAGCGCCAAAGTCGATGGTGTGCATTTCAGTCTTCGGCAATTATAAATTTCGGTCCTAGTTCCTCAAATAGTAACCTGAAGCCGCTGGTGCGCTGGAAGTTTGGTGGACGCAATGGCAACTTCGCCTTGATCCGTTTTAACTTTGACGGCGACACATTGAGCACTTTGGTGTTCCATTGTTAAAAATTAGTAGTACTTAAGACAGGACTTTATGAGGACTGCAGCGCCCCACGGTGGCGATCAGCCGGATGGTTAGATTGGTGAATGTCATACCCATGAAGCATGTAGTATAACCGAGCGCACTAGTGTGTCGCGCTGACCAACATAATGTCAATGTTATGTTTATGTATGAAAAGCTCTAGCTTCAGTGCCTTGTTGGCCAGCCCGTCGGCGTTCCACACACCAATTTTGAGTTGAATGGTTGGGTTGGATGAACCGAAACTGCTTGTGCAGTTCCTGGCGTTTTTTGAAATGGGGCCCGTGATAACTGTCATCATTGACATCATCATCTGGAAAATCTTGTCAAGCTGAGCTACGAGCACTGACATCTTGTCTTCAAATCGCATAAGGATTTGCTCTTGTCGCTGCCATTGCTGATCGTTTCGCAGTTGCTGGGATGAATTTCGTTGCTGTGTTTGCTGCTGTTGTTGGGGTCCTAGATGTTGCTCTGGCCATGGTTTAGTGGCCTGCGTCGGTTGCAGCAGCAGTCGGTTGTGTTGGTTTTGCTTCCGGTTCTGCTGATGAAACGACATATCTCCGCGCGGAGCTTGGCAAAAAATTTCCGCGCGGAGATATGTCGTTTCAGAATGACGCCAAGCACCGCGCGGAGATTTGACTTTTTGCAACGACAAATCTCCGCTAAATTTTGGGCGGACATATGTCGTTTCCAAAACCACAAATCTCCGCTAAATTTTTAGCGGACATATGTAGTTTCCAAAACGACATATATCCGCATGGAGTTCGGCGTCATATCTCCGCGGGAAAAGTTCCTAGTTGACAATCCGCTCTCGTTTACCGGCGCGCGAGCTTTTCCCTAGTACTTTTCCATTAACTCCTAACTGTAACTTGTTAACATCTTTGACCAGCATAATCGAATGATTTGTACGCGGCTTAAGCTTAAGTTAGTCACATTTTTGCTCTCGATGCAACCAGGCGCATAGCGGTCGAATCAATCAAATTCGAATGTCTAAAACTAACCAATAAATTAACTAAACAGTAACACTGGCGGTTTCATTCATAAACATAAAAATACTGGTCCTTTGATAGCCGGATCGCTTGTAATGCGTTTTTTCTGACATTTGACTTTGATTATTGGTTCTTTGTAAACGGTGATCTATAGATTCCTATATCGTATAGAATCGTTCCCTAATCTCGATCGCCATGCGGTGTGTGATTCAACAGCGGGGCTTCAGCATATGCCAAATTACTCGTGCGCATAATAATGCCGTAAAGTTTGTAGAAGACATTTAATCAGTACAAACACTAGTGGTTCGCCTAGCGCAACTCCAAGAAAAATATTTGCGGCTTGTGAGGCTCTCGGAAGAGCTGTACTCCTTTCAGTCTGAACCAGATTGGGAAAACCCTGACGACGATTTTGATGTATATGAGGAAAACATTACGCTACACATGCTATTTTAAGTAACACTTAAAGTCACGTTGAACAGTACACCTGCCACTGTTCAAGCCCCAAATACTTCGCAGAGGAGCCATGTGGATTTTCAGTTCGAGCGAACCAAACTCCCAACCTTCTCCGGTAACTATGAGGACTGGAAATATTTTTCAGACATGTTTACTGAATCGATTGCTTCCAATGGGAGCCTGACGGATTGCCAACGGTTTCATTATTTAAAATCGTACCTTTCTGGAGACGCGCTCACGTTAGTTAAACATATTCCGGTCACCAATGAAAAATATCGAGAAGCGTGGGAGCGGCTGGAACAGCGCTATAACAAAATCACTAATTATCCGCTCATTCTTAAACGGTATTATGACGCTTCCTAGAACTACAACCCCTAATATCAGCACCGTGCGTAAACTGGCCGATGGTGCAGACGAAGTTATTCGTGGGTTACGAACGATTAAGTGCGAAGATCGAGATCCCTGGCTTATTTTCATATTGTTGTCAAAATTAGATACCGATACGCGCCAAACATTGGCTAAGTGCGCAGACTCCGAAGAAAATGGTGTGACCATCAACCAATTTCTTAAATTTCTCACATCACGTTGCGATACTTTAGAAGCTGTTCACTTAGTTCAACCAACACAAGCTCGACGCGCAGCTACAACGCATCATGCAGATACGCACTCAAGACGGGAAGAACTAAAATGTACATCATGTCAGCAGAATCATCCACTGTTTAGATGCAGTCAATTCATCGCCCTCGACATCGCATCTTGCAGGGAACTCCTTAAGTCAAGAAAGCTCTGTTTCAATTGCCTCAGCTCCACTCATTTGGCAAGCAACTGTACATCGAAACATACTTGTCGGATCTGCCGCCGCAAGCATCATACTTGGGTTCATGGCTCGTCGCAACCAATTCAAAATGGAAACTACGTTGAGGCAGCCAGCATGGACAGCAGCGAGCTTCCATCAATCTTAGAAGCGGCATCTACATGCACACCCAGGCAACCGCTAATTCATGAAGATCATCATTTGGGGAGTGTTTCCCCCACGGGAAACAACTTCACGCATCATACACTGGAAAACCTTCCGGTTACAGGCTCGCAAACTCTGTTGCCCACCATTCTGGCAGACGTCAGCGACGCTTGGGGAAACACAACAACTTTCAGGCTGCTCCTGGACACTTGATCTACAATAACTTTGGCATCGGAATCGTTTGTCCAGCGGATAGGCGTGCGTCGCACGCACGAACGGATCTCCGTTCTCGGTCTCGCAGTCAACAGCGCGGGCGTTACCCGAGGACGCGCACATATCAAGCTGCGCTCTCGTTATTCGGACCAAGCTATCGAATTGGTTTCATTCATTCTCAACTCGCTGATGTCATCACTTCCAGCCCAAGCTATTGACACCTCTTCGTCTACGTGGAAGCAAATCTGCAAGCTTCCTCTAGCAGATCCAACGTTTTGCATACCAGGATCAATCGATGTCATCGTTGGATCAGATCAGCTTTGGTCTCTCTATACTGGAGAAAGAAAATGTTTTGGTAACGACTTTCCTATCGCTCTCAATACTGTTTTTGGTTGGATTATTGCAGGCTCTTACAACACCTGCGACGATCATCTGACTTCTGCCGTTACGCATCACGCGGACCTTGGCTCTCTTGGATGCCAACGACCCCACAGAACGTCATTTTGTGGCCACACACACGCGCGCAAAGAATGGGGTTTACATCGTCGAGTACCCATTCAAGGAAAGGCCACCTCCTATTGAGTAAACTTTACCGCAGGCTACCAACCGCTTGTTCACACTTGAACGCAAATTTCGGCGATCTCCGGAACTCAAACAGCAGTACGACGCTTTCCTAGATGACTACTTGCAGCGTGGCCATATGGAACAGCTAACATCAGCTCAAGTTGCCGAGTCCCCAGAGACTTGCTTTTTTTTACCGCACCATGCTGTCATCAAACTGGACAGTTTGACTACCAAATGTTCACCGAATGACAGACTTCATGTTGGTCCCCCTATTTAGCGCGACCTTCTCGGCGTTTGTTTACGTTTCCGAAAACACCGATACGTTTCATGCGCGGATATCGAGAAGATGTTCAGACGAATCCAAGTCTTTAAACCCCATACCAATTTTCAGCGCATTGTTTGGCGCAAGAATGAGAATAAACCACTGCTTTATTTTCGCCTTGTGACGGTTACCTATGGGTTGGCCCCGTCCCCATTTCTGGCTGTTCGAGTTCTGAAGCAATTAGCCGAAGACAACCGCCAAGAGTTTCCCGCAGCGCCCCACGCACTCCTACATGATGCCTATGTGGACGATATCCCAACAGTGTGCAACTCAATCGAGGAAATCATGAGTCTAAAATCGAGCTAATTGGACTTTTGGACATGGCGCAGTTCAAACAACCAAAATGGAGTTCCAATTGTTGGAGGCTTTTAGAATCACTGCGAGAAGAAGATAGATGTTTTGAACCCATACAGCTCCTCAAAAAATCAGGTGCGGAACTACCAGTCAAAATTCTTGGTATCCAATGGAACCCCGGAAAGGATGTCCTGTATCTTAATATCAAGGACTGCGATACGAGCATATCGCCGACGAAAAGAGAACTTTTATCGCAACTATCAAAACTCTACGATCCCCTTGGGCTGGTAGCTCCGGTCATTAGATTACTCAAGCTAATATTTCAAGAGAGTTGAACAAGCGTTCTGCAATGGGATGACCCAATTCCTGAAGCCCTACGTACGCGCTGGAGAGCTTTTTTGGAGGACCTGCCTTCACTGACACAATGTCAAGTACCACGATATATTGCCTCACCCTTCCGAGACGCTCAACTATACGGATTCGCCGACGCATCCACGCACGCCTATGGTGCGGTTGTCTACACTCGTGTAGCAGTTGGAAACAGTTTCCAAATAACCCTCGTTGCCGCAAAAACTCGTGTGGCACCTATCAAGCCAGTCTCTATCCCGCGTTTGGAACTGAATGCAGCATTACTTCTTACCCGATTGCTTACCATTGTCAAATATCAATAACAATTCCTATTTTCAGCACCAGCTGCTGGACAGATTCAGAAATTGTGCTACATTGGTTTCAGCTCCACCACGTCACTGGAACACATGCGTTTGCAACAGAACGGCAGAAATCCTCAACGAATTTCCACGCAGCTGCTGGAATCATGTTCGCACGGAGGACAATCCAGACGACTGTGCTTCTCGAGGACCTCATCCGTCTAAGCTTCTCGAGCATCAACTTTGGTGGAAGGTTCCGTCTTGGCTGGCCAAATCGGTAGATGATTGGCCACCCTCTACCAACAAGTTCAGGATCTCGTCAAGTTTCGATGTCAACTCCGAAGAACGAGTGATCAAGGTAACAACTCTACATAACTTTCCCGATGAAAGTATCAACAACTGAGCAACTATCCACAAATTCTCAACCTGGACGCGTCTCATACGGGTATCTAGCTACCGTTATCGCTTTATTCACACTCTTCGATCTCATCACAGGAATAATTCACCATTCTCTACATCCGAAGAGCTGCTGACAACACGACGACGACTCATTTGACATGTACAACCGAAATTCTTTGCCAAAGAAAATAAGCTACTAGAAAATCGACGCCAGCTTCATGCTAAATCGCATTTAATTAGATTCTCCCAATTCCTGGACGATCATGGAATCATGCGGATCGGTGGAAGAATCGAGCATTCTACAATCAACTACAATGCCAAACAACCAATTCTGATTCCAAAGGATTCACCAGTCGCTGGACAACTTTTTTTTGTTTTTTCCATGTCACCAATCTTTATACTGGAGTAGACGCAACATTTACCAATCTTCGTCAACAGTACTGGATCCTGGGTGCCCGCAATATCGTCAGAAAGGCTGTTTTTCAATATAAACGCTGCTTTCTTCAACGCAAAGGCACCAGTAACCAGATAATGGGAGAGCTACCAATTCCTCGAGTTTAAGCAAGCCGCTGTTTTCAACATACAGGACTGGATTATGCAGGGCCAATCGCAATCAAGGAACCAAAGGGACGAACCCCACGGATCGGGAAAGCGCGGTTCTCTATTTTTGTATGCCTAACTACTAAGGCGCTCCACATTGAGGTTGTTAGCGACCTAACGACAAATGCTTTCATCGCTGCATTTCAACGATTCATTGCCCGAAGATCCAAGCCCACTGACCTTTATTCGGACAACGGAACCACATTTCATGGCAGCAAGCAAACTTTGGACGACATGAGACGCTTGGCCATCGAACAAGCCAAAAAAGAGAAATTAGCTGGATTTTTCGCCAACTACGGGATTTCTTCGCACTTCATACCCCCTTCTGCTCCCCATTTTGGTGGGATGTGGGAAGCCGGAGTCCGCTCTATCAAACTACATATGCGACGGATACTTGGATCCAAGGCTCTAACGTTTGAGGAGCTTTCTACTGTTTTGACGCAAATTGAAGCCATCTTAAACTCCCGCCCGCCGTGCCCAAATGGGGACCATTCGTTGGATCCGTTGACGCCTGCTCACTTTCTGACTGGTGCCCCTTATACCGCACTGCCTGAACCGTGCCGTCTGGACATGCCGATTAACCGATTGGAGAGGTGGAATCAACTTCAAGCCATGGTCCAAGGGTTTTGGAAACGGTGGCATATGGAGTACCAGACATCGCTCCACGAGCGCACTTAAGGGCATCTGGAAGCCGAGAATTTGAAGGTCGACACCCTGGTGGTTCTCAAGGAGCCAAATCTACCACCTTCTAAATGGATGCAATGGAGGTGCACGCAGGTTTAGACGAAAAGGTCCGAGTTGTAACGGTGAAAACTGCCCACGGATCATATAACGCCCAATTACCATGATTGCTGTACTGCCTCTGTGCTGAACAACCGTTCAGGGGGGGCCGGAATGTTTGGGAACGAGACACCCTGTTTCTTTTCTCTTTCCTTTCCTAGTTGATAATCCGCTCTCGTTTACCGGCGCGCGAGCTTTTGCCTAGTACTTTTCCATTAACTCCTAACTGAAACTTTTTTACATCTTTGACCAGCATAATCGAATGATTTGTACGCGGCTTAAGCTTAAGTAAGTCACATTTTTGCTCTCGATGCAACCACGCGCATAGCGGTCGAGTCAATTAAATTTGAATGTCTAAAACTAACCAATAAATTAACTAAACAGTAACACTGGCGGTTTCATTCATAAACAGTAAGCGACTTGGAAATGGCTCTGTACGCATCTGAGTGTGCAGCCAGGATCGAAACAGAATTATCTGGATGGCAACGATCTTATCTGTGGATTTGATAAGTCCGCTAAGATTTTCACAATTTTTAACCACAATTGTGAGACGGTGGGGTTTCATTGCTGCCTGGGGGCTGGTTTGGTCTACGATTGCTGCTGGTGCTGTTGTTGCTATTGTTGCTGTTACTGACGTTGATGCTGTTGCCGTTGGTGTTGCTATTGGGGTTGCTGGAGCTAGTACTGCCATGGTCTGAATTGTTGTGGATGACAGTTTGTGAAACGACTGGCAGTAACACTTAACTTTCGGCTACTTGAATTTCTAGTATGTTTTCAATTTGGATTGGAGGCGCTTGATTCTGAACGCCGTTTGTTATTGGGTTGAGCGTTTGTAGAGGTCGAGGCGTAAATGTTTTTTGTTTTGGGCCTCAGTCACTGTCGCTGCAATGTCCAAATCCGAATCAGACATAGTGGGAGCTTTGAACTGATTAGCACTGTTTTGAATTGCTTTGCCGCAGGGATTGCAGGGTATGGGCGTAAGCGTCCACGACCTGCACGCAAGTTGGTGCTTGCTAAATTTTAGGGCATCTTGAGCATTCAAGGAGTTGGGTTCCTCGATACGGAAGGGGCCAGCTGTGGGCGGTGTCTGCTGGGCAGAGACCACAAGGCAACAGCCAGGCGGGGAAACTTGCTCATTCGAAAGAATGATATTCAAGTCAAGATAATAAAACTTTTTTGGAAGAACATTTTTCTGGGAAACATTTTTTGATTTTTCAGAGCACAAAAATAAGACGTCCGAACACGTTGACAGTAAAGTCGATCTCTATGTAATATATACATATATATACACATTACACAACGTACATTTGCATACACATATACATACATTTGTACATATCTATTGTTTTGTGGAATCGCGCCTTTATTAGACTGCAAAATATGAATTAACTAAAACTTAATCCGTACCCTATAAATACATTTTTTTTAGTGAATTAACAATTTTTTTTTTAATTTCGAATTTTTTAAAGGGTTATAAAACCTCATTTAGCTAAATCTAAGGATTACATATCTTAAATTCGATTAGGTTAGATTCTAAACCGTTTATTACATAACTATTTTTTATTGAGTCTTACTATATAATTAAACGGTTATACTGAATTTAAGCCATCGCTTATCGTTTCAGCGGCCGCGGCATACATATTTCTGTTGTTAATTTCTATCTCTTTTCCTTTTATGTTTGGCCTTGGAGCGCACTTGACGTAATGGTATCAGAAATAGAACCAAACGATATTGTATGTAACCAGTGTTGCCAACTTTTCAACTTTTTTTCATACACATTTTGCTATTAAAAAAAAGAAAAATATCAGTATTTAAAAAAAAAAAGTTAAAAATAAAAATTATATTAAGTTGTGCCTAAAATTAATTAATTTTAATATATTAAATATATCATCTTCAACATCAACCGTATCATTCTTTATATCTTTATCATAGGTCTGTATTGTGACTATAAGCTTCAATCCATGGACCATGTCAAGGACAACATCTGAATCGCAAACGAAGATAATTCAGAAAATCGTTCGTTGCCTCCAGAGTCCTTAAAAAGTTTAACTTCCGCCCAGAACTTTATTGTATCGTCAATATTCTCCCATTGTAATAAATGTGCATCAATTTATTTTCACTTTTGTTTTTTTTTTTACTTTGCTGTTGTTTATTGAATCTTCCCCTATACGAGACTAACAATATGTGTGTCAAATCTTAAATAAATAACCTAACTAACAGTCATATGACTGGCACAGAGTTAAACGACCCTGATAATTATTGCTGGGTTGGATGGTCGTTTCGATGCAGGCGGGTTCTGCTGGAAACCCGAGTCAAGCCTCTTGCCAGATGATTTGGGTGCAAAGTAAGTTTTTTATTGTAGGCCGCCTTTTGTTTGTCTATTTCATCTTTTACTGCAAGAATGCCGAGATCCCTGTGGATGTTTAGGTTGCGAATATACTATTTTGCTCCAGTAATTTCGATTGTGCTCGCTGAATGCTGCTCGCGTTCCCCCACAGCTGGGAGCCATATGTCCAGATAGGCTTGAGAGTGGAGTTGTAGAGCAGGACCTTGTAGTCCAGACGCAGTGGCGATCGGGCGTCTAAAATCCAGTGGAGGCTGCTGGCTTTTAGTTTTAGATGGAGTTTCTTGCATTCGATGTGTCTTTGCCAGGTTAGTCGTCTGTCGAGGTGGACGCCGAGATACGTTTCTTCGTTGACGGCGTACTATTCAAGAATATTGGAAAGCATGTTTGCCTGTTGAGAGTAAAAGTTATGTGTTTACATTTTTGTTCGTTAATTTTAATACGCCAGTCAGATAGCCACTTCTCAACTACAATCAGGTGATTTGCTAGCTGTGTTGTTGCTCGGGTTGGGCACCTCGAGCGGCTTCGGATCGCAGTGTCGTCAGTAGTAGGGCCAAGTGCACTTCTTTGTGGAACTCCATTCTCGAAGGTTGTGCGTATCTCTGATGTTATTCGGTTGACTTGTTCGATGGTCCCATGGTTTTGACGGAAGCCAAATTGATGAGCCGGGATAACATTGTGTGCTTCAAGATATGGTATTATGCGTGTTAGCAGGCATTTCTCGAACAGTTGTACAGACACGATAAGAGACTTATTGGTCTGTAGGATGACGGGACTGTGTGGTCTTTTCTGGGCTTCGGTATCATTATGATGACAGATTTTTTCCATTTCCTTGGGTAGTAGGCAAGACTTATAATCCCATTGAAGATCTTACAAATAACCTCTATAGCAGAATTTGGAAGTTCAATTATCATTTTTGGAGTTATTAAGTCATCGCCCGGAGCCTTTTTTGGTTTCAGGCTCCCAATGACTTTTGCGATCTCATTTGGCTTAAACAATGTTGGTAAAGAAATAGTATTAGTATGAAATTGTGGTAGGACAAGTGGACTAGTGGCCGGGTTCGGCTGGAAGACACTGAAGAGATGTAAAGGAAATGTTTCGGCTCTATCTTCGTCGCTGCGGGCCCAGCAACCTAATGATTTTTTTATCGGGGTGAGACCTTCACAAAGAATGCCTTGAACTGGTTGGCGAAAGTTTTTCGATGTACCGTAGTTGTGCGTTTTATGCGTTTTGTTTCAGAGCACGATTTAATAAGCGAGTGGCTTCCTTAAAGCGTTGTTTTGAAGATGGCGATCTGTTGGTGTGCCAAGCACGCCGTAGACGCCTTTTTTCCAGGACAAGCTGTTCAATTTGTTGATTAGTTTTAAATTTGTTGGGTTGTACGTCCTGTCCTTGTGGTGTTGAAATAGTGGCTGCTTCAGTGAGTACGTCTTCAAGAGCATCAGTAGAGCAGTCGATATTCGCTTCGATGTTGAGCTGTGGGGTTAGTTCAATGTGGGAACTTACATATTTCTTATATTTAAGCCAGTTAGTTCTGTGCTTCAGCCTGTGGAGATGTTCGGTAATTTCTGGGCTTTGAAGAAGAGTTATAAGCACTGGCGAATGGTCTGATGAAAGATCCGAAGTGTGTATCCCCAGTGTGTATGCTTGGCATTATAGTCTCCTGCAGCTATGAAGCGATATCCAAGTGAGTTGTAAAAATCCATAAATTGACCTTCAGAAATTGTTAAGCGAGGCGGGCAGTAGACAGCGGCTATGGAAAGATTGCCGCTACCTGACTGCACTTCAATAGACGTCGCCTGCTAGTAATTAGTTGAATACCTTTGGTGAAAATGGTGCTTGATGCGTTCTCTGATTAATACGCCGGTTCCGCCGTGGGCTTTACCATCTGGATGATCTGTGCGGTAAAAGGCGTAACCTTTTATTTAAAAGTTGTATTCGCTTGTGAGGTGCGTCTCTCCAAGCAGCATAACGTCGATATGATGTTCATTCAGGAACTGTGTTATTTCAAGTTTATGCCGTGAGACGCCATTGGCGTTTCACATGGTTATTCGTAGACTAGCCATCAGTTATCTGGACTGCTGTGCTACAAGCAACTGTATCACCATGTTCTGGTTTTAAACAAGTGTTTGCATGGTCGTTTTCATGAAGGACATTAATTCCGTCAGACTTTGTTGCATTGTGGTTGTCCTGGGGCTTGTTGAACGTTTTCTAGGGTAGACTGGAGTGGGTTTTCCATACCTGTTCGAAGGGCATCGGCGTAGGAGAAGCCTCATTTTATTGGTGCTGTTATTTGGTGATATCTTCTGCAGAAAACTCTTCTAAAATGGGAACACTGTTGGATTTTTTTGAACATAAAACATTCTGAATGGAAAATATATCAACTAGTTGCAAAATCTTGAGATTGTCAGATAGCCTGTAATTAATTAAAGTCCTTAATTTGCTGTATTTTTTCAAAGACAAAAAGCTATTGTTACCTTAGCTTTATTTGTTTTGCAACAGGGGTGCCCAAATGCTGCTTATGGCAGAGCAACTCATCAATACGCACAAAAAAATACACAAATACATAGAAGGAAATTTTTTTTTCCAAGTTTCTGCAGTGAAAAAAATTGTAGTGAATAAAAAATAAACAAAACGAAATAAAAAAACAACATTTTCATAAACTTATTGACAATTTATTATGTAGTTAATAAGAATAACTACATAATAAATTGTCAATATTTATATTAATTTTTGTCAAAGATAATTTTAAAAGGGCCTCCAAATAATTATTTGTTAGCCGTGATCTATTTTTTTGTTGTTTTTTTTTTTGTTTTAATATTAAAAACGCACTTTCGCAAACATAGGTAGAAATATATATAGAAATTAGTCTCTGCGAAGTCAACCATCTTGCCTGCAACGAAAAGTACGACTGATTTCTTGCAATGTAGATTGTGCAATGATCCAACAACAATTTGCATTCGGATTAGCGAGTTAACGGTAAAGCCTATGGAAGTGTTGTTCAACAAAGGCGCGGAGAACGAAGAAAACACGAAAAATGGTTAGCGTAGTCTGCTTTGTCAATGGAGTGAGCCGCACAAGCATATGGCAATTGCTCTTCCTATAGAAAGAGCAATTGCAAAAACAAAATGAGCTTTATGAGCAATGGCTTGGGCATCAAGGCTTTACAAGCTTAACTATAAAATAAGTGCAGCAATCTCGAATAGATTTCTCCGAATCATTATCCACCTGAAACATCTATCTATTTACTTTAAGCCGAAAATCACGCATATAGCTAATATAACGTTTTTTATGATTTTCGGGGGCGAAAGTGGGCGTGGCTAAATTGTAAAACAAACTTGATCTGCTTGCAACAGATTCTAATTTTGTCACCAAATTTGGTAACTCTAGCTCTTATAGTCTCTGAGATGTGTTGTTTCACACGGACAGACAGACGGACAGACGGACAGACGGACATGGCTAAATCGACTCGACTGGTGATGCTGATTAATAATATATGTCGGATCTTAAATTATGGTAGTCAGTGTAAAGGAATTGAATCAAGTGTGTGTACCAAGTAACAATTCTCGTCTCTACACCTGTTTGTTAGTACGCTTTGTTATTTCTATTCGCCAGATGGTCAGGATAGTTCGATGCGCATGCGGTCAGAGGTTTGAGAGCGAGGTCATAGGTTTGAGAGAGAGATGCGCACTACGATTGTTGTGCATGTATGCTTGAGCCACTGCGAGAGACAGAGATAACCAGTATGTTCGTTGCAACATTTTCTGGAGGGAATTTTCGGTATACTAGAATGCTGGCGGCAGGCTGTCTCGAGTTGAAGTGGCGTGAACAAGTGTATTCGCCGTATACAATCTGCGCAGAAAAATATGGAAAATCCGAATGCTACCCCGACATCAGAAGTGGGATCAGTGCCAACTCCTGCATTTTCTGAAGATCAGTGGCGTACTATTATGGAACTACAGAATCGCAATTTCGTCGAAATGTGCAAAGTCATGCAAGCGTCTGCGCGTCCACAAAATCAAGTGGTTTTGCCAAAATTCAACCCAGATGTAACTGAAGCTGATGCGACTCAATGGTGTGCAACGGCAAGCATTATTATGGACGAACAGCAGATTGATAGCAGCGCACTTATCATGATGTTGAGTAGTTGCATGCAGGGCAGTGCTTCAGCGTGGCTTGCACAGATCTGCTATCCCGGCATTAAATGGGAGCAGTTTAAGGAACTATTTATACAGCGTTTCGAGATTAAGGAATCGCCGGCAGCTACGTTCCTGAATCTGCTGAACAGCCGTCCAGCCCAAAACGAGTGCCCTGCAGTGTATGCAAGCCGTATGGTGACGTCATTGACTACAAAATGGCGCAATATGAACGCCGAGGGAATAGCTGTATCCACGATGTACAAACTAGAAGTCAACTCCAGATGGAACTGAAAGGATTTACATTTGACAAAAAGCGGAGTGCTGGAAGTACTGATGAATGTGACCTGTTACCGGTGTGGACAACTTGGGCATCTTGCAAATCGGTGTACAAACAATGCAGCTAAATCTGGAGCAGTTATTGAGAAGAAATGTAATCAATGTTTTGTGGCTGAGCCAAAAGGAGTTTTGACACATCAGGGTGAGATCTTTCCTATTTTTTTGACTCGGGAGCAGAATGCTCGCTTATGCGAAGCAGTGTTGCCGATAAATTTGATGGCAAACTCATTAATAATATTGTCATAATACGAGGTATTGGCGACGCTGGCATTTTCAGTAAGCTACAAAAATTATCTAAATGCATTATTAATGGAAATATTGTAGAAATACTGTTTCACGTCATAGCAAAATGTTTATTCTTAAAAACTACCGTACAATACTTGGGGTATGAGGTACGAGATGGAGAGTTAAGGCCTAATCCGCGAAAAATTCTTGCGTTAAATTCCTTGCCACCACCGCAAACAGTTCGTAGCGTAAGACAGTTTAAAGGATTGGCGTCTTATTTTCGAAAATTCGTGCCTCGGTTCTCACAGATTATGAAACCGATATATTCCTTAACTTCGAGTAAAAGTGTGTTTAATTGGAATAACGTTTTGGAAGATATTAGAAAAAATATTATTGCTATCCTTATAAATGAGCCCGTACTTGTTATTTTTGATCAACAACATCCAATAGAGTTACACACAGATGCAAGCTCTTACGGTTATGGTGCAATGTTAATGCATCGAATCAATGGTAGTCCTCATGTAATAGAGTATTTTAGTAAAACCACTTCCCCTGCAGAGTCTAGATACCATTCATACGAATTAGAAACCTTGGCAGTGGTAGGATCCGTTAAACAGTTCCGTCATTATTTAGTTGGTCGTACGTTTGTAGTGTATACTGATTGTAATTCTTTAGTTTATTGTTTTATATCCTAGCGTCACAAGTATAATACTTATTTTTACTGCGCTAGTCACTTTTGACATTAAATCTTATTACATTAATGACATTAACTCTTACAATTACATTACAAATACTATTACAATTTCAATTACATATTACATTTCAATTAATTTTTACTGTTGAAGGCTTTAAATATTTACTTAGATTTATATTCTGTTTGATTTTAATTTTAATTTTAGATGTGTGTGTTAAGGTGTTCTTTAAGTTTATCACTAAATTGTGATGTGCCAGTAATGGTTTTTAGAATATGTGGCAAAGAGTTCCACGCTCGGATAGCATAAACAAAAAATTTTTTCTCCGAACTTGCAAGTTTTGGTCTAATGCTTATTATGTTTTTTGTTCTATGTGAGGATGTAAAACGAATCATTTTGTAAAGGTAGTCAGGCTGTCTAGAATTTATAATTTTGTGAAGGAATACTAATATTTTTAAGTCAATCCATTTGTCCACATTCATGTTAAAGATTTTGTTTGCGCTTTCAGTTACATGGTCAGTCCTATCCAATCGAAATATATACATATCTATGTTATTAAATGTCACTTTTATTTTTTGTCGACTTGCTGCATCACAGGTACCAAAAATTTCGACTCCATAAAAAAGAGTTGGAACGACTAATGTTTTAGCGAGTAGTAACCGGATGGAAATTGGCAAGAAAGTTTGTGTAGCATGTAATTGTCGCAATATTCCATACGTTTTTCCTGTGGCTGCACTAACATGATCATTCCATGACAGAGTTTTATTAACCCATATGCCCAGGTTATTAGCTTTCTCAACATATTCCAACTCTACATCTCCTATTCTAAGCTTTTGAAGATCATTTGTATTTATATTTTTTTTATAGATTACCAAGCACTTTGATTTAACTGGATTTAAGCTCAAGCCATTCCTTGTAGCCCAGTTATCCACATTCAACAAACAAGTATTGGACAAATTGATACATTCATTCACTAGACTCAACGAACGACTAACATATAACTGAACATCATCCGCATACATATGTACGTTACACATAGACAATTCATTAGACAGATCGTTTATATACATTGAAAACAATAATGGCCCTAATACCGATCCCTGCGGAACCCCACGGTGGGTTTCTTCCAAATTGGATGTTTGTTCTTTAATAACAACAGCTTGCTTTCTATTGGTGATATAGGACGACATTAATTTTACAGACGTGTCAGAAAACTTAAATAATTTCGCTAGCTTCATTATTAATATTTTGTGGTCAACTGTGTCGAATGCCTTACTAAAGTCCATCAATGTTAGAAAGGTAATTTTACTTTTATCAGTTTCCCTACGTATGTCCTCTACAATCTTTGTAATAGCTGTCGTGCAACTTCTCTGTTTTCGGAAACCAGACTGATCATTATTTAACAAATTATTTGTAGCTAAGAATGTATTAATTTGTCCGGCAATTAGCTTCTCAAAAATCTTTGAGCAGTATGAAAGTATTGAGATAGGCCTGTAATCATTTTTGCCCTTGGGTATAGGCATAATTTTAGCTAATTTCCAGGTCTCTGGAAAGGTTGATGTTGTTATGGCCGTATTAAATATATGAGTCAAGTGATTAATTATTTTGGGTAATATTATTTTCATAAATTTTGGATTTACATCATCAAGTCCTGTAGCTTTTGATTTGATTTGTAGAATAGCTTTTAAGACATCACATTGACTTACACGAACAAAATTTAAACAATTAAACATACTATCTACGGTCTCAGTTGTCAGATAGGCTCTATAGTCAGGATCAGGTACATTTATGTTTAAAAATTTTTTATTAAGGTCATCTACATTTACATCGTCTTTTATCACAGATTGTATATTGCCTATTCTCAGATTTTTCAATTCTCTCCAAACTTTTCCGTTTTCCATTGCACCAGTAAGTTTGAAGCTTATGTGTTCCCAATAACATAGGTTACAATCTTCATTAAGTCTAGAATAGTCAATATTTTTATAGTCTCTATATATGTAAGTTTGCTCAGTGCGGTCAAGTTCAACGTTGTATGTCAAAAATATAAGGTCATGTTTAGAAAAAGTCGGTACGGAGATCTGGTTATATAGCAATACTTTTTTTATATCATTGACAAAAAATACGTCAAGCAATCTCAAGCAATTCTCTTACATCATCGCGGACAAAGATTGATCTGACACCAAGAGTGAATCGTTGGTGGGCGTATCTGCAGTCGTTTGATTTCAAAATTGAATATAGAGAAGGAAAGCGCATGGCGCATGTGGATTTTTTATCGAGAAATCACATTCAGGAAGCCACCAAAGTTGAAAAGTCTTTAGTCCCTGAAAAGCGTGTAAACTTGGCAGAAATTTCAAGTGACTGGCTTGCTGCTGAACAGCGCCAGGATTCTGAAATTACTGATATCATTAACAAACTTAACTCTAAAGAGTTGACAGATGATGTTGCACAGACTTATGAGTTGAGAAAAGGTGTCTTGTTTCGTAAAGTTCAGAGAAATGGAAGAACCCGTTGTTTGCCAGTAGTGCCCCATGCATTTCGATGGTCAGTAATAAATCAAGTGCACGAGTAAATCATGCATTTGGGATGGAAAAAGACTCTTGACAAAACTTACCAATATTATTGCTTTGCTAAAATGAATAAATATGTTAGGAAGTTTGTCGATAGCTGCATTACATGTAAAACTGTTAAGGGTTCATCTGGGAAGATACAAGCCGAGTTACATCCTATTCCAAAAGTGAATGTGCCATGGCACACGGTGCATATCGACATTACTGGAAAATTAAGTGGGAAAAATGATCTTAAGGAATACGTGATAGTACAAATTGATGCCTTAACAAAATTTGTTTATTTGGTTCATACTTTAAGATTAGATTCTGACAGTTGTATTCAGGCAATGAAATCATCTATTTCTTTAGCTTAGTACGCAGATGCTCGAACAGCGTTTTTAAGCAGTGAGAGAGAGCGAGAGGTCAATGGTCGGGAAACACTTTTCGAAAGCCCTGTTTTAAAGGCCGGTACGCAGATGAACGAACAAAATACCAGAAAAATACCAGGTGGCGCGAGGGAAGACTTTTGGTATTTCCAGAGCGGGGTGACGAACAGAATAAAAAATTTATTAAAACGACCTGTTCCCAACTATTGGCCTCTCACTCTCTCTTACCGTTTCTTCACACATTTCAAATATATAGATCCCGCCAAGAACAATAATTTACACAAAATCAGAGTCAAAGAGTTTAGAAGAGATAAAGTTGTAGTAAATAAATTGGTAGAGGCAAATTCAATAATAGGGGATTTGGGCAATATAAAATATATGCATAAATATAGGTCTGGAAGGAAATAGCTCCTCGATGTCATATTTGGTTATGACTTTGGTGAGCACGGTGAGATGTCACGCTCGGTGGCTGAAATGAATGCGTTTGAGGCGACGGCCCGCTGCTGCTAGGAGTAGTGTCTGGCTGGACAAATCCTTCATTACCGAGTTGGAGAAGGACATGTACAGCGCACCTCCAGCTTAATGTATGCCAGCAAGGATATGGTGTACAATCAGAGTAACTTCGAATCATCCCACCAGTCCAACAGGAGTAGCTAAGGCAACCCCCAGACGGCGGTGAATTCCACTTGTTACAAACAGAATCACCAGCAGCAGCCGGTAGAGCCCTTGTCCTCATTGTCGATCCCGGAATGAATGTTGGATAACTAGTAGGGGAAAAAGAGGCCGTTATACATGATCGAGTAAATCTGGGCCACGGTGTCGGTGGCCATTGTGCGCAGATGAAAAATTCAAAAACGAAGCTGCAAATCTGTGCCTTGTCTTTCAAAAGGATTATATGGTCAACAAACATAAAACAGCATATTTTAAATACGTATGACCGCATCACTAACCTCATAAAAATGCCGAAGAGCGTTTTAAGAAGCGGTCACACTGGAAAAAGATTAAATCTGTTTGGGGTTGCGAACTGTTCGAGCATCTGCGTACTAAGCTTTTGTTCGGAATACCGCAGCGTATAATAGCTGATCAGGGTAGATGTTTTACTAGTGGGAAATTTTCAGAATCTTGTACATCACAGAAGATTAAGCTTCATCTTATAGCTACAGGAGGAAGCCGTGCAAACGGTCAAGTTGAACGTGTGATGAGTACCCTTAAGAATCTACTGTCAGCGGTTGAATCGAGTCACCGATCTTGGAAAGATGCTCTAGGTGAGGTACAACTTGCCTTGAATTGTACAGTTAGTAGTACAACCAAAGCAAGTCCCCTAGAGTTGCTTGTCGGCAAGGAGGCTCGTCCTTTGGGTTTGATTCCACCGTATGATACCGAGATGGAGGTAGATAAAGTTAATACTAGAGATAGGGCAATTGAAAATATGAACAATCAAGCTAGTCACGACAAAATAAGATTCGATAAAAATAAAGCAGCAGTTGAACGACATAAAATTGGAGATTTTGTTTTACTAAAAAATGAAGAGCGGCATCAAACTAAGTTGGATGTAAAGTTTAAAGGACTATTTTTGGTTAGTGAAGTTCTAGAAGGAGATAGATATATCTTGAAGTAATTGCATAAGAAGAGAACTTATAAATATTGTCATGAAGATTTGAGAAAGATGCCAGATGGTTATGTTCCGAGTGAATTGGAGTGCCCGCCTGAGACTTGTTGAAATGGTTATAAAATATCCGTGTGAGAGGATATGTTATGTGAAAACAAGATGTCCATATAGAGTATGGAATGGTTGAGACGAAGTTGCAATAGACTTCGATAAGAAAATGTTTGTGAATGGCGGATGTGTTTGAGAACTCGAATGGAAATAACCTGGCAAAACCTGATGCAAAGTTTATGCATGGTTGATATATGACAATATTTGATTGAAATGTATGAGTTATGGTTTTGAGACTTAAGCTATCTGCGTCATTGGGCAAGCACAAGTGAAAGGCGAAAGTTGGAACATGGCGTGTGGCGCTCTTGACGGGACTATGCTCTTAATCAAAAGGAAATCATAGTGACGATAACTAGAGTCGAATTTTGAATTGCTGAGAAGCAAATGGAATGAAATAAATGTTAAAATGAATTTGATTATGCAATGATAATAAGAATTGAAATTTGTTTATAATGTTGTGGAGAATGTAAAATAATGAAAGATTATGAAATAAGAGAAAAATGTTAAGCGTAAGATAATATATCGAATAAATAAATGGCATTTGAAATTGATGAGTAAAAGAAAACAAGCTATAATCACGGATTTATAAGTCATATTTGAAATATTAGGATTACAGTACACGAGGAAGTGTAATTGTCAGAATGGCCGTGTCGGATCTTAAATTATGGTAGTCAGTGTAAAGGAATTGAATCAAGTGTGTGTACCAAGTAACAATTCTCGACTCTACACCTGTTTGTTAGTACGCTTTGTTCTGTCTATTCGCCAGATGGTCAGGATAGTTCGATGCGCATGCGGTCAGAGGTTTGAGAGCGAGATCATAGGTTTGAGAGAGAGATGCGCACTACGATTGTTGTGCACGCATGCTTGAGCCACTGCGAGAGACAGAGATAACCAGTATGTTCGTTGCAACATTTTCTGGAGGGAATTTTCGGTATATTAGAATGCTGGCGGCAGGCTGTCTCGAATTGAAGTGGCGTGAACAAGTGTATTCGCCGTATACAATCTGCGCAGGAAAATATGGAAAATACGAATGCTACCCCGACATATATATTTTTTATAGGGTCGGAGATGACTCCTTCTGCCTGTTACATACATTCTCGGTTGGCACGAACTTATAATACCCTTGTACCCTATGGGTACCGGGTATAAAAATTCAGACGAGAAAAACAAGTGGGAAAGCTACAGTCGAGAGTGACCGACTGTAAGATACCCGGTACCCAAAGCATTGTGGGTGAAATTAAACAGCCCATGAACATGGAAAAAAAAAATGTTGACAAATTAAGACAAATATTGCTAGAAACATGTTGAGCAACACTCAAAAGAGACAAATGTTGCTAGGAACATGTTAGCCATTGGCCAACTCTCAAAAGCGACAAATGTTGCTAGGAACATGTTGAGCAACACCCAACAAAGACAAATGTTACAAGGAACATGTTGAGCAACACTCACGTGCGCTCTCTCTCTCTCTCTCTCAAGCAGTTTATTGTTTAATAACTTCTATGTTTATCATCCGATTTTACTCAAATTTTTAGAGCACATCAACGATTGCCAACAATTACAATTCTTTGGATATATTTACTGCTATTTTCGTTTACCAATCCAATGCTTCATGTTTTGATTACTCCAGACTCCTTAATAAGGGCAACGCGACAATCTTGTATCACATACCTATCATTTCTCAAAACTTTATCTTTCACATAAGGGCCTTTGTGTTTGGTATGCTGTGCAACATTCCTTCCTCTTTTCCTGATTTCGGCGAATACGCCACACATCTCAAGCAATTATCAATATGCCTAACAACTTTCTCTTTCATATTTGGAAACCAATACGTCCTAACAATAGCATCCATAACCTTATCTCTTCCTAAATGACCTAATTCATTGTGATATTTGTATAATATCTTGTCCTCCATTTCTCCTGGGACACAGAATAACAATTTTCCATCATTTAATTTTCTATAAATAACTCCATTCCTCATCTCAAACATTTTATCTTCTTCTTTTTCTAACTTCTTTCTAACATCTTTTAACTTCTCATCTTTCGCTTGACAAATAATTAAATTGTCTTCAAAACTATTCGTTTCTACTACCATTATATTCGTATTTCTGCTTAACGCGTCTACGTGTTGCATAAGTTTTCCCGATTTGTGGACTTACTCAAAGTCATACTCAAGCAATTCTAATGCCCATCGTGCAATTCGAGGGTTTAACTCAATCCTATTTAATGTCAACGTCAGTGAGTTACAATCAGTAACTATTCTAAACCGTCTACCCTGCACATAAATTCTAAATCTCCGTAGATCATAAATGATCGCTAACGTTTCAAGTTCAAAACTGTGATATTTTGCCTCATCTTTTGTTGTGGCCTTTGAAAAATAAAAAATAGGATGCAACTTTTTTTCCTCTTTCCTTTGTAGTAATACCGCTCCAAAACCTTGTGCGCTTGCATCTGTATGTAATTCTATCTCGTCTTTGTAATAATATAATAGTAACACTGGCCCTTCAACTAACATTTTCTTAAGCATCTCAAAACATTGTAACTCCTTCTCTTCAAATACAAACTCTTTATCTTTCTTTAACAGGTCATATAATGGCAAAAAATTCTCAATAAATCTCCTAAAATACGAACATAATCCTAAAAAGCTTCTAACACCATGTACTTTATCTGGAACGGGGAAATCTCTAACAGCTTCTATTCCTTTATCATTAGCTTGTATTCCTTTGCTGGTTACTAAATATCCTAAATATTGCACACTTTCTTGTAGAAACTCACACTTGTCCATTCTCAATTCTAGTTTGTTCATTGCAAAACGATCAAAAACTTCCATAAGAACATTTAAATGTTCTTGTATTTCTTTACTGGCGATCATAACATCGTCTAATATATTACTACCTTACCATCCCTTATCATATCTGCAAAAATTGTATTAATAAATCTCTGAAACACCGCCGGAGCATTTTTTAGCCCCATTGGCATCCGCATAATATCAAATTGCCCTAATGGCGTCATAAATGTATATTTTATTGAGTCACTATCCACGAACACATGAAAGTAGCTATGTTTTAAATCTAGTTTCGAAAATATTGTTTTATTTACCAAAGTGTCTAATAAATCGTCGATTAAAGGTAAAGGATAGTTATCTTTAACCATTGTCTTATAAAGTTTTCGATAATCCACACATAGTCGTAAGTCGCCTGTTTTCTTTTTTACTAACATTATTGGAGATGCGTACTCCGATTGACTTGGTCTTATAATTCCCTCGTTTAAGTATTCATCTAATATAACCTGTAAATTTTTCTTTTTCTGTATAAGCTAAACGTCTGGGCGAACAACTGAAAGGTTTCGAGTCCTCTAATCTTAATTTTATTTCACATCTAACTTCGGGTTCCTTTGCTCTTTCTTTATTTACATAACATCTTTCTACCATTCTAACAAACTGACACCTAACATTATAATTCACTTGATTGCCAATTTTGTAATCCGGACTTCCATCTGTTATATTAATATCAAACAATTCCTTTTTCACTAAATCTATTTCATTTGTGTTCATGACTTTTTCTTCATCTCTAACTTCACTACAAATTTCTTTAATCATTTGCCTATTATCGCTTATTTCATTGTTCACAATCTGGTTATCATTTCTAACTATATCGCTAACTATTTGGTTTTCATTACTAACATTTGAAGGGTTTTCCATGTTCTCAACCGTAACCATTTTCAAGGTGTTGAGGTTTAAATTAATATTACATGCTTCCATAAAATCTCTTCCCAGTATTACATCATGACTCATAGACATGTTTGCCACAATAACTAAATGAAAATGTATTTTATTTGAATTCTTCTTAACGTAACATAATATTTTTCTATACGTTTCTAATTAACTTTTATTTAATCCATGGAATAAACTTAAAACTGGTAACTTGCAGACATTTTCTGGTACTTTGGATATTTTTATACCCTTGCAGAGGGTATTATAATTTTGCCATGATATTTGCAACGCAGTGAAGGAGGCATCTCAGACCCCATAAAGTAAATATATTCTTGATCAGCATCACCAGCCGAGTCGATCTAGCCATGTCCGTCTGTCTGTCTGTCCGTCTGTCTGTCCGTCTGTCTGTCTGTCGGTTTCTACGCGAACTAGTCTCTCAGTTTTGAGCTATCGGGCTGAAATTTTCAGCATAGTCTTATTTCTTTAGCACGCAGTATATATGTCGGAACGGCCGAAATCGGACCACTATATCCTATAGCTGCCATAGGAATGATGGCGAAATTAATGTAAAAAAATTTTTAATTTCTCTGTTTTTCAACGAATTTCTATAAATTTCGAGATATAGTCGTTTTTTATAATTCTAGAACTACGGTTTTAATTTCATTAAGATCGGACAACTATATCATATAGCTGCCATAGAAGGGATCGGTCGATTTATATGAAAATGTAAAATTCTACATGTAAAATGTAAAATTTACAAAATTTACATAATTTGACATTTTTTTTTACATTACCAAATTGGATCGATTTTCAATGATCCAATTGCTGACTGCAAGGGTATATAAACTTCGGTTTACCGAAGTTAGCTTTCTTTCTCGTTATCAATGAAATCGGGCTTCCTGTATCTATGAGGCATTCTGTAATTAACCTGGTATTAGAATCGTTCATAAAATTAATTTCAAAGTATCTTACATAATTGTTATTGCCTTCGGACTTATTTTGGTTTTTCAAACACGCTGCCACAAAATGTCCCATCTCGCCGCACGCATAGCACGATCCCTTTTCCCGTTTCGATTTCCTGCATTCGGATGCCCAGTGTCCTTTGGCATTGCAATTATAACAGCGCGTCTCCTTGTTGTCCTTGAAGTTCGCTACTGTCGTTGTCCTTCCAAAACTTACTGATTTGGGCAAGCTTACATCGGCAAATGCTCGCTTTATCTGCCCAACATTTTTAAAACATTGAATGTGCGCCTGATTACGCAGCCCTTGATTTGGAATTCCTTCGATAATGCAGCCTAACATTTCTTCTGCATCCATACTAATGCCCTGAGCAAGCATTACTTTGTCATCCGCATAACTGCCAAAAGTTTCACCGGTACTCCATTTGCGATTCTCAAATTTGCGCCTCATCTCCAGCTTCGATGCTTTTTTGCCAAACATTGAGATCAGTTCGGCAGTTAATTCTTCGAGTGGTAGCAAAACACGCCCTGGATTTGCGTGCAACCAAGCATTAGCTCTACCTTTAATTCTGCTAACCATCAACATTTTGACGTAGTTTCCAGTTATACCATAGATGCTTGGGATATTGTTCATCTGAGTGATCCATTTGCGAGCACACGATTCTCCAGCAACCTCACTCAAAACTTGCATTGCCATTCCCAACGAAATATCAACACTGTGGTTAAAATTGTTCTCCATCTTTTCTTTGGCGACGTTCACCTTTTTCACCACACGCGCGCTGCTAATGGCGTCGTTGAAACTCTCTCTAGCTTGGTTGTTTTCTGCACACTTTTGATTTTTGCCTCCTCCTTCCTTCTGTTCGCCGCCTTTTTCGTTGCTTCTTTGACCCTTTTCTTTCTTCTCAACGCTGTCACCAACTTCGCCAATGCTGCCCATTGCTTCTTCGTTCTCATCGCCAACTTCGCTTTAAATTTCTCCATCTTCGCCGTTACTTCCATCGCTTTCCTCTTCGTAATCCTCGATGCCGCCGTCTCCTTCTTCGTAATTCTCGATGCCGCCGTCTTTGTCGTTCCTTTTGTCGCCGTCTTCTCCGCGATCCTCGATGCCGCCGTCTTTGTCGTTCCTTTTGTCGCCGTCTTCTTCGCGATCCTCGATGCCGCCGCTTTTACCGTTTCTTTTGTCGCCGTCTTCTTCTTCGAAATTTTCAATGCCGCCGTCTTTTTCGTTGCCTTTGGCGCCGTCTCTGTTCCCTTTTTGTACAAACATTTCATCAGCCAATTTGCGTATTTCGATCGGTACTTTGTTAAGACGTAAAATTAATTCTCGTTTTGTACCCGTCGTTGATAAATTTAGTACACTTAACCACTTTTTTAATTGTTCAATCAATGCCTCGTTTAAATTCATTTTGTTCTGTTAAGTTTTAACTTTCTTCGTTTTTAGTCTTTTCTTTTTAAATTTATTTGGTTTGTGATAGGCCCACTTCTGATTTTGTAGTGGATAATATATATATCCCCAGTAATTCACTTTAACACCGCTTACTATATGTTAATAGTTTTTAGCTTTATTTGGTTTATAGTTTTATTTTATTTAAGTCTCTGGTCAGGATCACTGCTGGCTTTCAACTGAACTCGCTCTTAACTCACGACTCGCACCAACCCCCGACTCTCTGAGAGAGTGTAAGAGTGGTGAGATCGCAAGAGAGGGAGAGCCTAGTGAGAGCAACCATAACATTGACATTGTCAGTACCGACTCCTAATAGGTTTTTTATACTAAATTTAAGTTCCTTTATCTTATTTCTTACACCTTCAGCAAGGCAAAGGGCACTACCACTCTCTACAAAGTAGTTACAATCTCTCCCTAGTGACTAGAGAAATAGTTTACGACGACACCTATGTAGACAAACACAAAGCGATACCATGTAATAAAAAAACCCTACAATATGTACAAATAACATATAAAATAAAATAAATTACCCAAAGCTCGGTTACGCTTATATCTGTCGATGCATCCAAAAGCAAACTAAACTTAGAATCGCCGATATCGTGAGGCGCCAGAACCTTTTTAATGATGCCAGTGCAATTTGTTCTATGCAGCCTAATCTGGCGTGCAGTTGCACTATCTCAAAATTGACTGGTGCACAAGCTGCTAGGGTGGTCGATTTGAGCAATAGCTATGTGTTGTGCTACAAAGAGGCCGTTCTATTGTTTTTTGGCAATTTGGAGAAACTCAACTTGTTAGTCTGACTTAAGCAGTCCTGCGCTTTACAGTGTTTCCTGGTGGCTGCAGCAGTTATTGTGTACTTGGAACTGCAGATGACTCTGGAGGCATCACTATCGTCTTTGCGAAGCCATGTCTTAAAATTAGTATGCTGAAGCCAAGCATCTCGACACTTTTGCTTAGAAACTTTCGGCATTTTGTCACAAATACGTTTAAGCGTTAACTTGCTCATAAAGATGACACTCTCGAAGACGATTAGGACCGATAAGAAATTATCTGCTGTCAAGTATAAAAAGTCCCGCTAGTCAAGTATAAAAAGCTGAAAATGATGGAAAAAAAACTAATTTGGAAACACTGTATGTAACAAAAATGGTCCACTGATTTACATTTACCCCTTTTTTTCTCACCAATACATGAAGTGTAACTATTATTATGATCAGACTGAAAACGTATTTAAGACACAAAATGATCTCTGTTTAATTATAATCCTATGTTACACTTAAGTTTATTTTATGAATAACAAATACTTAAAGGACCAATGAGACCAAGTTTTATGTTTAAAATAATGAAGAACAGTCGCAATCTAACTCGCATAGAGAACAGACGTGCCTTCCTTCGATCAACTCAGCTTTGCAACCACACAGCAAACTAGAAAACAACTAGCATAAACTACAAACAACTCTCCAGATCAACCAGTAACTGCAAGTGAAAGTGAAAAGCAAACAAGCAGGCACCCGCGGTTCAACACAGAGACGGCGATATGGGGGACCCCCCTGATCGTGGCCCAGCAACTGCTATACAAACCTCATCGGCACAACTCCTAAAATTACCAGAACCGAATTACCCCATCATCTCTAAAACAGACCCGGGACTCGGCCTTAACAATATTAAACCATTCCCAGTTAAAAAACAAACCGTTTTTGCCTGTGGTGGCGAGATCGAAAAATGCAAGAAACTCCGCAATGGTACTCTGCTAATAAAAACAAAAACAATCATGCAAGCTTACAAGCTGATGCAACTGAAAGCTTTCGCAGCTAACATTAACGTTTCTGTCTCCGTGCACAACTCCCTTAATACAACCAAAGGCGTTATCTACTCGAACGACCTAAGAGGTATCAAAGAGAGCATAACCGAAGTCCGCAAAATTCTTAAAAGAGACAACGGCTCTCTTAAGGAGACTGGTCTCTTAATCGTCACATTTGACTCGCACAACCTGCGCGATTACTTAATGATCGGCTATCAAAGGACAGCAGTCAGGGTATACATCCCACTTCCGATCAGATGCAACAACTGCTCCATAAATATTGTAAAAACAACCTTCAACTACGGGGAGAACAGCACACTGACCCACCAACCAACGAAAAATGCACCAGACCCCAAGAATGCATAAACTGCCACCTCGACCAAAATACAAACCCACACAACTCTACCAGTAGAAAATGCCCAGTATTTCTTACTCAACAAGAACTGCAAGCTATTAAAACTACACACAAACGCGACAATAAAATAGCCCATACAATCCTAAAAGCACAATCCTCAGACAAAACACCACATTCATACCCTTCAGTCACCAAGAACTCGAATCCACCTCAACAATTCAGCAGAACTTCAGGAAATCAAAAACTCATAGGACCCGGTCCCACCATCTAAGAAGACTCCGCATCCAGACCACCGTTTACATCCTACGCCGACCTCTACCCAAGCACCAACAACAATATAACCAACAATAACACACCACAAACACCCAAAAAGTCCCCCACCAAATCAATAAAAATACTACCTCTGAACACATTGAAACGCATCATATTATCCATGAACAAGTGGGAAAGCTACAGTCGAGTGTGACCGACTGTAACATACCTGGTACTCAAAGCATTGTGGGTGAAATTAAACAGCACATGAACATGGAAAAAATAACATGTTTGGCAACACTCAAAAGAGACAAGCGTTGCTAGGAACATGTTGGGCAACTCTGAAAAGCGACAAATGTTGCTAGGAACATGTTGAGCAACACCCAACAAAGACAAATCTCTCTCTCTCTCTCTCTCTCTCTCTCTCTCTCTCTCTCTCTCTCTCTCTCTCTCTCTCTCTCTCTCTGAAACTTTATTGTCTAATAACTTCTATGTTTATCATCCGATTTTACTCAAATTTTCAGAACACGTCCCCGATTACCTACTTGTTAAGACTGCCTATTTACTTTACGCCGAAAATCACGCATATGGCTTATATACCGTTTTTTACTATTTTCGGGGGCGGAAGTGGGCGTGGACAATTTTAAAAACAATCTTGATCTGCGTGCCATAGATTCCAATGTTGCCACCAAATTTGGTAACTCTAGCTCTTATAGTCTCTGAGATCTGTTCCTTCACACGGACGGACGGACAGACGGACAGACGGACAGACGGACAGACGGACATGGCTAAATCGACTCGGCTCGTGATGCTGATCAAGAATATATATACTTTATGGGGTCGGAAATCCCTCCTTCTGCCTGTCACATACTTTCTCGGTTGGCACTAACTTATAATACCCTTGTACCCTACGGGTACCGGGTATAATAAACCCAAAACAAACATCAACAAACATAACTCTGACGTCTCAAGTGGCTCAGGGGAATTGGACATCAAGTAAACAAAAAAAAAACAGGAATAACTACCTAGAGTTACAAATCCTTATTAAGCAATACCACCCTCAATTAATAGCACTACAAGAAACCCACCTTAGGAATACAATTTTCCTAACAATTCCCATAAACTTCTACCTATACTGCAGTATTAGCACGAATGCATTCGGAGGCGCAGCCCTCCTCGTACACAACTCAATCTCCTACTCCCAAAAAACTCTAAATGAAGACTTTAAAGCCACAGATATATTTTATGTATAAATTCAAAGACAAAAATATATCTTATTTATACAGATATCTTCCCCTCTAAACAATTTAATATTAAAAACCTAGAAAATGTCTTAGCCCCATCCTCCCACTCTACTATCGTAATGGGGGACTTTAATAGCTGGCACCCATACTGGGGCTCCCCTTAAGCTAACGCTAGGGGCTACACAATCGCCAATTTCATAGATAGATCACGATACACCCTACTGAACGACAAATCTCCTACACACTACACAACTCACAACACACTCGCTCACATCGACCTCTCACTTGCCGCAGCCAACATATCCCCGGAAATCTCTTGAAAAGTGCTAGAAGACCTTAACGGAAGTGATCACTTCCCAATGCTAATCTCCGTATTCCCTAACCCTTCACTCGCAACGCTCACATGCAAGCCCTCCTTTAAACTCAAGAACGCCAACTGGGATCTCTTTAGGGAACACATTACCAAACAATCTGCACTAACCCAACCCAGCAACAACGCAAACAGAGAAACAGCTATCATTAAAGAAAACCATAATACAAAGTGCTTACCTATCAATACCACAAAATACAACATTTTCCCAACCTCGTACTGTCCCCTGGTGGAACAAAGACTTAGCCACCCTAAAAAAGTATAATAACTAAAAACACCGAAAACATGATAGTATAGAAAAAACTAATGCCAAGTTCAAAAGATCCATCACGGAAGCAAAAAAGGCCTCGATAAAAACTTCACCTCCGAAATCCACCAGAGTACCGAACCATCAAAAATGTGGGCAAATATCAAAAGACTTTGTGGAATGTATCCCACAAAACACAAACACAGCATCACCAATCCCACAACACAAACACCAACAATAGACCCTACAGAAATAGGTAACACATTCGGTGACCTATGGTCAACACAGGCAGAAGACTCAAACTTTTCCGCCGACTTCTGCACCAACAAGATCCTACTTAACCTCCCTAACAACCATGCCCAATCACCAACAGCCCTAGAAATAGAAAAAGACATATCACTACTATAACTAGTATCCGCCATAAATTCTGTAAAGGGACACACACCAGGACTAGCCTACAGCATTTAACTTACATCCTCGACTCCCACATTCCCCCAATAAACTAAGCCTAGTACTTCCAATATTAAAACCCAATAATCCCCAAACCACTCCTACCACTCCATCTCCCTTAACCCATGCATAGCTAAAAGGTTATGGTGGCTTGTTGTAACCAACAAACTCATACAAACAAATCAATTTGGTTTTAAAAGAGGCAAATCTTTTCAAGACAGTCTACTATACGTAGACCACCTTGCAACCAGATCCTTGTCTCTAAAAATTACTTATCAATAATTTCACTCGACGTCGCCTAGGTTTTTGACAAGATTGGGTTTAACTCCCTCATCCACCAACTAAAAGAATGGCAACTTGGCCCCCGCATAATCAAATATATTTGGGATTTCATGACAAATCGGATTATTATAGCAAAAAACGGCACATCACTCTTTTACAGCTTCCCACTCGAAAACGGTATCCCCCAAGGTTCCCCAATATCAGTCATCCTCTTCCTAACTGCCTACAACTCCCTAGCCAACATAATCTCCCTACCAAAGGAAATCAAATTCACAGCCTACGCAGTCGACTTCCACCTCATAATTGAACACAACAGACACAAAAACCCTCAAATAAACCTCACAACTCTCTTCCAACAAATTGGAGAATGGTGCTCCTACTCGGGATCCTCACTCTCCCTAGAAAAATGTCAAGTACTTCAAATACGCCGAAAGAGAATATATAAAACAAAAATAACCACAGGCTCTATCAATATACGACTCACCGACAAAACAAAAATACTAGGACATACACTAAACCAAAGATACAACTGAAACTTCCACATCAACAACCTTAAAACATTCCTCGTCAAACCCCTCAACATAATCAATCATCTCTCGTCCTGGAAATACAACTGCAACACAAACTCCCTCATACACATTGTAAGCTCCATCGTTATATCAAAAATAGACTACTGTATACCCGTCTATGGGAAAGCTTTCCCCTCTATCATGAACCGCCTAAAATCCACCCAAAACTCCGCAATAAGATCAGCCCTCGGGCTTTCAGAACAACACCCAAAAACAACCTACTGGTTGAGTCAAAAATAAATACAATAGAAAAGAGACGCGAACTCCTAACCGGCAAACTGGCAACCAAACTAATCCTCTCCCACGACACTCCTAAGGGAGATATCCTTTCACAATAGACAAGATTATTAAGACCAGCAAAACCCTATCCCTCCCATACTACCCAATCAAAAACTACCCATCCAAGAAATACAATCCAGAAACAATCCTAAAGGCCACAAACACAACCCTATCACAATTCAACAAACTACTACTTCCCCAATAGTATATAACCAGCTCTTCCACTCACTTAAAAATTCCCTCCATAACCACCAATTTATCATCTACACAGACGGCTCAAAAGCAAACGACACAATCAGCTACTGCTTCATCAACGACACAATCACTATAAAATCCGGACCTACCCCAGTACCCCTCCGTCCTCTAAAGCGAAATTATAGCTATTCTCGAAGCCTTTAAATACTGCACCAAAAAACGAGACAAATACGCTATATGCGCAGACTCCCTATCCTCAATATCTTCCATAAAAAACTCCAACAACCACTCCTACTAACCCTAAACAATAAGTAATCTAGTATCCAAGCACTTTGCAAAAACCAAGTTGATCTGGATACCGAGCCACATCGGGATAAAAGGCAATGAGAGAGCGGACCCGGCAGTTAGAAACACCCACAAGTATCAGCTAACCTACACAGCAAACTACAACACCAAAGTCATCATACAACACATTAAGTTACACTACACCAACAAACAAAAAGAACTGCAAAACCAAACTTCCCACTGGTACAAACAGATCTCACAAAACACTCCTGCAAACTTCACACTTAAAAACACAAATCTCAACAGACAACAACAAAATATAATTAACAGGCTACGCCTAGGACATACCCAACTCACAAACGCCCACAGTACCTGCCCCTTCTGCAATATTGCGACAACAGTCATTGAACACATCCTAATAAACTGCACTACCCTTTTCCAACATAGAACCACAACTTTCTCCCACGAAAACCCAATCCAACTCCTAGCCAACCCAACGACAGAAAATTCAATAAAAATCCTCACCACTTATAATATAGAATGACTGTACTTGTTTCTTGTAGCTTTTTATGCGCTGAAAACGTATAAAACGTATCTGACCTTCAAAATGCTCCATCACGTCAGGATGGAGCCTAAAAGTACAACAAATTGTCATTTTAGCCATTTTTGATCATTTTTTTTTTAAATAGAAAATTTATTGGCGTTTGTTGACGTAACTGAAACTGTTAATTTCAAAATATCATAACTTTTTTTTTTTAAATCGTATAATATCTGAAAAAAAAAGGGTTTCAAAGCTAAAGAGTTGTACGATGCGACCTTTTCGTCGAAAATTGAACAAAAAAGTACAGCCATTCTAGAAACTAAAAAAAGTTAAATTTCGCAGCCCTGTGTAATTTTTGCAGTGTGTAAGTATATGCCAACTATTAAATATGATTACTTGATTTAAGCCTATCATAAGGGATATATAAACATCTGGCCAAAGCTATAATACTTTCCTCAGGGTATAGTATTTTTTGTAGTGTTCGGTCGTGCTCTGTGATAAAAAAAAAAATAGAGAGAGAAAACCTAATCTATTTTTTCTGGTCTGAACGCTATGATCTCCTCAATAGGTAGTCAGCTCTTCTAAGTGGTAGTGGCAAGGAAAGTACTTTCTTCTCACGTAAGTCTCTGGCTTGCATTAATAGGTTGTGGAGAGCGGCAGCAGCAGCAATGGCTGCGGCTGGAGGTCAGCGGTAGTGTCATTGCGTCAACATCAAAGGAGTCCCAAAAGGAAATCCAAGACATACAGCTTTCACCGAAACCTATGGTGTCATTAGGGGCACTCCTAACGATCTCTGTGATAAAGAAATCTTTGACAATGTAGCCTCTGAAATTCCGATCAAATCAATAGAAAGAATCTCAAGAAGGGCTAAAAATATTATTGATGGCAATGTGTCCTATAGATTAGAGCTTACCTTGGCTGTAAAAATAGCATTTTCACAAGGGGAGATACCCGAATCTGTTAGACTGTTTGATGTCTGTTCATTTTTGGTGGACTATTACCCCCGCAGAAACCGCATTTCAAGCTAGAGTCATATGCAAATGACTCTAGTGATTGAAAAACGATCTATTCTCAAAAGGACAATAATGTACTTAGCAATATTTGTAGTCAGCTATTTGAAGTTCCTGCCATGTTCCAGATCTCAAACCAAGGAATTGGGCAAGCCCTAAATGTGCTTAAAAGAAAATTTGAATCATCTAAGAATTAGAGAAACTCTTAGCCGGTAAACTACAGGGACTCTGTATCTCAATATGATAAAAATCTTACAGTATAATATAAAGTCGTTAAAAGCTAATAAAAACAAGTGAGAAAGCTACAGTCGAGTGTGACCGACTGTGAGATACTCGGTACCCAAGGTATTGTGCATGAAAATAAATAGCACATGGACACGGAAAAAACAAAATGTTGACAAATGAAGCTGAGGAAATGAAGATGAGCAATGTTCAAAAAAGACAAATTCTGAATTTACGAATTTAAGCACGCAACACTTTTTTTCGCTACTGTCTTTGTTGGTCAGAAGAAGAAGAAGAAGCATATAAAAAACTTTATTGTTTAATAACTTCCATGTTTATCATCCGATTTTACTCAAATTTTCTGAAATCTTCCGCAAATTCCTATTTATTTATTTTATCAATTTACTTTAAACCAAAAGTTACGACTATAGCTTATATACATTTTTTTACGGTTTTCGGGATGCGGTAATCTTCAAACAAAGTTAAATGAATTCTCTGTTCTTTGCTAAGAAATAAACTTATCTTTGAATCCTGCGAAAATTATCGTACTTTCGATGAGCAGCAGTGTGCGGAGAAGAGCAGAAATATACATTGAGGGAAATTGTGTTGAGCAGGTTACCAAGTTCAAGTTCTTAGGAATGATTATTCAGGATAATCTGTAAGACACTGACCACATAAAATATATTAAAGAAGCCGGCAGATCAGAAAAAAGATTGCTGGAATCTTCAACCCAAAATTTGCTGTTAATGGTTTCAAAAGCTTCATTAAATAAAAAGTCTCTGTACATTCAACAAGCGAAATCCCCTACAAGATGTGTTGGTATTTCGTCTATGTCATTAAAACATCTTATCTTTGCCTTGGCTGGAGTACTGCCTCCTGATTTCAGAGCTATAATATTAGGAGCCGACGAAGTGTTGGCCGTCAGGGAAAGCAATCCGAGCCTTTTCAGGAAAATTCAGATGACTACAGCAGAATTAAGCTATACCCATATCTATAAGAAATTCAAAAAAATTCTTTACTTGTTTAAGCCTGCAGGAATATATAAACGTTGCCGAATGCTAAACATTAAAACTTATCTCTTAGCCTCCTCCAAAAATATTGTCAATGTATACAACAACAAGACCACAAGTACAAGACAAACAGAAACATCTCGACTGTATATGCAGAACTCCTAGCAATTGGAATTGCCTGAAAAATCGTAAAATTACAAAGGTAGGGAAATTGGCCATCTTCTTAGATAGCTTAGGGCCTTACAGAACCTAAAAAAGGCGGATTCGAGCTGCTGCATGGTGAGAGAAATCCACCGCACGCTCAGTTGGACGGAACTGACTGAGGTCACCCTCATATGGACACCAAGCCATAAATGAATCATACAGAATGAAAGAGCCGACAGTCTTCCCAAAAGGGCTACCGATGAAGGAAATTCTTTTCGTTCGACCTAAGCATCCTAGAGGCCAAAAGAACAATAAAAAATAAAGTCACCAGAATCTAACATGGAAGACATATGACATTAAAGTCATAAATAGACTATTATAATGTGATCCTATTCCACATAAAAGAGCGACTGACTGAAGTGTGCGAAACATGCTACCTCCTAGACACTGCTGAACACTCAATTTTTGCCTGCCGGAGATACACTGCCTTAAGGGGAAAATACAAAATATTTCAAATGTATAGGCATTTAATACTTTACTTAAAACTATGGATCTTTCATATTTCAGAGGGCTAGCTTCCTTTATAAGAAAGGCGGAACTTGAGTTCTGAGTGTTCAAAATTATATTTTTCGTCTGTGCGTCACTTTGTTTTTTTACTTCTATTCTCATTCTTTATTTTTTTTCTTCATCTATCAGGTGGCCTAATTTAAACTGAAAGATCACCACCACCGTCTTTATTTGTTTATTCTATAAGTACACACAAATTCATACCTGGAGTATCTGGACAAAAGTAATACCCGTCCAATTCTCAATAGTGCTCTCCTAGCCGCTTGTAATTACAAGCCAAAAAAAAAAAAATAAATAATCCGTGTCAAAGACAAGGCAGTTGCACAGACTTGCAGCTTCGTTTTGGAATAGCTTAGCTGCGGACAATGGCCACCGACACCGTAGCCCAGATTCTCTCGATCATGTACAACCGTCTTTTTTCCCCCTATTATTATATTTCCTGGATCGACAACGAGGACTGCTGCTGGAATCACCAAATAAAATTCACCACCATCTAGGTGGTTGCCGTAGCTACTCCTGCTGCCCAAAATTGTTGGACTGGTGGAATAATTCGAAGTTACTCTGATTGTATATCATATCCTTGCTGGCATACATTTCGCTGGAGGTGCGCTGGTTCTATTTATTGCTGTACATGTCCTTCTCCAACTCGGTAATGAAGGATTTATCCAGCCAGACACTGCTCTCAGCAGCAGCGGGCGGTGGCCGTCGCCTCTGACGCCTTCATCTCAGCCACCAAGCCTGACATCTCACCGTGCTCATCAAAGTCATAACCAAATATGACATCGATGGAGCTATTTCCTTCCAGACCATTATTTATGCAAATGTTTTATATTGCCTTTATTCCCTTATTATTGCATTTGCCCCGTGTTTAATTAATACAACTCTCTTCTAAACTCCTGGATTCGGATTTTGTGTAAATTTGTGTTCTCGGCGGGATCTATATTTCTGAGCTGAGATGCTAAAGGCAGTCAGGACACAAACGACAAACTGGTTGAAGAATACAATAGGTTGTTCAAAGATGGGTGGTTTGCGGAGGAATGGAGAATGATCAAAATCACTTCCACTCCAAAAAGAGACGAAGACCTTTCTAATATTCGCAACTTTCAACCGATGTCCTTGATTTCCGTACTTGCCAAAACCGTCAACGCAATGGTTAAAAACAGATTAGAGCGGTTTATGGGTTTATGGGATGGGTATATCAATATGCTTATGACTTTCTTATAATTTCTGGCAAAAGATCATTTGAAGATGCAGTTGGTAATCTTCAAACAAAGTTAAATGAATTCTCTGTTCTTTGCTAAGAAATAAACTTATCTTTTAATCCGGCGAAAATTGTCGTACTTTCGATGAGCAGCAGTGTGCGGAGAAAAGCAGAAATATACATAGAGGGAAATTGTGTTGAGCAGGTTACCAAGTTCAAGTTCAAGTTCTTAGAAAGGATTATTAAGGATAATCTGTCAGACACTGACAGTTTTAATTACTACAACTCTCTTGTACACTCCTGGATTCGGATTTTGTGTAAATTTGTGTTCTTGCCGGGATCTAAATTTCTGAGCTGTGTCAAGAAACGGTAAGAGAGAGTGAGAGCCCAATAGTGGAGAACGACCTGTTTTATAAAATGTTATATTATTTTCGTCAACCCGGTATCGAATTACCAAAAGTCTTCCCTGGCGCCACATGGAAACTCTATAGGACTTTCTGAAATTTTTTTCGTTCGTCTGCGTACCGGCCTTTAAAACAGTGCTGCCGAAAAGCGTTTCTCGACTATTGACCTCTAGCTCTCTCTCACTGCTTAGAAACGCTGCTCGCGTGTCTGAGAACAAAGCTTGACTTGAGAGATCGCTGTAATTTTGTATTAAAAATTTTGCGTTTATTTTGTAGTTTTTTCTCATTATAAAGTTATTTTATGAAGTAACTGTAAACATCAACATGTCCAATCATTTACTATTTTGCTGACAAATGAGAAACTGAAAAGGGCATTAAAAGTAACACAGAACAACGTGGCCCAAACTATCACCTAAAAGGCCAATACAAACACAAAAACAAAGTAAAATTTTGACAAATGCTTTGTATTATCAAAATTTTAATATTGTTTTAATTTTAAAAAAAGTTGTTTGCCAATGTTTAAATTTTCCGCCTCGGTGTACGTTCTGTGGAAAATGCCCATACATAAACTCAGCGAAATTCCGTTAAAGGCACATGGATATTTTATGTATTATAGAAAATTAGATAAGAAAATAATCAAATTTGTATTAAATAACATATTAAATAACGTTATTAGTTCAACAAATGTCCTAATACTAAAAATCAACAGCTGTTATATTAACAAACAAATTACACAGGTCGACAAAAATCGAACTTTTTTCGTGTCGGCGAATAAAAGCCATTGATTCTGATAGATCCGAACCGGTACATTACTAGTCCGAAACTGAAAAGTTTCCATCACCCCACTGTGAGCCAGGAACGCAGATTTTTGGTCGAAATTCATAACTTCCAAGATACAGTAAATTTACAACTTTCATTAACGCTATCTGTTGTTTTCGGGGTCGCTGATTACGAATTTAAAATTAAAAATTTTAAATTCAAGATGGCGGATTTAATATGGAGGACATAAAACTTTCAAAATCAATGTATTACAGTAAAATTTGGTATGTAGTGGTTTTTGGGGTAGCTGATTACGAATTTGAAGTCAAAATCTCAAAATTTAAAATGGCGGATTCAATATGGAGCGTTTTAGCGTCTTTTCGCTTATCTTGGAATAATCCATTTTTTTAAACTTTATTTTTTGTCTTTAAATCATCATAATTCTCCCGGAGCTCGCGCGAAACACATTCGCTCTCTACGGAGGTACGTTTTTTTTTTTTGTGTGAAATGTAATGAGAATATAATTACGTTATATTTCTTCTTCATTGTCAGTTATTTCTAAATTGTCAAAATCATCTGCTGATTCATCTCTACTATCAGATTCAGAAAGATGTTTATCTTTTTCGATATTTCGGTTTATTTCCGAATCAGTAACGTTAGCTTCAGGAACTTCCAACAAATTTAACACTTATGAGGGAAGCTTTTGAGATTTAGAACTACAAAATTCGGATTCTAAATTTTGACTTGAAATCAAGGGGTCCGAGCCGTCCATGAAGCGATAAAACATATCCGAAATAGTTGTATGACATCAGATTCGACGATTCTTTCAGCAGTGTGATTTAACAATGCTTGCAGAGCAACTTTCCCTTATCATCAGAAATAAGAACTTTTTTTTTCTGATGGACGTTGATGCACTACGGTCAGTACACTCAAGTGGCCCTTCAAAACCAAGCACGTGCTTGTTAAGGTTAGGTGTTAATAGGCGCGAAAGAAAAGTATAGGTAAAAGAATTCGAGGAAACTACCCTCCACCATAAAGACTAATAGCGCTCAGCTCGATTGCTATCTTGCAGGTGTACTAAGTGGGTTAAAATTAATGTTTATACCCGGTTCTTAGTTCTCTTCGCTCCGTTATTTCGTGAACGACTTGTTGTTCTCGCTTGCCTACATATCGCCAAGTGCCGCTACTGGTACAGTCTCGAGTTATCGTCACCTTCGCTTTGGAGTAACCGCACGGCATATTGCCACGTCGCCACATTCACCGCTTCGTTTTCGTTTTCGTTTCTTTCATTACTTGCACTCGTTTTCGCGTTCGCAAACCTTCAACGCTTTATCGCAACAATGTCAACGGCTATATTGGACACTCTTAAACGCCAGCGCGCAAATATTAAGCGAATTATTACTCGCATAAAAGGAATGGTTGATACCCATGAAGAAGAAGAGAAAAAATCGCCAGCTGAACTTCAGTGCCGTCTGGGCATATTAGAGTCATACTTTAAACAAGCCCTTTCAGTGCAGTCGGAGATTGAAGCACTGGAATCCGCAGATAGTGGACGTGCGGACTTGGAGGACAGTTACGTAACCACAAAGCTGGCCATCCAACACCTTCTCGGCGAGGAATTGCACAGCACAGTCTTCGATCACACCCCAGCCCCAAGTTTCAGCACGCCGTCTCGACTGCCAAGATTGGCATTACCTTGCTTCGACGGAAATCATACAGAGTACAAAAACTTCATCGCATCTTTTCTTCAACTTGTGAACCGTGAGCAAATCTCTAACATAGACAAATTTAACCATCTCCGTAATTGTCTGAAGGGACCCGCACTAGAAGCCATCGGAGCCTTCCCGGTCACTGGGGAGAACTACGCAAAGGCCTTGGAAAAGCTGAAGGCCCGTTACGATAAGCCTGCACTAATATTCGTCGAAACGATCGCGGCGATATTTAAGCTGCAGCCTGCTGGCGCGTCAAACGCACAACAGCTCCGTAGTTTAATTGATAACGCATCTGCCTTATATAGTTCCCTTTCATCGTTAGGATCGCATGCACAAATATCACAGGCAATGCTCATCAACGTAATCATGGAAAAGTGCGACCAGCAGACCAAAACAAAATGGAACGAATCACTGGACTACATCACTCTACCATCCTGGGACCAGTGTACGCATCTGCTTGAACGACATTGCCAGTTTCTTTTGTCGGCTGGCCCTTCTCAACTCCAAGGATCGGAACGGTCAAGACAAAATCGTCCCCCAGCTAGACCTCAGAGCTCGTCATTCTCACTAACCAATGCATCATGTGCATATTGCTTGACATCCTCACACAGGTTGCTTGGCTGTGAAAATTTAAGGGTTTAAATCCCATCGAGCGTTTTGATGTCGTGAAAGTACACCGCCTCTGCCTTAACTGCCTATGCAGTGGTCACCAACTGTCGAGCTGTCCATCAAAAAATCGCTGCCGCACCTGTAATAGAGCAGATCTCTGTATCACTCCGCAAATCGCATATCAGCCTGACGTCGTAATTGACGTCTCTACTTGGAAGTTACCAGAAAACACGCCGCTCGCCGATGAAAAATTCTACCAATCACGCCACGTCGACATGTTGCTGGGAACCGAAGCCTTTTTTGACGCCTTAACAGTAGGACAAATAAGGCTGGGTCCTCAAGGTCCGCTGTTACAGAAAACCTCATTCGGTTGGGTTGTAACTGGCCGATTTCAGCAAACCGCTACAACAGAAGCCTCCACTTGCTTGGCTCTCAACGCAAGCTCAATTGATCGCAATCTCAAACGTCTTTGGGAACTGGGAGCTGTCGATTCGCCACCTCTTCAGAAGCCGGAGCATTCCATTTGTGAGCAGCAGTACATGGCGAGCACGCGCCTCGACAGCACCGGGAGGATTGCTGTCAAACTCCCCTTTAAGGATGACCCAAGCCGTCTGGGAAATTCGTTTGAAACCGCTCGCCGCCGGTTTCTGAGCATTGAACGTCGTCTATCGAAATCACCAGAACTTCGTCAACAGTATTGCAACTTCATGGAGGAGTATGAGAACTTAGGGCACATGTCCCCGGTTACTCATCCTAATCTGCACGAGCCTCACTATTACATCCCGCATCACTGCGTTCTCAAACCCACTAGTGAGTCTACCAAGCTCAGGGTGGTTTTTGACGCCTCCTGTCGGACTTCGAATCAAACATCACTGAATGATTTGCTATGCGTTGGCCCAACACTCCAGCAGGACCTGTACATGCAGCTCCTCAAGTTTAGACTTTATCGCTACGCCATCACTGCAGACGTGACTAAAATGTACAGGCAAGTAAATCTTGACATTATTGATCGCAAATACCAGTACATTCTTTGGAGAGCATTTCCAGAAGATACTCTGCGCACATACCAACTGAACACTGTGACCTACGGCACTGCAGCGGCCCCATTCTTAGCAACACGTAGCCTGAATCATCTTGCCGATATCCATCGGGCTGACTGTCCAGTGGGCGCAGACATCATAAAATCATCATTTTATGTTGATGACTTACTTACGGGCGCAGACGACCTGAAGACGCTTCGCATAATCAAGGATCAAGTCACGGAAATCCTTCGTCGGGGGCACTTCCCACTTACAAAATGGCACTCAAATGACGCTGGATTCATGGAAATACACACTACTAAGAAGCTCAATTCGTGCTGTGAGGGAGTCGCTAGCGCTCTTGGCGTCAACTGGAACCAACATGAAGATACGCTATTCTTCAAGTTCACCCCAAGGGACCATTCAATGATCATTACCAAAAGAACAATTCTATCCATCGCATCTGCCTTGTTCGACCCCCTTGGACTACTCTCGCCGCTTGTTGTCGTCGCAAAAATACTTCTTCAAGAACTTTGGCTCGCTGGCCTGTCCTGGGATGAGAGTGTACCACAAAATATACACACAGCTTGGAGCAAGTGTCTTGAGTCTTTCCAAACTGTCTCACAATTGTCAATTCCCCGCTATTGTCTCCAACACAAGTTTCGATCACTTCAACTTCATGGCTTCTGCGATTTATCAATCCGGGCTTACGGTTGCTGCCTGTATCTACGCTCGGAAACATCGACTGGAAAATCCAGAGTGGCTCCTACAAAGAAGAAGTCTCTCCCGAAATTGGAGTTGTGCGGAGCGCACTTGCTTGGCCAACTGTACGCGAAAGTAAAGCCCTTATTAGCGGACAGGAAATACACCGCATATTTTTGGACGGACTCACAAATTGTGCTCCATTGGCTAAAACAACACTCAGTAACACTGTCAGCATTTGTCGGTAACCGCATATCAGAAATTCAAGACTGGACCGCAGATGGCCAGTGGAAATTTGTTCCCGGTGGAAGCAATCCGGCGGACATTGTCTCACGTGGGACCACTACTACGGAACTCGCAACATCAATGTGGTTTACAGGCCCACCGTTCTTGACCCAACCGTCATCCCAGTGGCCAACGTCTCCACAAACTATCGATATCGATCCAGAAGTTGTCAAGGCAGAACAAAGAAGAAGCACATTCTGCGCAACCGTAACTAACAATCATGTTCTCCAGCATTTGACCCGCATTAGCTCCTACATTCGTTGCCTCCGCACCATCGCCTATGTCTTTCGCTTTGCAGCATTATCAAGAGGAGGAAAAATTGTCGAAGCATCGCTTACACCGGACGAACTCCGTCGCGCATCGTATAGCATCGTCTACAATATTCAGCAACAGTCGTTTCTCGAAGATTTTCGCTCGCTACAAAAGCTAAACCGCTTACAAGTCATTTAAAATATTTAACTCCATTTCTCGACAGCTCCTCAGGATATGCCCTCATCAGGGTTGGAGGACGACTCCAGAACGCTGACATCCCTGACTCTGAACGGCACCCGTTGTTGCTTCCCAGCAAGGCGCACTTCACTTGGATCTATGTTCGGCACTTGCATCTACGAAATTGTCACGCAGGTCCGAAAGCTTTAGTCGCGCTAATCCGCCTGGAATACTGGATCGTCAATGCCAGAGACCTCGCTCGTCGAGTGGTGCGTTCCTGCATGGCGTGCGTTCGGTTCAAGCCTAAACTGGAGAACCAACTTATGGGATCGCTACCACAGCAGCCGTTCCAGAAGTGTGGCGTCGACTTCTGCGGACCGTTCAACACGTATCTCCGCATCCGAGGAAAGGGTCCCACAAAGTCCTACCTAGCCGTCTTCATTTGTTTGGCTTCAAAGGCAGTTCACATAGAAGTCGTCTCTGATTTGTCAACCAAGGCATTTCTCGCAGCACTTAAACGGATGATCGCCAGGCGCTCAAGTCCATCGGATATCTACTGCGACAACGGAACGAACTTTGTGGGAGCTGCCACTCATCTTCGTGAACTACGAGACTTCCTCGAAGACAAAGCTACGCAAGAAGTTATTTCATCATATTTGTCAACCGATCTCATAACATTCCATTTCATCCCTCCCAGAGCTGCGCACTTTGGAGGCCTTTGGGAGGCCGCAGTAAAGAGCGCGAAGAGTCTGCTCTACAAAACGCTAATGAACTCCAGATTCACATTTGAGGAACTCTGTACCATCACAGCGGAAGTCGAAGCGATGCTGAACTCGCGCCCGCTGTCTCCGCTATCTCCGGATCCCAACGACCTTGGAGCACTCACTCCAGGTCACTTCCTGGTGGGGAAATCTCTTCGTGCCCTTCCAGAGAGAATCATCTCATCCACAAATGTTTCCAACCTGGAAAGATATGATGCAGTCACCGCATCCAAACAGGAATTTTGGCGTCGGTGGTCATCCGACTACCTACAAGAGCTGCGTTCCCGCACTAAATGGACAACGCCATCACAAAACATTAAAACGGACACTATGGTAATCATTCACGACGATAATCTACCTCCACAGCGATGGAAGATTGGGCGCGTCGAATCCGTTGTTCCCGGACAGGATGGGCTGATCAGAGTGGCCCACATTCGAACAAGTACAGGTGTATGCTGCCGACCAGTACATAAGCTGGCCGTACTTCCCACTGAATCACATTCTTATTGAAAGAAGATCCTTTCAAGGCGGCCGGGATGTTCGGTCAAACTTGAGCTTTCCCTCAGCTGGTCGCTCGTTGCCTGATAATGTAAACATATTCGCTGTTAATGCTCTGTTAGCAGCCCAATGTAATATCTCTGCTGTTAATAAAATCAGTTGCAGTTCTAGCTCAAGGAAAACGGTTGTCTTTTCGCTTGCGGTTAATGTTTGGGAATTAGTTTTACACCCCCCAACCTGATAATCTTATGCAGCACAAAAAACGCTTTGTGCATCGAACAGTTGGATTTATATATAAATACCGCAATCAGGAGAAAGAGGTATTTGTGCAAAAAAATGAAAGCTCGAGTTAAGACAAATTAAATATTTGTTCATTGTTTGTGCTGAAAAATTGCATCTCGCTTTCAATTCTTGGCACATACGTATCAATATAGTAGAGCTAGATTTGCATGTTTAAAATTATTCAACTTATATACATATATATTTGTTTAAAAAATACATACATACATATACATACATATCCATATTGAACCGCTTTGGACGCAACATTTATTTGAATTATTTATTGTATTGTATTACTGCAATCACTTTCGCCCCCTCTCCCCTTTCTCGCTAAAACTCGCATTAATAGTTGGGAAGTTAATCCAAGCCGCACACCATTACACAAACACAAGCCTTATATACAGCAGCTGCAGCGGTGAACTTTTTCGTTTTTCGCTTTCGCTTATGCACCGGTGCAAACGTTGTTGTTGTTGGGCCCTTTTCGTTTGGCGCGCTCAGATTAGCGGACCGCCAAGTGACGCGCTACCCTGTATACGACGCGTATATACTTTTTGGCGTCATTTGCACCCACTATTAATATTGATACTGCGTGACTTAATTTTTAATTTAAATCATTTTCGTTGTGGTTCTCATCAGAAAATAATTTAATAAACTATTCGAACATCAATTTATTAATTTGTTAATATTATATATTAATCAATTTTTTTGGTTTAATTCGATAATTTTTTGATTCGAAAGTTTATTAAACCTTCGTTGTCGTCGTCTGATTGAGAAGATTATTTTTCGGCCATTTAATTTATTTATTTAATTTTAATAAATAAATAACTTTAGGTACAATGAGTTAAAATGTCGACTCGAAAACTTAAATGCTTCAATTAATAAGGCAAATCAATTGCAAGAACAGATAGAAGACATAGATAATGAAGATGAATTTGGAGACGAGTTGGAAGAATTATGTATAGTGACCAAGGCAAAAATAATGTCGCTTTTAGCTGCCTTAAAAACAGCCAACAAAAGCGAATTTTCTGAATTAGCTGCTGTACCACCAACTCGTGCGCGACTTCCGAATTTGGCATTGCCAAAATTTAGTGGAAATTATTCGGAGTTTAAAAATTTCATCAGCCTGTTCGAAACTTTGGTCCATAAAGACGCCAGCATTCCAGTTATCGAAAAATTTAACCATTTAATTTATTGTCTCTCTGGTGAAGCTTTAGGAACAATTAAAGCTTACCAAGTCACCGAGAGCAACTACGAAAAGGCAATGGCCAGCTTAAAAAAGTTTTACGATAACGAATGGCTAATCTTTATGAATAATATTTCAACATTGTTTAGTCTTCCGAAAATATCGCATCAGTCCGCATCCTCCTTGAGAAACCTTATCGATACTGTTTCGTCGATTTACGGTTCTCTGTTATCGATAGGAGATGATACAAAAATTTCGAATGCAATGTTGATTTATTTGGTATTGAATCGAGTCGACCCAGTGACCAAACAAAAATGGGAGGAACAGCTCGATTATGAAACTTTGCCGCTTTGGTCCAATTTTGAAAAAATGTTGAATCGCCGATATCAGCATCTGTCCGCTGAAGAGTCGACTAAGCCAAAGCAAGACAAATTAGTGTCGAGCAAGCAACATAACCGTAGCTCATTTTCGTGTTCCTCCTCCAACAGTAAGCCTCAGCAAACTTGTAGCTACTGCAATGCAGCAGATCATTCACTGACAAGTCCGTTTGGGCGTCTCGCTGTCATGCAAAGGTTCGAGTTTGTTAAGTCTGCCTCCTTATGTATCAATTGTCTGCGAAAGGGCCATACTGTTTCAAAATGCAAAGGCAAAAGGTGTCGAGCTTGCGACCGTTCGCATCACATTCTACTCCACAGATATACAGTGCCTGATAACAGTTTAGCGTTGCCACCCCCCCAAGAGAGTATCTCTCCTCCTTTTAACCAAGATCAGCCTTCCACGTCACATGTTTTGCATGCCACGTCATTGGACAGGGTGATTTTGGCTACGTCGATCGTAAGTGTCCGAACAAAGAGCGGTGACTACGTGTTAGCCCGAGCACTGCTGGACTCTGGGTCCCAAATAAATTTTATAACGGAAGAACTGGCTAACCGCTTACAGATCCGTAGAGAGGAGTCGTGTATCAACTTACTTGGTATTGGCGAGTCCAATTCTCAAGTGAAGAAAAAGGTACACACAGTGGTGAAGTCGCGAATAAATGGTAGTGAGTTCTCTTTCGATTTCTGGATCATGAAATCTATCTCCGGTTATCATCCTGATCAATCGGTGAATATCAGTGATTGGAAGATCCCAAAGAACCTACCATTAGCAGACCCTTACTTTTACAAGTCTCAAAAATTGATATGTTAATAGGAGCAGAATCATTTTTCGAATTGCTAGCTGTTGGTCAAATTAGACAAGGTCCTGACTATCCAACTCTGCAAAAGACCCTTCTTGGTTGGGTTGTCTCGGGCAGATACAAATCTTCCATCCCGAAACAAGTTGTGAATAGTTTCAGTTGTAGTGAAGAGCCCTTAGTATCGATTGACAGCACACTACAGAAGTTTTGGTACTGGAGGAAATGCCATCTCCAAAGAAAATTCTATCGCCTGAGCACAAGTTATGTGAAGACCATTACCGGAAGACTACTCAGTTATTGCCATCAGGTCGGTTCGAAGTAAGGCTGCCGTTTAAGTCCGATCCAAATGGGTTAGGCAACTCCTTTGAGGTTGCAAAACGGCGGTTTTGTCGCTTGAGAGAAGGTTGTCTCGAGATCCTAACATGAAAGCTATGTACTTGGAATTCATGGAAGAATATCTCGCCCTAGGTCATATGTCGCCTACAGATAACAAAATTCCTTCCGCTCCTCACTATGTCATACCTCATCAGTGTGTTTTGAGGCCCTAGAGTACGTCCACTAAGCTACGCGTCGTTTTCGATGCGTCTTGCAAGACGTCGTCTCAAGTGGCCTTAAATGACATCCTGATGGTTGGGCCGACAATTCAAGAAGAGTTGTACTCCACTCTACTCCGCTTCCGGCTGCACAGGTATGCCCTGACTGCCGATGTAAAAAGATGTATCGCCAAGTGATGGTTCATGAAGCGGATAGGCAGTTTCAACTCATAGTGTGGAGAAGAGACCCTCTGAATCCTTGAGATTGTATAAGCTCAACACCGTAACGTATGGTACTGGACCAGCCCCATTTCTGGCTATTAGGTGTTTAAAAGGTTGAGTGAATCAGCAAAACTTTCATTCCCTAGAGCTGCTGACGTAATTGGATCCGATTTTTACGTCGATGACATGTTAACTGGTGCTGCATGCGTAGAGGAGCTAAAGACGATCAAGTCTGAAGTCTCAGGTTCTTCAAACAGCAGGATTTGAATTGACAAAGTGGTTTTCAAACTCACCTGAGGTCACTGCATCTGAGAGCACAGTTAAGTCGATACCTATCTCGGATTCAGAGTCAACGAAGGCGTTAGGAATTTCGTGGTTGCCAAGCGAAGATGCCTTTAAGTTCAAAATTGACACATCTGTCATGGGTCTCCGAGCGACAAAACGGAACATACTATCGGTAACATCGAAGCTGTTCGACCCCTCGGCTTATTAAGTCCCATAGTAATTAAAGGAAAGATCCTATTGCAGGAACTTTGGCTTAATTAGTTAGATTGGGATGAGTCGATTCCTATACATTTGGAAACAGCATGGAATATGCTAAAAGCACCCTGTCTCAACTGGACGAGATATCTATTCCTCGGTTTGTGCATACCGAACCGATGTCACCGGTACAGTTGCATGCCTTTGCCGACGCATCCATGAGAGCATATGGAGCCTGCGTCTATATTCGTAGCAAAACTGCCGAAGGTTTCAAACTATCGTTGTTGACTTCCAAGTCTAAAGTAGCGCAGCTCAAGACTAAAACGCTCCCTAGGCTTGAGTTATGTGCCGCTCACCTTCTCGCAGATCTCTGCCATAGAATCAAACCCTTATTAAAAGTCCCTATCGAACGAATAGTATACTGGTCGGATTCTGAAGTTACTCTTCATTGGATTCGATCTCATCCATCTTCGTTGTCGACATTCGTTTCGAACAGGGTAGCGGAGATTCAAGAATGGACAGGAGAAGCTACATGGCGGCATGTACCAACAAAGCAGAACCCAGCAGATATTGTTTCGAGAGGTTGTGACGTCGACGAACTTGGGCAGTCAATCTGGTTTACTGGACCAACGTTTTTGAAGGACGAGGAAGAAAACTGGCCCAAAATGCACATTTCGAGCTGGAAGAGGAAGTCTTGCGACAGGAGGCAAGGAAGACTAAGGTCGGACTGACCGCTGCTGTGCAAACTTCAGAGTTGCTGGATGTCATCGAGGGATTTTCGTCACACCTCAAACTGCTAAGGGTGTTCGCTTATATGTTCCGCTTCATAAGAAAATGCAAATATAGCATGTATAGTTTTCGAAAAAACTCTGTCTCCGACTGAATACATTGAAGCTTTTCATAAAATTGTTCAAATAGTACAAAAGCACGAGTATCCAATAGAAATTGAAAAAGTTCGTAAAGGCGCCAATGTTGGCCCTAGTCTTCAACGTTTGAACCCTTTCATTCATGAAGATACGGGACTTGGTGCAAATTTTCGTTGTTGCGAGTTGGGGGGCGACTAGCTAACGCTGCTATATCGTATGATGCCAAGTTTCCCTTGCTGTTGACGAAACGCTCCCACTTTGTGCAAAGCTACGTCCGGCATCTGCACCATTCAAACTTCCATATCGGTCCACGAGCACTTGTGAGCATCCTACGACAGCGTGTTTGGATCGTAAACGCTCAGGAACTCTGCAGCCAGACAGTTCGATCATGTGTGCGCTGCTTCAAATGCAAGCCTCGACTGATGACACAAATCATGGGAAATTTACCCGCAGATAGACTCCGTGCTCTCCGCCCATTTGCGATATGTGGCGTTGATTTTTGTGGTGATTTGTGATTTTAAAACTTCGAGGAAGGCCTCCATATAAGTCTTACATTGCCCTGTTTGTTTGCTTTGCGTCCAAGGCGGTTCACTTAGAAATTGTTTCAGATCTAAGCACTGACTCCTTTTTATTGGCTCTTCAAAGGTTTATTGGTCGCCGAGGATGCCCGCAAATAATTCATTGCGACAACGCGACGAACTTCGTAGGAGCCAGTCGCCACTTCCAGGCTCTTCGCGAAAGGATCGAGGAGCAGGCAGACGCGATTCGCGAATTCGCATCAAGAAACGGATGCGAATTTGCGTTCACACCCCCTCGGGCTCCGCACATGGGTCTATGGGAGGCAGGTGTCAAAACTGCCAAGCACCTACTCCTACGAGCGGTGGGCAGCGCGCTCCTCAACGCGGAAGAGCTGGGGACAGTCCTCGTCGGGATCGAAGCCGTGATGAACTCGCGGCCTCTCGGAGCAATCAGCCAGGACCCAAGCGACGGTGAGGCGCTAACTCCCGGACACCTGCTGACAGGCGGGCCGCTCCTCGCAGCACCAGCACTCCGGACCCCGAACCAGGCGGGTATCAGTTGCTTGCGGCGATGGCGGCTTGTCTCGTCAGTCAGGCAAACGTTCTGGCGGCGATGGTCCCGGGAGTATGTGCTGGGCCTACAAATTCGGGGCAAGTGGCATCAGCAGCAGGACAACGTCAAGGAGGGACAGCTCGTCATCGTGGCAGAAGACAACCTTCCGCCTCAAGAGTGGCTCCTGGGAAGGATCATCGCGACACACGCAGGAGAGGACGGCATGGTCAGGGTCGTCGATCTTAGGAGGAGCGATGGCGGAGTGTACAGGAGAGCAATCCACAAGCTGGCGCCACTACCAGTGGTTTGAAACCGTGCAGGCGTTCAACGGGGCCGGTGTTGTGTCATTTGTTAGTTTTTTGTCAAAATCATGGAATGGATACAAAATTTTGAAGTCTAGTGTAAGTTAGTTTAGGGCGAAGGCGGGAGCACAATAAAGCTCTCTCTCGCTCTTTGCGATTTCGCCCCACCTTCGCCAACCTTCGTTAAGCTAGGCTCTAAGCACATAATTGTGAGAATATAATTGTCGTAAAATTGAAATCGAAGCGCAAACACGTATTCTTTTCGTTCTTCCGAATTAAAGTAATTTCTTGCCACCAAAAGTTTTCGGTTTTTTAATTCTAATAAACTAATTAGAAATTTCAGCTTCGGCAATCGTTCGGCTTATGTTATTTTGCTTTGTTATATTGTTTCTGTGTTCGGCACCTGCGACTGTGTGTGTTTTTTTTTTTGTTTCCACTGCTTGTTGTTTGTATAATTTTTTTTCATATATAACTTTGTCTTGTCATCTGTAACTTTACTTTTTGCAAGTAGAAGTTTGTGTCGGGTGCGTTTGTAAGAGCAATTAATTCAGGTTTTGGTAAGGATTTTGTGAGATTTTAAAGTGTAAAATGTTTAAGAGAGGCTTTAGCAAGCGCAATATACGGCGGCTGGCCGCTGCGCAAAGACGCAGTCTAAATATTTCCAGTTGTCCGATTAGGGAACACTCTCCATTACCTGAGGACTTTGTCTCTACAGAAAATTTTTGTGTCAGTGATATTATGGGTAACAATAAAAGTGACGGTTTGGCATTGAAACTTAAGGAATGGTACGTGCAATATAGCCCATCAAGAAGTTGCACGCGTTCTCTTCTAAAAATTCTTCTCGAATTTGGTGTCAACGTTCCTGGCTCTGTAGAAGCTTTGCTTGGTTTTCGTGAAAATGGATGTGGGTATAGATGGATTACCCCTCTTCAAAAGCTCTTCGACTAGCTTGTGGCCAATATTGGGACATTTTTGTTGTGTTCAAAACAGCGAACTGTTCCTAATTGGAACATTTCTCGGTAATAAAAAACCGAATAACACAAACATCTTTTTAGACGATTTTATTAGCGAATTAAAGCGTATTCAAATGGACGGCATATAGTTAGGAGAAACCAATATTAAACTGAATTGCAAAACTTTCATTTGTGATGCTCCTGCAAAGGCTTTGATTTGCGGATTAAAGGGACATACAGCATATCATGGCTGTATGATATGCACGCATAGGCAACCATATAGCATTTTTCTCCACTCAAGGGCAAAAAATTACTGATGATGACTATGCGTCTAGAAAATATGTAGACCATCATCAAAAATATTTTTTAGATAACCAATTAATATTAGAACAGCTTGAAATTGGCATGATAACCCAGTTTCCCTTAGCCCCTTCGACCCCAACTTTTTTCGTGTAAACCTAGAAAACTTTGTATTATTTTATTCTTTTTGTATTGATCTAAGAAGTATTTAAGCGAAATTTAAAGTCGCCTTTCCATGTGGGAGTTAATTTTTTTTTAATTTGTATGAAAAAATAAAAAACGAGAATAAAAGCTAACTTCGGTAAACCGAAGTTTATATACCCTTGCAGTCAGCAATTGGATCATTGAAAATCGATCCAATTTGGTAATGTAAAAAAAAAATCCAAATTATGTAAATTTTGTAAATTTTACATTTTACATGTAGAATTTTACATTTTCATATAAATCGACCGATCCCTTCTATGGCCGTAATTCTAGAACTATAAAAAACGACTATATCTCGAAATTTATAGAAATTCGTTGAAAAACAGAGAAATTAAAAATTTTTTTACATTAATTTCGCCATCATTCCTATGGCAGCTATAGGATATAGTGGTCCGATTTCGGCCGTTCCGACATATATACTGCGTGCTAAAGAAATAAGACTATGCTGAAAATTTCAGCCCGATAGCTCAAAAACTGAGAGACTAGTTCGCGTAGAAACCGACAGACAGACAGACGGACAGACAGACGGACAGACAGACAGACGGACAGACAGACAGACGGACAGACAGACGGACAGACAGACAGACGGACATGGCTAGATCGACTCGGCTGGTGATGCTGATCAAGAATATATATACTTTATGGGGTCTGAGATGCCTCCTTCACTGCTTTGCAAATATCATGGCAAAATTATAATACCCTCTGCAAGGGTATAAAAATTGCTTAAGAAAATAAAAAAAAATATTACTATTTAGAAAAAACTTTTCTGTAACTTAGTTTACATAATTTTTGTTTGTTCATCAAATTAATTTAAAAATAAACAGCTTTTTACATTAAAAAAAAAACTGTTACGTGCTTTTTTCTCACTTAGTTCTATTGTCTCTAAGTCTATATCTTCCACAAACATCACAATATATATCTTTTATAATTATATTACAAATGAATATATATACAGCTACAACTTAAATAAGGAAATAACGAACCAAAGTGAATTGACCGCCGATGGTTAGACTCTAAACTTTCAAAGTTGCTCACAGGCAACGGTGGGGTCAAAAGGGTTAAACCCCATGCACTTCCTTGACTTGGGAATCACAAAAAAAATTATTAAAATGATTTTAAGCAATGATAGCATTCATTTTAAATTTACTTGAGATAATAAGCAGGAACTTAATAGCCGTTTCATAGCCATTGCTGATTTTATTCCATCAGAATTTAATAGAAAGCCTAGAAGCTTTGATGAATTGAGCATGTGGAAGGCCACAGAGCTTAGGCTGTTTATTTTATACACATCAATTGTTCTTTTAAAAGATTTAATTCCTTATAATTATTATGGTCACATTCTTTTATTGCACTGTGGATATAGGACATTGTTATCAAAAACAGACTATATCAAAAATTTAGATGTTATCCAAAAAATATGGAACTCTTCGTGTGCAAATTTGGTGAAATGTATGGAGGAAAAAACCTTTCCTATAATGTCCATAATTTGCTGCATTTGTGCGAGTCTGTCCAGGAAATGGGTTATCTACAGGACTTAACAGCATACAAATTCGAAATTTTTTTGCAAGATATGAAGAAATCTGTCAAGTGTCCGTCAAAAATATTAGAACAGATTCAAAATAAGTATTGGGATAAGCGAAGTAAAATTAAACAAGAAAAAGTAGGTTGTATCAAAAATGCAAAAGGCATTATTATTAAATATATTAAAGTCCAATATACCCTCACCACAAAAAGCCCAAATAGTTCTTGTTGTATAAGCCCATGTACGCCAGTTACTATACTTAAATTCATCGAAAACGAAACTGATCAGTTTATTCAGTGTAGAAGGTTTGCAGACCCAAAGCCCTTTTATACTGAACCTTTAGCCTCGCAGGAATTGGGTATAATTTAAACAAGAAATAAAATGTTAGAATTAGTTAATTATAATATATTAGCTTAATAAAATATAAATATGTGTGTGTGCCTTACAACGACGAATTAGTTTTTGCACCATTACTTCATACTTTTAATTAAATATTAGAAATTTTTAATTTGGAGCAATCTGAGTTTGGGCCTCGTAAGACTCTCGAAGAAAACATAGATGGGTTGGAAGCAAAAATAAATAAAATAAGTCATGCTCACGACCAAATATTGCGAAACCAAGGCCAAATACTTGCCTTCCTAAGCAAGTTGACACAGCAAGACTTACCAGAGGAAATTAATTTTCCCATAACATCAGTTGCTGGCTTGGAGAAAATGGAAAAAACAATTTTCAAAGATGTTGTGAAATACGTAAGTGTATTTGGATATTTTTTACCAATTTCCCATTTCTAAAATACAAATTTTAATTGTTTTTTTTTTCCCACAGGCTAATATTTTAAAACGGATAACCAACGGCGACCTTTTCAAAAATATTGATAGCATTTTGGGACCGGAATTGATTAATCAATTTAATTATGATGGCATACTTGGCAAAATGCCATTTAAAAAATACACTAATTTAAATAATGCCTTACATAGTAAAAAACACGAAACATTCTGGTTTTTAAATGACAAATTTTTTTTTTTTTTCTTACATGTAGATGCAGTAAAAGAAGATGGGTTTAATAAAAGATGCTACAACCAACTTATTCGGGGCGCATTTAAGGTTAACAAAGGTCGCATCGCAAAAAAGAAATTTGATCAAAAAGCAAAAAACAATAAACAAACTGAGGGAGCAAATAAGGAAATTGAAGCAGATAAATAAAATAATCCCATATCATAAAAAGATCCTTTTAAGTTATTTTTAGAATTTTTAGTTTAAAATATAGCCCATTAATTACTTTTATAAGTTATGTTCTTCGGTTAAGTTATAATTAAAAATTAATATATATAAAATATTGAAAAAAACTGTGTGTGGAATATCTTTTATTTTGCTAGAAATATAAAACTATTTCCAGTCGGTTCAATCTGCATTACAATCCTATATACGTGGTATGCCAGCCAGTAAAGCATCTTCATTACGATTCTATAAACGTTGTATGCCAGCCAGTAAAGCATCTTCATTACGATTCTATATACGTTGTATGCCAGCCAGTAAAGCATCTGCATAACGATCCTATATACGTGGTATGCCAGCCAGTAAAGATCTGCATTACAATCCTATAAGCAATAGTATATAGGACTGTAATACAGCACGAAGTGTGATCGGCTAATCGCCTACTTGCTCGATTCGAAGTAGGCGATTTTGAAGGTATACTAGAGAAAAGGCGGCCAAGCTTATGGAAAAGTAAAGTATGTTGTAGTATGAATTCGAATGCTTACTGCATTCGAAGTATGACAGATGTAATCGATTCTCGAAGCCAAATTTGCGCCACTGGGTCTTTACTAAACCAGGGAGGCTTATTGGAGATTGACGGATAGTATAACGGAACACATTCGGTAAAAAAGGATTTCATGGCATTGTAAAAAATATCCATGGCACCCACCATGTCAGTGCACTTGAGGAGATCGGACCAATCAAATTCTGATATAAAATTATTCAGCCGTCGAAAATCCGCCTTGCGAAAACAGTGAATTTTCTTATCTGGCCGATCAGACTTATTCTCCATAGCAGTCCCAATATCGATAGTCACATCGAAAGTAGGATGGTATGGATCTTCGGGTAGCGTCAAGGGCGGGACCCTAACCAAACTGACTCTTGCCGGATCAGATACAAAGCAGAGGTCGAGCAAGCGATCTAAGGAATTTCGTACATGATTGACTTGAGACAGCGAAATGACAAACAAGCCATCAATAAAGTCGTGACGTGTTGTAGTCAATAGGGTATTTGAGAAGTCATTTGTGTACCGAATAGCCCCAGGACTGTTAAAATCACCTAGAACTACTAAATGGTCCCTATCCGAAAGTCTATTGGAGACCGCCTGAATAGCGGGAAGGTGGTTCAAATAAATAGGAAGTTCTGACAAGGGAGGAATGTAGGAACATGTAATAAAAGTAAAACAGCCATTAAATGATAGTTTCACACAGAGGAATTCAACATCGCTGCATTCCTCAAAAGTTAATAGTTCAGACGTGAGGTTGGAGTCAACCGCAACGAGGACACCGCCCCCTTGCCTGGAAGGCCGATCAAGCTTTGTTCTCTTGCTGGTCTGCATTTTTCTTTAGCTTGCCTTACCTTATTGTAACGTGGCCAGATGTATGCTCAGAATTCTTACTAGTCAGACGCATTTCTAAATAAACCTTTTTAGAAATTGAGTTACGAGGAAGAAAAGCTAAAGCTTCTTCGGGAGTTTTCATGATAATAATAGTTCTGTTTGAAGTTTCTAATACTTTGCGTATCTTTGTAGGACGAGTTGGACTTTCGGTAATTTATTTAAGAAGATTGCTTAAAAAACTAAAAAAAGCTTTCGAAGGTGTCGGTCGTGTTTTTTTGCTCGCTCCCACGATTATTTTGATTCGCCTATAAAGAGTCATTTAAAATTGTTGTCTTTGATTTTACTGTAATCAGCCGGGAACGTTTCTATATTTACGTTACCATTGGACCGCAAAAAGTTTCTACCTTGCCAGTTTATAACAATTTATAAATCTGCACATACTGTCCTCATACAAAGGACCGCCAAGTGTTTTGTTTTTGGACAGCGGTGTTGTTGTTTACACTTCGACCCCGTTACACCGCGCTTGCTGCTCTTTTTCTCCTGTTACACCTCTCTCTGGATCGCCGTACTGACGCTGCTGCGCTCTCCTGGACTGCTCTCTCGAATACTCAGCTGTTGCTGTAAAGCTCTCTCTGAAGCTGTACTTTCGCTCGCCGTTCTTCAACTGCGTGGGATTTGATTGCTCCCAATCTGACAGCTCTCCCAAAGTTGTCTGCTCAGAACCTACTCTCGCTGGATCGTCGCACTGACGCTGCCTGTGCACGGTTTTGGACCGCTCTCTTGGACTCTCCCGAACTACTCTGCTGTTGCTGTTGTTGCTGCTCCTGCTTTTGCCGATCTTCAACCTGCGCTGGATTTGGCAGGTCTTTTTGAACTGCTCTCCCAATCTGTCAGCTTTGAACCTACTCTCAGCTGGACCGCCTTTGGCTACTGCACTTGCTCTGCTTAAAGATCAGCTATTCACCACTCTCTTTTGTGCGCTCTCTTAACTTAGAGGTTTGGATATAAACACTGGACAAAATGAGTATAATCTGCACCGCAAGGAAATGTGAATTTAGCGGAGTTATCACTGCTGAATCGTATCTCACTTGCTGGCTGTGCGATAACCGTTCCCACCTAAAATGTGCTGGCATTGGTCATTATGGCCGAATCAGTGATCTTCTTGGAAAAAATATTGGATTGACCTGGTCTTGTCTAGCCTGTCGTGAAATAGAGGGCGAAATGCGCACGTTTATGAAGCAAACTCGTAATGGTTTTCTGGAGGTTCGAAAGCAATTTAGCTCCCTCAACGACCAATTTCTGAATCTGGAGTCCCTGTTTCTTGGCCTTAAACTTCTCAGCGAATCACCGAGACGTAAAATTGCAAATACCAACCACCTGCAAGTAAATCTGTGCACTACTCCTGCCTCCCACCTGCCAGTAAGGGACGCTGCTATCTCACCAGCCGTCTCATTCTCTGAGTCGATTGACCCAGGGCCCAATTCGACCTCAGATTTTCCTGATCCTGGCCTACCCGATGGAGTATCTGTTGCTCATCACTCCTCGGCGACGGAAAATACTCTGGCTGCTCGTCCGTCCGGAATGATCATTGATCTCCTGCCGACTGCTAATTCTGTTCCTGTCGCTCCGGCTAGTAATCCGACTCCTGGAATGGTTACTGATCAACTGCTGACTGCTGATCCTGTTGCTGCTCCTGCTTCTCATCCGATAATTGCTGCCGCTGCTGGTAATTATCTGATTCCTGTTGCTGCTGCTGTTAGCCATCCGATTCCTGTTACTGCTGCTGCTAGGCATCCGATTCCTGTTGCTGCTGCTGTTAGTTATCCGATTCCTGTTGCTGCTACGATGTCCAACACTGCTGCCAGTACCTCCGGTCCCAAGCCGCTGATGGGCGTGGCCCCCCCATCCCGTTCCTCAGGACTATTGCTCAGAGCCGTGGTTCCTCGCAAAACCATTTTTGTCTCTCGGCTCATACCGGAAGCCACGAAGGATGATATTAAAAATCACGTTTGCTCCAAACTTGGAGTTTCTCCGAATGACATCATAGTCACTAAATTTAATTTTAAACATAAGCGTAGTATATCGTCATTTAAAATTATTCTTCCGGATTCCTTTTTGACTAAAGCTCTTGACCCAAATATTTGGCCTGAACACACGATACTTCATGAATTCCTTTATAAGAACTCTAATCAGAATCCCAGCATTAATACTCCAAAAAACTAAATCATATTTTTTGCGTCCATTATCAAAATGTACGTAGTATTCTAGGTAAACTAGCTCAAATTTATTCTAATAGTGCCTCGTTTGATTTTGATGCTATCGCCTTTTCAGAAACGTGGCTAAATTCTTCAGTTTCGGATCAGGAAATTTTAGTTAATAATTTTTCAATTTACCGATCCGACCGCTCAGCTTTTGGTGGCGGTGTTCTTATTGCTGTTAAAAATGACTTTTCCTCTGAACTACTCCCAGTTATTGATACTGAGGGCATTGAATTTATTGCCGTCAAAGTCAGCGTCGGCAATGCAAACTTGTTCTTAACATGTTTTTATATACCTCCTCGATCTGATATTAGTGTCTATGCGAATCATCTATCTGCTATCCAAACTGTTATGTCTGGCCTAAGCCCTGAAGACCAACTAGTTGTCATGGGCGACTTTAACCTTCCTCATCTCTCATGGCTTCCCTGTAACGACTCAAATCTTCTTTTATCGGACACTCAACATGAATTTACTGACGGTTTAACTGACTCTTCACTTGAGCAAATTAATCCCGTCAAAAATAATCGAGATAGGCTTTTAGACCTCATATTTGTAACCGATGCTTCCTTGGTATCGGTAGCCAGATGTTGTCCTATGTCCTATCCAGAAGATCCATATCATCCCACTTTATCAATATCTGTTGAATGTTGTATCTCTGTTAATACTGTCACTTCGTCACTTCCTACTCGTTACAAATGTTTCCGTAAAGCTAACTTTGATGGTTTATATTTATCTTTATCACAAATGGATTGGTCGTTCTTAACGAATTTTAATGATATTGACTTTGCTGTAAATGCATTTAACTCAGCTATTGGCTCCGTACTTGACACTTTTGTTCCGGAATTGACTGTTTCTGCTTCCCATAAGCCTCCATGGTTCAATAAAAACTTGTCCTACCTAAAAAATAAAAAGGCAAGCCTATTTAAAAAATACAAGAAAAATGGGTCCCCGCATGTCTATGGTCAATATTTATCAGTAAGATCACAATTTCTTGCGCTGAATTCCCAACTTTATTCACAATATCTTACACAATGTAAATCCGATTTCCGATCTGATCCAAAACAGTTCTACAATTTCGTAAATTCAAAACGCAAGTCTAATGCCTACCCTCCATCGCTTAGTTTTCTCGACCAATCTGAATCTTCCTCGCTGGGCATATCCAACCTATTTGCAACATTTTTCCAATCTACTTATACTTCTGTCTCCTAGGATTCTTCTACTTCCTATCCTTATAGTTTAGCTCATGCTAACAATATCTGCGTACCTTTCTTCGCAGAGAGTGATGTTCTGCATGGTTTAAAAACTATTGACATGTCCTACTCTGCTGGCCCTGACAATATTCCGAGCTGTGTCCTTAAGCACTGTGCCCAAGTTCTATGTCTCCCTTTGACCTATCTTTTTAATCTATCGCTAAAACAATGTTCTCTCCCAAGTATTTGGAATGAGTCTTTTATCATTCCCCTTCATAAAAAAGGCTCTAGATCAAATGTAGCCAATTATCGTGCCATCGCCAAGCTCTCGGCTATCCCTAAGCTTCTGGAGCACTTGATAACTCGTCAACTGCAACACCTATGTAGAAGCCTGGTGTCATCATCGCAACATGGTTTTTTTAAACAGCGATCCACAACTACGAATCTATTGGAATTCTCTAATCTGATCAACCGAAGTTTTCAAAGTCGTAGGCAAGTCGATGTTATCTTTACAGACTTCAGTAAAGCGTTTGATTCTGTAAATCACTCACTCCTTCTTCAAAACTATCTCTTTTAGGATTTTCCCTTCTATTCTGAAATGGATCGCTTCATATTTGTCAAACCGTACTCAACGTGTTCTGTTCAATAATGTACTGTCTAATGTTATTAATGTCACTTCCGGTGTCCCACAAGGCAGTCACCTTGGTCCACTTCTTTTTATCTTGTTTATTAACGACCTTCCAAAAGTAATATCCTACTCATCTGTTCTAATGTATGCCGATGACGTCAAGATCTGCCTACCATACTCAAATCGACTCTCACATAATGACATTCAACATGACCTTAATTCTCTTCTCAGTTGGTGTTCGATAAATCTTCTATTTCTTAACTACTCTAAATGTAAGCTCATGACCTTTTATCGCTATTCTCCTCATCTTGTCTCCTACACCTTGGGGAATCATTCACTTGATCGGATAGAATCATCGAATGACCTAGGAGTTCTTTTCGATCACAAATTAAGTTTTAAGAGCCACATTACTGCCATGGTAAATAAAGCTAAAGGTGTCTTAGCATTTATCAAGCGATGGTCCAAAGAATTTAATGACCCTTATACTACAAAGACTCTCTATGTATCCTTAGTCCGTCCAATCTTAGAGTATTGTTCCTGTGTGTGGAGCCCGCAGTATAAGGAACAGCAAGATCTTATTGAATCTGTTCAAAAGCAATTTCTTATCTTTGCCCTTCGAAATTTAAACTGGGATTCTGAAAGATTCTTACCGAGTTACCGGCATAGGCTTAAATTAATTGACCTTCCGTCCCTACATCATCGCCGAGTTTGCAGTGGAGCGATCTTCGTCCACAAGCTCCTTCTTGGTCTTATCGACTCGCAATTTTTATTAAATAAAGTTGATATTGACGTCCCTTCAAGATTTACTCGTTCTTTCCGTCCTTTACGTTTGCCTATATGTAAATCTAATTATGCACAGCACGACCCATTTAATGTTCTATGTAAAAATTTCAATGCTGTGAACCATTTAATTTCTAACGAGTCAATCGAAATCATTACAAATAAGATTTACATGTTTCTTGAGTCGTCCGAACTGTAATTTTGTTAAGTTTATAGTTTTAAGCCTTATTGTTTAGAATTTAAGTATAGCTGTGCTAACAGATATTTGTTATGCAATAATAAATAAATAAAATAAAAAAAAAAATAAAAAATAAAAATCTTTTTCTCCTGAACGTTTTGCAGCACAACTGCTTGCTGCTACAAGTTTAAAGGCGTCATCATCGTTCTCTCTACTAATATCTAATATTTCTCGACGTTGTGTTCTTTCCGACTTATCATTAAATTGTAATGGTGGACGTCCAACTAAATTCGAAGACGTTGAAGTTACTTCTTGCTCACCAGAATTCTGAAATTCGGTATTCTTTACACAACCAATGAGCATTTTGTTTATAAAATCTTTCTTTTTTTCTTCTAGCTTTTTCATATTTTTTCTTAAGTTTGCTTTTTAGACGAATTAGATCTTTTTTCAAAGCAAGTACAATTTTATTTTTTTCCATTTCATCTTCATAGAGACCTTTTTTTAATATAATATTTTTTTAAGTCTTTTTAAATGTATTTTTTGGAAAATTGCGACTTGTTTCGTTTGTCAAGTCAATTCTATATTATATAATATTATTATGAAATGGAAAAGTAAGTAAATTTATAAAAACATCAGTATACCGACACTGAGAAACATAAGTAAAACGCTAGCGCGCTACATCAGTAATTTACTGATTGCGCGCAGGCTAACCTTTGCGATCAATTTTCAGGTAGTAGATGTCAAGTGACGCATATTTGCCGCAGGATTTGTCGAAAGTACATTTTATAAGAAATAAAATCACCATAACCATCTCTATAAGGCAAAGGGCTCAAGTGGATCTTGTACAATGAAAAATCCATTTATCGTAAATTAAGCCAAATTCAAGTTTTTAATAGTTCCCTGGAACAAAATGAATTTACTTTTGTTCTGTACAGACTTTTTTTCGGTCACCCATGTTGTAAAGTACTAAATTAATCAGTACTGGCATTTAAACCTAACAACTTAAAATATTCAACATAATATCTTTATTTTTGAACTTCTAATATTTAAACATTTGCCACATTCAGATGCCAATAAGTATGAAGTTTCTCTTTAATTAATTTTTTCCTATTTTACATTTGTTGTCCATGTTTCCACAAATGTCTTACAATCAGCTTGTTGGCGCGAAGCCGACGATACCGAAAGGTTTCCTACGGTTTTATAGGTTTATACGAAGGCGTATCATGAGCGTTCACCAGGACAAACTTGATCACTAATTACTGATCCATAATTGGTCAGTGATCATGTTGTTCTGATGAACGCAACCAATGTTTTTTATTGTAATGTGATATACACAGAGTTTTGAGAGCAAGTGTACATAGGTAAATGCCAAAGACTATTTACTCAAAATTTGATTGATTTTGTTTTATTGCAAATTCGATTTAAGTGTTGTTTGCATGTCCAACTGAGCTTGAGCAATATTTTCCAAAGCGGACTGAATTTTATCCAGCAAAAGCTCGCCTTTTTGTACCACTACTTCCAGTTGAAGAGCTGTTTCCTGATTTTCCACCTCTAGCCTCTTAAGGCTGGAATTCTGCAACTCAATGGAACTGTCTTCATTTGGTAATGATTCTATTAAGGTGTCAATATCCTTGCCACATCTTGCAATTAATTGCGCGAATAGCTGAGCATAATCCTCTTGAGGTTGGTTAGAAGTTGGCGTTTGGGATCCAGTTCTTTCGAAATTGGCAAACTTACTTGGGTAAGAAGTTTGTTGAATAACACCAATTGCATTGCAAAAGTGCTCTGCTTGCTACAAAATAAAATACTTAAACTCACAATTAAAAACGAGTACAAGTATTTACGAAGTATTTACCTGGTTAACAGTATCTTGCAACTGTGTAAGCCTGTCCGCCATTTCTATAAGAGAGCAAGAACAATAAAAGGAAACCTAAGGAAACTATTTTTGTTTCCGATAAAACATCAACATATTTTATCGATTCTTATTTAAACTAAAAAAAAAACTTACAAGACGTTACTACTATGCAAGCATACAACTTTCTCGTTATAGCCTTATGACACTACATTAAAAACTTCATTGATTAGAGTTTTCATTACGCTACGTACTCATCAGAGTTAAAATTTTGCAACCAAATGAGTGCGAGCGAGAGCTAAATACACTTTTTTGACCTCTTTTAGCAAGATGGGTATGCAAATAAGCTAAGAGAAATACAAGAATATACTAGAATGAACATTGCGTTAGGTAGTTGTAATCGAATGAACTTCAGCAAGGGAGGCCTGAGAGGAAGGATAAATTCACTGCTACCTTTGCGAAAAAGGGGAAAGGCAATAGAAAACAAAGCCGTATGGCTGATTTTTCCAGAGAGTAAAAATTAATTTATTAATACAATGAAAAAAGATCCAATTATGTGGGATGCGACACGTCGCAGGTGCTCTACGATAATGTGGAGAGATCCACCACCAAAATTACCTTCAGGGTTCAGTTATCATGAATATTAAAATGAGTGAAAACTTGCGGCTGTGCCATACCCGCACTATGGTTTGAATATATCCACGATATATAAAAAAGTATAATATAATAAGAATTATGAAAATTGTTATGTTTTCTCAGGGTGCAGAGTGCTCGCTGAGACGAAGATGAAGACGAAAAACTGGACAACTGGACGATTGTGCTTGCGAAAACAAAGACGAAGACGAATCGAATAATTTTTGATTTTTTGAGGTTATGTTTTTGTTTACTTTTTCTCTATTTGCTTTTTTACCTTTAAATTCAGTTCGAAAGTGTGTGTTGGCGGAAGCAGAAGCAATGCCAACTAATGACGAGGACTTTATTTCAGCAGCTTACAACATCTGTTAAGGACTTAATTGCGACTTACGCTTCTGATTCATCAGCTTTGTCCTCGTCTTTGTCTTCGTCTTTGTCTTCGGCTCTAGAGCACACTCTGTCAGCAGCCTTATCCACTGTTCAAAATAAGACTATGCGTCTTTTCGCCACTCTTCGCATAAGCCTATTCTTTTCATAGCTATTATCAGTACTAGATAATAGACAGACAGTGGGCCAGTCCAATACACTGAATTTTAAGGGTTTGCAAACGCGAATTGGGCAAAAACGCATTTCGAATTAAAAACTAATTTGGCAGCGAAAAACTTCATTTTACAAATACTCACTACTCAATATTAGTACTAACATAGATGAAAATCACTTATGGTCAATTCACACTACAGACCATCGTATCGTCCACCGTCCATGATAGTGCGTATGAACTTCCACCAGCCATAAGTGTTGTTCCTATCTTAAGCTTAGTACGCAGATGCTCGAAAAGTGTTCCCAAGCATTGAGTCAAAACGAGAGGTCAATAGTCACCCTCTCGCTCTCTCGCACTGCTTTGGAACACTTTTCGAGCATCTGCGTACAGACCTTTAAGCCTAATACTCACTGGAAAAAAATTTACTTTGTCTCTAATATATATATAAAAATACTCTGGATAGGGGATAAATAAATATAAATAATTAAAAATTAAAAACTTGGTCGCGGATGGATGATGGTTTTCTTAGGCAGTTCTGCTGAGCGCGCATGATTACTGATCATGATAGAAATATAATTCAATTATGATGAGCAAAAAAGGATCATAAAATAAGTTAGATACATTAACGTATACATTGATACATTATACACTTGATACATTATGTATTTCTGCTGGCGTATATCGTTAGAAATAAACATTAAAGTAACAACATTTTTAAAAATTTTGAATTCAATAGCTATTGCGAATCGATTATTAATTAAGTTAATGTTGTCATGATGCTGTAGTATACGTCGCATAATATTAGGTTAATCAACGTTGCAAAAGTAGGATAGATAGTTTTTAATATATCAAGAGAGTATTTTTTCTACTACGCTGCATTTTCCAACAGTCGCACGAGATTCACGAAATGCAGAAAAAGCGTTTCTACTATGTAAATGCTGCATTTAGCATTCTCTTTTGCAGGGATCGTAACAGCTATAATTTTTAAAATAAAAATTATAAAATGAGAGTTTTTTTTTGAATTAAAAAACAAATAATTGCAAATTAAATTTTGTTTTTGAGTTTTAATAAAAGATTTTAAAGAAAATTCTTAATTTTAAATTTTTATATTAAAGTTGAATCATAACTCATATTTAAAAAAGAAAAATAACAAAAAATTATTTTATTATTATATTAAATAAAAAAATTGAAAATTACTTTTATTTTTCAATTTTTTATTTTATCTATTTTAAAATAAAAATTTGAAAAATACAAGTAATTTTCAATTGAAAATAACTTTTATATTTCAGTTCTTACTTCAAAGATTGAATTGCTATAACTCTTGAAAGGGCGGTATATTTAAAAGATAACTTTTATATTTCAGTTCTTACTTCAAAGATTGAATTGCTATAACTCTTGAAAGGGCGGTATATTTAAAAGATCGAAAGATATCTTCAATGTAAGTCTCAATACCTTTCGTTTGATGTATGTATGAATTTGAACCATACGACATATACATTGATATGTACATAAACACAAGCCGCAATCGAACGTCCGTTCCGCAAAAATGAGACGACTTTCGGAAAGTTCTTAAAAAGTATACCATAGAATTTTTGGACGGAAAACTTTCTATATAAAAAAAAAATGAAAAGTGCAAGAAAAAGAACTCTCTGATTTTTCGTTTGGTCGGGTACTAAAGCCTAGTACAAAGATGAACGAAAAAAATCCATAAACGAAAAACTTCATATAAAAAAAAAAGAACGAAAAGAGCAAGAAGAATTTTGTGGTATTTCGTTTGGTCGGGTACTAAGATGAACGAAATTCCGTGAGCGAACCGGGTAAAACGGTTGGCAAAAGACACTAATAAACAGATGTGATTCCGTAAGCGATTTATATCAATTGCATATATTTCGTAAGCAGCATGCAGGGGAAGGAGAAGAGGTAATCGCTGCTCGGTTGTGGCGCTTCGACAGCCGTGTGGATAATGTGGATTTGATAAAAGTCGTAAAAGCAAGCCATATTATATGCAATTTAGTACATAAATGACATTTTTTTATTGGCGGTGATGGCGTTGGCGCCACTATTATTTGCCTTCAACTCCATTACGTAACATTACATTACAATAATACGCCCAATCAAAAAGTAAAACACCAAATTCGAAATGCCGGGAAGGGAAACTGATAATTCTATTTTTAGTTTATTAGGAACATTTCTACCTATATTAGATTTCATCGAAAAGAACATGACTACTGGCACTTCCCTAGTACGATTTCGCTGTGCTGATCGTGGCCACTTGTACCGGTGTTTTCGAGGTTGGCATCTCCAAAACTGCCAGACCGTGCAAACCTTTCGCTAGCCATCACTCTGGGTGTAAATTAGTTGACTCGTCTAGAATATCAATCACATCTCCTTCTTGCACGGTCCTGAAATTTAAGGGCTGAAAGGTATAGACTAAGGAGGATAGCGTCAAGGGCAAGAACCTGATCGATGCCTTTCCCTTGAGGAAGAAGAAGAGGCTGATTGCGGACGGTTTCCATTTTTCACTATATCATCGTCAGAGCAGAGTGTGCCCGCGGGTCTGGGTATTCTTCGAGGTGCCAGCCGAAAACAAGCGCAATCGGCCTGGGGAGATGCCAGTGATCATGTTTTATTTAATTAAATCTAATTTTGGTAGAAAAGTCAATAATAAATTTCAAAATACCCTTCCCGGTATTTCGACCTTGTTTGTTTACCTTTGCGTTGATTTTGAACGGACCATTTAAAACCTATGTAAAATAATGGACCATTCTCGAGAATGGAGCTGAATGTAGCAGTGGAACAAGGCTATTAGACGACATCCATTAAGCATGCTTTAACTTTAAACGTTCGACCATATTGTTACATTTTGGAAGTTTTTCTTTTATAAAGGATTCAAAATAACTTATTATACCCTTGCAGGATATTATAATTTTTTCCAGAAGTTTGCGACGCAGTGAAGGAAGCATCTGCGACCCCATAAAGTACATATATTATTGATCAGCATTACCAGCCGAGTCGATCTAGCCATGTCCGTCTGTCTGTCTGTCCGTAATGTCTGTAACGTCTGTAATGGAACAGAAATTATAACTTTTTAGTTTTTCATCGTATTTTTATAAATTTTGAGATGTTTTTTACGGTTTTAATTTCATTAAGATCAGACAACTATATCATATAGTTGCCATAGAAGCGATCGGTCGATTTATTTGAAAATGTAAAACTCTACATTAAAAACCTAAAATGTGTAGGTAATGTTAAAAAAATGTACAAACTTTGATATTATTTTCAATTTCCAAAATGAATCGACTTTCAATGATCCAATTGCAGACTGCAAGGGTATACAAACTTCGGCTCATTTTTCCATAAATCCAATCAGACACAAATGATATTTTGCGAATGTTGCTGCGCCAAATATCGAAGAGATCGCTATGTCGAAACTCGAACGTTCCTGGATATTGTGGAATTGTAAGAAAAGGGGGACGAACGGGGAAAATAGTTTAATTAGTGATGAAAAACGACATTTATTTAAGAAACTGATGTTTCGAGGAGGCATTAATTTATGCCACCTTTTTGCGAATGATTAACAAGAAAAAAACTATGCGGTGCCGGAACGGTGTGAAAAAGAAAAGCCGAGAAGTTCAATTACAAAATGCGATTGTTTATTTGCTGCGAGAGCGAAACGACTGCTCTGCAACAGTGATTACGAAGAAGTGCGAGAGAGGCGCGAGTGCGCAGGCCCGAGATCAGCGATTGCATTCGCTTATCTAAGCTCCGCACATCCACGCATAGATAATAGATAATTCGAAAGCTTTGTTTACATTGTTGTTGTCAGTGATGCTGACCAAATAAAAAACAATAGGTGATTTTAACATGACTTTTGTGACTGCTCCCGACATGCTCCCCCCGTTGGAAGAGACATGCTTCCAAGTGAAGTGGTTTCCAGGGGCAGTACTGCTAACTTCCTCGTTGCCCGCTTGCATAGCCCAGAGTCGGTTCGGATGACTGCAACTCGGTTAACGCCGTCCTCTCCGGAGACGGTGCTCTCAACTCTGCCAAGGCGCCAACGCAAGGGTGGTATGTTGTCCTCCTTGATGAGAACCATGCTGCCTGGCTGTATGCTGCTCTCGGAAGAACGCCATTTGCTCCGTTCCTGCAGCAGCGAAAGGTAGTCGGTGCTCCATTTGCGCCAGAATATTTGCTGCATTTGGCACACACGCAGCCATCGGCTCAAACGATCGATGTTCAGATGGGTGACGTCAGGCTCATCCATTGAGGTAAATGTGGACCCAATGAGAAAGTGTGCAGGCGTAAGAACGTTAATGTCATCTGGGTCTTCTGAAATGGGACAGAGCGGCCGTGAGTTTAACATTGCGGATATTTCACACACGAGAGTGCACAGTTCATGAAATGTTAGAATCGAGCCACCAAAGTGCGGGGAACGAGGTGGGATGAAATTCCACCGGATTTCCATCGAAGTAAGGGCACCCCACAGTGCGTTGGTTTGAGGATCGCTTAAGAACAGCTGTCGAAGCTCAATCAGCTCGTTTTTGGCTCCCACGAAGTTGGTTGCATTGTCCGACCAAATCGTTTGAGGCTTTCCCTCAGGCTTATAAAACGCTTTAGGGCTGCTATAAATGATTGCGTTGAAAGGTCCTCGACTACTTCCAAGTGCGTAGCCTTGGTGACGAAGCAAATGAATATGGCTATGTAGCATTTCGTCGGAGGCCTGTTTCTGACCTCTGACTTCGAATAAAAGGGCCCACAAAAGTCCACTCCAGAGATGACAAATGGGCGATTCGGATGAACGCGGTCTTCCGGGAGCGGTGCCATGATGTGCTCGACTAGCTTGGGCTTCAATCTAAAGCATTGAATGCACTTATTGATGACAGAAGAAACCGTTTTTCGCCCTCCAATGGGCCAGAATCTTTGCCGTAAAGCGGCCAACAAGCTCTGTGCTCCTGCATGAAGGAACTTGCGATGAAAGTGATCTATAATAGCTGAGGTTATAGGATGAAATTTGGGAAGTATCATAGGGTGCTTGCGAATTATGCGAATTATGAAGGCGTCCGCCGACGCGCATAAGACCTCCTGCATCTACAAATGGGTTTAATGAGAGAAGTTTGCTCCTCGGCGACAGCTTCATCTTCGAAGTTAGGGCCTTGTGATCCTCGGCGAAGTGCACGCGCTGAATCCCTCTAACTAGTAGATGCGTACCGCCTTTAATTTCCTCGACTGTAAGCGCTCCTTTCTGCCGTACTCGATCCTTGGTGCGAGTTTGAAGGAACCGGTATATGTACCCGAAGACTCTTTGCATTCTCCCAAACGAATTTTTAAACTTGCAACTATGTGAGATATCCATTTCCTGCGACAGCACCAATGCGCTGCGCCGACGCTCAGGAAGCTCCTCGACAGGGGGGTGCGCTATCAGGCCACATAGAAGCATCCGCGATTAGGAACTCCGGTCCTTGCCTCCAAAGATTCGATACCACAAGCTCAAGAGGTAGGCGGTCATGCTTGCATCGCAAAATCCATGTATTTCGCAGGATGAGTTATGCTGTAGAACAAAGCGTGGAAACTTCAAGCAAGCAACTGTGGCGATTTGTGACATGTGTTCTAACCAAGCGGAGTGTAACGATTGCGACAGAGACTCATCCCAGTCAAGCTTATCCTTCCATAAGACTTGCATGAAAATCTTAAGCTTGGTTATGATCGGGGCTATTAATCCAAGGGGATCGTAAAACCTAGCGATAGCAGACAGAATGCTGCGTTTAGTTGCGGGCTTATCTGTCCATTCGCTTGAGAAACTGAAGAGCAAATTGTCCGATAATGTGTCCCAAGACAAACCCAACGCCTTAGTAACATCAGTTCCGTCATGGAACTTTAAAGTCTTCTCCCGATCTGACTCATCCACTCCTTCTAGCGCCGCAGGCTCGTTGGAACACCATTTACGAATTGGGAAATGTCCTCTTTCCAAGAGCTCCTTAATTTGGTGACGAATTTCAACGACCTCCTCGATGGTGTCTCCTCCTGAAATTAGATCATCTACGTAGAAGTTTGTGCGTATGATCTTGGCTGCTAATGGAAACTCTGCTTCTTCATCGTAGGATAGCTGCTGCATTGCACGAATTGCCAAAAGGCAGCAGGCTTGGTGCCGTAGGTTACGGTGTCAAGCGAGTACACTTGAACCTCGTCTTCTGGCCTATCACGCCATAAAATACATTGAAGAAACTGGTGTGGATGCGATATCCGAACGCAACGATACATTTTGCAGATATCTCCGCACAAGGCGACCTTAAAAATCGAAATCGAAGCAGGGTAGTGAAGATTTTTGGCTGAATGGAGGGACCAGGGTACAACAAATCCTTCAGAGAGTATCCCGAAGTGGACTTCGCTGAACCGTCGAAAACAACTCGCAGCTTCGTAGTTGTGCTTTTCAATTTTGTACGCAGTGGTGAGGCAGATAATATTGATGAGTTTCAGCATTTTAGCTGCTAAAGACATGTGGCCAAGGCTAAGATATTCCTCCATAAAGGCTTTGTACTGCGACTTCAGATCTAAATTCCTAGCTAATTTAGCCTCAAGTGCTTTAAACCGATGTAGCGCACGATCGTATGAATTTCCTAGAGCATCGAAACTAGTTTTGGCAGGAAGCAGTACCGAATATTGTCCAGATTCAAGCCTAGTGTATTGCTCTTGAAATAGCTGCTCGCATAGAGCTTCCTCTTTGAAATGGTTGTTGTAGCGTCTGCGCAACTGTCGATTTCCCAAAATCTCTTTAAGGTATCAGAAATCGATTCAGACTCCGACTGAGTGCTGGGGTCCTGAACTAAAGAAGCTAAAGATGAGCGCGAGGGAGATCCTACTGTGAGACACCCTGAGACGATCCAGCCAAGCCTGGTTTTCTGCAGAGTGGGTAAGTTGCTGCCTAATCGAATTTGTCCAATACAAAGCAGCTCGAAGAATATACTCGCTCCAATAAGCAAGTCGATGCGCTGACTTTTGTAGAAGAGTGGGTCGGCGAGCTCGAGATTTTCCGGTATTTTCCATTCGGACGCGTTAAGATCGAAATGTGGGTGATAATCGGTGATAGATTGGGTGACAGCCGCTGAGAGCGAGGTGCTGTACTTTGCGTTACTGGACTGTGCGAAAATATAAACCGATTTATCCGATGCAAGCGAAGATTCACCGATTCCTGATATGAGAATGCTTGAACGATGGATCTTGAGTTGAAGCTGATTGGCGAAACGAGAGGTGACGAAATTGATTTGAGAGGCCGAATCAAGTAAGGCGCGGCATGGAACGAACACGCCAGAGCGGTTTTTGACGTATACTATGGCGGTAGCAAGCAAGACGTATTCGGTTTTTACTGGCGACAAGTCTACAGGTGATGTTTTAGACAAGGCTACAGAGACGTGAGAAGAGCCTAGCGGGGTTTATTTCAGGAGGAGGCTGGGCAAGGGCTGCAGTGGGAATTGATTCCATATGAAGAAGAGAATGATGCTTCTGGTGGCAGTGCCTACAGTTGCCAGACCTGCATTGCTGTAGGCCATGTCCCTTTCGTAGACAATTAAGACAGAGATGTAACCGTTTTGCCTCTTTGTACCGCTGAGTGGGGATAATCCTAAAAACTGTGGGCATTTTGTCAAATAATGATCCTTCGACTTGCAGAAGGTACAGGATGGCATAGCTGATGATGAAGCAACGAGGGTGCTACGATGAAATTTGCAAGCTACTTTTCCGACCTGTTTGCTAGGTGTTTGTTGTACCATAGCGAATTCCAAATTTTCCATCATGCGGCAACTAAGGTCCAAAAATGATGAAAATTTGTCCCATTTTGGCAGCTCCTTAGCAGGCAACCCTTCTTCCCACCTCTCCTGGGTCTGATGGTCCAGTTTCGAAACGATGAGGTGGATTAAAAGCCGTCATAAATCTCCTGCGTAGAGGCCATAGTAGCCAGGGCGCGCAAATGTGAATTTGCCTTGTCGCTCAACTGCCGCAGACTACTTGCAGATCCCTTCTCCACACCTGCTAGCTTGAACAATGACCGAACGTGTGCCTGAAAGTGTAGTAATTTATTATCGAATCTTGAGGTTAATAATTCCAAAGCCCTGTCATAATTATTTTCCGTGGGCTCCAGGGAACGAATGGCGTCCAAAGCTATGCCGTCCAAGCACGCATGAAGATGCTGAAATTTTTCCACCTTTGTTAGTTCTTCGTTGTTTCCTACTACCGTGTTGAACATTGCGTAAAAATCGCGGAAGCTGAAACTCCGGTAGCCTGGTGGGCCTTGAATTGCATTTGAACGCGGCACTGTGGCCACCGAGGATGCCATGCAACTCAGTTGAATTTGCCAACGATTTTCTTTTCTCACCATTGAGATGGCGGCATATTTTTCCTTTGGTTTCACAATATGCTGTGGTAAAGGTGATACGCGCATCTGATTCCAGCTCCTTGATCACTAGCCGTTCGAGGTTAAGTTGAGAGCTATCGAAGTCAGAATTCATTCGCTCGACTAAATCCAACCGCACCTGCAGCTCACTTTCGTCGAATTTGGCCAACTGCTCCTCCGTCAAAAATGAATTTAATGCTGCAAGCTGGCGTACCATGGAGTTTGCCTTTGCCCGATAAAACTCCTCTCCAACTGGTGCATGTGGCACGAGCTCAGGCGTTGGCGCAATATTTTTTGCCATTTTTAATTTTTATTTGTTGTTTATAGGGTATACGTTAGTCACTGCACGAATGCTTCGATGCACTCTGCAGTCAGACCAGCGAAAATCAAAGACCGAATTCGAGGTTAGAAACGGAACCAACAACAAAGGGCAACAGCCTTCGCTTGGCAACCGAAAAAATATATAATCCGCGGCGATATGCAAAAGGTTCAAACTGTACAGCAGCCGATTGTAACTGTACAATGTATGTAGATATGTATATGCGAATACCGTATAAGGCGATGCGAATAAGTTTGTGTGTGTGTGGCCCTTAACACCGACGCGTGTTAGAGGCGCTTAGAATTATTAAAACGATATTTAATAATTGCTTAACTTTAACACACGTTCACGGATCACGTCGGGGTCACCAATGTTTCGAGGAGGCATTAATTTATGCCACCTTTTGCGAATGATTAACAAGAAAAAAAACTATGCGGTGCCGGAACGGTGTGAAAAGAAAAGCCGAGAAGTTCAATTACAAAATGCGATTGTTTATTTGCTGCGAGAGCGAAACGACTGCTCTAACAGTGATTACGAAGAAGTGCGAGAGGCGCGAGTGCGCAGGCCCGAGATCAGCGATTGCATTCGCTTATCTAAGCTCCGCACTTTCACGCATAGATAATAGATAATTCGAAAGCTTTGTTTACATTGTTGTTGTCAGTGATGCTGACCAAATAAAAACAATAGGTGATTTTAACATGACTTTTGTGACTGCTCCCGACAACTGATGTACTTCTTTTGTGGGCAGACACTTCAGTTTTCTTCCACGAAACACAAGGGACCCATGTTAATTTTCTACAAAAAGAAGTTGAAAGAGATCGGAGTAGCAATTGGCGATGATTGGCTTGCAATTCGTTTATTGTACAGTTTACCCGGTTTATATGAAACATTCAGGTGAGCGATCGAGATGATTTACCAAGTCCAGACGTACTTTGCGTTAAAATATTAAAGAAATCAAAGGCACGAAAAATGAAAGTGCTCGCGAGGAACAGAGTGCTCTGTATGAAACCTAAACGGAATCGGCAAAGAGAACAAAGCTCAAAAGGAGAGCAGAAAGTGTTTTGTGTGCAATACAATCGGACGTTTAGCGTAACTGCCGAGTAAAACCGAAAGAGAATGCTATCGCGAAAAGCGCGGAACGCAAAAACCACGGAAATCGGTACAAAACGAAGATGAAATCTGGTACCTCCACAATCTTAAAAAAAAACGGTGCAAGTGAGAGGGTCTCACTAAATGTGTGAGGGATTAAACCTTAGACGGTGAGTGGGTTTTAGGATCCCGCTTATAATAAAAAATGAAGAAAAACTTAACTTTTTTTTTTATAATTGAATTTTTAATAATTTTGATTTTAAAGAAGATTTTTGTTTTGTTTTAGATCTGTTCTATGAGTTTATTTATTCTAAAATAAATTTAAATTAAAATTTTAAGGCAGGCATTAAAACGCTGCAGAAGCTGGCTGCATAGTTCGCGCAATGGATCGTGGCTTCGAAGCGTGGGCGGGCTAAAAACATCTTTTTGATTTTTTGTATTATTTTTGTATTTATTATTATTTTTTTAAGCCTCCTCCGATCTTGCATAAGCAGCCTACATCCATAGCTGTAGCTTTGCAAAAATTTTGTAGTACATAATAACATACATACAGCAGCAGTTTTCTTGAAAACTCTTTAGTACCATATCAAGCATGCAGTTCATCGGCTATAGTGGATTTCGGGAAATATCATAGCGCCACCTACAATGTGGCAGTCATGCCAGAGCCAATGCAATTTGAGATTTTAATCGAATAGTTTCCAGAATCAAAATGGCGATTATCTTGTCTGAACTACCAGGAGCATCCAGAAAGTGGATTTCTATCGTCTTTTCGTTAATAGCTATTGGCGAAGCGCAGTCTTAATTCACTTATCGAAAAATCCGATCAGCAGTAGATTCTGTTTATCTTAAGATGTGTTATAAACTTGAAACGAAAATGTTGAAAACTTTTAATTCTGCAGCGTTCCACATAAATAAAATTAAGTTTTTTGCCATGCATTATCCGGAACATAAAGCTGCCCTTTCAAGTTTGAATATTTTCTCCTTCGTCTTCTTCCTCGTCTATTTCAAGCTTGCGAGCGCTTCGTTTTCCGCATCTGTCAGAGTATTACCGTATTAGCCGTTGCAAATTCTTACAATAGTAGTACAAAATGCATCATTAAAATTAATAATTATAGCAGCTAAACATTAAAAAGCTAGGATATACCAAACAAACAAAGCAAACAAAGCGAAACCAAGCAAGTTACGCCGTGTTTTTTTAAGTAAAATTTCCTTGAAAAATTAAGTTTTTATTTATAAAACGTTTGTTTCCTTAGATAGTTAAACAAAAATTTATCCGCAAACAAACATTTTTTTAAATTATTTGCAGTGTAATTACCTTCTAAGGAATTTAAAAAAACATGCTGCCTTGCAATAAGGGGACAACGCTGTTGTAAATAATACCCTAATATTGCCTGCTTCAAAAAGATATGAAAAATATGTAAGTAAATGTAAAAAAGTTTAGTGTATATTTATTAAACATTGCTTGTTTCCAGGGGTAGACATATGATAGAAGCACTTGCGTGATCATTCTTAAACAAAATGTAAATATACAAAAAGAGATCGATTATGGTTGCCAGTAATCTTGTCGTCACAGCATGGGATGTCCAAGAACACTGAACTGCTATGTAAAATCTGTGATAGGTGGCGCCAAACGAGAACTAACATATCGACTTATTTTCATAAAATTTGTATTGATTTTAATTATATGTATATAAAGGTGTTGAAGGGCTGGAAGCAATCTGTTTAAATAAAAACCAACAAAAAGTAGACCATGGCAACCGGAAGAAATTCTTAGCATTAGCTACTGACCTTAACCGGATGACATAAAACGTACTGCATGTTTCTTCAGATGCTACCCGATTAGTGCATGAAAATCTCGGCGTAAATATGCTTAAACAAAAAGTTTTAGTTGAACCCACTAACAAATAAAAGGAAGGGCGCGAAAGTAAAATTTTCATTCCAAGGCACATGCGAATTCAGCAATATGGCCGAAGAAGGTGCTGAGAAGGCTCATGAAATACTCAAGCCTAATAATAGTTTTTACGAAATTAAAATAATACAAATAAAAAGTTAAATTAATAAATTGTTTAATTTACTATTAAAACATGTATTAAAAAGAACTGAAATTAAGATTACATATATTTAATTCCAATTGTTACAGAGGCTGCAAATAAAGCAAACGATTTCAAACTGATTTTTATTTCAAAGTCCTCGTTTAAGTAGCGGTATTGAGATCCTTAAAACTAGTTTTATAGCTAGACCAAAGGAGTGGTCTGTTTATCCCTAACATGCACATTGAGTGCAATAGGGAAAACTACCCGATCGCCCCGAACGCAGGGGTTCAGGTTACATATTTGTCAAGTGCATAGATCTGTGTTAGGCCTAAGTGGCCGCTTGTTAAAGATATGCACACAAGCGCTCAAGCAGAGCACCGTTATCTTGGATTGCTCTATAGTTTACTTAACTTTGTCTTTGTTGTTTGCTGTTCTTGCTGAAATCGCTCTACTACCTATGCAAAGCTCTTTTGAACCGTCGCCCTTGCGCTCATAAGTTTTTAGCTGCATTGATTTTAAACTTCTCTTGGACTACTCTCTGGTTTGATCTACTCTTTGCAGGACCGTCCGATTCGAAAGAGCTTTCGCCTGTTGTTTCTGCGCTTGCCCTGCTAGCTTAGTTAGACTGCCAATCTCTCTCTATTTGGACTCTCTTAACTTTGAACTTCGCATCCAAACACTGAACACAAATCTAGCGCCCGCCCTTATTATTGGTAATCGTGCCAACTTGATGGCCGGGTCAGCGATCTTCTTGAAACAACAATTGGCTTGACCATGTCACGTTTGGCATTTTACGAAATATATCCACGTTTATGAGATCGTTTGTGAGATTCGATAGCAATTAAACTCCCTCAAAGACCAATTTCTTAATCTGGAGTAGAGGTGGGCGCGGGCCGGGCTTTTTTTCGTGGCCCGCGGGCTTACATAAGCCCGGAGCGGGCCCGGGCCTTAAAATTAAGATTCGTGCGGGCCCGGGCCTTAGCAAAAAGGCCCGGCCCGTAAAAGCCCGAGATAGGCCCAAAAACAATTTTTATTTGTTCGCGCTAGTTTTGCTTATGCTCGAATTAGAACCGCCATTTTTATAGGGGATCATGAATATAGTAGCTTTGATGACATAACTAATAACATAAGCCCAAATAATTCCGAACTTATATAAAAAAAATCGAAAAGTTGAGAAAAACGCTATCGACATAGAGCTTGACAAATATTTGGCCTATACAGCAGCTCTTGGCACACATATTTTATAATTCTGGAAAAATACAAGGGACTTAGAATACCTTCCCAAATTAGCTCGGACCATTCTGGCTATTCCCGCCAGTTCGTCTACGAGCGAGAGGTTTTTTTCAACATCGGCCCATGTTTTAAATGAAAATCGCACTAGGCTAAAAAGCACAAATTTAGAAAAAAATTTATTTTTAAATATAAAAACATGACATTGTTTGGTTTTTATAAAATACATAACAATATTCATGTATGTATACCAAGGGTCGGCAGCTTCGTATACACAGTGTATGGAAAACATTTTCAGGCAGCGCTGTCGGCACATGTATAGTATAAGCGCTTCGTGGTTGTTCGGGATTGTGTTAGGCTGTCGTAGCAAGCTTCGGGGCTATGTAAAAACGGCTTCGTATATATATGTTCTGGTTTCGCTGCGGCAGAGAAGCTACCGATACAATTGATCGGTTCTCGCATCAGCAGAGAAGCAAATCGTTCGGGTCTGTTGGTATCATTTGGGTCTGTTAATATCATTATGTTAGCTTCACACACATACGCACTAAAAAACTGTGTGTCTGGGTGCCGACCCCTGGTTTAAATGGGCCTTGCCTTCACAGCTCTTATTAATTCCACAGAATCCTCACTGCGAAACGAAACGCTCCAACCGAGCAGCGAGTTCCGCTTTCACCCTTCTTCCTTCATGTTGCTTGCAAAACATATACAATTGATATATTTCGCTTTCGGAATCACAGCTGTTTATTGGTTTGATCTGGCAACCTTTTTACCCGTTTCGCTCACGGAACTCCGTTTATCATCGAGCAAACGAAAAATCAGACAATTTTTTCTTCTTGCTCTTTTCGTTCGTTTTTAAACCCTTGCAGTGGGTATTACAATTTTGAAATGATATTTGCATCTTCGATGGAGGTGCAGAATCATCGATGTTTGCAGACATGGATTTTTTCAAAATAACAACGATGTTTTCCAAAATCTCGTTTTGTATTAAAAATAAAAAACAAGACATTTATTCTTGAAAAAAATTCAAAATATAAAGGAAAAAGCTTAAGAAGCATCGCATTATGTAGTGGAATCTAGTTTTCATTCATCTTTTTGTCAAAAATATTCATAATTTCAAAAGCAATAAGAAATTAGGGAAGGTCGTTAATAAATAATGTAAAAAGTAAGGGTCCCAGGACAAAGTAAGGACCCAAAAACATACTGAGGTCAGAAATCAGCAGAGCTTATTGTGTTAAAGAGTTCGTCAGGGACATTTGTTTAGAGAGATGATATATCCCAAGCATAAGAAAATTTAAATTGTTCCACCTTAATTTTATCGGACTTGGTACTGTCTTGAATATAGACAGTAACATCTTCAGATGTTTGAGACGGGTGAATCCGAGAGACAAATATCTGCCTCGTTGGTGGTCTGCAATAAGGGCTTTGGCAACTGTTAAGCTGTTGATAACCTCCATTGTGTTGTAGGGCAGCGGTCAAAAGCGGTGTGCAAACCGTGGTTTTCCTGCGTTTTGGGGCCCATTTAATAGCTTTAGGCCATTAAACTGGGAGTCCAGTGACGAGAGCCAGTCATTAGTTCTACGAAAACTAATAAGTAGCTCTTTGAAACCATTTTTGGTTTGCCTCGTAAAAGCCATAATTTCCCTTTCAACATCGCGACAAGTCTCTTAGCAGTAGTGCAATCCAATGTTTTTGGTAACAGTATCAGCCATCCGAACTGTGCAATCAATGCACTTGGTGTGCACGATATTATCACAAAACCAGCAGCCAATGTCAGGGTCTCCTGCAAAAATTTCTTCTTGCAGGTTTTAATTGCACAGACAAAATAAGATGACATTTTAGAGATCTAGTATAACTTCCGTCAGGAGCAGTGTTGCCAACTTAGCTATTTTCTAGCCAGATCTGGCTATTTTGCATGATCAAAAACTGGAAACCACTCAATTTAGCTAGAGACTACATTTTTAGCTATTCTTATAAATAACTTAGCTAGTTTAGCTAGTTAGCAAATTGAACGCATTTTAAATCAATATGCAGCAATACACCACATAAAGTGGTCAAATATTGACCACAATGAGAATTTTGGTCGAAAGTGTTTACGTACAAAGATTCTGGAGGGCAAAATCCATTCCATGACCTCGCTTCCTTTGCAATAATGCTGCTTTCCCTTCCTTGGTCGAATGCCGAAGTAGAGAGAGTCTTTAGCCAGGTCAATGTTGTAAAACAAAGCACCGCAATAAAATGGAAATTCATACCTTAAATTCCATTTTGGACATAAGGTATTTATAGATCAATCTATTAATTTATAATTTAAACTTATAATCAATATTAATTCCAGACACGGATTGCGTCAAGCAGAAAAATGTTGTTTCAATTACGCAGTGCCTGAGAATTGGTTGAGTATGATTGGCATCAACTTAGTATACAATGAACAAGAAGTTGATGTTGATGATATTTTAGCGACACTTATTGAATAAATACGTTTAATAACCATAATATCTTTAAAAATCATATTATTTTTAATTGATTTAGCCACCGCTATTTTTTCGCTATTTTTTTTGTGAAATTTGGCCATTTTTGGCTATTTTTAAGAGTCCACTTAGCTATAACGGACGACTCAGAGTTGGCAACACTGGTCAGGAGTGACTTCACCGATTGTATCATTCGCTCCCAATGCACCACCCATGTGGGGCGCTCCTGACGGAATGAATATCCACTTGATTTCCAGATAATTACTCTCCATCTCATCTGACGATCAAATAAAAACACCTCTTAACGAGATGAGATAAAAATGACAATGGCACCTTCAACTTCATGAGTTTCTGATATCAAATTTTGTGACGGTTAATAGTAACGTTAACAAAAATAAATTACAAATAATTCAACTAGTTTCTCATTCGGCACGCTGGTCTTTACTTTCAAGGCTAGGTATTTTAAAGCTTTACAGCTTCAAGAACTAATTTTAAAACGTTTTTTCAAATTTAAAATATTTTAAGTTTTGTTTGATGGACTTAAAGTTTATTGCAATTGTGCACGTGTCTATATGACTCTACATGTATTTGTACATAATGTACATAATAACAAAAAAATGTATGTATAGTGCATGTAAAAGTTTAGGTATATGGGATCTTCGCTACTAATTTTAATGAGTAATATCTCGAGAAAGCGAATTTTCCTAGATATGTGTTTTACACCAAAACTTGAGAAATCTCAAGGTCTATATGGCCTTGAGTGACTATCAAAATAGATAAATTATGTCAAGGCAAAGCTGTAGCACGTTTCTGTACTTTGGATATTTTTATACCCTTGCAGAGGGTATTATAATTTTGCCATGATATTTGCAACGCAGTGAAGGAGGCATCTCAGACCCCATAAAGTAAATATATTCTTGATCAGCATCACCAGCCGAGTCGATCTAGCCATGTCCGTCTGTCTGTCTGTCCGTCTGTCTGTCGGTTTCTACGCGAACTAGTCTCTCAGTTTTTGAGCTATCGGGCTGAAATTTTCAGCATAGTCTTATTTCTTTAGCACGCAGTATATATGTCGGAACGGCCGAAATCGGACCACTATATCCTATAGCTGCCATAGGAATGATGGCGAAATTAATGTACAAAAATTTTTAATTTCTCTGTTTTTCAACGAATTTCTATAAATTTCGAGATATAGTCGTTTTTTATAGTTCTAGAATTACGGTTTTAATTTCATTAAGATCGGACAACTATATCATATAGCTGCCATAGAAGGGATCGGTCAATTTATATGAAAATGTAAAATTCTACATGTAAAATGTAAAATTTACAAAATTTACATAATTTGACATTTTTTTTTACATTACCAAATTGGATCGATTTTCAATGATCCAATTGCTGACTGCAAGGGTATATAAACTTCGGTTTACCGAAGTTAGCTTTCTTTCTCGTTACATAAATGTATGTAAAGTGCATGTAAAAGGTTAGGTATGTATATGGGATCTTTGTTGATAATTTTAATGAGTAATATCTCGAGAAAGCGAATTTTCCCAGATATGTGATATATACTAAAAGTTGAGCCATCTCAAGGGCTATATGGCCTTGAGTGACTATCAAAATCGTTAGAGCCAATTTTGAAAAAATTCCAAAAACTTACAAAAAAAATTAATTTTAATTATAAATTCTTAAATATTATATTTAGATAAACTATGTTTAGGCAAAGCTATTATCATTTCAAAATACCTTTCTAACGACATATAGCACGTTTCTGTAGCTTTAATCGTTTAGAAGTTATGGGCGAGGGAAATCAAGCTTTTTCTGCTGTTTTCCCGCCAAACCCGCGGGAAAACCAAAAAGTGGTTGAACAAAAGTTGTTTAGCTCGAGCTGTGAAATAAAATAAAAGTGGTTCCAGGACTCTAAAACAAAAAAATCAACAGACAGACAAGCAACAGGACAAACGTTTTCGTTTCGGAAAGGCCGTTAAAATCTTGTTTATTGAATATCATTTAAACGGAGTATCGGTTCGGGATGATCGACGCGTATTTGAAGCTAGATCACCCAAAGCATTGTGGGTGAAATTAAACAGCCCATGAACATGGAAAAAAGGAAATGTTAACAAATAGAGAAAAATATTGCTAGAAACATGTTTAGCAACACTCAAAAGAGACAAATGTTGCTAGGAACAAGTTGGGCAACTCTCAAAAGCGACAAATGTTGCTAGGAACATGTTGAGCAACACGCACGTGCGCGCTCTCTCTCTCTCTCAGAAACTTTATTGTTTAATAACTTCAATGTTTATCATCCGATTTTACTCAAACTTCCGCAAATTCCTATTAATTTATTTTATCTATTTACTTGAGCCAAAAGTTAGGACTATAGCTTATATAAAGTTTTTATATAAAGTTTTTCGTATTGAAAAATGTGGAAGCTATTAGAAGTAACAATCGCTGTCCATAACGCAACATAGAGCATAGCCCAGACGTCTAAGCGGTGGGTAAGCATTTTTTATGCAAGAAAGTTTTGAGTTCTAAGCCCGCCCATGCCAAAGAATTTATTTACATTTTTATTTCAGATTCCTATTCATTTTTTCGGCAAAGTTGGGTTATAAAATTAGATTTTGTTATTTTTTATCATTTCTTGGTCACGCTCGTTCTTTTCTGTAGTTTGTGCAATCTTTTTGATCAGCAGTCGATCTTTTTCTCTTTTACACACACTTGTTTTGTGCACCTCTATTACAATAAACCAACCGCCTTCTGATTGAAAAAGTGTGAAGGCTATTAGAAGTAACAATCGCTGTCCATTCCTGAAGATGGAGCATAGCCAAGGCGTCTAAGCGATGGGCATTCATTTTCTATGCAAGAAAGTTCTGAGTTCTAGTCCCGCTCATACCAAAAACAATTTTTTACATTTTTATTTCCGATTCTTATTCATTTTTTCTCCTCTTTATTTAAATAATACATTTTATATCAGTTCGGCAAAGTTGGGCTATAGAAGTGAATTTTGTTATTCTTTGTCATTTCTTGGTCACGCTCGTTCTTTTCTGTAGTTTGACGCAATTTTTTTGGTAAACAGTCGATCTCTTTTCTCTTTCACACACACTTTTTTTATTACAATAAAAACCATCTTTACATTAAAAAAATGTAGAAGCTATTAGATGTTAACAATCGCTGGCAATTTTATTTCAGTTCTGCCAAAATTAGGTTAACAGTTTTTGAAGCATACTTAGTATGAAAATGGCGCTTCATATGAAATATAGGTAGTGTCTAAGCAGGCGATGCATTTACGTTTTGCAAAATTGGCCCGAGCTCAATCCCACAAAAAACCAAAATATTTTCTTTTTTGTATTTTTATTCTAAAATTTTTGTCTAGTTGTTCTCCGGGTATAATAACAAAGGAAAAAGGAAGAAATGCAAAAAAAAAAACAGAAAAAAAAAGTATTGGCGCGGTCGGGGCTCGAACCTACGACCTAGACGGCTACAGGCTGCGCAACTTGCAATAGCAGCGTCTTAGAGGGTTATTTCTAATATCTTCCATGCTTATCATCCGATTTTACTGAAATTTTCAGAAAACGTCCGCTAAAACCTATTCATTTATTGTATCTATTAACTTTAACCCGAAAATAACTAGTGTATACATTATTTTACGTTTTTTATAATTTTTGAGGGCGGAAGTGAGCGTGGCCAAATTTTAAAACAAACTTGATCTGCGTGCAACAGATTCCAATGTTGTCACCAAATTTGGTAACTCTAGCTCTTATAGTCTCTTAGATCAGTTGTTTCACACGGACGGACGGACAGACGGACAGACGGGCATGGCTAGATCGACTCGGCTAGTGACGCTGATCAAGAATACATATACTTTATAGGGTCGGAGATTTCTCCTTCTGCCTGTTACATACATTCTCGCTTGGCACTAACTTATAATACCTTTGTACCCTATGGGTACCGGGAATAAAAACATAAATATCGTTCAAATGGTGTCCTCAGTGATCTTTTTATAAAAAGTTAATAAAGAGGCAATGAACAGTGAACAAGTGAGCAATGCGCAGTGAACAAGTGAGCAATGAACAAGTGAGCAAAATGAGTTAATTAACTATTTTGAAAATAGAGAACAAGTGAACATGTTCACCCAAATGAGCCGTATTTACTTAACACTAATACAGTAGATCACAGCTTATTTCGTGCAGAGGTACAACCAAACTTTAAAGTAGTAACCTATATAAGATATCAACAAAATTTTAATGCAGTTTTTTAAAGTAGTGTTCCAATATACATACATAAAAATTGTTTACTGTTTTCCAAATCCATATAAAATTTAAATTTACAAAAAACTTAAGATATAGAATTCTTCAATGTCACAGCTTATTTTGTGCAAGAACTTTAGGTAAATGTATTTCGTAAATTGTGATCCCTGAGAAACATTTTCTTATCGAATCTTTTTACGCACAATATCAGCTAATTTTTGTTTAACTTTTAGCTAACATAAAATTTTTTTTTTTGATACACTGAAAAAAAAAGTGTTCTTCATTTAAGAAGATTCAGCCCCTGTTCAACTATTGAACAGCGTGAATTAGTCCTTAAAAAATAAAAAAAAACTAAGCGGAAAAAATTATATATATATAAGAACACTACTTAAAAAAACTGCATTAAAATTTTGTTGATATCTCATATACGGAGATTACGTGCAACATGACTTTAAAGTTACATACCTCTGCACAAAATAAGCTGAGCTACTGTATGTACCAAGTTAAATTGCAACAGACTAACGGAAGTCCTTTATGCACTTTTAGCATAGCTATTTCATGTATACGACTGTGCGTTTTGCAACGACCATAGATATATGTAGACCATATACAAGATAAAACTGTTTAACTGTTTAAAGAAACAACTACTACCCTATGCACGATGTTATATACAACAATAAAACACAACTTGTATTATGGTGCGCATATTTATTAGCCAAAAATCACTTTAAATGACTTTTAAATGAAATAGACACTTTATCGCTTCCTATGCATGTGTTCACGGTTCTTGCGCTTCCATGCAGCCCGCCTAGATCCACCAATAGTCTGGGAGTATCTATACCCCTTGCCAATGCCGCGGGAACTCTTTCCTGCTGAAGTAAGACCACGCAATTCACGATGCTTGTGGACATGCTTGCAGATCCAGTTAATTTTTGGATCACGTCGAATGGCACTATGATGAGTGTCAATCAAGATTACCTCAAAATATTTATATGAAGCATCTTGAGCAATCCAATAAGAATTCAAAACTCGCAAGCCACCCAGTCGACGACCAACACGTTCCTAGAAGTATATAGATTAAATGAACTTATAGTGTACACATTTCAGGATCGAAATTTTACGTCAATGTATATTTATACATATATGTATGTATGTATATATATTTACAATCAGACATCTAAGGAAGTTCATAGTCAACATAATTTGTATGTTAAAGTTGTTGTCATCAAATTTAGTTTCTTTATGCAATAAATTATATTGTCTTACCTCGGCAATAGACTGCAGTCCACGATAGGGCTTCAGTTGGTTGACCCCATGGCTCTTTGGCTTTCCATAGGTGCAGCCCTTTGGAACTGGACGCTTTCGGCCTCCACGGCGAACACGGATTCTATAAATGACGAACCCTTGCTTGGCCCGGTAGCCCAGACGTCTTGCTTTATCTGGGCGAGTCGGTCTTGGCGAGCGATGAAGTTTAGTCAATTGCCGGTACTGCCAAACGCGAATGCGGAGTAAATATCGCATAACATCGCTTTGTTTCTTCCTATACAGTTCCTGCATATAGCGGTAGGCCCCCATCTTTGAAAATTGATAGACCTAGTAACAAATTCATTCGTTATAATAACTGTCACATCATTGGTCCATCAACTTATCCGACTGAATTTACTATACATTTCATTTTCTCCAATAATGTTCATTGCTTCTATAATAGATAATTTATTTAAGCATACGGCAATATTGTAAAAATTCCATGTTCTTAAAACTTAGTACATGGAAAATCTCATCACATAACAATTAAGGTGAACAATGAAGAAAATTATAATCTAAAAATACGGAACACCATACGGTGATTTAGCAAATATTTTCGGATTGCTTAACCTTATAAAAAAAAAAATACAACCAACTTACGAGACGTAGAAATCAAAAAGGAAGTGAAACAAAGATGAACAGAAATGGCATACCTGTCAGAGGTGCTGTGAAACTTGTTATCGGTCGGTCTCGATACTTTACATACTTTACTTTAGGCCCCGTTTCCACTACAGTTGCTTTTTCCAATTCAGCTTTTTGCCCAAAAAGCTGCTTTTTCCCTGTCTATAAGGTATAGGAATCTAGTGATGATAATAATGATAAAAAAGTTGCTTTTTCGTGGTTTAGTATCGATTATTTCAGCCTTTTTCTGTCTATCGATGTGTGAGGTGTTTTTTAAACAAATGAAGTTGTCTGGCGGAACAAATATTGAACAAATTAATGATTTTCTCCATGTTTTGTAAACTAATTAGCATTTAATACATATTTCTTTTAGCGGTCTGTGGATTGAACTGGCTATTGCACTTCTGGACGATCCTATCTGGCGTACATGCTGCACTGGCGGCCACCGCCTCCTCCTTCGTAAAGAGCGTCCGCTCTTCCTAGACGATCACTTTCTCTGCAGCTGCTTGGCTTTGTAAAACTCTACTTGGGCATTGCAATAGCCTTCTTTAGCATGCAAGCTGACACCATCAGATAGCTGAGCCCTGTGGACAGAAGAACATTGGTGCGCACCAGTGGCGTCGGCGGCGGTGCACAGGGATCCTCTCACTTTTCCAAATTCGCTTCATGTTTTAACGGAAGCGGTGGCGGAGCCTGCACAGGAGTCTGGTCGGTGGCGGGGGCGCATACCAGACTTATTCTTCTCCTCCGGGGGCACGACCGCCTCCACCTACTCCTCCTTGGGCAGGGCCAGGTGATGTGAATTCGGGATCATAAGAGACTTGCTTGAGAAGAGAAGGGTTGATGCGTCTGCATCCGAGTTGTAGACTCGGCTTCAGGCTAAACCACATGAAATCTTTATTTTCACTTAGCCACAATTAGAACGTAAAGTCTAGCTCTTTTATTTTTAATCTTAGTAAACATTGGTTTGAATTTTGAATTGAATTTGATTTTCCGCCAAATCAAAACCAAAACAAAAAACAGCTGTTTGCGTTCACGATAGTGCTAAAAAGCACTTTTTTCTAGTAGAAACACCTTTTCTGCTTTTCGTGATTCTCGTGCGATAGTTGGAAAAAGCAACGTAGTGGAAAAATACCCTTACATAAAAAACCAAAAATAAACCACAATAAAATGTAACTATCACGCTCACACTTAAGTCCCATCATAGGTAAACAAATTTTCTTAGACCACACTTTTGGCTGAAAAATGAACATAGCGAGCTGATAATTTGAGAGCTGAAAACCTAGTTCTACCATCGACGAAAACCGCTTATGGAAATCCGTGAGCGAAATTGTGATAGAAGTTTGGGAGCCATTGTTACCAAACAAAATAGAGAAAATGGTCAAAAGGAGTCAAACTGACATGTATTTCCGACAGTGCTGTGTAAACAAACTTTTTAAAGTGAAAATTTCCGATAATATTGTCAATAAAATTGCAATTATAATGTCTTTTATGTCTTTTATCTAACAACTGGAGAAACCGTACAACCGTGCAGCGTTTTTCTCCTTCAATTTTTCGTGCGAAATGAAAACTATTGATATATTTCGCAAAGAAATAATAGTTGTTTATATTTTTTATTTTGCGAAGTGTGACAATTTTCGCTCATCTTAGTTCCCGACCAAACGAAAAACCAGAAAATTCTTTATCCTGCTTTTTTCACTCTTGTTTTTTATATGAAGCTTTCCGCTCACGGAATTTTTTCGTCTATGTCAGAAAACCTAAATATTAAATTTATTTTTTCAATTACTCCTACCCATGCTTTATATAACCCATCTGCGGCACACATCATTAACCGTTCTGTAGCAATGTATCTTTCATGCAAAATACCGCTTCATAATAACATTGATAACAGTTAAATAACTATTATGAAGAAGGAACACATCTGTAGCATACATAAAGAACCGTTCGGTGATAAGGTATTAATAACCATTAAAACAACAATAAAACTATATTTAAAAAAGGTGTGATTTATTGCTTTTGACATGTATATATAAAATATGTAGGTTAATTAAATCGTTCAATACATTTCATTATGTGATTAGTGAAGAAAGCCGAAAGCCTGCAATTATATTGAAAATAATAATTTTGTATTTTGATGCAATAATGAAATAACGTTATAAAAATAATAAATGGGAAACTAAAATTATATACACACCATTAAACGCAAATATTATCTGAAATAAATAAATATGACCTATAAATAGAGGAAATCTGAAATGATAAACATTATATATTTTTTATTCACGTATACCAGATCTGAAATAAAAGTAACATATTAAATATTTTACTATGGCAAAGGCAAACGCAAAAACCAACCTAGTGTTTTTTCATTCTCTTTTCTTCTTTCTTGTTTGCGAGTTTCTCTTCTTTTTATTCTTTTATTTACGTTTCATTTGCTGGTTTCCCAAATAATGCATCTTTATACGTTCTAAGAGATGCGACGTTTGAACTTATATGAAAGCGAAGAAGAATCAAAGAAATTAAGAAATGCTGGTTTCGGATAGAACGCATATTTATGAGTTCTAAGAGAAGCCGCGATTGCACGGACAAAAAAAAAGCCGATTGTTCGGGAAGCGCTCGGGTAATTTACTTTCCAAATAACGTATATTTATGCGTTCTTAGAGAAGCGAAAGTTGCACATAACACAAAAGAACACATGTTATTGCATACATCTAATATGTATAATATCATAGTTCTGGCAATTTTCGAGCTAGAATTGGCGGCATATAGAACCGTTGCAGATGCGTTCTGTTGTATAACCCGTTCTACAAGGCCCGACTGAGAAGCTCATTAATAACACAGTCGAAAATCGTTTACGGAATTCCGTGAGCGAATTTGTAACATATTTCGTACATAAGCAGAAGAAAACAAAGAAAACTGCCTTAATCTGTCAAAATCGGTCACACTGACTTGTATTTCCAACTGTGTTTTGTAAACAAACTTTATAAATATACTTTGTAAAGAGAAATTTATTTAACCGCATTTGATTGGGCCTATTAATGTTTATATAATGTTTTACGCCGCAATGGAGGCGAAGGCAAATAAAAGATTAATGTACAATTAAAATACACTTTATGTGTTAAATCACATGTAATACGCTTGTCCTTTAAGGCTTTTATTAATTCCACATTAACCTCAAGACTGTCGATGCGCTCCAACCGAGCAGCGATTTCCATCTTTCCCGCCATGTTGCTTACGAAATATATGCAATTGATATAATTTGTTTGTTTTGTTCATAGGTTTGTTCTGCCAACCGTTGTACCTGGTTCGCTCATGGAATTCCGTACATCATGGTACCCGACCATACGAAATACCACACAATTTGTTTTCTCGCTTGTTTTTGTTTTATTTTTATATGAAGTTTTCCGCTTATGGATTTTTTTCGTTGATGTTAGTAGTTGGCTTTAAACCAGTGAATGCTGGTACGGTACTATAGATTTTTTTAATGTGTATCGATACATTTATGAAAAATAATATCGAACAATCCTAAGCCTTTGATTACTTAAAATTATAGGAAATTATATCTTGTTCCTTACTGACATTCAGGTTTTCGTTTGTATATGTATATGCCTTACCCTATGTGTATTTCAGAATAACCGTAATAGATTTCCTTGTGCTCTCATAAAAACACTAATCATATAAAAATTCAATTCATCTACCACAGGTGCAGTTATTGTATTTTTTCATATTATATGTCTGAAAAGTTTCTTATAATGGTCAATAGTCTATAGCCACGATAAAAAATCAATTAGAATTTGAGAGCCCTATAAAGTATCTTGAAGGAACCTTACACGCGCCAAATCTAAACAAAACTGTGCGCAATATACTTTGTACACTGGAAGCGAGTGTACATAGCTTTGGCAGCAATACGGCGCACAGTTTTTTTATTTTCTGCGTTCAATACCATAATAAACGCAAATCTTTGACGTCAAATAACATAATATTTTGCACTGCAATCAAAAATTGATTCATTCTAGTAGTCATTAAATTGGCCGGCTCATTTTTTTTTTATAAGCTGTATGCTTATAATAACCAAACCTCCCAAAAACAGCACTCGCAAAAGTCTGCGTACAGCTAAGAAAATCATCTTTTATTTGGAAATTAGACACTTCTCGTTTACCCCTTGGTATGCAAAACTTGCATCAGTTGTCTGGGCAACGGTTCCACTGGTTATACCCGGTACCCATAGGGAACAAGGCTATTATAAGTTAGTGACAACCGAGAGTGTATATAAAAAGCAGAGGGAGAAATGTCTAACCCTATAAGGTACATATACATATATATTCTTCATCAGCGTCACCAGCCGAGTCGATTTAGCCATTTCCGTCTGTCCGTCTGTCTGTCCGTGCGAAACAACAGATTTTAGAGACTATAAGAGCTAGAGTTACAAAATTTGGTGCAACATTGGAATCGGTGCACGCAGATCAAGTTTGTTTTAAAATTTGGCCACGCCTGCTTCGTCCCCCGAAAGTCATAAAGCTATAGTCATAATTATCGGCTTAAAATAAGTAGATTAAATAAATAAGTATGCATTCGCGAACCTTTGCTAAAAATTTGAGTAAAATCGGGTGAAAAACATGGAAGTTAATACACAATAAAGCTTCTGTGCTTCTTCTTCTATGTTGAGAATGCCAGTGCGTACGGCTCAACATGTCCCTAGCAACATTTGTCTTTATTGGGTGTTGCTTAACATATTTCTAGCAACATTTGTCTATTTTGGGTGTTGCTCAACATGTTTCTTTCAAAATTTGTCTTCATTTGTCAACATTTTCATTTTTCCATGTCCATGTTCTATTTAATTTCACCCTCAATGCTTTGTATACCGGGTATCTCACAGTCGGTCAAACTCGACTGTAGCTTTCCTACTTGTTTTTTTGTATCCTCTGGTGTGATTTTCTGTCATGCTTCCAGGATATCTAACTTAAGTACAGATTTCGGCGTTATCTTGGGCTTTCTAATGCAATACTCCAGAATATCCCATAATTGTTCAATAGGAATCAAGCCCGGAGGTCGTGGTAGAGTTCGCAACTGCTTTTGTGCGTCATAAAGGAGCCAAGGCTTTATATTGTGGGCAGTATGTTTTGGTTCATTATCTTTTTGAATATAAAGTCTCCTTCCAGGCGCAACTAAATTTGCCTTTAATTTGTCTGTGAAGGGCGTATGTTTTAGATTAGACTCTAACGGACAAATTACTCACGCCGTTGGCCGCTATACACCCCCTAAATATAACTCCGTTTAACGGTAGGCATTAAATTTTTCCTTTCCAAACATGCCGGCAATGCGAAACGTTTTTCCTTCCAAAAAATAACCTTATCCAAGGCTCGGAAGGCTTTAAAATGTGGTTATCCAGTCTTTTTTCTGATTTGCTTCTGATTTACATGGTTTATTCTTCTATTATAGTATGATCTAATACGGACTTGGAGAACTGTTCCCCTCAACTTCAATTTCCAACCCGTTGGCTGTTGATATCGATTTTTTATACCCTTGCAGAGGGTATAATAATTTTGTCATGATGTTTGCAACGCAGTGAAGGAGGCATCTCCGACCCCATAAAGTATATATATTCTTGATCAGCGTCACCAGCCGAGTCGATCTAGCCATGTCCGTCTGTCTGTCCGTCTGTCCGTCTGTCCGTCTGTCCGTCTGTCGGTTTCTACGCGAACTAGTCTCTCAGTTTTTGAGCTATCGGGCTGAAATTTTCAGCATAGTCTTAAATCGGACCACTATCCTAGCTGCCATAGAATTGATGGCGAAATTAATGTAAAAAAAAATTTGTAACTTTTTTGTTTTTCAACGTACATATATCAATCAATTTCAAGATATAGCAGTTTCTTACGGTTATAGAATTACGGTTTTAATTTCATTAAGATCGGACAACTATATCATATAGCTGCCATAGAAGGGATCGGTCGATTTATATGAAAATGTAAAATTCTACATGTAAAATGTAAAATTTACAAAATTTACATAATTTGACATTTTTTTTTACATTACCAAATTGGATCGATTTTCAATGATCCAATTGCTGACTGCAAGGGTATATAAACTTCGGTTTACGGAAGTTAGCTTTCTTTCTCGTTTTATTAGTATATTTTACCAATTGACCATCTTTCTGTTTGGCTTTTATTTGAATATAATTTTTTTTTTGTTAATAACACGCTTTTCCGCAGTGCACTGCTTTTCACGTCCTATAATAATTCATTTTTCTAATTTTTACGTGTCTTTCAAGGCAATTCAGCGAAACTTAAAAGATTTGTTAAAAAATGTTGTAGTGTTGCTATTATTTTTTCGGTATTTTTACGCTCTTTTTTTTTTACAAAATTAAAAAAAAAAAAAATATTTAGACAGGAATTTTAAGAACAATATAATTTTTTATGGTTAGGTGGAAAGCTTAACAATAAAATTAAAAAGAAAAATTTTAAAAAAAGCAAGTGTAACCTAACTTTTTCTATCAAGAACAAAATGTGTATTATTATTATTATTATCTTTCTTCTATCATTTCAGTATGGTATCTGGGTTCGTCTGTTCGTACTGAACGCGTCGGTCCCGATGTGATTACGGTTTGAGTTAACCATAGGTGCACCTTTGTTAATGTTGAATATCACTTATTACTTTGAGGAATTATAGGTAAGAAATCCGACTGCGCCAGTTACCAGTACATACCAAGGAATTGGTATCAATCACGTTATGTATTCTCTAATTAAAATTTAACACAAATTATTTTCTTTCTACGACTTCTCTGCTCGAGTGAAAAAGCGACGTCTGACATGTCGTCATCTTCCTCTATTAGTTCCCTTAAACTTTGACTCCTTGCAACCTCGTCTCATTTAAAATAAGATATTAAACTAAAACTATACTTTGCCCTGGGAAAGGTGCATAGATTTCAAATGTGGACTTATCACCTTTACTCAAAAACTCAATAATTTAAAACTCAATATAGTCTAAATCATAATACAATTATACAAGGTAATTTCATCAGATTTGACAAGGACGATAAATTGACAGCACTCTCGATCCGCTCTCAAAGAGACGTGCTAGAAAGAAAAAACACTCTACGTTTAAATTTTTTTCTCTGACGGCGAGAAATTATTTTCGGTCATAAATAAAATTAGTTATTTAAAGAAAATTTATTATATAATAAATTTGAATTAATTTTTCAGAATGATATTTAACAAATATAAAACTAGATATTTACATATTAAACATGTATTAATACTATAGCAATATTTGTAAGAATTTTTTCTTGCCAAAAAATTTTTGTTTTTTGTTCTGGTATGTTTTATTTTAACTTAAATTCTAATTTCTAAACCAGGACAAAATAAAAAAAGTTCCAAGCGTGCATGCAGAAGTACGTGAAACAGGAGAGTCAGAAGTATGCCCACGTTAGGTAGCATTTTCAGAAGTTCCTCAGCAACAGCGTCGCCTTCGAAAAGTCCACCAGCTGGCTCTCGTGATACGCGGCGACGTTAAATACATGTCAAAAGGCAAGACGTCGGCGCAGTGCGCTCATGCAGCGGTCATGTGCTACCAGAACGCAAACAAATTCTGTTTTGTTCTTTATTTTCATTTTTTTAGAGGAAAATGACAATAACAACCTATTCCGACAACGTTTGACGAACGACTGTCAAAATATCGTCCTCAACTGAGGGCAGCATTCTCGATGAGATTACCTTGTATAGTTGTATCATGGTCTTAATGCTTATTGCGAACTCCAAACAAACTCTATGCTTTTCTCGTATAAAGGCTTGTACTAAGATTGACAAAAATCACTTACGGAATTCCGTGAGCGAAATTGCTATATATTTCGTTCGGGAACCAGTGTGACCGAAGAAACCAAGGAAAATTGTCAAATCGGTCACACTGACTTGTATTTCCAGCTGTGTTTTGTAAACAAACTTTATAAATAAACTTTATATAGAGATATTTATTTAAACGCATTTGATTGGGCTTATTTTTAATTTTATACGCCGCAATGGTGGTGAAAGCAAATAAAAGTGGCGCCAACGCCATCGCCAACAACAAACAAATTTTCAATAAAATTGTCAATAAAAATACAATTAGAATATATTTTATGCGTTACATTGCGTATAATATGCCTCGCCCTTACGGCTTTTATCAATTCCACATTATCCTCAAGCCTGCCGAAGCGCTCCAACCAAGCAGCGATTTCCTCCTTCACCCCTTCCCCTTCATGTTGCTTACGAAATATATCAATTGCATATATTTCGCTTACGGAATCACAGCTGTTTATTGGTGTGTTTTGCCAACCGTTTTACCCGGTTCGCTCACGGAATTCCGTTTATCTTAGTACCCGACCAAACGAAATACCACAAAATTCTTCTTGCTCTTTTTGTTCTTTTTATACCCGGTACCCATAGGGTACAAGGGTATTATAAGTTAGTGCCAATCGAGAATGTATGTAACAGGCAGAAGGAGAAATCTCCGACGCCATAAAGTATATATATTCTTGATCAGCATCACCAGACGAGTCGATTAAGTCATGTCCGTCTATCCGTCCGTGTGAAACAACAGATCTCAGAGACTATAAGAGCTAGAGTTACCAAATTTGGTGACAACATTGGAATCTGTTGCACGCAGATCAAGTTTGTTTTAAAATTTGGCCACGCCCACTTCCGCCCCCAAAAAACATAAAAAACGGTATTTAACCATATGCGTGATTTTCTAAAGTAAATAGATAGACGTAATAAGAAGGCAATCTTGGACGTGTTCTGAAAATTTAAGTAAAATCGGATGATAAACATAAAAGTTATTAAACAATACATTTTCTGAGAGAAAGAGAGAGAGAGAGAGAGCGCACTGCTTAGGAATAATTTCGCGTGTCTGAGCACTTAGCTTTTGGGTGGCAGTAGCGAAAAAAAGTGTTGCGTGCTTTCGAGCGCAGTATTAATTCGTAATACAGGTGCGTACAGCTGCAGAATTAGTCTTTTTGAACGTTGCTCAACATGTTTTTAGTAACATTTGACTTTATTTGTCAACTTTTTGTTTTTTCCCATGTCCGTGTGCTATTTAATTTCATGGGCAATACTTTGGGTACCGGGTATCTCACAGTCGGTCACTCGACTGTAGCTTTCTCACTTGTTTTTTATATGAAGTTTTCCGTTTATGGATTCTTTTCGTTCATCTTAGTACTAGGCCTAATTTTTTAACCAATAAATTGTTCTGTGTTAAAAATTATAGTTTATCATATATAGAATATGCTGTAAAATTTCGAGTTTGAATTCGAACTCTAAGTGCGTCAAATAGAGGCTGTAAGCGCAGAACTAAGGCTGGCTATGCAATCGGAGTGAATCAAATTTTTAGGGGGTGAAAAATAAAAACAAAACTTTTTAACAAAGACTTGAGTTTAAATAGAAGGGCATTAAATTCTGATGACAATAAAATTTGATTAACTTTTTTTTTTCTAAAAAATAATTTTTTTTTTAAATCTCAATTAAATTTTTTAGTCATGTTTTCATTTATACATACATCACTGTGGACGGCAGTCCAGTGACGATGAGCACCGAGACTGTGGTGCGCAAGGAGACTACTATATACAGCCGTAGAATTGAAAATCTGCTACGATAGTCCGATCAGAACCATTTATATCTTGATCGAAAGGTATTGTAAACCTCTTTGAAACTGCATACTAAGATTTTTCAAAAACGGATTAGTTTAGGAGAAATGTGAGTGAAAGTGCAAAATTGAAAATTTTGAAAATTGGAGCTATGGGGGCCGGTGGAGCAAAAATCCCAAAATTTTTAATGTTGTTGTGATCTGGCTTTAAATACGCGTCGAATGACATCTCGATCCTCCTGATCCGATACTCCGTTCAAAAGATATTCAATAAACAAGATTTTAACGGCCTTTCCAAAATGAAAACGTTTGTCCTGTTGTTTGTCTGTCTGTCTGTCTGTCTGTCTGTCGATTTTTTGTTTTAGACTCCTGGAACTACTTTTATTTTATTAAACAGCTCGAGCTAAACATTTTTGTTCTACGACTTTTGGGTTTCCCGCTAGTTTGGCGGGAAAACAGCTAAAAAAGCTAGATTTCCCGCGCCCATAACTTCTAAACGATTAAAGCTACAGAAACGTGCTATATGTCGTTAGAAAGGTATTTTGAAATGATAATAGCTTTGCCTAAACATAGTTTATCTAAATATAATATTTAAGAATTTATAATTAAAATTAATTTTTTTTTTTAAGTTTTTGGAATTTTTTCAAAATTGGCTCTAACGATTTTGATAGTCACTCAAGGCCATATAGCCCTTGAGATGGCTCAACTTTTAGTATATATCACATATCTGGGAAAATTCGCTTTCTCGAGATATTACTCATTAAAATTATCAACAAAGATCCCATATACATACCTAACCTTTTACATGCACTTTACATACATTTATGTAACGAGAAGAAAGCTAACTTCGGTAAACCGAAGTTTATATACCCTGCAGTCAGCAATTGGATCATTGAAAATCGATCCAATTTGGTAATGTAAAAAAATGTCAAATTATGTAAATTTTGTAAATTTTACATTTTACATGTAGAATTTTACATTTTCATATAAATTGACCGATCCCTTCTATGGCAGCTATATGATATAGTTGTCCGATCTTAATGAAATTAAAACCGTAATTCTAGAACTATAAAAAACGACTATATCTCGAAATTTATAGAAATTCGTTGAAAAACAGAGAAATTAAAATTTTTTGTACATTAATTTCGCCATCATTCCTATGGCAGCTATAGGATATAGTGGTCCGATTTCGGTTCCGTTCCGACATATATACTGCGTGCTAAAGAAATAAGACTATGCTGAAAATTTCAGCCCGATAGCTCAAAAACTGAGAGACTAGTTCGCGTAGAAACCGACAGACAGACGGACAGACAGACAGACGGACAGACAGACGGACAGACAGACAGACAGACAGACAGACAGACGGACATGGCTATATCGACTCGGCTGGTGATGCTGATCAAGAATATATATACTTTATGGGGTCTGAGATGCCTCCTTCACTGCGTTGCAAATATCATGGCAAAATTATAATACCCTCTGCAAGGGTATAAAAATACATTTAGAGTCATATAGAGACGTGCACAATTGCAATAAACTTTAAAACCATCAAACAAAACGTAAAATATTTTATTTTTGAAAAAACCTTTTAAAATGTTTGTTTTTAATTTGATCCACTTTTTGCTTTTCCCGCTTCTATGTCGGGAAAATAGGAAAAAAAATCGATTTCTCGCGCCCATAACTTCTGAACGACTAAAGTTACTGAAACGTGCTATATTTCGTTGGAAAGGTATTTTTAAATGATAGTTACTTTGCCTTTACAAATTTATCTAAATATTATAATTAGGAATTTAGAATTAAAATTTATATTTTTTTAGGATTTTCTTAATTTTTTTTTTTAAATGGCTCTTACAATTTTGATACTCACTTCAAGCCGTATAACCCTTGAGATTAATGTTCACCTTTTGGGGTACTACTCATATCTTCGAAAATTCGCTTTTTCATTAATATTAGTACCAATGATCCCATATAGATAACTTCTTCATATATGGATTTTTTTTGTTAGTTTTCCACATTTGAAACAAATACTTCTGATATCAAAAACACCACTTAACGAGATACTAAATTTTGTGACGGTAACCGGCGTTCGGTTAATATCAGATGTCATACCTATGTGCTATAATTTTTTAATAATAGCTAAGTCATATAGGAACGACCTCTGGACATGGTATTGAGCTATACTAATTAACACTGACAATTGGACACATATACACATGGCATTTTAAAAACTTCTGATATCAAACAAAAACACCTCTTGACGAGGTGAGATAAAAGTGACGATGGCACATTCAACTCAAAAAATTTCTGATACCAAATTTTGTGACGATTAATAGTTATTTAAACAAAAATATTTAAAAATTGTTGAATTAGTTCCAAAATCGGCACGCTGCCTGTTTTGCCTTTTTACATTTTTCAGCTAAGTGCCGATTTTGAAACTAATTAAACAATTTTTTAATATTTTTGTTTAAATAACTATTAATCGTCACAAAATTTGGTATCAGAAATTTTTTGAGTTGAATGTGCCATCGTCACTTTTATCTCACCTCGTCAAGAGGTGTTTTTGTTTGATTTATAATAAACACAAAAAAAATTTATTTTTTTATCGATCTCTCTATCGATCACCATAACCGTCGAACTTAAACCTCGAGGCGCTATGGCAAATTCTCCATAAGTCCGCCATTTGGTGAAATAAAAAAAAAAGAAAATTCATATGTGTAACATCTTCAATACCACCTTTAAATATATCTCTAGTTTTAAAATGACAGCTTTTTTCTTTCTATTAAAAAGAAATATCACGAAAAATTTCTAGTTTTTGACCGTTTGTATGTGGAATCCTTCCTTTGTGCGGTGGAATCCTTCAGTGTAATAAGTTCTTGTTATTGTGCGTGGGTCCACAAAAATTTCGGATATTGTGAGCTAGCTGCTAGTTCTTGAAAAATCTTTTTTTGACGGGAAGGAACGATCCATAATATCCAAAAATTGTTGAAAACTGTCATTAAAAACGCAATTTTTTTTCGTTTTTATTTAGCCAAGAGGAAAATGATTAGTAATTTTGTTATTGGTATGTTATTATTCATAATATGTACAGTCATGGAAAAAATAATAGAATCAAGCAACATGTTGGCGTTTGGAGCTTTAATTTTACATTTTTCGTGGAACTTATACGTAGGAATGGTACTACATTTTTTTTTTATTAAAAATACTGTATTTCAGTTTTGATTTCATAAAAATATCTGCTTGAATATCGACTCTATTGCAGATACAAACAAGTGGGAAAGCTACAGTCGAGTATGACCGACTGTAAGATACCCGGTAGGAGGCAGAACGAGGCATCTCCGACCCCATAAAGTATATATATTCTTGATCAGCGTCACTAGCCGAGTCTCTCTAGCTATGTCCGTCTGTCCGTCCGTCCATCCGTGTGAGACAACAGATCTCAGAGACTATAAGAGCTAGAGTTACCAAATTTGGTGACAACATTGGAATCTGTTGCACGCAGATCAAGTTTGTTTTAAAATTTGCCCACTTCCGCCCCCGAAAATTGTAAAAAATTTTATATAAGCTATAGTTTTAAATTGTTCCTTCAAGTAAATAGATAAAATAAATGAGTAGGCATATGCGCGGACGTTTTCTAAAAATTTGAGTAAAATCGGATAATAAACATGGAAGTTATTAAAAGTTAGTTATTTGTATATGCATCTTCTCTTCTCCTGAACCATAACGGCAGTAGCGAAAAAAGTGTTGCGTGCTTTCGGGCGCAGTATTAATTCGTAATGCAGCTGCGTACAGCTGCAGAATTAGTCTTTTCTGAACGTTACTCAACATGTTTTTAGCAACATTTGTCTTCATTTGTCAACATTTTGTTTTTTCCATGTCCGTGTGCTATTTAATTTCACTCACAATACCTTGGGTACCGGGTATCTTACAGTCGGTCACACTTGACTGTAGCTTTCTCACTTGTTTTTAAAATGCGCCCACAGATCTTCCTTTTTTGATAAGATTCTAAATATGGGACATTCCGTATAAACTCGGCAACCCCTGTTTTTTTGTCGCTCTGAAAAAAAAAGCATACAAACATTTTAAAGTGCTCCATGTCCATATAGTGACCCTTAAATATTTTTTCGTTACCATCAATACTTTTCGAGATAATCGCTGTTGGACAAAAAACTTTAAAAAATCATAGCATTGAAATGGTGCATGCAATTTGAAAGACAAAAAATACAGTTATCCTTTTTCAAACATATTTTTCATAAAAAAATACTAGACTAATCTAGGTTTAATATTAAACGGGTTTTTAATTAAAAAAAAAAACGGTTTTTAATTTTTTTTGTTTTAGGGCCAGTCGATATTCGCTCAAATTTGTTTTTGCCAGGTAGAGGAGGTTCAGATACATAAGAAACAAAAAATCTTAGAATGGTAAAAATGTGTTTGCTAGGAAAAATTAATTATTTTAATTTCATTGTTAATTTAATTTAATTATTAATTTATTTTCATTGTTTATCCATTATTTATTTTTTAAAAGGGGTATTTTAGTTTTATGGTCATCAGGCTATGTAAATTTTAGGGTTTTTTCTTTGGGAAAATTGCGCTTACACTGTCACAATTTAATCTCCACTTTTTAAAACCGTTATGTACGATAAACTTACATATAAATTTCAAAATACAAGCTTAATCTCCCTAAATAATATTCAGTGTTGAATTTTGAGACTGATCCTAAAACCAATATACCCCTTTCCAAAAGTAATTAATGGATAAACAATGAAAATAAATTCATTTTTCCTAGCAAACACAATTTTACCATTCTAAGATTTTTTGTTTCTTATGTATCTGAACCTCCTCTACCTGGCAAAAACAAATTAGAGCAAATATCGACTGGCCCTAAGACAAAAAAAAATGAAAAACCGTTTTTTTTAATTAAAAACCCGCTTAATATTAAACCTAGATTAGTCTAGTATTTTTTTATGCAAAATATGTTTGAAACAAGGATAACCGTATTTTTTGTCTTTCAAATTGCATGCACCATTTCAATGCTATGATTTTTGAAAGTTTTTTGTCCAACAGCGATTATCTCAAAAGTATTGATGGTAACGAAAAAATATTTAAGGGTCACTATATATACATGGAGCACTTTAAAATGTGGGTATGCATTTTTTTTTTCAGAGCGAAAAAAAAACAGGGGTGGCCGAGTTGATATGGAATGTCCCATATATAAGTCGTAAGTGAACTTATCTAAATTTTATTTCTTATATTATAATGAACGGATATAAGTTTATTGGGAAATTATTGATGAGGATGAAAAAATTTTCAACATGATTTCAAACAAAAAAATTATTTTATAATTCTTGGTCCAAAGAAACAAATAACTATTGATTTTAATTAACTTATTATTTGGAACATTCTAACCCCTAATTTTTTTATTTTTTTAATTATTTTTAATTTTTTTTAACACTGAAATTAAAGCAGCTTAGTCATTCAGAAAAAAAAAAATTTTAAGGGATTTATATAATTAAATTGGTAATACACGACTTGTTATGTCCTAAACTATATAAATAAATAATATTTAAAAAGAATTTCATAAATTTATGGTACTATTCGGGGAAAATGGAAGCGTGTTTCTATTTTTATTCCCAAGTCTAATACCTGGTATCTGGACAAATCGGCTGTAACACCGTTATCTTACGAGATATTTTTATAAAACCAAAATCTTAATACAGTATTTTGAATAACAAATGATATGTATTACCATTCCTACGCATAAGTTTCACGAAAAATGAGTAATAAAGCTCCAAACGCCAACATGTTGGTTGTTTCTATTATTTTTTCCATGACTGTATATAATTTAATCGATGCTTGCAGCTTCTTCCTGATTTTCATAAGATTTTTACGTATACTAATATATGTAATATATATATATATACAAAGTAACGGTCAAGAGACGACGCTTCTGCAGGAACAGTTCGACGATCAAGGTGCTATTGAAAACGGACAACTGTCTCATGTATAACTTTAAGTTTCTATATTCAATAAAGCGTTTGTTTAAGCATAACAAAAGTCTTGGCGATTCTTCATCGCCAAATATCTTTCTTTTTAATCTTTTGCATCAGGCCCTACATTTTATATATATTCTCTCACATACTAATCTTCTATATATATAAAAATGGATTGCTGTTCGTTAGTCTCGCTAAAGCTCGAGAACGGCTGGACCGATTTGGCTAATTTTCGTCTTGAATTATTCGTGGAAGTCCAGGGAAGGTTTAAAAGTAAAAAAAATATGAGTATGCAGTCAATAGCCATTTTCAACAGCCATTTTCTTTTTCACATACATAACTAAAACGGCTGCTTTGATATTATTGTCAGGTAATTTTCGTCAAACATTTCCTGTCGTTTGTATAAATGGTGAGGGTAGAACTGTTAAAGTGTACTATATATATGTGTGTGTACTTTTCTCATTTTCTCAAAACCAAGACGAGCAAATTTAGGAAGGCGAACGCGTATTACAAATGGGGTATTACAAAGACGATCACGGAGTGTGGTAGTGATTCTTTGTGGTAGTAACTTTTCAAGTTTTGTGGTTTTTTCACTTTTGTGAAAGTGAAGCTTTACTACTTTGTTAATTACAATTTACGATGCCGAGGAGAAGACGACCTGACTTAGGTCGCCGCAGTCAAACAAATGTGCGAAGAGCTACCACACGTGCTAACCGCACTGATGACCAGAGAGTGACAGATAAAGAAAATAGTCGTATTGCTATGTCAGAATTGCGTTCTTCAATGAGTGACAATGGAGTAGATAGGCTTAGAATGCAACGAGTTCGTGCGCATCAAACCCAACAACAGCGAGCACGACATAATGAAATTGAGCGATTCCGTCGACGCAATGCTTCTGTGATTCTGGAATGAGCTGCATTCCACTATGATTCGGCAATAGATTATTGTGCCGACAAATCGGTAACAATTCGGGAAATGACAATAATTTGTAAATATTGTAAGGCGTTAAAATACAGTGGCGAATCTACTGGATTATGTTGTGCTGGAGGCAAAGTTAAATTGCCACAATTGGTCCCACCACCAGATCCTTTACGCTCTTTAGTTTCTGGAATTGGAAATGATTTAAAGCACTTCTTGGCCAATATTCAGAAATATAACAGCTGTTTCCAGATGACATCGTTTGGCGCTACACATATTATACAAGACAATTTCATGCCCACTTTCAAGGTATTAAAGTATACACTGCCGCTCATCTAATTAGGTTCAATATTGTTTCAACAAATATCTCGAAAACCAGCCTGTCCGTTTCAGTGGATGCCCTAAAAATGCCTCCCGTTGTATTTTTTCCATAGCAGGACTCGACCCGCATGAGATTACATTTAAAATTTTAGTTTTTTCCATCTTTTTTAATTATTTGGTAATGGTTTAACCCACAGTATGAAAAAGCTTCGATTTCCCATTTTCTCCATCCCTTAAAGGCTACCACTAAACCTTTTTGGCTTTAATTTAAAAACCAAAATATTTTTGGTGGGGCCATGATTCTCTTGTCAGGTGATTTTCGTCAGACTCTTCCAGTTATTCCCCGATCAACTGTTGCCGATGAACTAAACGCCTGCCTAAAATCATCAAATTTGTGGCGGTACGTAAAAACACTACAATTAACAACTAACATGCGAGTGTTTTTGCAACAAGATGAAACTGCAAATGCGTTTGCGAAGCAGTTGTTAGATATTGGAAACAATGAAGTCGCAGCGGAGCCCTCAACCGGACTCATCAAAATACCCACAGATTTCTGTCACATCACAGACTCAAAAGAGGAGCTCATTCAGCGTGTTTTCCCAGATATAGCGCATCAATTCAACAATCATAATTGGCTGGGTGAACGAGCAATATTGGCGGCGAAAAATAAAGATGTCGAGAATCTTAATGCGACAATTCAGAATTTTCTTCCGGGACAGTTGGTTTCCTTCAAATCAGTCGACACCGTCATGAACCAGGATGACGTAGTCAACTATCCCACGGAGTTTTTAAATTCACTGGAATTGCCTGGATTACCACCTCACAATTTTCAGTTAAAAGTAGGCTCAGTTGTCATCATGCTGCGTAACATTAACCAACCTCGACTGTGTAATGGAACAAGATTGGCTGTGAAAAAGTTAATAAATAATGTCATTGAGGCAACAATCATAAAGGGAATATACAAAGGAGAGGATGTCTTGATTCCGCGTATACCAATGATTCCAACGGATCTACCATTTAATTTCAAGCGTTTGCAATTTCCAATACGTCTGACCTTTTCTATGACCATAAATAAATCGCAAGGCCAGTCGTTGGAAGTCGCGCGTCGGAAAGCCGTCGTCTTTGTTTATATATGCACCACAAAATCAAAAAAAAAACATAGTTTATCAAAAAGCTTTAAATTGATTAACAGACTGAAACATAACTGTGTGTGTCTGTCAATATCAAATTAAAACCTTATAAATAAGCATAAATATACTACTGTTTTTCGATAATTCTAAGTTGTACGAGAATGTTTATTTTTGTGCGTGATAGGTTCACCAATAGTCAATTGCTTGGTTGCGCTAATACAGGATTATTATTTTTTCAAATAGCGGACAGCCCAGCTAAGCGGGCGGGTACGGCTAGTATATATTAATTATATTAAATTAAAATTAAGAATTACTAAGGAAAATGCTACTGTTAGACGTTGATGATGCACTACGGTCAGTACACTCAAGTGGCCCTTTAAAACCAAGCCCGTGCTTGTAAATGAAAGTGAATCCAAAGTAAATACTGAATCAAAGCGTTATAGATGTCCGCAAATTAACCGTTTTATTGAAGTGCTCTTTGGTAAACCCATGGCATTCGTTCCAATGCTGTTTTGAACATATTAACCACAGCATTATTAGCGTGAAAAAATGCTTGCAACAACAATAATTCGACTCTAACTGTTGTGTTCCCTGTATATTGCACCGCACATTTAGCTGATCCACCATCGACGAAATGAAATATATTTGCAGAAATTGATGCGGTTTATCTGGTGTTGGCACCATTGAACCATGCAAATTATATATTTTTCCTTGTATCTGTAATTGCAAACAATCATTTGTTGAAGAATACGGTATAACTTCTGATCGTGGGATGGTGCAGTGTGTGGTGTATGTGTAGTTGTTATGTGTTGCAGTTCATTGTGTTGGTGTGAGTGATTGGTTATGTGTGTTGTATTTTTTACCTTGCAAGTCGGCATGAAGCCGCATTCTCGGATGATATTAGCTCCAAATGAAGTCGTGCGATAGCAGTTATTGTATTCAAGGATATGTTGAAGAAAATGGATGGAATCGGGATCACTTCGAACAATCCAGCCGTTTCTCTTTTGAACTTTAACGCATTGCAATATCGGCATATAGTCGTCATTGGTCCATTATCTAAATTTGCATTATCACTGAAGTTCGCAGTGGGATCATATTGGAATGCCAAGCGATTGTATGATGCCAATGATCTTCGTGTCCTCACGCGTTGTCCCAATCGGGCATTTTCTCTTATTATATTTTGTCTTTTTTCGCTTAAGTTCTGTGAATACACTTGTTGCTGGCCTGCATGGCTTGTGCGGCGGCCGATGCTCGCACGTCGTCCTCTAGCCATTTTGGACTATGGACAGAGTGGTGAATTTAACCTCAAATGAACGATCCACATAATTTACATAGTTCAACTTACAAACTTAAAGACAAATCCCTGCTGTTGAAATTGAATAAAAATTTGCACAACATACGTGATTGATTTGATGGTTTCCAATTGAAATGTTAGGAAACGAATAACTTATTTTGCGGAAGTATCACGGAACAATCGCGAAAGAGTGGCGGAAGACTCGCGGAAGTATCGCGGAAGTATCACGGAACAATTGCGTAAGAGTCGCAGAAGTATCGCGGAAGAAGCGCGGGAGAGTCGCGGAAGAATCGCGGCAGTATCGCGGAAGAGTCGCGGAAGTACAGCGGAAGTATCGCGGAAGAGTCGCGGAAGAGTCGCGGAAGTATCGTGGAAGAGTCGCGAAAGTATCGCGAAAGAGTCGCGGACATATTGCGTCGATCATTAATTAATTAATCATTTCAGCCAAAACAGCACGACGTATTCGTGATCTTCTTGAAAGGTTCACTACAGGTACGAGTCAACAGATCTATTTCGTGCATTACCTTCATCTGCTCTCCGTGATCGTCTTTGTAATACCCCATTTGTACTACGCGATCGCCTTCCTATATTTGCTCGTCTTGGTCTTAAGAAAATGAGAAAAGTACCTGCACATATGTACATATATATAGTATACTTTAACAGTTCTAGACTCACCCATGATACAATTATAGAAGGTAGTCTCGTCGGAAAAATAAGGCCCTCGTTCGGAACAATAAGGCCCTAGTTCGGCTGTCAAAGTTCGTGTGAGAGAAACGAATGTATACGACTATAGAAAATGTGTATTATCCCTTATATGGTGTTTGGGGTTAAAACTGGCCTATATTTGTGAGCTCGATTAGGCGTAGCTTAATTTTGGAATTGCTGGTTCCGGCTCTGCTTTTCTTTCCGGAACAGCATAATTGTTTAGTCGCCTTCTCTTGAAAGTCGTCCTCTTATTGGTTGTCGACTTCCGCTATGAAGGACTTAAATGCGTGTGGCAAATTCTCGAGTTCTCACTAGGGCAGCACTCCAAAATTTGCACCCACAACGTTCTCCTAACCAAACATTTCGGTGCATTGATAAAATTTGCGCCTTGGACGAGTTTGCTTCAAAAATTGCAAAAAAACATTTTTTTTGTTTCATATAAGGGTTAATAACACAATATAATTTGTACACACACAGCCTTTCACGTCAACGAGAAAACACGAAATGTTCAATAAGGCCCTACACCCGAACGCTAAACACACGACGAGACTACCTTCTATAATTATATCATGGACTCACCATTTATACAAACGACAGGAAATGTTTGACAAAAATCACCTGACAATAAAATCAAAGCAGCCGTTTTAGTTAGAAAACGTTTGTATGTGTAAAAGAAAAGGGCTGTTTTTAAGGGTTTTCCCGGCAGTTATTCGATTTTTTCTCGCCGTAATAACCATCCTTGGACTTTAACGAACATTTAAAAAAAAGAATTGGCCAAATTGGTCCAGGCGTTGTTGAGTTATGCGCTTAGCAACACATTTACGTATTCTATAAGCTAGGCGTCACTCCCTTCTTGAAATTAGTTTTAAAGTGACCATAGTCAAGAAAATAGGTGTTTTTCTTAAAAATGTGCCTTAAAGTAATCTAAAAAGTAACGATATAACGATCCCTTTTAACGGTATCTTAAGTCCTAGTATCGACAAAACAGTGTCAGTAATAATTGTATCGTTCTTATGAGCATACGTTTTGTTTTGTGGGCATGCACAAAAAAATCGGAAAAAATCATTTAACCAAAATAAAAAGCCGGATTTCGCGTTGCTTGCTTTTTGTAAACATTTCTAGCAATTGGTCTTTAAAAAAGCCAGATTTGACAAAAAAAAGCGACTGGCAAAAGTGCATATTGGTAGCATGTACCAATGTGTATGTCTGTATTCAATAGGGACAAAGGATATGTCCTTACGGGCGAACTTCTTTCGACGGCATTGCTCGACTTATTCTCGAAAGAGCTCGATTTTCCTGAGTTTTTAAACTAGTTTGTTTGCATCGTTACACTATAGGGCGAAAACTCCGAAAACTTCATTCTGCGAAGCACTGGGTTGGGCATAATATTTTGTTATTAACTTAAATAAAAAAGAAATTAAAAATGGGCGGCTAAATCCTAAAGCTCCTTTAGGAGCAATTAAAAATCTAAGGAAAAAATTATTACTTTTTTTCAACATAATTACATTCTGCATTCGAGATATATCTAAATTTATTACTGACGGTTTTAATTTAAAACAATAAAGAAAGCTAACTTCGTTAAGCCGAAGCTTGTATACTCTTGCAGTCTGCAATTGGATAATTGGTAATCGATCCATTTTGGTAAAATTGAAAAATATCGACGTTTGTAAATTTGTATAAAATTTACCTACACATTTTAAATTTTACATGTAGAATTTTTCATATAAATCAACCGATCGCTTCTATGGCATCTACATATATGTATGTGATATATGGGCATTTCCGAAAACTAAAATGTTAATTATCATCGTATTTTTGTGTGTATATATATAAAAAAAATTTCAAACTCAAATCAAAATGTTCTTAATGCAATGGTTACATATCATATCGTAGTTTTTATACCCTTGCAGAGGGTGTTATAATTTTGCCATGATATTTGCAACGCAATGAAGGAGGCATCTCCGACCCCATAAAGTATATATATTCTTGATCAGCATCACCAGCCGAGTCGATCTAGCCATGTCCGTCTGTCTGTCTGTCGGTTTCTACGCGAACTAGTCTCTCAGTTTTTGAGCTATCGGGCTGAAATTTTTAGCATAGTCTTATTTCTTTAGCACGCAGTATATATGTCGGAACGGCCAAAATCGGACCACTATATCCTATAGCTGCCATAGGAATGATGGCGAAATTAATGTAAAAAAAAATTGTAACTTCTCTGTTTTTCAATGAATTTCTAAAAAAAAACGACTTTGTTAAATTTGGAAGGAGGGGTCTTAAATTAAAGCTACATTATCCCTTTTTAAAACGCATTTTTTTTTACTTGACTATTTCTTTAAAATTCGAGGAGTTTTGCATTTCTTTAAATGCAGCCGAGATCCCACTTCCGTTTTTTGTGTGTTCGCGAAGGAATGATTTTTGCCAATTTAAAAAAACCTGATATTCACCAAGGCTACTTTTTGCACCAAGCATAGAGCTAATATATTTACGTAAAAATAAATAGAAAACGAAGAAAATAAAATTATTTTTAAGGGTAGTTTAATAACCAGAAACGAAACCGACGAACGTGTGCTTGCGAGGCTGGAAATTACCCATATGGAGTTGCCCGATCCTAGTAAAATTAAAACCGTAAAAAACACAAAAATCTCAAAATTTGGTTACGGTTCTGCTTCACTGCGTTGCAAACATCTGGTTAAAATCATAATACCCTCTGCAGGCGTATAAAAAAACAGGCGACTATGTCTTATTGCTGTCATAGGAACAATCGTGTAAAATTTATTTGTAATTTTTTTAATAAAAATCCCTAAAAACCGAGGTAAGTTTTATCAAAACCCACAGAGTATATCCTAAATCTAACAAATTATAGAACAACATTATACACACATACTTATTATATAAAATTATTCATTCGTCTTTAGTATCACTTTAAAAGCATTTTTTTAATGCGTACTCTCTCTACTTTTCGACATCAAGTTCCTGGTTTCCACGATTAAAATAGAGTGCATTCTATAAAATCGATCACAGTGTTATTAATTTCTATCGACAACTCAGCCCATTATATAATTATAGAAGGTAGTCTCGTCGTGTGTTTAGCGTTCGGGTGTAGGGCCTTATTGAACACTTCGTGTTTGCTCGTTAACGTGAAAGGCTGTGTGTGTACAAATTATATTATCTGTCATCAACCCTTATATGAAACAAAAAAAATGTTTTTTTGCAAGGCGCAAATTTTATCAATGCACCGAAAGGTTTGGTAAGGAGAACGTTGTGGGAGCAAATTTTGGAGTGCAGCCTTAGTGAGAACTCGAGAATTTGCGACACGCATTTTAGTGCTTCACAGTGGAAGTCGACAACTAATAAGGGGAAGGCGACTAAACAATGATGCTGTTCCGGAAAAGGAAAGCAGAGCCGGAACCAGCAATTTACGCCGAATCGAGCTCGTAAATTAAAAATTATATAATAATATAATTATAATTATAATTAAAAATTATAAAGAAAAACCTCAAACTTATTATTATAACACTAGTTTACAGCAAAAAAATATAAACGTTGAGTCACACTTTTCCAGACTAATTTTGATCCGCTGAACACGCTGAACTCACTAAAAAAAATTTTAAAGACTTTGAAGATATTGCGAAAAACCAGATTTTGTATATTACTCTTAAAATATCGAAAACCGTTTGTCCAACAAATTAGTACTATCCAATAGGCAATAGATACACTTTTCCGAAAACATACGGCTCTTTGTGGTCAGAGCTTTATTAATGAAGATATAAGCGCTGAAAGTAAAAAAACATGCAATATTTTTGGCAATATTGTTTATAGCTAGTTTTCATTTACTTTTAAAAAATATAAAATAAATAAATTATTTTGAGTAAACACATCTAAGGATACCTTTGTCCTTAAAGGGTTAAGGTTAAATATACGCAAATGCAATACAAATTCTACAAGTTATGGCGAATTCAATGAAATTATCATATTGCAGTTGTGCTACAATATTGTTTTCCAAGGGTAGAAGCCGGCTTTGTAATTTTGTTTCTTGAGATATAATAATTGAAAAACATTTTAAGTTTTAAAAAAAATGGTGGCACAAAAGCTTAGCAGTTTCTTTGAAGGAAGGATAGTTTTCAGCGAACATCCTATCCCCTTGCAGGATCCTCGGAATGCTTAAACGTTATTAAAAAATAAATAAATAAAAACATTTAATAAACCATGAGGTAGTTTCCCCTTAAGAGTATTTAAGCTTTGAAGAATACTTTATTATTCGAACTTCTTCGCCTATGATGTGTGAAAACGTCCCGTATTTGCATCCATCAATAGTCGCTTAGCATTTCTTCATCCCAGAAACCTTCATAACGCATTTCAAATGATGACATGTCCTGATGAAATCGTTCCCTCTGTTCATCACTTTCTGTACCAAGTTCTCCGGAAAGAAGTCCAAATGACTGCATAGAAAATGCATTTTAAGTGACATGCGGGAACCTTTAGTCTATAATGAAACTTAATTTAAAAAATGTTGTTTAATTAAACGATTATACCATTCACGAAAGGTTTGAAAGGATTTCATCATTATTTGAATTAATTCACGCTAATTTTTTCTTCTTTTATTCCCAAAAATCCGTTAACTACGAAGTTTTACAAACGATTTCATCAGGATATGTCATCATTTGAAAAGCGATACGAAGGTTTCTGGGACGAAGGAATGCTAAGCTTTTATGCCACGATTTTTTTTAATACTTAAAATGTTTTTCAATTCATTATATCTAAAAAAACTTATTATTATAATAGGCCAGTTTAAACCCCAAACACCATATAAGGGTTAATAGACATTTCCTATTGTCGTATACATTCGTTTCTCTCACAGGAAATTTGACAGCCGAACTACGGCCTTATTTTTCCGAACGAGGGCCTTATTTTTCCGACGAGACTACCTTCTATAATTGTATCATGACTCAGCCCTTTAAAAACTTGAACTTTTTTTGAAGTATGCCTGCCAATTGTTTATATCTTGAAAAGTTGCAGTGTGGGGAAACACTGAAACACCAAAATTAGAGGGGATTAAGTACACCAATTCTACAAAGCTTAAAACTCGAAACGTCCCAGTCGGACCATGTAGAACGGGTTGTAAAAAAAAAGGGTCTGAAACGGTTCTATATGCCGCCAATTCTAGCTCAAAAATTGCCAGAACTATGATATAATACATATTAGATTTATGCAATAACATGTGTTCTTTTGTTGGTTTATTAGAAGCGAAGAAATGAGTTATAAAATAAATATTATGTGCACCTTTCGCATCTCTAAGAATGCATAAATATACGTTTTTTTTGGATGTAAATTACCCGAGCGCTTCCCGAACTGTCGGCATTTATTTTTCTATAGCTTCGGGTCCGTGCAATCGTCGCTTTTCTTAAAACGCATAAATATACGTTCTATCCGAAACCAGCATTTGTTATTGTTATCTTTCTTTCTCTATCATAAATGTCGCTTCTCTTACAACGTATAAAAATTCATTATTTCGGAAACCAGCATTTGAAACGTAAATAAGAGAATAAAAAGAAAAGAAACTCACAAAAAATTAAGAAGAAAAGAGAATGAAAAAACACGCGGTTGGTTTTTTTATTTGGTTTTCGGTTATTAACAACATAAGATAAGCCACTGCCATAATAAAATAAATAATAAATTACTTTAATTTCAGATCTGGTATGATGTATACGTAAATATAAAAACTATAACATTTATCATTTCAGATTTCGTCTATTGATAGGTCATAGTATTATAATTTTTTATTTCAGATAATATTTGAGTTTTATGGTAAGTGTATATAATTGTAGTTTCCCATTTATTATTTTTATAAAGTTTTTTAATTATTGCATCAAAATGTATTGTGCGATTTATTTAACCTACATGTATATTTTATACGCGTGTCAAAAGCAAGAAAAAATACGTTTTTAAATAAATTTTTATTGTTGTTTTAATGGTTATTAATACATTCTCACCGAACGGTTCTTTATGTATGCTACAGATGTGTTCTTTAAGCCTTCCTTCAAAACAGTTATATAACTGTTATCAATGGGTTATTTTGAAGCGGTATTTTGCATGAAAGGTACATTGCTACAGAATCGCAGATGGGTTATATAACGCATATTTTAGAAACTAAAGTTGGAAGCGAGTCCCGAAGATTACCAAAGTGTAATATACGTTATTTATATGTTGCGAAAGAACTGTTGCAGCATACAAAAAAAATAACAGTGGTTTCCTTGTTTCACCCCATATTAATCTGAAAGGAAGACTGCAAGTATTGAGAATGCATTCTTTACTGTCAAAGAACGCATAGAAATGTGCTTGCTGGAAGCGACCAGGTCCGACTGTGGTATTACTGTATTACCCAATGTTTTCTTAATATTAGTAATCCTATGATAGTATCAAGTATAGTAACACTTATTTTGAAAGATTCTGTTGATTCTTTTTGGCATACTAAAAATTAGTTTGCGACCAGTCACCTCTTGAATCTTATACTCCTTGATCGAGTCCTTGATATTTTAGTCCTTGATATTTAGTTTAATTCCTCTGTCTCCGACTGCAATATATTTGCAGGCAACTATATCATATATAGATGTGATCTTGCAACGCGTATTGCAGCCAGTGCTCTTATTGCCGTTAAGGCCGATCTAGTCTTAGAATCTATTTCGATAATCTATTCGGAGTTTGGAATCTACGTTGAAGTTTTTTGCTGTTCGTATTAAGGTCCACGATTATGTCTCATGCTCGCATATTCCACCCAGGTCCGATACAAATGTATACCTACAGCATTTAGTTCTAACTCTGGATATTCAATCAACCCTTGGCCATAATGACCAGTATTGTTCTGAAAGGCTTCAACCTGCCTGTCATTTTTTGATGTTGTCAGCTGATTCAAATATTCTTGTTCCCACTTTTTTCAATGAGCCAGAACATGGTAATATAGACCTTTCATTGGGACAAGTTAACGCTATAAGAAATTGCTTTGATAAAATATCAGATCTTGTTTTTGCCTCGGAGTTTGCCAATGCCTACGTCTCTAGGAAAGACTCTCTCCAAACACGAAGACGCTTACCACCCGCACTTGAGTTGTTTTTTAAGCCTCGGCTCGAAATGTATGTGCCTTCACTTCCCTCACCCAACGCGTTGGGTTGCAACGTTGCAACGTTTCTCATAAGCCGACCTCGTAGACTCTCTTATCTAAAAAACTGTTAGTCCAGACTTTTTAAGAAAATTCAGAGAACTGGGCTGCAAGTTTTGCATTCAAGATACTTAAATTTCTTAACCAGGAATAATGAAAACAAAAATTACTTAATTCGTTGTAAAAATTAGTTTCAGAATAACCCTAATACGGCTATGATACAGGGCACAAGTTTTCATTAATTAGCTGCTTCATTAGAACCTTGAAAGAGACAACTATATGTGTTTTTTGGTTCGCATTTTTTCGACTACGGTCACACTGACTTAAAAGGTAAACAATAACAATGGCCGAAATTCGCAGTGCACAATTTATTCATTTCTGGAATCCTCATGCAAATACTTCTGCAGAAATTAATATGAAAACCACTAAACTGATTTTTACAGCTTTTCTTGTACATAGATTTAGTTATGTTAATTCATAATAATTGCAAGATTTCACGGCGAAAAAACCTTGCCACCGAAAACTTATTTATTTTGTTTATTTATCTTGCTTTTGTGCAGAATAGTTGCTGAAAATTAAGCTAAGCCTTCAGCAAAAACCAATATATTTTGTGAGACCGTTTTGTCTAATGAGCAATCAATATACTTTTTAGATACAATTTAATGAATTAGAGACGGTATATTCTATCGAACTTATTTTTTTTCTGGTATTTTTTTTCGATAAACCGATAAGTTTTTCAATTAATGAGCAATTAATGTATTAATCTCTCATTAAAAGTGCCGTATAGTCGTCTTGCTCGCACTTAGGCAAAACCCTGTGGTTGCTGTCAAGCCTCTAATTAATGCGCCAATTAATGAAGTTTTTAATACAGTGTCATAATGCTATTATAGCAGTTATAAGCAGTTTTATGTGTTCGTTAATTCAAAACGACAGAGTCAACAATTTCCATCTGGTTTTTTATACCCGGTACCCATAGGGTACAAGGGTATTATAAGTTAGTGCCAACCGAGAATGTATGTAACAAGCAGAAGGATAAATCTCCGACCCTATAAAGTATATATATTCTTGATCAGCGTCACTAGCCGAGTGGATCTAGCCATGTCCGTCTGTCCGTCTGTCCGTCTGTCCGTCTGTCTGTCCGTGTGAAACAACAGATCTCAGAGACTATAAGAGCTAGAGTTACCAAATTTGATGACAACATTGGAATCTGTTGCACGCAGATCAAGTTTGTTTTAAAATTTGGCCACGCCCACTTCCGCCCCCGAAAATGATAAAAAACCGATATATAACCATATGCGTGATTTTCGGCAAAAAGTAAATAGATAGGCTTAATAAGTAGTCAATAGGGGACGTGTTCTGAAAATTTGAGTAAAATCGGATGATAAACATAGAAGTTATTAACGATAAAGTTTCTGAGAGAGAGAGAGAGAGAGAGAGAGAGAGAGAGAGAGAGAGAGCACACGTGCGTGCTGCTCAACATATTCCTAGCAACATTTGTCTTTGTTGGGTGTTGCTCAGCATGTTCCTTGCAACATTTGTCGCTTTTGAGACTTGCCCAGCATGTTCCTAGCAACATTTGTCTCTTTTGTGTGTTGCTCAACATGTTTCTACCAATATTTGTCTCTATCTGTCAACACTTCCTTTTTATATGTTCATGTGCTGTTTAATTTCACCTACAATGCTTTGGGTATCGGGTATCTTACAGTCGGTCACAATCGACAGTAGCTTTCCCACTTGTTTTTATCTTAAAACTGTTTCCGCTTCCAATTAGTCCAATATTGCGAATTCATTTGCAAAACCCTTCCGCTCTAGATATTCATTTGGTAGTTTCAACACTACTTTATCCTATCCTGACTCACTTCCACACTCTAATTGTATTAAATTATTCTTATATTAAAACTATTAAGTTTTCCTTCTCTACTGGTGCAGATTTGGTACCAAGCTGAGTTTTAACAAATTGTGCTAAAGTGTATCAAAAACTACTATAAAAACTATTACCTTCAGCATTAATTTTATTTAGACGTTTAAAGCGTATCTTTTATAATTTCTCTTCATAAAAAGGGAAGCAAATCTAGCATTAAAAACTACCAAGGGATAACAAAATGTCGTGCGTTTCCAATCAGCACCAATGCAGCTCAATAATGTCCTCCTCACAGTACGGCTTTATAAAACGTAGATCAACGTCTACAAGCCTTCTTGAGTGTTCTGCAATTATTAGGAACCCGCTTTACAATAACACTCACTTACGTTATTTTTACAGACTTCTGTAAGGTTTTCGATTTTGTGAACCATCAGTTGCTGTTGAAACAACTTATACTTTTAGAATTCCCGATCACGTTGACGAGGTGGATTTCGACATATTTATCGAACCAAACTCAGAGGGTAGCTTTCATGGGTTCATCCACAAACCTTGTTCATGTACCTTCTGGTGTTTCTCAAGGGAGACGTCTCGGGCCTCTTCTGTTTGGCATTTTCAGAAATTACTTGCCTCTGCTCTCACGTTTTGATTTACGCGAATGATGTTAAACTTTGGGCCTGTCCTCGCTTAAGGGTCGCCGGATCTTCCACGGAGTGATGTTCCTGCATAAACTAATCACTGGGCACATCGATTCAATCTACCTTATTGGTAAAATTTGGTTCTCCTGTACCTGTAAGAGCGTCCCGTAACTTTCGGCCTATTCCCTGGAGTTTTGCAAAACCAATTTCGAGATGTTCGTTGTACAATGACTTTAATTTTACGTTATTTGTTGAAATGTCTGTTGGTTTAAATCAGTGTTCGGCACGGAAATATCCCGCGGGATAGGAAATTTCTCAGTCGAAGTCGCTGACGCTCATGCACAGTATGCACAAAAGAGAACAGAAGAATCAGTGCTGTCAAATTGTTACTGTGTGGCTAGATTTAGCGTTTTTTAGAGTTAAATAGTTAGTTTTTAAGTTATAGCTATATTTTTGTCATATTACAGAACATTTTATTCTATCTTTTTTCTCATATCTAGCCATAGATATTTAATTTTGCACTCATACTAACGCAATGTTCGCATGTGACTGTACCCAGTCGGAACTGGTCGCTTCCAGCAAGCACATTTTTATGCGTTCTCAGCGAGTAAAGAATGCATTCTCAATATGTTGCGGTCTTCCTTTCAGATTAATATGGGGTGAAACAAGGAAACAACTGTTCTTTTTTTTTTGTATGCTGCAACAGTTCTTTCGCAATATATAAATAACGTTTATTTCACTTCGGCAATCTTCAGGTTTCGCTTCCAACTTTAGTTTCTAAAATATGCGTTATATAACCCATCTGCAGCACACATCAATAACGATTCTGTAGCAATGTACCTTTCATGCAAAGTACCGCTTCAAAATAACCCATTGGTAACAGTTATATAACTGTTATGAAGGAAGGCTTAAAGAACACATCTGTAGCATACATAAAGAACCGTTCGGTGAGAATGTATTAATAACCATTAAAACAACAATAAAAATATATTTAAAACGAGAAAGAAAGCTAACTTCGGTAAACCGAAGTTTGTATACCCTTGCAGTCAGAAATTGGATCATAGAAAATCGATCCATTTTGGTAATGTAAAAAAAAAAATGTCAAATTATGTAAATTTTGTAAATTTTACAATTTACATGTAGAATTTTACATTTTCATATAAATCGACCGATCCCTTCTATGGCAGCTATATGATATAGTTTTCCGATCTTAATGAAATTAAAACCGTAATTCTAGAACTATAAAAAACGACTATATCTCTAAATTAATAGAAATTCGTTGAAAAACAGAGAAGTTAAAATTTTTTTTACATTAATTTCGCCATCATTCCTATGGCAGCTATAGGATATAGTGGTCCGATTTCTCCCGTTCCGACATATATACTGCGTGCTAAAGAAATAAGACTATGCTGAAAATTTCAGCCCGATAGCTCAAAAACTGAGAGACTAGTTCGCGTAGAAACCGACAGACAGACAGACGGACAGACAGACGGACAGACAGACGGACAGACAGACGGACAGACAGACGGACAGACAGACGGACAGACAGACGGACAGACAGACGGACAGACAGACGGACAGACAGACGGACAGACAGACGGACAGACAGACGGACAGACAGACGGACAGACAGACGGACAGACAGACGGACAGACAGACAGACGGACATGGCTAGATCGACTCGGCTGGTGATGCTGATCATTGTTGCCATTTTAGCTTATTTCAAGCTAGATTTAGCATATTTTAAAATAAAATAGCTTGAAAAATACTTAAAATTCATATAGCTTAAAATCTGGCTTATTTCAAATTTCATTTAGCTAATTTCGGCTTAAAAAAATTTATAAGAAAACATGTTTTGTTTTTCGATTGTCTTATAATTTTAAAAATTTTTTCGATAATTTGAACAAAAGTCATATTTGGTGTTGGTATTTTAATAATAATCGTTAGCAAGTTTCGGTTACACTGAAATTGTGCACATGTTTGTTTTACGTTTGTTGTTGCGTCGTTTTAGAAACATGCCGAAAGTGTCGGAAGAAACAGACTATAGAGTTTAGGTCAGAAGTTTTGAAGTACAATTTTGATGTACAAGGATGCTGGCCAAAACAAAGCTTTCGAGCAACTGGCGTTATTTGCTTTGCATATACTTTCACTGCCATGGTCGAATGCTGCGGTTGAGAGGGTATTCAGCCAAATGAACACCGTAAAAACAAAGTTGCGCAACAAAATGTGTTTAAAAAGCTTGAACGTAATATTAAGAATAAGGTTTGTTTTTGAAATTTTAAATTATTTAAAATATACTAAGTATTTTTTTTAATGTTATAGATATGGACTGCGCCGTCATGGCAAATGTTTCCATGACTACCAACTTCCAACGAAATACCTCGCTTTAGTTCAATCATCCGCCAAATATATGGAATCTAATGATGAAGATGAAATTATTTCTTTACTATAATAGTTATATAAATATCAATATCGTATCAATAAAAGTAAAAAATCAACTATTTTAATGTTTTCCATGGTTAGCTTATTTTTAGATTTTTTTTTTAATTTTTAGCTTATTCTAGCTTATTTTTTTCTTCAATCTAGCTTATTTTATCTATCAAAATCTGGCAGCATTGATGCTGATCAAGAATATATATACTTTATGGGGTCGGAGATGCCTCCTTCACTGCGTTGCAAATATCATGGCAAAATTATAATACCCTCTGCAAGGGTATAAAAAGGTGTATTTTATTGCTTTCGACATGTATGTATATATGTAGGTGAATTAAATCGATCAATACATTTTTTGTATGTGATTAGTGAAGAAAGTTTGCAATTATACTGCAAATAATAATATTGTTGTTTGATGCAATAATTAATTAACGTTATACAAACATAATATTAAATGGGAAACTACAATTATATACACTCACCATAAAACGCTAATATTATTTGAAATAAAAATATTAAATCTGAAATGATAAATATTATATGTTTTATATTAACGTATACATACCAGATCTGAAATAAAAGTAATATATTATTTATTTTATTATGGCAATGTCTTACCTTATGTTGTTAATATATCTGAAACTGAAATAAATTATCTTATTTAATAATAGATATAATATGTTTTCTAACCTTGCATACTTATTAAAATGAATTTCACAACAGCGTCAAGCAAACTTCTTAATGCAACTAAAGCAAGTAACAAAAGAAAACGCAAAAACCAATCAAAGTCGGAGCACATCGATCAAAAATACACATAATTTGGTCGGAGGTAACGATTGTAATAATAATAGAATTATGCTAGGCGGTTTTTATTATTTTATTATTTATTTCATTTTATTTATTATTATTATTATTTTTTTATTTACTTATTTTTTTTTTTCGTTAGTTATGAAAAATTAAAAAAATTATAATTATTATTATATATATTATAAAAGGTATACCAAAGGAACAGTACGAGGGTGGGGGATGTTGTATTTTGTTATATGGATAGGTGGGCACTTTGGATCATATTTTTTTTTTATGATGGCTGCTGCTCTGTTCGTGTTGTTACTGGGTTGAGTTAGTAAGGACTGTTTGGCAATTAATTCCCTAAAGAGATCACAGTTCGGTTAAAACATTTTCTATATATATATATATCCATAGGGTACAAGGGTATTATAAGTTAGTGTCAACCGAGAAGGAGAAATTTCCGACCCTATAAAGTATATGGGACATTCCATATCAACTCGGCCACACCTGTTTTTTTTTCGCTCTGAAAAAAAAAAATGCATACCCACATTTTAAAGTGCTCCATGTCCATATAGTGACCGTTAAATATTTTTTCGTTACCATCAATACTTTTCGAGATAATCGCTGTTGGACAAAAAACTTTCAAAAATCATAGCATTGAAATGGTGCATGCAATTTGAAAGACAAAAAATACGGTTATCCTTTTTTCAAACATATTTTGCATAAAAAAATACTAGACTAATCTAGGTTTAATATTAAGCGGGTTTTTAATTAAAAAAAACGGTTTTTCATATTTTTTTGTCTTAGGGCCAGTCGATATTTGCTCTAATTTGTTTTTGCCAGGTAGAGGAGGTTCAGATACATAAGAAACAAAAAATCTTAGAATGGTAAAATTGTGTTTGCTAGGAAAAATGAATTTATTTTCATTGTTTATCCATTAATTACTTTTGGAAAGGGGTATTTTGGTTTTATGATCATCAGGCTATGTACATTTAAGGGTTTTTTCTTTGGGAAAAGTGCGCTTACACTGTCAGAATTTAATCTCCACTTTTTAAAACCGTTATGTACCATAAACTTGCATCTAAACATCAAAAAACACGCTTTGTCTCCCTAAATAATATTCAGTGTTAAATTTTGAGTCTGATTATAAAACCAATATACCCCTTTCCAAAAGTAATTAATGGATAAACAATGAAAATAAATTCATTTTTCCTAGCAAACACAATTTTACCATTCTAAGATTTTTTGTTTCTTATGTATCTGAACCTCCTCTACCTGGCAAAAACAAATTAGAGCAAATATCGACTGGCCCTAAGACAAAAAAATATGAAAAACCGTTTTTTTTAATTAAAAACCCGCTTAATATTAAACCTAGATTAGTCTAGTATTTTTTTATGCAAAATATGTTTGAAAAAAGGATAACCGTATTTTTTGTCTTTCAAATTGCATGCACCATTTCAATGCTATGATTTTTGAAAGTTTTTTGTCCAACAGCGATTATCTCGAAAAGTATTGATGGTAACGAAAAAATATTTAACGGTCACTATATGGACATGGAGCACTTTAAAATGTGGGTATGCATTTTTTTTTTCAGAGCGAAAAAAAAACAGGGGTGGCCGAGTTGATATGGAATGTCCCATATACAGTCATGGAAGAAATAATAGAAACAACCAACATGTTTGGGTTTGGAGCTAATTACAAATTTTTCGTGAAACTTTTTCATAGGAACGGTACAACATATTATCTGTTATTCAATATACTGCATTTAGGTTTTGATTTTTTTAAAATATCTGGTAAGATAACGATGGTACAGCCGATTTGTCCAGATACCAGGGTTTGACTTGGAAATACATTTTTGCCCAAATAGTACCATACATTTATGAAAATCTTTAAAAATATTATTTATTAATATAGTTTAGGACATATAAAGTCGTGTATCATAAAATTTTATTATACCCGGTACCCATAGGGTACAAGGATATTATAAGTTAGTGCCCACCGAAAATGTATGTAACAGGCAGAAGGAGGCATCTCCGACCCCATAAAGTATATATATTCTTGATCAGCGTCACTAGCCGAAACGATCTAGACATGTCCGTCTGTCCGTCTGTCCGTCCGTGTGAAACAACAGATCTCAGAGACTATTAGAGCTAGAGTTACAAAATTTGGTGACAACATTGGAATCTGTTGCACGCAGATCAAGTTTGTTTTAAAATTTCGCCACGCCCACTTCCGCACCCGAAAATCATAATCTTCTTAAAGTAAATATATAAAATAAATAAGTAGGCACTCGTGTACGTGTTCTGAAAATTAAAGTAAAATCGAATGATTAACATGGAAGTTAATAAACAATAAAGTTTCTTTGTATGCAGTGCGTGTTGCTCAACATGTTCCTAGCAACATTGGCCGTTTTCGGTGTTGCTCAACATGTTCCTAGCAACATTTGTCACTTTTGGGCGTTGCTCAACATGTTTTTAGCAACATTTGTCTTCATTTGTCAACATTTGTCTTCATATGTCTTTATTTGTCAACAATATGTACCATGAACATGTGATATTCTATATTCCCCACAATGTTTTTGGTACCGGGTATCACACAGTCGGTCACACTTGACTGTAGCTTTCCTACTTGTTTATTTATTTATTTTTTTTTTATGTTGGACGTTGATGATGCACAACGGTCAGTACACTCAAGTGACCCTTTAAAACCAAGCACGTGCTTGTTAGGGTTAGATGTTAATAGGCGCAAAAGAAAAGTATAGGTAAAAGAATGCGAGGAGATATAAACTACTATCAGGCAGCTCGATTGCTATCTTGCATGTGTACTAAGTGAGTTAAGATTAATGTTTTTAGTTTAGGAAGGCTATCTACAGATGAGGTAATTTTATACAAATCATTATAATTTGCACATAATACTCTAAAGGGTTCATGCATTTCATATAAGAATAGGTTTGGCTTGAATCGGATGACGGAGAATAAGTAGTTTGAAAAAACTGAACAAAAAGATCGGCGATTGCCTGATCATTGTTTGCTGTCGTATTTTCAAATGAAAGCGAGGATGGATGTGTAATAGGCTTACGTTTAGTGTTGACAAAATTATAAAACTGTTTTGGGTCCTGCGCAAACTGAACCCTACAACGAGTCAAATAGTTTTTATAACACACGAGCCACTAAAAATCGAGAATGAACAGCTTGAGAACCGGTACGTTTAAATTTAGAATAGAGATTGGACTTGACATTTTTGAGGCGAGTCAACTTTTTACTAAACCAGGGAGGCTTATTTGAGATTGACGGATAGTATAACGGAACACATTCGGCTGAGCATATTGTGTTAAAGAGTTCGTCAGGGACATTTATTTTGAAAGATGAAATATCCCTAGCATAGGAAAATTAAAATTTTTCCACCTTAATTTTATCGGACTTGGTTCTGTCTCGAATAAAGACAGTAACATCTTCAGATGTTTGAGATGGGTGAAGCCGAGAGACAAATATCTGCCTCGTTGGTGATACTGCAATAAGGGCTTTTGGCAACACAGACTGGTTGGCTATATTACCAATTTCGGCCGGTAATCCAGGCCTGTCACCCTGGGGAGCATTCGGGACTGGGATCTGAGGAGTCGATAATTTTGATTTTGACCCACCAGCGGACTCAACGGACATCACTGGAGCTGCGGTCCCTGTCACGGCACATTCGGAGGCCGAATCTTTCCTTGCACCCGACCTCAATATCATAGGAGTTAGATATATTGGGGTCGGGGGCTGTGCCGAGGGAGTCAGCTGTTGAGAACCTGCGTCGAGTTGCAGGGCAGCGGCCAAATGCGTTGTGCAACCCGTGGTTTTCTTGCGCTTTGGGGACTTGTTTAACAGCTTAAGGCCATTCAACTTGGAGTCCAGCGCCATGAGCACCTCATTAGTTTTACGAAAACTAACAAGTAACATAGCTCTTTAAAACCATTTTTGGTTTGCCGCATGAATGCCATCATTTCCCTTTCAACATCGCGACAAGCCTCACAGCAGTAGCGCAATCCAATGTTTTTAGTAATAATATCAGTCATCCGGCCTGTGCATTCAATGCACTTGGCGTGCACGACATTGTCACACAGCCAGCAGTCAATACTAGGGTCCTCTGCAGAAATTGCTTTCATCCAGGTTTTAATTACACAGACAACACTAGGAGACATTATAGTGACTTACCACTGTACCAGTCAGAAGTTAAGAGAAAATAAGAGTAGTTACGTGCACTAAGAGAGAGCAAGAGAGCGAGAGTTAGGGAGCTTAAGCCGTCGATCTGTAATTTCGACGTAACGGATAAAGCACAAAGAGGAATGCAATAATGCAGATAAGCGAATAACTGCACAAAACTAATTTGCAAATAATATAGATATTAATACACAAAAACAGCTGCATGCACACGCGAAGTTAAACGGTGAATTATTATTGACACAAGATAGAAGTTTTAATAAACCCCGGTGGTTTATAGCAAAGATTTTACACAAATACGAGGCGCAAAACAAAAACTTTGAAAGAGAAAACGATATTATAAGGGAGTGACTATCAAAATCATTCGAGCCGATTTGGAAAAAATAGCAACTAGCAATAGAGTTGCAACTGCAGATACACCAAACATCCAACTAAGAACCAAATAAAAATAACATGCACTACAAATACATACAGATACACATTCGTCGGCTTTTTATACCCTTGCAGAGGGTATTATAATTTTGCCATGATATTTGCAACGCAGTGAAGGAGGCATCTCAGACCCCATAAAGTATATATATTCTTGATCAGCATCACCAGCCGAGTCGATCTAGCCATGTCCGTCTGTCTGTCTGTCCGTCTGTCTGTCCGTCTGTCCGTCTGTCTGTCGGTTTCTACGCGAACTAGTCTCTCAGTTTTGAGCTATCGGGATGAAATTTTAGCATAGTCTTATTTCTTTAGCACGCAGTATATATGTCGGAACGGCCGAAATCGGACCACTATATCCTATAGCTGCCATAGGAATGATGGCGAAATTAATGTACAAAAATTTTTAATTTCTCTGTTTTTCAACGAATTATTATAAATTTCGAGATATAGTCGTTTTTATAGTTCTAGAATTACGGTTTTAATTTCATTAAGATCGGACAACTATATCATATAGCTGCCATAGAAGGGATCGGTCGATTTATATGAAAATGTAAAATTCTACATGTAAAATGTAAAATTTACAAAATTTACATAATTTGACATTTTTTTTTACATTACCAAATTGGATTGATTTTCAATGATCCAATTGCTGACTGCAAGGGTATATAAACTTCGGTGTACCGAAGTTAGCTTTCTTTCTCGTTTTTATTGAGGTGTCCATGTTTGCGTCTGCAGTTGCGTCTGTTTGCGAACCGCAAGTGGTCCCTGAAAGTTCGAATTCCTACACAACAACTCGAATGATTCGAATATAACACGCATTGCCAAATAAGTTGCTAAGCAAAACCGTGGATACTCTAATTTTGGAAGACGAGTTCCCTAAACAGTATAGTCCGAAAAATTTGGTGAAAATGCTTAATAAAAAATAACAAGAAAGAAAGTTATCTTCGGCAAGCCGGAGTTTATACACCCTTGCAGATAATAAATAAAATAAAAACAAGGAATCTTATATATCGTTTTAATCAGAAATCTTTAAAAAAACGAAAAGCGGCTAATTTGGACCGGTCGTTCATATGTGAGCTATAAGATATAGTGGTCCGACTTCAATGACATTTTAAATGTATGGCTTTATTTAAATAAAATCGCTATTTACCAAGTTTTAGTCCGATATCTTTAAAAACAACGAAAATGAACTATTTCGTGCCGATCGTTCCCTTGGCAGCTTTAAGATATAGCAGTCCGATTTGATTGAAATTTAAAATGTATAGCTAAAATATAATAAATGGATCATATATTTAATTTGAGACCCCAATATCATCAAAAATACCGAAAATACGACATTTTGGCCATATCTTTCCTATGGCAGCTATAAGATATAGTCGTCCGATTCCGACCGTTCCGACTAGCTGCAAAAGAGAGAAGACTATCTGCAAAGTTTTATTCGGATAGCTCAAAAACTGAGAGACTAGTTTGCATAGCTAAGGACAGACAGACAGACTGAAGAGAACGCCCAATAAATACGACGTCTTCATTTGCTGAGTTAATATCTCAAACTGATCTTTATTTCGAAGTCCGCGTTTACGTAGCGGTCGTGAGATCCTTAAAACTAATTGGTTAGTTTATCCCTTACTTGGGAAAATTCTTGGGCGCGATAGGGGAAAAACAACCCTTTCGCGCATATCATTATCTGTGACCCCCGCAGAGGTCGTATTACATCTCAAGTGTATTTATTTGTCTAGTGTATAGATCTGTGTTAGGCAAAAATGCCCGCTGTTTAGAAATACGCGCACATGTGCTCAAGCAGATCACAGCTGCATCGACAGATCTATGTACATATGTATGTTATATGTATATATGTATATATTTATATATAAACGTGTTCATGTTTGAACACAGACGGACGGACGGACAGACGGAAATGGAACAAGAATATATATTCTTCATGGGGTCAGAGATGCTTCCTTCATTGCGTTGCAAACTTCTCGACAAAATAATAATACCCTGCAAGGGTATAAAAACCCAAGGAGTTCTGTGGCACGGTGACATTTTTTTTTAGCAAATTGGTTTTAATCAAATCAATTTTGACAGCAGTTTTTTGAGCAATAATAATAAATTCCAATATATCTAAACAAACTGGAGCTAGTTTTGGACATCATACGAGACATATATATATATATATTGCTTACCATTCAGGCTTGCGAGCATCTCTTGTGGCGACGGGCGGGGAATACGGAGGGCAACATCGACTCCATCGTAGATGAAACATTGCAGAGAGGTCACATTTCTCATGCTCTCGAAACCCAGCGACTTGGCCACGATTTCAGCGTGGCCTGTTTCAGAATGGACAGCACAACGTCAACAGGATGCGAGCAAAGGTACGGAATACACTGGAAATGTAGCCAGCGGCGTAGGTAATGAGCAGTTGCTCGCCCTTGCTGCAGTCGACACGGAGCTCTGGCACATTTTGGTACTCATGTCTCTCACTTATGCCGACAATCTCGGTCATTTTGAATGTTCACTTAATTGTTGACAGCTGCTTTGCCTTTTTTTTTTTTTTTTTTTTCGATTTTTACCTAAAATATTTTTACCAAAAAATGAATCAAAGAACCTGTGTCAAATTTTGGGGGAAAAAAGGAATTAAGTGCGCGGATACATTTCGAATGTTGACTTTGGCATACGGAGAAGCTACCTAGGACCGAAGCTACGTTTATCGGTGGTACAAAATGTTCTCAGAAGGCCGAGAAGATTGGTCTTTTGGCCAAAAATTGGCTTTTGCCCCACGATAACGCCCCTGCTCACACATCGTTGCTTGTGCGCGACTTTTTTGGCAAAAACAACACACTAATGATGCCGCAGCCACCGTATTCCCCAGATCTGCCCCTCTGTGACTTTTTCTTGTTCCCTAAACTGAAGAGGCCCATGAAAGGACGACGTTACGCTACGCTTGACGAGATAAAGACGGCATCGAAGGAGGAGCTGAACAGGATAAAAAAAATGATTTTTTGAAGTTCTTCGAAGATTTGAAATACCGTTGGCACAAGTGTATAATATCTCATGGGGATTACTTTGAAGGGGATAAAATAAATATTCATGAATAATTACTAATTAAAAAAAAAAAAATAAAAATAGTTGGACAAAGTAAATGAGGAATGTCCATATGTGTTTTAATTTCACCCACAATGCTTTCAGTACCGGGTATCTCCCAGTCGGTCACACTCGACTGTAGCTTTTCTGCTTTTTATAATTGCGGATGTACAACTTCTAAAATTGGTTATTATTTAGTATTTCGTTGTCAGATACATAATAAGTAGTTTGTGCTTTTATTAGGTTCTCTTAAGCCTCAGACAAGTAATGCAGGATCGAAATGGGTCTTTATTCCCTAATTGATTTGGGAACTGGCAGATCCCAAACATTCCAACATTCCTTAGAGCAAACGGTAGTAAAGCTATGTTGAAAATGTCCGTAATATGCGGCAATATGTATAGCAGTAAGATTTTTTCAAATTTTTGGTTAATATCACCAATTCCAGTAGCGTCACTTTAATATTTATGTATGTATTGAAAATCTTCACATTGACTAATACACACAACGTCTATTTTCAAGTACAATTTCTGGGTTCAGGCATGGGTGATGTCTTGTTTAGAGCGTTGACGTCTATGTCCTGGCCATTATTGGTTTTGTGTTTGCATACCCCCAAGCTCAATGATTTTTCATGTTTGGCTAGCACAGATCGCAACGTCAAACTAACGCGAGTAAAAATGGGTCTTGACGAAATCATTTAATCTATTTGCTGACAGTTCTAGACTCATGAACCGCAAGAATGCCTGTGGGGCTTTGTACCGTTTTCAATTTGTATATGCCTTGCACTATATTAATTTAGTCGTCAACTTCTGAAAGGGAGTATATGGGATCCCAAGCGCAATCTTATTGCGTGTTGCGAGATATGGTAAAGTGTGTGGGAGTTAAGCATGTGCATACCTAATGATTGCAATTGGTCTATTATATTATATTATATTTCTATGGAAATCGCCTGCTAAAACTGTATCTGAATAGCTCCAACTAATTTCCGAAATGTAAATTATTGCGATCTGGTTGTCCGTCTGTTACGCTGACGACGCAACTGATGGATTTCAACTCCAGTTTTGCAAGAGGCGGATGATCGTATATATATAAAGTTAGAAAACTAATTCATGGCTAAACTCACAAATTTTTCGGGAGCAATAGAATGCATCGAGAGGCGATTGCAGCAGCTGGAAATATGAGTGAAAATTTAGGAGAAGGCAACTGCCGATGCATTATGTGCCGTTTTTCAACAATGAAAACCTTATGACCACTCTAAACAGCTTTTTCTTTTAACTAAATCTCATACCATCACCTAAAGTGAGAGATATTTTCCCGTTACCATCGTTGATCCAGTCGTCATTGTCAAGTTTGAAATTTAACTTCATGCGAAAAAATTTTTAGGTGCAAACTGCGGGAGAGCGTCGGAGAGACGAAACAACCGTTGTCGCTTCTTGGACTGTTAGCCGAGAACTACAATTCATCTTCGAAGAGGCCATGAAAATTAAGAAGCAAAATACTATTACAGCTGTGATTGTCCGGCGGTCGCAGAGCGCAGCTTTGAAATTAAATTAAAATTAAGTCTGGGCTATGCCATCATAAATCTAGGGTGTGCAAACTCTAAATATATCTATATTCTACGAGGCGTGCTTTTATTTTTTTGCAGCAATCTAACATGGTTCCAAACATTATTACATTGTCATTTAAAATTAATAAGGCAAACGGCTATACCATTAAAGTCCCTAGTGGGTGCAGAGCCGGTTTAAAAATTTGACACATTAACGCACAGAGTTCAACAAAGAAATGAATTTAGGTAAAATTTTGTAGGGTTTGATGTTGATGTTGCAGGTGTTTGAAACTTGGTTTATATTCAAAAAAGGTAGAAAAGTTGATGCTAACAACTATAGAGGAATTAGAGATGTCAACCATCCCAAAACTTTTTAAAAACGTAATTACTCCCCATTTGCAGCACGTGTGTAGATCAGTAATTTCTCCATGCCAACATGGATTTATTAAACGAAGATCAACGACTACTAACCTTCTGAAGCTCACTTCTTTCATAATAAGGGGCTTTCCACGAAATTTGCAGACAGATGTGATCTATACTGATTTCAGTAAAGATTTGACTCCGTTAATCATTCCCTTCTTGTTAGGAAACTCGACTTAATGGGTTTTCCTGTCGATCTTCTTAAGTGGATCTCAAGTTATCTGAATGGCAGGACGCAAAGGGTCCTTTTTAAAAACCACTTGTCAAATGTTCTCCGGGTGACCTCTGGTGTCCCGCAAGGGAGCCACTTGGGTCCCTTACTTTTTACATTATTTATTAATGACCTGCCCAAAGTCTTGACTATTATTATTATTATTACTATGGCCTTATTGCACCGCGACCAGATGTTAGGTCTTTTGTGCCGGCCTGTAGGATTAAGGTAGAGCCTCTATTCCTAGGCTTCTGATGAAGGAGAGCACTTTGGCGAGGTCTATCTCTTCCCAAATCCTTTAGGGGGGGGTTAAGTTCACCTCCTAGTTGTTGAAGTCGACGTCTGATTAGTGAGGGGCATTCACATAGAACATGTTCTGATGTTTCTGGCTCCAGCTCACAGAATCTACATGTGTCGATTTCTGAAAGTTTTAATTTCTTAAGGTGATACCTTAGGTTGCAGTGACCTGTTAGGTAGCCTGTTAGAGTGCGAATCTCACTCTTTTTAGATTGATGATGCGTTTGGATCGCGACATCTGGGGACGAGGAATTGTTTGGCTTGTCTCAGCCCTGCACTGTCGGTCCAGTGACGACTTATCTCCTTTTCCTCCCATTTCCTGACCAGTTCCCTTTGTGTCCTTTCGAAAGTCCACAGAATGGTTCAGGGCCGATTAGTGGTGTCATCGCCCCGCGTTTTGCTAGGGACTCTGCCACCTCGTTTCCTATATGGCCTTCATGCCCTGGCACCCAGCCCACCGTTAAGGTGTTTTTGGAGGCAAGGGCGTTCAGCTGCTGGAAACACTTTTCTACAAGTCTGGAGATGATCGTGAAAGATCTCATCGCTATGAGCGCCGCCTGACTGTCAGAGAAGATGTAAATCCGTGCGCCTTGCATGTTCCTGCGAAGGCATTCACGAGCACAGATATCTATGGCGTGTATCTCTGCTTGGAAGATGGTTGGGGACTTTCCCATGGCTATGGATTTGTTGAACCTTGGTCCGAAAATACCAGCCCCGGTGTCGCCGTTTTCCAATTTCGATCCGTCAGTGTACCACGTTTGTGATCCAGTGGGCAGAGATATTGATTTTGTTGTCCAGTCGTGTCTGGTGTACAGGACTACAGAGAAGTTTCTGTGGAAAACAAGTTTTGGTTTCTGCTCGTCAGTTATACGCAGAATGGGTTCGTTTATTAGGGTTCGAGTACCCGTAGATGCCCAGTTAGATCACCACTTTTATATCGGTGATGTTTTGAGGCGAAGTGCCCCAGGCAGGCCTCCCTTTCAGGGCGATAGGTAGAGGGGGGAATGCCAGTTATAACTCCAAGTGCTGCAGTGGGGCATGTCCGGATGGCTCCAGTGATGCCTATGCAGACCAGTCGTTGTATTTTGGTAAGTGCAGCCGCAGCTGTCTTCTGGGTAGATTTCGTCCACCAAGCAAGAGATGCATAGGTTATGATCGGTTTTACCACAGTGTTAAAGGACCAGTAGATCATTTTGGGACTCAGGCCCCATGTTCTACCGAAAAGCTTATTGCACGCAAAATATGCTCGAGTGGCTTTGTTAATGGTCTTTTCAAGGTGTGAGTTCCAGTTGAGCTTGGAGTCAAGTATAACTCCCAGGTAGTTAGCTTCAGCCGAAAAGTCAATGGTTGATCCATTTAGGGATGGTCTAGTCAGGGAGAGAGACCTTTTCCTGGTAAATGGAACTAGAACAGTTTTAGACGGGTTTATGGATAGTCCTTTATCCTGACACCATCTATTGGCTATATTGAGGGCTTGCTGCATGCGGTCCGAAATGGTTTGCTCATGCCGGCCCACTATATAGATGACTAGATCGTCAGCGTAGCCCTGAGTGGGGAACCCTAGGTTGTTGAACTCAAACAGTAGCTCGTCTATGACCAGAGTCCACAGGAGAGGAGAGTACTCCCCTTGAGGGCATCCCCTTGTGGCTGTGATTGAGGTCATGGTTCCTCCTAGGTCTACAGTTATGATTCTGGATTTGAGAATTTCCAGAATCCACCTAATAATGGGGTGGCGACATTTTACGTACAAGAGAGGCACGGATTGCCTCGTATGACGTGTTGTCAAAAGCTCCTGAGATGTCTAGAAAGGCACCTAGTGCTATTTGTTGAAAGCCAATGGCCTTTTCAATGACTGTTGTAAGGCAATGGATGGCAGTTTCAGTTGATTTACCAGTTTGGTACGCATATTGGTACTTATGTAGGGAAGATGCTTGAGGTTCACTTCCTGATGTGCTGGTCAATTATCTTTTCCATAGTTTTAAGAAGGAAGGAGCTAAGACTAATTGGTCTATAGGATTTAGGCAGTTGGGAATCTTTCTTCCCTACCTTTGGAATAAACACAACTTTTACTTTAGCCCATTTGCTTGGTATGTGTCCAAGCACGAGACTAGCTCGGAATAGACGGACCAAGGGAAGTGCAAATTGGTGCAGTCCCCGCTGCAATAGGCATGGATAAATTCCATCTGGTCCAGGAGATTTGTATGGGCTAAAACTTTGTATGGCCCATTGTACGCTATTTTGATGAAACAGTCTAAACGGCATGTTTCCAATACGTTCTGATAGATAGGGGGGTTGCCTTCTTTCAGCCCCATTGGAGTCTGCCACAATAGCCACGCGCAGGTGTGGGCACTCTCCAATCCCAGAGAGGTAGGTTGGTGCCTCACTTTCTGAGATGGGTTGCTCCATGGCCTTTGGGTTGTTTGTGTGGGTTCCATCTGGCTTTTTCAACGTACAGATGCCGTTTGAGTGGTCCTTGGAGAGGGCTTTTTGTAGCCTGACAGCTTCCGGGAGAGTTGAAATCTGCCCGCAGTGTTGGCGCCACGTAGCCCTTTTTGACCTTCTCAGCTCTTTGTTGTATAGCGTTAAGGCGGATTTGTAGGAATCCCAAGTGACCTTCCCTTTTCTCGCCTTATTGAAGAGCCTTCGCGCAGCTTGTTTAAGATCGTCAAGGCTCTTGTTCCACCAGGGAACAGCCCGACTGATCTTACGAACTTTTGTTCGCAGCTGACGTGATATGCTGATTCAATGTTTGTATGAAGCACAGTAGCCTCACGCTCTAACTCGTCTATTGTTAGTATCGGACGGGTGGAGCAGTCTCTGGATTGCTCAAGTTCAAAACAGAAAAGATCCCAGTTTGTGTTTTGGGATTTCTAGTAACTAGGCTACATTGCAAGGCACCTCCTATATCAAATCTGATGTGCTGGTGATCTGACATAGTGATCTCATTCGCAACGTGCCAGTTTGAGACAGCGGACAACATATTCAGACTACAGAGAGTTAGGTCGAGGACTTCCTCTCTAATTGCATTGATAAATGTGGGCTCGCTGCCCTGATTTAGTAAACCTATGTTATTACTAATTATGTACTCAAGAAGGTACTCACCTCTTTTGTTGATGTTGCTGCTCCCCAGACCGTGTGATGCGCATTGGCATCGCAAGCGATTATCCACCGGAGCCGGTTTCTCTGGCAGTGCTCTACCAGGGCACAGGTAGCCGCCGGAGGCACATCGTCAGTGTCGCCGGGTAGATAGGCAGAGGCCAGCACTGCCTCCTGCTCGCCATGGGCAGTGGGTATTTTAACCCAGACCGCCACCAGGTCCTCAGTTATGAACTGTGAAAGGGAAACAAATGTTAGATTTTTGTTTATTAACAAAGCCGCTCTAGGGCGAGGTTGGCTGTTTGCATATAGCAGCTTACCAGATGGGGTGTTAAGCCCCAGGACACGTCCGGCATTTATCCAAGGCTCCTAGATAAATGCTATGTCCATCGTAGCAAACCTCTCGCAAAGGACGTCAGACGCGGCCTTTGCATGGTGGAGGTTTGCTTGGAGACATCTGAGGTGTCTCCGGGTGTTGGGGAGGGTGGGGGAAGGAGGACGGGACATTAGGCCGACCTCTTGCGGCCCCTAGCCGCCATATTCCGGCCTCGGTTCGTGCTCAGAAGGGCCTCCTCCTCAGGTGTGCGCCTCACACCCTTGTTTACGCGCCCTGTTCCGCGCGTGATGCGCCCGTACAGGGGAGGGCGCATAATTTTCTTCGATGGCATGGGCTCTTGGGCAACTATATAGCTGTGCCATCAGCGGCATTCTTTGGCGTTGTCGCAGCCGTGCCCTTTGTTGCCTTGGAGCAGGTGGGCTTCTCCGCTGCGAGAGCAGGAGCCACCGCCTGCGTCTTCGGCTGCGCGCTGGCCTTTGGCTTAAGAGTAGCCGTGCCCCACGCAAAGGACAGCTGGTATGCCAGCGACTTCAAGCGATTGGCCGAAACAGGATCCAGCGCAATCGTGATGATGGCCATGCTGTGCCTCATTTCACGGTGGAAGACACGCCAGTCTCCCACTCGCAGGCCGCTGTTCTGGCCCTCGACGAGCTTGAGGATCTCGTCCGTCTTCATTTCCGCGTTTGGAAGCGGAAAGTACCCAATGAAGACAGCGGCACGTGGAGCCTCTGCCTCTGGGACCACCTTGATGTGGGCGTCCTTCCACAGCCGTAGCTTTGGCACCTCTGTGCATAGCCACTCGGCTGTCTCCGCATTCCCACACGTAACGGCCATCCACCCTGGTCGAAAGGTGCAGCCAGAGAACAACGGCTTCACAGAGCCGTGTCTCAGGGCCATCACTCTCGATAGGATGGCGGACTGAATGGTGTTCAGCTGCTCGGTCGTGAGTAGATGTTTAGGGTAGTCGGCAGGAGTATCGCCATCTTCACCGAGCTGGCAACGTCCCTATAAGAGGCCATGACACCGACTTGGGGTGACTGCTCCTGTGTTGTCTGCCCATCCGCTGCTGCGGTTGTGGTGGCTGCTGGAGCCTCCGTGGCCGGCAAGACATTTGCAGGATCACCCTTCGTCTGGGCACTAGGTGCCGCGGCTTTGTACATGGCCCTCTTTTTCGACGCCTCTTCTGGGGTCGTGTTGGCCGATCTACCTCTTTTACTGGTGGTAGCGCCACTCCTGCTGGGCATTTCCTTGGAGGGTCCATAGGCTTCTGGGCGAGCCTTTTGGCCTCCTCCATGGGTACGCCGTTCGCAAGGTGTCTGCGCAACCTCTTCCTTGCGGCGCCCGATAGTGCGATCCGCCTTGGTTTGTCATCCTTAGGGAGGCGAGCAGAGTTTCTTCCTCTTCCTTGGTGATGCTATCGGTGCCAGAGCTTTGTGAACATATGTCCATAGCATCTTCGGGCTCCCGGATGGGTTCGATTTCAATCGATTTGGGGCTGCTAGAGCACCCTGTTTCTTGGGGTGTATTTACAATTGATTCCATAAATTGGTCCCACGAGTAATGAGGAAGGAAGTATCCCCCGGGGTAGAGCCTCATACCCCGGATCGGGCACTTATACGACCGGAGGTGCCAGGTTTCCGGAAGCCACCGTTAGAAGACACACTAACGTAGTGCCATTCATCACAGAGGCACGGTACGGTAACACCGGTGATTACGGGTTTTTTCGAGTTTTCCTCTCTAGATCCGCCATGTTTAGTCTAGAGCAGGGGCACCTCGAGCAGGATGTGGTTCTTCACCACGTATGGTCGGTCTTCAGTAGTCGGCATGTGACTGCCAACTCCCACTGGCTGAGTTAGCTTGGCGCGGCGACAGGCACACACGCTTCACTACCAGAGCCTTAGCCCCCAAAGTCTTGACTAACTCCAGAGTACTCATGTACGCTGACGACGTTAAACTTTGTGTGCAATACAAACTTATTAAACCTAAATGGCTCCAAATGCAAGCTGATGACATTCTCACGTGTCTCTCCAATGCTTGCGACTTATACGCTGAACTGCTGCTCTTTGGAAAGGATCACGCTAGTTGACGATTTGGGTTGACGATTTGGGTAGCCTAGATCCTAAACTGGAGTGTATTGATCATATTTCGTGCATTGTGAATAAAGCCAGGGATGTGCTTGGATTCGTGGCTTAAACTGGGATTCAAACCTTAGGTTGCCCTCTTATTCTAGTAGACTTCTCCTGATTAACCTTCCTTCCTTAGCAAACCGTAGAACGATGTAAGGCATTGTCTTTATGTATAATCTGATCCGTGGTGACGTGGAAGGCAGCGATCTATTGGGTCAGTTGAATTTCCATGTACCATGTAGAACCACAAGATCCTACCTGCATTTAGTTTTGCACCACTGCAGAACATCGTAAGAAATGCATGAACCCTTTAGAGTATTATGTGCAAATTATAATGATTTGTACAAAATTACCTCATCAGTAGATAGCCTCCCTAAACTAAAAACATTAATCTTAACCCACTTAGTACACATGCAAGATAGCAATCGAGCTACCTGATAGTAGTTTATATTTCTTCGCATTCTTTTAAGCGCAATATTAAGAGCCTAACTGATTCAGTACTTGATCTCACCTTCTCAAACATCAGAAGCAACGTGTTATGGACCTGTCAGTTAATTTTTATTTTTCTAAATAATTTAAAATGATGTGGTGATGTAATTACACTAGTTTACACTCCAAATGATCCAAGCCTGTTGATGCGAAATTCTGGTAGAGTTGAGCCCCCAGATCACGAAAATGGCTTTAATTTTTTTTTCTATGAATACGTTTTTTTTTTAAAGATTTTTTAAAGTTTTACCCAAAAAAAATCTGCTCATTTTACGTTTATCATTTCAAAGCTCGAGTTGTAGCCAACCAACTTAGCCGTCGTATTTTTTTACAGGAAATGAACTAACCTTTCGATTTTTATACACTTTATGTATATTGGATAAGTAGTTTGCTTGCTGGAGGTCGATAAACTTGAAAAAAGTGGAAATTTCAATCCGTTAACTCAAATGTTAACATACTGCTAGCAAACTAAAAACTCGAAAAAAATCCGCTGCAAAATCAAAACGTGTTTTTTTTTCTAAAAATGATCGCCCAAAGTATTAAACAGGCCTACAACTCCAGAAATCCGTTGAAAAATGGATTTATCCTGGATTTTCAAAGTTAAGTAAAATTAGAAATTTTTTTAAATTTGTGCCCAGATGTCTACTAGATTAAAGGTACAGTGTGGCCTTTAGATGGTCTGACTTCCAGGGCTACCTAAATCGCGAGGGCTTCAATTTCAATTGTCAAATTAAAAAATCAAAATCTAAAAGCATAGACTACCCTTGGAAATACTCTACTGGAACCCAATATGGTTTTTGCTGAAATCTTGAAAAAAAAAATGTAATTTCTGCCACCAATTTGGGATTCTGGACCACAGTGCATTGGCAGAAACACAGCTGGAGAAGAAGATAAAATCCCTTACAGCATGCTCCAATCATTAAATGACGCGTCTAAGGAAACGCTTTAAAAACAAAATTTCTCTAAATGTCCAGTTCCGGAATTAAAACAAACAATTTTGTTTAATTACAGACCCATTTCATTAATATCAGTGCTTGCCAAAACACTAAATCTTATGATCAAGAGCAAGTTGGATACTTTTGAACTATGCGAGAGTTCCAAGTCAATATACGAGGTGGTCTCTTTGCGAGTTCTTAAGCTGAATGGGTGCTTGAAAAAGATAAGGGGAGGTTTACCGCAAGGCTCGTGTTTGTACCCGCTACTTTTTAATCTGTATATACAAAGATTACATCATGTCAACAACAACAATACAAATGTCTTACAAACGTACAAGCACAGATTAACAATTTTCACTTGCTCTGCGGTGATTTTGGGTTCAGCTTCAGTCCAAGCAAATCAGCATGCATGGACCATTGGGCCCAGAAACAGAAGGAACTCCCCTGTAGTTCCAATAATCACATTTCCCTCACGAATCACCCGTGACAAAGAATAGAGCCCAGGATGGGATGTCCGGCCCCGTACCCTGGTGACAACTTCATATGACATTCATCGAAGTCGCTCATGATTTCACAGATGACTTATACGTATTAGGCATATGTAAGGTCACCAATGACAAGTCCAATATGAAGTAAACCGTGACACACCAAAAAATGTCCTATATGAAGTCATCAGTAACATTTTTTTTTTTATGAAGTGACCGACAAAACTTTTGTTGTGGCCTAAATTAAGGTAATATTAGTATGAATATATTATTCTGTTAAAAAGTTTAACTTAAACTATAATTTTGATTTTGAAGTAACACAAATATTTAAAAAAAAAAAGTTATATTCTAAAATGAAAACTGTATTTATTTTTACTGTTGCAGTAGAGATTTGCTACTTCCGTCGTATCACAAACATATCTTAGATTTGTTTTTTAATTCTATATTATAGATTTCTATATTTTTTTAGTTTTCGGAAAATAATTTCTAAAAATAAGCAATATTTTTCTTAAGCTAAGAAATTTTTTGTTATTTCTATGGCGATTTTGTTTATGGTAACCATTTCTGTAATATAAAATTATATTTCTTATTTTAAGAAAAAATTCCTTGTTTTTAGAAAAATATTTCTTGTATTAAGAAAAAATACATTTTTATGGCGATTTTCTTGAAAATAGGGATTAAATTATTATGAGTGTAGATTATAAGAGAAAGAAAGAAACGGCATCTAGAATATCTAGTTCTCTTTTTTTTCTCAGTCGACGTCGAAAAATTATTCATATGACAAATGTCACCGGGGACAGTCAGAACTGCTGGGTCCATATCGATTTTGTGCAATTATATTAGTTTTCCTTTTAAAAGGCTATTACACTTCTGGGAAAAGTATTCAGTTCTAATATGTCGGACAAACTTCAGATAAAAAAAAAAATTGACAAAAAACGAACAGCAGCCATAGATTTCTTCTGACAGCAACGAACATTAAATCAGAACTCAGGCATCGTGCTTCCATTCACTTTTTTAGAACGTCTGTACGTGCTCAGCAAGAGTATGCAATTACCAGCCTTGCCAACTTAAACATAAGTAATTGCTCTTCTCTTAAAACGGTTCAAACCATCTGTCTTCGTAGGTGCATTGAGGTTCCCTCCAACACACAACACATGTGTTGCCACCGAAACACAGAGCAAAAATCCTGACAGTTAAAAACTGCTCAGGGTCAAAACACTAAATCCTTATCTTTACAGTACAATCACAACATCGAGGGCTAATACGGCATATACAGCTGCTTAGTTCGAAAGCATTTATTTTTAAAGAGGTGTTCAGCAAAAGAAAAAGAGTCATCTCAAATACAGAATGTAATATGGTTTATATGGAGAAATTTGATTCCTGGGAAAAAGATGGATGGTACATTATTTCAACTGATGTATCGGTACATGAAGATGTCATTGGGATCGGCAATCAATTGCCATAGCAAAATCATCATGTCTTCCATGACGGCAGGATTAGCGGGGATTTTATTGGCCGTAAAACTTTCTGCAAAGAAACGTTTCCTAATAACTGCCATTGTTTGTGACTGCCAAAGTGCGTCAAAGGCCTCACATTTAAATAAAACAATTACATATCTCACCGACGCAATTCACAGAAACATGGTTGAGGCATATACTAGTCTGTTCATAATCCAATGGATTCCTGGGCACAAAAACATTAAGCTCAACGAATAGACTGATGCCTTGGCCAAACTGGCCACTAGGCAAAGTAGGTTAATGAAGTTAAAGTTCAGCTTTGATGAGGCTGTGAGAAAAGTTAAAAATAGTGTATGCCGGCTGGCAAAGTGCGTTAAAGGCAATCTCTCTAGTCAAGGGGACATATTTCGCATCAATATATAGTGAGCTTCCGGCTAGACCCTGGCATTGGCACATAAATGGGAAGGCAAAGAAAATATAAGTATTAAAAAGGCTTTTACTAAATAAGTCTTATGATCACCTATTTTTACATCAGATCAAGGCTAGAGATTTTAACATAGGCGCAACCTGTAACCCTCTTGACAGCGCAGAACATCAGATGTTTGCCTGCCACAGACTCGCTGCAACTAGATCTATATATAGAATTTTTAGAAGATTTTGTAACACAAGAAGACTGCTCACAACAAAAGAACCTCTACATTACAGAGAATTGGCGAAGTTTATAGAATTAGCCAAATAAGATTTCTGAACACCAATCACGAAAACCAACGGAAGGCTAGCCTTCCGCTTCCTATTTTTTGAGTGCGCCTTCGGCGCATACAATCACAATAATACCTGAAAAAAAGAATTAAAATGAAAAATGAAAAAAAACAGCGTTTGTAAAATAAAAAGAAAAAAACAAAAAAAAATAATCAATAGTAAATGAAAACAAGAAAATACGCTAAAACAAACAACAAAAGAGTGAAGTAAAAAAAATTGAAAAGAACACATTTAACTGTAGTTTGTAATCTTATTAAGTAATTTTACGACCACGCTAAGGAGCTAAGGGAGTCAATAAACCAGTTTTTGCCTTGCGAGTTTCTGGTATAAGCCTGTAGTGCCTGGTCATTTTGGGTTTTTTACCTGAGACCATTAAATTTCGCTAGATAGCAAAAAAAGTAAAATAAAAAAAAAAAGTTTTCTTCCCCAGTGAAAAAGAAAACTTGTACCCCTCTGCCTCTACAACATTGAAGTGGTGTGGGCATCCATTTTCCATCGTAATGTGATTTTTGCTGTGTTCGTCTTTATGGCACGAGCTTGTGCATACATATGTATGCTTATGTTTAGGTCGTAAGCTGCAGCATTTAGCCCAAAATTGTCATACCAATTCTTGACCAGCATGGAATCCCCATCAAACTCTAATTTCGAAGCTTTTTGCCGTAAGTAAGCAACCGGTATTTTGCCCATCCGCTTACTTCATCTGCTCACCCATTTTTGGATTTTTCTCTGCTGCGACAACTGATCTTGTATAGTACCATTTCCCTTTCTTAATCCACCTTCTCAAAGCCAGTCAAGACTTCACTTCTTGAGTTTTCTTGAGACTTTTCGGGACGGCGTCACGTTTCCAGGCAAGCGGGAAACAAGTTACTAACTCAGCTTGTTTTACCCTTGCAGGATATTATAATTTTGTCCAGAAGCAGTGAAGGAAGCATCTTCGACCCCCTAATGTAAATATATTCTTGATCAGCATCTTCAGACGAGCCAATCTAGCCATGCCCGCCTGTCCGTTGCTGCGCAAAGTAGTAGTTGTTTTATTTCTATTGCTGGGTAGTGATATGTCGGAGCGGGCGTACTACTATATGGACCACAATATCTTATAGCTGCCATAGAAACGGTCGGGTCAAATTACACGATTTTCGTCTATTCATTTAGTGGGAACATACATGTAGACCGACATTTTTATACCCTTGCAGAGGGTATTATAATTTTGCCATGATATTTGCAACGCAGTGAAGGAGGCATCTCAGACCCCATAAAGTATATATATTCTTGATCAGCATCACCAGCCGAGTCGATCTAGCCATGTCCGTCTGTCTGTCTGTCCGTCTGTCTGTCTGTCCGTCTGTCTGTCCGTCTGTCTGTCCGTCTGTCTGTCTGTCGGTTTCTACGCGAACTAGTCTCTCAGTTTTTGAGCTATCGGGCTGAAACTTTTAGCATAGTTTTATTTCTTTAGCACGCAGTATATATGTCGGAACGAAATCGGACAACTATATCCTATAGCTGCCATAGGAATGATGGCGAAATTAATGTAAAAAAAAATTAACTTCTCTGTTTTTCAACGAATTTCTATTAATTTCGAGATAAAGTCGTTTTTTATAGTTCTAGAATTACGGTTTTAATTTCATTAAGATATAGCTGCCATAGAAGGGATCGGTCGATTTATATGAAAATGTAAAATTCTACATGTAAAATGTAAAATTTACAAAATTTACATTATTTGACATTTTTTTTCTACATTACCAAAATGGATCGATTTTCAGTGATACAATTGCTGACTGCAAGGGTATACATACTTCGGTTTACCGAAGTTAGCTTTCTTTCTCGTTTTTTGCTTTAATGAATTAGTTCATCGTTCAGTGAAAGGCTTCGCGCTGAGGTGTCGGTCGTGTTTTTTGCTCGCTCCTACGATTATTTTGATTCGCCTGTAAAGAGTCAATTAAAATTGTTGTCTTCGATTTTATTTAAATCAGCTGGAACGTTTCTTTTAATTACGTTACCATCGGACCGCAAAAAGTTTCTACCTTGCCAGTTTATAACATTTTATAAATTTTGCATATACTGTCCTCATACAAGAGACCGCCTAGTGTTTTGTTTTTGGACAGCCACGGTGTTGTTGTTTACATTTCGACTCCGTTACAACGCGCTTGCTGCTCTTTCTCCTGTTACATCTCTCTCTGGATCACCGCACTGACTGCTCTGCTCTCCTGGACTGCTCTCATGGTTACTCAGCTGTTGCTGTAAAGCTCTCTCTGAATTGCTGTACTTGCGCTCGCCGTTCTTCAACTGCGCGGGATTTGATTGCTCTCAGTCTGACAGCTCTCCCGATTTTGTCTGCTCAGAACCTACTCTCGCTGGATCGCTGCACTGACGCTGCCTATGCACGGTTTTGGACTGCTCTCCTGGTCTGATCTCCCGAACTACTCTGCTGTTGCTGTTGTTGCTGCTCCTTCCTTTGCCTATCTTCAATCTGCGCTGGATTTGTCAGCTTAAACTCTTGGCTCGACTTCGTCTCATCTACGATTCCCCCGCTCTTATCGACGCTCTTCTCATCTCTTCGCTGGATTGGCCACTACGCTTTACTCTTTACTCTTGTCATCTCTTCGCTGGATTGGCCACTACGCTGTACTCTACGACAAATCTGGTGCTCTGGCAAGTTTGTTTGTTACCTTATTTCTGTGCGCATAGAATAACACTGATAACAATTATGTCGGTCGTTTGTAATGCCAAGAAATGCGAATTTGGAGGTGCCATTACGGGCGACTCCTACCTCGTATGCTGGCTATGTGGTAACTGTGCACATTTGAAATGTGCCGGGGCTGGATCAAATGGCCGCCTTACAGACTTAATATCTAAAAAATTGGCTTAACTTGGTCTTGCATCGCTTGCCGCGAGATCGAAAATGATATGCGTACATTTATGCGACAGATCCGAAATGGTTTTCTTGATGTACGTAAGGATTTCGCAGCCCTTAACGAAAAATTCACTGCCGTCGAGTCTCAGTTTCTTGGCCTCAAACTCTTAAGTGAGTCGCCCAAGAGAAAAATACCACACAATGTGGCCTGTATGAATCTTATTGGAACACCTACTGCAAGTACGGTGCCAACGTTTTCTTTAACTACACCACAGGCACAGTCGGGCCATGTTGCTGTCCTCCCGCAACCAGAACCTAATGGTTCGCTCACACATAGTTCCGGACTTCAGATGGACTATGCGGGCGTCGTCTCACCGGAACCAAATGGATTTTTACACCAAACAACTTTTTAAATTCGCCTGTCGTGATCGATAACCGACCGACTCCCGTACCAGCTGCAGTGGAGGCAGTTGCTTCTGCCTTACTAGCGGCCTCATCGCAGACTAAAATAGCTCCGATCGTGACTACTCCTAGTTATGGCGCTAAACAACTTACTGGAGTTGCTCAACGCACCTCAAGACCGATTGCTGGAGTGGCTCCGACTAAATCGGTGTTTGTGTCACGCTTAAACCCGGATGCTACGGTTAAAGACATTATAGCCCACCTTAGCCACAAGTTAAACCTTTCTGCAACTGATTTCTCTGTCACCAAGTTTAATTTTAAATTGAGACGTAACATATCTTCTTTTAAGATTGATCTTTCTGATTTGATTCTACCTAGAGTTCTTGATACCAATATTTGGCCAGAGTTTGCCATTGTACATGAATTCGTCAATAAGAATAAAAATCACAGTAATGCTCGTAGCTCCCAAAGTACTTTGACCAATTCAAAAACTAAATCAATCTTTTGCATACACTATCAAAATGTTCGTAGTTTGTTAGGTAAACTTAGCAAAATATACTCCAATAGTGTATCCTTTGATGCCAACGTTATTGCCTTTACGGAGACCTGGCTAAATTCGACAGTGTCGGACAATGAAATTCTCTGTAACAACTATATTATTTATCGATGTGATCGTCCCACTCGCACTGGGGCGGTGTTCTCCTAGCCGTAAAAAACGATTTATCGTCGAAATCCATTATACTACCAAATTTAAATGATCCAATAATTGAATTTGTCTGTGTTTAAATTAAATTTCCGGACTTCAGTATTTTTGTCACCTGCTCATATATTCCCCCTCGATCCGATTTCAATATATATATGCAACACTTATTACATATCCAAGAGATTTTCTCTTTGCTTGGTGATAATGATCACCTAGTCACATTAGGGGACTTTAATCTCCCTACTCTTTCATGGTTGTCATCCATGGATAGTAACGCTTCCGTTCCTAGCACGCCCCACGAGTTTGTTCAGGGTGTTTTGGATTTGTCATTGGTTCAGCTTAACTCAGTGGGTAATTGCAACAACAAATTTCTTGATCTGGTTTTTGCATCCGAATTTGCTAATGGTCTCGTTTCACGAATACAACCATTATCATTGCCGGAAGACAAGTATCATCCAACTTTGGAGATTCTTTTAGAGTCTATATCGCCTGAAATAATCTTACCTGAAATCGAACCCAGAACCTTTCACTGCTTTAGAAGAGCTGCGTTTACTGAAATGAACACAGCCCTCTCTCAAGCTGACTGGTCTTTCATGGACTCCGAAGAATCACCTCCAGTCATTCTGGGGATGTTTTACGACTTGCTGAACTCAGCAATTAATGCGCATGTTCCGTCGTTTCCTGTCGCGGAACCCTCTAACAAGCCTCAATGGTTTTCGCGCAGGTTATCTTATCTCAAGAACACCAAATCTAGGTTGTTCAAAAGGTATCAAAGATCCGGTCTTCAACTGGACCATTCCAGGTATCTGATTGCTCGTTCCGAATTTTTGGCTCATAATACTACATGTTACAATAACTACCTGAACCGTTGCAAAGAGAGTTTTTCGACAACCCTAAACAATTCTACGCTTTTGTTAATTCAAAACGAAAATCTTCTGTGTTTCCTTCATCGCTCCATTATAATAATACAAAAGGCTTTAATGATCTAGACAACTCTAATTTATTTGCTAATTTCTTCCAATCGACATACTCCTCTCATATTTATAATTCTTCCACCTATCCGTATTCGCTCCCACACTCAAATTCTATCAACATGCCTATAATTCACGTAGACGACATTTATCAGTGTCTAATGAACATGAAATCGTCATTTTCTGCCGGTCCCGATCTTATTCCTAGTTGTCTCCTTAAAAATGCGCCAGTGCCCTGTCAGGTCCTTTGGCTAAACTCTTTCAAATGTCTCTTGACAAGAGCTTCTTTCCTGATTTGTGGAAAGAATCGTTTATTATTCCCCTCCATAAGAAGGGCAGTAGGTCGGATATTTCTAACTATCGAGGGATTTCGAAGCTCAGTGCCATACCCAAATTATTTGAAAAACTAATTACCGCACAGCTGCAACATCAATGTTCTTCAATAATGAGCCCTTCTCAGCATGGATTTATGAAGCGTCGGTCGACGACAACCAACCTCCTGGAATTTATTTCAATCATTCGAGATGGTTTTAATAACAAAGTGCAGTCGGATGTTATCTTCACCGACTTTAGTAAAGCCTTTGATTCTGTCAATCATTCGCTACTGCTTATGAAACTAGAATTGTTAGGATTTCCATATAGTTTATTAGATTGGCTTTCCAAATACCTACTTCAACGAACACAGAGAGTTTTATTCAACAACACATTGTCAAACTTGGTCTTGGTTACATCAGGTGTTCCCCAAGGCAGTCACCTTGGTCCTGTCCTGTTTGGTCTGTTCATAAACGACCTGCCAAATATTATTCACAATTCTCAGGTGCTTATGTACGCGGATGATGTGAAGCTGTGTTTAAATCTTACGTCCCCCTTGTCGCACTTACGGCTTCAAGAGGACTTAAATAGCCTGAACACATGGTGCAACGATAACATGTTGTTCCTCAACCATTCTAAATGTAATTTCATGTCATTCTATCGTAAAACCCTTTCCTTACAAATTACTCGTTGGGAACAAGCAGGTTGGAACGTATTTATAAGGTTAACGATCTTGGAGTATTATTTTGCCACGACCTAAACTTTGCTGAGCACATTACCATAACAGCAAACAAAGCTAGGGGTGTACTTGCTTTTGTTAAGCGTTGGTCAAAGGAATTTGTTGATCCCTACATAACCAAGCATCTTTTTCCTCTCTAGTTCGACCCATACTTGAGTATTGTTCATGTGTATGGTCTCCCCAATATCAGGTTCATCAAGCTCTACTAGAGTCAGTGCAGAAGCAGTTTCTCTTGTTTGCTCTGCGTGGGCTATTCGTGGACCCTCACCATCATCAACTACCACCGTACGCCGCGAGACTGCGGCTCTTAAACATTCCGTCTCTCCTGGATCGGAGAACTTGCCATGGTGTTCTCTTCCTACACAAACTGATACAGGGACAGATTGATTCTGCGGCACTGCTAGGCCGAATACAGTTTTGTGTTCCGGTCAGAACGTCACGACAATTCCGGCCGATATTTTTGGAAATATGCAGGACAAACTTTGACTGCCATCATCCGTTTCGTGTTCTTTGTACACACTATAATGAAATGTATCGTCTTTTGTCTTCTGATTGTCTGACTATTGGACATATCCTTAATGCGTTGTATGTATAATTTTGTTATAAATGTAAATTTTTAATTGTATATTATTAGAATAAGCATTATATACTAGCAGATATTTGTTAGTTCCTAATAAATTAAATGAAATGAAAAATATGTATGTTGTAAAAATTTCGAATTTAAATTCAAACTGTAAGTGCCTAAAATCTAGCTTTAAAGCGCGGAACTGAGGCTGGCTTCCAGCCACATCGAAAACTTTAGACTGCCTTTTCTTCACTTCTCATTTTTGGGTTTTTTGCTTTCTTATGGACACGATTCTCAAAAAACTATGCAACATATCGGAGTGAATAAAATTGTATACTCTTCAAACTTAAACGCTCTTCTAATTCAACCAAAGTCTTCGTTAAAAAAGTCTTATTTTTTGTTATTGGGGTGGTGGGATGGGAATTTTTTTCATATATCATTTTTTTTTTTTTGTATAATACTGATTTTAATTTTTGTATTTTTTTTTTGGTTTTTGAGGTTAAATAGAATATACATTTATGAGGAACACAAATAATTTTAGTTTCTTGCTTTCCGATACGAATTTCGAGCTCTATCGCAAAGGGGCACCATTTTGCAAATTTTTTACAAAAACACAATTTGTGTAACACCTTTAATACCACCTTTAAATATATCCCCAGTTCTATGATGATTGCTTTATTTTTATACCCGGTACCCATAGGGTACAAGGGTATTATAAGTTAGTGCCAATCGAGAATGTATGTAACAGGCAGAAGGAGGCATCTCCGACCCCATAAAGTATATATATTTTTGATCAGCATCACCAGCCGAGTCGATTTAGCCATGTCCGTCTGTCCGTCTGTCCGTCTGTCCGTCTGTCCGTCCGTCCGTGTGAAACAACAGATCTCAGAGACTATAAAAGCTAGAGTTACCAAATTTGGTGACAACATTGGAATCTGTTGCACGCAGATCAAGTTTGTTTAAAATTTGGCCACGCCCACTTCCGCCCCCAAAAAACGAAAACAACTTAAATAAGCTAGATTCGTAAGTTTTGGCTCAAAGTAAATAGATACAATAAATAAGTAGGCATTTGCGGACGTTTTCTGAAAATTTGAGTAAAATCGGATGATAAACATGGAAGTTATTAAACAATTAAGTTTCTTACCATCTTGAGCCACAACGGCAGTAGCGAAAAAAAGTGTTGCGTGCTTTTGGGCGCAGTATTAATTCGTAATTCAGCTGCGTACAGAATTTGTCTCTTTTAAACTTTGCTCAACATGTTTTTGGCAAAATTTGTCTTTATTTGTCAACATTTTGTTTTTCCCATGTCCGTGTGCTATTTAATTTCACGCAAAATACTTTGGGTACCGGGTATCTCACAGTCGATCGCACTCGACTGTAGCTTTCTCACTTGTTTATATTATAAAAAGAAATCATGAAAAGTGCCTACATTTTGAACGTTTACATGTATGTCCCTTCTTAATTATAGCCAAAAGTTTTCAATTGCATTCAAATCGGACCACTATATGTTATGGCTTCCATAGGAACGACCGGGTCATATTAGCCGATTTTCGTTGATTTTAAAGATATCGGATTCAAATTAAGTATATGACTCTATTTATAAGTATAGCTGCAAATTTCAAACCAAAGGACATTAATATCCATGCTTGGAGCTTTGATATCTTATATATAAAAAAAAAATACTTTGCTGCCAAAGTTTAAGGAGCAACGCATTGTGGCGGGTCCGAAAGGTTTCGCTAAATCTAGTGTTTATTTATCTTTTTGTTAAAAATATACATAATTTCTAAAACAATAAAAAATTTGAGAAGGGTCTGAAGGTTTAGGGAAGGAACTTACGAAATATCGCCTAAGAATCGATATTTTTCGGTATTTAGTATGTATAGACACCAGAGATCTGCAACGAGTAATAAGTTATCGGGTAGTATCCGATAATTTACTCGTATCGTATATGAACGGCTTGTTCGGATCAGCTGATTGGAATGATCGTTGAGCACATGCTTGTATAGAGTATGTCTGATCGTAGCGATCGCTCGCTACTTGCGCATGATCGATCACGATCGTTCATAAGCACTGAGTTGATCGTTTGTGATCGTACGAAGACATATGCACGATTGCTTTTGATCGTATATTTAGCTAATTGAACTGAACTTTTTGATTGCGATTGGTATGATCGTATTTCTAGTCAGTTGTCCGGCACGCGTCGTTCGCAATCTTTGGCGATGGAGTTGAGCTCAAGTATTTCCGAAGAGTGTGGCAATTACACATTGGCTGGCCAACGCAAAGGCCGAAGCTTTGTGTGGAACATTTTAAACAAAATTGTGAAGCCAGACAAAGGTATATTGGCAGGCTTTGTGTTTTGCAGAACTTGCAAAACGTTTTGCTTCAAACGTACACTGCAATTGGGGTGAAATTAACACTGTATTAAAAAATAATGAGCATATTCAACTGTTGTTGGGTATAAATATAAACACCTCTTCAGCTTTACTAGAACTGTGCGAGAACTTCGAAATCATATTTCAAAAACTCCAAATTTGCAGTTCTCCAGTCATCATTTTTATGTTTTAGTTTAACCATGAAGAACAGTTAATTTTAATTTCGTTTACGAAATTGAACGATCATATTTCGGCTGAGCGAAGTGAGTTGAATTGAGCGACAATTTTTGCATGGTGATCGAGATGATTCAATCATACCCGTTGCAGATCTCTGACAGACACCTTTGGGGTGAATGGTAAACTGGAAAAAGGTTACCCCCACTTGAGATTGATCCGAGCATAGATTCTACGGGACCATCTGTCATGCAGGAGAAATTTTGAATTTCCATTGTCACCCTCTGGTGATTTAGTATCCAGTTCAGCCATAGTATATAAAGATTTTGCAAGAAGGGCGAAAAGTACAAGTTCTGTTTTTGATGGGTTTACGAATTTGTTAGTATTTGCCTTTTAACCTGAATAACTTTTAAATTCCCAAGAAGAAGGGGAGAACTGTCCATGGTTCTACCTTGCTTTGAAGGTGGCCCAGTGCTGGGAGTTTTATGAGAATACCTTTCCCCGAATCTGCACTATTTTGCATAAACCATTTTTTATACCCGGTACCCATAGGGTACAAGGGTATTATAAGTTAGTGCCAACCGAGAATGTATGTAACAGGCAGAAGGAGGCATCTCCGACCCCATAAAGTATATATATTCTTGATCAGCATCACCAGCCGAGTCGATTTAGCCATGTCCGTCTGTCCGTCTGTCCGTCCGTGTGGAACAACAGATCTCTGCGACTATGAGAGCTAGAGTTACCAAATTTTGTGACAACATTGGAATCTGTTGCACGCAGATCAAGTTTGTTTTAAAATTTGGCCACGCCCACTTCCGCCCCCGAAAATCGTAAAAAACACTATATTTAAGCTATAGTCGTAATTTTTGGCTTTAAGTAAATAGATAAAATTAATATATGGGCTTTTTCGGACGTATTTTGCATACACAGAAACTTTATTGTTTAATAACTTCCATGTTTATCAATCCAATCATACTCAAATTTTCAGAAAACGTCCCCTAATGCCAACTTATTTAGATTTATAGCCTTGTTCCACTGCTCCGTTATTTCGAAAATGGACATTCGTTTGTTATAGCCTTGTTCCAATGCTACATTTAGCTCCATTCTCGAGAATGGTCTATTATTTTATATGGGTTTTAAATGGTCCGTTCAAAATCGACAGACCTTCCGTTCACCATTCGCCCCAAAGGTTTCTATACATACACAAAAAATACCAAAAAATATCGATTATCGATGCCCATGTACTTCTCCTTCTGCCTGTTACATATATTCTCGATTGACATTAACTTATAATACCCTTGTACCCTATGGGTACCGGGTATAGATATAATTATAAGTATTTATAAAATGTTTAATATTTTTATATTTTTGTTTATTACAGATAGAATGTGGAGCGAACCAAAAGTCGGTGTTGCAGATATGACAACAATGTCCGAAATTGATGAGTTTGGCATAAACCAAAATTTGCACATTCGATACTGCAGTGACATTATATATGTATCCTTTACAATTTGAATAATTGTTGGTATGCAGTAATGTTGTGCTTTATTTAATACCTATTTTAAATAATATATATATAATAAAGCACTAGTCACTTTGGAAAGTTTGCAATTTGACTCAACTATTATTTTGAATAATTGTTTATGCGTATATGTTAAGAAATTATTAACTTAAAATTTTGTGTATATTGGTTTAATTTTTTTTATGTCCTCACAAGAGAGGAAGTAAAATTCGACAGGCCGAAGTTTATATACCATTGCAGATAATAATTAAATAAAAATAGGCAATCTTATATTTCGTTATAATCCGAAATATTTAAAAACAACGAATAGCGGCTAATTTGGACCGATCTTTCTATTGCAGCTATAAGATAAGTGGTCCGATTTAGATGATACTTTAAATTTATAGCTATATTTAAATTAAAAGACAAATTTCTAAGTTTTAGTTCGGTATTTTTAAAAACAACAAAAATCTAAAAATTTGACCCTTTCATTCCTATGACAGCTATAAGATATAGTGGTCCGATTTAAATTGAAATGTTAAATGTATGGCTATTATTAAATTAAAGACCATATATTTAATTTGAATCCGGTATCTTTAAAAACAAAAAAAATCGGCCCATTTTTCCTATGGCAGCTATAAGATACAGTTATGCGATTTCGCCCGTTCCGACATATATACAAGTTGCAATAAAAAAAGAAGACTATCTGCAAAGTTTCACTCAGATAGCTCAAAAACTGAGAGACTAGTTTGCGTAGCAACGGACAGACGGCCATGGCTAGATCGACTCGGCTGTTGAGGCTGATCAAGAATATATATACTTTATAGGGTCGGAGACTTCCCCTTCTGCCTGTTACATACATTCTCGGTTGGCACGTGGGCAGGGCAATTTATTTTTTTATATGAATTTTTATTTATTTATAGAATGAGTATTAAAAAATATGTTCAATCATTTTGTATTTTTAAATTCAATATTCCTATAAATGTATTTTTTTTAGTAAAAAATCAAAAGTCTTAGTTTGTTGAATTAATTACGCCTCTTAAAATATGAAGTACCTAAATATTTTTGGAGATTTGCATATTATTATAAAAAAAAAATGAAGTAGATAACTTTAATAGTTCAAAAGTTATTAATTTTGCAACGTGTCTTGAGAAAACGAGCCACTGTGCGCCGTACCAGGAGAGGCAACTTCATAAGATTATGTAATCAAATCCCTGTTTCTCCTTTTACATTTTTTTTTTTTTTTCCTTTTTGTAAACCGCTGATGAAACTCCTTTCCATTAGGGAGTTCAACATTCCTCATACAATCATTCCCAAACAAATGTATCTTGGTTTCATCGCTCAATAATTGTTTGTTAGTCTTTGTGGTCCCTTGCAAAAGTTTGCTTCATGGTGATATTTTTTTGAGGAAGGTCTCACACCTTTCTGTCAATTCTTCCTGGTAGGTTGGCATCTTGAAGTCGTCTTCGGATAGTTGGAGCACTATGTGAAATAGCCTTCGATGACTTAAATGGGTCTTTTTTGCTTAAAGATACCATGTAGAGGTCAAAGGTTTTCGTTTTTTGTGGCCTTCCACGGGTTTCCTGTCTTGGTTTTCTATCTAACGCATTTTTTACGAAATTATGCGACCTGTTCACCAATGATAGTTTCTGCTCAGCCTGGGACAACCTATCTGAGCATATCGAAAACAAGCGATTGCTACTGAAGAGATCGTTAAATGTGCAGTCCATCGAAAATCTAATTTAATATGTTTTTTTCATGTCTTTGCTGCTCTGCCAGCAACTAGTTGTTGGAAATCTCTCTCAAGTTTATTCGCTTTTCGATTATTCCATTTTAGATTTTTACAATCTTTCAACACTGACAGAAAGTTTACATGAGCTTTTCTAGTTCACGGCAATTAAAATGCCTCATAGCCGTCAGAACTTGCGTCAGTGTAAAGCTCAATAGGAAAGATTGGGTTGAATATAGTGAGTACGGGTACATTGGTCAAGATGGAAATTGCTCTTTGTCGTATTTTTCCATCCTCCGGGTTCCACTCGTACGATATGCTTTTGAAGGCTAATGCATGCATACAAAGGTTACAACTGCGAGAACTGAGATACAAATTGCCTAAAAACATAAACAAGACCAGTAAACTCAGTTGATTTACAGACTGTGGGGGTGGCAGATCATCAATGAAAACGATCATCTAAAGCACTATTATAAGATCTTTGAAAACCGGAAGGGGCATTCCTTAGTCCAAATGTCATAGTTACAAAATCAAAAGGTTACAAAATGTCCGTCTGGGGTAACGAACCCCGTTCGTTCGAACAAATTCGAGTGAATTGGGATTTGGTAAAATCCGCTTGCCATATCTATGCAGGTGAAAAATGTAGCGCCACTCAGTCTATCTTTCTGACCCGAAATAAGTGGCAACGGATACTATTAGAAACAGTGTTCGCATTCAGTTCCCTGAAATCAACACAGAAACGGTCAGTACCATTTTTTTTCTTAACAAGTAGCATGGGACTAGAGAAGAGGGAGGAACTAGGTTTTATAATGCTAGCATCCAACAGATGTTGAATAAACATTCTAACTTGCTCTTCCAAGCTTCATCTGTAAAGGCGTCTCTGAACAGTCTAGTTTTGATTAATCAGTCGAATCTCTTATTGCCCTGCAGTCACGCATCTTTGTGAAATCCCTTTTATAGATGAATCAGAAAAATGTTGTATTGATATTAAGCTATTCTTATCCGAACCCCACAGATCGGTATCATCATTGGCCAAATCGGTAATACATTACAAGCCAAGACTGGCCATTCAGTTTTTTCATTAAAATCTCAAAATTTCTCGCCCAATCGAAGCAGCGTATTTAATATAACTATCTTGAACTACATCCTCTACAAAGATTACAACGCTATTTACTCCTCATGCCCTTCCTTTCTTCAAAGGAAAAGGTTTACATTCGTGTTGCAACTCATTCTGAGAATATACTTCTGTAGTAAATTTAATACGTAATGTAATACATTACGGAATAACTTGTTCATTCTAGCCACATGTGGGAACAGATCAGAAACGGAAATTTTCTCTACTGTTCTAAGAATAGCTCGCAGAACTCCGTCTATGTATCTGCAAAGTTACATTCGGATAGCTCAAAAACTGAGAGAGTAATTTGCGTAAAAGCGGGCAGACGGTCAGACGGACAGACGGACATGGCTAGATGGACTCGTGTGGGGAGAGAGAGAGAGAGAGAGAGAGAAAAGATATAAAGACATAAAAAGATGAGTACTAGTGGTCTTTCTTTACGAGAAGGATTCACACAGATATTTCCGAAGACTTAATCCTAGTGTCTTATATCTGTGTGGCTCGCTAGTGTCCAAAGTCCAAAGTCCAATTTTCTCCGATATCTTGGAAATTCCGTTTGTTTCTTGGACAAAGTGAAAATAACCAAACAAAAAGAAAAGTGACTGTGAAAATATACATACGCGCCCAGCAGCAGTGAAAATTAAGAGTTCCGAAATTTCAAAAAAAGTTCCGCCAAAGACGGCTCATACATTTTTTCTCGTTCACTGTGTTTCTGCTGGTGTCCAAGCGTACATATGTACATAAGTTTTCACACGTCGACATACATAAATATTTCCATACAGTCCACTACACTACACTACAAAATCAAATATATTCAAAAATATATGTCGTGTTATCATTCCGATTTTCCATATTTAATTACGCAGATTGTATACGGCAAATACACTTGTTCACGCCACTTCAACTTGAGACAGCCTGCCGCCAGCATTCTAGTCTACCGAAAATGCTCTCCAGAAATTGCTGCAACGAACATACTTGTATCTCTGTCTCTCGCAGTGGCTCAAGCATAAACGCACAACAATCGTAGTGCGCATCTCTCTCTTAAACCTCTAACCTTACGCAACATCTCTCTCAAGTTCGCATCGAACTATCCTGACCACCTGTCGAATAGACGGAACAAAGCGTACTAACAAACAACCGTTGGAGTTCAGAGACGAGAATTGTTACTTGGTGCACGCATTTGATTTAATTCTTTTACACTGACTACCATAATTTAAGATCCGACACGGCCATTCTCTTATTTCATAATCTTTCATTATTTTACATTCTACACAACATTATAAACAAATTTCAATTCTTATTCTCATTCCATAATCAAATTCATTTTAACATTTAATTTATTCCATTTGCTTCTCAGCAATTCAAAATTCGACTCTAGTTATCGTCACTATGATTTCCTTTTGATTAAGAGCATAGAGCATAGTGCTTTATTTTATTTACTACTAACTGTGCAATTCAAGAAAAGTTGTACCTCACCTAAAGCATCTTGCTAAGATCGGTGACTCGATTCGACCGCTGACAGTAGATTCTTAAGGGTAATCATCACACGTTCAACTTGACCGTTTGCACGGCTTCCTCCTGTAGCTATAAGATGAATCTTAATCTTCTGTGATGTACAAAATTCTGAAAATTTCCCACTAGTAAAACATCTACCCTGATCAGCTATTATACGCTGCGGTATTCCGAACAAAGAAATAGATGATTTCATTGCCTGAATACAACTGTCAGAATCTAATCTTAAAATATGAACCAAATAAACCAATTTTGTTAAGGCATCAATTTGTACTATCACGTATTCCTTAAGATCATTTTTCCCACTTAATTTTCCAGTAATGTCGATATGCTCCGTGTGCCATGGCACATTCACTTTTGGAATAGGATGTAACTCGGCTATCGACAAACTTCGTAACATATTTATTCATTTTAGCAAACCAATAATATTGGTAAGTTTTGTCAAGAGTCTTTTTCCATCCCAAATGCATGATTTACTCGTGCACTTGATTTATTACTGACCATCGAAATGCATGGGGCACTACTGGCAAACAACGGGTTCTTCCATTTCTCTGAACTTTACGAAACAAGACACCTTTTCTCAACTCATAAGTCTGTGCAACATCATCTGTCAACTCTTTAGAGTTAAGTTTGTTAATGATATCAGTAATTTCAGAATCCTGGCGCTGTTCAGCAGCAAGCCAGTCACTTGAAATTTCTGCCAAGTTTACACGCTTTTCAGGGACTAAAGACTTTTCAACTTTGGTGGCCATGCGCCATGCGCTTTCCTTCTCTATATTCAATTTTGAAATCAAACGACTGCAGATACGCCCACCAACGATGCACTCTTGGTGTCAGATCAATCTTTGTCCGCGATGATTTAAGAGAATTACAATCAGTATACACTACAAACGTACGACCAACTAAAAAATGACGGAACTGTTTAACGGATTCTACCACTGCCAAGGTTTCTAATTCGTATGAATGGTATCTAGACTCTGCAGGGGAAGTAGTTTTACTAAAATACTCTATTACATGAGGACTACCATTGATTCGATGCATTAACATTGCACCATAACCGTAAGAGCTTGCATCTGTGTGTAACTCTATTGGATGTTGTGGATCAAACATAACAAGTACAGGCTCATTTATAAGGATAGCAATAATAGGAACAGGAACAGGAAATTGTTTATGTTGTTGCAGATTTGCTTTTATATGTTTGTTTTCAGATTAATGTGGCGTTGATGATATTGGATCGGCTTTTCATTATTGAGTAGAGTCCGCTTCGGTGATCCAGAATCCTGGAGGCGCTTGGAGCTGATATGAGCCTCGGGGTTGTCGTTGCAGGATTTAGGCTACGCCTAGTGATACGGAAACATGGCCTTTTTATCGTTAGTTGCACAGTTTATTCTGTACATATTGGAACTCCAAATTTATATTCAGTATTCACTTTTGAAACGGCAAAGATCGGCAGAATTGTTTTACGGGTGGTAATATTAACACATGTCCTTTAGGATTCACATTGCACTTGGCATTGTTCGACGGGACGTTGATTTTCATATTTTCTGAATAAACTTCCAGTTCCTAACTGTGACTTTGACTATCTTTTGGTACTGCTAAAACGGGGTCTTTTATACCAAAGACTGTGCCAACTTTCGTCTAGGAATCACCGGAATAGAACATAAAGTGTTCCCAGTTAGTGTCATCAATTCCCCTCTTTTCACCTATTGGCTAGAGTTCGATTTAGGTCGTCTTTGTTCTAAGGTCTGATAGTTCCGCAAAATCAGCAGTGTTGGGTTTCTGGCGATTGCATGGCCTACTTTTGTGGATTTGGCGGTGTCATCTGATAGAGCCAAATTTTTGTGCAATCTTGACAGTGATTCTCTAGAGAACTACTGTATTGGCTACTCTTGATTCTCTTCTGTGTTACACGTGAATCACATCGCCTGTTAATGTGTAGGCTTAGATGCCTGGCATACAGTACATGAACTGTCTGCCTTGTGTTGCCGCAACTAGAACATGAACCAGTTGGACTATAGATGGTGCACATAAGGGTCTGAAGACTCAGCGACAGCCTCTGTTGAATGCAGCCAAATGAGTAACGCTTGCATTGTGGTCAAAACAATTACTGATTTTATTGAGGAAACTTAACGGTATTTATAGCTAAACAGAGTATGAAGAATATGCTTATGTCAACGGAATTGTGTGTCAAAGAAATGTGGGTTACTGCGTATTATGATCTATGCAGAAATGGGAACGGTGCCCAATTCGACTTCTTCACGTCAGCATAATATGCATTCGCGCTTGACCTGATAATCGCTACTTTTGTTATTGCATATACACATTGCTGAGACTGAACATTCTCCCGGCCGTTGAACAGGTGTTCAACCATCGCTAATGTTGAAAGCAAAACTGCGTGGGGCAGGTTCCAGTAACGACTGATCAGCATTTTCCTGAGGCTTGGAGATTCGTTGTCGTGGCTTCCATTTGCTGTATTGCCGTCGTAGAATAAATGCAATGCTTACTATAATTGATATTGCTAAGGCCACATAGGCAGCTACTTGATGGTGCTGCACAGTGCTGAAGTGATTTTTCCATGTTGTATCCTTCAGTTTGGCCAGTCTTTGTTGTAGGACATCTAATTCGTCTAGTTCGGATACTCGGGTTGTAGTTTCTTGAGTTGGTTCTGATGTTTCTTCTACGTCAAACTTTGTGATATTGCCGAAACGAACATATGTTGATTTCGTTTCGCTGATCGTAGTGCTGAATGTGCCAACACTAATTTTTGAGTTGCGCGCGGTGCAGCCTGCGGAGAGTGGTAGTAAGCCCGTTCCTTCAAGGTGTACTGTGGAAGGTGTTCCTTTGCATACAGCTTGAAGCTCTATGGGACTGTGCGTTGCGAACATCCATCTGTTCCGTTGATGCGTCTTTGTCCAAATCAGATCGGATTTTGTTTGAACAGTCTCACATAGTGTTTCAGTCTTGTTGTTAAACAACTGAAATTCACACTGGTTGTCCGCGCTAAACGTAGCTTGATGATTAAAGCATATGTGCTCATCGTTTGGCACTTTTAGACATAACTCAAATTCGTCTTCAGTCAATCCCATAAATTGATCTCTATGAGTATTGACGGCAATGATATTTGTCTTGATATCAAGTCTATGCCAGCTTCCTGCCTTCCACGCCGGGATGGGGATGATGCTGAACACTTCCTGCTGCGCTGTGGATACCAGAGGAAGTGTAATCTTGAAGATTACATGATCGGTAGTTGTTGTGCCTTCAGCGTGCATAATTCGGTAGAGCTGGATAGCATTTTCCGATGATATCGGTAACATTTGATCTGGTAGAAGATGATCCCGAATTTGACCAAGTTGATCTCTCAGTTTCTGCGGAGATACTAGCATGGGACTAATGGTTCGGTGGCGGACATCAGTAAGGACGCTAGCTATCTCATTTTGCATCCGCTGCATCCCCGTCGCCAGCAGGGTTAGCTGGGCTGTTAGGACCATGAATGCTTGCTGTAGGTAATCGCCTTCGTATTTGCCTCTCTCTCTTTGATGGTTGCTAGTTGTTGTTTTAGCGTCCTGATTCGTTTGTCGTTGGCCGAATTGCTTTTTCTGACTACATTTATAGTGGAATCAAGAACAGACGTTTGATTCTTGAGCAGAATCATCAGCATATCATCATTGGCTTTGACTTCGTTTATGACCTTGGCCATTTCTTCTGCATTGTTTGAATCAAGCACGCCAAATAATGAGTGCGCTACGTTTCCGACTATATCAAGTGGTGACCTGCGCTGTCGGGAATGGTTAATCAAATCATTTCCAGCTTGTAACTCGCCATATAAATGTTGAAAATGATCAAGTATAGAGTTACATGCATTTGCATTTCGTAGTTCTGAACACTTATGTTTTAGTTCAGTAATCCCGTCAGATAGTATTCTCATATCGGTCCAGTATGGTTTCAAGTCGTAGTAGACGATGATGGTCCATTCCGAAATTGCCATTCTGGAAGTGCCGAGTCTTTCGTAGAATATTCCGGGTTTATTTGTGAACTGCGTTACATTTATTGGTTGTCCCATTGTCAGTGGGAGGATGAGTAGCAATGCCAGCAACGTTGGAAGGGTCGGAAGCTTCAGCTTCTTCCTCTGTGTTGGGATTTCTTCCGGCATTGTTACTTCTACAATGGAGCTGCGAGGACGTTTGGTGGCTTCTTCTTTTAGAAGCGGAGCAAGCCGAGTAACTGCGCGTTTGAATATTCCAGAGGCGGTTTTAACGTCTACTACCCGGACGTGGTTGTCCTTGCCAGGATAGGTCTTTACTATCCTTCCCATTGGCCAGCTCATCACCGGCACGTTGTCTTCCTTTACAAGAACTAGTAGTCCTTCTTCGACATTCTGCGACATGGTCTTCCATTTGTTGCGCATTTGAAGTTCTTGTAGATACTCCATGGACCACTGATTCCAGAACGCTTGCTTTAGTCTGGATACTAATTCTCATCTTTTCACCAATGTTTTTCCGGGTGAGGCGAGGTTCACATCAGGAGGAGCGGTCAATGGCTTACCAATCAGAAAATGCCCTGGAGTTAGAGCTGATGTATCAGTCGGATCAGATGACATTGGGGTAAGCGGCCGTGAATTGAGGATTGCTTCAACTTCAATGATCACAGTGTTGAGTTCTCAAATGTTAACGACGACGTGGCTGTGACTGATACCAGTAGTCGTTTTGCTGATTTTACCGCGGCTTCCCAAAGGCCGCCAAATGATGGCGCTCGGGGCGGTATGAACTTGAATTCCACCTGCGATTTGTTGCAATGGTGGATAATTTGGGCCTGGGCCTTATCCGAGAAGATCGCTTCTTCTAAGGTTTTTAATTGATTATTGGCGCCGACGAAATTGGTTGCGTTATCGCAGTGAATGGTCTGGCATTTTCCGCGTCGACTCAAAAATCGTCGAAGAGCGGCTAAGAATGCATCACTCACTAGTTCCAGATGCACTGACTTTGTGGCGAAACAGCAGAACACTGCTATATAGGCCTTGTCGGGTCTTTTTCCACGGATCTTGTGATGAATCCAAATGGGCCCGCAGTAATCAACACCAGAGTTGAAGAATGGCCGCGCCTGTGTTACTCGGTCCGCTGGAAGGTTGCCCATAATTTGTTGCATCAATTTCGGTCGTGCCTTTGTACATTTGACACAGCAGTGTATAATGCTTCTTGCCATTGTTTTATCATTGACAATCCAGTACTGCTGTCTGGCAATGGCTCGTAGTGATTGCGCTCCACAATGCATGTCCTCTTCATGCATCTCTCGCAATAGCATCCTCACAATCGGATCATTGTAAGGAAGCAGGATTTGGTGCTTCGCATTATATGGAAGTTGAGATTCCTCTAATCTACCTCCAACTCTGATAAGTCCGTCCTTCCCTAGTATAGGGGATAAGGAGATGATCGAGCTCTTTTTGTCCACAATCTCGTGGTTAAGTAGCTGTTTGTATTCAGCAGCGAAATCAATCTGCTGAATGGTGCGGAAGATAATAACCCTTGCACGAGTCAACTCACCGACACATAGTGTGGTTGTAGTGGCTCTATTCCTTTTGTTACAGAATCTCATCATGTATGCTACAATACGTTGCAGTTTATGAAAGGAGCTGCTATGGTTACAGTTGTAGAGTTCTCCTCCGATCTGATCTCGACATGTTGGCAGGCTTACTTGTTTTGACCGTCGTTCCAAATCGCTGGGAACAATGGTTGGTACACTGGCCCACGTGTTACAGGAACCGTGTAGAAAGAGCGGTCCATATAGCCAGAGGTTATGTTCCGCTAATTTGCTGTCGGCAATTCCTCTTGATAGTACGTCTGCCGGGTTATTTACTGATGAGACATGACGCCATTGCGATCGGTCAACAACGTGTGGTATGTTGATGCTGATGCGTTAATCCAGGACAGAACCACAGTTGAGTCAGTCCAAAAATACCCAGATGCTTTCTCACTCGTCAGGCGTAAATCCTTCCTCACTCTGTGAGTCAGTTCAGCGCCCAATACTGCAGCGCATAGTTCTAGACGAGGTAACGTTTCTTTTGCTGCTGGTGCCACTCTTGATTTGGAGCACAGGAGCCGGACCGACACTTGATTATTTTTGTAAGTGGCTCGTATATATACTGCCGCTCCGTACGCTCGCTCTGACGCATCGACGAACGTGTGTACTTCTTGAGTGATTGGTACCTTTCCATCAAAGATATGCCTCGGGATTTGCATAGTATTTAAAGCTTGAAAATCAGAGCGATAATTCTTCCAATCATCCTGAAGGTGGGGTGGGAGCTCATCGTCCCAACCCAGGTTTAGTCCCCACAGAGTTTGCATGAATATTTTTGCCTTCACTACAACAGGGGCAAATAGTGGGTCGAATATCTGTGCAGATTCAGAACTTACGACTCGTTTGGTGATAGTTGAAGCTTCGCTTTTTTGGGATCGCCCACATAGTTGATCCTTTTGTGGTATCCATAGAAGACCCAAGGTCTTCACACTGTAGTGTTTCAGTGTTTCGTCTGGCTTGACAATGTTGACAATGTCTTCCTTAGGAATTTCTGTTAAAACTTGTTCGTTATTCGAGCACCATTTTTGGAGCTCGAATCCGGATGGCAACAATATTTGGTTTAATTCTCGTTGAATTTGGACTGCTTCCGGAATACTGTCTGCTCCAGTGAGACAGTCGTCGACGTAGAAATCATGCTTTAACACGGATGATCCAAGCGGTAGTTTATTCTTGACCTTCTCGGCCAAATAATCCAAGCATTTTGTAGCTAGGAATGGGGCTGACGTTGTACCGTAGGTGACGGTTTTGAGTCGGTAATATTAAGGTCGTCAGATGGATTCTTTCTCCAGACGATTAATTGATGAAATTGATCATCAGGGTGCATCCACACTTGCCGATACATTTTTTCTATGTCTGCTGTGAACACATATTTGTGAGTGCGAAAGCGTAGCAAGATTGCAAACAGCTCGCTCTGGACAGTGGGTCCAGCATGCAATATATCATTCAAAGATTTGTTGATTGTAGTTTTACAGGAAGCATCATACCCTTAGTTTTGTTGTGCTGCTTTCAGGTTTAAGCACACAGTGGTGTGGGATAAAATAGTGATCCGCTGGTATGTTTGAGGGATGCACTTGTTTCATATGTCCAAGTCCTTCATACTATTCCATAAAGTCCACGTACCCTTTCCAGATTTCAGGTGAAGTTCTTCGCTCCAGTGCCAAAAATCTGTTTGTTGCAGTTCTTTGTGATGCCCCCAGGGCTGAAGATTGTTCAGAAAATGGGAGTTTGACAATAAATTTTCCATCAGCTGCAACTTGGAGATTTCCCACAAAATGTTTTTCGCAATGAGCCTCCATCGGCGATCGATGTTTTTCTTCAGTTTCTAGAGTTTCTAAAGTCCAGAAGCGTTCCAACAGCGTATCAATTTCTTCATCTGTAGCGGCAGCTGCACAAATTGCAGCTCCGCCGAAACTTTTCCGGCCACAATCCATCCAAGTTTTGTATTTTGAAGAATTGGGCCTCCTGGCTTTAATAGAGTCTGGTTTGGTAGAAGCAATGAATAATAGTGCTCGGCTCCGATAAGTATGTCAATCTTTCCTGGCTTGTCGAAGTTTGGATCAGCTAGGGCAATGTTGCTCGGGACTTGTAGATTTGTAGAATTTAACTGATGAGCCTGGTGATCAGCTATGATGTGTGGTAACACAAAAGCTTCAACTTGTTGAGTAAAGTCATTATGCATCGATTTCATCAGCACATTTACTCTGGCTCTACTAGTTTTTGGATTGCCTCCAATTCCTTCGATACGTAGTGAAGTACCGTGGAGTTTTAGTGATAGCATTGACGCCATTCGTTCAGAAATCAAATTTATTTGTGATCCTGAATCAAGCAGAGCTCTGAAGGTCGCAACCTGGCCATTGCTTGCTTTTACTGCCACTTTGACGGTGGCGAGTAGGTTGTAACTTTTGTTGCTTGCTGCACCTACAGTAAGTGATTGTGGCTCGGTTGCTGCACCTGATGTGGTTTCAAGATGCAGCAATGTATGGTGTTTTTTGTCACATTTAAAACACGTGCGACCTCGGCATTCCTTTGCCTTGTGGTCACTGCTAAAGCAATTTACACACAAGCGTTGTTTTTGCACCCAATTGAGTCGTTCGGGTACTGTTTTGTTGCGGAAGTCATCGCATTTGTAAAGCTGATGATTCCTTTTGCAAAACGGACAGATACCTTTCCAGCGCTGGCAGAGGTACATGTAGATTTTATTTGCTCCCTTTTTGCCTGTTGGCCTTTTTTTCCTGTCTCCAGTACTCGAATTCGTTGATCCAGGAAGCTGACCATTGTGTCCAAGCTTTGTAGCTCTCGAGACCCATCTAACGACTGTTCGTATAGGGCTCTAGTAGCAAAATCCAATTTTTGCTTGATGATGGCAATCAATATTGTATCCCAGCTAGATACATTGATGCCAAGTCCCTTTAACGATGCCAGGGACTCAATTGTTGTAATGTATAATTCTTTTAATGACTTCGGATCGTCACTATTTGTGCGTTGTTGCAGGAGACGATTGAGAATCGTGTCTGCTACATGTCGGGGATTGTTGTAAGCGTCAACCAATATACCCCATGCATGCAAGTAATTTTCTTGCTTAAGATCGATATGCCTTATCAACCTTTCTGCCTCTCCGGTTACGGTGGTTTTCAGATACCACATTTTCCGTACGGTGGGCATGTTAGTGTCATGGACCATGCATTTGAATATATCGAAGAATTGAGTCCATTTGAGCAGATCTCCATCGAATTTTGGGATGCTGACTCTGGGCAAGTGCACATCTTCGTTGCTTGATGTATTGTTTTTTGCCCCTAAGACCGCTTGAATTTCCTTTTCCAGTCTTAGGAAGGACTGCATATCATATCCTCCCTTAATTGGGTCATCGTATTCTTCGTGAACGGAAAAATGAATTTCTTGTGTCTGAGACCATAGTGATTTTATCAAATCACTTGTGATGGTCTTTCCTGTCTCTGAAAACTCTTTCAGAGCGCGTTTGATAGACTCGGATATCGCCCTTTGTCGGCGACATGCCGTTCTGAGTTTGTCAGATGCTATCATGGGCTGATGTATACTTCCCGCTTCTGGATTTGCATCAGCGTGGCTTGTTGACTGTTCTATATTGTCGAGCATGTTCGCTCTGTATTCTTCGTATGTGGCACGACAGTCATTGTAGAACTTGGTATACTCAGTGGTTCTATATTTTTCAGGAATATTGAGATGGTTCGTCGCAAACCGATTCCATGCGTCATCGATGGCGACCAATTTGGTTTGGTAATACGTGGGATTTAGTTTCCTCTCCGCTGAATCCTTTTTGTAGTTGCGGATATATTTCGAGATCTCTTGACTGATCTTTTCTTGCAAGTCTAACGTCTCGGCGACTGCTTGCTCTTCCTTTGTATTAGCCATTATAGTGTTACTTCACTTCTGACCCGTTGGGAGTGTTTTATTTGCTGAAACGCTGGATACGCTCCTGTTCGCAACCGTCGATTGTCGAAGAAGTTGAACAATGACTTGGAAGATTTCTTCAAAGTGTCGCCTTGTTGACAACTCTGAGAAGTGATCCCTGTAGGGATCACCGAATGTGATCAACGGCTAGAAGTTCTGAGCCAAAAGGATGTTGAAATCCCTCAAAGTGTCGCCTGATTGACAACTTTGAGATTGTGACCAAAGGATGATTGAAATCCTTCAAAGGTCGGATGCTTCCTGTGATTAGGAACGGCTAGAAATCTGAGTTCTGAGCCAAAGGATGATTAAAATCCTTCAAGGATCTAGGATGTTTCCTAGACCGTCGGGGTCACCAAATGTTAATGTGTAGGCTTAGATGCCTGGCATACAGTACATGAACTGTCTGCCTTGTGTTGCCGCAACTAGAACATGAACCAGTTGGACTATAGATGGTGCACATAAGGGTCTGAAGACTCAGCGACAGCCTCTGTTGAATGCAGCCAAATGAGTAACGCTTGCATTGTGGTCAAAACAATTACTGATTTTATTGAGGAAACTTAAAGGTATTTATAGCTAAACAGAGTATGAAGAATATGCTTATGTCAACGGAATTGTGTGTAAAAGAAATGGGGGTTACTGCGTATTATGATCTATGCAGAAATGGGAACGGTGCCCAATTCGACTTCTTCACGTCAGCATAATATGCATTCGCGCTTGACCTGATAATCGCTACTTTTGTTATTGCATATACATATTCCTGAGACTGAACATCTCCCTTTGATGACCCTTACGTCACGAAGAATTTAAACACTTCGTTAGTTCGTCCAATTTTAGAATATGGATCAACATTTTGTTTTTTCCATGTCCGTGTGCTATTTAATTTTACGCCCAATACTTTGGGTACCGGGTATCTCACAGTCGGTCACACTCGACTGTAGCTTTCTCACTTGTTTATTGTAGGTCGCTTTTTGTTTGTATATTTCATCTTTCCATTTCTTTTTCATATTCCACGGTGTAAAAATAACCTCAATAGCAGAGTTTGGAAGTTCAATTATCATTTTTGGAGTTATTAGGTCACCGCCCGGTACCTTATTTTTGGTTTTAGTTCCCGGGGGGACTTTTTCGATTGGAGAGCTTAGATTTGAACTAGTGGCTGCTGCAATGAGTACATTTTCAAGAGAATCAGTAGAGCCGTCGATATCCGCTTCGGTGTTGAGCTGCGGGAGTAGTTCAATGTGGGGGATGATCGGTAACTTCTGGGCTTTGAAGAAGAGTTGCAGCGCTGGCGAATGGTCTGATTAAATATGGAATATTTTTTGTCACCGCATCTGGCATCTTTCTGGGGTCTGCTGGCCAATATGTGGGGCTACCAGGGAAAACATAGTCCAATTTGTTTCGTAAGTTTATGAGTGCATTATATAATTGCCTTCCTTTGGGAGTAACGAGACGCGCATCGAAGAAATCGAACAAATCGACATGGACGAGGGCGCATGCCTCCAAGAGGCGGACGACGAGCTGAACCGGCTCTTGAGAGACGTCGAGACGAGCAAATTATCTTTGCAATTGCGTAAACTCCAGCTGCCGAACTCCAACATCAGCGTGTACCGCGATGTATGTACATATATTCCGCTGCCGATGCGAAAGACCGTATTCGACGTGCTGCATGGTATGGCCCACCCGGGCAAGCGTGCCACCGTCAAGTTCACTGAACGCTACGTGTGGCCCAGCATTAACAAGGACATCGCCTCATGGTCGTCGTCGTGTGTCCAGTGCCTCAGTGGCTATCGTTACTGTTTAACGGTCATCGACCGTTTTAGCAGATGGCCAGCAGTTATGCCCCTGATTGATACACGGCCGAAGAGGTCGCCTCGTTGGTTGGCCAACGAGGATCACAACCGACCAAGGACGTCAGTTCGAGTCCGGCCTGTTCAAAGAGCTGTCGCGTATCCTAGGCTTAAAATTGAGCAGGAACACACTCTACCACTCACAGTCAAATGGCATCACCGAGCGCTTCTATCGGACACTCAAGACAGCGTTAAAATGTCACAGCACCGTAAGCCGTTAAAAAAAAAGCACTCTATAGAATGCTTTGAACTTTTTTGAACATAATAGGGTATACATATCTTCAGCTTTATTTAAAGATTTTTTTTCACAAAAATATTTAAAAATAACGGTAATATACGCAGTTTTCGGAAATGCCAAAATAAAAGTACCCCAGCTGCTGCCACGATTCCGACCGAATAAATAGCTGAAACGAAGATTTTAAAAAAGGTTATTAAAGTAAGTAATATTTCCTATACACTGGCCTAAGATATTTTAAAAATATCGAAAATTAACAAAATGGGGGAGTTTTGAAAAAACAGTTCGTTTTTTGGGGAAAATTTAGCTTGATTTTTTTTTTGCCAAATTTACAATTTTTATCCAATCAAAAAGTTTGTAGGTCATTGTAGGTCATGATATATTCAAGAATACCCACTTAAAATTTCAATTTTGAAAAATGTCGTTTCAAGAAACACGTTTAAAGTTTTCCCTGCGAGCGGCCGCTCTTTAAAACGCTGCAATTCACAGAATATTATTGAAAGTATAGACTATCGAATAAGTAAGTAAAAAAAATGGTTTATGTTACCCTGGTACGTGGGCTGCCTTTTATATTTCTGGCCTTATAATGAAAAAATTAAAAATGGCGGTAGAAAATTGTTTTAATTGTTTTTTAAAATATTCTCCTAGATGATTAATACACTTTTGCGTTCGAACGAACCAATTTTCAAACCATTTTTTCAATTTCTCCTGAGACACCACGAAAACATGGTTTTTAAACCCTTCAACTTCAACGTTGCCCACTTAATTTCTTTTTTATATGAGGAAACAAAAAGAAGTCATTAGGTGCCAAGTCAAGACTGTAAGGCGGATGACCCATCAATTCAATATTTTGAGTGCCCAAAAAGTCATTTGTTTGCCTGGACTTGTGAGAACTTGCATTATTGTGGTGGATAATGCTCCGGCTTTTGGCTCTCCTTATTTCTTTAAACACTTCTGGCAAACAAATGACTGTTAACCATTCAGAATTAACCCTTCTACGTTTTTCTAATGGAATGGGGGCGACATGACCAGTTATTCCGAAGAAACAGGCCACATCACCTTTAACGATTTGGTAGACAGTCCTGGAAGACCCGGCACTGAATATTTTTTTCTTGAATATCATTTTCTTGCACCAATCGACACGGGCCTCTTTTTGATCACTTGTCAGATTATGCGGTATCAAACCGAACAAAGCTGTTTTACGACTAAGCATTCAATATAAAATGTACACTGGTGGAACTAATGCCCAAGGATGCCTGAATCTCACGGTATGTAACATGCCGATCTTGCTCAATCATTACACTGCATCGACACACTATGGGGAATTCGACCGATTTTTTTTAAATAAAATTAATAACTCGCTCAGTTTATTAGATCAACTTGAAACTTCACCAATCGTATTTATATATATGTCAGGTGCTGAGACGCTTGCTGCTCTTCTTCTTGCATTTTGATGCGTCGCGGTCAACTACGAGCAATTCTCTGTTTCAGATCCCAGAGCAAACATAACTTGCCTTCCTTCTACCCGCTTCTCACGGCACGCGCCATGCAGTCTGCCTTGTCCAATTGCCCATCCCTTTTCCTCGTTCGCTCTCTCATTTGCAATTCCCTTTTGGTCCTCCTCTCTCTCTCAGAGGCAACCAACACTTGACCGCGCCACACTCGGCAGAGACGACACTCTCTCTCGTTCTCAATCCTCGCTCTCAGCAATTATGCAAGTAAAAGGAACCACAGATAACCTGATGCTTAGTTTCTTTTCTTTTACATTGTTTCTCTTTCTTACATTTACAGTTTCATTTACATTTTGTTTCTCCTTATACATCTCCGTCATATATATATATATATATATATAGGACAATTTTGAATGAAAATGATCCGGATCAGACAACTATATCCTATAGCTTTCATAGAAGAGATCGGGTAAAATTTAAGATATCTGCATAAAACTTTGTCAAGATCGTATCACGTTTTCCAATAATTTTCATAGAAACAATCTAACCAAAAACTGCTTCCCATCTGGTAAGCAATTTAATTACATTCATTTGAACAAGAGTTTAATTCTCTACAACATACAATACATATCATGGATGGACTTTGCTGGACTCACTTTAAATCCTTTATAAAACATGAGACTTTATCCAAAATATGCATTTGCAAGGCTACTTGCATTTTTGCTCTATTAAGGGGACAAAACGATTTTTTTCTACAAATGGTTTTCACAAACACATAATATAAACCAGACCGATTGGAATTCATTTAAAAAATTTTAATAATATTGCAACATTGAAGATTGGTGTATTGTGAATGCGTTTCACTGAAATTTGTTTTAATTTTCCGACTTTCAAAAAATGGGTTTTAGTCTGAAAAAGTGGTCAAATTCGCCATAGTGCGACATTTGCTGGTCCAACAACTGTTTTCGGACGACCTTAACGAGATGTGTCAGTGAGCGAACTGCGACCACGTGAAAATTCAATGTACCAGTTTTTTACAGTACTTAAGGATGGTGCTTGGTCGTCATGTATCGATTTAAGTTCATCGAAGCAGATGGCAACGAAACCACGAGGCCTGCAGCCAACATCAACTACAACGCGAAGTGGACGACGTGTGCAGCTGTGGTTTCGGTTCCAGAAATAGCGATCAGCTTCCTCATCCAGCAATAAGCCGTGCTGATTACTGGGGGAGTAATGTGGGGATCACCCTGTGGGTTCTGACCCCTTTCCAGCGTCTGTCGGTTAATGCCTAGCATCTGCTAAGCTAAAGTTAGGCACGATCTCCCTTGTCTCTACGACCTGATTAGTGCCACTTATAAAAAGAATAAAAGCTGCTATCAATTGGTCAAAAAACAAATAATTGTTGCGACCAAACTACCACAGATGATTCCTTCAACTCCTGTCTTGTTGAGGGAGCTCAAGATGGAGTCTGCGTTTACGTTGTTGAATGCTCCTTCTTTCTCAAAAAAGGTAGCCATCGTGTAATTTTGGAAAAGCAGAGCCTTTTCTATGTATCGCACCACTTCGTGAAGTGCTGTCTCCAAAAGGTTCCTTTCTTTTTTTTTCTGATGTGGAAATCCAGTATGCGCTCCATTGTTTTCATTAGAAATGAGGTTAGGCTAATCGGCCTGTAATCCTTTGCTAGGATGTGTCCTCTTCTTCCTGGTTTCGGTGTGAAAACTACACGTGCTTCCTTTCATGGAAGTGGTATGTGTGCTTTCTTAATGCCTGCCTGGAAGATGGCTTGCAGCCAGTTACAGTTACATGAATTTTTTTTTCGTCTGTAGCACTGCCGGAATGATACCATCTGGACCCGGACTTTTGTATTTTTCGAAAGAGTAAATCGCTCATTAGATTCTATCCATAGTTACGATTTCTTCGACTTGTTGCTGTCGGTAAGCTATCTGGCATACTGTTGTTATCCAACATCCTTGTTATCCGTTGGGTATACAGCAAGATCTCAGACTGGCTTGTTAATCACTTGCTTGTTTTTTTTCTAGTATCTTGCTCAGTCTAGCCTTGTCTATGATTCGTTCAATTGATTCGCAGTATTTGCTCCAAGTCTCCTTGGCTGTGTACATCGCTCCTTTGTATTCCGCTTTTTATGTCTTGTACGGACCCCAGTCTTGGTAACGTAACTTGTGTTAAAGGTTTTTCTCACCTTTATCCTGAGCTCTCTAAGCTCTTTAGGTATGTCCTTCTGGATTACGTAAGTCAGCATGACTCCGTGTACGCGTTGTTTAGGATGTTCGTAAGGTCTACGACTTCCTTCTCGATTCCTTCCATGGTGGATTGAAACTTGATCCTCCTCTTTTTAGTCTTTGCCTGAACAATCTTACAGTATTTGTCCCAGTCAGTGTGGCGAGGGTTGCGTTTCGGTGCCGAATTGCGTGTCGGCACCGAAATTTCAAAGAATTTGTATCTGTGGTCTAAAAAGAGTTTTGTGTCGAAGCTTCCCAGTTTATACCTTATAATTGCTATATTACATCTGTAAAGTTATGTCTAGGACTTATTCCCACCCTTGAAAATCTTCCGTACTTAGTGATGTCACGACATTTAATACTATCGAAAAGAGACTCCCCTCTCGATAAGCGTCGTCTTAGTTGCCTCTGTCCACTGCATCAACTTAATGACAGGCTCGAAAGGTGCCGGTTTTTCGTGGGCCATATATACTGAGGCAACTATTATAGCAGTCCCGTCCGCTGCTACAAATCTCGACCCTGCCAGATCAGAGTTGCTAAGGTTGGGATGTAAAAGAGCGTTAAGGTTGTGACGGTTTATCGTTGCTGAGATAGCTCAGGGTTGGATTCATCCCAGAAATGAATTTGGGCCAGTTGTGGTTGCTGTAAGAGATTCCGACCCGGAATGATTAATGCCGTAAAAAGTATCTTAGTTTTTATTAACTTAAGTTTTACAAATTATGAAATGAAATGGTTACGCTATGGATCGTCGCACGGGAACGCCTGGGCTCGCGGCCGAATGAGTCAGTAGACCGTGGGTACCTGTGAGTGACACCAGAGCGAGGTAGAGACCCGAAAGTCTTCTAGTAGTTAGTTGAGCTCCTAAAAGTATGCTGCAGGCATCGATAAGCTATGGAGGCTCTGAAGTAGAGGTGGAGAAAAATCGATGTTAACATCGATGTAATCGATGTTTTCAAAACATCGCTAACATCGATGTTTAAAATGGAATCATCGATGTTTTTCTATCTCTACAGCGCGGTGCAAAACAAAGTCAGGCGCTGTCCATATATTACGTAATCACGTTTTTGATGAACCCCCTTCCCTATGATAACGTAATCATACAATTTTTTCCCTCAAAAATTCATACAAAAATTTTTTTTTATATAATTGTATATAAAATTATTACGTTATCATTGTCCAAGCCCCTCGTATAAAATCTAAGTTCTAATTTCATCTTTCCTCATAAATTATCTCAAATGAATTTATATATTTGTTAAATATTTTTAATTTCAAAAACTACTACTTAATAAAAAATAATTCTGTAAAATAACGTAATAATTTATATAAAATGAAATATCTTTTTATGTTAGGCATGTTTGAAACTTCATGAACAGTTTTTGTTGAGAACTACTTTTTTTTTTTTAATTTCAAACATTATTATAAGTTAAAATAAAGCTTAAATAATATAGAAACAATCATGTTAGTAATTTTTTTTTTTTAACATCGATTAAACATCGATGTTTTTCACCAAAAACATCGAAAACATCGATGTCCACAAACATCGATTATTCTCCACCTCTACTCTGAAGTCTACCAGTTGCGAGAAGGTTTTGCCGGCTCTGAAGTCTACCAGCTTGAGAAGGTTTCGGATACTCTGAAGTCTACCAGTTCCGAGAAGGTTTTGGAGGCTCTGAAGTCTACCAGCTGTGAGAAGGCTTTGGAGGCTCTGAAGTCTACCAGCTTGAAAAGGTTTTGGAGACTCTGAAGTCTACCAGTTTCAAGAAGGTTTTGGAGGCCCTGAGTCTACCAGTTGTGAGAAGGTCTTGGAGGCTCGAAAGTCTACCAGAGGAAAATACTAACTACTACGGCTAACTAACTACCAATGTATAAACGCGGACTAGATCAAAAGATCCCGTCCCCAAAAGACTCTGCAGTTGGCTCCTGGATGAGTGTTACCCAGAATGTAGACTTACGTCACCTGATCGCTGCCGGTCGCTGAGTGACTTCCAACCATGATAAAATTACATATGTAATTTCATCATGCTTCCAACTGGCTGTGGCCCGCTTTTTATAGGGCCCCGGCGAGGTTAAGTGTGACTGCCGCCGGAAAGGGATTTGCCATATTAGTGTTACCAGCTCCTGTTCGGGCCAGTGTGACCCTTCTGTACGATCAATGGCGAGCGCTCGGATTTAGTTCAAATATTTTCCGTGTTCATTTCTTATGTCTCTTTTTGTTCCTATTCTTATTTGTATTTATTTGTATATATATTAGTGCGCGCCACTGCGCGTCATAAGGTTGTTTTTAAAGATTATACCCGCCCTCGGGTTGTCGAACTTGGGTATAGTATTTTGTATTCTGTAATGCCATGCCAGATAGTGCTATTCTCGGGTGCATGGCTCCTGTACTAGGCCAATGTCGATGTCCTGCGAGATTAGCTGTAGCGTGCGAGCTGCTCTTCAGGTTTATCTGCACGACGGTCGGCATTGGGGGGTTGTGTTTGGGGTGTTCTCATCGACGACCAAGTCGTCTAACAGCTTGTTGGTATCTTCGACTTCTTCGAGGACATCGTCCGGCTCGGCTAGGAAGATCTTAATCTTGGTCTTCCTAATCCCGTACCGGACCCTGTTGTCTGTTTTTAGCTGTTGCAGCTGTTGTTTTTTTAGCTGTTGCATCGCTGGTTGATGAGGAACAAGAACGGCAGACTTGTTTTCATATCCAGCTCTGCCTTGAGGATGGCCCAGTCCTCAAAGTAATGAGTGTAAACAATATTTAAATGTGTACTTATGTTATGTTATGCATGTAAGTGTATCTTTGAATGCTAATATTGTATTAGGTATGGTGTGAATAAAATAATAGGGCACGATCATCTATATATATATATCAGACAATATTGGGCCAAAGGTCCCGTTGACTCACCCTCGGTTATTCCATCGTTGAGAGCTCTCGTTCCGGAGTTGAGGTTTTACTTGTTGCAAAAGTTAAGCAGAATTAAGCATATATATATATATAATATCGTGCTATGGGTTTGGGGGGTTATAAATTCATTCACTAAATTAAAAGTTATAGGTGTTGGTGTTGAAAAATGCGTTTATACGATTAGGAAATTGTTTATGTTGTGGCGGATTTGCTTTTATATGTTTGTTGTCAGATTAATGTGGCGTTGATGGTATTGGATCGGCTTTTCATTATTGATGTAGAGTCCGCTTTGGTGATGTCCAGAATCCTGGAAGCGCTTGGAGCTGATATGTGTCTCGGGGTTTTAGGCGTGATATTAATAACACATGTCCTTTAGGATTCACATTGCACTCGGCATTGTTCGACGGGACGTTGTAACAGTCTTAAGGATATTTGCTTCCTTAAAAGGACTGCATCGGCACCGTAAATTTACCGCGGTCAATATCGCGAAAGGCTATCCGACTTTTACACTTATGCGGTTTGCACGCATTCAAGCTGGTATTGTTGGATTTTCAGACTCTCTGAATAGACATCCAGTTTCTAAATTTGACTTTGACTCCCCTCGTACAGCTAAACCGGGGTCTTTTATACCAAAGACTGTGTCAACTTTTGCCTAGGAATCACCGGAATAGAACACAAAAGTGTTCCCAGTTAGAGTCATCAATTCCCCTCTTTTCTCCTATTGGCTAGGGTTCAATTCGGGTCGTCTTTGTTCTAACTTTTGACAATTCCGCAAAATCAGCAGTGTTGGGTTGCTAGTGATGGCCTAATTTGGCGCGTTTGGCCAAATTCTGGTGCAATCTTGCCAGTGATTCTCTATGGAACTAGCGTATTGGCAACTCTTGATTCTCTTCCGTGTTACCCGTGGGAATCACGTCGCCCTAACGGGCGTACGTAACAGAGCTTTATGCTTATCCCCTTCCATGGCATTACCCGGTGGTTCCTAACCATGTCTGAGGAGTCAAAGGAGGGTGTCAGACCAGTTGGCTCGTATAGCAATCTGTCTGTCACCATCTCCGCCAACTTGGTCTCCCATTTCTCCATCAGCAGGCGCCCATCGTCGTTGAGCCCATCCACCAGTGCCATGGCAAGGCTGTCTCGAAACCTCACTAAACTTCTTAGCTGGCCTGATGAACGACGTGTGTCTCTGGTTTCCCCTGGCGTCCTTTGCCCTCTTCGGAGCGCTCCCACTTACCTCTTGTGAGCGGTTGAGGAAGCTGGAACGCTTCCGAGTGCTCCTTCTCGTAACGCTCATACTCCTCAACAACTGCTAGGAAACGACCCTTGTCTTCTTGGTCACGCCCTCTCTTGCCCACCTTTTCATTGTTGACAATCTTTGTCAGAATGACTCGGGCCTTACTGGGCTGCGTTTTACGTGGATGGTGGGTCATCGGCATTGGCTTGCCGTCTTTCCCGCTCACTTTGGTGCAACTCGCCTTGGTGGAGATGGTAGGTGGTTGTATCGTTTGGGGAGTGCTTGTCTTAACATTCCCCACCGAACTTGACGGAGCCAGTGTCTCATCGTCTGAGCGAAGCAACTAATCTTCGTTGAGTTCGGAGATATAGTGGGGCTTAACTTCCCCTACAAGGTCCGAAGCGGTTTTTTTGTTGTGATTCATATTCATAAACACTCGGCAAGGCGTCCGCGGCAGCCCGAGGGGATTGGGGCATTGAAGAGAGTCGACCGTTGCTTCGCCCCTAAGCCACGGCAAGGCCACTTCCCACCCAGAGTTGCCCGGCCTTGGGAAGGCTCCGTTAAAATACTGCTAGATTTGCCCCTCAGCTGCGAACCTTATAGTCTGCGGGGCCCGTGCCCGACTTGCCACGCCTGACTTGAGGGAAGGCCGTTTCAAGACTTGCCCGGGTCACGGTAGGGATTGGGAGTCAAAGGAATTATGGCTTTGGGAGTCGCTCGCATTAGCCGTACCGAAGTACGTTACCAGGAGGTACCACGCGGAGGACCCTCTCGGAAGAGAGGGTTGTGTCTATCATGCTGATATTCACCGCGACTTCGTGCACCAATGTACCCAAATAATATACATAAAGAAAACTATGGTGATCTTGCCTTGATCCCATACCACCCTATTAAAAACTAATAATTAAGAATTTATAAAATATTAAATTAATTTTTTCCGTTTTTTTTTAATTTTTTAAAAATTATTTTATAAACGACTCTTACGATTTTGATAGTCATTTGAGGCGGCTCTTGAAATTGATGCTCACCTCTTGGTGTTCAACACACCTCTTAACGAGGTACCAAATTTTGTGACGACAACCATAAGTCATACAGGAAGGACCGCTGAGCATGTTATTATCACCAACAATGGGAAACCTCATACATATGTAATTTTAAAAACTTCTGAATCAAACAAAAAGACCTCTTAACGAGGTGAGATGAAAGTGAAGATGGCACCTTCAACACCTTCAAACACCTTGAATTATTTGTAATTTATTTTTGTTAACGTTTCTATTAGTCGTCTCAAAATTTGATATTAGAAACTGTTAAAGTTGATGGTCTTACTTCCATCTCACCTGGTTAAGAGGTGTTTTTGTTTGATTTAATATATTGTAAATAGCACTAGTTTACACTCAAAATGCTCCAAGCCCGAAATTCTGGTAAAGTTGGACCAAGAAAATGTAATTAAAAATTTTTTGTATGTATCATTTTTTTTAGAATTTTAAAAATTTTACAATAATAAAATCAGCTGACTTTTTGTGTATCATTTGACATATGACTTTTTGTGTATTTTTGTTCGAGTTTTTAGGATGTTAACATGCCATTAATATTTGACTAAACGGATTAAATTTCCACTTTGGAAAGTTTATCGGGCTCCAGAACCCAAAGTACTTATCCAATAAAAATTACACGTGTAACGTGTTGGTTCATTTTCTGTAAAATGAAACATTGGTTGGCTGAATTGGATGTTTATAGCTCGAGACATAAAATGATACACAAAATGTCAGCAGGTTTTTTTATTGTAAAACTTAAAAAACTCTTTTAAACCAAAAGTATCTATAGAAAAAATTGAGTAGTTTGGCTAACTCGAGGTCATAATCGGCTTAATTTCTCATAATTAAATCACGACTCGATTTATGCCAAGATCACACACAGATCTTTGTTTTACAGTAGGATATTTATAACAAAATTAAAAAATGTAAAAACCCTGATAACTTTGTTTTTATACCCTTGCAGGGTATTACAATTTTGTCCAGAAGTTTGCAACGCAGTGAAGGAAGCATCTCCGACCCCATAAAGTTTTGAGCTCTCCGAATGAAACTTTGCTGATAGTCTCCTTCTTGTTTCTATGGCAGCTAGTATATATGTCGGAATCGAACCACTATTTCGTATAGCTGCCAACGGAAAGATATGGCCAACATGTCATGTTTTCGCTATTTTTGAATATATTGGTCTCAAATAAAATGTATGATCTTTTATTTATATAATAGCTATACATTTTAAATATCATTCAAATCGGACCGCTATATCTTATAGCTGCCAAAGGAACGATCAGAACAAATAGTTGAAAAAATAGTTTTCGTTGTTTTTAAAGATATCGGACTAAAACTAAGTAAATGGCGTTTTAATTTAAATATAGCCATACAATTAAAATTTCATCCAAGTCGTACCACTATATCTTATAGCTGACATAGAAATGATCAGGCCAAATTAGTCGATTTTCGTTTTTTTTAAAGATATCGGACTAAAACTTAGTAAATGCCGTTTTAATTTAAATAAAGCCATACGTTAAAAATTTCATATGAATGACATATGAACAAACGATCGGTCCAAATTATCCGCTTTTCGTTGCTTTTAAAGATTTCGGATTAAAACGATATATAAGATTCCGTATTTTTATTTTATTTATTATCTGCAAGGGTATACAAACTTCGGCTTGCCGAAGTTAACTTTCTTTGTTGTTTTTTTTTTATTTAGTTGCTAAGCAATGGACTGCTCATTAATTTAAGATAATACATACATATGTATAATTATACTTATATAATAACTGTTTATGGGGAAGACAACTAAAATGCCACCCTTTAATTGTACATTAATTAAAACGCACGATTTATCTAATATTATTACGTGTTTTATTAGCAAAGTTCGGAGCTGACTGACTGCCCGGCAAGCTAAGCTTCAATATATATATATGTTTTCATGTTCATGTGTTTACAAATGTAGTTTCGCTGAATAGATAACGCGACAGATGTAGCGAGATAAGGAAGGCAAAGAATAGCCGAAAAAGAGAGCGTGTAAGAGCGCCGCAGGTGCAATGGTACACCTATGCGCACCTCACTAGGCGCTGGCGGTCTGCTCTGAACAATAACAAATAATAATAATATATAATAATATGGATATGAATTCAATGACGTTACGGGAATTCTTTTCGTCAGAACACTCAAAAGATATGAAGTGGGACAGGTCATTGTAGTTATCACAAAGCACGCGAAATGCGGAATACATACACATCTTGACATCGTTCGCGTACATTAGGATCTTGGAACACTTAATTATTTGAGGGAGATCATTAAAAAAATAAGCCAAACAGAAGTGGACTAAGGTGGCTTGTGGAACGCCCGAACTTACTGAGAGATTTGGAATAAGTGGTATTAAATTGGAACTTTGAGTACGATTTAAGAAATAGGAACGGATCCACATAAGCAGATACGGAGGGAATCCTAAGAGTAGCAGCTTGTGGATAAGCAGCTCATGGTTGACCGAATCGAAGGCTTTACTGAAGTCGGTAAAGATCACATCAGTTTGATGTTGGGATTGGAAGCCTTGGATAATGTTGGCACTGAACTCAAGAAGGTTAGTTGTAGTGGACCGACTTCTGGTAAAACTATGTTTCGCGGGAGATATTATGGCGCGACACTGAAGTTGCAATTGATCGCAAATTATTTTTTCAAACAATTTTGGAAAAGCACTAAGCTTGGCAATTCCAAGATAGTTGCTAATATCGGACTCACTGCCCTTCTTGTGAAGCGGAATTATAATGGATTCCTTCCAAAAATCTGGAAAGCAGCAATGACCAACCGACTTCTGGAAAATTATTGATAATGGGGCTGCTAGTGGTGCGGCACAGTGCTTGAGAACACAGCTGGGTACCATATCAGCACCTGGAGAAAATGATAGTTTAATGGCCAAAAAGCTCTAAAGAACCAGGTTTTCGTCTATAGCCGGACTGAAGATAAAGTCAGTATGGGGCAGCCGATAGGGAAAAATAAAGTTAGAGCTAAGATTATTTGAGGAATATGTTGTCTGGAAAAAATCGGCGAATAGGTTGCCGATTCCTTGATCGCTCGACGCAGAAATGTTATAATGAAATGAAGGGATGGAGAAAACATTGGATTTACGCTTTGAGTTCACAAAGGAATAAAACAATTTCGGATTGGAACGAAATTCATTTCTGCATTCGGAATTGTGCAGGTAATAGTTATACTTTGCAACACAGTATTTTGAAAGGTCAGCTTGCAATCCTGTTTTCACATAACGCTTATAAAGCCTGGACTTTATATTTTTGAAATTTGATTAGTGACGAGAATGCCATGGAGGGCTGTTAGAGGATTTAAAAGTGGATTTAGGAACCAATCTGTTCAACAGCGGACATAGGATATTATAAAATGTGGATACAGCATCATCAAGCTGCGGGTAGTTAATTATTGATAAGGAATTGGATAACTTTGTATAGTTTGCTTCACGGATAAAAAGTCTACGCAAAGGGACGCTATTAATAGGAGGTGGCTGCAAAATTCCGTTAATGATTAGCTGTAAAGTCGGATGATGTTGATCTTTAAGAATGATTGCATTGCAAAGGTCAGACAGAAATATAAGATCCAAAGTCTCCCGTTTTGTTTGGATATGAAATTAACTTGATTGAAGGATAAATCAAGCAGACCGTCAACAAAATCATTCTGAACGCTAGGAACTTGGGCGATCTATTTTTCACAAGGTGTCCAGGATAGGAGCGGAAGATTTTAAATCATCCAAAGAATAATTAGGTGGTCCAAATCACCAATGAGTAACTATATATTTCGGATGGCGGAAAGGTGCATTAAATATAGGAGGAGCATGTAACAAAAAGGTTACAGTTTGGAACTGATATTTTAACGGATGTGAACTCAATGGAGTCATCATCGGAGTAGCTCAGTACCTGGGAAGTTATGCTATACTTTACAGCGATTAGCGATTACTTTTAACACGATTGTGGAATAAGAGCGTCGGTTCGGCCGAAGCCGAATTTAGCATGTTGATGAAACGTTGATGACAACGGCCAATTGATAACAACTGGTACTGCAGGGATGCCATTGACAGTTCGTGAAACTGTGAAACTGTATCAAGTGTGGCTCCGTGCGTGCTGTGCCCCGCTTTACAAACAAAGATCTGTGTGTGATATTGGCATATAGTCGAGTCTTGACTTCCATAAGAGAAGTTAAGCCGATTAGACTTCAAGTTAGCTAAAACTATTAGGCCATTACTATTAAATATATTATATTCGTCACAATCAATCTAACTCTCATAGAGAACAGACGTGCCCTAATCCGATCAACTCAGCTTCGCAACCACAAAACAAACTAGAAAACAATCAACATAAACTACCAACAACTATCCCAATCCACCGGTAACTGCAAGTGCAAGTGGAAAGCAAACAAGCAACCAACGGTTCAACACAGAGACGGCGAGATGGGGGACCCCCCCGATCGTGGCCCCGCAACTGCTAACAAACCTCCTCGGCACAACTCCTAAAATCCACAGGACCGAAATACCTCGTCATCTCTAGAACGGACCCTGGACTCGACCTTAACAATATCAACCCATTCCTAGTTAAAAAACAAATCGATTTTGCCTGTGGAGGCGAGATCGAAGAGTGCAAGAAACTCCGCAATGGTACTCTACTAATAAAAACAAAAACAAGCATGCAAGCTTTTAAGCTGATGCAACTGAAAGCTTTTGCTGCTAACATTAACGTCTCCGTCTCCGTACACAACTCCCTCAATACAACCAAAGGCGTTATCTACTCGAACGACCTAAGGGGTATCGAAGAGAGCGTAATACTCCAAGAATTAGCAGCCCAACAAGTAACCGAAGTTCGCAAAATTCTTAAAAGAGACAACGGCGCTCTTAAGGAGACTGGTCTCTTAATCATCTCATTTGACACGCACAACCTCCCCGATTATTTAATGATTGGATACCAAAGAACAGCAGTCAGAGTTTACATCCCTCTGCCGATCAGATGCAACAACTGCTTCAAATTCGGCCACCTCCATAAAATCTGTAAAAATAACAAAATCTGCTTCAACTGCGGAGAAGATCAGCACACGGACCCATCAACCAACGAAAAATGCACCAGACCCCAAAAATGCACCAACTGCCACCTCGATCAAAATTCAAACCCACACAACTCCACCAGTAGGAAATGCCCTATATTTCTTACTCAGCAAGAACTTCAAGCTATCAAAACTACACACAAATGCGACAATAAAACAGCCCATACAATCCTAAAATCACGATCCTCAGACAAAACACCACACTCATACTCTTCAGTCACCAAGAACTCGCACCCACCTCAACAATTTAACAAAGCACCAGGACCTCAACAACTCAAAGGACCCACCATCCAAGATGACTCCGCATCCAGACCACAGCCTACATCCTACGCCGACCTCTACCCAAACACCAACAGCAACATAACCAACAATTACACAACACAAACATCCAAAAAGTCCCCCACCAAAACAATAAAAATACTTCCCCTGAACACATCAAAACGCTTCTTATCATCCATGAAAAAAGACGCCAAAAAACCCAAATCAAACACCAACAAACATAGCTCTGACGTCTCAAGCGACTCAGGGGAAATGGACATCAACTAATCATCAACAAAATACAGGTTTCTTATTACATATAAATAATGATTAAAATTATTCAATGGAATATTAAAGGCTACAGGAATAACTACCCAGAATTACAAATACTTATTAAACAATATCACCCTCAAATCATAGCACTACAAGAAACCCACCTTACCAATACAATTTCCCTACCGATTCCGATAAACTTCTCCCTATACTGCAGTTTTAGCACGAATGCATTCGGAGGCGCAGCCCTCCTTGTACACAACTCAATCTCACACTCCCCAATAACTCTAAACGAAGACCTCGAAGCTACAGGTATATCAATAAGCTCAAAGACAAAAATAGATCTCATATCTACATACATTTCCCCCTCCAAACAATTTAACTTAAAAAATCTAGAAAATGTTCTAACCCCATCGTCCTCCCCCACTATTGTAATGGGGGACTTTAACAGCTGGCACCCATACTGGGGCTCCCCTAGAGCTAACGCTAGGGGCAACACAATCGCCAAATTCATAGACAGATCGCAATACACCCTACTAAACGACAAATCTCCAACACACTACACAACCCACAACACTCTCACTCACATCGACCTCTCACTTGCCACAGCCAACATATCCCCAGAAATCTCTTGGAAAGTGCTAGATGACCTCAACGGAAGTGATCACTTCCCAATCCTAACTTCCATATTTCCTAACCCTTCACTCCCAACTCTCACAAGCAAGCCCTCCTTTAAACTCAAGAACGCCAATTGGGACCTCTTTAAGGAACACATTACCAGACAATCCGCTCTAACCCAACCCAGCAACAACACAAACAAAGAAGCAGCTATCATTAAAAAAATCATAATACAAAGTGCCCACCTATCTATTCCTCAAAATACAACATTCTCCCAACCTCGTACAGTCCCCTGGTGGAACAAAGACTTAGCAACCCTCAAAAAGTATAAAAACCACAAGTGGAAGACACTTAAAAACAACATCAACACTGAAAACATGGTAGAATATAAAAAAGCGAATGCCAAGTACAAAAGATCTATCAGGGAAGCAAAAAAGACCTCAATTCAAAACTTCACCTCCGAAATCCACCCGAACACTGACCCTTCAAAAATGTGGGCAAATATCAAAAGACTTTGCGGAATGTATCCCACAAAACACGTACACAGCATCACCAATCCCTCAACTCAAACACCAACGATAGACCCTACAGAAATAGGTAACACATTTGGTGACCTATGGTCAAAACAGGCAGAGGACTCAAACTTCACCGCAGACTTCCGCACCAACAAGACCCTTCTCAACCTCCCTAATAACCATGCCCCATTACCAACAGCCCTAGAAATTGAAAAAAACATATCTCTACTAGAACTTGTATCTGCCATAAACTCTTTAAAAGGACACACACCAGGACTAGACCGCATCTCCTATACCATGATAAAAAATACCCCCATCTCCTTCAAATTCAAAATCCTACAGCACTTTAACAACATTCTCGACTCCCACATTCCCCAAGCCTATAAACTAAGCCTAGTACTTCCAATCCTAAAACCTAACAAGCCCCAAACCAATCCTAACTCCTACCGCTCCATCTCCCTTAACCCATGCATAGCCAAAGTCCTAGATAAAATCATTGCTAAAAGGTTATGGTGGTTTGTTTTAACAAACAAACTCATTCATAACAATCAATTTGGTTTTAAAAGAGGCAAATCTGTTCAAGACAGTCTACTATACGTAGACCACCTTGCAACCAGATCCTTGTCTCTAAAAAAAAACACTTATCCGTAATTTCCCTCGACTTCGCCAAGGCTTTCGACAAGATAGGTATCCACTCCCTCATAAACCAACTAGAACAATGGCAACTTGGATCCCGCATAATCAAATACATTTGGAATTTCATGACAAATCGGAAAATTATTGTAAAAAACGGCACATCTCTCTCCTACAGTTTCCCACTCGAAAACGGTATCCCTCAAGGTTCCCCAATATCTGTCATCCTGCCTACAACTCCCTAACAAACATAATCTCCCTACCAAAAGAACTCAAATTCACTGCCTACGCAGACGACTTCCACCTCATAATAGAACACAACAAAAACAAAAACCCCCAAATAAACCTGACAACCCTTTTCCAACAAATTGGAGATTGGTGCTCCTACTCGGGATCCTCACTCTCCCTAGAAAAATGACAGGTACCACATATGCCGAAAGAGAACTTGCAATGCAAAAATAACAACAGGCTCCATCAGCATACCACTCACTGACAAAACAAAAATACTAGGACTTACAATAAACCAAAGATATAACTGGAACTCCCACATCAACAACCTCAAAACATCCCTAGCCAAACCCCTCAACATAATCAAACATCTCTCCTCCCGGAAATACAACTGCATCACAAACTCCCTCATACACATAGTAAACTCCATCCTCATTTCAAAAATAGACTATTGCCTACCCATCTACGAAATAGCTTCCCACTCTATCATGAACCGTCTAAAATCCATCCAAAACTCTGCAATAAGATCAGCCCTTGGGGCTTTCAGAACAACACCCACAAACAACCTACTGGTTGAGTCAAAAATTAACACAATAGATAACAGACGCGAACTCCTAACAGGCAAACTGGCAACCAAACTATAATAATAATAATCCTCTCCCACGACACTCCAATAGGCAAACTCATAAAATCATTGAGACCAGCAAAACCCTTTCCCTCCCATACTCCCCAATCAAAAACTACCCATCCAAGAAATACAGCCCAGAAACAATCCTAAAAGCCACAAACACAACCCTATCCCAATTCAACAAAACTACCACTCCACCAATAGTCTATAACCAGCTTTTCCATTCACTTAAGAATTCCCTCCATAACCACCAATTTATTTACACAGACGGCTCAAAAGCAAACGACACAATCAGCTACTGCATCACTAACGACACAAACACTATAAAATCCAGACTCCTTCCCCAGTACTCCTCCGTCCTCTCAAGCGAAATTATAGCTATTCTTGAAGCAGTTAAACACTGCATCAAAAACTCAGGCAAATACGCTATATGCTCAGACTCCCTATCCTCCCTATCCTCCATAAAAAACTCCAACAACGACTCCTACTACCCCGCAACAATAAGAAACCTAGTCTCCAAACACTTCCCAAAAATCAAATTGATATGGATCCCGAGCCACATCGGGATAAAAGGCAATGAGAGAGCTGACAGAGCAGCTAGGGAAACCCACAACTATCCACTCACCTACACAGCAAACTACAACACCAAAGACATCACACAACACATCAAGATACACTACAACAACAAACAAAGAAATCTGCAAAACCAAACTTCCCACTGGTACAAACAGATCTCACAAAACACCCCTACAAACTTCACTTTTAAAAACACAGATCTCAACAGACAACAACAAATAATAATTAACAGGCTACGCCTAGGACACACTCAACTCACTAACGCACATTACATGGACAGATCTCTACAAGGTACCTGCCCCCTCTGCAATAATGCTACAATAGACATTAATCACATCTTAATAAACTGCACTACCCTTTCCCAACTCAGAATCTTAACCTTCTCCCACGAAAACCCAATCCAACTCCTAGCCAACCCAACAACAGAAAATGCAATCAAAATCATCTCCTTCCTCCACAAAGCCAAACTTGTACATACAATATAGACACATAAGCTCATAATAACCAATACTTAAATAAATAAACATGTAAATACACCCAGGCGAGCGGTAGGCCTCAGCAGATAATGCTCCTAATTTTTAAGTTAGCTTTTAGTTTTATACCAAATGTTAGCTTTAGATAAATAAATAAATAAATATTATATTCGTGTAATTATTATATAAAGGCAATACTAAATAAGAGTTTTCAGTATGGTGAGCATACGTCTTTCAAAATTAACTTAGAACTTATAAAGTGAAGGATATATTTCGACAGCAAGCTGTAAACAAACAAATACATGCAGGCAAATTGACCATGCATGAGAAAACGTGTGCACCCATACGGTCGTCGGCTCTAGAGCGCGCTCTCTCTGGCTTTTGAACAAAATTTTAATATAAATGCCATGATGTATTCTTCTTATTTAACGCACAAAACTTTTGGTACCTTATATTATAGTCGAGCTCTCTTGACTGTAGCTTTCTTACTTGTTTTTTCCTTATAATAAGTATTTAAACATTTAGTTTGGGTTTCAATGAAACAAAATCATAGACTTATACTGGTTCAATACTTATAGCTGTTAATCCGTATAAACACGTTAATATATTTAATAAGGTAAGCTTTTGGTTTGTTTTATTCTTCATATTGATAGACTAAGTATAACTGAAACTACACATCGACTTTAATTAAAAGACCAATATTCTTAAAATTATGAAACAAAAAAAAAAGTTTTGGATCACTTTACTTGGGGCTCGAGCCCATAAGTTTAAGCCATAAGGCGCAACTAAACAGTTAACTAGACTACGAGTGCGTGCGAAAAATATAGATGGACAATTAAACCTAAGCTATACTCCCAACGGGACAGTGATTGTGTGTGTAAGAAAATGAGCAAACAGCTAGATATGAATCTTAGATTTTTAGACCCGGTAATCATAGGGTAAAGGGATTGGTATGTTAAGTAAGTGCCACCCAAAATGTATGTAACAGGCAGAAGGAGGCATCTATTTACCGATACCGTCCATATATATTTTTGATCAGCGTCACCAGTCGAGTCGGTTTTTGTCCGTTTGTCTGTCTGTCTGTCCGTAAGAAACTACAGATCTCAGAAACTATAAGATCTTGTGATTTTCGGATTAAAGTAAATATATGAAACACATACATTTGTGTGAACGTGCTCTTAAAACTTGAGTGAATTCCTGGCAACATTTGTATTCCCTTGTCAACATTTTCTTCTGTCTTCCGCCCTGTTTAATTAAAGTTTTAAAAAAATTTTAGCAAATCATTTAAAATTTCCAAATCGGGCCACTATATCTTATAGCTGCCATTACGTTGTTTTTACAGATTACGGATTAAAACGATATATATGATATCTTATTATACCCTTTCAGCTGTGCTTCATCCGGTGTATCTACCTATATTTTTGGCGCAGATTGACCGCGCATTGTAGGTGTGTGTCGTTAACCTGCTATAACTTCCGTAATACCTGGAATTCGGCCAAACAATTTGTATGCCCTTGCAGAGGGTATTATAATTTTGATCAGAAGTTTGCAACGCAGGGAATGAAGCGTCTCTGACCCCATAATGTATATATACTTTTGATCAGCATTACCAGCCGAGTCGATCTAGCCATGGCCGTCTGTCCGTTGCTATGCAAACTAGTCTCTCAGTTTTTGAGCTATCTGAATGAAACTTTGCAGATAGTCTCCTTTTTTTATTGCAGCTTGTATATATGTCGGAACGGGCGAAATCGCACAACTATATCTTATAGCAGCCATAGGCCGATTTTATGTTTTTTAAGATACCGGATTAAATATATGGATCTTTAATTTAATAATAGCCATACATTTAAAATTTCATTTAAATCGGCCCACTATATCTTATAGCTGCTATTAGAACGAACATGTCCAACTAGCCGATTTTCGTTGATTTTAAAGATATCGGATTTAAACCTAGTTAATGGCCTTTTAGTTAAAATATAGCCATACATTAAAAATTTCATCCAAATCGGACCACTATATCTTATAGCTGCCATAGAAAGGATTTGGTTAAATCAGCTGATTTTCGTTGTTTTTAAAGATATCAGATTAAAGCTTAGTGAATTGTCTTTTAAATTAAATATAGCTATACATTTAAAATTTCATCCAAATCGGACCACCATTTGAACGATCGGTACAAATTAGCCGCTTTTCGTTGTTTTTAAAGATTTCGGATTAAATCGGTAAATACGATTCCTTATTTTAATTTTTTTTTATCTGCAAGGGTGTATAAACTTCGGCTTGCCGAAGTTAGCTTCCTTTCTTATTTATATTTCAAAAGCGTATACTCAAATTTTAGACATAGATTTACGATGACTTAAAGAAGTTATGGAGGATTGAAAATGTTTACTTTAACCACAGAAGCTTTCAAAATTATAATTTCAATTTAAAATTTAAACTTGATAAATTACAAAAAATGAATAAAAATAAAATAAGTTTACGTGTGTTAATCAATATACTACAGACTTTACTTAGCATTAAGAGCGACCAAACTTAACTTGACAACATAAATACAAAATTCATTAAAATCCTGCTACCAAAGATTCTGCCATATTTAACTCATATATTTAATACCGCACTATCAACGTCTCCGTTTTCAGACTGTTGAAAACGGCAAAAATTTTCCCGATTCCGAAAGACGCAGACCTATATCGATCCTGCCTTACCTTTTGTGTTGGAAAATATAATGGCAAATTAAATCAATTAATTTCTATTGGAGATTCACTAAACAAAACAGGACTTAGCAACTCCCAGCAGACACTAAAAACAGAACACTTGTGTTTTATATTCCAGTTGATAAATTTGTCTTTTAATTTATAGCTCTTTTCGTCGCACACGTACGCCACAGTCAAAAGTCAAAAGGAAAAAAGAAAGAGGGAACTTAAGTGTGACCAGATCCATGATCTCAAAAATACTTTTCCAGTATTGCGTAATGTTATATTTGATTACAGATTAGGGATATTCGACACGTCTCAAAAATTACATTTACGTGAACTTAACAAATTGTTTTCATTAACTGATTCTAATGTGGCTAGTGTGCTTCTGGGGTATACAATGTGATCCAGCATTCGCTGCAAGGATCTGGGAAAACCCAGAAAAACCAGATCAGATCACTTATAATAACTTAAATTATTTCACATTTTTCATTTCTTTGGCATTAAATCATCATCAGTTATCATCAGCAATCGAGTCCAATTTGATTTCGCAGGTTCAGAAATCTCACAGCAGGTAAAGGTTTCGTATAATCAGTTATCATCAGCGAGAACGAGTCCAATTTGATTTCGCAGTTCCAGAAATCTCACAGCAGGTAAAGGTTTCGTAAAGATGTCAGCCAGTTGCTTATCTGAAAGAACATACTAAATGCAAACAACGTTATTCTCTACTTGTTCTCTGGCAAAATGATATTTTATATCTATATGCTTGGATCTCTTATGACATGGAGATTATTTGCTATACTTATACAACCTTGGTTGTCTTCGAATATTTTAATTGGTATTTCTAGCTTTATATGCACACTATTAAGGAGAGATTTTAGCCATAAACCCTCTCTTACGGCCTCAAATAAGGCCATGTACTCAGCTTCAGTTGATGAAGCTGCTACCGAATTTTGCCTTTTAGTATTCCAACAAATAAGGTTAGAGTCAAACATTTTAAATAAATAGCCTGTTGTACTTTTTCTATCAATTTCGTTTCCACCCCAATCAGAATCGACATAACCAACTAAAACATTTTCAAATGTTGTATTCTTTTTAAAATTCAGTTTCATGTTAATGCTCTCTTTCAAATATCTAAGAACTCTTTTCAAACATTGCCACAACTCAGAATTATTTTTGCTACTAAATCTACTTAAGATATTTACAGCAGTTTTTAAATCGGGACGTGTACATAGCTTCATGTACATCAAACAACCAATAAGGTTGCGACAGGGTGCATTACAATTATCATCTGAGTTGAGCAACTCATAATTAAGTTTGCTTGGTAAAGGCGTACTGACTGCATTGCAATCATCCATATTGAATTTGTTTAAAACCCTTTTAATATAAGCAGATTGACTTAAACTTATTGTATCCTCGCTAATTTCTATTCGAATTCCAATAAAATGGCGTATTTCATTTAAGTCAGTCATTTCAAACTTCTCCTTTAGATAACTTTTGAAACTATTCATTCTATTCATATCTCCAGTTGCTATTACTACATCATCAACATATAACAATACATATATGTTTTCCTTAACACCACCTCTGTCAAGTATATATATACAGCGATCTACAGGAGAGTGAACAAAATCACAATCTTTTAACACTTGCTCAAAAACTTCAAACCAGCATCTAGCTGCTTGTTTGAGCCCATAAATTGCTTTATTCAATTTACATACACACTCTCCATCGCATGATATACCCTGAGGAACTTTCATGTATATTTCTTCATTCAACTTGCCATTTAAGAACGCTGTTTTCACATCCATTTGATGTATTTTTAAATTATATTGAACTGATAATGATAATATGAATCGAAAACTCGAAATCCTAGCAACTGGGGCAAAGGTTTCATCATAGTCGATGTGATACTTTTGTGTAAACCCTCGCGCAACTAATCTTGCTTTGTACTTTGTTGGATTTCCTAGTTCATCATATTTTAGAGAAAATACCCACTTACTGTCCACAATATTTTTGTTTTCAGGTTTCTTTACAATTTTCCAAGTATTATTTATTTCATGAGCATTTAATTCTACTTTAATAGCTTCCTCCCAAAACGATCTATCATTTCTACTTCTTATTTCATCAAATGTATTTGGAACATCATTAAAAAGACTATGAGCATTTAATATATATTTATTTAAATTTATATCTTCCTCATTATAGGTTTTCAAAGGCTTGTTCTTTAATCTTTCACTTCTTCTACTGAATATTTCGACATCTCCATTGTTGTTGTCGATCTTACCAATCTCATTTGGCTGTTGAGCTGTTTCATTATCCGTACTCTCATTCGGGAAATTTGTTTCTACACATTCCTTACTCTCATTCGGGAAATTTTTTTCTTTACATTCCTTACTCTCATTCGGGAAATTTTCAAGTCTACTCTCCTTACTTTCTTTCAGGAATTCATCTTCATCGCAATCCTTACTTTCATTCAGGATTTCTTCATGGTCAAGATCCTTACTGTCTTTCGGGATCTGTGTATCATTTTGACTAGCTCTAGAGTTAAACATATTGGTTTCATCGACAACAACATCTCTTGCAACAATGAATTTTCGATTTATAGAATCCCACAACTTAAAACCATTTGGTTCGTAACCAACAAGAATGGTTTTGAAGGATTTTTCATCAAATTTTCTTTTCCTTGTTTTATTGTGAACGTACACAGTAGAACCAAATACTTTTAAGTGTGTTAGATTAGGCTTTCTGTTATGCCACATTTCGTATGGCGTTTTTTCAATAAGACCTACCGCTTTACTTGGTATTCGGTTAACTAAATAAGTGGCAGTTAATACAGCATTTACTTAACTTTGCACCATTAACCATGGCACGAGCTTTTTCAGTGAGGGTTCTTATCATTCGTTCTGAAACCCCATTTAATTGAGGTGTATGTGGTACTGTTAGATGGTAAGAAATTCCTTTTTGGACACAAAAACCACGCATCTCATTGGACAAATATTCCCTTCCATTGTCTATGTAAAGATTCACAATCTTGAGATTAAAATGTGCTTCGCTTTTTGCTACAAAATCTTTAAACATATTAAATACATCTGATTTATGCTTTATTAAATATGTTACACAGTAATGTGTAAATTGGTCTACAAAAATGACAAAATAATTTTTGTCATCTATTGTTACAGGTGTAATTGGACCACAAACATCAGAATGAACTACAAACAAAGGCCTCTTTATATAGCTTTTATCTTTATATTGATTAAATGGCAATCTGGCTTGTTTACCATTCAAACAAGCTTCACATATTTCATCGGACAATTCTAAATTATTAAGAAGCCTGTTGTCGCTAAATAAATTTTTTCTTTTTATTTCTAATAATTTGCCACTGCTTATGTGACCAAATCTCTCATGCCATAATTTGTAAGTATTTTTATTTTTATTTGTAACTGTAAGGGCTTGAAATTCAATAATGGGGACATTATTTAACATACCAGAATTTTTGAAAACTATAACTCCATTTTTGGATATAGTTACTCCGTTCTTGTCAAACTCGATTGACATTTCGGCCTCTTAAAGTCGCTTCACAGAGATCAGGTTACCAGAAGCCTCTTTGCAGAAGAGTACATCCTCCAACGTTATTTCATGGCCATTGTGGAGTCGCACAATGCCACGTTTAGTAGCGTAGATATACGATCCTTGCTTGGCCACAGATATTTTAATCGGGTACTCCAGCTCCACGCTATCAGCAAATAGCGATTCATCGTTGATTATGTGGTCTGTGGCTCCAGAATCAAGGATAAATCCGCACTTATCCTGCACCAAGTTATTTGCTTTTAGCATGAACGCGAAACCACCGCGTAGCGACGTTGCGACTTGAGCTTGCTTATTTTCTTTATTTTTTTCATTTATTATCTTTTTATAATAAAAAAAATCCTTTTTCATGTGTCCCTCCCTACCACAGTGATGACACCTAAAGTTCAGTTTCTGTTTTCCCTTAAATACTTTTGATGGTCTGGCAACCCTATTTCAGACGGAGCTATTGTTGTTGTTGTTATTATTATAATTTCGGAAAGAGTTGTTGTTGCTATTGTTATTCGGAGCAAACACCTTCATCACTTTTCGACTTGTATCATTACTGTCACTTTTTAGTTTTATTTCATGATCTAACAATCTATTCTTCACAAAAGCTAGCGTTAAGTTATCTTCGGACAACGTTTCTATGGCTGTTATTACTCCATTGTACGAAGAGGGCAAAGTCAGCAACAAATGCGAAACCTTGTCCATCTCGTCGATTCTTGCACCAGCAGCTAGCAGCTCACTCACTAACTCGTCGAATGCAGTAAAATGACTCAATAGTGGCATCTCGCTCTTCAATTTGAGTGAAAGAAGCCGTTTGCGAGCTGCCAACTGCGAGGCCAAACTTTTCCGCTCGTAGATGGCGTCCAAATTCTCGAGAATCTGGCGCGCCGAGATGTCGCTGGATGCGAAATTAAGAAACGAATCACTCAAGTATTCTATTAACGTGCTTTTTGCACACCTCTCTGCTTTTTTCCAATTTTCATCCACTTTTCCAGGCACATCTTGGTCAATAACTTTTATCACATCTAATTCTGAAAACAAAGCCCTAATTCTGAATTTCCACACGGAATACTTTTCGCCGTCAAACGGCTTTATATTGCGCTTTGCCTTGTCCATTGAATTCTAGCGCACACACACACAGATTGTTTCAATGTATGCGAGGGACGCGGCACGTGGCAGCACAGCACCTTTTTTTTCAGTCACTATTTCACAAGTTTACTTATCTGTTTCCTATGCGTAGATCTGGGCCCATAACCTATTGGAGATTCACTAAACAAAACAGGACTCAGCAACTCCCAGCAGACACTAAAAACAGAACACTTGTGTTTTATATTCCAGTTGATAAATTTGTCTTTTAATTTATAGCTCTTTTCGTCGCACACGTACGCCACAGTCAAAAGTCAAAAGGAAAAAAGAAAGAGGGAACTTAAGTGTGACCAGATCCATGATCTCAAAAATACTTTTCCAGTATTGCGTAATGTTATTTTTGATTACAGAATAGGGATATTCGACAATTTCTAATTGACAATGAAATGCTAATATGAAAAGGGTTAATTCTGTGCAAAACAATTAGACAATTTTTCTAAAAATGTTTTATTAAAAAATATGTACAGGTATAGGAGTTATAGGGAATCTCCCGTGGCCCCTTCAAAATAAGTTGATTTGCGGTATACATCCTAACTAAAGGATAATGGTCCCGAGGTATTACTGTGAAGTTTTTTTTTTCATTTTTTTTTCGATTTTTTATGAAAGTTTTTTTTATGAATACAATTTTTGACTACAATAAAAAGTTTAATTGTTAAATTAAAAATTAAATTAAAAATAAAATTAAAATAACGCCGATGGTGATACCTGAAGAATTAGTTGCAAAAGCTGTGTGCAAAATTTTAAAACGATTGGTCAAGTAGATTTTGAGTAATCGTGTACACCGACTTGGAAAATGGCACTTTTCAGGCCTTAAAGTTTTGGCTGCCATACATCAAACATAGAAAGACCTTTGTTCAACTGCTTTACTAAAAAAAAAGCTAAGTTCGGTAAGCCGAAGTTTATATACCCTTGCAGATAATAAATAAAACAAAACTATGGAATCCTACATATCGTTTATATGTCAGCTATAAGACTTAGTGGTCCGACTTTCATGAAATTTCAAATGTATGGCTTTACTGAAATTAAAACTCCATTTACTAAGTTTTAGTCCGATATCTTTAAAAACAACAAAAATCAACTATTTTGGTCCGATTGTTCCTTTGGCAGCTATAAGATATGGCGGTCCGATTTGAATGATATTTAAAAAGTATAGCTATTATATAACTAAAAGATCATATATTTTATTTGAGACCAATATCTTCAAAAGTAGCGAAAATATGACCTTTTTGGCCCTTTCTTACCTATGGCAGCTATAAGATATAGTGGTCTGATTTTAGCCGTTCCGACATATATACTAACTACAATAGAAAGAAGACTATCTGCAAACTCTCATTGAGAGATTAGTTTGCCTAGCAACAGACTGTCGGACATGGATCGATTTGGCTGGTGATGGTGATAAAAAATTTTTATACTTTATGGAGTCGGAGATGCTTTCTTCACTGCGTTGCAAACTTCTGGACAAAATTATAATACCCTATAAGGGTATATAAAATATTTTATAAAAATATATAATATAAATATATTAATTAAAAATAGTTTGTTAATTGTTTCTGAAGGACCTACAGGTCAAATTGAAAGACTTGTATATTGTACATGTCGTGGATTACTTGGCCAATTCAAATTATAACAACTGTTAGCTTTGGTTTGTCTTTCGCTTTCCATTCGTTGTCATGTACTTCTGTGCTGTTCCTTCGGCTGTTCAAACGGAGGCAACAGTTTCTGTTGTCAACGTTAGTCTGTGTGCACTGGTGAGCGAGACAGAAGGATGCAGGTGTCCGCATCAAAAAGGAATTGCAGAAAGTTCTTAGTAGTGTGTGCATTGGAATGCGAGAGCGAGAGTAGTATTAGTAAAGTAGAAAGCGACGCTGGCAAAAAGGGACGCAAGCAGTAAGAGCGTCATTCGATTTTGAAAAGCCAAACTGGAAAGATGCCACGCGCCAGAAAACGTTTCCGTTCGGACCAGCACGAGGAGCAGCCTGAAGCAGAGGATAATTCTAGTGACTCCTCGACATACATGTAAAGTATTTTTTTGTTAATAAAAAACAACAAAAAAGTTTTGAAAAAATTATTCGTAATTTGCGCCAACTCAAGGTCTATAGTCAACCTGATCTTCATATACAGAAATCAGATTTGTTGACCAATAATTGTCAAATACACAGATCGTTTTTGTCAAAAGACAAATCTGTGAACTTTGATCCCGATCGAACTTTAACATTAAATGCGTCATTATATACTATGCCTTGCTAAACCCGGACTTGGGAGTCTGTAAGACCCTATGCATTAACTTCGGCCGCCCTTAATGTTGTAGGCCAGAGGGGTAGGTAGGCCCCTACCTCTGTGTGCTTTTTCTGGACTTGGTCCGTTAGAACTCACATCGGGAATTACTCAGCAACGGTTTGTTGGTTAGCATATGACTTATTTATTGCATATTTTTGGGATGTGTTGTTTTTCCATTATTTTTAATTCTTTATTCAGATTTTTCGTGACCTGTATTTTTATTATTCGTAATTTGATCGTTTTTGTCAGAAGACAAATGCAGCATGTTTGTTCATACAGCCTGTTTCACTCTTACCAAGGAGATCATCAGTGAACAAAATTATTGATTGTATATTTCAGCAAGGCACTTGTATATAATGACGTATTTAATGTTGAAGTTCGATCGGCATCAAAGTTCACTGATGATCTCCTTGTTAAAAGTAAAACAGGCTGTATGAACAAACCTGCTGCATTTGTCTTCTGACAAAAACGATCTGTGTATCTGGCAATTAATGGTCAACAAATCTGATTTCTGTATATGAAGATCAGGTTGACTATAGACCTCGAGTTGGCGCAAATTACGAACAAATAAATAATATTTAAAAGCTTTTGAGAGCTTTCTGCTCGTAATTTTGTGTTTGTTGTTAAAGCTACGTACTCACTAGCGCTAAAATTTAGCAACCAAATGAGTGCGAGCGAGAGGTAAATATACTTTTTCGGCGCCTCTTAGTAAGGTCGCTACGCAGATGAGCTAAGAGAAATACTAGAATATATATAGTATATACTAGAATGAACACCGCGTTAGGTCTTTTAAATCGGATGACCATTCGCCAGGATGGCCCGGGAGGAAGGAAATATTTGATAATACCCTTGCGAAGTGGAGACAGGCAATAGAAAACAAAGCCGTATTGCAGGTTTTTGCAGCGGGGAAAATTAATTTATTTACAATACAATTAAAGAAGTTTGAATGTGGGATCTTGACCATAAAATAAATACAAACCAAAAATATTAAAATAAAATTAAGTCTTAAAAAATGTAATTTAACAGGCAAATAAGCAAATAAAATAGAAAAAGGCTCAAATCCCAAATTAAAAAATTATGGAATTGTTTATTGCTTCTCCTCTGCTCGTCCCTGACCAGTGGTTGCCTACTGGGATTCTTTTCTTAGTTGGCTGCCACTCCAAAATGCTGGTGCTTCGAAGAATACAAGGATTACAAAAAGGATAAGTGGCAACGAGAATGGACTGGGCAAGCAGACGCCATTGGGTTCCGTGGAGAGCTCATGGAGAGAGGTCAGTCCCACCATGTCAACAGCGCGCGGCGACTTAAGCGCCAAGTTTGTGGCAGCAGCCGTCGTGGACGTGGATGTGCCCAACGATGCGGCACGTTGCAGGTGTCCTACGACTACAATGCGGAGAGATCCAGCAGCAGCCAACTGGACGAGGAGAAGGAGCAGCAGACGAACGAGGCCAGACGCACAAAGATGTCTTTCGGTCAAAACTCCCTAGCGGGATCTTCAGCAGTGGCAGCAGCTGCAGGGCCAAGAGCAGATCGCCAGGAGCAGCTCGGCGGCATCGGAAGCTGGCTCCGCTACATTGAAAATCATAATCTAAGTAAAGAAATAAATAATTTGTTCATTTTGCACGTATTTGTGGGTACGCGGCTTGGCGGCGTTTAATTTGAATTGTAAACAAACACAGCTGACAGTATGGCCGTTTAGCCGTTTCGTATGGATTTTCGGTGAACGCCATGAAACGTGGTCACACTAGAATTATGAAGCCCTTTTAGCTAGCTAAGGGTTTAGCGCTGGTGAGTATTAGGCTTAACAGAAAAACAATATTCAAATTATGTAAAAGCTCTTAGTTTTTTACATAATGTCAATAATTTAATAAGTGTGCCCAGACATCTTACGTGTTTGAAAAGATCAACTGAATAACAAGACGTCTTCATTTGCAGAGTTAATATTTCAAACTGATCTTTATTTCAAAGTCCGCGATTAAGTAGCGGTCGTGAGATCATTAAAACCAGTCTTATCGCTAGATCAACGGAGTGGTGTGTTTATCCCTAAAATGGGAAACATTCTTAAGTGCAACAGATGAAAAAAACCCTCTCGCACATATCTTTAAAGATTAAAGATTTAAAAGTTCAGATTACATTACATTACGCTTGCGCAAATGCGCATGAAATTAATGTCAAACAAGTGGGAAAGCTACAGTCGAGTGTGACCGACTGTAAGATACCCCAAAACATTGTGGGTGAAATTAAACAGCACCTGAACATGGAAAAAAGAACATTTCCTGACAAATGAAGACAAATATTGCTAGAAACATGTTGAGCAACACTTAAAAGAGACAAATGTTGCTAGGAACTTGTTGGGCAACTCTCAAAAGCGACAAACGTTGCTAGGAACATGCTGAGCAACACCCAACAAAGACAAATGTTGCTAGGAACATTTTAAGCAACACGCACGTGCGCGCTCTCTCTCTCTCTTTCTCTCTCTCTCTGAATCTTTATTGTTTAATAACTCCTATGTTTATCATCCGAGGGTACAAGGGTATTATAAGTTAGTGCCAATCGAGAATGTACATATGTAACAGGCAGAAGGAGGCATCTCCGACCCCATAAAGTATATATATTCTTGATCAGCATCACCAGCCGAGTCGATTTAGCCATGTCCCTCTGTCCGTCTGTCCGTCCGTGTGAAACAACAGATCACAGACACTATAAGAGCTAGAGTTACCAAATTTGGTGACAACATTGGAATCTGTTGCACGCAGATCAAGTTTATTTTAAAATTTGGCCACGCCCACTTCCGCCCCCGAAAAAAATAAAAAACGGTATATTAGCTATTGGTGTGATTTTCGACTTAAAGTAAATAGGTAGACTTAATAGGTAGGCGATTGCGGACGTGCTCTGCAAATTTGAGTAAAATCGGATGATAAACATGGAAGTTATAAATAATTAATGCATTCATGCTCTCTCGCTCTATCGCACTGCTTAGGAATAATTTCGCGTGTCTGAGCACTTAGCTTTTGGGTGGCAGTAGCGAAAAAAAGTGTTGCGTGCTTTCGAGTGCAGTATTAATTCGTAATGCAGCTGCGTACCACTGCAGAATTAGTCTCTTTTGAACGTTGCTCAATATGTTTTTAGTAACATTTGACTTTATTTGTCAACTTTTTGTTTTTTTCATGTCCGTGTGCTATTTAATTTCACGGGCAATACTTTGGGTACCGGGTATCTCACAGTCGGTCACTCGACTGTAGCTTTCTCACTTGTTTTCAAAATGGATTAGTTCAGGAGAAATGGGAGTGAAAGTGCAAAATGGAAAATTTTGAAAATTGGAGCTATTAAGGCCGGTGGAGCAAAAAATCGCCATATTTTTACTGTTGTGATGTTGTGATGGCTGCCGTGATTCTTCTTATATCGTTTTTACTTTTGAAAGTCAACTTTAAAAAAATGGTTTGTTAAAAATTTATATTTTTAAAACGAGATCACTAATCGAAAAATTTATGATTCACCTATAGCGACTGCATTTAAGAATATGTGGAAAAAGTTTGAGCCAAATCGGTTCAGAGATCTTAAGATATCGTGTACACCAGTTTGGAATATGCTGGTGAAAGGCGCTTACTAGAAATCGATATAACTTCTGAAATAATTTGAGTTGGTTGACTTAAACTATTCTTAAAATTGTAACAAATTTTTAGAAATAAAAAAAAATTATTTATACTTTTAAAAATCGTTCGGGGTGGCGTAACTCCTTAAATATTTTTTGTTATACCCATTCTAAAAATAAACATTTTTTTTTGCAACTCCGGTATTTGAACCCATACTTTGCTGCCCTTCAGTGTTTCATACTGACCGGCTACTTAGGGTCAGTTGTTTTATTTTCCACTAAAGTAGTTTTTTTACATCTAATCATCATTTTACATCATCTATAAATTAAATAGTAGCGGAAAAAAATTTCTTTTTTCTTTTTCTTGTTTTTAACTCAGACTTAAAATTGGTTCTTAAATCCGAATTAAAAATATTTTTCTTAACTACTTTATTACTTATTTATAAAAATGAATTTAAATCAGCCGATATTCGCGTTTTTATACCCTTGCAGAGGGTATTATAATTTAGCAAGGCAGTGAAGAAGACATCTCCGACCACATAAAGTATATGGACATGTCTCAGCATCGCAAACATACGTTCGTACGCTTTCTGGCTGCAAATCTACCCTTCATTTTTTTTTTTAATGAAGGATTTTTTTTTATTTGTACGTAAAAATATTAGCTGTACGCTTGGTGCAAAATGTAGCCGTGATGGAAATCAGCTTTTTATTATTGGCAAAAGCATGCCCTCGCGAACAACAAAAAACGGAAGCGATGCTCGGCAGCGATAGACACAGCGAATTTGAAGGGAAAGGTCAAATAAAAAAAATGGGATAATAGCTTTAATTTAAGACTTCACTTTCCAAATTTAACAAAGTAAAAGCAATTTTAGATAATTGAAAAGGCAATTTCGCGAACTCAAAATCGCGAAAACACAATTTTTGAGAAACATGATGTTTGTATTACTTTTGATCAAATTAAGGTTTAAAAGTGGTAAACTAGTTTAATAAATAAGTAAGGAAAAAAAGAAAGTATTTTTATCACAACAGACCAAACAAGTAAGAAAGCTACAGTCGAGCGTGCTGGTACCTGGTACTTAACGAACAAACACTCTGTCGAATTAGAATTAGAAAATTGAACAAAGTGCATTTCGTTGTTTTTTGTCATTTCTTGCGTCCATTTTTGTCAGTTAGTATGAAAACGGCCGATTCATATGTAATATCGGCAATGGCCCAGTTGTCTAAGTGGCCGATGCATTTAAGTTTACAAGATCGGCCCGAGTTCAGTTCCAACGAAAACCAAAACTGTTATTATTATTATTTTTTTTTTAATTCTTTTAGCTTATGCTTGTATTCAATATTTGGTAAAAAAAAAAAAAATTAATAACATAAAAATATTGATAAAATAAGGTAAGAAAATTTTGCCTGCGCCTGGGATTGAACCCTCGATCCGGTCGGCTCAATGCAACTGTAAGATTACCGGGCGCGAAAGCTGCGCATAAAACCAGCATCCAAATACATGTGATCCTTCTTACACGGTTATGCAATTCCTGTAATTTTAACTTATTAATAAACAATTCTTAAATTCTTTTTCTAACATACGCTTCGCGTTCTCTCGCACCTTGGTCAAACTGATTATCGATCTTACAAACTATCGAACTTAGGGAAAGGTGTGACCGCGTGCTGCCCTTGCGATACATTCGCCTATCGATGGGCATTTTTGGCCCGCCAACAATTCAAATTAAATTGAGACTCTTAAATCTCTACAACAGCAACTTTGCCACAAGCATTTGGTGTCTGGTAGAGCCTATCTTCAAATTCCCACTTTATTGCCTTATAACTCCCAATTGATTATCCGATTTTATTCAAATTTTCAGAAAACGACCGCACAATCCTATTTATTTAGTTTATGTACTACTTTAAATCGAATATTACGATTAGCTTCAATAAGGTTTTTTATGATTTTCGGGGGCGAAAGTGGGCATGGCCAAATTTTAAAACAATCTTGATCTGCGTGCAACAGATACCAATGTTGTCACCAAATTTGGTAACTCTAGCTTTTATAGTCTGTGAGATCTGGTATATCACACGGACGGACGGACGGACAGACGGACATGCTTAAATCGACTCGGCTGGTGATGCTGATCAAGAATATATATACTTATAGGGTCGGAGATGCCTCCTTCTGCCTGTTACATACATTCCCGGTTGGCACTTACCTTTAATACCCTTGTACCCTATGGGTACCGGAAATAAAAAATGGAAAGTGTCGTAATTGCATCGCGAACAAACAGACTTTAAAAATCAATATAAAATAAACGACTTGACAATCGCTGGAATTCTTGCCAATAAGTAATAGGCAATACCAAAATTATAACTTCTTTGTTTTGTAACGTATTTTTATAAATTGAGAGATAAGTCTTTTTTTTTTTTTTTTTTTGATGGACGTTGATGCACTACGGTAGTACACTCAAGTGGCCCTTCAAAACCGAGCTCGTGCTTGTTAGGCAACCATATCAGAACCATTTATATCTTGATCGGCAGGTATTATAAACCTCTTTGAATCTGCATACTAATGGGAAATGGGAGTGAAAGTGCAAAATGGAAATTTTTGAAAATTGGAGCTATTGAGGCCAGTGGAGCAAAAATCGCCATATTTTTACTGTTGTGATCTAGCTTCAAATACGCGTCGAATAACACCTCAACATCGGTGATGGCTGCCGTGATTCCTCTTATATCGTTTTTACTTTGGAAAGTCAACTCTCTCGTTCTTCACCTGTCGTATTCTGGCCAGCATAGTTTCGATCTTCTGAGCTCATTGACCACTCCCTGCTGGCTAGCTCCTTAAAATGGTCTGGACTGAGTTCAGTGAAACTAGGATGTATGCTGTGTTTGTGCTTTCGCCTGACCCCTTCCGGTTCAGCTCCTCGGCTTTTTCATTTCCCGGTATGTCATTGTGCCCGGGTACACAAGTTATTTGTACCCGGTTGTGTTTTGCTAGTTTATTTAGTGACTCTTTGCATTTGGCCACTAGTGTCGAGGATGGTCTTGCTACAGTGAGAGATTTGATGGCCGCTTAGCTATCTGAGTATATCTTAACCTTGGTATTCCTGAGATCTCGCTCTATTGAAAGTACGACTACTTTCAGTTTTGCGAGAATCTCCGCCTGGAACAGTGTCGCTGACTCTGGGAAAAGAAAAGACTTTTCCACCCCCCAGTTTTCGGCGAAGATTCCGGCCCCTACGCCGCAGCTCATCTTTGAGCCGTCGGTGTAGAGCGATACCTCATCTGGTTCGGTTACGATTTCTCTCTTCCATTCTTATCTTGTTGGGAATATTGTTGTATATTCATATCCGAATCGCAGTTCGGTTATCATATAGTCTGTGTTTTCAGTTACTCGACAGTTCAACCCTTCCAGGATCTTACAGTGCCCAGTGTCGTAATCCTTCCAGCTATGGCTTGCTTTTAGTCTTACCGCGCTTTGGGCTGATGCATCCCTGATTATGTGTTCTATCGGGATTATGTTTAGAATGGCATTTAGCGCTGCTGCAGGGCATGATCCTAATGATCCCGTGGCTCCTGCACATGCCGCTCTTTGTATCCTTGCCAGTTTCTTTATGTTGTAAGCCTTAGGTAGCGCCGGCCACCATACCAGTGCTCTGTATGTTAATATGGGTCTTATAACTGCTGTGTAGAGTCATACCCCAGTTTTTTCCGAACATCTTCCTTCAAGAGTAGAAGGCTATGCTCGCCTTCTTGACTCTTTCTATGATGTTCTTTTTCTACGACAGTATCACTCCTAAATAATTTGCATGCTTCGGTAGCTCTAGTTCTATGCTATTTATCTGTGGTCTAGTATATCTTGGGATCTTCGTTTTCCTTGTAAAGAGCAAAAACTCAGTTTGCTAGGGTTAATGCCTTAACCGCAGGTTTTGGCCCATTTCTTTAGTCCTCGTCACTATTTCGCTAATGACTTCGGGGTATGGTCCTTATACAAGTAGAAATGCGTCGTCTGCGTATGCTACTACTATTGCACCTTCGCTTATGTGCACTTTCTAAATTTCGTCCATATTTCCATCTGAACCCGGACTGTATTTGTATTTGTCGAAAGAGTCAATCGCCCAGTGGAAAGAATCCATAGTCACGATTTCTTCGACTTGGTCCTGTAGGTCTGCTTTCTGGATTACCGTTGTTGTGGGTTCTTCTTTTTGGTTCCCTGGAAAGTGAGTATCTAGCAGGATCTCCAGGGACTCTTCCGCTGACGTGGTCCTTGTGCCGTCTGGTTTGTTAATCAGTGTAGGGCTTGCTCGCCCTTTTGCTAGTATCTGCTCCAAGACTCCTTCTTGGCTGCGTATATCATTTGTAACGAGCTGATTCTTTGGGTTAGCTCGCAACGATTGTGTGCGGCTAGCTCAGCCGAGATCGTGTGCTCGTCCCACCAAATTTATAGTATGCGTGATTGCCCGCCCTTTTTTTTTTTTATTTTATAGTGATTTATTACTGTGTCGATACACACAGTGTAATATTGTTTACTGTTACTGTAATGTAGTAACTTTTACAATAGTGTAGTTTGGTGTTCGATGGATATTAAAGAGATTGTGTGGGAGTAGAAGAGTGTTTTGGGTTAAAAATTAGTGATTCCGGCATTCTCCCGCCCAGTGGTCTTGCCCTCCGCACCTACGGCAGGCCTGTGCTGGGTTCTGCACCACTTCCCTTTGGGGCATCGCTGGTCTCCGACCGGACTTTACATTTCCTCCCGCGTGCTCTCCCTCGTCGTGGCATCTTCTGCATACCGCACTCTGGTCTGTCCTTAGCGGTTGGTGGGACCTGACCCTGAGTGCAGCGTTTTCCCTCTCGAATTCCTCTCTCTGCTGGTCGAGTTCTTCGAATTCGTCCGCTAGTGCCATGGCGGCATCGAGGTCTCTGCATTCGTAGGGGCGCATGAATATGCGGAGTGCTGGCGTGCTGTTTTCCAGTATCCTTGCCAGTATCTCCCTTTTCGACATCCGCAATGGTCGCATTAGGGTTTGTAGTTCGACCATGTAGTCCTTAAACCTTTCGCCGTATCGCTGCTTCCTTTGCCTGACCTGGTCTGCCAGCTTCTCCAGGTACCCTCTGGGCAGGAAGAAATTTTGGAAATCGTAGGCAAAATCTCCCCAGCTCTTCCACATCCTGTTGTTCGCGATGAACCACTTCAACGCCTTGCCTTGCAGGAGTTCTGGCATCGCTCTGGGGATCAGGTTCAGGTCGATGCCGTATGTTTCGACATACCATTCCACTTGTTCTAAGAACTCCAACGACTTGTCGTTTCCGTCGAATTTGAAGTTCCACTCTCGGACTTGTTTTGCTACTTTCGCGTAGTCTGGCTTGCATCTCTCCCTGCTCGATTCCCTGCTTCGGCCTGTGTCCTGCATGCTTGCGACATCTAGGCTTGCAATTAGGGCTTCAGGGTCTGCGAGCTGTACCTTTATACTTGGGATTCTGGTGAATTTTTCCTCCAGCTTAGCCAATGTTTCCGCCACCTCTGGGTCTGTTCCGTGTTCACCTACGAATTCCGCCAAGGTTTTCCTCATGGCGTCGACAGAGCCGATGAGCTGGATGCCCAGCGTCTTTGCCACGCCATCGTACTCTTCCTTTTTTATATTCTTTATCCAACTTTTCCCCATCTTGCGTTCTTGTTGCTTTCTCTTTGTTTAGACAAGCCATATCGGCTTCCAATCGTGTCCAGACATTCTTGGACGAATTCGAATGTTGGGCATCTCGATGGAACATAGCGCTTAACATTGAAAAGACACAGCACGCCACTTTCGCCCTTCGGCCTGGCCGCTCACGTGCCCTTTATATGGATGGGAAAAGACTAAAGCATGAGGATAAGGTTACGTACCTTGGCGTAACCCTAGACCGCCGACTTTGCTGGAAGGGGCAGATTGACCGAGTCTGCGGATCAGCAAGGACAAAACTTGAAAAATGGATTGGCTCCTTCGTTCTGATAGCGGTCTATCACTCCATGCCAAGGTGCGATTATTTAAAGCCATTGTCCTTCCGACACTGAACTGGGGATTACATGCTGGGGCACCGCTTGTGACTCTTCACTTAAAAGGGTGCAAACATGCATAACGAAGGCTCTGAGAAGGATGCTGGGAGTTAAGTGGCACCACTACGTACACAATGACACGCTATTTCAAGACACAGGAATACCAACTGTAACAGAAACAATTTCATCATTTGCAAACCGATACAGAGACCGCCTGCTAGCGCATACCAACCGTTTGGCGAGACACCTTGCCACCCCGTTAGGCCGAAGACGTCTGCGCAGAAGACACCCTGCGGACCTATGGATACTCGGCCGAGACAGACATGGACGATTACTTTAACACCATATAATCACACATAAAATGCCCCAAAGTGGCGCTCTTTCCCACCCGCAGTTTCCGGGATCTATAGTTACTATTAATCAAACACGAAAACAAGAGCTACTCTTGTGAAGCGTGATAATTAAACTTACAAAAAAAAAAAAAAAAAAAACGTTTTTGGGCGCCAGATGTAACAAGCTGATTCTTTGGGTTAGCTCGCAACGATTGTGTGCGGCTAGCTCAGCCGAGATCGTGTGCTCGTCCCACCAAATTTATAGTATGCGTGATTGCCCGCCCAGAGAGAACGCTTTCGGGTTAATTTAATATTACGGCCTTTATTGCACTTCAATTGGTTGCAGTTAATATAAGTTCTGCTGCGTCCTGCTCCTCCCGGGTGCGGCTGCACGCCTTCCTCGCCGATCGCTTGGTTGCCTTACTGCCGAAGCTAGCAGGGTGTATCGCCCAGCCGAAGCCTAGCCACCCCGAACGCCTACTTCGCGACCTCACTGCAAAGCTAGCAGAGTCTATCGCCCAGCCGAAGCCTAGCCACTCCGAACGCCCACTTTGCAGCTTCAAGTACCGAGCTATCAGGATGTATCGCCCGGCAAAGCCTAGCCACCCTTATCGCCCGCTCGGCACCTTGGTCTGGGATATCGTCGACACGGTGTATCGCGCGGCAAAGCCTAGCCACGTGCGCAACTCCCACAACTTGCCTCCACTCGACCGTTGATCTCTCCCGTTGGTCCTCGCTGCAGGCCCTCGCTGTTCCTTCAGCTGTTGACTCCTTGTCTTTGTAACCTTTGCACGCGACTGATCTCAGCTTTGTAGCCTCAGTCTGGAAGCTTGCCACTTTAAGCTCCCAAACGTCTTGACTTTGCAATCTCGATCTTCTTCGCGGACTTGGTTTAACTTCTCTTCGTTGACGCACTCGCTCTAACTCTCGCACACGTACTGGTTCCCGTGCGCATGCGTCCTCTGCCTTTTATAGGCTCCGCCAGTACCTTTATCCTGGCCGGCGTCAGTCACGCCACCCGGTCCAAAGTCCGGTGCATATCGCGTGACCGGGTCCAAAGTTCGCCCGAGTCCCGCTATTTAAGCGGCGTCTCCTTCTTGCCGGCCAAAGTCCACGGCCGCCGATCACGCCACTGAGTCCAAGGTCCGTTAGAGTCCCGCTATATTAGCAGCGTCTCCTTTTGGCGGCCTCGCAACTCCCTGCCCCTCTCCTCTGCTGCTGCTGCCGCTGTTATTAACAGCGCTGTTGCTGCCCTTAGCAGTGCGCATCTCCTGCACACTGCTTTGTGGGGAGTTTCAAACACAACTTCTCACACATTTCTTTGTATTTTGTTGTGTCTTGTACGGAATTTCTTGAGATTCTTTGAGATTCTTCGTTGCAAAATTAATAACTTTTGAACCAAGTAAGATAATCGAGTAATTTAAAATAATAGATAATTGATTTACGTATTAAAATATGTTTAAACGAGGTGCTACGCTTTGTTGGCGATTACCGATGATTCATCAAAGTCAAAAATTTAAATTTAAATATACAAAAATCACGTTTATTTTACAAAGGAACATTTTTTTCAACTTTTTAGATATTTTGTGCGCATATTTTTAATGTTTATTGATTTAAAAATAAACAAATTTGTTTTTAAATTTATTTTGTATTTGTTTTTGTGAAAATAACACAGCCACATATACAAAAAAAACCCTATGTATTTTCGACCGCTTAGCACGAATCCGGTTTTGTTCTAGCAGACGTACGTTTACCAGGGATGAGTATTTTACACCAGGGCTGCACGAAATACAATTTCTGAAACCGTAACTTTTTACGTTTTTTGCCCCTAGGTGTATGGACGCTGCAGAAAACTGCAGCAAGACTCTATTGAATTCGATTCAGAAATAATAAACGAACAAATTACAAAACAAGTGAAAAACCTACAGTCAAATGTTCTCGGCTGTGACATACCCGGTATCAAAACTTTCACTTCCCGAACAAAAACTCTGTCGATTTAGAACAATCTTCTTCCAAAGTAAATACTGAATCGAAGCGTTATAGATGTCCGCAAATTAACCGTTTTATTGAAGTGCTCTTTGGTAAACCCATGGCATTCGTTCCAATGCTGTTTTGAACATATTAACCACAGCATTATTAGCTTGAAAAAATGCTTGCAACAACAATAATTCGACTCTAACTGTTGTGTTCCCTGTATATTGCACCGCACATTTAGCTGATCCACCATCGACGAAATGAAATATATTTGCAGAAATTGATGCGGTTCATCTGGTGTTGGCACCATTGAACCATGCAAATAATATATTTTTCCTTGTATCTGTAATTGCAAACAATCATTTGTTGAAGAATACGGTATAACTTCTGATCGTGGGATGGTGCAGTGTGTGGTGTATATGTAGTTGTTATGTGTTGAAGTTCATTGTGTTGGTGTGAGTGATTGGTTATGTGTGTTGTATTTTTTACCTTGCAAGTCGGCATGAAGCCGCATTCTCGGATGATATTAGCTCCAAAGGAAGTCGTGCGATAGCAGTTATTGTATTCAAGAATATGTTGAAGAAAATGGATGGAATCGGGATCACTTCCATCGAACAATCCAGCCGTTTCTCTTTTGAACTTTAACGCATTGCAATATCGGCATATAGTCGTCATTGGTCCATTATCTAAATTTGCATTATCACTGAAGTTCGCAGTGGGATCATATTGGAATGCCAAGCGATTGTATGATGCCAATGATCTTCGTGTCCTCACGCGTTGTCCCAATCGCGCATTTTCTCTTATTATATTTTGCCTTTCTTCGCTTAAGTTCTGTGAATACTGGCTGGCTTGCATGTCTTGTAGCAGTCGTTTCGCTTTCGCAGCAAGGAATAAAAACGCATTTTGGAATTTAACTTCTCGGCATTCTTTTTCACACCGTTAATGCCTCCTCGAAACATTGGTGACACCAACGTGATTCGTGAGCGTGTCTTAAAGTTAAGCAATTATATATTTTTTCGGTTGCCAAGCGAAGGCTATTGCCCTTTGTTGTTGGTTCCGTTTCTAACCTCGAATTCGGTCTTTGATTTTCGCTGGTCTGACTGCAGAGTGCATCGAAGCATTCGTGCAGTGACTAACGTATACCATATAAACAACAAATAAAAATTAAAAATGGCAAAAAATATTGCGCCAACGCCTGAGCTTGTGCCACATGCACCAGTTGGAGAGGAGTTTTATCGGGCAAAGGCAAACTCCATGGTACGCCAGCTTGCAGAATTAAATTCATTTTTGACTGAGGAGCAGTTGGCCAAATTCGACGAAAGTGAGCTGCAGGTGCGGTTGGATTTAGTCGAGCGAATGAACTCTGACTTCGATAGCTCTCAACTTAACCTCGAACGGCTAGTGATCAAGGAGCTGGAATCAGATGCGCGTATCACCTTTACCACAGCATATTGTGAAACCAAAGGAAAAATATGCCGCCATCTCAATGGTGAGAAAAGAAAATCGTTGGCAAATTCAACTGAGTTGCATGGCATCCTCGGTGGCCACAGTGCCGCGTTCAAGTGCAATTCAAGGCCCACCAGGCTACCGGAGTTTCAGCTTCCGCGATTTGGCGGAGCATATATCGACTGGCCGGATTTTTACGCAATGTTCAACACGGTAGTAGGAAACACCGAAGAACTAACAAAGGTGGAAAAATTTCAGCATCTTCGTGCGTGCTTGGACGGCATAGCTTTGGACGCCATTCGTTCCCTAGAGCCCACGGAAAATAATTATGACAGGGCTTTGGAATTATTAACCTCAAGATTCGATAATAAATTACTACACTTTCAGGCACACGTTCGGTCATTGTTCAAGCTACCAGGTGTGGAGAAGGGATCTGCAAGTAGTCTGCGGCAGTTGAGCGACAAGGCAAATTCACATTTGCGCGCCCTGGCTACTATGGCCTCTACGCAGGAGATTTATGACGGCTTTTTAATCCACCTCATCGTTTCGAAACTGGACCATCAGACCCAGGAGAGGTGTGAAGAAGGGTTGCCTGCTAAGGAGCTGCCAAAATGGGACAAATTTTCATCATTTTTGGACCTTAGATGCCGCATGATGGAAAATTTGGAATTCGCTATGGTACAACAAACACCTAGCAAACAGGTCGGAAAAGTAGCTTGCTTCATCATCAGCTATGCCATCCTGTACCTTCTGCGAGTCGAAGGATCATTATTTGACAAAATGCCCACAGTTTTTAGGATTATCCCCCACTCAGCGGTACAAAGAGGCAAAACGGTTACATCTCTGTCTTAATTATCTACGAAAGGGACATGGCCTACAGCAATGCAAGTCTGGTAACTGTAGGCACTGCCACCAGAAGCAGCATACTCTTCTTCATATGGAATCAAATCCCATTTCAGCTCTTGCCCAGCCTGCTCCCGAAATACCCCCGCAAGGCTCCTTTCACGTCTCTGTTGCCTTGTCCAAAACACCACCTGTAGCCATGTCGCCAGTCAAAACCGAATACGTTTTCGTGCCATGCCGTGCCTTACTTGATTCGTCCTCGCAAATCAACTTCGTCACCTCTCGATTCGCCAATCAGCTTCAACTCAAGATCCATCGTTCAAGCATCTTCATATCAGGAATCGCTGAATCTTCGCCTGCATCGGATAAATCGGTTTATATTCTCGCGCAGTCCAGTAACGCAAAGTACAACACTTTGCTCTCAGCGGCTGTCACCCAATCTATCACCGATTATCACCCACATTTCGGTCTTAACGCGTCCGATTGGAAAATACCGGAAAATCTCGAGCTCGCCGACCCACTCTTCTACAAAAGTCAGCGCATCGACTTGCTTATTGGAGCGAGTATATTCTTCGAGCTGCTTTGTATTGGACAAATTCGATTAGGCAGTAACTTACCCACTCTGCAGAAAACCAGACTTGGTTGGATCGTCTCAGGGTAGCTTAGTTTCTTTAGTTCAGGACCCCAGCACTCAGTCGGAGTCAGAGTCGATTTCTGACATACTAAAGAGATTTTGGGAAATCGACAGTTGCGCAGATGCTACAAAAACCATTTCAAAAGAGGAAGCTTTATGCGAGCAGCTATTTTAAGAGCAACACATTAGGCTTGAATCTGGACAATATTCGGTACTGCTTCTTGCCAAATCTAGTTTCGATTCCTTAGGAAATTTATACGATCGTGCGCTCCATCGGTTTAAAGGTTTAAAGCACTCTAGGCTAAATTAGCTAGGAATTTAGACCTGAAGTCGCAGTACAAAACCTTTATGGAGGAATATCTTAGCCTTGGCCACATGTCTTTAGCAGCCAAAAATGCTCCAGCTCATCAGCATTATCTGCCCCACCACTACGTCCAAAAAATGGAAAGCTCAACTACGAAGCTGCGAGTTGTTTTCGACGGTTCAGCGAAATCCATTTCGGGATATTCTTTGAATTCAAATTTCAAAAATTCGTTTGGGAGAATGCAAAGAGTCTTCGGGTACATATACTGGTTCCTTCAAGCTCGCAGCAAGGATCTAGTACGGCAGAAAGGAGCGCTTACATTCGAGGAAATTAAAGGCGGTACGCATCTACTAGTTAGAGGGATTCAGCGCGCGCACTTCGCCGAGGAGTACAAGGCAAATGCAAACAAGGGTTAAACCGCAGTTGTCAGCATGTACTACGGGGCCGGATCGGTCTACGCGCGTGGAGAAAATGAGAGAGAGCCCAGAGCAAAAGCAAACAAGGGCTAAACCGCAGTCGTAAGCGTTTACTACAGGGCCGAAGCAGGCTACACGCGGGAAAACTAATGGAACCCGAGAAAGTGCAAACAAGGGTTATACCGCAGTTGTAAGCATTTACCCAGGGCCTGTTCGGGCTACGCGGAGGCGGAAAATAGTTCCCAGGGCAGAGACGAGATTAGAGTTTAGATTCTAGTACTTCAGTTTTATTTGGTCGGATGCTTTAGCAAACGTGGTTATTCCTACCTAACCGCATTCCCTTACAAACTTCTACTCACTCAGTACAGAACAGCAGCTGCAGAGCGGGCTGGAGATTGTTCTCGGTGTTGGCTGGCACTTGGTGGGCGTGGCTGGCTAGACTCTCGCGATAGGCGGGGCACGTGGTGGGGCGTGGCACTTGGCGGTTGCGCAAACACTAGCGTACGGCAACGAGAACTATGCAACGGACGTGGGCGTGGCACTAAGCGGCGGCGTGGAGCACTTGCGAACGATGGCGGCGACACGTGTTGAAAAGTCGCTGACTGCTGCGGGACGCACGCGTAACACCTCTTTCCCGGTCCCAAAACTTGACTAACTTCGTCTCCAGCGCCCAGCCTCCGCAAAGCCGCCTCAGATTGCGAAGCTCACCTTGCTCTTCGCTTCGCCTGCATGCCCGCTCTCTGTCTCGGTGCAGTTGGCCAATCCTCATCGCCGAAGGGTTTTACGTCTCTCCCGCTCGCCCGGGTGTGGGTGTCCGTGTGCACGCCGCTCGGCTTTTCTCACTTTGCCTCTACCGACGAACGGAGACCGAAACTCGAAAAGCTTTTGAGCGAGTTCGAATTCGAGCCAATGCACCGATGCAGCCGATCGCCCTTTTCTCGCCAAGCGGTGTGAAAGCTTGCTCTCGCTGCGCAGCCTCCGAAGCTGCTTCCGTTATCTTTATCATCCTCTCTCTTCTTGCTGTTCCTCGCTTCGCTCTGTCGCTGCACTGCACTGGCTACACTGAGATAAACTTAAGCTAAAATTATATTTATGATAAACTTAATAAATTATAACATTTTATTAATTAATTTCATTATAATTTTGTAATATGTATTGTGCGCCTGGAACGGGGCGTCACAATATCCAGGAACTCGACGGCGCACCCATGGCACAATTACTGAAGGTAGTCCCGTCGGCAAAATCTCGTTTCTACAATGAGTGCGAGTAAGAGGGGCTCGCCCAGTAAGTGCGAGCGAATCGACAATTGAGTGTGTGGATTAACCCTTAGATGGTGCGTGGGGCTTTAAGTTGCGTGTTGTAATAAAAAGAGTTGAAGGTTTTTTTTATAGTTTAATTTTTAATAATTTTAAGTTTGACAACAGGCGTTGTTTTTGTTTTTGGCTTGCAAGCCGTTTGTTTACGTTCTTAATTCTAAAATATATTCTAATCTTATAAACTTTACACCCTCCACATGTTTACGGCACTCATTGCAAAATGTCATTTCTGCATAAGGGTTAAAGTTGGCAAAAAATTCGTTCGCAGACGTGCTCTCGCGTCAAGCAACGACCAGAGATGCCTCAATCTGCCTCTTACATACATTCTCGGTTGGCACTAACTTGTAATACCCCTGTACTCTATGGGTACGGGGTATAAAAATATTCATGGCACCAACCATGTCATGCACTTGTAGAGATCGGACCAATTGAAATCAGATATAAAACGAGAAAGAAAGCTAACTTCGGTAAACCGAAGTTTGTATACCCTTGCAGTCTACAATTGGATCATTGAAAATCGATCCATTTTGGTAATGTTCTAATAAAAATGACAAATTGTGTAAATTTTGTAAATTTTACATTTTTATATAAATCGACCGATCCCTTCTATGGCAGCTATATGATTTAGTTGTCCGATCTTAATGAAATTAAAATTCTGTACCTATAAAAAACGACTAAATCTCGAAGTTTATAGAAATTCGTTGAAAAACAGAGAAGTTAAAATTTTTTTTACATTAATTTCGCCATCAGGATATAGTGGCCGTTCCGACATATATACTGCGTGCTAAAGAAATAAGACTATGCTAAAAATTTCAGCCCGATAGCTCAAAAACTGAGAGACTAGTTCGCGTAGAAACCGACAGATAGACGGACATGGCTAGATCGACTCGGCTGGTGATGCTGATCAAGAATATATATACTTTATGGGGTCGGAGATGCCTCCTTCACTGCGTTGCAAATATCATGGCAATATTATAATACCCTCTGCTAGGGTATAATTATTCAGCCGTTGAAAATCCGACCTGCGAAAGCGGTGGACTTTCTTAGCTGGCCGATCAGACTTATTCTTCATAGCCGTCCCAATGCCGATAGTAACATCGAAGGTTGGATTATATGGATCTCGGGTTGCGTCAAACTAACTTTTGGCGGATCTGAGATAAAGCAGAGATCGAGCAAGCGATCTAAGGAATTCCGTACATGGTTGACTTGAGACAGCGAAATGTCAAATGTCAAGCAAACCATCAATAAAATCTTCATGTGCAGTAGTTAAAAGTGTGGTAGAGGATTCAGTTGTGGACCAAATAGCTCCAGGAATGTTAAAATCATTACTAAATGTTCCCTATCAGTAAGTCTGTTGGAGACCGACTAGATAGCGGAATGGTGTTTCCAATAAATAGCAAGTTCCAACATTTCACTATGGTCTAAAAGTCGATTTTTTTTTTGGCAGGAACTCTAAAAATTGACTTACTTTGAAGTTGCTTTCTTAATTCCGTTGTGTGTTCAGGTCTTGTAATCGTTTCTTTAAGGAACAAGCCCACGTTCGTTTTACATTCTCTCTTAGCCGAAACCGCTGCAGCATGCAAAAGACGATATGTATTGTTATCGTTTTCATTTGCTAGTTCAGATGACAATTACCTTTTGACGTGATAACGTCTTATAAATCGATAGAGCAGACTGCACGCTCGAAAAAGCATGACTCATGCGTCGTTACCTCTGCCGCGACACAGACAGTGCAAACGTGACGTGAGCAGCAGCAGCAGAGAAGAGAGAGAATGAGAGGTCGAGTGTGTGCGTAAGAGAAAAACGAAGTTGGCTTCGCGCGAGACGTTCGCGCGAGGATCAGGCAGTGCCGGCTGCAAATGACCAGTTTCAGGAGAGGATCAGGCAGTGCCGGCTGCAAATGGCCAGTTTCTGGAGAGGATCAGGCAGTGCCGGCTGTAAATGGCCAGTTTCTGGAGGATCAGGCAGTGCCGGCTGTAAATGGCCAGTTTCTGGAGAGGATCAGGCAGTGCCGGCTGTAAATGGCCAGTTTCTGGAGAGGATCAGGCAGTGCCGGCTGTAAATGGCCAGTTTCAGGAGAGGATCAGGCAGTGCCGGCTGCAAATGGCCAGTTTCAGGAGAGGATCAGGCAGTGCCGGCTGCAAATGGCCAGTTTCTGGAGAGGATCAGGCAGTGCCGGCTGTAAATGGCCAGTTTCAGGAGAATGTTGATATGTTGAGTTAAATGGATATAAATATTATAGAAAGCCTATAAAAGCCAACTTATATTTTTTTGAAAACACAATTGCTGCGGCTGGTACTCGAACCCGCGATCGTTAGATTAAGACTCGAACACTCTAACCTCTTCACCACGCATGCAAACAAGAGGGCGACGTCAAAGACTGAAATACACACATAAGCGTGCGTCAGTGTTCGAGCTATAAATAGACAAAGCGGGAGAGCAGAACGAGACGGAGAAACACCGTCGCAAAACGGGCAGTGAGAGCGAGACGAAGAAACACCGCTTTGCCGCTCTTCCCCTCTCACCCCTTTCCTTCAAACATAAGTACAGGCATTTTTAATTTAAGGCTTCGTCTCGCGCGAAGCCAACTTCGTTTTTCTCTTACGCACACAAATGCACAATCGGCCTTTGCGTTCGGCGGCGTTCGACATCCGTCTATTGTACATTTACATGTTTTGATCTGTCTGATTATTTGATTCTGACTGAAACGTGGATGCGTGACAATTGTGATCCAAATTCAATTGAAAATTTTGAATTTGTAACCCGGCAGAAGAATCGATCAGATTCTGAAACAAATGCAGCAGGTGGGTGGCAATTTATAGAAACTTATCATCGACATCCACAGCCGAAATTCTCAACATTGAACTTTCGGATACGACCCGCCTTATTAGAAACACTGGTGACGTTTGCTTAGCAGAAGTTACATGCTTCACCGCTGATACCACGTTCAAAATGGTTCTTGGCGCAGTTTATATTCATCCTGGAGCAAGTATTTCTAACATCAGTGTTCTGCTACATCAAGCACTATTTCCGTATGTTTATAACAGCCAGTATGTACATCCCATCATGGAAGTTGATACCGATATACCAATTCTTCTTTGTGGCGACTTCAACACAAATGTGAAAAATGACGAAACATTCATCAAATTCATGAAAGACATGTTTTATGTCGATTGTGCATCAGACGTTAATAACTCAACAACCTCCACCACCATAGATTTGACTATTTCAAGACACATTAAACTCGAAACACTCCCTTTCATTTCCTACTTTTCCTATCATCGTCCTATTCTCAACAGAATAACACAGATTGTAAGAAATTAAATATTACACATATTTAAAAGTTGTAAAACAATTGCTCAACGCACATTTATACTTGTAAAAACTATTAAATTGTAAAAAAAAAACATTGACATAATTGTATTTATGCGTACAAATAAATCTAACTAACTACCTCCTTCTCTATATACTTACAAATCTATTAAACAAATTAAATTAAAATTTTCTTTTGAAAAATGCTACCATTCCATCGGTATTTTCTTAAGACGTTGTCACGTTCAACTATCGTCAGTAAACCGACTTTACAGACAACCAATTTTTTAGTCTTGGCCCTGCGTTTGTATAAGATAAGGAACGTCCAGGTTGTTGTGGTATCTTATAGCCTTGTTCCACTGCTTCATTATTTCGAAAATGGACCGTCGGTAGATCCACAGCTACATCTACATTTTCCGGCGACATGTGAATGGGACGAACAGCTGAGCAGGCGTTGTTTTTAAAATCAAAACATTTATAAATTTAACTTCATGTTTCCTTTATTATTAAAAGAGATATATATATCGTTGACAAACTTATTGTACTTCCTGGTCAGGTTGTCGTTTTGCACTTCTTTCCACTCATCTTTATGCAAAACAAATTAATATTTTAAAAAACAATAAGAAATTGTGCTTCTTACCTTGCAAGTTTTCAAATAGCTGTGTCACACAAAATATCGTCAATAATCGATATTTTTCGGTATTTTTTTTAGTATGTATAGAAACTTTCGGGGCGAATGGTGAAAAGATGGTCTGATATTTTATAGCCTTGTTCCACTGCTCCGTTATTTCGAAAATGGACCGTCGGTTGTTCCATAGCTCCATCTACATTATCCGGCGACATGTGAATGGGACGAACAGCTAAGCAGGCGTTGTTGCGTCCTTCACAACAATTTCACGCAATTTTGAAAACCTGGACAAACAACCTAGAAGAGGATCGCCCACATCCCGAGCCAACTAATAGTTTCAACGACTTCGACGGCCATTCGGAAACTATTAGAAAAGCCATATCAGATTATAATATCAAAACATTTATAAATTTTACTAAATGTTTCCTTTGTTATTAAAAGTTATATTAATATATATATCCAGTTTGAAGATGCTCCTCCAGTGGTACCCTGCTATTTAATCTCATTTCTAGAATACATATACTTTATTAATAAAAGTTCCAATTAATTTTGGTATAAACGTACTTGTTCTTCCTGGTCAGGTTGTCTATTTTTGTCCTTACGTCCTTCCACTCCACATCTTCTAGACCGGCTTCACCCAACTTCTCGGCCATCCTTTGGTATATATGGTTGTTTTTTTGTGGCGACCGCATTGGAATGATGTTTTCCATCCATAAATCCAACACTAGGGCATTATGATGTGGCGCCCAATTAATTGAGCGTTTGCGTTTCCTTCCACTCCACTTTATCCAAAATAAATTAATATTTAAAAAAACAATAAGAAGAAAATTGTGCTTACCTTGCAAGTTTTCAATCACCTGTGTTTAGAAAAGGCACTCACAAAATATTATCGATAATCGATATTTTTCGGTATTTATTTTTGTATATATAGAAACCTTCATGGCGAATGGTGAATGGATGGACTGTCGATTTTGAACGGACCATTTAAAACCTATGTAAAATAATGGACCATTCTCGAGAATGGAGCTGAATGTAGCAGTGGAACAAGGCTATTAGACGACATCCATTAAGCATGCTTTAACTTTAAACGTTCGACCATATTGTTACATTTTGGAAGTTTTTCTTTTATAAAGGATTCAAAATAACTTATTATACCCTTGCAGGATATTATAATTTTTTCCAGAAGTTTGCGACGCAGTGAAGGAAGCATCTGCGACCCCATAAAGTACATATATTATTGATCAGCATTACCAGCCGAGTCGATCTAGCCATGTCCGTCTGTCTGTCTGTCCGTAATGTCTGTAACGTCTGTAATGGAACAGAAATTATAACTTTTAGTTTTTCATCGTATTTTTATAAATTTTGAGATGTTTTTACGGTTTTAATTTCATTAAGATCAGACAACTATATCATATAGTTGCCATAGAAGCGATCGGTCGATTTATTTGAAAATGTAAAACTCTACATTAAAACCTAAAATGTGTAGGTAATGTTAAAAAATGTACAAACTTTGATATTATTTTCAATTTCCAAAATGAATCGACTTTCAATGATCCAATTGCAGACTGCAAGGGTATACAAACTTCGGCTCATTTTTCCATAAATCCAATCAGACACAAATGATATTTTGCGAATGTTGCTGCGCCAAATATCGAAGAGATCGCTATGTCGAAACTCGAACGTTCCTGGATATTGTGGAATTGTAAGAAAAGGGGACGAACGGGGAAAATAGTTTAATTAGTGATGAAAAACGACATTTATTTAAGAAACTGATGTTTCGAGGAGGCATTAATTTATGCCACCTTTTGCGAATGATTAACAAGAAAAAACTATGCGGTGCCGGAACGGTGTGAAAAGAAAAGCCGAGAAGTTCAATTACAAAATGCGATTGTTTATTTGCTGCGAGAGCGAAACGACTGCTCTGCAACAGTGATTACGAAGAAGTGCAGAGAGGCGCGAGTGCGCAGGCCCGAGATCAGCGATTGCATTCGCTTATCTAAGCTCCGCACATCCACGCATAGATAATAGATAATTCGAAAGCTTTGTTTACATTGTTGTTGTCAGTGATGCTGACCAAATAAAAACAATAGGTGATTTTAACATGACTTTTGTGACTGCTCCCGACATGCTCCCCCGTTGGAAGAGACATGCTTCCAAGTGAAGTGGTTTCCAGGGCAGTACTGCTAACTTCCTCGTTGCCCGCTTGCATAGCCCAGAGTCGGTTCGGATGACTGCAACTCGGTTAACGCCGTCCTCTCCGGAGACGGTGCTCTCAACTCTGCCAAGGCGCCAACGCAAGGGTGGTATGTTGTCCTCCTTGATGAGAACCATGCTGCCTGGCTGTATGCTGCTCTCGGAAGAACGCCATTTGCTCCGTTCCTGCAGCAGCGAAAGGTAGTCGGTGCTCCATTTGCGCCAGAATATTTGCTGCATTTGGCACACACGCAGCCATCGGCTCAAACGATCGATGTTCAGATGGGTGACGTCAGGCTCATCCATTGAGGTAAATGTGGACCCAATGAGAAAGTGTGCAGGCGTAAGAACGTTAATGTCATCTGGGTCTTCTGAAATGGGACAGAGCGGCCGTGAGTTTAACATTGCGGATATTTCACACACGAGAGTGCACAGTTCATGAAATGTGAGAATCGAGCCACCAAAGTGCGGGGAACGAGGTGGGATGAAATTCCACCGGATTTCCATCGAAGTAAGGGCACCCCACAGTGCGTTGGTTTGAGGATCGCTTAAGAACAGCTGTCGAAGCTCAATCAGCTCGTTTTGGCTCCCACGAAGTTGGTTGCATTGTCCGACCAAATCGTTTGAGGCTTTCCCCTCAGGCTTATAAAACGCTTTAGGGCTGCTATAAATGATTGCGTTGAAAGGTCCTCGACTACTTCCAAGTGCGTAACCTTGGTGACGAAGCAAATGAATATGGCTATGTAGCATTTCGTCGGAGGCCTGTTTCTGACCTCTGACTTCGAATAAAAGGGCCCACAAAAGTCCACTCCAGAGATGACAAATGGGCGATTCGGATGAACGCGGTCTTCCGGGAGCGGTGCCATGATGTGCTCGACTAGCTTGGGCTTCAATCTAAAGCATTGAATGCACTTATTGATGACAGAAGAAACCGTTTTCGCCCTCCAATGGGCCAGAATCTTTGCCGTAAAGCGGCCAACAAGCTCTGTGCTCCTGCATGAAGGAACTTGCGATGAAAGTGATCTATAATAGCTGAGGTTATAGGATGAAATTTGGGAAGTATCATAGGGTGCTTGCGAATTATGCGAATTATGAAGGCGTCCGCCGACGCGCATAAGACCTCCTGCATCTACAAATGGGTTTAATGAGAGAAGTTTGCTCCTCGGCGACAGCTTCATCTTCGAAGTTAGGGCCTTGTGATCCTCGGCGAAGTGCACGCGCTGAATACCTCTAACTAGTAGATGCGTACCGCCTTTAATTTCCTCGACTGTAAGCGCTCCTTTCTGCCGTACTCGATCCTTGGTGCGAGTTTGAAGGAACCGGTATATGTACCCGAAGACTCTTTGCATTCTCCCAAACGAATTTTTAAACTTGCAACTATGTGAGATATCCATTTCCTGCGACAGCACCAATGCGCTGCGCCGACGCTCAGGAAGCTCCTCGACAGGGGTGCGCTATCAGGCCACATAGAAGCATCCGCGATTAGGAACTCCGGTCCTTGCCTCCAAAGATTCGATACCACAAGCTCAAGAGGTAGGCGGTCATGCTTGCATCGCAAAATCCATGTATTTCGCAGGATGAGTTATGCTGTAGAACAAAGCGTGGAAACTTCAAGCAAGCAACTGTGGCGATTTGTGACATGTGTTCTAACCAAGCGGAGTGTAACGATTGCGACAGAGACTCATCCCAGTCAAGCTTATCCTTCCATAAGACTTGCATGAAAATCTTAAGCTTGGTTATGATCGGGGCTATTAATCCAAGGGGATCGTAAAACCTAGCGATAGCAGACAGAATGCTGCGTTTAGTTGCGGGCTTATCTGTCCATTCGCTTGAGAAACTGAAGAGCAAATTGTCCGATAATGTGTCCCAAGACAAACCCAACGCCTTAGTAACATCAGTTCCGTCATGGAACTTTAAAGTCTTCTCCCGATCTGACTCATCCACTCCTTCTAGCGCCGCAGGCTCGTTGGAACACCATTTACGAATTGGGAAATGTCCTCTTTCCAAGAGCTCCTTAATTTGGTGACGAATTTCAACGACCTCCTCGATGGTGTCTCCTCCTGAAATTAGATCATCTACGTAGAAGTTTGTGCGTATGATCTTGGCTGCTAATGGAAACTCTGCTTCTTCATCGTAGGATAGCTGCTGCATTGCACGAATTGCCAAAAGGCAGCAGGCTTGGTGCCGTAGGTTACGGTGTCAAGCGAGTACACTTGAACCTCGTCTTCTGGCCTATCACGCCATAAAATACATTGAAGAAACTGGTGTGGATGCGATATCCGAACGCAACGATACATTTTGCAGATATCTCCGCACAAGGCGACCTTAAAAATCGAAATCGAAGCAGGGTAGTGAAGATTTTTGGCTGAATGGAGGGACCAGGGTACAACAAATCCTTCAGAGAGTATCCCGAAGTGGACTTCGCTGAACCGTCGAAAACAACTCGCAGCTTCGTAGTTGTGCTTTCCAATTTTGTACGCAGTGGTGAGGCAGATAATATTGATGAGTTTCAGCATTTTAGCTGCTAAAGACATGTGGCCAAGGCTAAGATATTCCTCCATAAAGGCTTTGTACTGCGACTTCAGATCTAAATTCCTAGCTAATTTAGCCTCAAGTGCTTTAAACCGATGTAGCGCACGATCGTATGAATTTCCTAGAGCATCGAAACTAGTTTTGGCAGGAAGCAGTACCGAATATTGTCCAGATTCAAGCCTAGTGTATTGCTCTTGAAATAGCTGCTCGCATAGAGCTTCCTCTTTGAAATGGTTGTTGTAGCGTCTGCGCAACTGTCGATTTCCCAAAATCTCTTTAAGGTATCAGAAATCGATTCAGACTCCGACTGAGTGCTGGGGTCCTGAACTAAAGAAGCTAAAGATGAGCGCGAGGGAGATCCTACTGTGAGACACCCTGAGACGATCCAGCCAAGCCTGGTTTTCTGCAGAGTGGGTAAGTTGCTGCCTAATCGAATTTGTCCAATACAAAGCAGCTCGAAGAATATACTCGCTCCAATAAGCAAGTCGATGCGCTGACTTTTGTAGAAGAGTGGGTCGGCAAGCTCGAGATTTTCCGGTATTTTCCATTCGGACGCGTTAAGATCGAAATGTGGGTGATAATCGGTGATAGATTGGGTGACAGCCGCTGAGAGCGAGGTGCTGTACTTTGCGTTACTGGACTGTGCGAAAATATAAACCGATTTATCCGATGCAAGCGAAGATTCACCGATTCCTGATATGAGAATGCTTGAACGATGGATCTTGAGTTGAAGCTGATTGGCGAAACGAGAGGTGACGAAATTGATTTGAGAGGCCGAATCAAGTAAGGCGCGGCATGGAACGAACACGCCAGAGCGGTTTTGACGTATACTATGGCGGTAGCAAGCAAGACGTATTCGGTTTTACTGGCGACAAGTCTACAGGTGATGTTTTAGACAAGGCTACAGAGACGTGAGAAGAGCCTAGCGGGGTTTATTTCAGGAGGAGGCTGGGCAAGGGCTGCAGTGGGAATTGATTCCATATGAAGAAGAGAATGATGCTTCTGGTGGCAGTGCCTACAGTTGCCAGACCTGCATTGCTGTAGGCCATGTCCCTTTCGTAGACAATTAAGACAGAGATGTAACCGTTTTGCCTCTTTGTACCGCTGAGTGGGGATAATCCTAAAACTGTGGGCATTTTGTCAAATAATGATCCTTCGACTTGCAGAAGGTACAGGATGGCATAGCTGATGATGAAGCAACGAGGGTGCTACGATGAAATTTGCAAGCTACTTTTCCGACCTGTTTGCTAGGTGTTTGTTGTACCATAGCGAATTCCAAATTTTCCATCATGCGGCAACTAAGGTCCAAAATGATGAAAATTTGTCCCATTTTGGCAGCTCCTTAGCAGGCAACCCTTCTTCCCACCTCTCCTGGGTCTGATGGTCCAGTTTCGAAACGATGAGGTGGATTAAAAGCCGTCATAAATCTCCTGCGTAGAGGCCATAGTAGCCAGGGCGCGCAAATGTGAATTTGCCTTGTCGCTCAACTGCCGCAGACTACTTGCAGATCCCTTCTCCACACCTGCTAGCTTGAACAATGACCGAACGTGTGCCTGAAAGTGTAGTAATTTATTATCGAATCTTGAGGTTAATAATTCCAAAGCCCTGTCATAATTATTTTCCGTGGGCTCCAGGGAACGAATGGCGTCCAAAGCTATGCCGTCCAAGCACGCATGAAGATGCTGAAATTTTTCCACCTTTGTTAGTTCTTCGTTGTTTCCTACTACCGTGTTGAACATTGCGTAAAAATCGCGGAAGCTGAAACTCCGGTAGCCTGGTGGGCCTTGAATTGCATTTGAACGCGGCACTGTGGCCACCGAGGATGCCATGCAACTCAGTTGAATTTGCCAACGATTTTCTTTTCTCACCATTGAGATGGCGGCATATTTTTCCTTTGGTTTCACAATATGCTGTGGTAAAGGTGATACGCGCATCTGATTCCAGCTCCTTGATCACTAGCCGTTCGAGGTTAAGTTGAGAGCTATCGAAGTCAGAATTCATTCGCTCGACTAAATCCAACCGCACCTGCAGCTCACTTTCGTCGAATTTGGCCAACTGCTCCTCCGTCAAAATGAATTTAATGCTGCAAGCTGGCGTACCATGGAGTTTGCCTTTGCCCGATAAAACTCCTCTCCAACTGGTGCATGTGGCACGAGCTCAGGCGTTGGCGCAATATTTTTGCCATTTTAATTTTTATTTGTTGTTTATAGGGTATACGTTAGTCACTGCACGAATGCTTCGATGCACTCTGCAGTCAGACCAGCGAAAATCAAAGACCGAATTCGAGGTTAGAAACGGAACCAACAACAAAGGGCAACAGCCTTCGCTTGGCAACCGAAAAATATATAATCCGCGGCGATATGCAAAGGTTCAAACTGTACAGCAGCCGATTGTAACTGTACAATGTATGTAGATATGTATATGCGAATACCGTATAAGGCGATGCGAATAAGTTTGTGTGTGTGTGGCCCTTAACACCGACGCGTGTTAGAGGCGCTTAGAATTATTAAAACGATATTTAATAATTGCTTAACTTTAACACACGTTCACGGATCACGTCGGGGTCACCAATGTTTCGAGGAGGCATTAATTTATGCCACCTTTTTGCGAATGATTAACAAGAAAAAAACTATGCGGTGCCGGAACGGTGTGAAAAAGAAAAGCCGAGAAGTTCAATTACAAAATGCGATTGTTTATTTGCTGCGAGAGCGAAACGACTGCTCTAACAGTGATTACGAAGAAGTGCAGAGAGGCGCGAGTGCGCAGGCCCGAGATCAGCGATTGCATTCGCTTATCTAAGCTCCGCACTTTCACGCATAGATAATAGATAATTCGAAAGCTTTGTTTACATTGTTGTTGTCAGTGATGCTGACCAAATAAAAACAATAGGTGATTTTAACATGACTTTTGTGACTGCTCCCGACAACTGATGTACTTCTTTTTGTGGGCAGACACTTCAGTTTTCTTCCACGAAACACAAGGGACCCATGTTAATTTTCTACAAAAGAAGTTGAAAGAGATCGGAGTAGCAATTGGCGATGATTGGCTTGCAATTCGTTTATTGTACAGTTTACCCGGTTTATATGAAACATTCAGGTGAGCGATCGAGATGATTTACCAAGTCCAGACGTACTTTGCGTTAAAATATTAAAGAAATCAAAGGCACGAAAATGAAAGTGCTCGCGAGGAACAGAGTGCTCTGTATGAAACCTAAACGGAATCGGCAAAGAGAACAAAGCTCAAAAGGAGAGCAGAAAGTGTTTTGTGTGCAATACAATCGGACGTTTAGCGTGTAACTGCCGAGTAAAACCGAAAGAGAATGCTATCGCGAAAAGCGCGGAACGCAAAACCACGGAAATCGGTACAAAACGAAGATGAAATCTGGTACCTCCACAATCTTAAAAACGGTGCAAGTGAGAGGGTCTCACTAAATGTGTGAGGGATTAAACCTTAGACGGTGAGTGGGGTTTTAGGATCCCGCTTATAATAAAAAATGAAGAAAAACTTAACTTTTTTTTATAATTGAATTTTAATAATTTTGATTTTAAAGAAGATTTTTGTTTTTGTTTTAGATCTGTTCTATGAGTTTATTTATTCTAAAATAAATTTAAATTAAAATTTTAAGGCAGGCATTAAAACGCTGCAGAAGCTGGCTGCATAGTTCGCGCAATGGATCGTGGCTTCGAAGCGTGGGCGGGCTAAAAACATCTTTTTGATTTTTGTATTATTTTGTATTTATTATTATTTTTTTAAGCCTCCTCCGATCTTGCATAAGCAGCCTACATCCATAGCTGTAGCTTTGCAAAAATTTTGTAGTACATAATAACATACATACAGCAGCAGTTTTCTTGAAAACTCTTTAGTACCATATCAAGCATGCAGTTCATCGGCTATAGTGGATTTCGGGAAATATCATAGCGCCACCTACAATGTGGCAGTCATGCCAGAGCCAATGCAATTTGAGATTTTAATCGAATAGTTTCCAGAATCAAAATGGCGATTATCTTGTCTGAACTACCAGGAGCATCCAGAAAGTGGATTTCTATCGTCTTTTCGTTAATAGCTATTGGCGAAGCGCAGTCTTAATTCACTTATCGAAAAATCCGATCAGCAGTAGATTCTGTTTATCTTAAGATGTGTTATAAACTTGAAACGAAAATGTTGAAAACTTTTAATTCTGCAGCGTTCCACATAAATAAAATTAAGTTTTTTGCCATGCATTATCCGGAACATAAAGCTGCCCTTTCAAGTTTGAATATTTTCTCCTTCGTCTTCTTCCTCGTCTATTTCAAGCTTGCGAGCGCTTCGTTTTCCGCATCTGTCAGAGTATTACCGTATTAGCCGTTGCAAATTCTTACAATAGTAGTACAAAATGCATCATTAAAATTAATAATTATAGCAGCTAAACATTAAAAGCTAGGATATACCAAACAAACAAAGCAAACAAAGCGAAACCAAGCAAGTTACGCCGTGTTTTTTTTAAGTAAAATTTCCTTGAAAAATTAAGTTTTTATTTATAAAACGTTTGTTTCCTTAGATAGTTAAACAAAAATTTATCCGCAAACAAACATTTTTAAATTATTTGCAGTGTAATTACCTTCTAAGGAATTTAAAAACATGCTGCCTTGCAATAAGGGGACAACGCTGTTGTAAATAATACCCTAATATTGCCTGCTTCAAAAGATATGAAAATATGTAAGTAAATGTAAAAAGTTTAGTGTATATTTATTAAACATTGCTTGTTTCCAGGGTAGACATATGATAGAAGCACTTGCGTGATCATTCTTAAACAAAATGTAAATATACAAAAGAGATCGATTATGGTTGCCAGTAATCTTGTCGTCACAGCATGGGATGTCCAAGAACACTGAACTGCTATGTAAAATCTGTGATAGGTGGCGCCAAACGAGAACTAACATATCGACTTATTTTCATAAAATTTGTATTGATTTTAATTATATGTATATAAAGGTGTTGAAGGGCTGGAAGCAATCTGTTTAAATAAAAACCAACAAAAAGTAGACCATGGCAACCGGAAGAAATTCTTAGCATTAGCTACTGACCTTAACCGGATGACATAAAACGTACTGCATGTTTCTTCAGATGCTACCCGATTAGTGCATGAAAATCTCGGCGTAAATATGCTTAAACAAAAAGTTTTAGTTGAACCCACTAACAAATAAAAGGAAGGGCGCGAAAGTAAAATTTTCATTCCAAGGCACATGCGAATTCAGCAATATGGCCGAAGAAGGTGCTGAGAAGGCTCATGAAATACTCAAGCCTAATAATAGTTTTACGAAATTAAAATAATACAAATAAAAAGTTAAATTAATAAATTGTTTAATTTACTATTAAAACATGTATTAAAAAGAACTGAAATTAAGATTACATATATTTAATTCCAATTGTTACAGAGGCTGCAAATAAAGCAAACGATTTCAAACTGATTTTTATTTCAAAGTCCTCGTTTAAGTAGCGGTATTGAGATCCTTAAAACTAGTTTTATAGCTAGACCAAAGGAGTGGTCTGTTTATCCCTAACATGCACATTGAGTGCAATAGGGAAAACTACCCGATCGCCCCGAACGCAGGGGTTCAGGTTACATATTTGTCAAGTGCATAGATCTGTGTTAGGCCTAAGTGGCCGCTTGTTAAAAGATATGCACACAAGCGCTCAAGCAGAGCACCGTTATCTTGGATTGCTCTATAGTTTACTTAACTTTGTCTTTGTTGTTTGCTGTTCTTGCTGAAATCGCTCTACTACCTATGCAAAGCTCTTTTGAACCGTCGCCCTTGCGCTCATAAGTTTTAGCTGCATTGATTTTAAACTTCTCTCTTGGACTACTCTCTGGTTTGATCTACTCTTTGCAGGACCGTCCGATTTGAAAGAGCTTTCGGCTGTTGTTTCTGCGCTTGCCCTGCTAGCTTAGTTAGACTGCCAATCTCTCTCTATTTGGACTCTCTTAACTTTGAACTTCGCATCCAAACACTGAACACAAATCTAGCGCCCGCCCTTATTATTGGTAATCGTGCCAACTTGATGGCCGGGTCAGCGATCTTCTTGAAACAACAATTGGCTTGACCATGTCACGTTTGGCATTTTACGAAATATATCCACGTTTATGAGATCGTTTGTGAGATTCGATAGCAATTAAACTCCCTCAAAGACCAATTTCTTAATCTGGAGTAGAGGTGGGCGCGGGCCGGGCTTTTTCGTGGCCCGCGGGCTTACATAAGCCCGGAGCGGCCCGGGCCTTAAAATTAAGATTCGTGCGGGCCCGGGCCTTAGCAAAAGGCCCGGCCCGTAAAAGCCCGAGATAGGCCCAAAACAATTTTTATTTGTTCGCGCTAGTTTTGCTTATGCTCGAATTAGAACCGCCATTTTTATAGGGGATCATGAATATAGTAGCTTTGATGACATAACTAATAACATAAGCCCAAATAATTCCGAACTTATATAAAAAAAATCGAAAAGTTGAGAAAAACGCTATCGACATAGAGCTTGACAAATATTTGGCCTATACAGCAGCTCTTGGCACACATATTTTATAATTCTGGAAAAATACAAGGGACTTAGAATACCTTCCCAAATTAGCTCGGACCATTCTGGCTATTCCCGCCAGTTCGTCTACGAGCGAGAGGTTTTTTTCAACATCGGCCCATGTTTTAAATGAAAATCGCACTAGGCTAAAAAGCACAAATTTAGAAAAAATTTATTTTAAATATAAAAACATGACATTGTTTGGTTTTTATAAAATACATAACAATATTCATGTATGTATACCAAGGGTCGGCAGCTTCGTATACACAGTGTATGGAAAACATTTTCAGGCAGCGCTGTCGGCACATGTATGTATAGTATAAACGCTTCGTGATTGTTCGGAATTCTGTTAGACTGTCGTAGCAAGCTTCGGGGCTATGTAAAAACAGCTTCTGGTTCCGCTGCGGCAGAGAACCTACCGAGTATCCTGTACACAATTGCTCGGTTCTCGCAGCAGCTGAGAAGCAAATAGTTCGGGTCTGTGAGTATCATTCGGGTCTGTTAATATCATTCGGGTCTGTTAGCTTCGCACACATACGCACTAAAAAACTGTGTGTCTGGGTGCCGACCCCTGATGTATACCTTAATAAATATGTATTTATATATATCTATAAATTGCATGTCTTTTTAATTTCCCTATATGTGTAAATAAGTTTCGTGCCTTGGTGAAAAAGTTTCGTGTTGTGCCGGGCCGGGCCTCTCAAAAAAGAGTTCGTGTTCGTGCGGGCCCGGGCCTCAAAATACAGGCCCGCGCCCACTTCTAATCTGGAGTCTCGTTCCTTGGCCTTAAACGTCTCAGTAAGTTTCCAAAATAAAAAACATCGAACACAAACCAACTGTATTAAAAATTGTGTACTACTCCTGTTACCCACTTGCCCGCGAGGGATCCTGCCATCCCACCTGCTACATCATCGGAATCCATTAATTCTGCAACCAATGTGGCCTCGGATCTCTTTGTTGTCTTTGCTAATTGTCCAACTCTTGTCTCTGGAATGGCTACTGCACACCTGCGCAATGCTGAGTATGTCACCGCTACTGCTAATCGTCCAACTCTTGCTCCCGTTTCTACCGTAGTATCTAAGCTTTACTTTCCTCTGCGTAATCAAACATACGTGTTTATTGGAGCTCCGAAAAAATCAATAAGCAAACTATAAGCAATAAAAAAATAAATGTTTGCAATAATTGAAACTTTTTTGTCTATTTTGTCCCCGCTATCAGTTCAGTTATTCTTAAAGTTTAAGAGAGCACTAGCAACAGGAACATAAAATTACGAACAACATACGATCCAAATTTCCAAAAAATTTATTATTTTCTAATTAAAATATACATTAATAAAGCATGGCAGCTGCGGTTCCCGCCACGGACACGGTTACAGGTAAATTTCTTACACAGTGATGTGACCTAGCGATATTTCTACAGTTTTACTGTTCAGCATTAACACATACCTTCCACGGGAAAAAAATAATGAGCTTATTTTGTTTTATATTTATACTGTTATCATATAACAAGTAAATATAAAATTCTCCAGGTCAAAATTTACGCGCGTAATAACACATGTTGTGTGCACATTAAAGACCTGCATGGGTACATTCAAATGAGCAAATGAATCATTTAATTCAAAAAAGTGTACACTATTTTACTGAACAACTCCAAATAAATGTCAGTGAATGTTGTAATATTGTCTGTATTTGACAGATACTGCTCATACTCAGTATAGTACTGTACAGTATAAAATGAGTACACCAAATTTGGTGTACAGTTAACTTAGAGTGCAGTGTTTTGATGTACAGTGTACTTACTTCTAAATACGTAAACTTTTTAATTGATTTAACTTAACTTTTATTAAAATCGTTACAAAAAATATTAACTATTTAAATTATTAATATTGGAGTGTAAAAACATGATACTATTTACCATTTCTGGCGTATTGGCAATTCTGCAGCGTTTTTCGGTTGTGAGGTTTGTAGCAACCGAAAAAGCCCTTCCGGAAACTGCACTGCTAGCTTGGTGCATAGCTTCTTTGACTCATTGTCAACTGATATACCAAGATGGCCGCGCTTAAGAGTATTGGCCTTGGCGAACTTGTAAATGTGCTTGTTTGTGCACTTGTTGCAACTGCATCTGTTATCTCTAATCCATTTTTATCGACTATCCGCGAAAAGGTCTCCCAAACCTTGCTTCGACCTTTTGATACATATGGCCTTAGTTCATTAGGTGCTATTTTGGCCTTAACATCAGCAGCGTACTTCTTGAAGTCATTCTACGAATTCATGGTACCGATTGGGTCTTGGGTATTACCCAACAATGATTTCTGGTTTTATTGAAGCTAAAATACACAATTTGTTGTATCATTTAAAATTTATTGAAGTGAACTTATGTACATCGACTTGAATATTTGTAGCACTCATTTGTACAGTTGTATATTTTGTTTTATTTACTGTACACCTTGTGACGTTCGGAATAGAATTGATATTCATACCCGAAATATACAACTTTTACTGTCACTCACTTTCAGTGAGAACAGTACGAAAGTTGTACAGGCTTTTTTGACCTATTGAATATACTGTACAGTATAGAATGAGTACAGTATTTTTGAGAACACCAGACTACAGTACAGTACTGTATACTTAGAAATGAATGTATGAATGAAAAAATGAAAATGAATCATGAAAATACAGGTCACGAAAAATCTGAATAAAGAATTAAATAATGGAAAATCAACACATTCCAAAAATATGCAATCAATAAATCATATGCTTAAAACCAAGAAACCGTTGCTGAGTAATTCCCGATTGAAGTTCTAACGGAACAAAGTTCAGAAAAGCACTCAGAGGTAGGGGAAATAAAACTCCTCACTCTGGCCTTCGGCATTAAGAGCGGCCGAAGTTAATGCATAGGGTCTTACAGATTCCCAAGTCCGGGTTCAGCAAGGCACTAGTATATAATGACGCATTTAATGTTGAAGTTCGATCGGCATCAAAGTTCACTGATTTGTCTTCTGACAAAAACGATCTGTGTATCTGGCAATTAATGGTTATGACTATAGACCTCGAGTTGGAGCAAATTACGAACAAAAAAATAATAGCTAAAATAATTGAGAGCTTTCCAAGCTTCTGCACGTAATTTTGTGTTTGTTGTTAACAGAAAAACAATGTTCAAATGATGTAAAAGCTCTTAGTTTTTTACATAATGTCAATAATTTAATAAGTGTGCCCAGACATCTTACGTGTTTGAAATGAACGACTGAATAACAAGACGTCTTCATTTGCAGAGTTAATATTTCAAACTGATCTTTATTTCAAAGTCCGCGATTAAGTAGCGGTCGTGAGATCATTAAAACCAGTCTTATCGCTAGATCAACGGAGTGGTGTGTTTATCCCTAAAATGGGAAACATTCTTAAGTGCAACAGATGAAAAAACCCTCTCGCACATATCTTTAAAGATTAAAGATTTAAAAGTTCAGATTACATTACATTACGCTTGCGCAAATGCGCATGAAATTAATGTCAAACAAGTGGAAAGCTACAGTCGAGTGTGACCGACTGTAAGATACCCAAAACATTGTGGGTGAAATTAAACAGCACCTGAACATGGAAAAAGAACATTTCCTGACAAATGAAGACAAATATTGCTAGAAACATGTTGAGCAACACTTAAAAGAGACAAATGTTGCTAGGAACTTGTTGGGCAACTCTCAAAAGCGACAAACGTTGCTAGGAACATGCTGAGCAACACCAACAAAGACAAATGTTGCTAGGAACATTTTGAGCAACACGCACGTGCGCGCTCTCTCTCTCTTTCTCTCTCTCTGAATCTTTATTGTTTAATAACTCCTATGTTTATCATCCGAGGGTACAAGGGTATTATAAGTTAGTGCCAATCGAGAATGTATGTAACAGGCAGAAGGAGGCATCTCCGACCCCATAAAGTATATATATTCTTGATCAGCATCACCAGCCGAGTCGATTTAGCCATGTCCCTCTGTCCGTCTGTCCGTCCGTGTGAAACAACAGATCACAGACACTATAAGAGCTAGAGTTACCAAATTTGGTGACAACATTGGAATCTGTTGCACGCAGATCAAGTTTATTTTAAAATTTGGCCACGCCCACTTCCGCCCCGAAAAAATAAAAACGGTATATTAGCTATTGGTGTGATTTTCGACTTAAAGTAAATAGGTAGACTTAATAGGTAGGCGATTGCGGACGTGCTCTGCAAATTTGAGTAAAATCGGATGATAAACATGGAAGTTATAAATAATTAATGCATTCATGCTCTCTCGCTCTATCGCACTGCTTAGGAATAATTTCGCGTGTCTGAGCACTTAGCTTTTGGGTGGCAGTAGCGAAAAAAGTGTTGCGTGCTTTCGAGTGCAGTATTAATTCGTAATGCAGCTGCGTACCACTGCAGAATTAGTCTCTTTGAACGTTGCTCAATATGTTTTAGTAACATTTGACTTTATTTGTCAACTTTTGTTTTTTCATGTCCGTGTGCTATTTAATTTCACGGGCAATACTTTGGTACTGGGTATCTCACAGTCGGTCACTCGACTGTAGCTTTCTCACTTGTTTTCAAAATGGATTAGTTCAGGAGAAATGGGAGTGAAAGTGCAAAATGGAAAATTTTGAAAATTGGAGCTATTAAGGCCGGTGGAGCAAAAATCGCCATATTTTTACTGTTGTGATGTTGTGATGGCTGCCGTGATTCTTCTTATATCGTTTTACTTTTGAAAGTCAACTTTAAAAAATGGTTTGTTAAAAATTTATATTTTTAAAACGAGATCACTAATCGAAAAATTTATGATTCACCTATAGCGACTGCATTTAAGAATATGTGGAAAAAGTTTGAGCCAAATCGGTTCAGAGATCTTAAGATATCGTGTACACCAGTTTGGAATATGCTGGTGAAAGGCGCTTACTAGAAATCGATATAACTTCTGAAATAATTTGAGTTGGTTGACTTAAACTATTCTTAAAATTGTAACAAATTTTAGAAATAAAAAAATTATTTATGCTTTTAAAAATCGTTCGGGTTGGCGTAACTCCTTAAATATTTTTGTTATACCCATTCTAAAAATAAAAATTTTTTTGCAACTCCGGTATTTGAACCCATACTTTGCTGCCCTTCAGTGTTTCATACTGACCGGCTACTTAGGGTCAGTTATTTTAATTTTCCACTAAAATTGTTTTTACATCTAATCATCATTTTACATCATCTATAAATTAAATAGTAGCGGAAAAAAATTTCTTTTTTTTCTTTTTCTTGTTTTAACTCAGACTTAAAATTGGTTCTTAAACTGAATTAAAAATATTTTTCTTAACTACTTTATTACTTATTTATAAAATGAATTTAAATCAGCCGATATTCGCGTTTTTATACCCTTGCAGAGGGTATTATAATTTAGCAAGGCAGTGAAGAAGACATCTCCGACCACATAAAGTATATGGACATGTCTCAGCATCGCAAACATACGTTCGTACGCTTTCTGGCTGCAAATCTACCCTTCATTTTTTTTCAATGAAGGATTTTTTTTTTATTTGTACGTAAAAATATTAGCTGTACGCTTGGTGCAAAATGTAGCCGTAATGGAAATCAGCTTTTTATTATTGGCAAAAGCATGCCCTCGCGAACAACAAAAAACGGAAGCGATGCTCGGCAGCGATAGACGCAGCGAATTTGAAGGGAAAGGTCAAATAAAAACAAGTGGGAAAGCTACAGTCGAGTGTGACCGCCTGTATGATACCCGGTACCCAAAGCATTGTGGGTGAAGTTAAATAGCACATGAACATTGAAAAAAGGAAATGTTGACAAATAGAGACAAATATTGCGAGAAACATGTTGAGCAACACTCAAAAGAGACAAATGTTGCTAGGAACATGCTGAGAAACACCCAACAAAGACAAATGTTGCTAGGAACATGTTGAGCAACACGCATTTGCGCGCGCTATCTCTCTCTCTCTCAGAAACTTTATTGTTTAATAACTTCTATGTTTATCATCCGATTTAACTCAAATTTTCAGAACACGTCCACGATTGCCTACGTATTAAGTTTATCTATTTACTTTACGCAGAAAATCACGCATATGGCTTATATACCGTTTTTTATTATTTTCGGGGGCGGAAGTGGGCGTGGCCAAATTTTAAAACAAACTTGATTTGCGTGCAACAGATTCCAATGTTTTCACCAAATTTGGTAACTCTAGCTCTTATAGTCTCTGAAATCTGTTGTTTCACACGGACGGACGGACGGACAAACGGACAGACGGACAGACGGACAGACGGACATGGCTAGATCGACTCGGCTAGTGACGCTGATCAAGAATATATATACTTTATAGGGTCGGAGATTTCTCCTTCTGCCTGTTACATACATTCTCGGTTGGCACTAACTTATAATACCCTTGTACCCTATGGGTACCGGGTATAAAAATGGGATAATAGCTTCAATTTAAGACTTCACTTTCCAAATTTAACAAAGTGAAAGCAATTTTAAATAATTGAAAAGGCAATTTCGCGAACTCAAAATCGCGAACACGCAATTCTTGATAACATGATTTTGATAAAACTAAGGTTCAATAGTGATAAGCTAGTTTAATAAATAAGTAAAAGAAAGTATTTTTAACACAACAGACCAAACAAGTAAGTAAGCTACAGTAGAGCGTGCTGGTACTTGGTACCCAAACTTTTACTTCCCAAACAAACACTTTGTCGAATTAGAATAATCGTTAATTAAAACTAATCGCAATGAAAATAACGCTTTTTAACCTATTAAAAGCTTTACATCCGAAAATTGGGAGAAGCACTAACACTCGCTCGATCGCAGCCTACGAATAATATTTTAGGCGTGTGCCAAGTGTAAAGCAATTGGCTAAAAATTATGTCGCTTTTTAGGGCAAAAGTGTTGAAGATATTTGGTACTACATTTGCCGCGTACTATATAATATAGGGTGTAGTCTAGAGATCTAAGTGCCGGGTTCGTGTTGTTTTTGGCAATTACAGCAAGAGTTAAAATCCGAATGCATTTTGTTCAATTTCATTGCATTACTCAACTTCGGCAAAACTTTATTGAAATGTATTAAATAAATAAAAATTAAATATAAAAAAAAAAAAAAAAAATTATAATGAGTTAAAATCCCGCTCATTATAATTTTTTTTTTTTATATTTAATTTTTATTTATTTAATACATTTCAATAAAGTTTTGCCGAAGTTGAGTAATGCAATGAAATTGAACAAAATGCATTTTGTTGTTTTTTTGTTTAAATTTACAGGATCGGTTCAAGTTCAGATCCAACGAAAACCAAAACTATTATTATTATCTTTTTTTTCTTCGATTAACTTAATAATGGTATTTGCTTGTATTCAATATTTGGTAAAAAAAAAAAAATAATAATAACATAAAAATATTGATAAAATAAGGTAAGAAAATTTCGCCTGCGCCTGGGATTGAACCCCTTGACCCGGTCGGCTAAATGCAACTTTGCAACAAGCATTAGGTGTCTGGTAGAGCCTATCTTCAAATTCCCACTTTATTGCCTTATAACTCCCAATTGATTATCCGATTTTATTCAAATTTTCAGAAAACGACCGCACAATCCTATCTATTTAGTTTATGTATTTACTTTAAATCGAATATTACGATTAGCTTCAATAAGGTTTTTTATGATTTTCGGGGGCGAAAGTGGGCATGGCCAAATTTTAAAACAATCTTGATCTGCGTGCAACAGATACCAATGTTGTCACCAAATTTGGTAACTCTAGCTTTTATAGTCTGTGAGATCTGGTATATCACACGGACGGACGGACGGACAGACGGACATGTTTAAATCGACTCGGCTGGTCATGCTGATCAAGAATATATATACTTTATAGGGTCGGAGATGCATCCTTCTACCTGTTACATACTTTTTCGGTTGGCACTAACCTATAATACCCTTGTACCCTAACGGTACCGGGTATAAAAAATGGAAAATGTCGTAATTGCATCGCAGACAAGCAGACTTTAAAAATCAATGTAAAATAAACGACTTGACAGATCGCTGGAATTTTTTGCCAATAAATTATAGGCAATACCTTCCGTGGGAAATGCCATATATATTCCGAAATCTGACATTATGTTATAGCTGCAATATGAGTGATCGGGAAATTAATAGGCACAAAATTATAACTCCTTTGTTTCGTAACGTATTTCTATACATTTCGAGATATAGCTATTATAATTTTTTTTTATGGACGTTGAGGAAACTACCCTCCACCGTATAGTCTAATATAGCGCAGCTCGGTTGCTATCTTGCTTGTGTACTAAGTGGGTTGAGATTAATGTTTTTAGTTTAGGAAGGCTATCTACAGATGAGGTAATTTTGTACAAATCGTTATAATTTGCACATAGTACTCTAAAGGGTTCATGCATTTCCTACGATTTTCTAGTGGTGCAAAACTAAAGGCAATTAGGATCTAGTGGTTCTACATGGTACGTGGAAATGCAACTGCGCCAAACGATCGCTGCTTTCCACGTCACCACAAATAAGGTTATACATAAAGACAATGCCTAGCATCGTTCTACGGTTTTCTAAGAAGGGTAGGTTAATTAGGAGAAGAATACTAGAATAAGAGGGTAACCTAAGGTGTGCATCCTAGTTTAAGCCACGAAAAGCTAACTTTTGAACTGACTCAATTCGTTTGCTGTGGACGTCCCACTGGGGACTCCAAACGCAAGATCCGTATTCTAAAATAGGACGAACTAATGAAGTGTATAAATTCTTTGTTACGTAGGGGTCATCGAATTCCTTCGACCACCGTTTAATAAATCCAACCACACCTGGCTTTATTCACAATGCACGAAATATGATCAATAAACTCCAGCTTAGGATCTAGGTGGATACCCAAATCGTCAAATAGAGTGATCCTTTCCAAAGAGCAGCAGTTCAGCGTATAAGTCGCAAGCATTGGAGAGACACGTGAGAATGTCATCAGCTTGCATTTGGAGCCATTTAGGTTTAATAAGTTGGTATTGCACACAAAGTTTAACTTCGTCAGCGTACATGAGTACTCTGGAGTTAGTCAAGACTTTGGGCAGGTCGTTAATAAATAATGTAAAAAGTAAGGGACCCAGGTGGCTCCCTTGCGGGACACCAGAGGTCACCCGGAGAACATTCGACAAGTAGTTTTTAAAAAGGACCTTTTGCGTTCTGCCATTCAGATAACTTGAGATCCACCTAAGAAGATCGACAGGAAAACCCATTAAGTCGAGTTTCCTAACAAGAAGGCAATGATTAACGGAGTCCAATGCTTTACTGAAGTCAGTGTAGGTCCCATCTGTCTGCAAATTTTGTGGAAAGCCTCTTAAAACGAAATAAGTGAGCTCCAGAAAGTTAGTAGTCGTCGATCTTCGTTTAATAAATCCATGGAGAAATTACTGATCTACACAGGTGCTGCAAATGGAGAGTAATATCGTTTTCAAATAGATTTGGGGTGGCTGCTAAATAGAGATTCCTCTATAGTTGTAAGCAACTACTTTGCTACCTTTTTTGTAGATAGGAATGACGAGTGATTCTTTCCAAATAAAGGGAAATTGGGATGTTTCTAAGGATAAGGTAAGTAGAAGAGGACTGCACAGAGCCTCTGCACAATACCAAAGCACACAGCCTGGTATTCCATCGGGACCTGGCGAGTAAACCGGCTCGTCACGTTGAAGATCCAAAAGAAGGGAGCTTTCGTTTAAGCTAGGACTGAAGATTAGGTTTGATTTGGGCATGTTATAAGAATAGGTTTGGTTTGAATCGGATGACGGAGAATAAGTAGTTTGAAAAAAGTGAGGAAAAAGATCGGCGATTGCCTGATCATTGTTTGCTGTCGTATTTGCAAATAAAAGCGAGGAAGGATGTGTAATTGGCTTACGTTTAGTGCTGACTGTTTTGGGTCCTGCGCAAACTGAACCCTACAACGAGTCAAATAGTTTTTATAGCACTAAATAGCGAGAATGGACAGCTTGAGAACCGTTACATTAAAATTTAGAATAAAGATTGGACTTGACATTTTTGAGGCGAGTCAACTCTTTACTAAACCAGGGAGGCTTATTGGAGATTAACGGATAGTAAAACGGAAAACATTCTGTAAAAAAGGAGTTCATGGCATTGTAAAAAGTATCCATGGCACCCACCATGTCAGTGCACATGTAGAGATCGGACCAACCAAATTCAGATATAAAATTATTCAGCCGTCGAAAATCCGCCTTGCGGAAGCAGTGAACTTTCTTATCTGGCCGATCAGACTTATTCTCCATAGCAGTCCCAATATCGAAAATAGGATGGTATGGATCTTCGGGTAGCTTCAAGGGCGGGACCCTAACCAAACTGACTCTTGCCGGATGAGAGACAAAGCAGAGGTCTAGCGAGCGATCTATGGAATTTCGTACATGGTCTTGAGACAACGAAATGTCAAACAAGCCATCAATAAAATCGTGACGTGCAGTAGTTAAAAGTGTGTTAGAGGATTCAGTTGTGGACCAAATAGCTCCGGGAATGTTAAAATCACCTAGAACAATTAAGTGGCCTGAATAGCGGAAAGGTGGTTCCAATAAGTAGGAAGTTCCGACAAGGGTCATATTGAGAGCATATTGTGTTAAAGAGTTTGTCAGGGACATTTATTTTGAAAGATAAAATATCCCTAGCATAAGAAAATTTAAATTGTTCCACCTTAATCTTATCGAACTTGGTTCTGTCTCGAATATAGACAGTAACATCTTCAGGTGTTTGAGATGAGTGAAGCCGAGAGACAAATATCTGCCTCGTTGGTGGTACTGCAATAAGGGCTTTTGGCAACACAGACTGGTTGGCTGTATTACCAATTTCGGCCGGTAATACAGGCCTGTCACCCTGGGGAGCATTCGGGACTGGGATCTGAGGGGTCCTTAATTTTGATTTTGACCCGGAAGCGCACTCAACGGAAATCACTGGAGCTGCGGTCTCTGTCACGGCACATTCGGAGGCCGAATCTTTTCTTGCACCCGACCTCAATATCATAGGAGTTAGATATATTGGGGTCGGGGGTTGTGCCGAGGGAGTCAGCTGTTGAGAACTCGTAGAGAGTTGTTGGGATCCGCCCAAATGCGGTGTGCAAACCGTGGTTTTCTTGCGCATTGGGGACTCGTTTAACAGCTTAAGGCCATTAAACTTGGAGTCCAGCGCCATGAGCACTAACTAACAAGTAGATCTTTGAAACCATTTTTGGTTTGCCGCATGAATGCCATCATTTCCCTTTCAACATCGCGACAAGCTTCACAGCAGTAGCGCAATCCAATGTTTTTAGTAATAATATCAGCCATCCGGCCTGTGCAATCAATGCATTTGGCATGCACGATATTATCACACAGCCAGTAGCCAATAACAGGGTCCTCTGCAGAAATTACCTTCTTGCAGGTTTTAATTACACAGACAACACTAGAGGACATTATAGTGACTTGCCACTGTACCAGTCAGAAGTTAAGAGAATATAAGAGTAGTTACGTGCACTAAGAGAGAGCAAGAGAGCGAGAGTTAGGGAGCTTAACCTGTCTAGCTGTAATATCGGCGTAACGGATAAGGCACAAAGAGGAATGCAAAAAGGGCGATAAGTAATCGCTGCACCAAAACTAATTTGCAATTAATATAGTTATTAATATAGAAAAACAGCTGAATGCACACGCGAAGTGAAACGGTGAATTATTATTGACACAAGATAGAAGTTTTAAATAAATCCCGGTGGTTTATTGTAAAGATTTTACACAAAAACGAGGCGCAAAACAAAAACAAGACCGTTCGCTTTGAAAGATTAAGATTAATTCTTAGGAGTATTTTTAAATTTGTAAATAAAATATTTAGTCACACTTTATATGGTAATTACAAATGTTGTTAAACATATAATTTAAAATGTGTTGTAGTACTTGTGGGAATCAATTATTTCTCTAGTTTTAAATATATGTCAGCGGTTTGATATTTGTAATATAACTATTAACATAAATGGATTTTAAGTAGTCTGCTATAATGTTGGAAATCTTAAATTCATCTAGCTGAATTGTAAAATTTATTATTTTGATGATATTATTACGAATAATCGAAACTTCTGTTTATACAATTTTGGTTTAGAATTGATTTCTGTACATCCCAAGTCAATCAAACAAAAGCACATCTTAACGAGGTGAGATAAATGTGACGATGGCACTTTCAACTTCCAAAAATTCTGATATCAAATTTTGTGACGATTAATAGTAACGTTAACAAAAATATATTACAAATAATTCAACTAGTTTCTAAATCGACACGCTGGTCTTTAGTTTTAAGGCTAGGTATTTTACAGCTTAGTGACTTAAACGAAACAAAATTTAATATCAGGAACTTTAGAAGTTGAAGGTGCCCTCACTTTTATCTCACTTTTATCTCACTTTTATCTCACCTTGTTAAGAGGAGTTTTTGTTTGATATCAGAAAATGACATAAGTATGTAGGTCTCCTATTGCTAGTCTTAATAAGTAAACATCAATAGCATGTTCAGAAGTCGTTTCTATATGACTAAGCTATTATTAAACAAGTGGGAAAGCTACAGTCGAGTGTGGCGGACTGTGAGATACCCGGTACTCAAAGCATTGTGGGTGAAATTAAATAGCACATGAACATGGAAAAAAGAATATGTTAGCAAATGAACACAAATGTTGCTATAATCATGTTAAGCAACACACAAAAGAGACAAATGTTGCTAGGAACATGTTAAGCAACACCCAACAAAGACAAATGTTGCAAGGAACATGTTGAGTAGAGTGTATCGAAAATCAATTTTTTTTTATTTTCGATGACGCTTGGTGCGGAAAAGTTTTAAAATCATGTGAAATGAAAGCACAAAAAATTTCAGCCCGAAAGGATAATATTCACTATCCCCGCAAAGTGCTTGAAATTTTGAAATTTTCTAGGACGTTGCGGGGATAGTAAATATTATCTTTAGGGCTGACATTTTTTGTGCTTTCATTTGACATGGTTTTCGAAAGTGGACGTAGGCAAGCTTTAAAACATACTTGATCTGCGTGCAACAGATTCCAATGTTGTCACCAAATTTTGTAACTCTAGCTCTTAGAGTCTCTAAGATCTGTTGTTTCACACGGACAGACAGACGGGAAGACGGACATGGCTAAATCGACTCGGCTGGTGATGCTGATCAAGAATATATATACTTTATGGGGTCGGAGATGCCTCCTTATGCTGTTACATACATTCTCGATTGGCACTAACTTATAATACCCTTGTACCCTATGGGTACCGGGTATAAATATATGTAAGAATATATGTAAGGGCTTCGCTACTAATTTGATGATATCTCAAGAAAGCGAAGTTTCGGAGATATGTGTTGTATACCAAAAGGTAAGAAGCAATCTCAAACTATAAAAATCGTAGGAGCCATTTTTAAAAAATTAAAAAAACCTATAGAAACCTATAAATTATAAAAAAAATTAATTTTAATTATAAATTTTTAATTAATTTATCTAGATACATTTTGTCAAGGCAAAGTGATTATCGTTTCAAAATACCTTTTAAACGACATATAGCACGTAACTTAAGTCGATTAGATGTTATGGACGCATTAATTAGAGGCGAGCAAGACGACTATACGGCACTTTTATTGAAAGATTAATGCATTAATTGCTCCTTAATTGACAAACCCGATAAGTCTATCGAAAAAAACACCATACTAAAAATGAGTTAGATAGAAAATACCGTCTGTAATGCAAATTGTATCTAAAAAGTATATGAAAGTCTCATTAGACAAAACGGTCTCACAGAATATAATATATTGGTTTTTGCTGATGGCTTGAAAAATTTTTCAGCAACTTTACTGTACAAAAGCAAGATAAATAAACAAAATAAATAGGTTATCGGCGGCATGGTTTTTTTAACCCGTGAAATGTTGCAATTATTATGAATTTACTAAATCTATGTACAAGAAAAGCTGTACAAATCAGTTTAATGGTTTTCATATTATTTTCTGCAGGAGTATTTGCATGAGGAGTCCAGAAATGAATAAATTGCATACTGCGAATTCGGCCATTGTTATTGTTTACCTTTTAAATTGGTCTGACCGTAGTCGCATTACGAAAGGAATCCGAACCAAAAAATACATATAGTTGTCTCTTTCAAGGTTCTTATGAAGTAGTCAATTAATGAAAACTTGTGCCCTGTATCATAGCCGTATTATTAAATATCTTTTGAACGGAGTATCGGATCAAGATCATCGAAGTGTCATTCGACGCGTATTTAAAGCTAGAAAACAACAGCTTTAAAAATTTTGAGATTTTTTCTCCACCGGGTACAAGAGCTCAAATTTTCAAAATTTTACTTTTGCACTTTCACTCCCATTTCTCCTGAACTAATCCGCTTTTGATTCGGATTTCCGATCAAGATATAAATGGTTTTGATCGGATAATCGTAGCAGATTTTCAATACGACGGTTTTATACTGAAGTCTTCTTGCGCACCACAGTCTCGGTGCTCATCGTCACTACGTGGACTGCCGTCCACAGTTATTTGTTCTTTTATTATGAACTGAAAATCTTTGTTTTTTTAAAGACCGAGTGTCGGGTTTTAAAAATCAAAACAGTTTTAAATCACGTTAAAAACTTTGACGCCGACGCGATTATCCCGGGGAAATAAAGGCATTTCAAAGACAATTCAAAGACTGCCGCTTGGTTAACGGTAACAATGAGCAGAGTTTTATTCTATAAAATGTACAGGATTAACTTAACCTGAAATACACTTCTTATTATACCCGGTACCCATAGGGTACAAGGGTATTATAAGTTAGTGCCAATCGAGAATGTATGTAACAGGCAGAAGGAGGCATCTCCGACCCCATAAAGTACATATATATATTCTCGATCAGCATCACCAGCCGAGTCAATTTAGCCATGTCCGTCTGTGCGTCCGTGTGAAACAACAGACCTCAGAGACTGTAAAAGCTAAAGTTACCAAATTTGGTGACAACATTGGAATCTATTGCACGCAGATTAAGTTTATTTTAAACTTGGGCACGCCCACTTCCGCCCCCGAAAATAATAAAGAACGGTATATTAGCTATAGGCGTGATTTTCGACTTAAAGTAAATAGATAGACTTAATAAGTAGGCAATCGGGGACGTGTTCTGAAAATTTGAGTAAAATCGGATGATAAACATAGAAGTTATTAAACAATAAAGTTTCTGAGAGAAAGAGAGAGAGAGAGCGCACTGCTTAGGATTAATTTCGCGTGTCTGAGCACTTAGCTTTTGGGTGGCAGTAGCGAAAAAAAGTGTTGCGTGCTTTCGAGCGCAGTATTAATTCGTAATGCAGCTGTGTACAGCTGCAGAATTAGTCTTTTTTGAACGTTGCTCAACATGTTTTTAGTAACATTTGACTTTATTTGTCAACTTTTTGGTTTTTTCATGTCCGTGTGATATTTAATTTCACGGGCAATACTTTGGGTACCGGGTATCTCTCAGTTGGTCACTCGACTGTAGCTTTCTCACTTGTTTTTACATACCGCAGTTTCTCTTCCCTCTCCCTGGGATAGCGCAAATCGGAGTGATTCTGCGCGGCTAAACTTGGCTTAACTTTGGCCCAATTAGTGTGACCGAGTACAACAACTTCAAATACCTCACACAAATAGTACTAACTCTGACGGCGACTAACTCAAACTTAACTGACTATCGATAGCCACTAATCCGTTCCGCTACAACTTATTTAAATAATATGTAAAAAATATAAATACAATGAACATATTTTTCTAAACTTTATTTATAAGAAGTAAACACATAAAAAAAACTTTCAAATAAAAAAAAAAGCACTGTTGTCGACATTATGTTCGGTTAATTTAAATCGGTAGAAAACTGTGTTGAACAGTTTATAAATATCTTATATTCCGTTAAGTTTAAATCGAAAGAAACTGTGTTGAAAAGTTAAGAAATCCTTTGTAGTAGTTTTTAAGAACATTTTTTAAAAGAGATCAACGGTCACTCTGGATATTAAAGCGTCGATGAGAAAACGTGAAAATTTTACTGGCGTGTTTTTCTACTCAAATAATTTGGTCTTTCGATCCAGATTATAACCATATTACCACAGGTAAACCCACAACAAGCACAAAAGTAAAAGAGAAAAAACAAGAGAGGGAGCTAGCTTCGGTAACCAAAAGTTTGTGTACCCTTGCAGTCTTCAATTGGATCATTGGATCAATTGGATCATTGGATCAATTGGATCAAAATCGAATGATAAATTATAATATAAATAATTGATATAACCACCTGGGTCCCTTACTTTTTACATTATTTATTAACGGCCTGCCCAAAGTCTTGACTAACTTCAGAGTACTCATGTACGCTGACGACGTTAAACTTTGTGTGCAATACAAGGACCGCTCTTGCTAGTCGGATTTACAAACAGATCTTATTAACTTCCAAACATGGTGCAATGCAAACTTATTAAACCAAAATGGCTCCAAATGCAAACTGATGACATTCTCATGCGTCTCTCCCATGCTTGCGACTTATACGCTGAACTGCTGCTCTTTGGAAAGGATCACTCTATGTGACGATTTGGGTATCCACCTAGATCCTAAGCTGGACTTTATTATTCATATTTCGTGCATTGTAAATAAAGCCAGGGGTGTGCTGGGATTTATTAAACGGTGGTCGTAGGAATTCGATGACCCCTACGTCACGAATAGTTTATACACTTCGTTGGTTCGTCCTATTTTAGAATATGGATCTTGCGTTTGGAGTCCCCAGTGGGACGTCCATAGCAAATGCATTGAGTCAGTTCAAAAAAACTTTTTACTTTTCGCTCTTCGTGGCTTAAACTGTAGTAGTAGACTTCTCCTAATTAACCTACCCTTCTTAGCAAACCGTAGAACGATGCTAGGCATTGTCTTTATGTATAACCTTATCCGTGGTGACGTGGGAAGCACCAGTTGAACTTCCACGTACCATGTAGAACCACTAGATCCTACTTGCCTTTAGTTTTGCACCACTGTAGAACCTCGTATGAAATGCATGAACCCTTTAGAGTATTATGTGCAAATTATAATGATTTGTACAAAATAACCTCATCTGTAGATACCCTTCCTAACCTAAAAACATAAATCTTAACCCACTTTGTACAAAATAACCTCATCTGTAGATATCCTTCCTAAACTAAAAACATTAATCTTAACCCACTTTGTACACATGCAAGATAGCAATCGAGCTACGTGCTATTAGCCTACCTATACTTTTACTTCGCGCCTATTAACACCTAACCCTAACAAGAACGTGCTTGGTTTCAAAGGGCCACTTAAGTGTACTGACCGTAGTGCATCAACGTCTATCAGTAAAATACTCCAAACGTGAAGAACAACTCATATTAAAGAACTTTCATACCAATGTTAATGATATCGAAGAATTTCCACAATCAACTCCAGAAGATAATATCATGTTATATCCTTAATTATCGCCTTAAGGACAGGCCGAATTCAAAGGTTGGGAGAGTGACATATTCAAAGACTCCGCACATATTTAAGTAACATATGGGCATTTCCTGCACAACGTCTACCAGGCCCGAAAACTAAAATGCTCATTATCATTATTATTATCATTATCATTATCATTATCATTATATAAAATGGTTTCGTATCATATCTTAGTGTTTTTATGTGAAAATCGGCCAGAAAACTGAAAAAACTAAAATTTTTGTATTTTTCGGTATTTTTATGAGCATTTGTATACCCTTGCAGAGAGTATTATAATTTTGCCATGATATTTGCAACGCATTGAAGGAGGCATCTCAGACCCCATATATCCCCCATCTTGATCAGCATCACCAGCCGTGTCCGTCTGTCTGTCCGTCTGTCTGTCCGTCTGTCTGTCCGTCTGTTTGTCCGTCTGTCTGTCCGTCTGTCTGTCCGTTTGTCTGTCGGTTTCTACGCGAACTAGTCTCTCAGTTTTTGAGCTATCGGGCTGAAACTTTCAGCATAGTCTTATTTCTTTAGCACGCAGTATATATAACGGAACGGCCGAAATCGGACCACTATATCTTATAGCTGCCATAGGAATGATGCCGAAATTAATGTAAAATAAAATGTAACTATTTTGTTTTTCAACGTATATCAAGCAGTTTCAAGATATAGCAGTTTTTTAAGTTTCTAGAATAATTTTTTTTTAATTTTTTAATTTCATTAAGATCAGACAACTATATCATATAGCTGCCATAGAAACAATCTGTCGATTTAAATGAAAATGTAAAATTCTATATGTAAGATGTAAAATGCTTACAAACTAAGATATTTTTTCAACTGTAACCAAAATGAATAGATTTTCAATAATCCAATTGCAGACTGTAAGGGTACACAAATTTCGGTTTACCGAATATAGCTTTTTTTTAATTTTTTAATTTCAAACATTCGAAATTGCTTTTTAAATTATAAAAAAAAACTATTTTGTTAATATTGGACGGAGGGGTCTTAAATTAAAGCTACAATATCCCTTTTTAAAACGCAAGTTTTTTTACTTGACTATTTCTTTTAAGCTTGCGGAGTTTTCCATTTCTTTACATGCAGCCGAGATGCCACTTCCGTTTTTTGTGTGTTCGCGAGGTGATGTTTTTTGCCAACAAAAAATAATACTGATATCCACAAAGGCAACTTTTTGCACCAAGCATAGAGCTAATATATTTCCGTAAAAATAAAAAGAAAACAAAGAAAAAACAAGTGAGACAGCTACAGTCGAGTGCGACCGACTGTGAGATACCCGGTACCCAAAGTATTGTGCGTGAAATTAAATAGCACACGGACATGGGAAAAACAAAATGTTGACAAATAAAGACAAATTTTGCCAAAAACTTGTTGAGCAAAGTTTAAAAGAGACAAATTCTGCAGCTGTACGCAGCTGCATTACGAATTAATACTGCGCCCAAAAGCACGCAACACTTTTTTTCGCTACTGCCATTGTGGCTCAAGACGAGAAGAAACCTAATTGTTTAATAACTTCCATGTTTATCATCCGATTTTACTCAAATTTTCAGAAAACGTCCGCAAATGCCTACTTATTTTTTGTATCTATTTACTTTGAGCCAAAATTTATGAATCTAGCTTATATAAAGTTTTTTACGTTTTTTGGGGGATCTGCCTGTTACATGGGTACCGGGTATAAAAATATTTTTAAGGGTAGTTTTTATAACCGGTACCCATAGGGTACAAGGGTATTATAAGTTAGTGCCAACCGAGAATGTATGTAACAGGCAGAAGGAGGCATCTCCGACCCCATAAAGTGTATATATTCTTGATCAGCATCACCAGCCGAGTCGATTTAGCCATGTCCGTCTGTCCGTCCGTGTGAAACAACAGATCTCAGAGACTATAAAAGCTAGAGTTAATTTGGTGACAACATTGGAATCTGTTGCACGCAGATCAAGTTTGTTTTAAAATTTGGCCACGCCCCCGAAACTAAAAAAAAAAACGTAATATTAGCTATAGGCGTGATTTTCTGCTTAAAGTAAATAGATAGAATTGATAAGTAGGCGATTGCGGACGCGCTCTGCAAATTTGAGTAAAATCGGATGATAAACATGGGAGTTATTAAACAAAAAAGTTCCTGTATGCTTTCACACTCTCTCGCTCTATCGCACTGCTTAGGAATAATTTCGCGTGTCAGAGCACTTAGCTTTTGAGAGAGAGAGAGATGTTGAGAGTGCCAATGCGTGTTGCTTAACATGTCCCTAGCAACATTTGTGTTTATTGGGTGTGCTCAACATGTTTCTAGCAACATTTGTCTACATTTGGCAACATTATAGTTTTTCTATGTTTATGTACTATTCAATTTCACCAAAATGCTTTGGGTACCGGGAATCTCACAGTCGATCACACTCGACTGTAGCTTTCCCACTTGTTTAAGCAGAAAGCGTTCGAACGTGTGTTCGCGAGGCTGGGAATTGCTCATACACACAGTCCCAAACCACTCTGAATATTCCCGTTACTTTATCCACCCACAACATACCCGAATATTCCCATTACTGTATGTATACACAACACACCCCACACAACCCTATAATTGTTATAATTATAATTATAATTTTACACACTTGTAACAGGAGCCCCCAATCGAAAACTTTCGCAAAATCCCAAAAAACTGCAGACTTAACAACTGCTTCCAATTCTCACGTTCCCACATTCGAAAGCCATCAAAGTTCGGCTCGCAGACACATAAACTCCTATTACAATCAAAAGTCAATCCAAAGTCGTAATATCAAAGTCCGCACTTGTATCCAAGAGTACTTGTATCCAAGAGTAGTTAAAGCTTCACTCAATCAAAACCGAAATCTCTCAGAATAATTTAACAACTAACTCAAATCCAGAAAGCTCGAGACCGTGGCTTGATTGTCAAAATCAGATCAGCTATTTAAGTTCAGTTTGAGGCCTCAATATAATAGGTTGGTGTTCTACACAAATAATTATAATCAATCTTGTAATCATCAGTTGAATTAAATAAAAATTATTTTTTTTTCTTAAGCTGGAGTTGCAAACTATATATATTTGGGCGAACGAGTCAATATGACTCTCAATAACATTCCTCGGTTAGTCTCATTTAATGTAAAGCTCAATCGAATTCTATAAGCCGAAGTGTACGGAGCACAGCGGAAAATATACATATGTTTAAAACAATTATTAATTGTTTGTATTATTGGTACAATTACCGGGTTAATACAATATACATATATATGTTAATTCTACTTAACTTTTCCAACAAATAAAATAAAAATAATTAAAAATAAAAATAACTCCGGAACGAGAATATTACACACACCATAATTTACTATATGATAAAACTTTAGCTTTCAAACCCTGCAGTACCTGTCATCAACGTTTCATCAACAAGTCATCAAAACAACTTCGTTGTTGTTGATGAATCAACGATAAAATTCCGTACAAACTACTGATGAAATTAACATTGACATGTCCTAGCCTGTCATCAGTGACAAAATTCATTAATTATTTATCAACTTTTCATCAACATTTCATCGAACTGTCGTCAACATAATTTTTGAAGAGAGAAATTGAGCGAGAGAGAATTGAGAGCGAGAGAGTCGGTTTAGACACGATTGAATGAGAGCGTCAATTTGGCCAAAGCCGATCTCGGCACGTTGATTAAACGTTGATGACAACGGCCTATTGATGACAACTGGTACTGCAGGGAAGATACAGTTACACATACACTTGCTTCACATACACTCTTGCTTAACCTATATAATAAATATAAATTTATAATAAAACTTTATAATAACTTTATAATAAAACTAAACTTGTAATTGAAATAAAATAATAATAATGTAATTTTAAATAATGGTTCTGATTACCTTTGGAGAGGTAAGTGGCGTCCAAAGAACCCACCTCAAATCCGGCGAGCTTAGCTGCACAAAAAATCGAAATTCGAATATATTTTTGAAAACACCTCGTACATATGTATACAGTCAGCCATGAATATTTATTTATTGGAGCGAATGTTTTGCTATAATTTTTCAAATCTTTTGAAGTTAAAAAAAAATATCTTATTTGTGAAAATATTATTTGGTTTTTGCCTATGCAGCTAATCTCCCAAAGGTCGTCGAAAAAAAAGTATCCCGCAGTGAACACGATACCAATTGATAGAATCACCTCAAATCAAAAAGTGAAATTGATTCTGTTGGTGTATGTAAAAAATGTAGTCTTTGATCGAAGGAATTAAAGAAAATATCGCTTTCTGAAAAATGGCAGCTTCCAAAAAAAACTTCATTTTTGTGGGAAAAAAATCGCCTTTAATTGTTGATTAAAATTATATTTTAAATTTTATTTGAAAAAGCTTCGATCAAGGACAGCAAAAAGTAGTTGTTGAGCTTGTGTGAAAATTAGATCAAAATCGGTTTAGCGGTTTTTGAGAAACAAGATTTCTCAAAACCGCATTAACTTTGAAAACATAGTTTCGACAAAAATGATTTTAAAGTTTCACAAACAGTTCTACACCCCACGGCGCGACTTTCTAATTTGGTCTGTAACATTAAAAATACTCCTCGAATCGTAATAAATTGAATCTTAAAAAATCACAACAAGCAAATTATATGTACTTTAAGAAAATGCAAAAAAATCGATTTTTTGAAAATCGTGACTGTATATAATTCCTTAAATATAATACAGTGCACTATAGTCCGAGAGACCGATTTTTTGTCATAAATCCGAAATTAATATTTTAACTTATAGTATTTTTGATTTTAAATTCATAAAATTAAATAATGAATTCATCATATATAAAAAAACTTATAAAATAAAGGTTTAAAAGCTGAAGTGAAGCCTTTTACGAGCTTTCAAAAGAACACAATGGATCAGCTGCTTAGGTTTAAGAAAATAAAAATTTTCTGTCCTAACAAACTCAAGTTTATAATAGAAATTGAAGATCAAGGTGTGGAATACACTGTATTGAATAACTTTATGTGTCTCAGTTTCATGTTATGTTTATTGTTCAATATATGTATATTTTTGTAGATAATTAACATACGTCCCCTGTGTTTCGTTTAAGAAAACTAACGACCCAACGTCTGCCCACAAAAACTCAGTACATCAGCTTGTACAGATAAATGTCGTTTTTCATCGCTAACTCACACATTTTCTCCGTTCGTCCCCTTTCTCTTATAATTCCACAATATGCAGAAACGTTCGAGTCTCCTCATAGCGATCTCTTCGATATTTGGCGCAGCAACAATCGCAAAATATCATTTGTGTCTGATTGGATTTATGAAAAAACAAGAAAGAAAGCTATTTTCGGTAAACCGAAAGTTGTATACCCTTGCAGTCTGCAATTGGATTATTGAAAATCGATTCATTTTGGTAACAGTTGAAAAAATATCTTAGTTTGTAAACATTTTACATCTTACATATAGAATTTTACATTTTACATGTAGAACTTTACATTTTACATGTAGAATTTTACATTTTCATTTAAATCGACAGATCGTTTCTATGGCAGCTATATGATATAGTTGTCTAATCTTAATAAAATTAAAAAATTAAAAAAAAATTATTCTAGAACCTTAAAAAACTGCTATATCTTGAAACTGCTTGATATATGTACGTTGAAAAACAAAATAGTTAAATTTTTTTTTACATTAATTTCGGCATCATTCCTATGGCAGCTATAAGATATAGTGGTCCGAGTTCGGCCGTTCCGTCATATATACTGCGTGCTAAAGAAATAAGACTATGCTGAAAGTTTCAGCCCGATAGCTCAAAAACTGAGAGACTAGTTCGCGTAGAAACCGACAGACAAACGGACAGACAGACGGACAGACAGACGGACAAACAGACGGACAGACAGACGGACACGGCTGGTGATGCTGATCAAGATGGGGGATTTATGGGGTCTGAGATGCCTCCTTCAATGCGTTGCAAATATCATGGCAAAATTATAATACCCTCTGCAAGGGTATAATGAGCAGTTACTACGTAGAAGATGACAAAGGATTATAAATAAACAAAAGACACTTTTATATACACGCTGTTCGTCTTTGGAATCGACTTCCAAACCACATCAAGCAGATCAAAAACGCAACGCAATTTAAAAAACTCCTTTTTCAACACCTAAAATAATAAACACAGAAGCAATTGGGAAATTATTATAATAAAAAAAATTAATAAAATAAAATAAAAAAAAAATAATAAAAAAATTTATATAATAATAATAATAATAATAATAATACTAACAATAATAAAAAAAATAAAAATATAAATATAAATAATTATAATACATAGATAAGTAAAATTTTTTATAAAATAAAACTACACTCCTAATATGTCACAAAACTTTTATGTTAATTTAATATTATACTTAAAAGCAATTTGTTATTTATAAGAATTTCAATGTATAAAATCGATGTGACTAGTACTCTAAAGATAAGTTAATCTTGTTGTGCTAGGATGTAAGTCAATAAATCAATCAATCAATCGGCAAAAATAAAAAAAATGGCTTATTTTGAATCCTTTAGAATTTATGCCTAGAAAATCGACTTTTGGACCAGTGAGCAGCATGCTTTTACGGTTATGTTAACTATTTCGCTGATTTGGAGTGAACACTGTATATTGAAGTTTTCAGTTATTGAAAATAAATGACAAAAGTGCCTAGTACAAAAATCACCTAAATACGTAAAAATTCGGAAAACATGAAAAACATTGTATAATGACCTTTTCTGACACGTATTATTACGGAAAATAAGTCGTTTCTGCGATTTTCGAGAGTTGATGCAGATGCGCATCTGTGTAAAAACACGATTACAGGCAGAAGATGTCATACCCGACCCCATAAAGTATGTATATTCTTGATCAGCATCACCAGCCTAGTCGCTTGTCTGTCCGTCCGTATGAGTCAACAGATCTCAGAGACTATAAAAGCTAGAACAAATTTGGGGATAGCATTCTAATCCGTTGCAGGCAGATCATGTTTTTTTTTAATTTAACCACGCTTACTTCCGGCATCGTTTTAAAAAAAATATTTTTTTTTGATTTTTTGAGGATTTCAACATTTTCTAATCTTGCATAAGCACAGTACTCCGTCCACACAGACCTCTAGACTACATTCATAGCTTTTGCTGCTCCGGCCATTGTTATGCTATCTCTGCATCCCCACGAAATTTTCCCGTTCGTCGCTCGTGATTTTCGTAGCATGGCACAGATGTGCCAGTTCATCGTTCGACAGACGTCGTGTCACGACTCCTCTTGATCGCAACCTCGCACCCGACGTAGATCTCAGCGATGAAGCCTCAGTTTTGCCACTTGCCGTCTGTCGGTTTCTATGCGAACTAGTCTCTCAGCATAGTAACTTATAACTTCTCTGTGTTTTTTAACGGAAATTATCGAGGTATAGCTATTTTTGACGGTTTTAAAATTACGGTTTTAATTTCATTAAGATCGGACAACTATATTGCAACTCTATAGCTGCCATAGAAGCGATCGGTTGATTTATATAAATGTAAAATTCTATATGTAAAATGTGTAGTTAAATGTTATAAAAATGTACAAACTTCGATATTTTTAAAAAAATTTTCAAAATGGATCGACTTTCAGTGATCCAACTGCTGCTTACAAACTTCGGCTTACCGAAGCTAGCTTCCTTTCTTGTTACATATATGTATATTTATATATTTTTTTTTATCAGGTTTTATTTATGCGAAGAAGGCGAATTAAAAAACAAGAGGAAGCGGAAGGCTACCCATGTGTTCCGTTAGTCTTCGTGATTGCTGTTCAGAAGTCCAGTTTCGCTTTTTTTATAAACTTTTTGTTATGAGGAGATCTCTCGTGTTACGAAATGTTCTAAAAATTCAATATTTTGATCTATTTATTTCTTATTTACTAGACGCCTGTTTAATACTTGTATTTTTTTGCCTTCCAACTTATATTCCAATGCCAAGGGTTTGACCGGAAGCTCACTGTATATTGATGCGAAAAATGTCCGCTTGACTAGAGAGATTGCCTTGAACTCATTTTGCCAGTCGGTATACACTTTATTTTTAACCTTTCTCACAGCCTCATCAAAGCTTAACTTTAACTTCATTAACCTACCTTTCCTAGTGGCCAGTTTGGTCAAGGCATCAGTCTTTTCGTTGAGCTTAATGTTTTTGTGCCCAGGAATCCATTGGATTATGAACAGACTAGTATACGTCTCATCCATGTTTCTGTGAATTGCATCGGTGAGATATGTAATTGTTTTATTTGATTGTTAGACCTTTGACGTAGGCGTAAAATTTAACTCTTTAATAAAAGTATTCAACTTGCTCTTGCTCATAAGATTTAGTGTTTTGGCAAGCATTATATTAACGAAATGGGTCTGTAATTAACCAAATCGTTTAAGTCCTTACCCCTTTTCGGGATCGGTACTGTTTTAATTATTTTCCTATCTAGAACAGAATATTTGAAGAAGAAACCAGCTGGCCATTATAATGTGTACAAACAAGAGAATTATCAGGTGCAGGAACCTGCCTTTTCAAGAAATTAAGATAGTTTTCAGACCAGTCTGGATTAAAATGGGACGTAATTTCATTACCCTCTCTCTCTTCGCCAAATTAACCTGACTTGAACAGCATTTACATATCTAGATAGACTTGGTATTTGTGCTTCAGTATATCTTGAAAATAAAATTTGAAGATCCTGGTTCCACTAGTCTTTAGGACTTTTATTTTTAGCAATCACATATATGGTTGACGTTAGTGCAGCTGTTTGTTATCGCATCTATGTCTATTCTATGTTTGGTTAAGAAAGTTATTGGTTCTTCTTCAATTCACCATTTATGATGACATCGTCTGAGCTGTCAAATTCCATATAAATTTTTGTTCAAAATTTTCTCAAAATATTCCTATCTCAGCTGATTAACTACGTCTGTATACGATATTTTTGGTTCCACCCCTAAAAAGTTGCCATTCACTACGAACAAACAAATGGTTACATGGAAAGCTGACGGTAGATGGTTTTTTTTTTATTAGAGTTGAGGATAGTTAAATAGAGGGTAAGATAATAGATAAGTGTACATAAGGGAATGACAGGTAGAAGAGAAAGTCATCAGCTCACGCGGGACTGCCGCAAAGTTGCCGTTCATCCAGCGCCCTCTGTGCGTCGGTTCTGCTCCCGACGCCTCAGTTTCATCAACACTTTGGCAGCCATTCTCCAACATGCACTCATTGAGGGTCTCGGCCGTTAGAGTCCAGTTCGTGGCTGCTTTCGCATTGGCTCTTTCTCTGGAGAAGATGGGGCAAACAAAGAAAGCGTGCTCCGCGTCCTCAACGTAGTGGTAGTAGTGGTTCGTCTCATGTTTAAACCTGTAAAGGTAAGCCTTGAAACACCCGTGGCCCGTGGTGACCTGCGCAGTGTAAAAACCCACCTGTCCGTGACGTCTCTGGAGCCAGGGTTCCAGGCTGATGAGCCCGTGCGTGCATCTCCCGGTGCCCGAGTTGTCCCATCTCTCCTGCAATTGTGCTACTGTGCTGCTTCGATGGATGCTGCTGCCAGTGTGTCCTGTTCTACGTTCTGCAGCCAGGAGGTCGATTGGGATTGTTCCCGCTACTACTAATGCAGCTTCTTCAGAGACAGTGCAGAAGCAGCTTAAGATGCGCAGAGCGCAGCGTCAGTTCACCGACTTGCAATGTCGGCTGTATATTGGCTTCATGGCTTCGGCCCATATGGGTGCTGCATACAGTAGGGCCGAGGTTACCTCTGTTGCAATCGGTCGTCTGCTCTGCTGCTTGGGCCCAGGTGTGTTTGCCATCATCCTCGATATGGCTGCAGTCGCCTTGGATGTTTCGGCAGCCATGTATTCAAGGTGGCTCTTGTACGTCAGCCTATTGTCGATCGGGACGCCGAGGTATTCGATCGCTGGGTTGGACACGATGGCGGTTGTTCCGACCCTGAAATTCACCTTTTCCACCGCCATTCTGCTGATGATGAGTACCGCCTCCGTCTTGTGCTCTGCGAGCGCCAGTCCCTTGCTTGCGAGCCATCTCATCAGTATATCGATCGAGAGGCTGCATTTGCTAGAGACGTCGCACAGGTATTTGTCCGCTGTAACCAGCGGAAGTTTTATGTGTTGTAAAAGTGAACGGACGTGCTGCATTGCCGTCCTGAGAAAGTGCCAAGTTGCATGTAAGCAACCACCCTAAAAGCAGAGCAAAAGTGAGCGAGAGGAGACCGAAGGGGAGGGGTACGTACCAAGCCAGGTTGAAGCGCCAGGGGAGCATCTCTTGGCGCTGTTCGCCAGGTGAAAGGCGATTCGTCACTTCGAGAGGAGGGGAGGAGGGGAATCCACACTAGTTCCAGGCTTCCCCCGCAGCAGGGCACAACAACAAAACTTTCTTAGCACTCTTTTCCGCGACTAGCCAAACAGCTAATTGCGGTTGATAGTGCTGGTCAGCGCCCTCAGGTACCGGGTGCAAGCTTTCACAAATCTCGCAAAGTGTTGCAAGCCCTCAGGCGTGGGTCCGATTAAGCAGGTCATACCTCTAGGCGGAACCAGTTGGCACAGAGGTGCGAGCGGGTAAAGGTCGCGGCCCTTACCACTCTCCGATCCCCCGCTCAGGCGGTGTCCCGAAAAGGGACGTCGGGGACCGAAAGGGGGCGGTATATCCCCCACCGTAGGCCTAGGGGAGCCCCCGGGGCTAGCGAGGGAGCCTCCCTGTGCCGAGGAAAAAAACCCATTCGTGGGCAAAGTGGCGCTGGCAAGATCGCCACGCCATATGAGGAATCAGGATTATGAGTCCGAGGATGAAGCTTGGGCGTTCAGGAAGAGCAGCATGCTCGCCCGATCGCCAGCTCCCCCGTCGTTCCATAAAGAGGAAGGGCTGATCACGGAGCCGGGTGTTAGGAACACGCCTAAGAGGACGACGAACCCCACCAGCCCCACAAGCTCGCAGAGAACGATGCCGCCAAAGAAGAGCAAGGCGTCCCAAGAGGCAGGCAGTCTAAAGGACCTTCTGGAGCTGGGAAAATTCATGCACGAGTTCAAAATTATGGATAAGACGACGCGCCACATCACCGTGGGGAATGTTCGTATGGCCACTCAAACATTCTCGAGGCGACGAGAGCGGCCGCCAGGGGCCCAACGGGAAACAGGAAGTCTAGGATGCAGAGGTCCTGTGCTCCAAATGCTCCCAGAGCACGGAAAGTGCCGAAAAGGTGCAGCGGACAACGCCTGGACGAAGGAGGCTGCAGCTCAAACTGAGCCGTGTCGCAGGCTTAGCCACCAGCCTGGGCCGGAGGGATCGGTTGCACAGCCGGCCTCGCAACCCTTGCGCCCAGTTCAGCAGGAGGGCGTCAAGCGGCCCAAGAACAACCGTAGGAAGCCCAAAGGGGGGCTTAAATCGTACATCGCCGCCAGAAAGCCGGACGTTCCTACAAATCCCGTCGGTGGTTATAAAACGGTGACCAAAAAGCCACGGTCAGCTCGCCGCGGTCGACCTGACGCGGTCGCCCTGACGCGGTAATAGTGCAGGCCCAAGGGAAGTCGTACAGCGAGGTGCTGACAATGGTGACAAGAAGGGACGACAACCAGCTGTCGGATCTTGGAAGTTGCGTCACTAAGGTTGTGAGGAGTTGTGTTTGAAACTCCCCACAAAGCAGTGTGCAGGAGATGCGCACTGCTAAGGGCAGCAGCACCGCTGTTAATAATAGCGGCAGCAGCAGCAGAAGAGAGGGGCAGGAAGTTGCGAGGCCGCCAAAAGGAGACGCTGCTAATATAGCGGGACTCTGGCGGACCTTGGACTCAGTGGCGTGATCGGCGGCCGTGGACTTTGGCCGGCAAGGAGGAGACGCCGCTAATATAGCGGGACTCGGGCGAACTTTGAACCCGGTCACGCGATATGCGCCGGACTTTGGTCCGGGTGGCGTGACCGACGCCGGCAAGGATAACGGTACTGGCGGAGCCTATAAAAGGCAAAGGACGCCTGCGCACAGGAACCAGTTAGAAAGTTAACCAAGTCCGCGAAGAAGATCGAGATTGCAAAGTCAAGACGTTTGGAGCTTGAAGTGGCAAGCTTCCAGACTGAGGCTACAAAGCTGAGATCAGTCGCGTGCAGAGATTACGAAGACAAGGAGTCAACAGCAGAAGGAACAGCGAGGTCCTGCAGCGAGGACCAACGGGAGAGATCAACGGTCGAGTGGAGGCAAGTTGTGGGAGTTGCGCGCGTGGCTAGGCTTTGCCGGGCGATACACCGTGTCGACGATGTCCCAGACCAAGGCGCCGAGCGGGCGATGAGGGTGGCTAGGCTTTGTCGGGCGATACATCCTGCTAGCTCGGTACTTGAAGCTGCAAAGTGGGCGTTCGGAGTGGCTAGGCTTCGGCTGGGCGATACACTCTGCTAGCTTTGCAGTGAGGTCGCGAAGTAGGCGTTCGGAGTGGCTAGGCTTCGACTGGGCGATACACCCTGCTAGCTTCGGCAGCAAGGCAACCAAGCGATCGGCGAGGAAGGCGTGCAGCCGCACCCGGGAGGAGCAGGACGCCGCAGAATTTGTATTAACAGCATCCAATTGAAGTGCAATAAAGGCCGTAATATTAAATTAACCCGAAAGCGTTCTCTCTGGGCGGGCAATCACGCATAATATAAATTTGGTGGGACGAGCACACGATCTCGACTGAGCTAGCCGCACACAATCGTTGCGAGCTAACCCAAAGAATCAGCTCGTTACATCTGGCTCCCAAAAACGTGATTGTTTTAACAAAGAGAAAACAACAAGAACGCAAGATGGGGAAAAGTTGGATAAAGAATATAAGAAAGGAAGAGTACGATGGCGTGGCAAAGACGCTGGGCATCCAGCTCATCGGCTCTGTCGACGCCATGAGGAAAACCTTGGCGGAGTTCGTAGATGAACACGGAACAGACCCAGAGGTGGCGGAAACATTGGCTAAGCTGGAGGAAAAATTCTGCAGAATCCCAAGTATAAAGGTACAGCTCGCAGACCCAGAAGCCCTAATAGCAAGCCTAGATGTCGCAAGCATGCAGGACACAGGCCGAAGCAGGGAGTCGAGCAGGGAGAGACGTCCGGAGGAGAAAGTATGCAAGCCAGACTACGCGAAAGTAGCAAAACAAGTCCGAGAGTGGAACTTCAAATTCGACGGAAACGACAAGTCGTTGGAGTTCTTAGAACAAGTGGAATGGTATGTCGAAACATACGGCATCGACCTGAACCTGATCCCCAGAGCGATGCCAGAACTCCTGCAAGGCAAGGCGTTGAAGTGGTTCATCGCGAACAACAGGATGTGGAAGAGCTGGGGAGATTTTGCCTACGACTTCCAAAATTTCTTCCTGCCCAGTGGGTACCTGGAGAATCTGGCAGACCAGGTCAGGCAAAGGAAGCAGCGATACGGCGAAAGGTTTAAGGACTACATGGTCGAACTACAAACCCTAATGCGACCATTGCGGATGTCGAAAAGGGAGATACTGGCAAGGATACTGGAAAACAGCACGCCAGCACTCCGCATATTCATGCGCCCCTACGAATGCAGAGACCTCGATGCCGCCATGGCACTAGCGGACGAATTCGAAGAACTCGACCAGCAGAGAGAGGAATTCGAGAGGGAAAACGCTGCACTCAGGGTCAGGTTCCACCAACCGCTAAGGACAGACCAGAGTGCGGTATGCAGAAGATGCCAGGACGAGGGAGAGCACGCGGGAGGAAATGAGCAGTCCGGTCGGAGACCAGCGGTGCCCCAAAGGGAAGTGGTGCAGAACCCAGCACAGGCCTGCCGTAGGTGCGGAGGGCAAGACCACTGGGCGAGAGAATGCCGGAATCAGCGGATAACATTCTGCTGGGTATGCGGAAAGATAGGAAGAAGGACGGTAGACTGCTGCCAACCGTCGGGAAACGCCCAGCGATCTCAGCCTGTGAGAGGCCAGCAGGGATCGCACGGCTCCGCCGTGCAAAATTAGTGGGCAACTTAACAGCCGAGGATACACAGCTGACCGCAACGGTGCTGATAAGAGGAGTCTAGGTCAGAGCAACGGTGGACACGGGAGCCACAGCCAGCTTTATAAGCGAAACGTTGGCGGTCACAATGCAAAGATCCGGAACAAGGGAGCCCATTAAACGACAAGTTCACATGGCAGACGGAAGCCGAGTTCAGATCAACGAGCAGATGGTAGTGCAGATCGGACACGGAACAGAAACGGTGACAATACAACTGCTAATACTCCCAGGAATAATCGACGCGCTGGTTTTGGGTTGGAATTTTCTCACCAACATCGGTGCAGAAGTGAAGTGCGCAGGACACCAGGTGGCGATACCAGCGAGGAGACGGAACAATGGATGGCTAGAAAAGAGATTGTCCTTTGCCGTCGTCGAAAGGCCTCAGCAAGCCAGCAAAAGAGAGGAGGAGAAAATTCTGGAGGCAGAGTTGGCAGAATTCAGGCATATGAAAGGACCGTCAAACATAGCCGTACACAGTATCACAATGAATGACGACAAACCGATCAAGCAGAGGTACTACCCGAAGATTCCGAAAGTACAAGGAGAAATCAATGCCAAGGTGGATGAGTTGCTGCAAATGGGATGCATCGAGCATTCCAAGAGTCCGTATAGCTCCCCCATAGTTATGGTGAGAAAGAAGACCGGCAAGTGGAGATTATGCGTCGATTTTAGGCAGATCAATGCAAAATCAATAAAGGACGCATACCCCATGCCCAGGATAAACTTCATCTTGGACCAACTAAGGGAAGCACGATACATCAGCAGTCTTGATCTCAAGGATGGATACTGGCAAATTCCCTAGAGGAACGGAGCAGGCAATTTACAGCGTTCACAGTGCCGGGCAAAGGTCTGTTCCAATGGAAAGTGATGCCGTTTGGTCTGCACTCGGCGTCAGCCACATTCCAACGAGCACTGGACAAAGTAATAGGGCCCGAAATGTCGCCACATGCATTTGAGTATCAAGATGATATCGTAGTGATCGGAAGGACAAAGGAGGAACACATAAGGAACCTGAAGGAAGTCTTTCGGCGACTGAAGGAAGCAAACCTGAGGATTAACGCGGAAAAGTGCCAGTTTTTCCAAAAGGAACTGCTCTATCTGGGACACCGAATAACGAAACAAGGAATCGGCACGGACCCGGACAAGGTAGCAGCAATCGCAGAGCTAAAACCGCCATAAACTGTGAGAAAACTCAGGCAATACCTGGGGGTGGCGTCGTGGTACAGGAGATTCGTCCCAGACTTCGCAAAAATCGTAATGCCCTTAAACGAACTGCTGCGCAGGAAATGGGAATGGTCCCAAAAACACCAAGACGCGTTCGAAGAAGTCAAAGCGAAGCTGGTTGCAGACCAAATCCTAGCATGTCCAGATTTTGGAGAGATGTTCGTGCTGCAGACGGATGCTAGCGACTACGGGATAGGAGCAATCCTCACGCAGAACACAAAGGAAGGAGAAAAGGTTATATCTTACTCCAGTAGAACACTAAACGGGCCGAGAAGAACTACTCGACCACGGAAAAGGAGTGTTTGGCGCTAGTGTGGGCCGTACGCAAGCTGCGACCATACCTGGAGGGGTACCATTTTAAAGTTATCACAGACCACATGGCTTTAAAATGGTTAAACAGCATAGAAAGCCCTTCAGGCCGAATAGCGAGATGGGCCTTAGAACTACAGCAGTATGATTTTGAGATAGCATACAGAAAGGCCAGCTAAACGCGGTGGCAGACGGTATATCCAGGCAACCACTACCTGAGACTATTCGCCAAGTGAAGGATACGACCACATCGTCGAATGAGCCGTGCCCATGGATCAAGGAAATGGTAGAGAAAATCAAGAGAGACCCACAGAAGTTTCCCGACTATATGCTGGAGGGATCAACTGTGTACAGGCACATTCCACATCGAGCTGGAAGCGAAGACGTCGTCGCGTGGAAATTATGCGTGCCCCAAGGACTAAGGGAGAGTGTGCTACAAGAAAACCACGACTCGCCAGCGGCTGGACATGTGGGAACAAGGAAAACGATAGCCAGAATAGCAGCAAGGTATTACTGGCCAGGGATGCAGAGGGACACGAGATTGTACGTCAGGAAATGCGAAAGTTGCATGAAGTACAAGCCAAACCAGCTGCAGGCAGCAGGAAAAATGCTCACGCAAGTGCCGGAAGAACCCTGGGCTACAGTGTGCGCCGATTTTGTGGGACCGCTGCCGAGATCAAAGCACGGGAACCAGATGCTGCTAGTACTGATCGACAGATTCTCAAAATGGACAGAGCTGGTCCCCATGAGGGCAGCCACGGCAGAATCGCTGCGAAAGGCATTCAGAGAACGAATTATATCAAGATTCGGAGCACCAAAGGTAGTAATAACGGACAACGTGGTACAATTTGCGAGCAAAGCTTTCAATAGATTTCTGAAGGAAATGGGAATCCGCCATCAGTATACGGCCCCATACACTCCACAAGAAAATCCAACCGAGAGAGCGAACCGAACGGTCAAAACAATGATTGCCCAATTCGCCGCAGATGACCAAAGGTGCTGGGACGAAAAGTGGCCAGAGATTATGCTAGCCGTTAATACGAGCATATCGAATCCTTTTCTTTTTCAAAGTGAACGGTCGTGTTTTTGTTTTGCGCCTCGTATTTGTGTAAAATCTTTGCTATAAACCACCGGGGTTTATTTAAAACTTCTATCCTGTGTCAATAATAATTCACCGTTTCACTTCGCGTGTGCATGCAGCTGTTTTTGTGTATTAATAACTATATTAATTGCAAATTTTAGTTTTGTGCAGCGATCGTTATCTGCATTTTTTGCATTCCTCTTTGTGCTTTATCCATTACGCCGAAATTACAGCTCGACGGCTTAAGCTCCCTAACTCTCGCTCTCTTGCTCTCTCTTAGTGCACGTAACTACTCTTATTTTCTCTTAACTTCTGACTGGTACAGTGGTAAGTCACTATAATGTCTTCTAGTGTTGTCTGTGTAATTAAAACCTGCAAGAAAGCAATTTCTGCAGAGGACCATAGTATTGGCTGCTGGCTGTGTGACAATGTCGTGCACGCCAAGTGCATTGAATGCACAGGCCGGATGGTTGATATTATTACTAAAAACATGGGATTGCGCTACTGCTGTGAAGCTTGTCGCGATGTTGAAAGGGAAATGATGGCATTCATGCGGCAAACCAAAAATGGTTTCAAAGATCTACTTGTTAGTTTTCGTAAAACTAATGAGGTGCTCATGGCGCTGGACTCCAAGTTTAATGGCCTTAAGCTGTTAAACGAGTCCCCAATGCGCAAGAAAACCACGGTTTGCACACCGCATTTGGGCGGATCCCAACAACTCTCTACGAGTTCTCAACAGCTGACTCCCTCGGCACAACCCCCGACCCCAATATATCTAACTCCTATGATATTAAGATCGGGGGCGAGAAAAGATTCGGCCTCCGAATGTGCCGCGGGAGGGGCAGCGCCTCCAATTATATCCGTCGTGTCCGCTGAGGGGTCACAACCAATGACCTCACAGAACCCCAACCAGAAAACTCCCCAGGTTATCAGGCCTGGAATACCGGCCGATATTGGTACTACAAATGTAGTACCGAAAGCCCTAATAGCTATTCCACCTATTCCACCTATCAAACATCTGAGGATGTTAGTACCTATATCCTAGGTCGCACTAAAGCCGATGAATCCAAAATTAAGGTGGAAAAACTCAAATTTTCTTATGCTAGGGATATTTCATCTTTCAAAATAAATGTCCCTGACGAACTTTTTAACACAATATGCTCTGCTGTCTTCTGGCCTAAGTATGTTGTTGTTAAGGAGTACGAAGCTAAGAAAAAGAAAAAAACGGCCTGTAGGGGTTAGTTTACCCAGGCCGGACAAAACCGCTGTGCCATCTACGTCGTCCGCTTCAAAAAACTAACCAATTCTCTTCTTCTTTCCTATCAGAATGCAAGAGGCTTACGTAGTAAGCTTTCCAAATTGTATTCTGATAGTCTTTCATTTGCATCCCAGGTGATTGTGCTCACAGAAACCTGGTTAAAGCCGGAGATTCTAAGCTCCGAAGTTTTTCCAGCTGTGTACACAACGTACAGGCTAGACCGGCCTTCCAGGCGAGGGGCGGTGTCCTCATTGCGGTTGACTCCAACCTCACTTCTGAACTATTAACTTTCGAGGAATGCAGCGATGTTGAATTCCTCTGTGTGAAACTATCATTTAATGGTTGTTTTACTTTTATTACATGTTCCTACATTCCTCCCTTGTCGGAACTTCCTACTTATTGGAACCACCTTTCCGCTATTCAGGCGGTCTCCAATAGACTTTCGGATAGGGACCACTTAGTAGTTCTAGGGATTTTAACATTCCTGGGGCTATTTGGTCCACAAATGAATCCTCAAATACCCTTTTGAGTACAGCACGTCACGACTTTATTGATGGCTTGTTTGACATTTCGCTGTCTCAAGTCAACCATGTACGAAATTCCTTAGATCGCTTGCTAGACCTCTGCTTTGTCTCTGATCCGGCAAGAGTCAGTTTGGTTAGGGTCCCGCCCTTGACGCTACCCGAAGATCCATACCATCCTACTTTCGATGTGACTATCGATATTGGGACTGCTATGGAGAATAAGTCTGATCGGCCAGATAAGAAAATTCACTGCTTTCGCAAGGCGAATTTTCGACGGCTGAATAATTTTATATCTGAATTTGATTGGTCCGATCTCTACATGTGCACTGACATGGTGGGTGCCATGGATATTTTTTACAATGCCATGAAATCCTTTTTTACCGAATGTGTTCCGTTATACTATCAATCTCCAATAAGCCTCCCTGGTTTAGTAATGAGTTGACTCGCCTCAAAAATGTCAAGTCCAATCTCTATTCTAAATTTAAGCGTAACGGTTCTCAAGCTGTTCATTCTCGCTATTTAGCGGCTCGGTCAAAGTTTACCGTGCTTAACGCGCAGTGTTACAAAAACTATTTCACTCGTTGTAGGGTTCAGTTTGCGCAGGACCCAAAACAGTTTTATAATTTTGTCAACACTAAACGTAAGCCTATTACACATCCTTCCTCGCTTTCATTTGAAAATACGACAGCAAACAATGATCAGGCAATCGCCGATCTTTTTCCTCACTTTTTTCAAACTACTTATTCTCCGTCATCCGATTCAAACCAAACCTATTCTTCTAACATGCCCAAATCAAACCTAATCTTCAGTCCTAGCTTAAACGAAAGCTCCCTTCTTTTGGATCTTCAACGTGTCAAGCCGGTTTATTCGCCAGGTCCCGACGGAATACCAGGCTATGTGCTTAGGTATTGTGCCGAGTCCCTGTGCAGTCCCCTTCTAAAATTGTTTACCTTATCCTTAGAAACTTCCCAATTTCCCCTTATTTGGAAGGAATCATTCGTGATTCCTCTCCACAAAAAAGGTAGCAAAGTTGATGCTAACAACTATAGAGGAATCTCTAAGTTGTCAGCCATCCCAAAACTTTTCGAAAACGTAATTACTCCCCATTTGCAGCACCTGTGTAGATCTATAATCTCTCCATGCCAACATGGATTTATTAAACGAAGATCAACGACTACTAACCTTCTGGAGCTCACTTCTTTCATTATAAGGGGCTTTCCACAATATTTGCAGACAGATGTGATCTATACTGATTTCAGTAAAGCTTTTGACTCCGTTAATCATTTAAAAACAACTTGTCGAATGTTTTCCGGGTGACCTCTGGTGTCCCGCAAGGGAGCCACTTGGGTCCCTTACTTTTTACTTTATTTATTAACGACCTGCCCAAAGTCTTGACTAACTCCAGAGTACTCATGTACGCTGACGAAGTTAAACTTTGTGTGCAATACAAGGACAGCGCTTGCCAGTCGGATTTACAAACAGATCTTAATAACTTTCAAACATGGTGCAATGTAAACTTATTAAACCTGAATGGCTCAAAATGCAAGCTGATGACATTCTCACGTGTCTCTACCATGCTTGCGACTTATACGCTGAACTGCTGCTCTTTGGAAAGGATCACGCTAGTTGACGATTTGGGTATCCGCCTAGATCCAAAACTGGAGTTTATTGATCATATTTCGTGCATTGTGAATAAAGCCAGGGGTGTGCTTGGATTTATTAAACGGTGGTCGAAGGAATTCGATGACCCCTACGTCACGAAGAAGTTATACACTTGGTTAGTTCGTCCTATTTTAGAATATGGATCTTGCGTTTGGAGTCCCCAGTGGGACGTCCACAGCAAACGCATTGAGTCAGTTCAAAAGAACTTTTTACTTTTCGCTCTTCGTGGCTTAAACTGGGATGCAAACTTTAGGTTGCCCTCTTATTCTAGTAGACTTCTCCTGATTAACCTACCTTCCTTAGCAAACCGTAGAACGATGTTAGGCATTGTCTTTATGTATAATCTGATCCGTGGTGACGTGGAAAGCAGCGATCTATTGGGTCAGTTGAATTTCCACGTACCATGTAGATCCACAAGATCCTACCTGCCTTTGGTTTTGCACCACTGCAGAACATCGTATGAAATGCATGAACCCTTTAGAGTATTATGTGGAAATTGTAATGATTTGTATAAAATTACCTCATCTGTAGATAGCCTTCTTAAACTAAATACATTAATCTTAACCCACCTAGTACACATGCAAGATAACAATCGAGCTGCCTGATAGTAGTTTATATTTCCTCGCATATATATACTTTTCTTTCGCGCCTATTTAACACCTAACCCTAACAAGCCCGGGCTTGGTTTTAAATGGCCACTTGAGTGTACTGACCGTAGTGCATCTTCAACGCCCAAGAATATATATCGGACTCCACCGGGTACCGCCGGCGTTCCTAACGCAAGGACGCGAACCCAGACTGCCAAGCGCCTTGTACGATAAGGAGACACTGGGCACGGGACGACAAACAGAGACGCCCGATGAAAATGCCCGAAAGTTGAAGGAAATCTTCGAGATTGTCCGAAGGAACTTGGAAAAGGCGGCGCAGGACCAGGCCAGGTACTACAACCTGAGAAGGAGGCCTTGGAATCCAAGAGTCGGAGACACGGTGTGGGTAAGAGAGCACCACTTATCGAAGGCCGTGGAAGGATTCGCTGCGAAATTGGCACCCAAGTACGACGGACCATTCAAAGTGACGAATTTCCAGTCGCTAGTCATCTTCGTCGTACAGCACGAAGTGTCTAAGAAGGAAAAGGTAGTACACATAAGTCAGATAAAGCCACAGAATATAAAAGAAGGGGTCGAGGATGTTACGGCCAGGGCAGAGGACTCCGACACTCGAGTCAACAACGCGCCACAGCGAGGAATCAGCCGGGCGCGCGAGGACAACGATCAGGATGTTACCGCAGAGGCGGAGGACTCCAACGACAGAAGCGACGAAGAAGGCCAGGATAGTACCGCCAGGACGAAGGACTGGTGCTGACGACGGGCACCAGTCACACACCACTGCGTAGATCCAGAAGAGTGCGTGAGCGGAAGCAAGCGGAGGCTGTCGCCAGTCAGAGGGCTATAATATAGACGATGAGAGCTGAAAATAAAAGGGAAATCAGAAAAGTGGCCACACGAAAAGAAAACAACATTACCTGCGAGTGCACCTGGGATCACAATGGTGACAGCTGCCTGGTGCATCCGAAGAAAGGGAGGAGACGATACGGAGTATCGTAGCACAGCGCGACCCAAGAGGGGCAGCACCAGCCACAGCCATAGGCGAGAGGGGGCGCAGCGCTGCAAGGCCTGCCCTCCAGCTAACGGCGTCCCGCTGGTGTTGTCACTCCCTAGCCGGGGGCACCGGCGACGAAGGAAAAGGATGCGTCGAGTCAGGAACAGGGCGCCAGACACAGCCGCTGTTACGACAGCCACGGACGCAGTTGCTGGTAGGGTAGCCCGGACGCGGTAGCTGTTATGGCACCCGGGACGCAGCTGCTGTGGTGGAGTCGACAGACGCGGTCGCCGGCACCCTGACCAGGCAAGACTCCGTTGAGCAGCAACAACGACAACACCACCGTGGAGCCAGCCCGAGACGGGGCGGCCATGCAGCGCGACACTCACTAGCACACTGATAACGGCCGAGGCGTCGAGCGCGATCCCGTTAAAGCGAAAGGAAAAGAGCGAAGGGAAAGGAAGATGGCCGCCAAGAGCACACGCACCCACACAAGCACACGGCATTGAGCGGTAACGGAGAGAGAAACCGTGGAAGGATCCCGTTACCGGAAGGGTACCGTTAGCGCGCGCGGACATCGACGAGAGCCGAGGTTTCGTCGGAGGAGAACGCGGAAGAGGCGGCCTTTCAAATTTGCAACATGGTAGGAACCCCACGCACGCACGAGTTGGCCGCGCCGCCGAAGAGGACCCGACGGCACCAGCAACAGTCAGGGGCGAAATGGAGGCGCCGGGATTCCGATCCCGCCCTCCAGCTACTGGCGTCCCCACTGGTGTCGCCGTCTACCTCGCCCGCCGCCAGCAGCTGCGAGGAGATGTCCAATCTGGAGGTGCAAGACGAGGAGTGGGAAGCCGGGGACGACCAGGAGGAGGTCGTCGAGCTCAGGTCGTCGGAGGATGAGGCACCGATCGGTGGTCCGAGGGAAGCACCTCCGGAACCCCGAGAGGAGTGTGAGGGGTCGGACGTCACCCCGACGGTGTCAGAGGACGAGGATGCGGATCCGGACGACGAGAGGAGGATGCGGACCAGGGCGTACCTCGTGCGCCAGGCCGCGCTCGAGGTGGGGGACCGGCGGCTGGTGGAGACCGAGGAAGAGGAGGCCCGGCTGTGGGGCACGCCGGAACCCACGACACCACCGATCCCATCGACGCCAAAGCCGCCGACTCCAGCAACACCGCCGCTACCGCCGCCACTGAAGCCGGCACCACCACTACCGCCGACGCCGCCGCCCACGGTCACCAAACCACCGCCGCCACCATCCCCGCCACGGGCAGCTATGCCGTATCGCACCCTGCATAGGAGGCGCACGGTAGTGGCGGAGGATGGGAATCGATACCATCAGCAGGCGGTGGTCTGGCTGTGGCCGGCGACGCATCCGGACGAGGCGGCGCCACCAGGAGGGTGGATCGAGCTGCCCCCGGGGTGGGAGCAGCTGGGCATGCCTCGACCCACAGAGACGGCAGGAGACGAGGAAGGGCCATCGGACGGGCCCGCGCCGGCCACGCACCCGGGAGAGAGGGCCCTGCAGCGGCAGACCTCGTGTCCAGAGGTTGGAGCGGCGAAAGAAAGGCCCGCGCTGGGACGGCAGATCTCCTGGCCGGAGAAAGAGCCATGGACGCCGGTACCGGAGACCGAGTGGCCGGAGGAAGTCGCGACAGAGGCGCGCCGGCAGCAGCGACGGGACCGCAAGGACCGCTGGTCGAAGCTGGTCGTCGCGGGAGGTCGACGGTACCGGATCAAGGTGGCCGGAGGAGTAGCCAGGGTGTCGATAAAATGAATAAACGCAAGAATATTCTACACATGAAAAAAAAAACACACACGCATTGGTCCATTGTTGATGGCAGCCGGGTCAACGACCGAAGGGGGGCTCGCGGGCCAGAGAAGGGTGCGGGGCTGCGAAGACGAGGCGACGCAGCGGGCAGAGAAACTCTGGAGGCCGGGGCCCAGGGGCGGCCAGCCAGAGGTCAGGGGCATGCCGTGGATGAAGCCTGCAATAGGAAGGTCTAATTAGCACTCGAGTTTGGAAGAAAAATTGGAAAAAAAACACTTACCCGAAAACTGCAAATTCACTGGCTGGCAGTGTTATGTAAAGGCGCAGATCGGTATGAAGATATCGATAGCGAACTATCGATAGCGATCTTCCGCGATGGGCACACTCAAATCTGGTATTTTTCAGTGTTGAATAACTCCCTGCACTGGAAAATACCGGTAGAGATCAGTTGCAGTGTGACCAGGAGAGAAACGGTATTTAAATACCAGCGCAACGGAAAAATACCGCGAAGGAAAGCGGGAGTTTTTTAAATTTGAGGAGGCGAGTAGAAAGGTCGATCCCCGAAGGAAGTAGCAGTCTTTTGCGTTTCCGAAGGAAGGGGAGAGTGTGAGGAGTTGTGTTTGAAACTCCCCACAAAGCAGTGTGCAGGAGATGCGCACTGCTAAGGGCAGCAGCAGCGCTGTTAATAACAGCGGCAGCAGCAGCAGAAGAGAGGGGCAGGGAGTTGCGAGGCCGCCAAAACGAGACGCTGCTTATATAGCGGGACTCTGGCGGACCTTGGACTCAGTGGCGTGATCGGCGGCCGTGGACTTTGGCCGGCAAGGAGGAGACGCCGCTAATATAGCGGGACTCGGGCGAACTTTGAACCCGGTCACGCGATATGCGCCGGACTTTGGACCGGGTGGCGTGACCGACGCCGGCAAGGATAACGGTACTGGCGGAGCCTATAAAAGGCAGAGGACGCCTGCGCACAAGAACCAGTACGTGTGCGAGAATTATAGCGAGTGCGTCAACGGAGAAAGTTAACCAAGTCCGCGAAGAAGATCGAGATTGCAAAGTCAAGACGTTTGGAGCTTGAAGTGGCAAGCTTCCAGACTGAGGCTACAAAGCTGAGATCAGTCGCGTGCAGAGATTACGAAGACAAGGAGTCAACAGCAGGAGGAACAGCGAGGTCCTGCAGCGAGGACCAACGGGAGAGATCAACGGTCGAGTGGAGGCAAGTTGTGGGAGTTGCGCGAGTGGCTAGGCTTTGCCGGGCGATACACCGTGTCGACGATGTCCCAGACCAAGGCGCCGAGCGGGCGATAAGGGTGGCTAGGCTTTGCCGGGCGATACATCCTGCTAGCTCGGTACTTGAAGCTGCAAAGTGGGCGATCGGAGTGGCTAGGCTGGGAGATACACTCTGCTAGCTTTGCAGTGAGGTCGCGAAGTGGGCGTTCGGGGTGGCTAGGCTTCGGCTGGGCGAAACACCCTGCTAGCTTCGGCAACAAGGCAACCAAGCGATCGGCGAGGAAGGCGTGCAGCCGCACCCGGGAGGAGCAGGACGCCGCAGAATTTGTATTAACAGCATCCAATTAAAGTGCAATAAAGGCCGTAATATTAAATTAACCCGAAAGCGTTCTCTCTGGGCGGGCAATCACGCATAATATAAATTTGGTGGGACGAGCACACGATCTCGACTGAGCTAGCCGCACACAATCGTTGCGAGCTAACCCAAAGAATCAGCTCGTTACAAGGTTCGCCGCACAACCAACAAACAAACAAATATCCGTCACTAGGTAGGTGGCAGAGGCTGCCCAACCATAAGCAGCGGGGCCGGAAATCCAAAACCGAGATGCAGTTGATTCAACTAAACTTAAATCACTGCAGAGCCGCGCTGGATCTCCTGTCGCAGACGGTGCGGGAGCGGGGCTCGGAGGTGCCCATCCTCAGCGAACCCTATAGTGTAGCGAGCGGCAACGAATGGGCCATAGCTGCGCGACATTAAGGCGGCTGAAGGGTTCGTGCGAGCGAACGTAGGCGGCACTTGGCTCTTCCTGGCACCCAGTCTCTCGTTGGAGCTCTTTAGCAGGACCCAGGACGAGCTAACCAGCGACCTGCCAGGGCGGAGCAATGCGGTGGTCGGGGGCTACTTTAACGCATGGGCTGAGGAGTGGGGGTCCTCTCTAACTAATGCCAGAGGCCGTACGGTACTAGAGGCCTTTGCCCCTCTGGCTTGATGCAAATTTAAGCGGCTGTGTAAAAAGGCTATTAATAAATTTTTCAGCACAGTTTACAAGTCTATTCCAGCTATAGAATATCATTATTTTATATAAGGGGTTACGCGACCCAAATGAAGGCATTATTATACCCGGTACCCATAGGGTACAAGGGTATTATAAGTTAGTGCCGACCGAGAATGTATGTAACAGGCAGAAGGAGGCATTTCCGACCCCATAAAGTATATATATTCTTGATCAGCATCACCAGCCGAGGCGACTTAGCCATGTCCGTCTGTCCGTCTGTCCGTCCGTTAAAATTTGGCCACGCCCACTTCCGCCCCCGAAAATAATAAAAAACGGTATATACGCCATATGCGTGATTTTCGGCGTAAAGTAAATAGATAGACTTAATAAGTAGGCAATCGTGGACGTGTTCTAAAAATTTGAGTAAAATCGGATGGTAAACATAGAAATTATTAAGCAATAAAGTTTCTGAGAGAGAGAGAGAGAGAGAGATAGAGCGCTCACGTGCGTTTTGCTCAACATGTTCCTAGCAGCATTTGTCTTTGGTGGGTGTTGCTCAGCATATTCCTAGCAACATTTGTCGCTTTTGAGAGTTGCCCAACATGTTCCTAGCAACATTTGTCTCTTTTGAGTGTTGCTCAACATGTTTCTAGCAATATTTGTCTACATTTGTCAAAATTTCCTTTTTTTCATGCTCATGTGCTGTTGAATTTCACCCACAATGCTTTGCGTACCGGGTATCTTACAGTCGGTCACACTCGACTGTAGCTTTCCCACTTGTTTTTCTATTGTGATAAGAAGTCATTATTTTTCTTTTGTTATATAAATGAAGTTGTTATATTGTTATCTCTTTTGTTATTTTTAATATTATTTCATTATTAATACTTAATGCATTATAGTTAAGCTATCCCAAGATTTAAAATAAAGTAGATTAAGAACTAGGTTTAGAACCAGCACTTATAAAAAAGGGCGAGCAATTTGAGTACATGCGCCAGCCCTGAAAGAAGGGTACTCAAGCCATCTGGCAACGCTGACGGACGGCGCCAGATTCGAAAAAGCACAGCAGCTCTGGAAAGAGGCGATCAGCCGACTCCGAACGCGATCGACCCACGATCTGGCAACCGTCGGGATACATCGACATTCGATAGTCTATCGAATATCGATAGACCAGGGCCAGCACGCAGGTGATCTCGGCCTGTATAAGGCCGCACTCAGCCAGATGCCGGTCACTTTTCTGCGAGTAGCGCAACCGACGACATCTGGGTAAGCCTTAAAGTAGATAGAAAATACTAATCCAATATTAGTAGCAGAGTCGGTTCTCGTAACCACTCCGCAATCCAAGGTAGCATAGAGTAGCCAACACGGGGTCCAAGGTCTGTCTTACGCTAGCCGGCTTTGATTAGCACAGGGTAGCAGAGTCGGTTTTCGTAACCACTCCGCATAATAAGAGGTAGTATAGGGTATTAGGCCGGCGTCCAAGGTCTGGCTCTCGCTAGGCGGCTTTGATGAGCACAGGGTAGCAGACACGGTTCACGTAACCGACTCCGCCAAAAATAGCCTAGCATAGGGTGATCGAGGATGGTTCAAGTAGTCGCCTCCACACCACATAGTACATGGTAGCAGAGGGCGGTTCAAGTGACCTCCTCTGACAAGCACAGGGTATCATAGCACGGCTCGCGTAGCCGTCATTCCCAGGAGCACAGGGTCCAGGGTTGGGCATGCTAGCCGACCTGGACAGAAACAGGGTATCGACGAGATACCGGGCATCACAGGTGCGAGGCACCGAATAGGGAACAGAGACAGGAGTCGGCCAGCCAGACTAAGCCTACGCAATCCAGGACTTCTACTCGCAACCAGACCTTCCGTGCGGATTACAGGGTATCATCGGTGCGACCCAGGCCGAGCTCAACGGCACATATTCGTCTCCCGCGCCGAGTCTTCTCTTTCTTTCCCCACAGGATATACAAACACACGAACACGTCCACGATATAAACAAAAGCACACACTTAAAACCTGAGTTCTTTGACTCTTTTCTTGGAAATCGGAGCTTGAGAGAGGCCTGGACTTATAAATTTCTTTGACGAGCCCCGACCTCGGCTAGCAAGCCGCGCCATCCAAAAGAGGGTCGTTACAGATTAAGGATTTCGTTTTAAAGTTAAGGAAATTCGAACTTTTTCAAACAGCTTTAATTTCAACAAAGAATATATAAAATCCTATAATGCATATTAGCGAGTACATTTCCAAATAATAAAAATTTTTCTTGAAATTACCATGATTCCGTAATCTTGTACACCATACGCAACGATTTGAAAAAAGGGCTCCACTAATTGATACATTCCTCCACCATTTTAAAATTGTTTCAACCTTTTTCTTGTTATTTTTATTATTTGAAGATAGGGGTATTTACCCCAGCAGTAAAAAATGTCCATGCTTGAGGAAAAACATTCACAAGCCTCAACAAATTAAGTCTATTTTAAAGGCTGTGTACATTTTTTTAAGTTTATAATATTACAAAAAAATAGTTTGCTTAACTTTTAATTACTTATTTGATTACCAATGAAATTTCCAACAAAATGAGGTATCACTCATTTCAAGTGGACAAAGGATAACGAAGATGCGGACTGATCTGTAAATCTATGTACCACTATTACCGGCGTGCAAAAATATTTCTATAGAACCATAATTTGTTTGCAAATTGTTTTCTAATATGTTGTTTAATAATTTCTTAATTGAACTCAATAGAGTCTTGCTGCAGCTTTCTGCAGCGCCCATACACCTCAAGTCAAAAAACGTTAAAAAGTCACGGTTCCAGAAATTAGATTTAGTTTTTCCTTCTGGAATAAAACGTATACCGGATTTGTGCTCAGCGGCCCAAAATACATTGGGATAGGGTACTCTGAACTCCAAACACAATACTTTTTTTGTTCACAAAAAAAAAAAAATTTAATTTAAAAACAATTATTATGCATATGTCAACCTTTTTTTAAAAATAAAAACGTTAAAAATAAGCACACAAAATAATCTCAACACGTGAAAAAAAATTTGTCTTTCTAAAATAAACGCAATTGTTGTAGAAATTTATAATTTTTGACTTTAATAAATCATGGGTAATCACCCAAAAAGCGTATAACCTTGCTTAAACATATTTTTTAAAGGTATGGAACACTTATTTATCATATGCTTTGTAAATTATTTGATTATCTTACTTGGATCAAAAGCTATTAATTTTGCAACGAAGAAACTTAATTCGTCCCACTGTGCGTCTTCCAATGTTTGGTCGTTTAATAGCAGGCATTATTCCTACAAATTTATGTTTACTCACTTTGGAATAATTAAAACAAGTAAGAAAGCTACAGTCGAGGGGGCTTAACTGTTAGATACCCGGTGCCCAAACTTTCACTTCCCGAACAAACACTTTTTAAAATTAGAATATTCGTTAATTAAAACTAATCGCAATGAAAATTACGCTTTTTAAACTTTTAAAAGCTTTACATCCATAAACCCATCGACGCACCAACACTTTCTCGATTGCAGCCAACGAATAATATTATTAGGCGTGTGCCAAATGTAAAGCGATTGGCTCTCCTAAAAATAATGTCGCTTTTTATAGCAAAAGTGTTGAAGTGTTGGTATGACATTTGCCGCGGATTATATTATATAGGGTGTAGCCTACAAATCTAAGTGCCGGGTTTTTGTGGTTTTTGGCAAGAACATCAAAAGTTCACATCCCGCTCATTCCAAAAAAAATATTGTTTTTTTTTTTACTTTTACATTTAGTTTTTTTGTTCTTTTTAATTAAATTTTTTACATTTAATTTTACAATTTAATTAAATAATAAATTTAATTTCAGTTTTACTGAAGTTGGGTAATGCAACGAAATTGAACCAACTGAATTTTGTTAATTTATGTGATTTCTTGCTCACGCTCCTTCTGTTCCTTCTGTTTTGGCGTCACTTTTCGTCAATAGTTGTCAAAGCAGTTAGTTAGCTAGTTACTAAGAAAATGGCCGACTCATATGTAATAACAAAGACCAAAATTATTATTTTTTTTTTCATTTTTGTTATTTTTTTCTTAAAAATGTTGTTGGGAAAAGCGCTGCCGCTAGCGTCCGTCTGAAATGACACATTCAACTTCTAGCCTCAATTTATTGTCACCATTTTTCCTTATGGGATTCCTTATGAGTGCGAGAGAGACGGCAAAAACTTGAGTTCGCCCCACAATTATTGACGCCAGCGGCAGCGCTGCTCCCAAAAATTGTATTTTGTAGGTACAATTTTTTCGCCAGAGACAATTTTTTGGGTTGCTAGATCGACTACAGTTGGGAAAATGGTCCAAAAATGGCTAATTGAAATTAAGTGAGATAATGATATTGCGCTGGCTGGGCCTTTATCTTTAGTGTATTTTAGAAGAAGTCAACAACATCTTCTTCATCTATTTCAATAAAGAAAATCTAATATATATGGGTTTTCTTAGATTTTTCTTGTAATCTGGCAATGATACATCGCAGAGAATAGTCATTTTGCATAAAGTCAATAAGACAATTTATTTTTCCGTTTCGATAGAAACCAATTTTAATTTGACATGACATAACAGTGTTACTGTTTGTATTAAAAATCCTCAAAAAAACGAAAAATATTAGCCAAAATTAATCATTATGGAACAAAAAAGTATATTTTCTTTTTGTGTGCTTTGAGTTCGCCTTGTTCGCCGCACAATAAATTGATGCTAGAAACTGAATTTTAGCCGTAGTATTGCTTCAGGAAATTAAAATTTCTGCCCGATAGCGCAAAAACTGAGAGACAAGTTCGTGTAAAAACCGACAGAAACACAGACGGACGGAGTCGGAGATGCTTCCTTCACTGCGTTGCAAACTTCTGGACAAAATTATAATACCCTGCAAGGGTATAAAAATACCTACATATCTTTTAGTAATATTGTTATAAAATATTAAATTTAATTAAATATAATTTAATTATTTCAGGATCATGTTGACAAATATCATACGTGCAAATTAGGAAGCTTATCGCCACATGTGTTTGCGTTAGCTGAAGCTGCATACGCAAGTCTGGTAGATGACCATACAAATCAGGTAATCCCTTATCATTATTTTGTTATTTTGTTGTTTTGCAATGCAGGCCTAAAGATATATTCTGATTTTTTACTGAGTAGAAACGTACCTGCACCAAAAAAGAATATTCATTAAGAATACGAGTTCCGTTTATTTTATAGTTATTTTATAGACTGAATTTGAGATGTATGCAAATTAATTATAGGTCCTTTTTGCCAATGAGACCAATGAGAAGACTTTGGTTGAGCGGTGATGACCGGTTCGGTTTATTCTCCAAAATTAACTAAAAGCTAAGTACATTGATTCTTATAATGATGGCTAGCCCTATGCCTCAAAAGTGCTGACCCGCCTGATTTCGCAAGCAGTGCAATGCCCTCTGATTGCGCTGACCGCTGATCGAATTGGCCAACGTCGTTGTGACACATCGGCAGTTGTCGTTGGCCTTGCATAAGAGGTCACTCTTATGCATGGCCAGCGTGGGAACCTCCCTGTGGCGGGGAGACCGTGTTAACTCATCCCTTACTTAGATGGAGGACATCCTCGGACTTCTTGATACTATCTATGATAATTTGAAGGTCGGGTTGACGTTGGACTCGCTGGCGTCCCTGATAGAGCTTGTAAATAATAAAGCAGATGGCCAAGAATGCATATTTCCATATTTAATTTTTGCAGGTATGGTAAGCTCAGAACCTCTTGGTGACCCGTGATGTAAAGCAGTGTTGATGCAGCGGGGGCTGGTGACAGTTTTACGTAGCTCTTCAAGTTGTGGTATACGGTGTTATTTACTTTTACCTCGTCGTCGAATGTTACGAGGAATGCTCCGGTTACCAGCTTTCCATTTATCGTAGCTGTTCTGTCATTGAGGATGATGACGCCATCATCGATGATTGTTAGTGGTTCAAGGTGGCTGGTGCGAGTCGAACAGTGTGCGTTGCCTCCTGAGTGAAGTTGCTGTGCGCAGGTCGTATAGGGCCCTTTTCGGCAAAATGTTGTTGTAAGGGCGGTGCTGCAGTTTCCAATCGGCACGATTTTGTTACCGCAGTCAGCCGTAGTATTGTCTTCAGCAAAATTGATAATAGTGCAGTTGTTTTCAACGGGGTGCAAGATTACTTTCTTATAAGCTAAGTACGGCTTAGGATATTTTAATATAAAGTGTAGAAAATTATTATTTAATAAAACTTTAATTTTAGCAACTTCCATTAGATCAGTAATAGTAATATTTGTAGAATGTTCATTGATTAGATTTTGTAAATCGTTTGAATCTAAAATCGCAGGATTGATTATTCCAATTTTTGCAAGTGTAACTGACAACATTAAGGCTTTGAGTTCGGAAATAATTATTTATATTTGCATTTTTTACTAAAGTGTGTACTGTGTTTGTTAGGATATTTATTTGTTCTTGGGTCTTATTATTATTATTATTATTACTATGGCCTTATTGCACCGCGACCAGATGTTAGGTCTTTTGTGCGGGCCTGTAGGATTAAGGTAGAGCCTCTATTCCTAGGCTTCTGATAAAGGAGAGCACTTTGGCGAGGTCTATCTCTTCCCAAATCCTGTAGGGGGGATAAGTTCACCTCCTAGTTGTTGAAGTCGACGTCTGATTAGTGAGGGGCATTCACATAGAACATGTTCTGATGTTTCTGGTTCCAGCTCACAGAATCTACATGTGTCGATTTCTGAAAGTTTTAATTTCTTAAGGTGATACCTTAGGTTGCAGTGACCTGTTAGGTAGCCTGTTAGAGTGCGAATCTCACTCTTTTTAGATTGATGATGCGTTTGGATCGCGACATCTGGGGACGAGGAATTGTTTGGCTTGTCTCAGCCCTGCACTGTCGGTCCAGTGACGACTTATCTCCTTTTCCTCCCATTTCCTGACCAGTTCCCTTTGTGTCCTTTCGAAAGTCCACAGAATGGTTCAGGGCCGATTAGTGGTGTCATTGCCCCGCGTTTTGCTAGGAGTCTGCCACCTCGTTTCCTATATGGCCTTCATGCCCTGGCACCCAGCCCACCGTTAAGGTGTTTTTTGGAAGCAAGGGCGTTCAGCTGCTGGAAACAGTTTTCTACAAGTCTGTAGGTGATCGTAAAGATCTCAGCGCTATGAGCGCCGCCTGACTGTCGGAGAAGATGTAAATCCGTGCGCCTTGCATATTCCTGCGAAGGCATTCACGAGCACAGATTTCTATGGCGTGTATCTCTGCTTGGCAGATGGTTGGAGACTTTCCCATGGCTATGGATTTGTTGAACCTTGGTCCGAAAATACCAGCCCCGGTGTCTCCGTTTTCCAATTTCGATCCGTCAGTGTACCACGTTTGTGATCCACTGGGCAGAGATATTGATTTTGTTGTCCAGTCGTGTCTGGTGTACAAGACTACAGAAAAGTTTCTGTGGAAAACAAGTTTTGGTTTCTGCTCGTCAGTTATACGCAGAATGGGTTCGTTTATTAGGGGTTCGAGTACCCGTAGATGCCCAGTTAGATCACCACTTTTATATCGGTGATGTTTTGGAGGCGAAGTGCCCCCAGACAGGCCTCCTTTTCAGGGCGATAGGTAGAGGGGAATGCCAGTTATAACTCCAAGTGCTGCAGTGGGGCATGTCCGGATGGCTCCAGTGATGCCTATGCAGACCAGTCGTTGTATTTTGGTAAGTGCAGCCGCAGCTGTCTTCTGGGTAGATTTCGTCCACCAAGCAAGAGATGCATAGGTTATGATCGGTTTTACCACAGTGTTATAAGACCAGTAGATCATTTTGGGACTCAGGCCCCATGTTCTACCGAAAAGCCTACTGCACGCAAAATATGCTCGAGTGGCTTTGTTAATGGTCTTTTCAAGGTGTGAGTTCCAGTTGAGCTTGGAGTCAAGTATAACTCCCAGGTAGTTAGCTTCAGCTGAAAAGTCAATGGTTGATCCATTTAGGGATGGTCTAGTCAGGGAGAGAGACCTTTTCCTGGTAAATGGAACTAGAACAGTTTTAGTTTTGGATAGTCCTTTATCCTGACACCATCTATTGGCTATATTGAGGGCTTGCTGCATGCGGTCCGAAATGGTTTGCTCATGCCGGCCCACTATATAGATGACTAGATCGTCAGCGTAGCCCTGAGTGGGGAACCCTAGGTTGTTGAGCTCAAACAGTAGCTCGTCTATGACAAGGAGAGAGTACTCCCCCTTGAGGGCATCCCCTTGTGGCTGTGATTGAGGTCATGGTTCCTCCTAGGTCTACAGTTATGATTCTGGATTTGAGCATTTCCAGAATCCACCTAATAATGGGTGTGGCGACATTTTTACGTACAAGAGAGGCACGGATTGCCTCGTATGACGTGTTGTCAAAAGCTCCTGAGATGTCTAGAAAGGCACCTAGTGCTATTTGTTGAAAGCCAATGGCCTTTTCAATGACTGTTGTAAGGCAATGGATGGCAGTTTCAGTTGATTTACCAGTTTGGTACGCATATTGGTACTTATGTAGGGAAGATGCTTGAGGTTCTTTTCCTGATGTGCTGGTCAATTATCTTTTCCATAGTTTTAAGAAGGAAGGAGCTAAGACTAATTGGTCTATAGGATTTAGGCAGTTGGGAATCTTTCTTCCCTACCTTTGGAATAAACACAACTTTTACTTTAGCCCATTTGCTTGGTATGTGTCCAAGCACGAGACTAGCTCGGAATAGACGGACCAAGGGAGTGCAAATTGGTGCAGTCCCCGCTGCAATAGGCATGGATAAAATCTATCTGGTCCAGGAGATTTGTATGGGCTAAAACTTTGTATGGCCCATTGTACGCTATTTTGATGAAACAGTCTAAAGGGCATGTTTCCAATACGTTCTGATAGATAGGGGTTCCCTTCTTTCAGCCCCATTGAGTCTGCCACAATAGCCGCGCGCAGGTGTGGGCACTCTCCAATCCCAGAGAGGTAGGTTGGTGCCTCACTTTCTGAGATGGGTTGCTCCATGGCCACGCACCCAGGAAAGTGAGTAGTTAAGAGTAAGCTACTCGTTTCCTTTGGGTTGTTTGTGTGGGTTCCATCTGGCTTTTTCAACGTACAGATGCCGTTTGAGTGGTCCTTGGAGAGGGCTTTTGTAGCCTGACAGCTTCCGAGAGAGTTGAAATCTGCCCGCAGTGTTGGCGCCACGTAGCCCTTTTGACCTTCTCAGCTCTTTGTTGTATAGCGTTAAGGCGGATTTGTAGGAATCCCAAGTGACCTTCCCTTTTCTCGCCTTATTGAAGAGCCTTCGCGCAGCTTGTTTAAGATCGTCAAGGCTCTTGTTCCACCAGGAACAGCCCGACTGATCTTACGAACTTTTGTTCGCAGCTGACGTGATATGCTGATTCAATGTTTGTATGAAGCACAGTAGCCTCACGCTCTAACTCGTCTATTGTTAGTATCGGACGGGTGGAGCAGTCTCTGGATTGCTCAAGTTCAAAACAGAAAAGATCCCAGTTTGTGTTTTTGGGATTTCTAGTAACTAGGCTACATTGCAAGGCACCTCCTATATCAAATCTGATGTGCTGGTGATCTGACATAGTGATCTCATTCGCAACGTGCCAGTTTGAGACAGCGGACAACATATTCAGACTACAGAGAGTTAGGTCGAGGACTTCCTCTCTAATTGCATTGATAAATGTGGGCTCGCTGCCCTGATTTAGTAAACCTATGTTATTACTAATTATGTACTCAAGAAGGTACTCACCTCTTTTGTTGATGTTGCTGCTCCCCAGACCGTGTGATGCGCATTGGCATCGCAAGCGATTATCCACCGGAGCCGGTTTCTCTGGCAGTGCTCTACCAGGGCACAGGTAGCCGCCGGAGGCACATCGTCAGTGTCGCCGGGTAGATAGGCAGAGGCCAGCACTGCCTCCTGCTCGCCATGGGCAGTGGGTATTTTACCCCAGACCGCCACCAGGTCCTCAGTTATGAACTGTGAAAGGGGAACAAATGTTAGATTTTTGTTTATTAACAAAGCCGCTCTAGGGCGAGGTTGGCTGTTTGCATATAGCAGCTTACCAGATGGGGTGTTAAGCCCCAGGACACGTCCGGCATTTATCCATGGCTCCTGGATAAATGCTATGTCCATCGTAGCAAACCTCTCGCAAAGGACGTCAGACGCGGCCTTTGCATGGTGGAGGTTTGCTTGGAGACATCTGAGGTGTCTCCGGGTGTTGGGGAGGGTGGGGAAGGAGGACGGGACATTAGTCCGACCTCTTGCGGCCCCTAGCCGCCATCTTCCGGCCTCCGTTCGTGCTCAGAAGGGCCTCCTCCTCAGGTGTGCGCCTCACACTTTTGTTTACGCGCCCTGTTCCGCGCGTGATGCGCCCGTACAGGGAGGGCGCATAATTTTCTTCGGTGGCATGGGCTCTTGGGCAACTATGGTGCCGCTAGCCTCTGTGCCTGCGCGAGCTGTGCCATCAGCGGCATTCTTTGGCGTTGTCGCAGCCGTGCCCTTTGTTACCTTGGAGCAGGTGGGCTTCTCCGCTGCGAGAGCAGGAGCCACCGCCTGCGTCTTCGGCTGCGCGCTGGCCTTTGGCTTAAGAGTAGCCGTGCCCCACGCGAAGGACAGCTGGTATGCCAGCGACTTCAAGCGATTGGCCGAAACAGGATCCAGCGCAATCGTGATGATGGCCATGCTGTGCCTCATTTCACGGTGGAAGACACGCCAGTCTCCCACTCGCAGGCCGCTGTTCTGGCCCTCGACGAGCTTGAGGATCTCGTCCGTCTTCATTTCCGCGTTTGGAAGCGGAAAGTACCCAATGAAGACAGCGGCACGTGGAGCCTCTGCCTCTGGGACCACCTTGATGTGGGCGTCCTTCCACAGCCGTAGCTTTGGCACCTCTGTGCATAGCCACTCGGCTGTCTCCGCATTCCCACACGTCACGGCCATCCACCCTGGTCGAAAGGTGCAGCCAGAGAACAACGGCTTCACAGAGCCGTGTCTCAGGGCCATCACTCTCGATAGGATGGCGGACTGAATGGTGTTCAGCTGCTCGGTCGTGAGTAGATGTTTAGGGTAGTCGGCAGGAGTATCGCCATCTTCACCGAGCTGGCAACGTCCCTATAAGAGGCCATGACACCGACTTGGGGTGACTGCTCCTGTGTTGTCTGCCCATCCGCTGCTGCGGTTGTGGTGGCTGCTGGAGCCTCCGTGGCCGGCAAGACATTTGCAGGATCACCCTTCGTCTGGGCACTAGGTGCCGCGGCTTTGTACATGGCCCTCTTTTCGACGCCTCTTCTGGGGTCGTGTTGGCCGATCTACCTCTTTTACTGGTGGTAGCGCCACTCTTGCTGGGCATTTCCCTTGGAGGGTCCATAGGCTTCTGGGCGAGCCTTTGGCCTCCTCCATGGGTACGCCGTTCGCAAGGTGTCTGCGCAACCTCTTCCTTGCGGCGCCCGATAGTGCGATCCGCCTTGGTTTGTCATCCTTAGGGGAGGCGAGCAGAGTTTCTTCCTCTTCCTTGGTGATGCTATCGGTGCCAGAGCTTTGTGAACATATGTCCATAGCATCTTCCGGATGGGTTCGATTTCAATCGATTTGGGGCTGCTAGAGCACCCTGTTTCTTGGGGTGTATTTACAATTGATTCCATAAATTGGTCCCACGAGTAATGAGGAAGGAAGTATCCCCCGGGGCAGAGCCTCATACCCCGGATCGGGCACTTATACGACCAGAGGTGCCAGGTTTCCGGAAGCCACCGTTAGAAGACACACTAACGTAGTGCCATTCATCACAGAGGCACGGTACGGTAACACCGGTGATTACGGGTTTTTTTCGAGTTTTCCTCTCTAGATCCGCCATATTTAGTCTAGAGCAGGGGCACCTCGAGCAGGATGTGGTTCTTCACCACGTATGGTCGGTCTTCAGTAGTCGGCATGTGACTGCCAACTCCCACTGGCTGAGTTAGCTTGGCGCGGCGACAGGCACACACGCTTCACTACCAGAGCCTTAGCCCCCAGATTCTTGGGTCTTTGTGTTTATTATTATTATTATTACTATGGCCTTATTGCACCGCGACCAGATGTTAGATCTTTTGTGCCGGCCTGTAGGATTAAGGTAGAGCCTCTATTCCTAGGCTTCTGATAAAGGAGAGCACTTTGGCGAGGTCTATCTCTTCCCAAATCCTGTAGGGGGGGATAAGTTCACCTCCTAGTTATTGAAGTCGACGTCTGATTAGTGAGGGGCATTCACATAGAACATGTTCTGATGTTTCTGGTTCCAGCTCACAGAATCTACATGTGTCGATTTCTGAAAGTTTTAATTTCTTAAGGTGATACCTTAGGTTGCAGTGACCTGTTAGGTAGCCTGTTAGAGTGCGAATCTCACTCTTTTTAGATTGATGATGCGTTTGGATCGCGACATCTGGGGACGAGGAATTGTTTGGCTTGTCTCAGCCCTGCACTGTCGGTCCAGTGACGACTTATCTCCTTTTCCTCCCATTTCCTGACCAGTTCCCTTTTGTGTCCTTTCGAGAGTCCACAGAATGGTTCAGGGCCGATTAGTGGTGTCATCGCCCCGCGTTTTGCTAGGGACTCTGCCACCTCGTTTCCTATATGGCCTTCATGCCCTGGCACCCAGCCCACCGTTAAGGTGTTTTTGGAGGCAAGGGCGTTCAGCTGCTGGAAACAGTTTTCTACTAGTCTGGAGGTGATCGTAAGGATCTCAGCGCTATGAGCGCCGCCTGACTGTCAGAGAAGATGTAAATCCGTGCGCCTTGCATATTCCTGCGAAGGCATTCACAAGCACAGATTTCTATGGCGTGTATCTCTGCTTGGAAGATGGTTGGGGACTTTCCCATGGCTATGGATTTGTTGAACCTTGGTCCGAAAATACCAGCCCCGGTGTCGCCGTTTTCCAATTTCGATCCGTCAGTGTACCACGTTTGTGATCCAGTGGGCAGATATATTGATTTTGTTGTCCAGTCGTGTCTGGTGTACAGGACTACAGAGAAGTTTCTGTGGAAAACAAGTTTTGGTTTCTGCTCGTCAGTTATACGCAGAATGGGTTCGTTTATTAGGGGTTCGAGTACCCGTAGATGCCCAGTTAGATCACCACTTTTATATCGGTGATGTTTTGAGGCGAAGTGCCCCAGGCAGGCCTCCTTTTCAGGGCGATGGGTAGAGGGGGAATGCCAGTTATAACTCCAAGTGCTGCAGTGGGGCATGTCCGGATGGCTCCAGTGATGCCTATGCAGACCAGTCGTTGTATTTTGGTAAGTGCAGCCGCAGCTGTCTTCTGGGTAGATTTCGTCCACCAAGCAAGAGATGCATAGGTTATGATCGGTTTTACCACAGTGTTATAAGACCAGTAGATCATTTTGGGACTCAGGCCCCATGTTCTACCGAAAAGCCTATTGCACGCAAAGTATGCTCGAGTGGCTTTGTTAATGGTCTTTTCAAGATGTGAGTTCCAGTTGAGCTTGGAGTCAAGTATAACTCCCAGGTAGTTAGCTTCAACCGAAAAGTCAATGGTTGATCCATTTAGGGATGGTCTTGTCAGGGAGAGAGACCTTTTCCTGGTAAATGGAACTAGCACAGTTTTAGACGGGTTTATGGATAGTCCTTTATCCTGACACCATCTATTGGCTATATTGAGGGCTTGCTGCATGCGGTCCGAGATGGTTTGCTCTTGCCAGCCCACTATATAGATGACTAGATCGTCAGCGTAGCCCTGAGTGGGGAACCCTAGGTTGTTGAGCTCAAACAGTAGCTCGTCTATGACCAGAGTCCACAGGAGAGGAGAGAGTACTCCCCTTGAGGGCATCCCCTTGTGGCTGTGATTGAGGTCATGGTTCCTCCTAGGTCTACAGTTATGATTCTGGATTTGAGCATTTCCAGAATCCACCTAATAATGGGTGTGGCGACATTTTTACGTACAAGAGAGGCACGGATTGCCTCGTAAGACGTGTTGTCAAAAGCTCCTGAGATGTCTAGAAAGGCACCTAGTGCTATTTGTCGAGAGCCAATGGCCTTTTCAATGACTGTTGTAAGGCAATGGATGGCAGTTTCAGTTGATTTGCCAGTTTGGTACGCATATTGGTACTTATGTAGGGGAAGATGCTTGAGGTTCGCTTCCCTGATGTGCTGGTCAATTATCTTTTCCATAGTTTTAAGAAGGAAGGAGCTAAGACTAATTGGTCTATACGATTTAGGCAGTTGGGAATCTTTCTTCCCTACCTTTGGAATAAACACAACTTTTACTTTAGCCCATTTGCTTGGTATGTGTCCAAGCACGAGACTAGCTCGGAATAGACGGACCAGGGGAGTGCAAATTGGTGCAGTCCCCGCTGCAATAGGCATGGATAAATTCCATCTGGTCCAGGGGATTTGTATGGGCTAAAACTTTGTATGGCCCATTGTACGCTATTTTGATGAAACAGTCTAAAGGGCATGTTTCCAATACGTTCTGATAGATAGGGGGTTCCCTTCTTTCAGCCCCATTGGAGTCTGCCACAATAGCCACGCGCAGGTGTGGGCACTCTCCAATCTCAGAGAGGTAGGTTGGTGCCTCACTTTCTGAGATGGGTTGCTCCATGGCCACGCACCCAGGAAAGTGAGTAGATAGGAGTAGACTACTCGTTTCCTTTGGGTTGTTTGTGTGGGTTCCATCTGGCTTTTCAGCGTACAGATGCCGTTTGAGTGGTCTTTGGAGAGGGCTTTTGTAGCCTGACAGCTTCCGGGAGAGTTGAAATCTGCCCGCAGTGTTGGCGCCACGTAGCCCGTTTTGACCTTCTCAGCTCTTTGTTATACAGCGTTAAGGCGGATTTGTAGGAATCCCAAGTGACCTTCCCTTTTCTCGCCTTATTGAAGAGCCTTCGCGCAGCTTGTTTAAGATCGTCAAGGCTCTTGTTCCACCAGGGAACAGCCCGACTGATCTTACGAACTTTTGTTCGCAGCTGACGTGATATGCTGATTCAATGTTTGTATGAAGCACAGTAGCCTCACGCTCTAACTCGTCTATTGTTAGTATCGGACGGGTGAAGCAGTCTCTGGATTGCTCAAGTTCAAAACAGAAAAGATCCCAGTTTGTGTTTTTGGGATTTCTAGTAACTAGGCTACATTGCAAGGCACCTCCTATATCAAATCTGATGTGCTGGTGATCTGACATAGTGATCTCATTCGCAACGTGCCAGTTTGAGACAGCGGACAACATATTCAGACTGCAGAGAGTTAGGTCGAGGACTTCCTCTCTAATTGCATTGATAAATGTGGGCTCGCTGCCCTGATTTAGTAAACCTATGTTATTACTAATTATGTACTCAAGAAGGTACTCACCTCTTTTGTTGATGTTGCTGCTCCCCCAGACCGTGTGATGCGCATTGGCATCGCAAGCAATTATCCACCGGGTCTTTGTGTTAATATTTATCTGCTTATTTTTTGATTCTATGAGTTCTTTCTGTGTGAATTTTATTTTCTCTTCTTGGGTCTTTGTGTTAATATTTATCTGCTTATTTTCTGATTCTTAGAGTTCTTTCTGTGTGAATTTTATTTTCTCGAAGTCATCGAAATCTGGAGTGCCGGCTATCACTTTTAATACATCGCCTAATAAGTTGATGCTTCTAGCATGTCTATGGTGAATATTTACTGTAGCTATGAGAGTCCTAATGTGTCGTAAGTCTGAGTCTAGTATCTGCTTCATATGTGACTGAAGGAAATGGTTTTCCATTTCTTCTGTGTCTTTTACTATTTCTAAGTACATGGTTAATTTGGTCGAATTTTTTAAGCACTGGAAGTCTTTCCAAATGGTCACATCTCCGTCTATGATAGGTATGTAATTTGAAGCTGTGTAATCGGTGATTTTGGCTGTTATTGATATCAAATCCTGGATTGTCGAAAGTAAAAGAATAAAAGAAAAATAGAATTTATTATAGTTACCTCAAATTGTCTTTATGGACCACCCTCCCTTTTATTAAGACTGTGGTCCCCAAGTCTGCTTCTATGGTTTCCTCGGTGTACAAATTTGAAAGTTTGTTTCCCAACGTTTTATTTGATTTTACAAGAACTTTGTCTCCTACTTGAAAATTTCTGTCTTGCCTTTTTTTATTTAATCTTTGTAGTTAGATATTCTATAAGTTTATCTCGAATTTCTGTGATAAGCTCTATGTTTGATGAGTGAATTATGTCAATGGGTCGTTTATTCGTTACAGAGTGAATGGTTCAATTGTATTCTATAGCCGCAAGGAGGACCGTGTCCTCAATACCTCTTTCGATTTTCAAACACTGTCCAATTTCTGTCAGTGTACTGTGGAATCGTTTCACTTGTCCGTTCGATGTACTGTGAAGCGGCGGCGTTAGTGATTTGCGCGTTAAGCCGGCTTAAAAGAGACCTAATTGTTTCAGATTTTATAGAGTTCATTATCACAATATATTGTTTTTGGTCGCCGGAAGAAATTAATAAGTTGTAAAATAGCAGTTCTCACGTCTGCGATGGTTCTAGAAGCGATTGGTTGAACAATTGAATACTTTGCAGGTTAAAAAATATTTATTGTCTGTCGAAAATATGTCAATGTGTAGGATTTCGCCTGCGTATGAGGGAATGGGTGTTTCTCCGAGAATCTGTTTCTGAGGGTGTCTATCGTACTTTGCCTTCTGTCATATTTTTCAATTTGCGACCACCTCATTTGCCATATGAGTCATTTTGGGGAAAAAATGGTCTAGCAAAATCTGTTTCACGTTTTCCTGAGCGGCCCTATGAGCCCTGTTATGTTCTGACACCGTAATTTCCTTTTGTTCGTTTTTGTCTAAGATGTCAGTCACCATGCGGTTCGTGTAACGGAATGTGGTTGTCGGGAAGGTTTCTATTAACTTATGCTGGATAAATGCCAGTACCGGTAATTCGCATTAAATTGTGTTGACTACGTCTTTCTTGACCACACCGCATATTCTCAGTTTAAATGATTCTCTATCCGAAAAATACAAGAGATGTCGAGTTTTTTCACCAAACATAATGATCGTTCTAACTGAAGCAGTTTTGCTTTCTTCTCTTATTATCGTGTTCCGAAAGCAGTTGACCGGTTTGTCTGTTTTTTCAATAGTGTAGGTGAGTGATATCTCACTCTGTATTGTGGCAATATCTGACTGTGTATCCTCTTATATTGCGTGAATATGCTGTCGGGACAGTGCGTCAGCGACGTAATTCTCTTTTCCTGGTTTATAAAATATTTGGGCGTTGTGCTCGTCGATGAAAGCTTTCCAGCGCTTATTTTTTGCGTTTGGATTGCGATCTGAGACGGCGAAAGTTAGGGGTAGATGGTCAGTAAAAATGTTTTAATTTTTCACGCCATATAGGTAATTCCTTAGGCTTTTTAAGGCCCATACAATTGCTAATAACTCCCTTTCATTAGTTGCAAAACTTAGTTCCCTGTCCTTTAAAGTTCGCGATATCATGGTTATGGGTTTTCCGTCCTGGGACAAGACTGCTCCCAAACCGAAAGACGAAGCATCTGTCGTTAAGTCAAACACTTTTTTATAATTTGGATATAATAGCATTACATTTTCAGACGCGAAAACATTCTAAAGCTTTTCAAATGACTGGCGCTGACTTTCGTCAAAGTTAACAGATATTTTCTTCGATTGTCCTGCACTTACTTTGCCATTTTCTTCTTTTAAAATGTCACTTATAGGTTTCGCAATAGATGCGAAGTCTTTAATAAAACACCTTTAGTAACTAGCTAATCCGAGAAATGATCTGACATTAAACAGTGGTGTCGGTTGTTCGTAGTTACGAATTGCGTTTACTTAGTCAGGGAATGTTCTTATACCTCCACGTAAAACCACGAAACCTAAATACTCTACGTTTTCCTTAAAAAAATTAGATTTCTCATATAATTTGTCTAGGACCCATGCTATGTGTTTCACATGCTCGTGCATATTTTTTGAAAAAATAATTACGCCATCGACATAGACATAGCATGATTTCCCTATTTGGTCCCTAAGCACATCGTCGATGGCTCTCTGAAATATGCTGGGTGCATTCTTCAATACGAAGGATAACCTACCGAATTCATATTTCCCATTTCCTACTGAGAAGGCCGTTTTTTCTCTGTCGTTTTCGGCGAGTAGTATCTGGTGAAAACCAGACTTCAAATCTAATGTGGTAAAGTTTTTTGCCTTTCCTAAATTTGCTAAGATAAAAACTACATTCGGGATAGGGTATTTGTCATCGATCGGCTTCAAATTAAGCTTTCTGAAGTCTATTACTAGGCGTTTTTTGGTGTTTCCCTGTTCATCGGTCCCTTTTTTGTCTACAACCCAAACGGTGTTGTTATACGGGGACCGAGATGATCGGATTATGCCGTCTTGTAACATCGCCTGTGTTTCTGTATTTACAAAGTCTGACACGCCCATCGGGTATGGGTACAATTTCGAATATTTTGGATCTTCGTTTTCTGTGCGGATAGTAACTATAATGTTAGTATTGTAGGGCAGTGCTTCGTTTAGCTCTGCAAATACGCCTGTACGGTTTCCTAACATTTCCTGGAATTCTTCAATTATTTCCTGTGGTACCACTATATCCTCAACCTTTGTAAAACTAACATTTGCACACTTCAAGAATTAAATTTCTTCCGAACTGTTATTAGTTATTAACTTTTTCCCTTTTAGGTCAAGTATGACGTCAGTTTTTTTTAGTAAGTCCAGTCCAATTATTCGATCAAACGTTGCTAAGTTTGGTAGCAGGAAAAATTGTGTAGTTGTGTTAAAAAGGTGCATTAAACATTTTTTGTTTATTGTACTGTGGCCATGGATTGATTTAACAGAAAGTGGTTTTTTAATTCTTTCATAGGTTTGATGTAATTCTTGGAAGCCCCTGTGTCTATTAAAAGTTTTATTTTTCTCCCTGCGATATCCCTTTCTATGAATGGGAACAGGGAGTTATGCCTAAAAATTAATTACGTCGTATTCTACAAGGTCTTCGTCTATGTCCTCACATTCGTCTTCAGCTACTGCTGGGTATTCGTCATTGGTTTCATTAAGTGGGTCGTTGTCTAACGCCATGTGGTTTATTCTTTGGTGTTTTGGCCCTGTGAATCTTGCGCTACTACTATTTTGCCTTTTAATTGTCTGTCCCTGGTTATTGTAAATGTTAGGTTGAACATTTTGGTAAGTGTTTTGAGTTTGCCTTGGAAACGGGCTACTTTGCTGGGTTTGGGTTGGTTGTCTAAGACGGGATTATGAGGGATCAAAGTCCATTGGTTGGACCGGATCCTGTCTGAGTGGCTGTCTTGGTATTTTATTAAAATGTGGGTTTTTACCCTGCATGTTAAATTAAGCGTCTGTTGTTGAACTTCTTTGTTCAGACTTTTGGAGTTTTTCCTCCGTGCTACGAGCAAAGCTACTTGCGAACCTGTATCGCTCATGATTAGCCTCTACTTCTTGGGCTAATGCTAAAGCGGAAGGAAGATCGGATGGTCTTGCCGAAAAAAGTACGTCGCTAAGCGATTTTCTTGTGCCTGAAATAAAGACACGTAGTGCATCTGCTCTGTATTTTTCGTTCAGAGAAGCAGCTACGATGTTGTCGTAGGTCATAATTGTCTTGTTTATTAGCAGAGTAAGCTTTTTCTCTACTTCGTCGTAGTATTGCAGAAGTGTCATGTTTCCTTGGCGGAGCGTTGACATCTCCTGTTCTATTAAGTATATCGGTCGTTTGTCTGCGTATGTGAAATCAAGTCTGTTAATGATGGTTTTAAAATTAAGGGGTGTGTCGAAGGACGAAAGAACCATATCGGCTGAGCCTTTTATTTTATTTCGAAGAATTCCTAAAGCTTGGTAGTGTTTGGAACTTCCATCGTATTTTTCGAATACCTTATAGGCGGTGTGCGCCGCTTTCCTCCATGATGTTGTTTGTATGATGTATGTTTCATTTTTACCCTCAAAGTCCGGCAAGGACTTCATAATGTCTAGTGTTTCACAGCATGCGATACCTATTATGATTTGGGCATCCCTTTATGTTTCTACTTCTGGTGTGCCGATATTTATACTACCTAAACGTTTCTGAACATCCTGTAATTTCTGTTCAAAACCTTTTTTCTTGGGCGGCGAGTGCGCTCGCAACTGCGCCTTCTATAATGGACTTTAATTGTTCACTGGTCAATGCCATGTCTAAATTATTTTCGTTTTCTTGTAAGTTTTCCGTTGAGTGAAGCTCTTGGAATTTGTTTAATAATTCTTCTAAATTACTAACACTCAAATGTTTTTAACACCCTGCGGACCTATGGATACTCGGCCGAGACAGACATGGACGATTACTTTAACACCATATAATCACACATAAAATGCCCCAAAGTGCCGCTCTTTCCCACCCGCAGTTTCCGGGATCTATAGTTACTATTAATCAAACACGAAAACAAGAGCTACTCTTGTGAAGCGTGATAATTAAACTTACAAAAAAAAAAAATTTATCTGTAATTAAATTGTCTTTTGAAAAATTTTTTGAAAAATTATTTCGAACTTGCGTCTTGTTTTTTTCGAAAACTCTTTTTAATATTTCGAGATATATTTCAATTCAAAAATAGTCGAGGGAATATCAATGAACACTTCACTTACATTGTTTTGGTTTAACTATAAAATTAAAAGCTGCTGCCGCCGTCTGTGCCTTCCTTCTTTTAATTCGGTTGTGCTGTTGTTGTCGTTTTGTTGGGTTTAGGTTGATTTTTAAAACGGATCGATCGCGTTTTATTTATGATTTTTGTATTTAAACGTCGAATCGTGGGTCTTACGAACGCGTTTTATACTTTTGTATTTATTATTATTATTTAAACGTCGAGTCGAGGGTCTTACGAACTCGTGTTTTATTTATTATTATTTTAACGTCGAGTCGAGGGTCTTACGAACGCGTTGGGTGCCAATTAATTATAGGTCCTTTTTGCCAATGAGACCAATGAGAAGACTTTGGTTGAGCGGTGATGACCGGTTCGGTTTATTCTCCAAAATTAACTAAAAGCTAAGTACATTGATTCTTATAATGATGGCTAGCCCTATGCCTCAAAAGTGCTGACCCGCCTGATTTCGCAAGCAGTGCAATGCCCTCTGATTGCGCTGACCGCTGATCGAATTGGCCAACGTCGTTGTGACACATCGGCAGTTGTCGTTGTCCTTGCATAAGAGGTCACTCTTATGCATGGCCAGCGTGGGAACCTCCCTGTGGCGGGGAGACCGTGTTAACTTACATATGAACAAATAGGTTTATATATAATAAGAAATCAACCATGCCAATAATTTTATTCGCTTATAGTTTAAGTCAGAAGTTTGCGGCGCAGTAAAGAGTCGTTTCCGACCCCTTAGAGTATATATATTCTTGATCAGCATCAGGACCGAGTCGACCTAGCCATGTCCGCGACATTTTCAGGGTCCAAAAATCGCAAAATACTCTGGTTGATTATCCAATTATTTTTAAATTGGAGTCCACTTGGGAAAAGGTGTCAGGTGTCGTGTGCTAATTGATTACCGACGCTCAACAATACAACAACAGAGCATACACCTCTTGTGCTTTCATTTGCGTTGCTCCATATGTAAAACTGCAGATCTGGCGAGATATAATTTCCTTATCTTCAAAGAAGCCCTTCGTCTAAGACAGTACAAATTTCGCACCGCTGTAATAATGCGACTTGGAATTGTGCACGTGAAATACAATGGGATCACGATGAGCTTTCAGCGATCTCCGGAGCTCAGTTACCTCTCTCCCGCTCTGGCTCCAGCTCTCCGCTTGTTGAAGGTAACGTCCATGCCGCTAATATTAGTGTTCGCAAATAATTGCTCCTATATTACTGTCTATTAGGCTGAGCCATTGTGAAACCAAAAAAATTGTGTTTAAAGTTTAAAAGCGGTCAACTATGTTTTACGTTCTCTATTATTAAGTGAAACCACACACTTGTTTTAAGATCTACAAAAACAGATTAACAGATTGCTACCTTAAAAAAAAATTATAAAATAATTTATAGTTATAAAATAATTAATTTATTATTATAAAATAATTTTTTTTTTTTTTCAAAATAATATACTAAATATGTACATATAAAGATATAAATCATATAAATTAGTTTACATTAATAATAAGGTATTTTTATACCCTTGCAGGGTATTATAATTTTGTCCAGAAGTTTGCAACGCAGTGAAGGAAGCATCTCCGACCCCATAAAGTATATATATTCCTGATCAGCATCACCAGCCGAGTCGACCCAGACATTTTCGTCTGTTCGTCTGTCTGTTTGTCTGTCCGTCTGTCTATGCGTTGCTACGCAAACTAGTCTCTCAGTTTTTGAGGTATCTGACTGAAACTTTGCAGATAGTCTTTTTCCTATTGCAGGTGGTAGTATATATGTCGGAACGGCTGGAATCGGACCACTAGATCCTACAGCTGCCATATCGGAATGATCGGAAAATTAATGAAACAAAAATTATAACTTCTCTGGTTTTCTACGAATTTCTATAAATTTCAAGATATAGATGTTTTTTTTTTTTTTTGTTTGGACGTTGATGCACTACGGTCAACACACTCAAGTGGCCCTTCGAAACTAAGACGTGCTTATTAGGGTTAGGTGTTAATAGGCGCGAAGGAAAAGTATAGATAAGTGAATGCAGGGAAACTATCCTACACCATATAGACTACTGGCGCGCAGCTGGATTGCTATCTTGCATGTGTACAAATTGAGCTAAGATTAATGTTTTTAGTTTAGGAAGGCTATTTACAGATGAGATAATTTTGTACAAACCATTATAATGTGTACATAGTACTCTAAAGGGTCCATGCATTTCCTACGAGGTTCTACAGTGGTGCAAAACTAAAGGCAAGTAGGATCTAGTGTTTCTACATGGTACGTGGAAATTCAACTGCGCCAAACGATCGGTGCTTTCCACGTCACCACGGATAAGGTTATACATAAAGACAATGCCTAGCATCGTTCTACGGTTTGTTAAGGAGGGTAGGTTAATTAGAAGAAGTCTACTAGAATAAGAGGGTAACCTAAGGTGTCCATCCCAGTTTAAGCCACGTGGACGTCCCACTGGGGACTCCAAACGCAAGGTCCATATTCTAAAATAGGACGAACTAACCAAGTGTATAAATTCTTCATGACGTAGGGGTCATCGAATTCCTTCGACCACCGTTTAATAAATCCAAGCACACCCCTGGCTTTATTCACAATGCACGAAATATGATCAATAAACTCCAGTTTAGGATCTAGGCGGATACCCAAATCGTCAACTAGAGTGATGCTTTTCAAAGAGCAGTAGTTCAGCGTATAAGTCGCAAGCATGGGAGAGACAAGTGAGAATGTCATCAGCTTGCATTTTGAGCCATTCAGGTTTAATAAGTTTACATTGCACCATGTTTGAAAGTTATTAAGATCTGTTTGTAAATCCGACTGGCAAGCGCGGTCCTTGTATTGCACACAAAGTTTAACGTCGTCAGCGTACATGAGTACTCTGGAGTTAGTCAAGACTTTGGGCAGGTCGTTAATAAATAAAGTAAAAAGTAAGGGACCCAAGTGGCTCCTTTGCGGGACACCAGAGGTCACCCGGAGAACATTTGACAAGTGGTTTTTAAAAAGGACCCTTTGCGTCCTGCCATTCAGATAACTTGAGATCCACTTAAGAAGATCGACAGGAAAACCCATTAAGTCGAGTTTTCTAACAAGAAGGGAATGATTAACGGAGTCAAATGCTTTACTGAAATCAGTATATATCACATCTGTCTGCAAATTTTGTGGAAAGCCCCTTATAATGAAAGAAGTGAGCTTCAGAAGGTTAGTAGTCGTTGATCTTCGTTTAATAAATCCATGTTGGCATGAAGAAATTATTGATCTACACAGGTGTTGCAAGTGGGGAGTAATTACGTTTTCGAAAAGTTTTGGGATGGCTGACAACTTAGAGATTCCTCTATAGTTGTCAGCATTCACTTGGATACCTTTTTTAAGGGGAAATTGTGAAGTTTCTGAGGATAAGGTAAACAATTTGAGAAGAGACTGCACAGGGACTCGGCACAATTCCGAAGCACACAGCCTGGTATTCCATCGGGACCTGGAAAATAAACCGGCTTGACACGTTGAAGATCCAAAAGAAGGGAGCTTTCGTTTAAGCTAGGACTGAAGATTAGGTTTGATTTGAGCATGCTATAAGAATAGGTTTGGTTTGAATCGGATGCAGCTGAATGCACTCGCGAAGTGAAACGGTGAATTATTTTTGACACAAGATAGAAATTTTAAATAAGCCCCGGTGGTTTAAATAAAATAATTTACACATATACGAGGCGCAAAACAAAAACACGATCGTTCACTTCGAAAGAGAAACGAGACGACATTTGAGTGAACAATTAACAGTCTATGGCGAGATATGAGAAAAAAAATTGCCTAAATGGGGGAAAAATCTCACTTAAAAACAAGATATTTAACTCTAAACAAGAAAGAAAGCTAACTTCGGTAAACCGAAGTTTTTATACCCTTGCAGTCTGCAAATGGATCATTGAAAATCGATCCATTTTTGTAATGTTAAAAAACAAGTGGAAAAGCAACAGTCGAGTGTGACCGACTTTGAGATACCCGGTACCCAAGGCATTGTGGGTGAAATTAAACAGCACATGAACATGGAAAAAAGGAAATTTTGACAAATGAAGACAAATATTGCTAGAAACATGTTAAGCAACACTCAAAAGAGACAAATTGTGCTAGGAACATGTTGGGCAACTCTCAAAGCGACAAATGTTGCTAGGAACATGATGAGCAACACCCAACAAAGACAAATGCTGCTAGGAACATGTTGAGCAACACGCACGTGCGCGCTCTCTCTCTCTCTCTCTCAGAAATTGTATTGTTTAATAACTTCTATGTTTATCATCCGATTTTACTCAAATTTTTAAGAACACGTCCACGATTGCCTACTTATTAGGACTATCGATTTACTTTTCGCCGAAAATCACGCGTATGGCTTATATACCGTTTTTTTATTATTTTCGGGGGCGGAAGTGGGCGTGGCCAAATTTTAAAACAAACTTGATCTGCGTGCAACAGATTCCAATGTTGTCACCAAATTTGGTAACTTTAGCTCTTATAGTCTCTGAGATCTGTTGTTTCACACGGACGGACGGACGGACGGACAGACGGACAGACGGACAGACGGACAGACGGACATGGCTAAATCGACTCGGCTGGTGATGCTGATCAAGAATATATATACTTTATGGGGTCGGAAATGCCTCCTTCTGCCTGTTACATACAATCTCGGTTGGCACTAACTTATAATACCCTTGTACCCTATGGGTACCGGGTATAAAAATGCAGTTAAGCGATCGCTGCAATAAAATTAATTTGCAATTAATATAGTTATTAATACACATAAACAGCTGAATGCACTCGCGAAGTGAAACGGTGAATTATTATTGACACAAGATAGAAGTTTTAAATAAAAATCCCGTTGTTTTATAGAAAGGAATTAACACAAATACGATCGTTCACTTTGAAAGAGAAAGGATAAAACCTTTAAAGTTCTAGAATTACGATTTTAAATTCATTAAGATCGGACAACTATATCATATAGCTGCCATAGAAGGGATCGGTCGATTTATATAAAAATGTAAAATTTTACAAGTAAAATGTAAAATTTAAAAAATGTGATATTTGTTTTAACGTTACCAAAACAGATAGATTTGCAATGATCCAATTGCAGGCTGCAAGGGTACACAAACTTCGGCTTACCGAAGTTAGCTTCCTTTCGTGTTATCGGTATTTTAATTTGTGTTTTAAGTTGCAAAAATTTTAATAAGAATTTTTGTCTTTACTTTTCATTTGTAGTAGGTAATTTGTTGTATTCATGCATTGGGGCTTATTTAGTTTATATATTTTTGTTTTAGTGCATTGCGTTAATAAGAACAACTAAGTGCAAAAGTCTTTAAAACTTTTTAACTCTCTTTTAGATATAGTGAAAACATTCCTGAATATAAATATTTTAATGAATAAATGATTTTAGCCATCGATCGGGCGCGATGCAGGCCTGCAGAAGCTTTAACCGATATAGGTTTTTCAGGCTTGCCTTTGTAAAAAGATAATAATAAGGTTATGTAACTACTTGTAGTTATTTCTTGCTTGATATATCAATTGTCTTAATTCGATGCAGAAATGCCACGATACAAGAAAAATCTACGCACATTTTGGTTCATATTTCCATAAATGAAAAGCAAACATTATTATATCTTTTATGTATCTGATTGATCCAAAGAATAAACAAAAGAAAAATATGTGAAAACTTTATTGAATTTTATTTGGTTACGAGTTTATTTCAAGTTAAATAATGCGAAAAAACTGAAAATACTTGTTTTTCATTCGAAAAATATAACAAAATGAGACCATTTTAATAGTATCCTTGTTTTGGTTGCTTTTTTTTGAGTTAAATATAAAAGAATGTGAACAAACTCGAAATAGTTGTTTTTTCAAGCGAATAATATCACAAACTAAGATTTTTATGCTTTACTTTAAAGTTCCCGATACTGTAGGTTATGTTATAATATTATAAATATTAGATTTTCTTTACTGAAAGAAATGTAGTAATTTACGAAGAATTAAAAAAATTTAATGGAGGCGTTATCTATGTGCAGTTTAACACTGCATGGGTAACGGAACAAAAAGAAAGACATATAATGAAATGTGTTAAGACGCTGTGCGACAAACTAGAGAGTTTACTTCTTTCTTTCCGCCCTTCCGTCCGTGTGGAACAACAGATCTCTGAGACTATAAGAGCTAGAGTTACCAAATTTGGTGACAACATTGGAATCTGTTGCACGCAGATCAAAATCTCCACGCCCACTACCGCCTTCGAAAATCATAAAAAACGTTATATATGCTATAGTCGTAATATTCTATTTAAAGTAATAACATTTAAAGTAATAACATAACATAAACTAAATAAATGGGATTGTGCGGTCGTTTTCTGAAAGTTTGGGTGAAATCGGATAATAAACTTGAGAGTTCTCAAACATTGAATTGGGAATTTTAACATAGGGTCTACCAGACCCCAGGCTCAGAATCACTTATTTTTCATTAATATTTCTATGCTATTATTATTATTATTTTTTTTTTACCAAATATTGAATAAAAGAACCCAAATTTTTAACCTGCAAAAATAATAATAAAAAAAAAAATAATAATAATTTTGGATTTCATTGGAACTGAACTTGGGCCGATCCTGCAAAACTTAAATGCATCGGCCGCTTAGACAACTGGGCCATTAGCGATATTACATATGGATCGGCCGTTTTCATACTAATTATGCTTCGACAACTGTTGACAAAACCGAAGAACAAAAAGAGCGTGTGCAAGAAGTTACAAAAAATAACAAAATTCACATTGTTTAATTTCGTTGCATTACCCAACTTCGGTAAATCTGAAATAAACGTATTAATAAAATAAAAAGAAATCATAACTTAATAAGAAAGGAAAAAAAAAAAACAAAACAAAATAATTCGTAGGAATGTGCGAGAGTTGAACTCATTATATAATTCGCGGCAATTGTCGTACCAAATATCTTCAACACTTTTGCTTTAAAAAGCGACATTATTTTTAGGAGAGCCAATCGCACATGGCACATGTCTAAAAATATTATTCGTTGGAGCGAGTGTTGGTGCGTCGTCGAGTTTTTGGATGTAAAGCTTTTAATGGTTGAAAAAGCGCAATTTTCTTTGCAATTAGTTTTAATTAACGATTATTCTAATTCGACAGAGTGTTTGTTTGGGAAGTGAAAGTTTGGGTACCGGGTATCTCCCAGTCGTGTTTTTTAGGTTGTATATCACACGATAGATTATTTTATAAAAAATTTCTTTAACCCTTTTTGGATTCTTTCTCCAGCGCTAGTCGGTCGATCTAGCAAGCCATAAGATTGTCGCGAGCGGAAAAATTTTAAGTGAGTGAGTGAACTTAAATAGGCCACATCAAGACTAGGAGCGTGTCAATCGCTTGTCAATATTAGGCAGATGAACGAAAATCTAGAGGTTTTTTATTTTCTTGACCCACCCTAAATGTGACCCATTGTAGTATGATGTATTGTGTGTGCTATGTTGCCCCTTCGATTATAAATTAGTTCATATTTTGTGCGATATTCATGCGATATTATTCGCTATCAAACTTATTTTCAGTTTCTGTTGAAAATTAATTTTTCTTATACTCCAGAGCGACTGATAGTGGTATTCAGAATTGAAAAGTATTGAATTAATTACGAATACAAATGAATTTAATTATTAACAAAAGTTATGGAGTATATCAATCAGATGCATTCCTCCGTTGTCGACAGGTAATGACGGTGCTGATTAAATCTGTATAAATTCGGTTATTGGATATAACCGGTACGGTTAAATATGAATTTTCCTTCGCAATATCAGGATTATTAAAAAATTAACTTTTGTTTGCTGATGGCAGATCACAAACGTGGATTTATCTCTCTTAAGTACATCGGACTCGACTTTTTTTAATTTGGCGTGTTTGCAGTCCGCCTGTCTTATCCGAGGATTCACATCCGGAGGTCAGCAGCTACAGTGAAGAGCTGAACAGCAGGCTATGGACGCCATGTCACCAGCGTTAGAAGGGGCTCTGTGACAAGTGTGGCTGCTGAATATACAAACTCGATGGCCCTACATTCTTACAAAGTGGATTTGCTCTTGCTTTGCAGTGCTCGCTGGTAACTGCAATCGGTCTTAAGGGCGCTGCCGCTTTCGAAATGCAAATTGGTCTTAAGTTCGCCGTCGCTATCGGGTTACACTAACGGACGTCTGCTATACCGATGTTGAAAGCTCCTGGAACGTTGGCCACCTCTAGCTGAATTCACAAGCGGGCGTCTGCGTGACTGATGACACCATGACTAGTCTCTCAGTGAGCTATCTGAATGGAACTTTGCAGATAGTCTTCTTTCTAAGGAACGATCGGCCCGAAAAAGTTGATTTTCTTTGTTTTTAGAGATATCAGACTAAAACTTAGTAAATGGCGTTTTAATTTAAATATAGCCGGTTCCGCCGTGGACTTTACCATCTGGGTGATCTGTGCGGTAGAAGTTGGAAGTTGTATTTGCGTGTGAGGTGCGTCTCTCCCAGCAGCATAACGTCGATATGATTTTCATTTAGGAACTGTGTTATCTGTGTTATTCGTAGATTGCTGAGCTACAAGCAATTGTATCACCATGTTCTGGTTTTGAACATGTGTTTGCATGGTCGTTTTCATGAAGGACATAAATTCCGTCATACTTTGTTGCATGGCAAATTTAATTTTCCTTTGAGGCTGTCCTGGGACTTGTAAAACGCTATCTCGATTAGACTGGAGTGGTTTGCACTTCATTTTTCTTCAAGGCTCTGCTGTCTGGCTCCAGGTCGACCTTGAAGAGTGGTTGCGGCTTCTTGTTTTTGTTTATGATGCTACTTGCGTTCTTTGCAGAAAACTCCTTTTCTTTAAGGGCATTTAGAATTTTGTTTCCTTTTAATAATTCTTCTTAGATTCATCCAGGTACTTGGACACAGCTCGGAAATGTTCTTCAGATTTTGTCTGAAGTTTGTTTTCACACTACAGTGATTACAGAGGGAACTATGAGAAGATGGGGAAAAGTGGAAATTCCTGTTCACATGACACCATCAACCATCTACCGTATGCTTTCAATGTAAATTAAACTTCAAACAATGTTATGGCAATTTAAAACAAACGTCAAGCAAAAAAATTGGTTGTCTGTAAAGTCGGTTTACTGACGTTGAACGTGACAACGTCTTAAGAAAATACTGATGGAATGGTAGCATTTACTTAAGACGTTGACACGTTCACGGTAAAAAAATTATGTAAAATTGAGTGAGGGAGGCTGTAAATGGCCAGTTTCTGGAGAGGATCAGGCAGTGCCGGCTGCAAATGGCCAGTTTCTGGAGAGGATTAGGAAGTGCCGGCTGTTTGTTGATATGTTGAGTTAAATGGATATAAATATTATAGAAAGCCTATAAAAGCCAACTTATATTTTTTTGAAAACACAATTGCTGCGGCTGGTACTCGAACCCGCGATCGTTAGATTAAGACTCGAACACTCTAACCTCTTCACCACGCATGCAAACAAGAGGGCGACGTCAAAGACTGAAATATAATAAATAATATAAATAATAAATAATATAAATAGACAAAGCGGGAGAGCAGAGCGATACGGAGAAACACCGTCGCAAAACGGGCGGTGAGAGCGAGACGGAGAAACACCGCTGTGCCCTTGCGGTTGCCAAAAGAGTGCAAAGCATTAAATTTTAACCACGCTTTCTCATTCTCTCTCTTCTCTGCTGCTGCTGCTCACGTCACGTTTGCTCTGCCTGTGTCGCGGCAGAGGTAACGACACATGAGTCATGCTTTTTCGAGCGTGCATGCAGCCTGCTCTATCGATTTATAAGACGTTACCACGTCAAAAAAAAACTAAATATGGAAAAAACTAAATGTGGAATATTTTGAAAAAATTTGAAACGAAAATATAGAGTTTGACAACTTAGACAATTTCATCATAGACGGTGGACGGTATATGGGGGAGGGCGCCTAGTGTGAATTGACTATTAGTAAGCGGAACAGCATGAAAATTTCCATCGCCGACCACCGCCAGAATTTTTATGACCAGAGCGTTCGAGCTTTTGTCCCTAATGTAAATTGGTGAAGGCTTTGGTTTTTTTTTTATCTATTGACCGAGTTCCGGTTCATCATCATCATCTAAGAGGGCAAATCAGTTGTTGTTAGATCCCCGGTTAGAACCACGGTTTATATTTGGCTTGTTACCAACCCTGTTGTTCTGCAGGATAAGCTTATGCTTAATTTGGATGCAGCGGTCCATGCCGGTCTGTATGGCCGGGGCCGCTTGTTGAATATTGCTGATAATAGCATTGTAGCTTGCAGTTCTTGCTGCCATTATATTTGGCTCTGCAGTCGATGACATTGCAGTCGTTTCCGCGGTATTGGCCGTTGCTCTAGTTGTTGCTGTTGCTTTTGCAGCCGTTACTGCAGTTGTTGCTATTGCTTTGGCTGCAGTTGCCGAAATGTTTCCACTGGTTGTTGTTAGTGCGACATGCGTTGAATCCAATGGTGGGGGAGTTTTACACGGAGAACTGCATGACATAGAAGTTGGAGTGAGTAGAGCGGTTGAGCAAGACGATGCTCTTTGGGTATCGACTGTCAGTAGAGCCGGGTTGCTCTTTGTAGACGTTTACACATGAAAAAGAGAACTCTAAAGCCGTGTCATGTTGGCTGCGAAAGAAACGTTGAAAGGTTCGAGGCGAATAGCAAAAGCGCCTGTGTAGTTTTGCCAGATCGTTCGTCTAACATGGTAGGTAGGTAAGGTAGGTAAAAGTGGTGAGGCTGCCGACTTGGCTATCCTCCAATTAGAGCTAAGCTCCGTTTTGATCCACACCCTCTTCTGTTGTCGTCGACGCTGTTACTTAATACCACCCCGAATTGTTTAGGTAAGAAAGGATCGCAGTTACCGTCTGCTTTTCGACTTCCCCAAGCGAATAGAGTTGGTGCGCTCCACAGTGACGCGCCCTAATCAGGTTGAGTGCTGGGCAGTGACACATCAGGTGCTTCGGTGTCTCCTGCTTGCCTGGTTCCTTGCACCATCTGCAATGTGGATTGTATGGCAGTCCCATCTTATAGGCGTGAGTGTTTATCGCCCAGTGGCCGGTGGCTGCCGTGACTCTTCTTATGTCGTTTTGGCTTCTGGAGATCAACTCTCTCGTTCTTCTCCTGTCGTATTCTGGCCAGCATAGTTTCGATCTTCTGAGCTCATTCTTCATTGACCACTTCCTGCTGGCTAGCTCCTTAAAATGGTCATACATTCCTGTCTGGACTGAGTTCAGAGAAACTAGATTGTTTGCGTTTTCGCCTGTTTGTGTTTTCGCCTGACGCCTTCCGGGCCAGCTCGTCGGCTTTTTCGTTTCCCGGTATGTCATTGTGTCTGGGTACCCAAGCTATTTGTACCCGGTTGTGTTTCGCGAGTTTATTTAGTGCCTCTTTGCATTTGGCCACTAGTGTCGCGGTTGTCCTTGCTACCGCGAGAGATTTGATGGCCGCCTGGCTATCAAAGTATATTCTATCCTTGGTACTCCTGAGATCTCGCTCTATTGAAAGTTCGACTGCTTTTAGTATTGCTAGAATCTCCGCCTGGAAGACTGTCGCTGACTTTGGGAGATGGAAAGACTTTTCCACTTCCAAATTTTCGGCCCCTACACCGCAGCTCATCTTTGAGCCGTCGGCGTGATACCTCTCTTCCATTCTTCCCTGGTTGTCGTATATGCATTTCCGAAGCGCAGTTCGGTTATCATATAGTCTGTGTTCTCCGTTACCCGATAGTCCATCCAGGATCTCACAGTGCCAAGTGTAGGCTGCTGGCCTGCTGTATCTTTGATGAAGTGCTCTATCGGAATGGTATTTAACGCTGCCGCAGGGCATGATCTTAATGCTCCTGTGGCTCCTGCGCATGCCGCTCTTTGTATCCTTGTCAGTCTCGTTATGTTGTAAGAGTTGGTTATCACTGGCCACCATACCAATGCTCCGTAGGTCAGTATGGGTCTTACAACTGCCGTGTATACCCCTCTTTTCTGTGATGTTCTGTTTCAATGACAGCTACGGATCCAGTATCACTCCTAGATACCTTGCTTGTTCCGATAGCTCTATTTACATGCCATTAATCTGTCGTTTTGTAAATATTGGGATCTTCCTTCTTCTTGTAAAGAGCATAAGCTCAGTTTTGCTAGGGTTAATGCCTAAACTGCAGGTTTTTGCCCATTTCATTTGTCATTATTTCACTAATGACTTCGGGGTATGGTCTAGGTACGAGTAGAACTACGTCGTCTGCGTATGCTACTTCTTTAACTCCTTCGCTATTGAATGCTCTCAAAATGTAGTCCATATTTATTATTTATTAGCCAGAGCAGTGGAGACAGAACTCCTCCCTGAGGTGTGCCCCTCTTCACAAATCTTGTCTGATGAGTGCCACTTAGTTCGGTGATATCCTTCTGCTCGTTAGCATGGCGCCGATCCATGCTATGATGTTTCCTTCAACTCCTATCTTGTTACGGGAGCTCACGATGGAGTCTGCGTTTAAATCGTTGAATGCTCCTTCTATGTCTAAGAAGGTAGCCATCGTGTAGTTTTTGAAAAGCAGGGCCTTTTCTATGTATCGCACTATTTCATGAAGTGCTGTCTCCGTCGATTTCCCTTTCCTGTACGCGTGCTGTGCGTTCGAAAGGTTCCTCTCCTTTTTCTTTCTGATGTGGATAACCAGTATCCGCTCCATTGTTTTCATTAGGAATGAGGTTAGGCTGATCGGCCTATAATTTTTTGCTAGGATATGTCCTTGTCTCCCTGGTTTCAGTATTAAAACTACCCGTGCCTCCTTCCATGGAAGTGGTACGTGTGCCGTTCTGAAGCATGCTTGGAATATTGCTAACAGCCAGTTTTCAATACATGTTTTTGTCGTCTGAAGCATTGCAGGTATTTTCTATCCGGACCTTTGCTTTTGTATTTGTCGAATAAGTCAATCGACCAGTGACGATTTCTTCGATGTGTTGCTGTAGGTTTGCTCGCTGGCCTATCGTTGTTATAGGTTGTTCTTTTTGGTTTCCTGGAAAGTGGGTGTCCAGCAGGACCTCCAGGGAATCTTCCGCTGACGTGGTTCCTGTGCCGTCTGCCTTATTAATTTGTGTGGGGCTTGCTTGTCCCGTTGCTTATATCTTGCTCAGCCTGGCCATATCTTTGATTCCTTCAAGTGCTTCACAGTAATTACTCTAAGACTCCTCCTTGGCTGCGTATAACGCTTTTTTGTATGCTTTATGTTGTTTCTTTCCCGGACGCCAATGTTTGGTTCCGTAGATTGTATTAAAGGTCTTCCGCACCTATTTCCTGAGCTCGCTTAGCTCTTTGCTCCACCATGGTCTTCTTGGAGTACGTGAGTCTGCAGAACTCCTTGTATGCATTGTTTAGGATGTTCGTAAGGTCTTCGACTTCCATAACGATTCCGTCCAGGGTGGATTGAATCCTGATCCTCCTGTGTTTAACCAAAGACTCTTTTATTATTAAGATGAGTTAGCCATACGATTTTTTTGCACACGTTTTTTTCGGGCTGGCTCTAGCAGCTGGCTCCAGGCTCTCTTGAAATTTTGCTCTCTCGAATTTTTGTTCTCTCGTACACATACAACGACATCCGACGACCGTATGTGCACACGTATTCTCATGCATTGTTAATCTGCCTGCATGTGTTTGTTTGTTAACATCGTGCTGTCGAAATATACCCTTCACTTTTAAAGTTCTAAATTAATTTTGAAAAACGCTTGCCCCACCATACTAAAAGCTCTTATTTAGCAATGCCTTTATATAATAACTACTCGAATATAGTATACATAATAGTAATGGCCGGATATATGTACTTATATAAAGAAACATAATATATGTTATACATCCATTTTGGTAATGTTAAAAAAAAAAAATATGTCAAATTATGTAAATTTTGTAAATTTTACATTTTACATGTAGAATGTTACATTTTCATATAAATCGACCGATCCCTTCTATGACAGCTATATGATATAGTTGTCCGATCTTAATGAAATTATAACCGTAATTCTAGAACTACAAAAACGACTATGTCTCGAAGTTTATAGAAATTCGTTGAAAAACAGAGAAGTTAACATTTTTTTTACATTAATTTCGCCATCATTCCTATGACAGCTATAGGATATAGTGGTCCGATTTCTGCTGTTCCGACATATATACTGCGTGCTAAAGAAATATTTGGGCAAGACCGGCAAGATTTTGTTCCTGTTAAAATATTTACCACCTTGCCGTCTATAAGGGCCAAGTGCCCATCAAATTTAACAAATATTTTCTTTGTCTTACAAAGATGCTCGTATTTATGTAGATTTTTAATCTGAATATCTAAAATTTATTTTTCTTTTAATATAAGCGTTTGTTTCCTTAACATAAGCACTTTTCTGATGACGACAAAATCTTATGGATTGCGGGGATTAATTTAACCAAAACATTCTTTGTGTCTGATATATTATTTTTATGGGAATTATGGAGGTTAAAAAAAAAAAGTCTTCTACGGATGGACTTTCGAATATGGAAATTTTTGTTTGTATAGACTGTGACATGTGAATCCATCAAACCCAAAGCTAAAAACCAGAAAGAAAGCTATCTGCGGTAAACCTAAATTTGTATACCCTTGCAGTCTGCAATTGGATTATTGAAAATCTATTCATTTTGGTTACAGTTGAAAAAATATCTTAAATTTACAATTTTACATTTTACATTTCGAATTTTACATTTTCATTTAAATCGACCGATCGTTTCTATTGAAGCTATATTATATAGTTGTCCGATCCGTAATTCTATAACCGTAAAAAACTGCTATATCTTGAAATTGATTGATATACGTTGAACAACAAAAAGGTAAAAATGTTTTTACATAAATTTCGCCATCATTCCTATGGCAGCTATAAGAAATAGTGGTCAGATTTATATACTGCGTGCTACAGAAATAAGATTATGCTGAAAGTTTCATCCCGATAGCTCTAAATCGCATAAAATAATGGGTAGTTGAACGGAGGTCATTCTATGATCGATGGGCAGCCAAACTGGTAAGGCGCTCTCCTTGGCCAATCGTTTTGAAATTTTGCACACAGCTTCTGCTACTAATTTTCCAGGTATCACCGTCGGGTTTTTTAATTTTATTTTTGATTATATTTTTTATTTAACAATGAAACTTTTTTTAGTCAACAACTTTTATGAAAATTTGAAAAATGAAAAAAAAAACTCCACGGTGATGCCTTGGGACAATTATCCTTTAACTAATGCATTTTCTATTTTTTAAATTCGGACGATTCTGTGAACAGTTAGGATGTACACCGCAAATAAACTTTTTTTAAGGGGTCACGGGAGATTCCCTATAACTCCTATACCTGTACATATTTTTTAATGAAACATTTTTAGAAACATTTTCTAAATGTTACGTTATTATATGTCATTTAATTTAATAAACTAACTCAAGCCGTTTCGCCACAACAAATTTTTGAAAAGTCGAACTTAAACAACTTTAGCTTTTCTACGTCGCTGTGCCTTTGTTTAATTGCGAAACAACTTCGACACAAAATTCAGATACCACCAAAGGTCCACACATAAAAAAATATGATAACTGCAAGCAAACCCAAATTTGCAATTTTTTTTTTAAATGCGCCAGTACCCATCATAAAAATACTTTTTTCTTATTTAAGAAGAAATAATAGAGCATTTGAGTGAATTTATTGAAATACTTTCATACATTTAAAGGCATTTTCTATATTTTTCGCCTATAGTAAAATCAGTCATGCATTTTCCTACTACATGTGCCTACTCCTACTCTGCCACTTACGTTATCCGGAGATGCCAATAAACTTTTTACTTTTATTCCATTTATTTTTGTATTTTTAGTCGTTAAATTAAGCCTCCAAGTCTTTAAAGCGCTGTTGTTTCTTTTGCTTTCGTTTTTTAAATACTGTTTTTGGTTTGGCCTGTCTAAAAAAAAAAGTGGTTAGAGACTATGAGAGATTACCGTATCAATATGTACACTTATTTGAAGGAAAACTTCGTTGTGTGTAGTGCATTCTCGAAGCTCCTTGACATTTGTTGTAGATCGATTTTGATAAGCATCAAATATTACATTTACTTCGCCTTCGCTTGATATTCCCTTAATAGTTTCATCGTAGTACTGTCGATCCTCTTTCCATTTAGCTTGACATTTGTCACCAATCTTCAAAATTTTTGCAGCTGAAACTAATTTTTCCGCTTCTACAAGAGCAGCTTCTATTTCGTCAAAGTAATTGACGGACGCAGTTTTAGTTGAAGAAGGCTCTACATATGAAGATTTTTGTTGCCCTTCTAGTTGTGTATGTATCAAATCACGAGTTAGTGTAATGACTTCTCCAAGATCACTTTTAAGTTTTAAAAGCTCTTCGTTTTCTGGATCATTTTGCAGTGCTGCTTCCACCTATAAAGCAAAATATCAAAAATTTGTATTTAATTGGAATTGGCAAACAAGAAAGAAAACTTACTTCGGGAAGCCGAAGCTTGTATACCCTGATTGCAGCTTAACCAACCGTTTCCAAGCTAAAAAATTACCGGTGCTGTAAAATACCTTGCAGTACCAGTTGTAAGGAAGTGTCTCTGGCCGGGGTGATCCTCAGCGGCCCAGAGTCCCCCTCACAGAATTTATATTTGTGAGACGGCCAGACATAAAGTGCCAAAGGTTTTCAGGGGCTTTCTTAGATGGGAATCAAGGGCAGATAAGGGTTAATCCCGGGTCCTACTAGCCCGGAATTCTCCAGCGGCCGGTGCCCACGCCCACGCCCGGAAGTTGTCCAGCAGCGGGACGACCCTAGGGACAAGCGAGGCGTGCCCGGAATGCTCCAGCGGCTGTGCCCGCGGCCACGCCCGGAATTACCCAGCGGCGGCGGCCCCGAAGACAAGGCGAATGGCCCGGAATATCCCAGCAGCCACTGCCCGAGTCCGCGCCGGGCTCCTATTCCCGTTCCGCCTAAACCCTCGCCCGGAAAGATCCAGCGGCGGCGGGCGCAAGCGGGAGGGGAACAGTTGGGACCAAGGGGAGGCGGGGAACCGGCGACCTCGTGCTGCAAGTCCGGGCCCGGAATGTTCCAGCGGCCACGGACTCCTATTCCCGTCCTGGCTTTTCTCGTGCCCGGAATTTCCCAGCGGCAACGGGGAAAGCCTGGAGGGGATTAGAGGACACAGCCGAAGGCACCGGCCCGCGAATCTAGGCAGAAAGGGTTCAAGAAACTAGGGCGGGTTCGACTGTACATGATTTATTTCTTTTCAGCAAAACAACGGTGGAGAGAGAGAGAGGGAAGATACGGGCTAATGTCCCCGATCTTTAAACTAATGGCCTGCCGCCATGCTCACCCGCTACCCGGGGCCTCGTCGCCCGTGTCCTGGCTGGTACGCCGAGTCCTGTGTCCTGTGTCCTGGATCCTGTCGGTGTCCACGTGCACTTGTCTTTCACCGCTTGGGTATTTTCCACTCCGATTCGCACTTTACTCGCGGAGAGAACGCGTCCACTTCGATTTCTGGGTCATACGAGAGTGATCTGCGCTTCCCGCTGCTTGCATGACCGTGGCCTAGTTCTGCCGACGTTTTCGTTGGCAGCGCCGCCGCGATCGCTTCGCTCCCCGTTCCTCTTCTCGGGACGTTCCCCGCTCTCGCCTCTGCTGCGGTCCGTGCCATCCTCTGCCAAGAATTTTGCAGTTGGCGGGTGCCGGCGGCTGCTCGCTGTCCCCTTCACTCCTTCGCTCGGATGCTGTGGCCTTTCGCTCTCGGCCTCTGTGATTGGCGCAGGTTGGCGGCTGCGCACTCCTGTGCATGGCACAATTACTGAAGGTAGTCCAGTCGGCTCGCGAAGCGCTCGTGTTCGGCTTCAGTGCATGTTCGTTGCTTGACGCGAGAGCACTTCTGCGGACGAATTTTTTGCCAATTTTAACCCTTATGCAGAAATGACATTTTGCAATGTGTGTCGTAAACATGTGGAGGGTGTAAAGTTTATAAGATTAGAATATATTTTAGAATTAAGAACGTAAACAAACGACTTGCAAGCCAAAAACAAAAACAACGCCTGTTGTCAAACTCAAAATTATTAAAAAGTAATCTATAAAAAAAAACCTTCAACTCCTTTTATTACAACACGCAACTTAAAGCCCTACGCACCATCTAAGGGTTAATCCACACACTCAATTGTCGATTCGCTCGCACTTACTGGGCGAGCCCCTCTCACTCGCACTCATTGTAGAGACGAGATTTTGCCGACGAGACTACCTTCAGTAATTGTGCCATGGTTCGCTCCTCTCTTGTCCCCTCTGCTCTTATTTACGCTAAGCTTCCCTGCCTCTCTCTCCTCTGCTCTTAAACTCTAAGCTTTCCTGCCTCTCTCCCCTCTGCTCTTAATTAAACTAAGTTTGCTACTTCTCTTTCCAAATTTACTGATCGCGGCTTCATGCCATGCGCGTGTGTGTGTGTGGGTGTGCTAGGCTTCGTGCCGTGTGTGTGTAGGTGTGTGTGTGTGTGCTAGGCTTCGTGCCGTGTGTGTGTCTAAGCTTAGCCTAATATTTACATTAAATCTAACTTATGCTACTATGTACATTAAATTTTACGGCGGCGTGTTGTGACTTCGTCACACAGTTGTCATCAATAGGACAATTACATAATGACAGTTCGACATGTTGATGGATTTTTGGCCTACAATTTTGATAAAAAAACGACGCTTTTTGTTAATGAATCATGATTGAAATGTTATATTTCGAACATTTTTGTTAGAGACTGCTTTGGGTTCGGAACATTGATGTTTCTTCAAACTTTCCAAGAATTAATTGTTATTAAGTTGAATACATTAATAACAAATTCAACTTTGTATATAAATATGATAATCAAAAATGTCCAGAGAATGTGTTGTCGGCCAATAAAACGTTTGGTTTGTGTACTTAAGTTATAATTCCAAACCAATGTTTCTAACCAAAGCCAAGACTCTCACCAGATTTGTTAAGTTTCAGGGCTACAACATAGCAAAAATTTGTGACAAATTTAAGTTTGTAAAATGCATTATAACTAAAGAACGAGAGGTCTCCCATTGGATATTCTGATTTAATATTAAAGTAGAAAGACCAAAGCTCTTTTTAAGCTGAATACCCACTCTGGGCAACGTAAGGTTTGGGAGCTATTATGCCTTGAAAAGTGCCGATTCAAGCAGTGCATGATACTTTGACCACGATTTTCTCAAAATTGGTGGGTGATGGAAACCTTTCAGTTTCGGACTAGTAATGTACCGGTTCAGATCTATCAGAATCAATGGCTTTTATTCGCAGGCATTTTTATTGTCGACCAGTGTAATACTCATTTGCCCGTCATCGGAACATTTTATCTACTTTAATGCATAAGTCATTGACATGCATATTAGTCTTCATAATTAATGTATTTATGTATGTACATATCTACATACATATGTATATACATATGTGTACATTATACACTGACTAACTCATTATAAACATGAACATTCTTTTTTTAATATTATTAGCCGTACCTGTTGCAATTGTAACTTGTAGTTTTGCAAATCGTCTGCCATTATCAAACCGTAAATTCTCAAACAATCTAAAACATTATAAACAAATGCTAAGAGAGCGTTATAAAACATAAGCAACGAGACCTCAAAAGAGACAAATGTTGCTAGGAACATGTTGGGCAACATCCAACAAAGACAAATGTTGCTAAAAACATGTTGAGCAACACGCACGTGCGCGCGCTCTCTCTCTCTCAAGAAGTTTACACTGAAACTTTATTGCTTAATAACATATATGTTTATCATCCGATTTTACTCAAATTTTCAGAACACGTCCACGATTGCCTACTTATTAAGTCTATCTATTTACTTTAAGCCGAAAATTACGCCTGTAGCTTATACACCGTTTTTATGAATTTCGGATGCGGAAGTGGGCTTGGCCTCTGCTTGTATACGCCTTACCTGGTGATGCTCCAGCGTGACGCTCTGTTAACTCATTAAATCTTGTTATCTGCGCTGGGTCCACGAGCTGTTCTCGTGCCCACGCAACGTACCATCTGCATAACTCGCCTACGTTCCCTGCCAATTCAAGTCCGAACCTCTGACTATACGCCAGTGGTTCCTCCCTGATTAATACAAATATCCAGCTGGTGCTCGTCATCGTGAATAATTAAGTGCAAGAAAAAAACTCCCTTTTACCTAAATATTTCTATAACTTCGATAATTCTCATAGGCACAGCGATCCTAGTTCGGGCGCCAGTTGTAACGATCGGGGCGGGATAGCTCAGTCTCGTCCAGGATTCGCTGCAACAAAATGTATATTTGTTGGGCACTGTGCCAAAATAAGAACTGCGGGGTTTAGATTTAAGTAATATTATATATATTTTAACTGGGATTTTCACCTCTTTTCCACCACACCTGCCTTAAGCGGGGCACAAGACGCCCTATCTCTAAAAATTAGGCACGCCCGACTCGCCAGAAAACGCCGTCTGGGTGATCACGCCGCGCTTACGCTCCGCTTTTTTACTCCGGTGCTACCCGAACTCGGATACTCTCGCTAATACGGCTATGATACAGGGCACAAGTTTTCATTAATTAGCTACTTCATTAGAACCTTGAAAGAGACAACTATATGTGTTTTTTGGTTCGGATTTTTTTTTCGTAATGCGACTACGGTCACACTGACTTAAAAGGTAAACAATAACAATGGCCGGAATTCACAGTGCACAATTTATTCAATTCTGGAATCCTCATGCAAATACTTCTGCGGAAATTAATATGAAAACCATTAAACTGATTTATACAGCTTTTCTTGTACGTAGATTTAGTTAATTCATAACAATTGCAAAATTTAACTGCGAAAAAACCATGCCGCCGAAAACTTATTTATTTTGTTTATTTATCTTGCTTTTGTGCAGAATAGTTGCTGAAAATTATGCCAAGCCTTCAGCAAAAAGCCATATATATTGTAAGACCGTTTTGTCTAATGAGATAATATACTTTTTAGATACAATTTAATGAATTACAGACAGTATATTCTATCGAACTCATTTTTTGTCTGGTATTTTTTTTCGATAAGCCGATAAGTTTTTTAATTAATGAGCAATTAATGTATTAATCTCTCATTGAAAGTGCCGTATAGTCGTCTTGCTCGCACCTAGGCAAAACCCTATGGTTGCTGTCAAGCCTCTAATTAATGCACCAATTAATGAAGTTTTTAATACAGTGTCATAATGCTATAAGCTTCGCTCCGCTAGATACTCTGGTGCTGCACGCTCCAGATGCTTCCGCTAAGCTGACGCGCTGGCAAACTCACCGTCCGCCTGGGCACTTTCAAAGTACGAGGTGGAAGGAAGTAGTGAACTGGACTCGCTTGGTCAAAGGGAATCCTCCCAAAGACTTACTGCACTATTGCTGCTGGCAAAACTGCTCTGCTCTGCTGTCCCCTGAACTGATCCTTGGCTCGTTTCCCAAGGAGTCACTTTCACTAGCACTATCACTGGTCACTGTTCACTGACAACTTATACTCCACAACTCACTGCCTCTGAAGTGATCCTCGTTTCCCAAGGAGTCACTTTCCCTTGCACTGGTCACTTCCTATATCCCCTGCAGCTTGAACTCGACTACTGAATGCTCCTGAAGTGATCTTCGGCTCGTTTCCCATGGAGTCACTTTCACTAGCACTCTGCGGCCACTACTGCCTAAACTCCACAACCTACTTCCCAACTGATTCCTGCCTCCCTCTTTTATACCCCCTGCAGCGCTGCTATTCAGCAGCCCTCTCTCCCGCCAATACTCCTTGCTCAGCGCATCTGTGTCCCGCTATGCGCTGACTAACGGCTCTGACGAAAGATATCTCTCCCTTTCTCTTCTACTGCTTTCTTTTTTGTCGATCCTGCGTTCTCTTAGGGCTAAACAATTCCTTACACTTTAAACTGATTTATTTTGTTTATTTTTCTTGCTTTTTTGCAGTATAGTTGTTACAAATTATGACAAGCCTTCAGCAAAAAGCAATATATTTTTGTTTAATGAGACATCAATATATTGATACATATACTTTTTAGATACAATTTTACGCATTAGAGGAGGTATTTGTTATAGAGCTTTTTTTTTATAGACCTATCGATTTTGTCAATAAATGCATTAATTTTTCATTGAAAGTGACGTATAGTCGTTGTTGGGTCAAAACCCAGTTAGTAGATATTTGTTAATAATTGAATTCCGCGCCTTCTGTTACTGATGTTACAGTTGATGCTGCCAACTCGTACGAACGAATGAGTGGCAGATAAAAGAGAAATTAAGACGAAGAATAGACTTGAAGTTGAATAGCCACGAGGAGTTGAAGTGAGGTGGAAAAAACCTACGAATTATCATTAAAATTTATACAATTAAACTAGCACCATCCGACTTATTATTTATACTCAAGAAAAAGCTCTTGTTTCAACAGTCGTCTTGATCGCACTTAGGAAAAACCCTATGGTTGCTGTCAAGCCTCTAATGAATACTCTAAGGAGTTAACTTTTTAATGTAGTGTCATAAGGCTATAAGGAAGGTAGGTTAAATAGGAGAAGTCTACTGGAATAAGAGGGCAACCTTAGGTTTGCATACTTTTCCAAGCCACAAAGAGCGAAAAGTAAAAAGTTCTTTTGAACTGGGTCCCACTGGAAACTCCAAACGCAAGATCCATATTCTAAAATAGAACGAACCAACAAAGTGTATAAATTCTTCGTAACGTAGGGGTCATCAAATTCCTTCGACCACCGTTTAATAAATCCAAGCAAACCCCTGGCTTTATTCACAACGCACGAAATATGATCAAGAAACTCCAATTTAGGATCTAGGCGGATACCCAAATCGTTAACTAGAGTGATCCTTTCCAAAGAGCAGCAGTTCAGCGTATAAGTCGCAAGCGTATAATCCGCTTGCATTTGAAACCATTAAGGCTTTTAAGATCCGTTTGTAAATTCGACTTTCTAGCGCAGTCCTTGCAAAGTTTAACGTCGTCAGCGTACATGAGTATTCTGGAGTTAGTCAAAACTTTAGGCAGGTAGTTACTGGCTTCCTTGCGGGACACCAGAGGTCACCCGAAAAACATTCGACAAGTTGTTTTTAAAGAGGACCTTTTGCGTTCTGCGATTCAGATAACTTAAGATCTACCTAAGAAGATCGACAAAAAAACCCATTAAGTCGGAAATCAGTATAGATCACAGCTTTGTCACCTCCAAAAGGTTAGTTGTTCTTGATCTTCGTTTAATAAATCCATGTTGGCATGGAGAAATTACTGATCTACACAGGTGCAAATGTGGAGTAGTTATGTTTTCGAATAATTTTGTTATGGCTGACATCATAGAGATTCCTCTATAGTTGTTAGCATGCTTTTTTCTACCATTTTTGTGATTCCTTGATTGGGATGTTTGTGTCTTACAAAAGTTAAATTGAATTTATTGGTAGTATATGGATATTTGCCAATGTATATGAATGAAAAGATATTTATAATTTTAATGTGTAAATACATAACAGTGTGATTTTATTTAATTATATATTTCTTTTTTTTTTTTTGCTGTTATTTATTGAGTCTTCTTCTTTTTGAGACTAACAAAAAGTGTTTCAAATCTTTAATAAGTAACCTCACTAAGAGTTATAAGACCTGCAGAGAGTTATATGGCCCCGAAAATTATTGCTGGGTTGGAAGGTCGTTTCTGGCCGGAGTTGCGGTTTGCCCTCCAGATTAGGTACCAAAGCCGCCGTTCAGACTTCGAACGTCGAGCCGAAATGAAGGAGAGGAAGCGCGGCCATCAGGAAGGGATCGACGAGAATTTACAGGCGATGCTAGTGCTGCGCTCGAGGCTGGAGAGTCCGATATCGGACCATGAGATGATCCGAATGTTAAAGGACAACGCAAAGAGCACATCTCAAGGATGGTATACCCAATGTTCATAACGAACGTGCAGAACCTCCGAGAGGAATGCCATGCCGCTGAAAAAGTGTGGAGGACACGCTGAAGTACCAGGAAACCATATCCAGAGAACCCGAGGCCACAGCGGGATTTCAAGAGTTTGGACGAGTTGGACATGCATGGGAAGCCGAGCGATAACCTGCAGGAAGAAAATCGGGAGTTAGCTGCAGTGTTCAAGGAGCGACGGGATTGGCAACTGCTCACCTGTTGGAACTGTGCGCAACGGGGACATACATACTATGAGTGTGAGTTCGAGGTACGCAATAAATTTTGCTATAAGTGTGGATTACACGCGGTAATAACTCCGAAATGCCCTCGTTTCCAGGCGGGAAACTCGAAAAGGGGCTTAATCCAGGAGGAGGTATCACGCCGCATAACCCTTTAATGGTACCAATGACCCAAATCAAATTATTACATTGTCTATGTATATATATAAAGGCGATTATTTAGTTTGTATCTTACTTCAACTTAATTTTGTAAATTTTTGTTTATTAAGCAAAACTTAGCAAATTTTTCATAGCTAAATCCGACTTTTCATCACATCTAGCAAAGTTAACAGACCATCTAAAGGCGGTGTCCAACACTGTACCTTTAATCTAGTAGACATCTGGCCAAAAATTTTTGAAAATTTCTCATTTTACTAAACTTTGAAAATCCACGATAAATCCATTTTTTAACGGATTTCTGGAGATGTAGGCCTGTTTGATACTTTGGGCGATCAACTTTAGGAAAAAACACGTTTTGATTTTGCAACGGATTTTTTCGAGTTTTTAAAATGCTAGCAGCATGTTAACATTTGAGTTAACAGATTAACATTTCCACTTTTTTCAAGTTTATCGACCTCCGGCACACAAAGTACTTATCCAATATACATAAAGTGTAAAAAAATCGAAAGGTTAGTTCATTACCTGTAAAATAAAACATTCGACGGCTAAATTGGTTGGCTACAACTCGAGCTATTAAATGAGAAACGTAAAATGACCAGAATTTTTTTGTGTAAAACTTTAAAAAATCTTAAAAAAAAACGTATCCATAGAAAACAAAATTAAAGCTACTTTCGTGATCTGGGGACTCAACTCTACCAGAATTTCACATCAACAGGCTTGGAGCCTTTTTGAGTGTAAACTAGTGTTATTGTTAAATTTTAAGTTCGTAAAAGTGTCTTTGTTAGTGTCGAGCTCGATGTGTAGGGAACTAGTAAAAATTTGGTGAATAAATGTATATTGTAATGAATGAGAGCGGTATAAGTGGGTGAGATGGAGGTATAAAGGAAAAAGAAAAGACGGCCGGTAGGAATTAGTCTACCCAGGCCGGACAAAACCACTGTACCAAACAAGTGAGAAAGCTACAGTCGAGTGAGTGACTGTGAGATACCCGGTACCCAAAGCACACGGACATGGGAAAAACAAAATGTTAACAAATAAAGACAAAAGTTGCCAAAAACATGTTGAGCAAAGTTTAAAAGAGACAAATTCTGCACCTGTACGCAGCTGCATTACGATTTAATACTGCTCCCGAAAGTACGAAACATTTTTTTTCGCTACTGCCTTTGTGGCTCAAAAGAAGAAGAAGAAGCCTACACAGAAACTTTATTGTTTAATAACTTCCATGTTTATCATCCGATTTTACTCAAATTTTCAGGAAAAGTCCGCAAATGCCTACTTATTTATTGTATCTATTTACTTGAGCCAAAATTTACGACTCTAGCTTATATACAGTTTTTTACGTTTTTTGTGGGCGGAAGTGGGCGTGGCCAAATTTTAAAACAAACTTGATCTGCGTGCAACAGATTCCAATGTTGTCACCAAATTTGGTAACTCTAGCTCTTATAGTCTCTGAGATCTGTTGTTTCACACGGACAGACAGACGGACAGACGGACAGACGGACATGGCTAGATCGACTCGGCTAGTGACGTTGATCAAGAATATATATACTTTATAGGGTCGGAGATTTCTCCTTCTGCCTGTTACATACATTCTCGGTTGGCACTAACTTATAATACCCTTGTACCCTATGGGTACCGGGTATAAAAACTAACCAATTCCCTCCTTCTTACTTATCAGAATGCAAAGGGTTTACGTAGTAAGCTTCCCAAATTGTATTCTGATAGTGTTTCCTTTGCATCCCAGGTGATAGTGTTCACAGAAACCTGGTTAAAGCCGCAGATCCTAAGCTACGAAGTTTTTCCAGCTGTGTACACAACACACAGGCTTGATCGGCCTTCCAGGCGAGGGGGTCCTCATTGCGGTTGACTCAAACCTCACGTCTGAATTATTAGCTTTCGAGGAATGCAACGATGTTGAATTCCTTTGTGTGAAGCTATCATTTAATGGTAGTTTTATTTTTATTACATGTTCCTACATTCCTCCCTTGTCGGAACTTCCTACTTATTGGAACCACCTTTCCGCTATCCAGTCGGTCTCCAATAGACTTTCCGATAGGGACCATTTAATTGTCCTAGGTGACTTTAACATTCCTGGAGCTATTTGGTCCACAACTGAATCCTCTAACACACTTTTAACTACTGCACGTCACGATTTTATTAATGGCTTGTTTGACATTTCGTTGTCCCAAGTCAATTATGTACGAAATTCCTTAGATCGCTTGCTAGGCCTCTGCTTTGTCTCTGATCCGGCAAGAGTCAGTTTGGCTAGGGTCCCGCCCTTGACGCTACCCGAAGATCCATAGCATCCTACTTTTGATGTGACTATCGATATTGGGACTGCTATGGAGAATAAGTCTGATCGGCCAGAAAAGAAAATTCACTGCTTTCGCAAGGCGGATTTTCGACGGCTGAATAATTTTATATCTGAATTTGATTGGTCCGATCTCTACATGTGCACTGACATGGTGGGTGCCATGGATATTTTTTACAATGCCATGAACTCCTTTTTTACAGAATGTTTTCCGTTATACTATCCGTCAATCTCCAATAAGCCTCCCTGGTTTAGTAAAGAGTTGACTCGCCTCAAAAATGTCAAGTCCAATCTCTATTCTAAATTTAAACGTAACGGTTCTCAAGCTGTTCATTCTCGTAATTTAGCGGCTCGGTCAAAGTTTACCGTGCTTAACGCGCAGTGTTACAAAAACTATTTGACTCGTTGTAGGGTTCAGTTTGCGCAGGACCCAAAACAGTTTTTAATTTAGTCAACACTAAACGAAATCCTATTACACATCCTTCCATCCATTTGAAAATACGACAGCAAACAATGATCAGGAAATCGCCGATCTTTTTGCTCAGTTTTTTTCAAACTACTTATTCTCCGTCATCCGATTCAAACCAAACCTATTCTTATAGCATGCCCAAATCAAACCTAATCTTCAGTCCTAGCTTAAACGAAAGCTTCCTTCTTTTGGATCTTCAACGTGTCAAGCCGGTTTATTCGCCAGGTCCCGACGGAATACCAGGCTGTGTGCTTAGGTATTGTGCCGAGTCCCTGTGCAGTCCCCTTCTTAAATTGTTTACCTTATCCTTAGAGACTTCCCAGTTTCCCCTTATCTGGAAGGAATCATTCGTGATTCCTCTCCACAAAAAAGGTAGCAAAGTGGATGCTAACAACTACAGAGGAATCTCAACGTTGTCAGCCATCCCAAAACTTTTCGAAAACGTAATTACTCCCCATTTGCAACACCTGTGTAGATCAGTAATTTCATCATGTCAACATGGATTTATTAAACGAAGATCAACGACTACTAATCTTCTGGAGCTCACTTCTTTCATTATAAGGGGCTTTCCACAAAATATGCAGACAGATGTGATCTAAACTGATTTCAGTACATCATTTGACTCCTTTAAAAACTCCCTTCTTGTTAGGAAACTCGACTTAATGGGTTTTCCTGTCGATCTTCTTAGGTGGATCTCAAGTTATCTGAATGGTAGGACGCAAAAGGTTCTATTTAAAAACAACTTGTCGAATGTTCTCCGGGTGACCTCTGGTGTCCCGCAAGGGAGCCACTTGGGTCCCTTACTTTTTACTTTATTAACGACCTGCCCAAAGTCTTGACTAACTCCAGAGTAATCATGTACGCTGACGACGTTAAACTTTGTGTGCAATACAAGGACCGCGCTTGTCAGTCGGATTTACAAACAGATCTTAATAACTTTCAAACATGGTGCAATGTAAACTTATTAAACCTGAATGGCTCAAAATGCAAGCTGATGACATTCTCACGTGTCTCTCCCATACTTGCGACTTATACGCTGAACTGCTGCTCTATGGAAAGGATCACGGTAGTTGACGATTTGGGTATCCGCCTAGATCCTAAACTGGAGTTTATTGATCATATTTCGTGCATTGTGAATAAAGCCAAGGGTGTGCTTGGATTTATTAAACGGTGGTCGAAGGAATTCGATGACCCGTACGTCACGAAGAATTTATAACCTTCGTTAGTTCGTCCTATTTTAGAATATGGATCTTGCATTTGGAGTCCCCAGTGGGACGTTCACAGCAAACGCATTGAGTCAGTTCAAAAGAACTTTTTACTTTTCGCTCTTCGTGGCTTAAACTGGGTTCAAACCTTAGGTTGCCCTCTAATTCTAGTAGACTTCTTCTGATTAACCTACCTTCCTTAGCAAACCGTAGAACGATGTTAGGCATTGTCTTTATCTATAATCTGATCCGTGGTGACGTGGAAAGCAGCGATCTATTGGGTCAGTTGAATTTCCATGTACCATGTAGAACCACAAGATCCTACCTGCCTTTGGTTTTGCATCACTGCAGAACATCGTATGAAATGCATGAACCCTTTAGAGTGTTATGTGCAAATTAAAATGATTTGTATAAAATTACCCCATCTGTAGATAGCCTTCCTAAACTAAAAACATTAATCTTAACCCACCTAGTACACATAGCAATCGAGCTGCCTGATAGTAGTTTATATTTCCTCGCATTCTTTTTTCTATACTTTTCTTTCGCGCCTATTATCACCTAACCCTAACAAGCCCGGGCTTAATTTCAAATGGCCACTTGAGTGTACTGACCGTTAGTGCAACAACGTCAATGAAGAAAAATTCGTCTTTAATTGTTGACTAAAGCTTTGATTAAGAACAGCAAAAAGGAGTTGTTGAGCGATTTTTGAGAAATCGTGTTCACCGACTTGAAAAACATAGTTTTGAGAAAAACGAGCTTAAAGTTTCCTAAAGCCGTATCCCTTCTGCGAGCGGTCGCTCTTTAAAACCCTACCATTCAAAAACAACTATCAAATAAGCAAACAAAAAAAAAAATCGGTTTTTTGAAAATCGTGACTGTATATAAGCCCTTAAAATAATGTATTCAGGCTTTTGGTAAAATACGATAACTTTGGTAAAATAATACAGTGTTGTTTCCGGTATACACACAGGCGGCACAATCACGGCTAACTGACCAGCACATTGTACAAAAATGCCCCAAATGCTCTTAGGGCCGGTTCCTACCCTGCCTGTTAAATTTTTGAGGCCAGATAAAGTTCCGGCTTAGAAAATTTTATTTCCTATCGTATAAATGTGAGAGCTAACTTAGCCGGGACCCAGACTCCCTGTAAAATATTTCCGATAACCGATAACAATCAAAAGAGACGGACAGCTGTCTTAAATGCTTGTGTTTCTTTGAATGATTCTTCCTATCTTTTCGGCGGATTTTTCAGGATTTGACTTAAAGGTGTTTTCCGCGATTTTTGTTTCCCAACATTTTTCCAATTTGTATATTTTTTGAAAATAGTGACAGTTTAGTACTTAACAGCAATCATCGATACATAACAGTAAAATTAACAGTGCTATGTTATTCTTTTACAGTCGGATACATTTTTTAAGCGCAGGAAGTCATATTGTTTCTATCTGGTGACTAATTTTTCCGGACAGGTAGTTGTCAGGCAGTTTAACAGGCAACAACTGTCCCCGGAATACTCGCAGGCTGCACTTCTTAGTGTTTTCCCACCAGGCTGTAGACGCTGTCGTTGTTGGGTGCGGTTTCCACTGCTTGGCGCCTCGGATCCCTGGAAGTCATGGCGCTGTGGGGTAAAGAATGCCTAGTTTTATCTTAAATAATAATAATAATTGTCTGTTTCCCAACGAGTGCGATCTACAAAAACTAGGCATATATAGTTCCCTGTCTAATTATATACACGCCGCACAGTGGCTCGTTTGCTCAAAACACCCTGCAAAATTAAAAACTTTTGAACTATTAAAGATATCTACTTCACTTAAATACCCTTGCAGAGGGTATTATAATTTTGCCATAATATTTGCAACGCAGTGAAGGAGGCATCTCCGGCCCCATAAAGTATATATATTCTTGATCAGCATCTGTCTGTCCGTCTGTCGGTTTCTACGCGAACTAGTCTTTCAGTTTTTGAGCTATCGGGCTGAAACTTTCAGCATAGTCTTATTTTTTTTAGCACGCAGTATATATGTCGGAATGGCCGAAATCGACTTTATCCTATAGCTGCCAAAGGAATGATATCGAAATTAATGTAAAAAAAATTTTAACTTTTTTGTTTTTCAACGTATGTATATCGATTTCAAGATATAGCATATATTTACGGTTATTGAATTACGGTTTTAATTTCATTAAGATCAGACAACTATATCATATAGCTGCCATAGAAACGATCGCTCGAATTAAATGTAAAATTCTATTTGTAAGATGTAAAATGTTTACAAACTAAGATATTTTTTTAACTGTGGCCAAAATGAATCGATTTTCAATAATCCAATTGCAAATTGCAAGGGTATACAAATTTCGGTTTACCGAAGATAGCTTTTTTTCTTGTTTTTTATAATAATATGCAAATGTCCAAAAATTTTTAAGTATTTCATTTTTTTAAGGTACTCCTACCAAAAGAGGCGTAATTAATTCGACAAAGTAAAAGTTTTGATTTTTTACTAAAAAATACATTTTTTATAGGTTTTAAAGAATTTAAAAATTCAAAATGATTAAACATATTTTTTTTACTCATTCTATGAATAAAAAAATGTATTTATAAAAATAAATTGAAAAAATTTTTTTTTTTTGCAACTCCAGTAATTGAACCCTTACTTTTTGCTGCCCTGCAGTGTGCCATACTGCCCGACTACGTACGGTCAGTTTGGCAGCATGAGTTGGTATGAAAAATGATCAATATCTCGAAATGCGCACAATTTTTTTTGGATTTTTAGGTTTTTAGTATTATCTAGAGATCTGTGAAATATGGAATTTTTTTTTATTTTCCACTAAAAATTGAAAATTAGGAATAACAAGACCCTTATTTCAAAATCTAAAAAAAATAGAAGTGCAAAAAAATTATATTTTCTTTTTAATTCAAATTTAAACTTGGTTCCTAGAAACGGAAAAATATATTTGTAAGTTATAAAATTGTAGTATAAAAGTATTTAGTATTTTGATCAATTCCTAATTGAAGGGTATCAAACGATTAGCTGAATTTAACAACACGAAATCCGACTTTTGCAACGAGTTTTTGGAAAATGAGCCACTGTGCACCGCCTATCAGTACCTGTCATCAACGTTTAATCAACAAGTCATCAAAAAAACTTCGTTGTTAAATTCATCGATGAAATTCCATACAAACTGTTGATGAATTTAACATGGGCATGTCCTAGGCTGTCATCAGTGACAAATTAATCAATTCATCGATGAATTTTCATCCTTTCATCAACATTTCATTGATGATTCATCAACGTTTCATCAATAATTTATCAACATTTCGTCAACATTTCATCAATGATTCATCAACATCATTTTTGCAGAGAGAAATTGAGCGAGAGAGAATTAAGAGCGAGAAAGTCGGTTTTGACACGATTGAACAAGAGCGTCGGTTCGGCCGAAGTTGAAGTCGACGCGTTGATGAAACGTTGCACATTGGGGCCATTTGAGTTTTTGCGTTGCAAAAATCATAACCAAGTAAGATAATTGAATAATTTAAATGGCAATTGATAGATAATTGTTCAATCTATTAAAAATGTCTTTTAAAAAGGTGCAATGATTTCTTATGATTTATCAAGTCAAATTTGTAAATATCATACAAAATATCATGTATATGATAACTAAAAAAAAAATTGTTTAACTATTAAAAAATTGTATTGTAATTTGTTTTTAGTGTCTTTTTGCATTTTAAAATTTTGACACTATAAAAAAAATTAATAAAAATTAATATTTTTTTTGACAATTTTTCAAAATAGTTGTCACAATTTGAAAGAGAATGCACATCTAATAAATGTATCATTTCTCAAGTATATTCTTTTAATTATATCTCTTTTCGTGATTTCATGTGCCGCATAGATGAAATTAGTGAATCGGAAGATGCAGCCAAAATATTAAAAAGGTCCTCATTTTGCCTCACCCTTGAACCTTTGAACGTATTTGAGCATCTGTATTTTTTATAAAATTTGTTCAAGCAATCCCGTGCTTCTTCTGAAAGCTCTCCAATCGGTATAGAATGGTATTCAATTATATATTTGCCATGCGCCAATATTTTATGAACTGTTGGTGTCAATAGCTTTTCTGGATACATTTCCGTTTAAAGTGCTACGGTTTTCGAAGCATATTCTCCATATTTTGCAGAATTTACCTTTTCTTTGCAGTTTAAAACATTCAAGATCGTCCCAAATCGTTTAACAAGATCATTGCTAATTCCAGTGATTCGAGGTACTACCTCATCGTTTTCAAAAAACCTCCGGGAAGTGTTTCCATCGTTTGAGTTTCCGTATCCATGCAAGGGGAAGTCCAGTCGTAGTCCAATTTCTTTCAAAAACGCTTTCTGTATCCGGGTTTTCCTCATCTCTATTTTCATCAAAGTTTTCCTGCTCTTTTAGAAGGGTATACGCCAATTTTGGAAAAACACCATACACCTTATCCTTGCGTGCAATGGGGAAATTCCAAATTCAAAATTGCTCTCCTCGTTTTGAGTGTCGTTCAACTTTCCGAAGTTCTTTTGACACTTTTTGCAAACCGGGCAAGACTTTGTTGATTTTGTATATGTTAGTTCGTTAATGACTTTTCCGTCAACCATGGTCAGGTGGAACTCGTAATTACATAGAATATGTTTTCCTTCTCCAATTTCCACATCTGAGGGCTTTATGTTTAGAATTTGTTCCTTAATGTCGTTTACCGTAGCCTTTATGAGTTCCGATGATTCTTTTGCAACCTGAAACATTATTGGGCGGCAATGATGCACTGATGATGGCCGCGGATTTTTCCAGTGGACTGAAATATCAGATTTAAGTCGTAAATTAACAAAAGATGCCATAAACATATACCCTTCTGATACTGCAGCGTCATTTAAAGATATCCTTTGCTTATAAATGCTTTGTCCAGATGATCCATCGCAGCCCCACTTACTGATTAATGTCAGTTTCTCAGGAAGGCTTTTCAACTCATTTTCAGGAAGACTTTCCATAAGTCGTTTTACTGTATGGTCCATAAGATCCTGAACATCCGCTTTTACTGAGACTTCGGATACCTCTGTATGCAATGGTATTGCATCCTTTTTGGCTGTCGCGATGCGCTTGTATCCAGGTAAATTGTCAGTTTCGTGTCGCAATAAAGAAGACCGTAGTATCTCATACTTCTCCTTCGAAAGATCTAAGTCCATAAACAAGGCCAACGCTTCTTAGCAACCATAAGTTGTAAGGAGTGCGTTTGTGGGCGTGGGAATGCTCGCCTTTATCCTTTGAAGTCGAACTGGGCTTGCATCAGCTATATTTCTTGTAATATGAGACCTGACTCTGTCATTGTCTTTTTGATATTTCATAGACAGCGCCTCCGATAAATGGTCCGTACTGGTGGCCTCGGAAAGCTTCCTCTTTCTTGTGAAATTTGCACAATCCTCCAACATTTTTTTCGGCCTTTCTTTTCCACGTCCGGCTGATGTGGAAGTTTCATCTTCTGCCAATGTATTCAGTTTGGTATCCTCCATAAGCCAGTCCATGTATCTGGTGTTGAATCTTTGAGTAGTTCGAGATACTGTCTTCCATTTTTGCTTAATACGGAAATATAGCAAGCGAAGATGTTTTTCTTTAAATTAGGGTTTACGATCCCAAGTTCGTCAAAAGCAGCCTCCAGAAAATCCGTCGCGGTCGTTGAGCTTCTAAATATATCAAATAATTTTGCGTTATTCAACAACATGATTTTTAATTAGTCACACTTTTTTCAAAATAAATGCAAAACACTTGTCTCGTCAACTTTTAGTTATAGACTGATCAAGGGAATACTTTTTTATTCAATGTATAGTCAAACCTTTTACCTGCTAGGTACCGTCTGATATAGAGGGTCATGAAAGGATAAAAAGGGCTTATAAATGGGAGACAAACCACGCTAAATTACATTCTACCTGTTTTAACTATGGATTCAGGACGAGTTATGCAAATTGTGCCTACCTGCGTCGATCATAAGTAAGTCAAGGAATTAACTTGGTCTGTTTTTCTTCCGTAAATGTGCACGTGCGCACACAATTGTAAAATCTAATTTACCTGCTTATTTAAATGTGTAGAGTTCATTTGTATTTTTGGGAATATTTTTTTGTCGCATATTTCACTATTTGCCCTTAAACACTAACCATATCAGGCAAAATAGTGCCTAAGCGGTTACCAGTGTAAAAGGGGATAAACCTCCTGAATGAAACACTTTGGGGTCTCTAGTAAGCGTAATTATTGGTGTCAGCTCGTTATTTTTTATTTTCACAGCTTTTCTTATTAAGCGTCAGCGACCGAATGCCTTGTGTTACCGTTTTTTCCTTTGTTCTATCCTTTCTAGTCTGTGTATACATGTTTATCTTATTACTAAGTCTGTGTGTTAGAATGGGATGACAATAGTGCTTATAACTAAGTCTATATCTAAGTCTATGTGTTAGATAGGGTTGACAATAGTACTTATATCTAACAGTGAATTAATCTTTAGTGTATTTGTACAGTGGGCTTCATTAATATCCTACGACACCAGGGATGTGTATTTTATACCAGGGCTGCACACTCATCAAATTTCTGGAACCGTGACTTTTTTCTTTTTTTGTCCAGAGGTGTATAGGTGCGGCAGACAGAAGCAGCAAGACTTTATTGAATTCGATTAAGAAATATTCAAAGAATTTTTTACAAAAATATGGCAAATGAATAAAAATGTATATTTTAGTTATTTTCCATCAAAGTTGAAAAATAGTAAAAATATGGACAGTTAGTAAAAATTAATTACATGAAGAAACAAGAAGCAAACAGTAAAATGTTTTCTTTAATTTATACCTAATAAGTACTTTAAAAATTGAAAAAAACTAGGGTTCATTACCTAGTTTTCTTGAAATTCGACCTGAATTTGCTAAAATTTCCTAAAAATGTTGTGTTTTGTTGAAAACGAACAATTGGTCAACTTTGATACGGGATATCTATTAAAACAAAAATCGTAGGTTATTAAAATTTTGTATTTGTAATCTTTGAACAATTACCTATAAGATTTGCGTATTCAAAACATCGAACGCGAACATAAAATTTTGCAACGCCGTTTGTTCTAGAGGCACCACAGTGCGTTGATGACAACGGCCTATTGATGACAACTGGTACTGCAGGATAAGAACTGGTGTGAAAAGTATACACACACTTATATATAAGATTTAAATATGCACGAAATACTCTTATCGCCCCCTGTAAAGTACAAGAATGCCCTATCATTCGCGCCCTTGTCAACATACATACATGTAATCATATGCAATAACACTCATATATATGTTATACAAGTTGAGGCGAAGACAAAGTACAATGATCGCCCCTAGAATGCCCAAGAATACTCTAGCATAGATAATCCCTAGGTGGAATTAAGGAATCTGTACTTAGTACATATGTGGAAATCGCTATAAAAAGGCAAGAGCGCCGAATAAAGAATCAGTTCCTAACGAAATGCTGCTGTATTTTGACTAGGGACTCGGCGGTTAGCTGTATAAGTTGCCTGTTGAACGGAGCGGTACGAGCTGCCTCCAAGACAAGCGATTTACGCCGCTTACTCTGGGAAGCTATAACTTATGCTAACAATGTTTCTCTTAGCTACTGGTGTGCTTATTCAATTGAAGAAGGATATGCATCCTCCGGGAGAGCTTGTGAGCAGCAGTTCTTAGTTCGATTACCAAAGGGATATGATATGATCACAACTTAGTTCCAAGCTTTCTGAGATGAAAATAAGCTTAGAGCGAATCCCTCCATATATGGCAATGTCGATTGCTGATGGCGTGTGTTGGCTGTACGGAAATACACCACCTTAATTATTTTAAATGGTTTTATTAATACAAAATGAATATTACATAAAAATCAAGTTTTAGGCATATTATTTAATTTTTTATAAAAATTGCTAAGCATTTAGGCCTTTTTCTATTGCCTAAAAATATGGCATTTTGGAAAAAAATTGCCTAAAAATATGGCATTTTTGACCATTTTTAGGCAATAACTGCCTCGACTTCCGTTTTAGGTCAAATGGACTAAAATTTTAGGCAATTTGGCAGCTTTTTAGTCCACGAATTTTTCTGGGTATACCCATGGAGCTTGTAGTATGACCGAGTGCAGAAGTGTGTTTCGCTGACCAACATAATGTCAATATGATGTTTTTGTATGAAAAGCTCTAGCTCCAGTGCCTTCTTGGCCAGCCCGTCGGCGTTCCACACACCAATTTTGAGTCCAATTTGACTCATGGTTGGGTTAAATGAACTGGGAGAAGTCCAGAGATTGCTTGTTCAGTTCTTGACGCGTTTTGTGAAATGAGGCCGGTGATAACTGTCATCATTGACATCATCATCTGGAACATCTTGTGAAGCTGAGCTACTAGCACTGACATTTTTTCTTCAGATCGCATAAGGATTTGCTCTTGTCGCTGCCATTGCTGATCGTTTCGTAGTTGCTGGAATGAATTTCGTTGCTGTGTTTGCTGCTGTTGTTGGGGTCCTAAATGTTGCTGTAGCCATGGTTTAGTGGTTTAGTTTAGAAGCAGCTGTCGGTTGTGTTCCCTTTGTCTACTTTGCTGGTTCTGCTTCCGGTTCCTACTTCCAAGTGGAGGGAATTCAATGGTATGCTGCTGACCACATCGTACACAGTTGAATTCTTTGTGACAGCTATTTTTTTGTGTGTTTAAAGGATTGGCACCGATAACATTGCACGACACCGTCCTTTTTGTGAGAGAAGTTCGACTTGGATCCGTACACAGAAACTTTATCGCTTAATAGCTTCCATGTTTATTATTCGATTTTACTCATACTAGTATAATAATACTATATGTGTATTTTTTTTTTGCACCTTCCAGACGATTTTTAGGCCTTTGATTTTTATTAAATCATAACTTTTATTTACGGTCCCTGACTAAAATTAAAATAAGGAATCATTTATATCGTTTTAGTCTGAAATCTTTCACAACAACGATAAACGACTTATTTGGCCCGATCTTTCCTATGGCAGCTATAAGATATAGTAGTCCGATTTCGTCAGTTCCGACATATATAGTAGTGCAAAGTTTCATTCGGAAGGTGTCGGAAGGTGTTTATTGGTGTAATTGAAAATTGGTACTGACAATGAAAATTAAAATAGATTGATCCAATGCAAAGTGAAGACTTCAAAAGAGCAAGGGGAGAAAGAGAGGGGGGAGCCAGGACTTTTAGACCAAGATCGAGAGAGCAGGGATACAGTGCTAGCTAGCGAGATAGAAACATCTGGATAAGCTGCTGCTCGACACTGTCGCTAAAAACTGAGCGCCTATCAGGCGTTAACATTCTCCCCTACGAAATCGGACCACTATCTCCTAAAGCTGCCATATGAATGATGGCGAAATTAATGTAAAAAAAATGTAACTTCTCTCTTTTTAAACGTATTTCTATAAATTTCGAGACAAATCGGTTTTTTGCCGTTTTAGAATTACGGTTAGCAGGGCAACTTTGTGTTTTTAATAAATGAATATAAAAAATCGAGCAACAATTTTTTTGTTTTGGTAAATAATTTGCGAATAATTAGCGGAAAATTCTAGGTAAAAAAGATTTTGGAAATATTAAAGTTTTCTGGAGTTGCCCTGCTAACTTGATATTAACTTAGCAGGGCATCTATAAAATAATTTGCGAATAATTAGCGGCGAATTTTGGTACAATCAAAAGTTCTTTTTTCCAAAGTTACCCTGCTAACTTGATGTACGTCCGATTTCGACCGTTCTGACATATACATATACTGCAAAAGAAACCAGACTCTGCTGGAAATTTTGCCCGATAGTTTAAAAAAATAAAACAAAATTGAGAATCCATTAGTTCTAGATCTAGTTCTTATAAATTCTACCTTTGTCAAATTAAAAAATTAACTTTTATTAAAATTGAGTTTTTTTTTTTTTTTAACATAGAATTTGTCAACTTTGAAACGATCACACTAGAGACCTACATAAATACATTCAAATGAGCAAAGGGAAAAGGGTGAAAAGGGACTCCAAAAAAGCTCCTTGTAGGAGCGTTTAGGGAGAATAATTTGGTATAGTATGCATTTGTTTTCATCAGCATTCTCTGATTTACCTGAATGGCGAAATGCTTAGTGTACTGGACTTTAAATTTATAGGTCACGTGTTCGAGTCCCAGTCGGATCAATTGTGTTTCAGAAATGTAAGTTGCTTTATAAAACATTTATAATATTTTCATCCATTTAACAGTAACATATTAACTTACATAGCAGTGTCGGTTAGGTTATCTTTGGACGATTTAAGGACTCCTTTTTTAAAAATCTATAAGCTAATAGAGGAGTCCGCACGGAGTCCTTGCGGTTTATCTACAGGAGCATTTTGGGACTCCGAAATCACTCCTTCTAGGACTCCTAAAGGTGCACTGTTTTCATATAAGTTGAAAAGGCCATTTTCTCCCGCAAACTTGCTCCCTTAGGACACCTTTCGAAGCCTCCCTAGGAGGGTTTGAGCTCCGCGCAGGGAGTCCTAATACGGCTATGATACAGGGCACAAGTTTTCATTAATTAGCTACTTCATTAGAACCTTGAAAGAGACAACTATATGTCTTTTTTGGTTCGGATTTTGTTCGTAATGCGACTACGGTCAGACTGACTTAAAAGGTAAACAATAACAATGGCCGGAATTCGCAGTGCACAATTCATTCATTTCTGGAATCTTCATGCCAATACTCCTGCAGAAATTAATATGAAAACCACTAAACTGATTTTTACAGCTTTTCTTGTACATAGATTTGTTAATTCATAATAATAGCAAGATTTTACGGCGAAAAAACCATGCCACCGAAAACTTATTTATTTTGCTTTTGTGCAGAATAGTTGCTGAAAATTATGCTAAGCCTTCAGCAAAAACCAATATATTTTGTGAGATCGTTTTGTCTAATGAGCAATCAATATACTTTTTAGATACAATTTAATGAATTAGAGACGGTATATTCTATCGAACACATTTTTTTGTCTGGTATTTTTTTCGATAGGCCGATAAGTTTTTCAATTAATGAGCAATTAATGTATTAATCTCTCATTAAAAGTGCCGTATAGTCGTCTTGCTCGCACTTAGGCAAAACCCTATGGTTGCTGTCAAGCCTCTAATTAATGCGCCAATTAATGAAGTTTTTAATACAGTGTCATAATGCTATAAAGGAGCACCCTGCGGACTCCACTGGTTGGCTGGGAATGTTGTAATATTGTCTGTATTTGACAGATACTGCTCTAACTCAGTGTAGTACTGTACAGTATATAATGAGTACACCAAAATTAGTGTACAGTTAACTCAGTGTACAATTTTTTGATGAACAGTGTACTTACTTGTAAATACGTAAACTTTTTAATTGATAATTATTATTATTATTATTATTATAAAGAAATTGCCGGCAATTACAAAGTGCGGGCAATTTTTGGTTTGTGTTAAGCAATAGCTGCAATGGCCTTCTGCTTAAATCTTATGTTGTAATAAGTAACAATATTGGTTTAACAATAGAATTTATAGTACAAATAGTTAATAAGTATGATAACAAGTCTATATATATATAAATGTTTCTATTAATTCTAGTTACTTAAAGTAAGATTAAATTTATATGCTATTGTAAAGTTTTATGGATTTCAGAAATTGAATTGTTGTAACTATATTTTGGGATCTACTATTTCTTCTAGGGTTTTTTGGAGGAGCTTTTGTCTATGTTCTGTGTAAAGGGGGCATTCTAGGAATATGTGGTGTAGGGATAGGTTGTGATTGCATGGTTGGCATGTGGGATGAGGTGTTTTGTCAAATAGGTGGCTGTGTGTCAGTTTAGTGTGTCCGATTCGAAGTCTCATAAATTTTATGATGTCTTTTCGGGAGATTGTTGGGTTTAAAGTTTCGATATTGTTTTGCTTTTTTGGGTTGATGAGCTTGTAGTGTGGAGATGTGATGTTCCAAACTAGCTCGTATTGGGTTTTCATGTATTTACTAATGTATTATGTAATTATTATTTTATTAAAATCGTTACAAAAATATTTATTATTTAAATTATCAATATTGGAGTGTAAAAACATGATACTATTTACCATATTTGGCGTATTGGCAATTCTGCAGCGTTTTTCGGCTGTGAGGTTTTTAGCAACCATAAAGGCCCTTTTGGAAGCTGCACTGCCAGCTTGGTGCATAGCTTCTTCGATTCATTGTTAACTGTTATATAAATGGCCGCGCTTAAGAGTATTGATCATTACTTAGCATTTGTGTTTAACTAGATTGGATGTGCTTTTATCGAACTTGTAAATGTTTGTGCACGTGTTGCTACTACATCTGTTATCTCTAATCCATTTTTATCGACTGTCCGCGAAAAGGTCTCGCAAACCTTGCTTCGACCTTTTTGAGCATATGGGTTTAGTTCATTGGGTGCTATTTTGGACTTTACATCAGCAGCGTACTTCTTGAAGTCATTCAGCGAATTCATGGTACCGATTGTGTCTTGCGTATTACCCAACAATGATTTTTGGTTTTATTTCAGCTAAAATACATAATTTATAATCTGTTGTATCATTTAAAAATTATTTAGTGAACTTATGAACATCGACTTGAATATTTGTAGCACTCATTTGTACAGTTGTATATTTTGTTTTATTTACTGTACACCTTGTGACGTCCGGAATAGGATGTATATTCATACCCGAAATATACAACTTTTGCGGTCACTCACTTTCTGTGAGATCAGTACGAAAGTTGTACAGGCTTTTTTGACATATTGAATATACTCTACAGTATAGAATGAGTACAGTAGTTTTGAGAACACCAGACTACTGTACAGTACTGTAAACTTAGAAATGAATGTATTCATGCAGGTCTCTAGATCACACTCGACTGTGTCTGTCCTACTTAGTGCCTTGTAGGAGAAGAAAACCACTTTCACTTTTACCCACTAAAAATTATTCTTATACTATTGTAGTCATGCGTTATATCTGGAGAATCGGGAGCTGGAAAAACGGAAACCACCAAGTTTATATTACAATACTTATGTACAATTACTACAAACGTTTCGTCATGGATGCAACAGCAAATATTGGAGGCCAACACTGTTCTAGAAGCGTTTGGTAAGTTAAAAGTAAGAAGTTTAAACTTATTCGATTGTTTATAAAAAGAATATACACTTGGCCGCATATTTCTGCGTACAGAACCATTTAAAATTAAACCTTTGACTTTAACGTCAAATAACTCTGCTCATATTTTGCACTGCGAATCAAAAATGGGTTCATTCCAGTTGTTCAGAGCAGACCGCCAGCGCCTAGTGGTTAGGTTTACCATTTGCGGCGCTCTACATCTGTCGCTTTTCGGCTACTTTGTAAACTTGCTAATTGTCGCGTTATATATTTAAGCACTACATTTGTAAACAGTCAACATGAAAAATACATATAATTGAAGCTTAGCTTGCCGGGCAGTCAGTCAGACCGCATTTTGCTAATTAAAATTAACATTTTATTGAGTCCGTCGTCGTAATGTACAGTCTGAAAGTTTCACAATAATTAATATCGTTTACCCCGTATTTTGTTGTCGTTTGCGGGCATATCGGTCACAAACGTTTAAAAATAATGCATTAAAGTGCGGGCATTCGAAAACAAAAAAGTGCATAAAAAACACAAAGAAGTGAATAATGTTTTTGGAAGAAAAAATGCGGGATCAAAAACAACAAATGCATAAAGTTCCGCTTAAATTTTCGTTACGCTGAATCCGCTGGTACAGACACTTTAGCAACCAACAGTGTCTCGTGTCCGTTGAACTTTCTCAACCATTTTCTTTTTATTTTCTTTTGTGATTAAAAATGGTTGACACAGAAAACGCGGTTCAACCTCAAAATGATGCTCCGAGTGACATCGAATTTTTCCGAGCCAAGGTGCAATCAATTTTTCGGCAAACCCGCGCAATGAAAAACTATTTAACCGCGGAATCTTTTAATCAATTCGATGAAGCTGACATTCTTGCGCGACTGGATTGGATAAATACTGTGAACTTGGCCTTTGAAGCCGCGCAAACATCGCTGGAAAACTGGATTTAACGGAGATTACGAGTGATACGCGATTTGAGTTTTCCGGCGTTTTCATGGATGTTAAGGCAAAACTCAATCGTGGCTTAGCAGCACAACGCAAGCTGCAATTGCCAGCTTCCAATGCTGCAAATTCTACATCTTTCGACATAATTAATAACACGGATCTTTCTTTCCGGTCTAGAAAACCACGATTGCCCAATTTGGAGATGGCTAGGTTTCATGGATCATATGCTGAGTGGCCAGATTTTCTCGCAACATTCACCACGGTCATTGGCAGTGACGACGATCTAAGTGATATTGAAAACTACAATATTTACGGTCCAGTTTAGGCGGCGTGGCTTTGGAAACCATACGCTCGCTTGAACCCTCGAATGCCAATTATAAAAGGCTTTGGATTTGCTCATAAATCGATTTGATAATAAAGTTTTACATTTTCAGGCACACGTTCAGGCAATATTTGGGTTAAAAGGTGTCGAGAAGGGATCGGCCAAGGGTCTTCGAGAGCTCAGCGATTGGATGAATTCGCATCTTCGGGCCATCCGTACCCTTGGCACTACGCAGCAAATTTTGGATGGATTTCTGATACATATTGTCGCTCACAAGCTGGATCAGAGGACGCTGGAAAAATGGGAAGAAGAGTTGTCTACCTCTGAGCTTTCTACCTGGACTACTATGGAGTCTTTCTTGGAGAAGAGGTGCAGGATGATGGAGAACATGGATCAAGCCTTGGTAATGCAAACGCCAGGCCAGCAGGTGGGAAGAAACGTACATAGATCTAACCCAAGTGCACTTATTGCTTATGCTACCAACTCGAAGCATCCAGTATGCCTATTTTGTGATGCCAGAGATCATTATTTGCCGAAATGTTCCCGTTTTCTAAACTTGAGTCCAAACCTTCGCTTCAAAGAAGCAAAGAAAATGCACCTCTGCCTCAACTGTTTGCGCAAAGGGCATAGTTTGCAGCAATGCAAGTCAACTCACTGCAGATATTGTCGCATGAAGCACCATTCATTATTGCACATGACCCCAGACCCATCCGTACCAGCTACCTCATTTTCACCTCCATCATCCGACCCGCTCATAACTTCGCAGCCATTACCATCGACTTCATCAACACTAGTAACATGCTCATCTTCATCATCGCATCCTAATCACCATTTAGCACACCCTCCACCTAAACCCTCAAATATCATGCCGACAGATTACGTGTTGCTTCCAACTGCTATTATCTACGTAAAGAATAGAGTTGGTTCATTTGTGCCTTGCCGAGCAATTCTAGATTCAGCCTCTCAATTAAATTTCGTCACCTCGCGCCTAGCTAGCCAACTAAATTTGAAACTTAAACAATCGCATACAATCATTTCGGGGATTGGGAAGTCGTCTTTGAATTCGAATAAGGAAGTCGATATTCTTGCGCAATCACGGGATGCAAGTTATCGTGCGTCATTTGCTGCTGTTGTGACTCAAAGTATCACTGAGTATCAGCCGCATTTCAATATAAATGCAACAGGATGGAGGATGCCAGAAAACATTCCGCTCGCTGATCCTTATTTTAACCAATCACAACGAATCGACCTTTTAATTGGCGCTGGTCTGTTTTTCGATATTATTGCTATGGGACAAATTCATTTGGATAGGACTTTGCCAACACTTCAGAACACCAAATTTGGTTGGATCGTTTCTGGGGGGATATCGAATATGCCAAATCACAAATCTGTCCTAGCCGCCATTGTCAAGGATCCTGTTGATCATTCTAATGATGACGCACTTGCTGCCGTAGTAAAACGATTTTGGGAAATTGAGGACTTCAGTTCGGTGGAACCAACGATGGCGCCTGAAGACTTGCGATGCGAACAATTCTTCAAGGAAAATTGCAAGAGACTTGGGAATGGCCAGTACTCTGTTCGACTTTTGTCCGCTTCAAGCTTCGAATCACTGGGTGATTCTTTTGTCTAGCTCGTCGTCGTTTCAAGAGTTTGGAAGCTAAACTAGACAGAAACCCCGCTCTGAAAGCTCAGTATTCGGCATTCCTACAAGAGTACATCGACTTAGGGCACATGTCCCTTGCATCAAAGGATCCAACTGTACCACAATTTTTCTTGCCGCACCATTGCGTACATAAACTTGAAAGTACAAGCACAAAACTTCGTGTCGTATTTGATGGGTCTGCTAAATCGACCTCTGGTAGCTCGCTAAACGACTTACTCCTAGCAGGGCCTACCATTCAGCAGAAAATCTTTAATATACTGCTTCGCTTTAGATTTTCAAAGTAGCTCTGTGTGGAGACATCTGCAAGATGTACCGCTGCGTACGCGTTTCGTATCCAGATGACTTTTGCAGTGTATCGTTTGGCGAGAAAACTCCACGGATGAGTTGAGTGTTTATAAACTGAACACGGTGACTTATGGAACCAAGCCAGCTGCATTCTTGGCTATAAGAGCCATGCATCAACTTTCTTATGATGAAGAGCAATCACTTCCAATTGGCGCAAAAATTGTTCGTAGGGATTTCTATGTGGATGATTTAATCTCTGGTGGCGATTCAGTCGAAGAGGTGAGAGAAATTCGTCAACAGGTGAAGGAACTTCTAGCACGAGGCCACTTTCCAATCCGCAAATGGTGTTCGAATGAGTCAAGTGCCCTCGAAGGAGAGTCTGATTGCGATAAAGAGCAGTTTATCAAATTTCACGATGGATCAGCTATCGCCAAGGCATTGGGACTAGTATGGGACCCAATTTCTGATCATCTTCTATTTAACTTTTCCCAAATTTCGTCAAGTCATCAAGCCACAAAACGGACTGTATTGTCAACAATAGCCAAATTCTATGATCCACTCGGTTTAATTGCACCAATTGTCACGAAGTCTAAAATCTTTTGCAATCCCTATGGAATTCTAACGTGGATTGGGATGACACATTGCCAGAGCCACTTCTTTCGTCATGGGGAGTTGACCTCTCAGTTGTCGATCGTCCAGAACTTGAAATTTCCTCGATTCGTAATGAAGCTGCAGGCTTCGGTCGAGTTGCACGGATTCTGCGATGCTAGCATAGCGGCGTATGGAGCGTGTTTGTATTTGCGATCGGAGGCAAATGGAGACGCAAAACCCATCTACTCTGCGCCAAGTCGAGAGTAGCCCCTTAAAGGCCTTAACAATTCCAAGACTGGAACTTTCAGCAGCGCTTTTATTGGCTGAGCTTATCGTAAGCGTCAAGGAGACCATTGATTTCGATTGCGCCTTTCATTGCTGGTCGGACTCGTCTATTGTGTTGTCTTGGATTCGGCAACCCCGAGGGAGTTTAACGTATTTGTATCCAACAGAATCGCGAAAATTCAGGAGATGACGAAAGACATGACTTGGCATCATGTTCCAACAAACTTAAATCCTGCGGACGTCGTGTCGCGAGGCTGTACCCGAGAGAATTGCTGGAGCATTCCCTTTGGGCTAATGGACCTCCTTTCCTGGTGCAAGATCCTTTGAATTGGCCCTCCCTGCTGAACGCAGTAAAGGATCTCCCAGAGCGTCGTGCTGCGGCACTCATTGGAACAGTTTGCACTGACATTTCTATTAACTGCAAATATCTCAATTCATTTCACAAGCTGCAGCGTGTATTTGCATACATTTATCGCTTCATTTCGAATTGCAGAACCAAATCAGCGTTAAAATGCCATGTTACTGTGAACGAGATCAACTTGGGAACCGTACTTCTTCTGAGGAGCATCCAGCAGGTTCACTTGGCCGAGGAGTATCGAATTCTTAGCCAGGGCAAGCCGTTTCCACAGAAAAGCAAGCTGATTTCTCTGAGGCCAATACTCGGCTCCGATGGATTACTTCGCGTTGGTGGAAGGCTTCAGAACGCAAGCTTGAACTACGACGCTAAGCATCCGATATTGTTACCCAAAGACCATCCAGTCAGCAGGGCGATTATAGTCTATTATCATGAAAAATATTTCCACGCAGGATCACAGGCGTTGCTCGCTACGTTAAGGCAAAGGTATTGGCCAATTGGAGGCCGAAAGTTCGTGGCAAGCGTTATCAACAAATGCGTCAGATGTTTTCGGATGAAGCCTGTGGCTTGGGAGCACGTCATGGGTAGCTTGCCAGCAGATCGAGTTCAGCCTAACCCAGCATTTCATACCACAGGAGTGGACTATTGTGGGCCATTCTATCACAAGGCAGAGACCCGGAACAAGGCACCCCACAAGTGCTACATCGCCGTCTTTGTCTGCTTTTCAACGAAGGCTGCTCATTTGGAAGTCGTTCAGGACCTCACAACGGATTCTTTCATCGCAGCTCTGAGAAGATTCATCAGCCTAAGGGGCAATCCACGTACTATTTGGAGTGACAATGCGACGAACTTTGTCGGCGCTAAGAGCGAGTTAGCCGAACTGAAGGAGTTATTTTTGAGCGAACCACACACGGCGTCGATAGTCTCTTCCTGTTTGGCTGACGGGATTGATTGGAAGTTTATACCTCCGCGGGCCCCTCACTTCGGTGGTCTGTGGGAGGCGGCTGTTAAGTCGGCCAAATATCACTTTACAGAGTCGTCGGTGCATCCATTTTAGCCCTTGATGAATTGAGAACTCTTGCATATGAGATTTCTGCCATCCTTAACTCACGTCCGCTCTGTCCAATTTCAGAATCTGCTGAAAATTTGGAGGTGCTAACGCCGGCGCACTTCTTAAAGGGTTCCAGCTACGCAAGGTTTCCTGAACCTGACGTTACACATCTTCGCGAAGGCCGTCTCGGCAGATGGCAAAGAGTGACTCAGATGCAGCAACACTTCTGGAAAAGGTGGAGCAGAGAGTATTTGTCTCTGCTGCAAGAAAGAAGCAAATGGCGCTCCGAAACACCTAACATCAAGGTCGGCAGCATCGTGTTGCTGAAGGAGGACAACATCCCACCCTTGAAATGGCAGCTTGGGTGCATCCAAGGAGTCATACCCGGCGAGGACGGCACCATCAGAGTAGCTATGGTCAGGACAGCTACGGGACTAAGCAAGAGAGCCGTTGCCAAGTTAGCCGTTCTGCCCATCGACTCCCATTTGGTTGGAACCGTATCACTTCCAACGGGGGGAGTATGTTCAGAGCAGACCGCCAGCGCCTAGTGAGGTGCGCATAGGTGTACCATTGCACCTGCGGCGCTCTTACACGCTCTCTTTTCGGCTATTCTTTGCCTTCCTTATCTCGCTACATCTGTCGCGTTATCTATTCAGCGAAACTACATTTGTAAACACATGAACATGAAAACATATATATATATTGAAGCTTAGCTTGCCGGGCAGTCAGTCAGCTCCGAACTTTGCTAATAAAACACATAATAATATTAGATAAACCGTGCGTTTTAATTAATGTACAATTAAAGGGTGGCATTTTAGTTGTCTTCCCCATAAACACCAGTAGTCATTCAATTGGCCGTCTCCTTATATTTTCCCAGAATTATGCGCTTAGCGGTTTTCTTATAATAGCCATTTTACTCAAACTCCCTTAAAAAAAGCAGTCGCAAAAGTCTGCGTACAGCTAAAAAAATCGCCATTAAGTGTCCAATGCAATTATGCTTTGGTTTAAAGTTGGCTTTGCCTAATTGGATCATCAATTTTTATTTGGTTTTATATGCATTTGTCACTATGGGGTTCAAAGAAGAGGAGATTTGCGTTGTTGGAAGAAATATCATTCTGAAATTCCATCTTGAGGGCAAAAGTTACCGGGAAAGTGTAAGAACCATTAACAGATCGCACTTATCTGTTCATAGAGTCATTACCAAATACGTAACGTCGGGCTCAATTTTATTGACGCCCAAATCTGGTCGTCTAAGCTAATTAAAGAACAGAGAAAAATCTAAATTTCTCTAAGTAGTTCAGAACAATCTAAAATCGACAGCCCACGGGTTGAAATTTTAAGTTGAGGAACCGTTCTCCATATTCATATAAGGTCATACTATACGATGGGCAATAAAAAATGTGATTAAAAAGCCGTGTGGCCAGGAAGAAACCATGTAGCTCAGAAACAAATTAGAAAAAGAATGCATTTCACAAATGACCACATTTCAAAGCCTTCCGAGCCTTGGATAAGGTAATTTTTCGGAAGAACGAATATTTCTCATTGCCGGGATGAGGAAAAAAAAAAATGGTGTGGCGGAAGAGTGGTACAGCTCTGAAAAGGGAAAATTTAATGCCAACTGTTAAACATGGAGCCGACAGAGTTATATATAGGGGTGTATGGCAGCCAACGATGTTGGCAATTTGTCTGTTTAAGAGTCTAATCTAAACCATAGGCACTTCACTGACATATTAACGGCAAATTTAGTTGAAAGTGCCCAATGGTTGGGCCTGGGAAGAGACTTTATATTTTAAAAAATATAATGACTTAAAACATACTGCCCACAATATCAAGCCTTGGCTACCTTATGACGTATAAAAACAGTTGCGAACTCTACCACAATCTCTGGGCTTGAATTATTTTGAAAATGTAATAGGATCTTCTGGAGCGTTGCATAAGAAAATCCAAGATTACGTCGAAAACTGTACTTAAGTCAGTTATTTTTTAAGAATGGCAGAAAATCACACCAGGAGATACAAAATAAAAAGGGGTGTGTCCAGAGTACGCACGACAGAAGTGAAACTTCTAGTATTCCTCTCTCTCTTATCATTTCATTATCTCTTATTTCAAATCCTTTTCGAACCAAAGCCGATCGCAAACGCTACAAGCATAGCCAAAAGGATTTTCCACAAACATTTTTTGAAATTGTTTATGTGCAAATTTGTGATTTACATAGGCACTATAAGGAGGCACAAAGTCACCATCAAATTCTATCGGTGCCCCATCGACATATTCTTCGATATCCATATCGAAATCAAGATCACCCAGTGATTCTCTATTCGGGAATTCATGGTCATCGTGTACATCCTGCTAACATAAAGTATTATTTACTGGAAAACTCATTTTAAATCACTTTTTCATCTATAGTGAAATTGTTTTTAAAAATTGATACGCACAATATTGACATGATTCGCCTTATCATAATTCGGTTGTGTAGTTATGGCTTCTTGGACAGGAGCCTCTAGTATCTCATAAAAATCCTAGAGAAATGAATATGTATTCCCATGTTGATTTCCAAATTTAATTCGATGTTAATTAATAAATTAATTAATTCGAACAATGCAATAATGGCATATCAACTTACAATTTCGGGGGCATTATTTCTATTTCACTGCTGTCTTATTGAATTGTGGTGAATATTGTTGGGTTTTGGCATGGAATGTTGGTTATGAACTTGTGTTGCATGTACGACGTATTCTGGACCATCATTGGGACTCAATAAATGAACAGAACTCGTAGAATTCGAAACGATTTTTCCCTTTTTTGATGGAATTGGAGCAGGTGTTATAGCGTTAGCTGCAGCAGATCGCAAACGCTCTCTGTATGCTTTACAACGTTTTGCAGCCGTTTTAGCTTGAGATTTGGGGGGCTTTAATTCTTTTTTCCGCTCTCTGTACCTCCTGTCGTCCTTTGCTGTTTGGGTTGTAGCGACGACATTCCTACATCATATTTCACTGTTAGTATAATCTCGCCAATATGTTAAACAATTATATTCCAACAATACTTCTATATTGTGAAATATTTATCAACTCTTTTAGGTTATATTTGCCTTGTGTCACTGTGTGAATCTGACTCTTCTCTTCTTTGGTTATTCTCAGGGGACACGGACACTTCCTCTTGTGACACTGATGTGTTCATCACCTCTATCTAAATTTATCCACCACTCATTTTTAACACTGAAATTCTGTAGGAAACCAAAAATTTGCCTTTTAGACTGCCGCTTAAATTCAGAGGACACGAAATGTTGTTGCGACTCTGTTGCAGCGCACAGCTCTTGACTCTCAAAAGTAAACAAACCGATAAAGAAGAAGACACATTACATATTTTCATTTCCAGGTCGAAAAAGATGGATAAGAATTATGGTGACAATCAAAAATAGTTAATGCATCCTTAACCTGTTAATATCTGTATGCAACCTGTTCAATCAGAAGTTCTTTTGACACACACCTCTCACCCTTTTTCTACTTCTGTAAATGAATTTGTTTTGTCACAGAAATGATTTCGGCTTAAAAAGCGTCTTCTCGCTCAAGTACGCATACACACACGTGCTCACATGCGCATTCTATTTTTAGATCTACGCTCTCAACTTTGTGCTAGCGCGCTGAGAGCGAGAGAGGATAGAAGAGGAGAGGAAGATCGTTCGGCAGCAGTGCGAGAGGGACAAAACCTCGCCCATTTTCGTGTCGGTCGTTTCGTTTCATGAATCGGTTTTACTTCGTCCCCGAAAATCCATAACGCGCCTAAAGAAGTTTCACTTCAAAAATTAGTGGAATCTTTGCCCAGACGACTGAAGGAAGGTTTGCACAAAAAAAGGTAACAGAAACGCTTTTAATTCGCAAATAAAATATGATTTTCTTAGCTGTACGCAGAAATTTGCGACTGCTCTTTTTAGGGGAGCTTGAGTAAAATGGTTATTATAAGAAAACCGCTAAGCGCATAATTCTGGGAAAATATAAGGAGACGGCCAATTGAATGACTACTGGAATGAACCCATTTTTGATTCGCAGTGCAAAATATGAGCAGAGTTATTTGACGTTAAAGTCAAAGTTTTGGTTTTTTATGGTGCTGTACGCAGAAATATGCGGCCAAGTGTATGCGGCCAAGTGTACCAAGTCACAAAAATGTTGAGATATATTGGTTCGGATATATATTCGATAAACGTCATAAATGTCAAAAACGTCATAATCATGCGATTGGAGCATATAAGCTTGAGAAGCCCAGATGAATTAGGAGAGCACACACTGATTAGTATTTCACCGTAACCGTCAAGTATTTCATAAGACAGATTCTTAAAAATAGATTTAAAAAAAAAGGGAAAACGTAAAAGTGTAACTGTTTGAAATATATGAGAAGTTCACGTTAAAAATTGAATTACCAATTTAGTAAAATTACGAAGTCAACTAATTGGTCAATTATAATAATCAAACAAAAACACCTCTTAACGAGGTGAGATAAAAGTGACGATGGCACATTCAACTCAAAAAATTTCTTATACCACATTTTGTGACGATTAATAGTTATTTAAACAAAAATATTTAAAAATTTTTTAATTAGTTTAAAAATCGGCACGCTGCCTGTTTTGCCTTTTTAAATTTTTCAGCTAAGTGCCGATTTTAAAACTAATTAAAAAATTTTTTAATATTTTATAATAATACTAATTTTGACGAGAAAGCGAATTTTCGGCGATATGAGTAGTACCCCAAAAGGTGAACAGTAATCCCAAGGGTTATACGGCCTGAAGTGAGTATGAAAATCGTAAGAGCCATTTTCTTAAAAAAAATTTAAAAATCTTTAAAAAAATTAATTTTAATTCTAAATTCTTAATTATAATATTTAGATAAATTTGTAAAGGCAAAAAAATTATCATTTTAAAATACCTTTCCAACGACATATAGCACGTTTCAGTAACTTTAGTCGTTCAGAAGTTATGGGCGCGAGAAATCGATTTTTTCCTATTTTCCCGCCAAAGAAGCGGGGAAAGCAAAAAGTGGATCAAATAAAAAACAAACGTTTTAAAAGGTTTTTTCAAATTTAAAATATTTTACGTTTTGTTTGATGGTTTTAAAGTTTATTACAATTGTGGGATATGGGATCTTTGCTACTAATTTTAATGAGTAAAATTTCAAGAAAGCGAATTTTCCCAGATATGTGTTATATACCAAAAGTTGAGCCATCTCAAGGGCTATATGGCCTTGAGTGACTATCAAAATCGTTAGCCAATTTTGAAAAAATGACAAAAAATTCTTAAATATTATATTTAGATAAATCATGTCCAGGCCAAGCTAATATCATTTTAAAATACCTTTTTAACGACATATAGCACTTTTCTGTAGCTTTAGTCGTTTAGAAGTTATGGGCGCCGGAAATCTAGCTTTTTCAGCTGTTTTCCCGCCAAACTAGCGGGAAACCCAAAAAGTCGTAGAACAAAAAATGTTTAGCTCGAGCTGTTTAATAAAATAAAAGTAGTTCCAGGAGTCTAAAACAAAAAAATCGACAGACAGACAGACAGACAGACAGACAAACAACAGGACAAACGTTTTCATTTTGGAAAGGCCGTTAAAATCTTGTTTATTGAATATCTTTTGAACGGAGTATCGGATCAGGATGATCGAGGTGTCATTCGACGCGTATTTAAAGCTAGATCACAACAACATTAAAAATTTTGGGATTTTTGCTCCACCGGCCCCCATAGCTCCAATTTTCAAAATTTTCAATTTTGCACTTTCACTCACATTTCTCCTAAACTAATCCGTTTTTGAAAAATCTTAGTATGCAGTTTCAAAGAGGTTTACAATACCTTTCGATCAAGATATAAATGGTTCTGATCGGACTATCGTAGCAGATTTTCAATTCTACTGCTGTATATAGTAGTCTCCTTGCGCACCACAGTCTCGGTGCTCATCGTCACTACGTGGACTGCCGTCCACAGTGATGTATGTATAAATGAAAACATGACTAAAAATTTAATTGAGATTTAAAAAGAATTATTTTTAGAAAAAAAAAGTTAATCAAATTTTATTGTCATCAGAATTTAATGCCCTTCTATTTAAACTCAAGTCTTTGTTAAAAAGTTTTTGTTTTTATTTTTCACCCCTAAAAATTTGATTCACTCCGATTGCATAGCCAGCCTTAGTTCTGCGCTTACAGCCTCTATTTGACGCACTTAGAGTTCGAATTCAAACTCGAAATTTTACAGCATATTCTATATATGATAAACTATAATTTTTAACACAGAACAATTTATTGGTTAAAAAAATTAGGCCTAGTACTAAGATGAACGAAAAGAATCCATAAACGGAAAACTTCATATAAAAAACAAGTGAGAAAGCTACAGTCGAGTGACCGACTGTGAGATACCCGGTACCCAAAGTATTGCCCATGAAATTAAATAGCACACGGACATGGAAAAACAAAAAGTTGACAAATAAAGTCAAATGTTACTAAAAACATGTTGAGCAACGTTCAAAAAGACTAATTCTGCAGCTGTACGCACCTGTATTACGAATTAATACTGCGCTCGAAAGCACGCAACACTTTTTCGCTACTGCCACCCAAAAGCTAAGTGCTCAGACACGCGAAATTATTCCTAAGCAGTGCGCTCTCTCTCTCTCTCTTTCTCTCAGAAAATTTATTGTTTAATAACTTTTATGTTTATCATCCGATTTTACTTAAATTTTCAGAACACGTCCAAGATTGCCTTCTTATTACGTCTATCTATTTACTTTAGAAAATCACGCATATGGTTAAATACCGTTTTTATGTTTTTGGGGCGGAAGTGGGCGTGGCCAAATTTTAAAACAAACTTGATCTGCGTGCAACAGATTCCAATGTTGTCACCAAATTTGGTAACTCTAGCTCTTATAGTCTCTGAGATCTGTTGTTTCACACGGACGGACGGACGGACGGACAGACGGACAGACGGACAGACGGACAGACGGACAGACGGACAGACGGACAGACGGACATGGCTAAATCGACTCGGCTGGTGATGCTGATCAAGAATATATATACTCTATGGGGTCGGAAATGCCTCCTTCTGCCTGTTACATACATTCTCGGTTGGCACTAACTTATAATACCCTTGTACCCTTTGGGTACCGGGTATAAAAAGACGAATTGAATGAGTGGGAATGCGTGAGAATAAGAGTTTTCGTTTTGAGTGCATTCGAATGCCAATCTGGTTTGTTGATGTTTTGTTTTCGATATTAAGAAAAGAGAAGAATGGAAACAATGAAAGTCAATGTAATTTGATTTTATTTTGCTTAATACAATATAAATATACATATGGCAATTTTATATTTAATTTATTTTGGAATTTAGAATCATATTTTTATTTATGTTGTCTGGATTAGTGGCTATTAGACAACGCTTTTCTGTAACTAAAATTTCTACCGTTTGAAAATGTTCGCTCCGAAGCCGCGCTGCTCACTGGAATGCAGAATATTTTGCATGATGTTTTGTGCAAAAGAGGAAAAAAGTTCTGGTGCCTATTCCACTAAGCCAAAGCATCAACATTTGCTGAGCATGTGACGTTTATATTTGAATACCCTGCAATTTCCTGCTCAACTTGATCTTTATTTGTGTCAGCTTAGTGGACATCTATATACTCTGCGAATTCATCATTAGCTAAAAGGGTTTCTGCTGTTTTACAAACAGTGTCTTACGCAAAATGTTGCAAATATTTTTGCACTCATTTATTACGGATCCCCTTTCAGAGGGTGAAAATTGAATGAGTTTGTTAGTGGGTGGGAAAAGAAATATGGCTATGTTATTATATATTGTCAAATTTTGAATTATTGTAGCTAATATTTCTGAATGTAGTGGGAGATTTGGATGATATCAATATCATTGTATTCGGACAGACATGATTTCTTTAATTTATTTATATTCGGCAAAATTAAATGAACAGTCAGACGTTTGCTTGCTTCAAGTTTTTTGAAACATTTTCAAAAACTTCTAATAAGCGGACAATGGAACCTAAGTGATTTATATTAATACCTTCAATTCTGGATGTCTGGTTTTTATCTTTGAGCGTAGTGGTTAAGTCAATCCAATTAATTTCTACTGATTTCAACAAATAGTATACTGTATTCTTGCGAGTGGGGCAAAAACCTTTTAAGGAAAACCCTAAAGAAGAATTCAGTCCTGACTTTTAAAATATTTGACAAGCTTGGCAAATATGGTGACGATAATCCCCATCTCTGAAACAGGATCGATAGCATTTCCAACAGCGTTGTTTATCAGATGGTTGATGCAATGGATTTTCTCAAAATCGCTAAAGGCTTTTATCATATTGGACCTCTTCAAGATAACATCCGAAGTCCTCTTATATGTCATCTATTTTTGCCCGAATATGTACAGGTAATAACAAAACTGTGCAGGATTTTTCTTTCATGGATTTCATGGCCATAAGACGTTTAACCAGAACTCCTTCCTTTATGTCAGAAATTATCAGTCCATATGTCACTTGTGATGGCATATCCAACGGCTTTACATTTTTGAATTTCGGCTTTTATTGGGCCAAAATGTGACTCATAAATCATGGTTATGTTTCTCGAAACTGTGTGTTGCATTTCGAGTTGGAATCGGCTGAAATGGACCGATAGGTTAGAGGTGATAGTCGGGGGAAAATAGCGATAGGTATGCCTTGGAAAGGCAAGGGCAAGCGATCTAACCTTCTCGCTCATGCATCGCTCTCTCTCTGAGGGTTGCCCTTGAACTTGGCCGTTGCACTCATGATGTAATTACACCATGGTTGCACTGAGTGCTAAAAGAGTCCCGTAAGGTGGAACGCGGTCAGTGGAACGAAACGATATAGGGAGGCAAAAGCGTTGGAGGAGAGGCAGTAGGAAGAGACACGGAGGAGCGGCAGCCAGCCAAATAAAAATTAGTGCATTTTCTGAAAATTAAGGAAAACCGTGGCAGCGACGATTGGCACTGGCCACGGAAATTTTTCTTTGGATTTTATTTTGGATTTATATAAACTCACTGGAAATTTGGAAAAGCTGCAAGAACCGTGGGTGCCGCCATTTTCCTGTGATTTTCGTTGTGGACCCGGACCTGCCAATCCTGACCAGCCTGTGTCAGCGGAGGACAACCGGTGACCCCGTTCCGGTTGCGAAACTGCACCGGACATAAATCCACCCGGCGACACGGCCGTGTTTTTTTTTTATGGTTGCTGCTTGGGCAACTGCTGCCATTTCTCTTCGGCGGCTGCCAGGGAATGCGCTCATCGCTTCGCTCCGGCTCCATTTTTTGGCCACAACTGGCGATACCGGCCGGGCTTTGCCGCCGCCGCTTGCCATCTGCGTCGCCATTAATTTGTTGGTGTCCCGCCGTGATATATATATGATAATTTCCTACGAATAGATATAAAACAATATTAATTTAAATTCATGTGCATGTGTTAATTTTTGTCCGCGTTGTCCCGTGAACCAGATCCCGGTTTCCGCGCAACCCAGGCCTGAAAAAAGATAGATATTAGTTAGGAAGAAGTTCAGTGATATAAATATTGCATTTTACCCACCCTAATTGTCCTTTTTGGAGCTCCAGTAGGGACCGTAGGTGACCAAAGAGGGAATCTGGTCAGCCCAGCTTGTGGCTTCAGAATTTAAATAACTTCTCCCTTGCGTCAATGTCGCGAACTTGGCGCAAGCGCATTCCTGGCACTGGTCGTGGTCCTACCTCGGCGGAGATGAGCCGGTCGCCAAACCGCCCGGAATAGACTCCGGTCCGCCGGAGATGGGTGATGCCTCTCCAAATCTCAAGAGGCATCCATGGTCGGGTGGGTGCGTAGTGGCGAGTCCATCGATGCGACTAATTTCTTCCGTTTAATGTCGTCCAAAAATTTAATTGATTTAGCTTGTTTACATTTTGTCGTTAGTGGTGGTTGAATTTATGTTAGTGAGACGTCGGTTTGTTATCGATATATCGATTGTGCGGACTGCGGGCAGAGGGAGAACTCTGCCCTGGGTTTCCGGAGCTAGCCGGCACTGCCCTCCGGGAAAAAGCAGTTCCGTTTCATGTGGTTGGATGCTGTAATAATTTATCAACGTCGACATTAGCATCAAACTTTACTCCAACATTGATTAAATATTCAACAAACTTTTTAAAGCCGGAGTCGTCGATAATTTAGAATGGACGACACACTATGGGGCGTCTAGAACAAATACCGCGACAAAATGAAAAATTTTTTTTAAGGATGTTCAAAATTGTGTCAATGCCACTTTAAATATAATTAAATTCTGCATATAAATCCGAAAGAAAACAAAAATGCGTTGATTTGTTCTCCCACAACATACTTTTAAAGTAGAGGTTTTGGAATACATTTTTGCAAAGCTATAGAAATAATACCTTCTAAGGCGTTTTTAAAATTGTTTTTTTTTTTTTTTAAAGCACTGTTAAATTCAAAGTAAAATTATTATACCTATAAAATTAGACCTTACTTAATATTTAAATAAAAATAAAAACCGAATTTCTTTATATTATCTATTTTTTTTTTTTAATAAGTACTAAGTAACTAATAAGTACTGTTTTTTTTTGTTATTGTTGGACATAAAGTAGTAAATGCCATCGAGTTTCGTTGTTAAACTACTTTAAAAAAAATGTTAATAATAAAACTTAAAGTCATAAAAAATTAGCCTGCCCTTTGAGATAATTCTCTTTTAGTTATACGGCTATGACACAGGGCACAAGTTTTCATTAATTAGCTACTTCATTAGAACCTTTAAAGAGACAACTATATGTGTTTTTTGGTTCGGATTTTTTTTTCGTAATGCGACTACGGTCACACTGACTTAAAAGGTAAACAATAACAATGGCCGGAATTCACAGTGCACAATTTATTCAATTCTGGAATCCTCATGCAAATACTTCTGCGGAAATTAATATGAAAACCATTAAACTGATTTATACAGCTTTTCTTGTACGTAGATTTAGTTAATTCATAACAATTGCAAAATTTAACTGCGAAAAAACCATGCCGCCGAAAACTTTTTTATTTTGTTTATTTATCTTGCTTTTGTGCAGAATAGTTGCTGAAAATTATGCCAAGCCTTCAGCAAAAAGCCATATATATTGTAAGACCGTTTTGTCTAATGAGACATCAATATACTTTTTAGATACAATTTAATGAATTACAAACAGTATATTCTATCGAACTCATTTTTTGTCTGGTATTTTTTTTCGATAAGCCGATAAGTTTTTTAATTAATGAGCAATTAATGTATTAATCTCTTATTGAAAGTGCCGTATAGTCGTCTTGCTCGCACCTAGGCAAAACCCTATGGTTGCTGTCAAGCCTCTAATTAATGCACCAATTAATGAAGTTTTTAATACAGTGTCATAATGCTATTAGCGAAGATATTTTACAAATTTTAAATCTCTTCAGCCCTGGTTTCGTAGCGCGCACTTACAATAATATGAATTCCGTAGTGCAAGCGTTTGTTTGCAATTAACTTTGTTTTGGCTGGCGGAAAGTTTTTCTGGTTTAGTTTTCTTATCGAATTTTTGATTTATTTATTGAATTTACTATGGAAAATAAAGCTGAAGGTATTTATATCGTGTACTTCGTGTAAAACTTGTTCATGCTAACGTGCTGTTTATGATTTTAGAGCTGTGGTAATGTCCCAGAAAAGTGTAAGTAGTGTTTTGTAGATTTAGGGGTAAAGTGTTTTCCGAAGTGTCTTTATTATGACCACCTACATTGTTAAACAAAAATTATTTCTTTTAGGAACAGAATCAACAAGAACTGTCTTACACGCCGAGATCTTTTTGACGTTATGCAAAGATCGGAGTGTGAAACGTTTGAGGAAAAGTTTGTTTACATTGTAAAATATTAATGCGAACGGACCGGAGCAACTGATGACAATTTGATGAGTCTTAAGTTAATACTTAAAGAATTTATCCAAAAATTTAAAACTCGTTGGACTCGTTCGCACAGAGTGGAAGATAGGTTCCTAGAAACGAATCAAGCTTGACTAGACATCTATATTTCTTTACCGTGCGATCTTAAGCGAGGCCGCAGCGAAAAATCCATTGAAGAGTGTGATAACCGAACCAAGCTAAGAAAGACCAAGGACTTGAGGGATCAAAACTCTTCAAGCGTCTTAGTTTTTGCAACTCAGTCCAAGCTAAGAGCTGAAGGTCACGATGAAGCTTCGAAGATAGTCTCGAGGGCATTTAGTTCAGCAACTGCGACAAGACCAAATTCAACGGACATGAGAATGTCAAAGGAGGAGGCCTTGGCCGTATTGGTCGATGCTCGACTTTCGCGGTTTCAATAAAATATAATAAGATATTCTGCACCGAATACGTTCCCATCTTATTATGTTGTGCAATCGGCGAAGAAAGAGTGCTATCCATGCAAAGGGTAAAACACTGGCCAAAGTAACTCTGCAAGCTCTTCTAAATCATACAGCTCAGCGTTTAATTCAAATAGGAGGCAGCAAAATCAAAACTCTGATCTCGAGCCAGCTGACGAACATTTGTCTTATTACAAAATGGGGACTCGATGGAAGCTCAGGACATAGCTCATATAAACAGGCTTTTAACGATCCAAAAGCTATTGATTCGTCTGTTTTAATTACTTCTATCGTGCCAATTAAGATGATATGCGACGAACAAGTCTTATGGCAGAACCCACGGCCCAACAAGCTATGAACCAAGAAACATATATAATATACATAAACACAACAACAATAAAAACAACAAAAATAAAATCAAAACATAAACAACATACAATCTCGTCCGCATTTTTTTCCCTGTCCATTTTTGTTGACCACGTGCTTCCCTCGACTCGAACGAAATGAAAGCAAAATACTACAACTCGAGTAACTCGAGTGTCATCGGCTTTTGCCAATTTGTTCATTTTTTTTTACGCTTTATTTATTCTCACTCATTTTACTGAGTGCCATATGGAATGAGGCAACACGCACTCATGTTAATGCTCAATCGTGTCGTTGTGTGCATCGAACTCACTCAATTCAATTCAATTCGAGTCCATTCAATTTGGCGTATGCTGTGAGTGAAGCCATGCAGACCTCTAGTGCATACAAGGTGACAGTATGACCCATGTAGGCTCTCTAGAATTCCAGTGTTGGAAGATCGTAAAAATCCTACAGGTATAACAAAAAAGCGCATAACCTTGAGAGAGATATTCGACATCTGGTTTATGGCAGAGCAGCAAAGAGATGAAGAAACATCTTTTATTGTGTCTAAATTGCGCAATGGAGAACTTTCTGAAGATGTAGCCTAAGCTATCGAGCTACGTAGCGGTATTTCATACAGGGAAATTCAAAGAAACGATAAAACTCGCTGTCTCCCTATTATTCCAAAGCCATTTACAGGGAACTTTAAAATAATCATAGGGAATATATAATGGCCGAATATTAGAAAATAAGGTTCGATCAGAATAAACCCACTATTATGGTTTTTACTCGATTTTTGTTGGCATAAAAAATCGTTTTCAGCTTAAAAAAGAAAGAAAGCTAACTTCGGTAAGCCGAAGTTTGTATATACCCTTGCAGTCTGCAATTGGATCATTAAAAATCTATTCATTTCAGTAAAATTGAAAAATATCGAGGTTTGTAAAATTGTATACCATTTACCTGCACATTTTACATTTTACATGTAGAATTTTACATTTTCATATAAATCGACCGATCGCTTCTATGGCAGCTTTATCATTGTCCGATCTTAATGAAATTAAAACCGAAGTTCTAAAACCGTAAAAAACTGCTATATCTTGAAACTTATTGAAATTCGTTGAAAACAGAGAATTTATAATTTGTTTTACAATAATTTCGCCAACATTCCTATGGCAGCTATAGGATATAGTGGTCCGATTTCGTCCGTTCCGACATATATACTGCGTTCTAAAGAAGTAAGACTGTGCTAAGAATTTTTAGCCCAGTAGCTCAAAAACTGAGAGACTAGTTCGCGTAGAAACCGACAGACAGACAGACAGACGGTCATGGCTAGATCAACTGGGCTGGTAATGCTGATCAAGAATATATATACTTTATGGGGTCGGAGATGCCTTCATCACTGCCTTGCAAATATCATGGGAAAATTATAATACCCTCTGCTGCAAGGTTATAAAAATCCCTTCGAAAACACTATGTGTCTCGGATTAATTGGTAAATTCAAATTAGAACGCCTTATTTGACATGTCTCTCCTTTCCCATTCGCTTTCGTGTGCTTCTGTGTTGTTTCTTTGGCTCTCCAGATCAAGGCAACAGTTTCTGACGCGAGCGTTAGTCTAGGCACTGGGTTAAATGAGAAAGAATTTAAAGTTGTGAATTAGAGAAAAAAACAAGAGTAAAAGAGACGCTAGCAGAGAGAAACTAGCAGAGACATAGGTTATTTGTTTTTAAAAAGGCAAACTGTGCAGATCATGCCACGCGCCAGGAAACGTTTCTGTTTGGAGCAGCTCGAAAAACAGCCTGATGCGGATGCCGATTCTACTGAATCATATATAAATAAGTAAATTTGATTCCATATACTTACATTCTGGGTGTTCCCTATACATCTAACTGGCTAACTATCGCAGAACGACTGAAACTATTGCCGATGTACACTGCTGGTCTTAGGTTAGACCCACGTTTACTTGCATTCAAATATGTTAAATATTTATTGTTTTAATGATGATTGAAACAAAGTTGATATGGTAAAAGATTTGGTATTTAATGATACTTTAAATATTATATTAAAATGATTATACAAACGTAACAAAATTGTGTTTTTGAAACATTTTCTTAAAGCTCTCAAAATAAGGTGCATTTTTTTTTGGTCACTAGCATAGACGCACTTAGGCTTTTTAATTTTTTATAAGAAAAGTTTTTTTTTAAATTAAATTAGTAGTTGGTGTTAATATTTGATTTATTAGAAATAAAAAAAAAAACGTTTCACTAATGAGTACTGCCTCCTTTGTTAGTAATGACTTCATATATCCGGTCCTTCATAGAATAATACAGGGAATGTATGTATTTCAACGAAATCTCACTCCAAGCACGTTTAATATCTGCAGTTAATGTTTCCTTATCTTCGTATTGCTTTCCTCTTCGCATACCTTCCGTGTTAGCCAGCCCCAAACATTTACAATTACGTTAAGATCTGGTGAATATGGTGGCCAGGTCATGATATTAACGTTTTGACTCGAAAGAAACGACTTTACTACTCGAGCGTTATGAATAGGAGCATTGCCTTGTTGAAAAATCCAAGGAATTGGTCCAAAGAGATCATTTAATTTTGGAAATACGGACTCCAACAATGTTTTGAAGCGATCGGCATTCATCTTCTGATCGATGCAAATCAAGTCAATTGTTCTATAAAACTTGATGACACCCCACGGCATTACTCCACCTTCTCGGCTGTGGTGGCGACTTAAATATAGCTCATCTTTCCGCAAATCGTGATAATAATATTAAAAGCCATCGGGGCCATCTAAATTAAAACGTTTTTCATCAGTAAAAACAACCGAACGCCAATCATTAAGCCGAGTGGTAGATTGAACAGTCTACGCCATGTATTCTTTCGCGAATCAAAGCCGTTTTTCTTTGCGTATTTCATTCAGAGGGGGTTTTTTCTTGATTTTTAGACGTTTTAGGTGTTCTGCATTTCTGATTGTACGGTGAACAGTTGAAAGGCTTGCTTTTACTCCGGCTAATTCCTTAATCTTAGCTGCGGACTTAGTCGAATTTGATGCAATTCTAACAATTTTGCGTACTACTTGTTCAGATAGTGCTCTTTTTTTTCCTTTAAAGTTTTTTCATAAGCCTCTGGATCCTTTAAATATATATCAATAGTTCTGGAGCTGCGATTTATCTGTTTGGCAATGTTTCGATCGGATAGTTCTTGCGAGTGAAAAAAATCTACTTTTTGACGTTCTAATAAGCTTATAACACCAGCTTTCCCATTTTTACTTTAAATGTAGCACTAAAACAATTTATTTGTTTAATTTTAATATTTTCTCAATATAAAAAACTGCACTTATTTACGCAAGACAAAGAAATCTAAAGTGCGTCAATTTCAATGACCAACCGAAAACCCGTGTGATTGCCAAAGACTTTTCTGAAATCTTCGAATGTACAGTTATTTTTTCGCAAATCAACCAGCTGTGAGCATATATTTTTTGAACAAGATTCGAACTCTGATAAGAAAAGCTTTTTGGACAATTAGAATAAGCATGATTATAAATAAAGCATTTTATTTAAAACAAAAGTTGGTAAGTCTAACCTAAGACCAGCAGTGTATTTAGACGCATAGGGATTAATTGGTAAATTCAAATTAGAACGCCTTATTTGACATGTCTCTCCTTTCCCATTCGCTTTCGTGTGCTTCTGTGCTATTTCTTTGGCTCTCCAGATCGAGGCAACAGTTTCTGACGCGAGCGTTAGTCTAGGCACTGGGTTAAATGAGAAAGAATTTAAAGTTGTGAATTAGAGAAAAAAACAAGAGTAAAAGAGACGCTAGCAGAGAGAAGCTAGCAGAGACATAGGTTATTTGTTTTTAAAAAGGCAAACTGTGCAGATCATGCCACGCGCCAGGAAATGTTTCTGTTTGGAGCAGCTCGAAAAACAGCCTGAGGCGGATGCCGATTCTACTGAATCTGCGACATATATAAATAAGTAAATTTGATTCCATATACTTACATTCTGGGTGTTCCCTATACATCTAACTGGCTAACTATCGCAGAACGACTGAAACTATTGCCGATATACACTGCTGGTCTTAGGTTAGACCCACGTTTACTTGCATTAAAATATGTTAAATATTTATTGTTTTAATGATGATTGAAACAATGTTGATATGGTAAAAGATTTGGTATTTAATGATACTTTAAATATTATATTAAAACTAGTTGACCCGGCGAACTCCGTTTCGCCACCAGATGTTTGCGTTTTATGTAACATTTTGTTTGGTGATTAAAAGATGAAGAAACATTTTTTTTGTTTGTTTTATATTTTAAAAGGAAAAGTTTTATTACATTTCACAACAGTAATGAATTCATTTCGAATACAAAAATGAAGTGTTATTTAGTTGAACTTCTCTAAGTGAATGAAAGTGAATGAATCCGTTTCATTGAAGTGCTCTTTGGTAAACCACATTTTTTGTTTTTTGGTCTGACGTTAACACAAACAAAGCGGATGGTTTCCCAACTCGTGAACACGCAACATATAACTGCCATGTGAAAAACAGTGATTTGCAACTTTTCAATAATTAGTCTCTTTAACTGTTGTGTTCCCTGTATATTGCACCGCACATTCAGCTGATCCACCATCGACGAAATGAAATATATTTGCAGAAATTGATGCTGTTCATCTGGTGTTGGCAACATTGAACCATGCAAATGATATATTTGTCCTTGTATCTGTAATTGCAAACAATCATTTGTTGAAGAATACGGTGTAACTTCTGATCGTGTGATGGTGCAGTGTGTGGTGTATATGTAGTTGTTATATGATTGGTTATGTTTGTTGTATTGCTACCTTGGAAGTGGCCTTCTCGAAAGATATTAGCTCCAAAGTAAGTCATGCGAAAGCAGATATTGTATTCAAGGATGTGTTGGAGAATATGGCTGGAATCGGTATCACTTCCATCGAACAATGGTTTCAGTGGCTGTGGTGGTGTAAGTAATGGATCCAGTTTGACTTTTCCACTTGCGCAGCACAATCCAGCCGTTTCTCTTTTAAACTTTAACGCATTGCAATATCGGCACATCGTCGTCATAGTCGTGGTCCAATATCTAAATTTTCATCATCACTGTAGTTCGCGGTGGGATTTGAATTGAATTCCAAGCGATTGTATAATGCCAATTAACTTCGTATCCTCACGCGTTGTCCCAATCGTGCATTTTCTCTTATTATATTTTGCCTTTCTTCGCTTAAGTTCTGTGAATACACTTGTTGCTGGCTTGCATGTCTTGTGCGGCGGCCGATGTTCGCACGTCGTCCTCTAGGCATTTTGGACTACGGAAAGAGTGGTGAATTTAACCTCAAATGCACGATCCACATAATTTACATAGTTCAATTTACCACCGTAAAGACAAATGCCTGCATCACAATTTCACGGTGAACACAATACAGGTGTGTAACATAATTCTAACTGAGCAGAAAACAATGAGTAGATGTCAAACAATGTATCACGCGCCGCATGCTATGTATCAGAGACTATATGTGAAATTGATTTTCCCGCTTGAGTCGCGGAAGTATCACGGAAGAACCACGGATGAGTCGCGGAAGTATCGTTGAAATATCGCGGAAGTATCGCTGAAATATCGCGGAATAATCGCGGAGGAGAGCGGAGGAGAGCGGAAGTATCGCGGAAGCATCGCGGAAGAATCGCGGAAGTATCGTTGAAATATCGCGGAATTATCGCGGTAGTATCGCGGAAGCATCGCGGAAGAGTCGGTGAAGTATTTCGGAAGTATCGCGGAAGTATCGCGGAAGTATCACGAAAGTATTGCGGATGTATCGCGAAGCTATCGTGGAAGGATTGCGGAAGAGTCGCGGAAGAATCTCTGAAGAGTCACGGAAGTATCGTTGAAATATCGCGGAAGTATCGCTGAAATATCGCGGAAGAATCGCGGAAGTATCGCGGAAGTCGCGGAATTATCGCGGCAGAGTCGCGAAAGTATCGCGGAAGAATCGCGGAAGAGTCGGGGAAGTATAGCGGAAGAGTCGTGGAAGTATCGCGGAAGAATCGCGGAAGAATCGCGGAAGTATCGTTGAAATATCGCGGAAGTATCGCTGAAATATCGCTGAATTATAGCGGAAGTATCACGAAAGTATTGCGGATGTATCGCGAAAGTATCGTGGAAGTATTGCGGAAGAATCGCTGAAGAGTCGCGGAAGTATAGTTGAAATATCGCGGAAGTATCGCTGAAATATCGCGGAAGAATCGCGGAAGTATCGGAAGTATCGCGGAAGTCGCGGAGGAGCGCGGAAGTATTGCTGAAGCATCGCGGAAGTATCGCGGAAGAATCGCGGAAATATCGCGGAAGTATGGCGGAAGAGTCGCAAAAGTATCGCGGAAGAGTCGCGGACATATTGCGTCCTTCATTTCAATGTATCCCTACATTAATCATTTCAGCCAAAACAGCACAATGTATTCGGGATCACCTTGAAAGATTCACTACAGGTACGGTGTCAACAGATCTGTTTCGTGCATTACCTTCATCTGCACTCCGTGATCGTCTTTGTAATACCCCATTTGTACTACGCGTTCGCCTTCCTATATTTGCTCGTCTTGGTCTTGAGAAAATGAGAAAAGTACACGCACATATATATAGTACCCTTTAACAGTTCTAGACTCACCATTTATACAAACGACAGGAAATGTGTGACGAAAATTACCTGACAATAATATCAAAGCAGCCGTTTTAGTTATGTATGTGAAAAAGAAAATGGCTGTTGAAAATGGTCATTGGCTGCATACTCATATTTTTCTTTACTTTTAAACCTTCCCTGGACTTCCACGAATAATTCAAGACCAAAATTAGCTAAATCGGTCCAGCCGTTCTCGAGCTTTGGCGAGACTAACGAACAGCAATCCATTTTTATATATATAGAAGATGATTATACAAATGTAACAAAATTGTGTTTTTGAAACATTTTCTTAAAGCTCTCAAAATAAGGTGCATTTTTTTTTGGTCACTAGCATAGACGCACTTAGGCTTTTTAATTTTTTATAAGAAAAGTTTTTTTTTAAATTAAATTAGTAGTTGGTGTTAATATTTGATTTATTAGAAATAAAAAAAAAAACGTTTCACTAATGAGTACTGCCTCCTTTGTTAGTAATGACTTCATATATCCGGTCCTTCATAGAATAATACAGGGAATGTATGTATTTCAACGAAATCTCACTCCAAGCACGTTTAATAGCTGCAGTTAATGTTTCCTTATCTTCGTATTGCTTTCCTCCTTCGCATACCTTCCGTGTTAGCCAGCCCCAAACATTTACAATTACGTCAAGATCTGGTGTATTGACAGACAGACAGATGGACAGACAGACAGACAGACGGACATGGCTAGATCGACTCGGCTGGTGATGCTGATCAAGAATATATATACTTTATGGGGTCGGAGATGCCTCCTTCATTGCGTTGCAAATTTCATGGCAAAATTATAATACCCTCTGCAAGGGTATAATGATTATACAAATGTACCAAAATTGTGTTTTTCAAACATTTTCTTAAAGCTCTCAAAGTAAGTTGCATTTTTTTTTTGGTCACTAGAATAGACGCACTTAGGCTTTTTAATTGTTTATAAGAAAAGTTTTTTTTAAATTCAATTAGTAGTTGGTGTTAAGATTTATTAGAAATAAAAAAAAAAAAAACGTTTCAGCAATGAGTTATTCATTTACCCGAACTTGCCATCACGGCACATCGCTTCGATCGGTTCTTCCGCGCTTACCTCTCACCTCTCTCTGCCCTGCTGCTGCTCTGCTCTTTAACGTCAACATCCAACCGCTCACTGCCCTGCTGCAGCTCTGCTCTTCAACGCTTACATCCGACTGCTCTCTGCCTGCTGCTCTGATCTTCCACGCTTACATTTGACTGCTCTCTGCCTGCTGCCGCTCTGCCCTGCTGCTGCTCTGCTCCTCAGCGCCAACATCCAGCCGCTGGCTGCCATGCTGTAGCTCTGCTCTTTAATGCTTACATCTGACTGCTCTCTGCCCGCTCTCTGCCTGCCGCTCTGATTTTCAACGCTTACACCTACGCTTGTCTGCTGCACAATGTATATATACTAAGCCAACTGACTATAATTTGCACTGCCAGTAAATGTGAGTTTAACTGCATTATCATCGGTGAAAATTACCTAAGATGCTGGCTATGCGATAACTACTCACACGTAAAGTGCGCCGGTGCTGGTTTAAATGGTCGTGTTGGGGACTTAATCTCCAAACAAGTCAGCTTTACCTGGTCTTGCACCACATGCCGTGAGATGATGGATGAAAGCGCACCGTTCTACCTGCTCATACTACTCCTTTTGGATCGCCTGGAACAAAACCTTGCCACTCCTGGATTGCATCTAGTTCCTATCGCTAATGAAACAGCATCTGCGTTACATGAATACTCTAATATCCCTCTGAATGGTGTTCCAAATCGAATTGGCCAAAGAAGAAAAAGACGGCTCTTGCGGTCTCGGGATTTCTCTGAGTGGGAAAAACTTCTTGCTCCGGGTAATGCTATTTCTGACTATAAATTTAATTTTAAGCACAAGCGTAACATCTCATCATTTAAAATTCTTCTTACATCATTATCGTTGTTCTTTCAAAGTGCACTGTCGTGTTTTTTTAATAATTCACCGTTTCCCTTCGCGTGTGCATGCAGCTGTTTTTATACCCGGTACCCATAGGGTACAAGGGTATTATAAGTTAGTGCCAACCGAGAATGTATGTAACAGGCAGAAGGAGGAATCTCCGATCCTATAAAGTATATATATTCTTAATCAGCGTCACTAGCCGAGTCGATCTAGCCATGTCCGTCTGTCCGTCTGTCCGTCCGTCCGTCCGTCCGTCCGTGTGAAACAACAGATCTCAGAGACTATAAGAGCTAGAGTTACCAAATTTGGTTACAACATTGGAATCTGTTGCACGCAGATCAAGTTTGTTTTAAAATTTGGCCACGCCCACTTCCGCCCCCGAAAATAATAAAAAACGGTATATAAGCCATATGCGTGATTTTCGGCGTAAAGTAAATAGACAGTCTTAATAAGTAGGCAATCGTGGACGTGTTCTGAAAATTTGAGTAAAATCGCTATGATAAACATAGAAGTTATTAAACAATGAAATTTCTGAGAGAGAGAGAGAGAGAGAGCGCGCACGTGCGTGCTGCTCAACATGTTCCTAGCGACATTTGTCTTTGTTGGGTTTTTTGAGAGTGCACAACATGTTCCTAGCAACATTTGTCTCTTTTGAGTATTGCTCAACATGTTTCTAGCAACATTTGTCTCTATTTGTCAACATTACCTTTTTTCCATATTCATGTGCTGTTTAATTTCACCCACAATGCTTTGGGTACCGGGTACTCGACTGTAGCTTTCCCACTTGTTATACCCTTTCAGAGGGTATTATAATTTGCCATGATATTTGCAACGCAGTGAAGGAGGCATCTCCGACCCCATAAAGTATATATATTCTTGATCAGCGTCACCAGCCGAGTCGATCTAGCCATGTCCGTCTGTCGGTTTCTACGCGAACTCGTCTCTCAGTTTTTGAGCTATCGGGCTAAAATTTTCAGCATAGTCTAATTTCTTTAGCATGCAGTATATATGTCGGAACGGCCGAAATCGGACAACTATATCCTATAGCTGCCATAGGAATGATGGCGAAATTAATGTAAAAAAAATTTTAAATTCTCTGTTTTTCAACGAATTTCTATAAACTTCGAGATATAGTCGTTTTTTATAGTTCTAGAATTACGGTTTTAATTTCATTAAGATCGGACAACTATATCATATAGTTGCCATAGAAGGGATCGGTCGATTTATATGAAAATGTAAAATTCTACATGTAAAATGTAAAATTTACAAAATTTACATAATTTGACATTTTTATTTTTAACATGGAAATCCAAAATGGATTGATTTTTAATGATCCAATTGCAGACTGCAAGGGTATACAAACTTCGGTTTACCGAAGTTAGCTTTCTTTCTCGTTGTGTATTAATAACTTTATTAATTGCAAATTAGTTTTGGTGCAGCGTTTGCTTATCTTCATTTTTGCATTCCTCTTTGTGCTTTATCCGTTACGCTGATATTACAGCTTGACGGCTAAAGCTCCCTAATCTCTTGCTCTCTTGCTTTCCTCTAGTGCACGTAACTACTCTTATTTTCTCTTAACTTCTGACAGGTACAGTGCTAAGTCATCTGCAACCTGCAAGAAAGTAGTTTCAGCAGAGGATCTTATTATAGGCTGCTGGCTGTGCAAGTGAATTGATTGCACAGGCCGGATGGCTGACAATATTACTAAAAACATTGAATTGCTCTACTGCTGTGACGCTTGTCGCGATGTTGAAAGGGAAATGATGGCACTAATGCGGCAAACCAAAAATGGTTTCAAAGAGCTACTTGTTAGTTTTCGCAAAACTAATGAGATGCTCATGGCGCTGGACTCCAAGTTTAATGGCCTTACGCTGTTAAACGAGTTCCTAAAGCGCAAGAAAACCACGGTTTGCACACCGCATTTGGCCGCTGCCCTGCAACTCGAAGCAGGCTCTCAACAGCTGACTCCCTCGGCACAGCCCCCCATTATATCTAACTCCAATGATATTAAGATCGGGGGCGAGAAAAGATTCGGCCTCCAAATGTGCCGCGGGAGGGGCAGCACCTCCAGCTATAGGTGCTGGACGGACGCAAAAGGTCCTCTTTAAAAACAACTTGTCGAACGTTCTCTTTGTGACCTCTGGTGTCCCGCAAGGGAGCCTCCTGGGTCTCCTAGGTTAGGTTAGGTTAGGGCGGCGGCTGACACAAGGTCAGCCCACTTAGGCCATCACTGGTCCATTGTGATACCGCAATGGATCATTTGTACCCTCTTACCACAAAGTTAGAAAGAGTCCTAGCCCGTTTCTCTTATAAAACCTGCTATTTTCTTCGGGAGGACAGCTGCTAATTCAGCTAGATTGTGAAGAAAATATTCTCCCATATACTTTTTCCAGCGCCTGATTAGGGCCACACAGGAGCAGAAGAAGTGCTCTACTGATTCTACTTCTTCCTCGTTTTGGCAACTTATACAAAAGTCGTTGTTGAGGACGTTTAGTCGGGATGCGTGGGCTCCTACGAGCCAGTGGCCTGTGGTTGCTCTAATCACAGCTGAGCACTGTGTGCGGTGTAGACTAAACAGCCTTTTTGTGCGTTTGGCGTCAACTTTAGGCCATGTTTGGCGACTAATGTTGCAGTGAGTGGTATTGTTCCACATTTCTTGTTCAAGGTATCTGAGCTTAAAAGTGGCTAGGGGCATACGGAAGTCCTCCTTGTCTGGAAGGAGAACTGTGGTAGTGCCGCGTCTGGCCAGTTCATCAGATATTTCGTTCCCCTCAATATTTTGGTGCCCTGGCACCCAGCCTAGGGAGATAACGAACTGCTGTGCCATCTCTTGAAGAGATTTGCGGCAGTTGTTCACTATCGTCGAGTTTGAGGACAGCGCGCGAAGTGACTTTATTGCTGCCTGACTGTCTGAGTAAATGTTTATTACTCCGTTTATAAGGCTAGAGTGGCGTAGGCAACTAAGAGCCTCGCTTATGGCGAGAAGCTCTGCCTGAAAAACGCTGCAGTGGTTCGGAAGACGGAAATGTATTTTAATACTGAGTTGTTCGCAGAAGACTCCTCCTCCAACTCGATTGTCGAGTTTGGAGCCGTCTGTGAAGAAATTTATACAGTCATTTTGTCCAAAGGGACTTGCCCCCCAGACCTCCTTGGAGGGAAAGACTTTTTTGAACGTTGTAGAAGTGTGTTTTACGGGTATGCAATAATCTGTTAATTGCTTGCTAGCGCCTACTGGTAGGATGGATGAGTGCCCATTTTGATGGACTGTCCAGCAGTTTGCGTCTCTCAGACGTCGTGCTGTAATGGTGGCGATTTCTTTTGCCACTAGTAGAATTTGGGATATGCTAATAATAGCGTTGAGCGTTGTTCTAAGAGCTCGTGTCATGCATAGTTGAGCTACTCTCTGCACCTTGTTGAGCGCCATGAGTTTAGAACTATACAGCAGCGCTGGCCACCAAATGAATACCCCATACAGGAGGATGGGTCTTACTATTACGCTATTTAACCAGCTAACTACAGACGGGGACATCCCCCATTTGAGGCCTACTGCCTTTTTGTAAGTCTAGAGTACAATGTTGGCTTTTCGCACTCTATCCGATATAGTGAGATTCCAGTTCAGTTTCTTGTCTAGTACAAGCCCCAAGTATTTTCACTATCGCTAAACTCTAGAACGGAACCATTTAATTTTGGGGCGGATAACTTTGGGATCTTAGTCTTCCTGGAGAAGAGAATAAGGTCGGTTTTACTTGATGCCCATCTTGACTGTTTTCTTAGTTTAACTGTCATAATGTCACAGACGCTTTGCGGAAATTTTTCCCGCAGCATAGCAACCACATCATCCGCATAAGCAACAATCTTGCACCCGCCATCTTCAACATAGCAGCGTGTTTACTGCTAGGTTCCATAGAAGCGGAGAGAGTCCCCCCCCCTTGAGGAGTACCTCTGCTGACGTGCCTGCACAGAGTAGATGCTCCAAGTAAAGAGGTCACTTTTCTGCTCAGGAGCAGCTGCTTGACTAATCTCACCAACTGAGCATCTACTCCAAGGCTCAGCATTGCATTGGTTATTGCCCTTGAGTCGATGTTATTAAAAGCTCTTTCTATGTCCAAGAAGGCGGCTAGGGTATACTCCTTGTTTTGCAGGAATTTTTCTATACTAGATATGACAGAGTGAAGTGCTGTTTCTCTTGATTTGCCTTTACGGTATGCGTGCTGAGATTCAGATAGTAGAGAGGGATTGATTGATGTTCTCAGGTGTAGCCCTATCAACACTAGTTTACACTTAAAATGCTCCAAGCCTGTTGATGCGAAATTCAGGTAGAGTTGAGTCCCCAGATCACGAAAATGGATTTAATTTTTTTTTTATTGATACGTTTTTTTTTAAAGATTTTTTAAAGTTTTACACAAAAAAATTCTGCTCATTTTACGTTTCACATTTTATAGCTCGAGTTGTAGCCAACCAATTTAGCCGTCGAATGTTTTATTTTACAGGTATTGAACTAACCTTTCGATTTCTTTACACTTTATTTATATTGGATAAGTACTTTGTGTGCTGGAGGTCGATAAACTTAAAAAAAAGTCGGAATGTTAATCTGTTAACTCAAATGTTAACATGCTGCTAGCATCCTAAAAACTCGAAAATAATCCGTTGAAGAATCAAAACGTGTTTTTTTCTAAATCTAATCGCCCGAAGTATCAAACAGGCCTACAACTCCAGGAATCCGTTGAAAAATGGATTTATCGTGGATTTTCAAAGTTAAGTAAAATGAGAAATTTTTTGAAAGGTACAGTGTTGGACACAGCCTTTAGATGGCCTGTTAACTTTGCTAGATGTGATGAACAGTCGGATTTAGCTATACAAAAAAAGCTAAATTTTGTTAAAAAAACAAAAATTTACAAAATTAAGTTGAAGTTAGTTTAAATAAAAACAATTATATAATTTTTATCTTACATCAACTTAATTTTGTAAATTTTTGTTTATTTAACAAAACTTAGTTTTTTTTTTTTCATAGCTAAATCCGGCTGTTCATCACATCTAGCAAAGGTAACAGACCATCTAAAGGCGGTGTCCAACACTGTACCTTTAATCTAGTAGACATCTGACCAAAAATTTTAAAAAAATTTCTCATTTTACTTAACTTTGAAAATCCACGATAAATCCATTTTTCAACGGATTTCTGGAGTTGAAGGCCTGTTTGATACTTTGGGCGATTAAGTTTAGAAAAAAAACACGTTTTGATTTTTCAACGGATTTTTTTCGAGTTTTTAAAATGCTAGCAGCATGTTAACATTTGAGTTAACAGATTAACATTTCCACTTTTTTCAAGTTTATCGACCTCCGGCACACAAAGTACTTATCCAATATACATAAAGTCTAAAAAAATCGAAAGGTTAGTTCATTACCTGTAAAATAAAACATTCGACGGCTAAATTGGTTGGCTACAACTCGAGCTATTAAATGAGAAACGTAAAATGACCAGAATTTTTTTGTGTAAAACTTTAAAAAATTAAAAAAAAAAAAGATTCCTGCATAAAAAAAAAAAATTAAAGCCACTTTCGTGATCTGGGGACTCAACTCTACCAGAATTTCGCATCAACAGGCTTGGAGGGTTTTTTTTTTGTTTTATTTTGTAAACTGGTGCAATCTTTCCAAAGTTTTTAGAAGGACGGAGGACAGGCTTATTGGCCTGAGATAATTTGGCCTAACGCCATAATGTTCGTGAAGATGGCTTTTAGCCAAGGGACAGCGAGATCTTCCCCCTGCTGCAACTGTGCCGGGAATATCTTATCAGGGCCTGGAGTTTGTAGGGAGCGAAGCTATTTATAGCCCATTTGATGTTGGATTCAGTCATAATGCTGTCCAATGATCTGATCGGGTGGTATGGTTGTGGGTCGCTTGTTTGGGGACCTAAGGTGTTTCCTGGAAAATGCGTGTCTAGTAATAGCATTAGTGTTTCCTCGCTAGAAGAAGTCCACGAGTCGTCCTGTTTCTTGAGATAGCCCAGATACGAGGACGACTTTGAGGGTACTTTTCGTAATCTTTCAGCTTCCGAAGAGTATTCAATTCCCGAACAGAATTTTCTCCAATCCTCTATTTTTGCCTGCCTAATGAGCTTTTTGAATTGAGCTAGACTGTGTTTATATTTAGACCAATGTTGTTCACAACTTAGTCTTTTTGCTCTGTTGAAGTGTTTCCTACATTCCCCCCTCAGCTTGTCTATTTCTTGATTCCACCAGGGTGGTTTCCATTTGCCTCTTTGCTTGCTGATTAGACAGGATGCTTTATATGCACTGTTACAGGCTTTAGTGAAGACTGTCGTGATATAAGTGAGATGTTCCTCCGATGGAGGAATCTGCTCTGGTGGAGCTGGAAGGGCTTTAGCCAGTCTATTTTTAAAAGCTGTCCAGTTCGTTCTACGGGGGTTTGAGAACGTTACTGGGTCAGAGTTGGGAGCACACAATCTTGTGTCAATATATTTGTGATCTGAGAAGGAGTGTTCTTTAGAAACGCTCCACCCTATAAGTTGGTCATACATGCAGTTAGAAGTAAGGGTTAGGTCTATGACCTCCTCCCTGTCCTTGATTACAAAAGTTTGGTCGTTTCCCCTATTGCAGATAAGTAGGTTAGTGGAGAGAAGGTATTCAAAAAGTAACTCACCCCTCTCATTTGTGTTGGTGCTGCCCCACATCTCGTGGTGGGCATTTGCGTCGCATCCGATCAACAGGCCAGTGCCACGATCTTCGCAATCCTTTACGAGTTCCCTCAGTTTGCGACCCGGTATCGGGTCAACTATGTCGAACGCTAAGTATGCTAACACTAGACGTAGCGACCTGTCTTGGAGCTCCAGACTTATCTTACTTAAGGTGCCTTTTAGCTAAAATGCAAGTAGCTAAAATGCACCAGATCGGCTTCGTCTCTCGCTAGACGAAGCATAAGGGCAGCGGAGGCTGCTTTACAGTGGTGGAGGTTTATCTGCACGACCGCTAGAGACATCGAGCTGATTTGCCTCTATCACCGTCACGTCAGCGTCCAGGTCATCTTCGGGGCCCTCACTCATGGAGTCGGTACCACCATAACCCAGCTTGCTGAAGCCCTGGAGAAAGGATGCGTCGGATGTCACCGACTCGCATTCCTCGTCCTCTTTACCTGGCTCCTCCATCTCGGTTGCCAGCACCTCTTCGACACCAGGCTCGTTCCTTTGTTTGGTGTCCGACTTATACACCCGGATACGCACCGAGCTAAAACCGAAGTTTAGCTCTCCGTGCATAGCCTCAATGGGTGCGGTTGAGTCCTTATTTAGGATTAGCAGAACCTGACGCAATGGGCCCTGCGTTTCTTCCACCTTTGCCACCTTCCAGTCGGAGGACGGCAGGCTAGGGTTGCATCTCTGCAGCATCGAGAGGATCTTATCAGGCTCCTTAAAGGAGGTCGGGATCCATATGACGGCTCGTGGCCTACTCAGAGTGTCCTTCCAGTCAACAGCGACCAGCTTGGCACCCGGGTAAACCTCACCCAGTCTAGATACGGCTGCTTATAGTAGCCTTGACGTAACCTTGACGTTACCGTGATACCACCCTGCATCTTTGCAGATTGAGTGGGGTCCAGGGTCCGCTTCCAGCACCTCGAAGCAGTGTACACCCAGTGCTGCCTCAACCCACTTCCACTGGTTTCTCGGTATTCTTCCTTCTGTGTCGCCTTGGTCCAGGACTCCTAGGAGGATCTTGTCCTTGGTCATTTCTGCGAAGCTTTTGTTCGCCGCTACTGGCATGTGCGTGCGAATTTTCTTCTGTGCATTTTGAGCCGCACTTTCCTGGGAGCGCTGCCGTTTAGAATTTTTAGGGTCCTCCTTCGGTCTTTCCAGTACGAAATTGGGCAACGCCGACTTAGCCCAATCCATTTTCTTTAGCCACTCAGCTGTGGGGGTGGTAATGTTGTTTCTTGCCTGTCTTTTAATGATGGCGGATTTCCTCTCCTCGTACCTGTCTATCTTGGCCTTGCTTGCGGCAGACCTTCCCTTCACCCCTGCACCTGACTGAGCTGCAGCTGCGCTTGTAGTAGCACCTTGCTGGTCGCTCGAGGTGACAGGAGTGTTAGTTTCGGTCACCACCTTGCCTCTGACCAGGAGCCGATTTAGCCCAGTTGCCTGCTGTTTCGCCGGGGTGGAGTTGACCTTAGCTCCAGTGAGCTCTGTCATTCCTCAAGTAGCAGTGACTGCCGTTGGGTCGACTATAGGTGCGGTCACCTCTGTCTTTGAGTTAGGACCCTCGGTCCTCGCCAGATTTATGGGAGTTCCGGTCTCCTTTTTGTAATTAGTTTTGTCTTGGTTCATAATTGTTCCCACGAGTGGTGAAGGAAGGGTGGTCCACGTCTCGCAGAGATCCGCAATGCGGGAGGTAAGGCTGGCTAATCCGGAGGGCGCTAGGTATCCGGATGCTCCGTTTGCGACTGGGCTAGTTTTTAAAAGGGCCCCCAGCCAGGTTGATCATCGGCACGGGTCGCATGACACCTTGATCCAGCCCTTCACCTTAGCCATGATAAGAGATCGCAGAGGCCTGTGGCATGGCTATGGAAAAAGCTCCGCCCCAGTCTGCGAATGCCAGATCTTAGCTGGTACCGCCCCTAGGGACACTGCCAGCTGGCACCCTCGTGGAGGGTTCAGCTATAGGATTTTTGCACACCTGGATATCTTTTTTATTTTTTACATTATTTATTAACGACCTGCCCAAAGTCTTGACTAACTCCAGAGTACTCATGTACGCTGACGACGGTAAACTTTATGCGCAATACAAGGACCGCATTTAATAACTTTCAAACATGGTGCAATGTAAACTTATTAAACCTAAATGGCTCCAAATGCAAGCTGATGGCATTCTTACGTGTCTCTCCCAAGCTTGCGACTTATACGCTGAACTGCTGCTCTTTGGAGAGGATCACTCTAGTTGACGATTTGGGTATCCGTTTAGATCCTAAACTGGAGTTTATTGATCATATTTCGTGCATTGTGAATAAAGCCAGGGGTGTGCTTGGATTTATTAAACGGTGGTCGAAGGAATTCGATGACCCCTACGTCACGAAGAATTTATACACTTGGTTAGTTCGTCCTATTTTAGAATATGGACCTTGCGGTTGGAGTCCCCAGTGGAACGTCCGCGTGGCTTGAACTGGGATGCAGTTGGATTTGCCCTCTTATTCTAGTAGACTTCTCCTGATTAACCTTCCTTTCTTAGCAAACCGTAGAACGATGTTAGGCATTGTCTTTATGTATAATCTGATCCGTGGTGACGTGGAAAGCAGCGATCTATTGGGTCAGTTGAATTTCCACGTACCATGTAGAACCACAAGATCCTACCTGCCTCTAGTTTTGCACCAAATCTCGTACTTCCGTAGGGAGCGGACGTGTTTCGGGCGAGCTCCGGGAAAATTATAGAAAGTGGATAATTTAAAGACAAAAATAAAGTTTAAAATACTGGAGTATTCCAAAATAAGCGAATAGACGCTAAAACAGAAAAAAATAAATAGTTTTCGACACACAAAATTAGTAAAATGATTAAAACAAGTGCATAATTATTTTATAAAAATAAGTCCCACGCGAAATAGCTCAATGAGCGACGAACAAAAGAAAGAGCGTCGAAGCTCCGTGAGCCCAAGTAACGGTTATTTTTCGTACTTCTCAACGCGCGACAACAACGAAACGGCGACAAAGAGCCACCGTTTGGCGGTCGATAGCCAAAGAGCACAGACTTGCTCACCCGCTCTTCTCACTCCTACACCTACATCTTGGAGTTCTCAGTGCAAGACCCCAACAACAAGCGCTGATAATATTTCTGCAACGGCAGCAAAAGCAACAGCAACAACAACAGTGACGGCGGAAAAAGCAAAAACAGCAACCACAGAAACGGCGGTAAAAGCAACAGCAACAACTACAGCAACGGCCAGTATCGCGGTAACGACTACGATGTCATCGACTGCAAATACAATGACAACCAAAACTGCAAGCTCCAAAGCCAATATCGGCAATGTTCAACAATCGGCCCCGGCCATACAGACCGGCATGGATCGCTACATCCAAATTAAGCGTAAGCTTAGCCCGCAGAACAACGCGCAACGGTTATAAGCCAAAAATTAACCGTGTCCAAAGAGACAACGATCAACTCGGGAGACTTAATAACAACAGATTTGCCCTCTTAGCGGATGAACAACCGGAACTGGGTCAAGAGACCCAAAAGAAACCGAAGCCCCCACCAATTTACATTAGGAAGAAAAGCTCGAACGCCCTGGTCAACAAAATTGTTGCGCTGGTCGGGGATGGAAATTTTCATGTTGTTCCGCTTACTAAAGGGAATGTACAAGAAACGAAACTGCAAACAAAATCTGAAGAACATTTCCGAGCAGTGTCCTAATACCTGGATGAAGCTAAGAAAAATTATTACACGTACCAATTAAAAAGCAGCGAGGGCGTGCAAGTAGTATTAAAAGGAATCGAGCCCGACGTAACTCCCAACGAAATTATAGATGCCCTTAAAGAAAAGGGGCTTTCAGCAAAGAACGTTAGCAACATTATAAACAAAAATAAAAAGCCGCAAGCACTCTGTAAGGTTGAGCTGGAGCCTGACAGCAGAGCCTTGATGAAAAATGAAGTGCACCCCATTTATAACCTGCAATTCCTATTGCACCGAAGAATTACGGTGGAAGAGCCACATAAAAGAAACGGCCCAGTACAGTGCACAAATTGCCAGGAGTATGGACATACCAGGACATACTGCACACTTCGATCAGTCTGTGTAGTTTGCGGAGACTTTCACTATTCCGCAAACTGCCCTGCTAACAGGGAAGACCCCCAGAAAAAGAAATGTGGAAACTGCGGTGGAAACCATACGGCAAACAACAGGGGCTGTATGGTCTACAAGTGAGTGACAGCAACTTGCCATCAGAATACACGAAACGTGTTTACTAACTCACAAACGACGCCGGACGTATTTTTTGCCAAGGCCGCAAGATCCTCATTTGGTCCGCTGAACGTGCAGAAGGGCTTCTCCTACGCCGATGCACTTCGAACAGGAAAGGAAAACCCACTCCAGTCTAATCTAGAAAACGTTCAACAAGCCCCAGGACAGCCACAAAGCACAATGGAAGCTATGATGCTTACCCTGCAACAAAATTTGACGGAATTAATGTCCTTCATGAAAACGACCATGCAAACACTTGTTCAACACCAGAACATGGTGATTCAGTTGCTTGTAGCTGCCATCCAGATGGTAAAGATCACGGCGGAACCGGCGTCCTAATCAGAGAACGCACCAAGCACCATTTTCACCAAAGGTATTCAACTACTTACTAGCAGGCTACGTCTATTAAAGTGCAGTCAGGTAGCGGCATGGATTTTTACAACTCACTTGGAGATCGCTTCATAGCTGCAGGAGACTATAATGCCAAGCATACGCACTGGGGATCGTGTCTCGTGACTCCCAAAGGAAGGCGATTATATGCAATCATAAGCCTGAGCAACAAATTGGACTATGTTTCCCCTGGTAGCCCCACATATTGGCCAGCAGACCCCAGAAAGATGCCAGACTTTATCGACTTTGCAGTGACAAAAAATATTTCACGCAACATAATAAGTGCCAAAGCGCTTTTGGACCTTTCATCAGACCATTCGCTAGTGCTTATAACTCTTCTTCAAAGCCCAGCAATTACCGATCATCCCCACAGGCTGACGTCGCACAAAACTAACTGGCTTAAATATAAGAAATATGTACATTGAACTAACCCCTCAGCTCAACATCGAAGCCGATATGGACCGCTCTCTGATGCTCTTGAAGACGTACTCACTGCAGCAGCCACTATTTCAACACCACAAGGACAGGACGTACAACCCAACAAATTTAAAACTAATCAACAAATTGAACAGCTTGTCCTGGAAAAGAGGCGTCTGCGACGTGCTTGGCAAACCAACAGATCGACATCTTCAAAACAACGCTTTAAGAAGCCACTCGCTCACTAAATCGAGCTCTGAAACGACGCTGAAAACGCACAACTACGGTACATCGAAAACTTTCGCCAACCATTACAAGGCATCCTTTGTGGAGGGCTCACCCAAACCTAAGCTCTCCAATCGAAACAGTCACCCCGATAAGGAAATCATCAGGTTGCTGGGCCCGTAGCGACGAAGATAGAGCCGAAGCAATTGCTTTACATCTTCGAAGCGTCTTCCGGCCGAACCCGGCCACTAGTCCACTTGTTCTACCGCAAATTCAAACTAATTCTTTGGCTTTACCAACATTGTTTCAGCCAAATGAGATCGCAAAGTCATTGGGAACCTGAAACAAAACAGGCTCCGGGCGATGACTTAATAACTCCAAAATGAACTTCCAAACTCTGCTATAGAGGTTATTTCTAAAATCTTCAATGGGATTATATGTCTCGGCTACTACCCAAGGAAATGGAAAAAATCTGTCATCATAATGATACCGAAGCCCGGAAAGACCACATAATCCCATCATCCTACAGACCAATAAGTCTATTATCGTGTCTGTCCAAACTGTTCGAGAAATGCCTGCTACCATATACACTCATAAGCTACTTGAGTCGTATCTTTACAACAGAGTCTTCGCAGTAAGGTGCAACGCAACAACATCTGGCGACTATACTGTCGAACCTGGAGTTCCACAAGGAAGTGCACTTGGGCCTACTCTGTTTGTCCTTTACACAGCGGATATCCCTACGAACGAGTGGCTAACAACATCCACGTTCGCTGATGACACTGCAATCCTAAGCCGCTCGAGGTGCCCAATCCGAGCAACAACACAGCTAGCAAATCACCTCATGGTAGTTGAGAAGTGGCTTTCTGACTGGCGTATTAAAATTAACAAACAAAAATGTTAACACATAGCTTTTACTCTCAACAGGCAAACATGCTCTCCAATATTCTTGAATAGTACGCAGATTCCCCAAGTCAACGAAGTAACGTATCTCGGCGTTCACCTCGACAGACGACTAACCTGGCGAAGACACATCGAATGCAAGAAACTCCATCTAAAACTAAAAGCCAGCAACCTCCACTGGATTTAAAACGCCCGATCGCCACTACGTCTGGACTACAAGGTCCTGATCTACAACTCCACTCTCAAGCCTATATGGACATATGGCTCCCAACTGTGGGGGAATGCGAGCAGCAGCAACATAGACATCATTCAGCGCGCACAATCGAAAATCCTGAGAACTATCACTGGGGCACCATGGTATATTCGCAACGTAAACATCCACAGGGACCTCGGCATTCTTGCAGTAAAAGATGAAATAGACAAACAAAAGGCGACCTTCAATAAAAAACTTACTGTGCACCCAAATCATCTGGCAAGAGGCTTGACTCGGGTTTCCAGCAGAACCCGCCTGCATCGAAACGACCATCCAACCCAGTAATAATTATTAGAGACATTTAACTCTGTGCCAGTCATATGACTGTTAGTTAGGTTATTGAATATAAGATTTGATACACATATTGTTAGTCTCGTAAAGGAGAAGATTCAATAAACTACAGCAAAACCAAAAAAAAAAACAAGTTACTAAACGATTTTTATGATTTTTGAAGGCGGAAGAGAGCGTGGCCAAATTTTAAAACAAACTTGATCTGCGTAAAACAGATTCAAATGTTGTCACCAAATTTGGTAGCTCTAGCTCATATAGTCTCTGAGATCTGTTGTTTCACACGGACGGACAGACCAACAGACAGACGGTCATGGCTAAATCGACTCGCCTAGTGATGCTAATCAAGAATATGTTCTTTATAGGGTCTGAGATTTTTCCTTCTGCCTGTTACATACATTCTCGGTTGGCACTAACTTATAATACCCTTGTACCCTATGGGTACCGGTAATAACGAGTAAAGAGTGGCAGCCCTCTTAGACCGATAAATAAACCACATCTGCTTTTATTTGGCTTTAAAACAAACAATTAAAAAATGTAAAGGCATTTAAACATTCCGTTTACTTCTCAAAACATCCAACACAACTGTTTGAGCAATAAAAACAATTAAAGTTTAAAGAAAACAATGCTAAAAGTTTAAAGAAAAACCCTGTCGCAAGCCTCGGATATACGTTTTGCACTCTTCTTATTTATCTTTAATGACTTTAAACTGCTAAACCTACAAATTGGCAACCCAAAGCATAATAATATACGAATTCTGTCGACACACTGCACTTTTAGTCAGTTAGACTATATTTTCAGCAACCTCCGGGTTGCTAACTGACTGATTGCCTACTTATTAAGCCTGTCTATTTATTTTACGCCGAAAATCACGCATATGGTTATATACCGTTTTTTATGTATTTCGGGGGCGGAAGTGAGCGTGGCCAAATTTTAAAACAAACTTGATCTGCGTGCAACAGATTCCAATGTTGTCACCAAATTTGGTATCTCTAGCTCTTATAGTCTCTGAGATCTGTTGTTTCACACGGACAGACAGACGGACAGACGGACAGACGGACATGGCTAGATCGACTCGGCTAGTGACGCTGATCAAGAATATATATACTTTATAGGGTCGGAGATTTCTCCTTCTGCCTGTTACATACATTCTCGGTTGGCACTAACTTATAATACCCTTGTACCCTATGGGTACCGGGTATAATAAGTAGTAAGTAATAAGTACATATTCCATTCAAAAGTTCACTTGAAATTCTACCTGAAACTTTGTCAAATTGCATTAAAATCGTGCGTTTTTTTTTAAGACGAAAAATTGGTCTACTTTAAAACGATATATCTTCTAAAATAAAACGGAGTCTTTTGATATTTCGCGTTTGCAATCTCTGAACAATTTTCTATAAGATGCGTCTGTTCAAAATATCGAACGCGAACATGAAATTTTTGCAACGCCATGTTTTGGGTAGTGTGAGACTCGTTTAGACTAAGATCCTCTTCCGCGTCCATCGAGTGAAGGTCTTTCACCACGAAAGTCTCTCACTTGCTAACAGCATCCACAAGCTTTCACCTTCGCGTTTTCTTCCTCAGCACTGTAAACAGCAAGATCAGCTATTCACAGTGTTGAACAACAAGCTATATTCAAACCCCTCCTACGCGGCGGTGCCAACAAAAAGGGGCCCCTATATCCCCCATCGTAAGCCTAGGAGAAATCTGTGGCCAGCGCGGGAGCCTTCCTCGAACTAACCGGGAAGCCTTAGATGGAGGAATAGAGAAGGCGTCGAAGACGACAGCGTCAGTGACGATGGCCATGATGCTGGAATTTCGAAGCATGCAAATCGCCGACAAGGAACAGCAGACAACGGCTGCCTGGAAAAAGGAGGCTGCATTGCCAACAGAGCCATGGCGAAGGATAAGCCGGCCCACTGGGATTGGAGGATCCGGCCACACCATCTACGCGCCCAACGCAGTAGAAAGGCGCCAGAACCCCGTAAATCCGGTCTCCGGGTGGGAAGTGGCTATAAGAAAGCCGAGGGCAACACTCCGCGCAGCACCAGTCGCGGTCATAGTACACGCGAGAGTTAACATGCCCCATCCCCTGGCATGAACGTACCAGCCGAACACACACACATCCTTGTAATTTGACAGACACACACACATTCGTAATAAATGTCATTCATTCCCATTTGGAACTTTAAACAATACAGTCGATTTATTTGCAAGCTGCTTTCCAGCACCTTTTAAATTCATACTCGCAGGATGTCTCCTCTGCTCCTTCGGACCCAAGACTGATGCCTCCTCTGCTCCCTCGGACCCAAGACTGTAACTGGCGCAGCCGGACTACGAACAAGGGATTAACCATGCCCACTACGCTTATCATTCTAACTTCCTTTTAGGGTGAGGTGAGTGAACAGGTGACAACAAATAAAACATTATGACGTGCAAGTGCAAATGGGAGTTCAAAAGGGAAGGCACAACAAGCTACGCAACCAACAGTTCACAAAAGACTACCAAAAAGTGCATACATATCCGCACACAAAAGTATGCAAATAAAATAAGCGAAACAGACAAAATCAAATTCTAATTGCCACGCAAGCGACCGTATATGTGTACATCAACCGCTGATAAGGCATCGGGATCATCCATATACAGCAACTCATAAAAAAGAACCAACATAAATAATAAAGAAATCAAAAATTTTACATCTCAAACTACTGTGTGCGATGACCGTATATGTGTATGTCGGAGAGCTTTTGGTGTGTGTAGTATTGTACCAGGGTGTTGGATGCGTGTGTGAGAGTATGGGTATCCTTTTGGGTTTTTCATCAGAGTAGTAATTTCGACACTAATGTTGCATCAGCCTATAATTGCATTGTGATTGGTTGTTGTGTTTTTGTAATTTGAGAAGAACCATTTTGACGCGACGACAACCTTGCGCCGCTGTTGTCAAGTGTGTTTTGTAGCTTTAGAAAGAACCGTTATGGTCGCTGTCGCCGAGTGTGGTTCGTTATACACAAGTGCAGTGGTGTTCAAACACACACATTGGAAGCGTTGAGCTTGTGTGCGAAGCAACGAAGGCAACGTGACGTTTTGCTGCTTTACACTGACCACAAGTGTCGCGAGCAAATGCAGCCGAGAATACACATATTCTCTCTATACATCTATCGGCAGCGACGCCGGCAGAATTTGACTTGACAGCCACACGTCTCTGTCCTTTCAAGTTTTGGCCGTCGCTGCAGAAGGAAGTCAAAAAAACGGATCAGAATTAGATTTCCTTGGGACCAAAACTCGCTGCACAGGAGAAAAATAATAAAAACGACGTGCCCTTGAATATCACCGACGCACCAATGCGTACATCAGCATCAATTGCCGACAAAGCACCGGGACCATCCGCACACAGTGGTTTATAAAGATAAATGTAAGTTGTGTGATTAACGACCGTATATGTGTACAACAATCGCTGTTAAGGCACCGGGCTCGTTTTCATTTATCAATTTACATTGTGATATACATAAAAACAAGAATACTACAAAAGTGAATGAATAAATTAAACCTGCACAAATACTATTAAAAACATAAAAGTCATACACCGTGAAACTTTTCCCTTCGGCCGATATCTATGTGTTAGTGTTACGCTGACTTGCGAAATTCTTGGTGCGTCTCTGTACATTGGTATGCACCGTGAGCGAGAGCGAGACGCAGCAAAATGGCAAGGCAACACTTGATTCCGCGTGTCTTGTACACTGTTAAAACCTTTTCGCACACTACGCACCAAAAAAATAAAAAAAAAAAAAGGAAAGGAAAAGAAAACTACAGAAAGGGAACAACCAAACAATCCCCAAACAACTTAACGTCTATTGTTGTCACATGTTCACAAACCTATTAAATATAAAATATAAAATATTTACTAAATCACATACATTACAGTTGAAGTCACCCAGTTGAAGTGCACCCATTCAAAAAAAAAAAACAACAAAGGTGGAAGGAAGCAGCATCTCTACATACAAAGAAGCAAGAAATAGAGGAAACCGCGTAGTAAATATACACATACATACACATATACATATATTGCCACACATATATATAAATAGAGGCCCTGTACATACATACGAATTTTCTTACATTCAAACATAGATACACATACATAGAATCACATATTATAACACATCATATTACCATACTAATTTACAAACAAACAAAATTCCCTATACTAGAATACATATACATACTATTAATACACGCATACATATACTATTTTACATATTATTACTACTTTATATACACTATATACATACAATTACCATACCTCAATACACATACCATTACCATTGCCAATACATCTAAATGTCGAAAAAAGCCACCACTAGTAGGTCAGTTAGGGGCAGATTAAGGCTAAGGAGCGGGTCCTGTCCACCTGAGATAAGGGAAGAGATGGAAATAGAAGAGCAAAACCAGATAGTTCAACCCCAAAACAATAGTCTCACCGTTGGCAATTCATTAACTTTTTCAAGCACCAGCCTGAACCTACAACAAATACTACCCCTTATTCATCAACTACCCACCTACGATGGCCCACCTGACAATCTCGATAGATTTATAGCTAGAGTAGAATAGCTACTCTTATTAGCCGGGTCAGTGGACCAAACACCATGCGGACAGTACTTACTCGGAACTATCCGTGACAAAATTAAAGGCAGAGCAGACGAAGCGCTGAGCGTCTGCGATGTACTCCTCACCTGGGATGACATTAAAGCAAACCTCAAACGACTATACTCTAGCAAGAAAACAGAGGAAATGCTTGCTAGAGAGCTACATAATCTTCCGGATGGCCTCAGTATGGGAAAGCTGTATTACACAGCCACGAAAATAAGAAGCGAATTAATGTCACTGGCCAGAGAAGCAGACCCTAGTGGACATTCCCTTACGGCCAAACGTGACCAATATGATAGGTTCTGCCTAAATACCAAAAAACCAGATACAATCGAGAAAGCGTACGAGTACGGGCAGATCGAATTAAATTTCTCTAGAAGCCTGAATAAACACCAGGAAAACCGACGACGCGACAGCTCGATATACAGGAATCACCCATATGCCGAAAGACAACAAACCAACGGTGACTATAATAGCCGCTACATACCACGACAACAAAACTATAATAATGACAACTACGCTCGTCATGTACCACGACATTATAACAACAACAATGACAATAATAGTCGTTTTACACAACGACAACAAAATTTCAACAACAATAATAGTGGTCGTTACCCACTGCGCCAACAGAAATTTAACAACAATAATAACAGACGCTCCCCACATCAACAAAATTCGAACCCCTTCCACAATGGCGACAGATCAGCTCAGACCCTAAACCACCAAGAAAGGAACAACCATAATTCAAGCGCTCCCCTATGTAACATCAACGATGATGCAAATTTTTTATTAGAAGCCTCGGGAAGCCAGTCGGCTACATAAGCAAGAAGACTCATGGATCTTCCTTGCCATTTGTTCTCCCATCACCAAACCCCATGGTGTCAAACCCTCTCAAATTCCTAATAGACACTGGATCTACCTACTCATTCATAGATCCAGCACTTATTAATGCAGACCAAATCAAAAACTAGCCTCCGATATCAATATCCACACTGTTCTCAGTACATTCAAAATTCAGGAATATACAGATGGAATAAATTTCAAACAATTCGGAAAAATGCCCAATTTCAAGTTATTACTATTCAATTTCCACCCCCATTTTAATGGTCTTCTAGGCATGGACTTCCTATCCGGCCTAAATGCAAAAATAAACTTTGCCGACTCCATACTAGAAACACCAGAAACCGCCATTCCAATCCTCACAAGGACAAATCCTGTAGACACGTTACATACCTTGCCACAAAATACCAAAATGCGATTACCACTCCCAGTAAACATCATGCAGGAGACTTTATATATGAAACCACGAATTTGGATAATCAAATATCCATAACAGGCGGCTTATACACCGCAATCGCAGGATCCGCCTACTTCGAAGTCTGCAATAACTCAGACCAGATCCAAACACTATACCTCGAGGAACCGTTACAGGCAGAAGAATTCTCTCCACGAACCCACCAATACTTAAACTGCATGTCCGCGGCAACAGATACAGAACGACCGGGCGACCAACAATTAAACATTCAGACGGAACACCTCAACATCGAAGAAAACAACAAATTCTGAAACTTAGCAAGTCATTCAAAGGCTCTTCCACGACGAAAAAATCAACTAACGTTCTCTAACGCCGTCAAACACTCTATCCCAACAACAGATAATATACCGATTCACACAAAATCTTACCGTTACCCATTTGTACATAAAGAGGAAGTTCGAAAGCAAATTTCAAAAATGCTCGAACAAAATATCATAAAAATAGCCATTCCCTTGGAGTGCACCCGTCTGGGTCGTACCCAAGAAAAGTGACACCACAGGTGAAAAAGTGGCGCTTGGTAATCGATTTTCGGAAATTAAATGAGAAAACTGTCTCTGATAGATACCCTATCCCGAACATTGCGGATATACTAGACAGTTTAGGAAAGACCATGTATTTTACAACCATAGACTTAGCAAGTGGCTTTCACCAAATTCAAATGAACCCACGCGACGCAAGCAAGACGGCATTCACCGTCGAAAATGGGCATTATGAGTTCACGAGAATGCCCTTCGGTCTCAAGAACGCCCCTGCCACTTTCCAACGCGTTATGGACAACGTCTTAGGTGACTTAGTCGGTAACGTCTGTCTCGTCTATCTCGACGACATAATAATATTCTCACCCTCACTCCAAAACATAAAGCGGATGTTAAATCCGTATTCACAAAACTTCAAAACGCAAACCTAAAATCCAACCGATCAAATGCAACTTTTAAGGAAGGAAATCGACTTCTTGGGACATATCGTCACCCAAGAAGGAGTCAAACCAAACCCACTTAAGATTCAAGCCATCAAGGACTTCCCTGCCCGAAGACAACTAGGGAAATTAAGTCATTTTAGGACTACTAGGGTATTACAGGAAATTCATTAAGGACTTCGCGAAAATAACTAAACCCATAACAAGACAATTAAAAGGAAAGAAATCTGTTATAATAGACGACGAATTTAAACAAGCAGTCGAAACGTCAAAAGATCTTCTTTGTAACGATCCCATACTCACATACCCTGATTTCAACAAACCGTTTACGTTGACCACAGACGCAAGTAATTATGCGATAGGCTCTGTATTGTCACAAGGCCCAGACACTAATGACAGACCCATATCCTTCGCTAGCAGGACACTATCGGACACGGAAGTCCGTTATTCTACGGTAGAAAAGAAATGCTAGCTATCATTTGGTCTGTAGGTTATTTCAGACCATACCTCTTCGGACGTAGATTCAAAAAAGTCACAGACCATAAGCACTAACCATACAACATATAGACTAATCATTTCATACAACGAAAATGGACGCAAAAATTTCTTAGCGACAGGCCCCAGGCCTGTGAGCGGCGGGCCCCGTCGCTCTCTCGCGGCTCTCTCTCTCTCTTCGCTCTCTCATTCTTATGCCGCACACTGATTGCGAGAGTTCGCTCGTTCAGTCGCAGAGTGGCATCTTCAAGAAGTTTGCTTTGCGCTTGAAATCTTCTTTATATGTATGCGTGTTCATGCATTCACGTACACAGTGCATGTGTGCGATCATTTCATTTCGACCCAGCAAGAATATTTCGTATTTTGGTACTTTTCATACTAGGTACCCTACAATATGGGCATATTCACAATTGGGTTAATGGTAAAAATAAGAATGTTATATGTTATAATATATTTCTTAATGTTTCAGCATACATTTCATATTTGTTTACAAATTCAAATCAGTGGCAGCAGTGAAATGTTTTGTATATATGATAAATTGCATAATAAAATTCATGTACTGAGATAGGAACAGGGCATATTGCAGTCGGTGTCACTTAAAACTCCGACTGGTCTTATGTGGTTGAGAAATCAAGTCAGCTGTTATTGTTGTTATGCGAGCGGATGGTGCCTGCATACCCTACCGACGATTAATTATTAAATTATTTTCAATAAAATATTACTTAAATAAAAAATGAAGATTTGTATATTGTTCCACACAGGTGTATATATGTATATGTGTGTATATTTATCGGTAACTAATTCGAGCGGCGACTTTTAAATATAGAAAATATTAAAAAAAAAACAAACATACATAAAAATATATACAACTAGATCATGGAACAATATACAAATCTTCATTTTATATTTAAATAATATTTTATTGAAAATAATTTAATAATTAATCGTCGGTAGGGTATGCAACCATCCGCTCGCATAACAACAATAACAGCTAACTGAGCAGTCGGAGTTTTAAGTGACACCGACTGCAATATGCCCTGTTCCTATCTCAGTACATGAATTTTATTATGCAATTTATCATATATACAAAACATTTCACTGCTGCCACTGATTTGAATTTGTAAACAAATATGAAATGTATGCTGAAACATTAAGAAATATATTATAACATATAACATTCTTATTTTTACCATTAACCCAATTGTGAATATGCCCATATTGTAGGTACCTAGTATGAAAAGTACCAAAATACGAAATATTCTTGCTGGGTCGAAATGAAATGATCGCACACATGCACCCGTGTACGTGAATGCATGAACACGCATACATATAAAGAAGTTTTTCAAGCGCAAAGCAAACTTCTTGAAGATGCCACTCTGCGACTGAACGAGCGAACTCTCGCAATCAGTGTGCGGCATAAGAATGAGAGAGCGAAGAGAGAGAGAGAGCCGCGAGATAGCGACGGGGCCCGCCGCTCACAGGCCTGGGGCCTGTCGCTAAGAAATTTTTGCGTCCATTTTCGTTGTATGAAATGAGTAGTCTATATGTTGTATGGTTACTGCCATAAGCCATTAGTCTGGCTAGAAAATCTGAAGGGCCAGAACCCAAAACTACTCCGATGGAAAACCATCCTGGCCGCTTACGACTACGAAGTCGTATACAAAAAAGGGTCGCAAAACGTAGTCGCTGACGCACTCAGCAGAATTGAACCAAACTTGAACATAAACGAAGACCCACAAATTATACCAGTCGCTTCACAACCACTTAATCATTTCAATAGCCAAATAATATTCCGCACCGGAACAACGCCATCAAGCCAAATAGAAACACCATTTGTCCATAAAATAAGGCACATAATCACAGAACCCGTGCATACTTTCGACTCTGTTACAAACACCCTTCAAACAATCCTGAAACCGAATAAAACATTCGCGATATTTGCACCAGACGATATTTTCAATTTAATAGAAGATAATATAATTATTTCTCCGAAAATGACCTCTACAAAATTGCGCGTTGCAAAATATGGCTAGCTGAAATCACTATCCCCATGACCAGGAAAACAAAATTCGTGAATACCATATTAACACCAATCATAGGGGGATTGATGAAACATATAACCATTTGAAAAGGGACATTTATTTTCCGCATTTAAAAGACATTATCACAAAAATAATAAAAGATTGCGACACCTGCCTAACCCTCAAGTATGATAGACACCCCCATAGACCATTGATGCAAGCCCCAACCGCACCAGAGGGACCATTGGCAGTCGTGCATATAGACATATATTCCATTAATAATTCTTGTAACCTCACCATTATCGACAAATTCACCAAGCTAGCGCAAGCATACCCATACACAGGAATTCAATAAAAGTTGCCGATGCCCTATTACAATTCATAAGTCACTATGGCGCACCAAAGAAAATAATTTTCGACCAGGGCGCGGAATTTTCGGGCAGTCTATTCAACGACCTCTTAAACCAATTCCAAATAACAGCTCATACAACCTCATTTCAACAATCAACGGGCAACGCTTTTGTCGAAAGGCTGCATTCCACCTTAACCGAACTATACAGGATAATCATGAACAAAAGAAAGGAAGCACGCCTAGAATGCGGACATAACCAAATACTCGCAGAAGCAGTAGCAACATATAACAATGCAATACACTCCAGCACTTCCTATACCCCATTTGAACTCTTTCACGGAAGAACTCACATATTCAACAAAACAATAAAATTCGACAACCAACACGACTACCTTAACAAATTAAACGAATTTAGACAAGTCATATACCCAAAAGTACAGGAACATTTAAACGCGACCACAGAAAGAAGATTAGCTAAATTAAACGAGGACAGAGAGACACCAGTCCAAGTCGAGCCTAATGATACGGTATATAGGAAAGAAAACCGTAGAAACAAGATAACACCGAGATTTTCGTTACACAAAGTAGGTAGGTCACATTCCTAACAACTAGAGGTCAAAAGTTACACAAACAAAAAATTAGAAAAACAGTTAAGAAAAATACTAACACCGACACATAATTCTCAGCAACAAACTAGTTCCAGAATCTTTCCAAAAACCCCCAACCTTTAGGATATCATTAGAAGTCCTACGAAACAAAATCAAACAAGTAGAAGACAATATATAGAAACACAAGATGGACAACACTATTAAGCAAAGACACTAAAGACACAAAGACACAAAAACACTATCCCTAAATTGTTATTTAATAAGGAACAAATACAACATACAGAGAGATAATATGTAAACAAAATGTAACGTTAGCATAAGATTAACACATTTACAAATCACCCTCTTCATAATATCCTCGGAGTTCATGGCAACAACATCCACCAATACCAGCACAAATGCCTAAGAATCCAGTAAAACTTCTTCAGCGTAAAACCACAACACGTCGCCTAGCCACCCTTCTCCGATCCGGCCTCTTAATGGCCTTCTCTTCGGACTGGGGAGGGAGGAGTTAACATGCCCCATCCCCTGGCATGAACGTACCAGCCGAACACACACACATCCTTGAAATTTGACAGACACACACACATTCGTAATAAATGTCATTCATTCCCATTTAGAACTTTAAACAATACAGTCGATTTATTTGCAAGCTGCTTTCCAGCACCTTTTAAATTCATACTCGCAGGATGTCTCCTCTGCTCCCTCGGACCCAAGACTGATGCCTCCTCTGCTCCCTCGGACCCAAGACTGTAACTCGAGCGGGAAAGCGTACAGCGAGCTGCTAGCCATGGTAACTAGAACGACAAACAGTTGTCGAACCTGGGAAGATGTGTAGTCAAGGTACACCGCACCATCAACGGCAACCAACTGTTTGGGGTGGCCAAAGGCAGCGCAGACAGCTCGAAGGCCATCAAGGAGAGCATCGCGAGGGTGCGTCGCACTGTGGGCGAAACGGCCCATCTAGCGGCATTTAATTCATAGCTGCTAGGAAAATTTTTTTTTTATAAAGTAAATATTTTTTTTACTTTTAAATTAATTTGACTATAACAATATCTAAAAAAAAAATATTTCTTTTTTTTTGACTTTGTATTTTTTTTTTTTTTGGTAAAGTTGCAATTTTTGATCAGATTTTAGACGTTGTTTATTTAAACCAGGAATAAATGATAAACTAATGTATTTCAATTGTATTATATTTTTTAGGCTTGAAATATATTTAACCTTTATTTAAAAATTATTTTTGAAAGATTGCCTTGCACCCTTTAATTTTTTTTAACTTGTGAAATCATCAAATATTTGGCTTTTTTTCAGTCTTTATATATGTTATGGAAAAATTTATTCAAAGTGGAAACTTTTCACAATAATTTTAACAACAATTATAAGAAATGTATTAACTATTATAAAAATTATTTTTCTAATAAGGTTACTATTTATTCCGACTGTGAATCAGTTTTGAACGATGTTTCTTCTGATAAGAGCTGCAGCATATCCCTATCAACCGTCATCCTTTTTTACTGGCTTTGTGGGTTGCGTAAGCTTGATATTAGTGGATCTGAAGAACTTAATAAGGCATGCATTAAGTCCTCCATAGTATTTAATCGAGATGTTTTTCGCGTATGATGTTCTCGAAAATTGCGGTCGTCCTTATAGCGTGCCTCTAACGCTTCTTCCGACATTTTTCCTATTGGAAGTGGTGAGACCTTTATTATGTCGGCTCCATGTAATAAAACTTTGTGAACTGAGACCGGCATATAAAACCAAGGATACTCAATGGTAAAAAGTTCAGCTGTCTGCAAAGCATATTGCTTAAACGATTTAATATTAATTTCCTGAGCTAATATATGGTTTTCGACAACAGAAAATTTTTGTGTTGGCAAGGGTTCGTCCCGCCATAGCTCGTAAAGGGTTCGCCTGGGCACCGACAAAAGACAATATCTTGTAAAGTTGCAGGTGGCTGCAGATGATTTTGGACATTTTACAATCATAAGACATCATTGTAATTTTAAACAAATATTCTAGAGCGAATCCCCGCGAATCTCAAAAGTTGCAGTCCATGAAAGTCGTACTTTGGCGATTTTCAACGAACTAGTGGTAGGGGCAACTTGATGTTAATTTTTTTCTACAACGGCAACGGCACAGGTCACAAACAAAAATTTTTTTTAGACTGTACTGGACTGGACCATCTGCTGGATCCGGAAAAGAGCAGGCCCCCCAAGATGCTTAAGATGCCTGAGACTTGGGCATGTTGCAGCAAACTGCAACTGCCTAGTGGACAGGAGGGACTGCTGCATACAATGTCGTGTACAGGGGTACAAGTGCAGCAAGGAGCCTTCATTCTTTATATGCTCGCCGGCAGGCAAGAAGGAGACCAGCCACAACCAGAGGGCCCGGGAAGCCGACCGAGATGCAGTTGATTCAGTTAAATCAAAAACAACTCCAGGGCCGCGCAGGATCTCTTGTACGCGAACTGGGGTCGGAGGTGGCAAAGCGGCCCTGTGGCGAGGGCTTCAAGCATACCTTCAACAGAGCCAGGGCTTCTTTAATTATCGTTCGTGAGCAGTTCCTTAGCCCGTAGCACACGCTGGAGGATTGGCGAGGCCAGCGACCATCAGGCCATTCTACTGACAATTGGCGGTCCACCGTGCCAAAGTCTGCCAACGACCAGGTCGAGAAAGGCCTACCGCCTGGACACCTTTGCCATTGCACTGGAAGGTTTGGCTATCTAGTAGATGGCAGCTAGACTGGGAAAAGCCTGCGGCCAAAGCATGCAGCAGCGAGAGACATATCGCAACCACCATGCACCTGTCTACTGGTGGAGCAAGGAAATCGCAAATGGTTCAAAGAGGAAGAGGCACACCGAATCTTTCCACCTGCAACGTGACCTTCACAACTGAATGCACTCAAACTGGCAATACGGGATAGCAAGAGGAAATGCTACCTCAAGCTCTGCGACGATCTGGAAAACTATTCTTGCACCAAACAAAAAATAATATAATTTCCATTCGATACTATGTTGACATCAATATGAAACGATTGAGTTGGAAAACCTTTTTCATACAATGCTTGTCAATTTGATACTTTCGAAATTATCAAAATGAAACTAACTGCCATTAAATTACTAGTTTTAATTCGATACTACTTCGAATTAAGGGGACCCTAAGATTCAATAAAAGTATCAATTTGATACTAAATAGTTTCTATACGAAACTACTAATCAACAAATAAATAGTTTCTGTTAAAAATAAAAATGAAATGATAATATACCATTTCGTATAAAAAGACTACCTCTAATTTCTACGTTTGGATATAATTTAATGTAATATTCTTAACAGGTGATCTCAAAGACAACTTAAGACAACCTAAACTTTTTCCTGACTCAGGGGTCGAACTCGAAACTCAATAATTAGTAGACGAACGTCTTACCACTTTCGCCATTCGGCATCACATAAGATCGTATCTTAACTAGCCATATGAGAAAGAGTAGGATAAAATCGGACTAAATTAATGTTATATAATAAAATTAAACTAAAAAAAAAGTAAGCTAAACAAAAAAAATAATAATAACAAAAAAACAACATAAAACAAGTGGGAAAGCTACAGCCGAGTGTGACCGACTGTAAGATACCCGGTACCCAAAGCATTGTGGGTGAAATTAAGCAGCACATGCACATGGAAAAATGGAAATTTTGACAAATGAAGACAAATATTGCTAGCAACATGTTGAGCAACACTTAAAAGAGACAAATGTTGCTAGGAACATGTTGGGCAACTCTCAAAAGCGACAAATGTTGCTAGGAACATGCTGAGCAACACCCAATAAAGACAAATGCTGCTAGGAACATGTTGAGCAGCACGCACGTGCGCGCTCTCTCTCTCTCTCTCTCAGAAATTTCATTGTTTAATAACTTCTATGTTTATCATCCGATTTTACTCAAATTTTCAGAACACGTCCACGATTGCCTACTTATTAAGACTATCTATTTACTTTACTCCGAAAATCACGCATATGGCTTATATACCGTTTTTTATAGTTTTCGGGGGCGGAAGTGGGAGTGGCCAAATTTTAAAACAAACTTGATCTGCGTGCAACAGATTTCAATGTTGTCACCAAATTTGGAAGCTCTAGCTCTTATAGTCTCTGAGATCTGTTGTTTCACACGGACAGACAGACGGACAGACGGACAGACGGACATGGCTAGATCGACTCGGCTAGTGACGCTGATCAAGAATATATATACTTTATAGGGTCGGAGGTTTCTCCTTCAGCCTGTTACATACATTCTCGGTTTGCACTAACTTATATGTAATACCCTTGTACTCTATGGGTACCGGGTATAAAAAGTCTCTTTATAAAAAGCAGGATGTGACCCCGCTGCTCTTGTAAATACATGAATTGACGACGCCTTAACATTGTCAGTAGCTTACGAGAGACGAGAAAAATTAACCATCCAAAAACCGTTTATTCATGCACCAAGACTTGAGAGAAATCACTAACGCGGCAAACAGAAAAGCACTAAATTCCACCATACGCGTTAGGTTTTCGAATTTTCGGAATACAAGGGCAGGCTTCGAGCATCGAAATAACACCTTCATGTACAAGAAGATACTATGTAGTATCACCGCCTAGTTTTTAATACTATTGGGTATTAGTTTGACATTTTTATACCCTTGCAGAGGGTATTATAATTTTGCCATGATATTTACAACGCAGTGAAGGAGGCATCTCCGACCCCATAAAGTATATATATTCTTGATCAGCATCACCAGCCGAGTCGATCTAGCCATGTCCGTCTGTCTGTCCGTCTGTCTGTCCGTCCGTCTGTCCGCCTGTCTGTCCGTCTGTCTGTCCGTCTGTCGGTTTCTACGCGAACTCGTCCCAGTTTTGCGCTATCGGGCTGAAACTTTCAGCATAGTCTTATTTCATTATCTGCCATAAGAATGATGCCGAAATTAATGTAAAAAAAAATTTAACTTTTTTGTTTTTCAACGTATATCAATCAATTTCAAGATATAGCAGTTTTTTACGGTTATAGAATTACCGTTTTTAATTTCTTAAGATCAGACAACTATATCATATAGCTGCCATAGAAACGATCGGTCGATTTATATAAAAATGTAAAATTCTACATGTAAAATGTAAAATTTACAAAATTAGCATAACTTGATATTTTTTCAACATTACCATAATGGATCGATTTTCAATGATCCAATTGCAGACTGCAAGGGTATACAAACTTCGGTTTACCGAAGCTAGCTTTCTTTCTTGCTAATTACCATATTGGTACTTCAATATTGATTTTAATTGTAGTTTCAAATTAAAACACACTTATCTATTTGATACGAAGTGATATTTTTTGGGTGTAGACCCAGCTAAAGTAATTGTTTGATTTAATCAAAACGGACGCACAGAAGTATGCAATTCCTATATAGGGTAGAGCATTATTTCTTCACTGCGTTGCAAGCTTCAGACAAAAAAAAAAAAAATAATACGTTCTGTAACGGTATACAAATTACATTCTTTATTATTGGTCGTGCTTGAAGGTGTATTTATTAGTTTACATATTAACTTTTATGCAATTTTCCCATTTCTCTCGTTTTAGGAAATGCGAAGACGATCAGAAACGATAACAGTTCGAGGTTTGGTAAATTTATGCAAGTATGTTTTGATGATAACAACTGCATAAAAGGATGCATTATTCAAGATTATCTGCTTGAACAATCTCGAATAACATTTCAAAGTGAAGGGGAACGTAACTATCACGTGATGTATCAATTGGTGGCTCAAGGGCAGAAAAATCTTGATATGGCAAAAGCCCTACATTTAAGACCACCTGATTTTTATAAATATCTTAATACATCGAAGACTGAAAGAATGAACGTTAATTTAGAGTCAACGAAGTTTAATGCCCTTACAATGGCATTTACGGTTTTGCAAATTCCCCAGTTTGTAATAGATGGTGTTTTTAAAGTCTTGAGCTCTATACTTTGGTTAGGTAACATTGAATTTATGGATGTTGACGGAGAACGATGCGATTTTTCAAAGCCAGACCTGGAAGCAATTTCCAATGTATCGCAGCTACTTGGATTGAAATATGGAGATCTGCAAAAGGTCTTATTAATTCGCCAAATAAATGTTAGAGGGAATATAACTGAAATACCTTTAAAAATTCAAGAGGTAAGTAACCACTTTGATTTATTTTTAATTAATTTTAGCAAAGTGTGCTAATAGGTAGTTAACATTGTAAGAACCCCGTTTCGTAAGAACCCTGTAGTTCTCCATGACCAGTGTTCGGGACGGAGAAGTATATTTAAAAATACCGGTGTCTCTATTGCTGTTGCTCGGCTGAAATACTGCTCGTCGGATCTAGTGGTGCAAATCTTCGTTGTTGGTCATCGTTAGATTGCATGCAAGTCTTCCTTACAGTCTTTGGATCGGAAGCAAAATATGTGATTTTTGATAAGGATTTGCAAACCGTAGCCAGACTTAATGATCACGACCAGGAAAAGAACCGATCTGCAAACTGAGTCCAGGAAACCAGTGGTCCGATCGAGGCAGTGCAGCTACCATGCAAAGTTACCAAGCATTTCATGATAGGACAAATAAAACAAATATTAAGAAAATAAGCTTACTTCAGGGATTCAATGTGTCAATACCCCTGCAGATTGCAATTAGCTACAACCGTTACTATGTACTTAAGGATATATATATTGCCTATAGATTTATGTGAGTCCGCCAATCTATCTCTGTTTTTCTTCCCGTTGCTGCTAAATTTAAGAACAAATAAACAAGAACACTCAGTAACGAACGAAAACGCTTTTAGGAAGTTTCGCGTTATGTCTTTACGAATATAATTGTAAAATGACAACCGAGAACGAAAAGCTGAGAGAGAAGAGCTGAAAGAGAAATTTTCTAAGATTCTTGTCGATTGCTCTTGGGAGAGTAATTAGGGTGATCATAGGGGCTGAGCACATTTAACAAGTTCTGTTAATGAAGTTGCTTTTAGTTTAAAATATGGAAGTTGTTTTGTATTGTATATTAATTGAACTACCGGCAATTGAAAGAAGACTATCTGAAAAGTTTTATCCAGGAATGCCGATATTGGGCCTAGATCGGGTGGAAGCTTCTACAATCGATCCGGAATGAAACCACGGATGTCTGAAGACATTTATGGCGAATAATTTCGCGTGCAGTTTACTCTTTGTCTTCTTTGCAAAGGCACAGACGATCGAGATGAGTCCGTACAAATGAAACTATCGTTTAAATAAAATTCAATAAAACAACGGGCTTTAAATAGTACACAAAAATTTTCGTTACATCATCCCCTCCCAAGAGTCCCGGGTCCATTGAACCCTGCAAGCCGGTTAACAAGGAAGGCGAACTTCGTAGACGAGGTCGAAGTGGATGCGGATCACGGTGACGGGGACGATTAAATCTGATTGGAGTTTAGGCCACGGCTAACCCGGAAGGGCGAATATCGATAGACAAGGTCGCCAAGGCTCGGATGGCAGGCGGATTTCCCGAACAAAGCCATTCGGCTTCGGCTTGAAAATACTTCGAGCCTCCGTCAACTCGTGGGTTTTTTAGTGCTTAGAGATCCAATATAAATTTGTTTTATGAACAGAAGTCAACGAATGCCCTGTTTTTCTTTTGGTTTTTCTAGTCGTTTGAACACTTGGAGAAGACAAGTGCTGCAGAATATCTTACGCAGTGCGGGAGTGAATAATAAGGCCCGTAAACAATCCGTCCATGAGTCTCTCAAATGTTGCCGGAGCATCAGTCAAGCCGAACGGCATTACATTGAACTCAAACAATCTGGCTTCGCAGTCAAAAGCGATCATTGGCCTCGAAAGTTCGTTCACTACGACCTGCCAGTATACACACGGCAGGTGCATTGTAGAGAACCAGTGGGAGCCTTGCAAGTTCATTAGAATGACATCCGTTCTGGGCAGGGGCAGGAATCTCTAATCGCGACGACGTTAAGAAGAATCTCGTAGATCCATCCTTCTTGTGCACTAAAACGACTTGAAAGGCCCAAGAATTGTTGGAGAACGAAATGCGTTCAAATGGAGTTATGCACAAGACGCCATCGACAGGAATTCTCTGCTGGTTTATGCAAATCCTGAAACCCGTCTGCGGCTTCAACAGCTGATCCACAATCACCGAAAGGCACTTGCACGAGTAACGAGTTGCAAGGTTCGGACGCACCTATACACAAGCTCCAACAAAACACAGAACTACACAATAAAAACCAACATTAAAAATTTTCGAGATGAAATGGCCGCGATCATCTGATGCTCCTGCAACTAACTTGTCTCCGGAGATCTTAATTACGCTAAACAAAGATTTGAGGAACAGGGCAAAATGATCTCGGCCAAATTGCGTGTGATCTGCGAATACACGGAGTCCCATTTGTCGCAGGCGAAAAATTAGAAATTATTTTTAATACGATGTACCTTTCACTTAATTTAACACCAGCGCCAAGAGTCAGGAATATTTTCAGAGCGCGAATGTCACAAAACACAAATGTCGACCCGGTCGTAATTGTCAAATTAGAATGAATAAATGACAAAATACAAGTTCTACGAGCGGCTGGAGCATACCGAAGGCAGCTGCTCGGTTTCAACTCCAGTGCTGCAGTTAATGTAAACAAGCAACTCCCCAAAGAAAGCTTTGTTATCTTTAAAGAAGCAATGAAAATGAAGAAGGCGAAATTATTATCTGCTGTTTTTACGCGCCGTGGTTTTGTACACGTGAGAAGCAACGGAGATGAAGGAGTTTGCTGCATTGAAAGCTTAGGAGAGCTTTCATCTCTTTTATCTCGTCCGCTCATAACTCCACGATCTCTGCAGCTGAACCAGGTGCTCTTAATTTATCAAATTCATCTATAACATTTGCTGCTGTTGCTACTGGGGGAGATCCATCTCATATTTAATTTTAATGTAGGATTTTTTATAAAAATAATATATCTTGTACGTGTGTGTGTTAAATATGTGTCAATAATGTTTATTTGCTTAGTAAATAGTAATCAAACGCTTAGATATGCCAAACTCAAATAACCATGCAATAATTAGGGTTCTTCAAAATCGCAAGCAAGGTTTAACGATATGTCACCTAAACGCACAGAGTCTATGTCACAAAATGGTTCCAGTCAAATGTAAAAGATGCATATTATGAAAGTCCTGGCTATACTCTATATCGTTCAGATCGTGTGGGCCACGCTGGGGGAGTTGCAAAACATGTAAATTCAAAAATCAAATGTGATGTCATAGAGCAACATCCCTCCTTAAAATCATGGTTTAATAATAATATTAAAACCGCTATTTTAAAGAGAGACAAGGCATACCACAAATGGAAACTATATAAGACTGAACATTTTTATACACTATTTAAAAGTGAAAGGACAACAGTGAATAGGCTTATTTATAAGGCTAAACGGGAATACATAAGCCTCAAACTTACTGGTGCAATGGAAAACGGAAAAGTTTGGAGAGAATTGAAAAATCTGGGAATAGGCAATATACAATCTGTGATAAAAGACGATGTAGACGTAGACGACCTTTATAAAAAATGTTTAAACATAAATGTACCTGATCCTGACTATAGCACCTTTCTGACAACAGAGACCGTAGATAGTAGGATTAATCGATTCAGTTTTGTTCGTGTAAATCAATGTGATGCCTTAAAAGCTATCCTACAAATCAAATTAAAAGCTACAGGACTTGATGAAGTAAATCCAAACTTTATGAAAATAATATTACCCAAAATTATTACCTACCTTTACAACATGATTGGTTTCACGTCCTCACATAGAACAAAAAATATAATAAGCATTAGACCAATACTTGCAAGCTCGGAGAAACAATTTTTTATACCCGGTACCCATAGGGTCCAAGGGTATTATAAGTTAGTGCCAACCGAGAATGTATGTAACAGGCAGAAGGAGAAATCTCCGACCCTATAAAGTATATATATTCTTGATCAGCGTCACTAGCCGAGTCGATCTAGCCATGTCCGTCTGTCCGTCTGTCCGTCTGTCTGTCCGTGTGAAACAACAGATCTCAGAGACTATAAGAGCTAGAGTTACCAAATTTTGTGACAACATTGGAATCTGTTGCACGCAGATCAAGTTTGTTTTAAAATTGGGCCACGCCCTCTTCCGCACCCGAAAAACATAAAAAACTGTTTATTAGCCATATGCGTGATTTCGGCGTAAAGTAAATAGATAGACCTAACAAGTAGGTAATCGTGGACGTGTTCTAAAAATTTGAGTAAAATCGGATGATAAACTTAGTAGTTATTAAACAATAAAGTTTGTGAGAAAAAGAGAGAGAGAGAGCGGGCACTTGCGTGTTGCTCAACATGTTCCAAGCGACATTTGTCTTTGTTGGGTGTTGCTTAACATGTTCCTAGCAACATTTGTCGCTTTTGAGAGTTGCCCAACATGATCCTAGCAACTTGTCTCTTTTGAGTGTTGCTCAACATGTTTCTAGCAATATTTGTCTCTGTTTGTCAAAATTTACTTTTTTCCATGTTCATGTGCTGTTTAATTTCACCCACAATACTTTGGGTACCGGGTGTCTTACAGTCGGTCACACTCGACTGTAGCTTTCCCACTTGTTTTAATATGCTATAAGAGCGTGGAACTCTTTGCCACATTTTCTAAAAAATATTACTGGCACATCACAATTTAGCGGAAAACTACAATACAACACCTTAACACACACACCTAAAATCAAAAGAATATAAATTTATGTAAATATTAAAAGCCTTCAATAATAAGAATTAACTGATATTGAATGTAACAAAATTGTTATAGTATCTGTAATGAAATTCTAAGCAATAATGTAATTAATGTAATAAGGTTTAATGTCAAAAGTGACTAGCGCTGTAAATGATAAGTATTATTCTTGTTACGCTAGGATATAGAAACAATAAACTAAACTAACAATAACATCTAGAAGGGAGAAAGTTTAACGAAATGCGGTGGAAATGCGTTCAAATGGAGCTATACATTTTTGTTGGCTAAGTGCAGTGCGTCGAGGGTTCTAGTTCCCCCAACACTTTGAGCGTAGGTTGTTTTTTTGGTCGCCGTAAGTCAGGATCCGTTCCGCGAGGTTGTCGCGAGTGGCATATATAAATGCGCTACTCAGGCGGAAGGACGGACACTTTTCCACGCTCCACGATTCAGCGGAGTTACTGATGAACAGCTCAACTTGATTAGCGTGTCGCTTAGGAGTAGAGTACTTGTCGACTCCGTAAGGAATAGCAGGAACTTTTTACGCGTAATGGTCTCCCACGCGAACTTAAGGAGCCGCACTATGGGGCAAAAAAACGTGTATGAGGTATTGTTAAAAGTAATAAAGTAAAAAAAGTATCATAAGATGAAATTATTTAGAGTAAATTTTTTTTTTGTAGATTAAAAAATAATTTTGATTTTGTTTTTTTTGCCATAATTTAATTATTTATTCGAAAATCAAGTTCTTACTTTGACATTATTTTTGTTAGATTTAATTTCATAAAAAAAACAAGTGGGAAAGCTACAGTCGAGTGTGTCCGACTGTAAGATACCCGGTACCCAAAGCATTGTGGGTGAAATTAAAATGAAATTAAGTATTAAATTAATTAATACTGCGCTCGAAAGCACGCAACACTTTTTTTTGCTACTGCCTTTGTGGCTCAGAAGAAGAAGAAGCATTGACAGAAAACTTTATTATTTAATAACTTCCATGTTTATCATCCGATTTTACTCAAATTTTCAAAAAACGTCCGCAAATGCCTACTTATTTATTTTATCTATTTACTTTAAGCCAAAAATTACGACTATAGCTTATATAAAGTTTTTTACGCTTTTCGGGGGCGGAAGTGGGCGTGGCCAAATTTTAAAACAAACTTGATCTGCGTGCAACAGATTCCAATGTTGTCACCAAATTTGGTAACTCTAGCTCTTGTAGTCTCTGAGATCTGTTGTTTCACACGGACAGACAGACGGACATGGCTAGATCGACTCGGCTAGTGACGCTGATCAAGAATATATATACTTTATGGGGTCGGAGATTTCTCCTTCTGCCTGTTACATACATTCTCGGTTGGCACTAACTTATAATACCCTTGTACCCTGTGGGTACCGGGTATAAAAACTTCAAAATCGGACGACTATATCTTATAGCTCCCATAGGAATTGTCTAAAAAATCAAGGAAAAAAATTATAACTTCGTCGTTTTTCAACATATTTACATTAACTCCGAGATGTAGCCATTTTTTACTATTTTATAATTACGGTTTTAATTTTATTATGATCGGACAACTATATAATATAGCTGTCATAGGAATAATAGGGCCAAACTGCCATATTTTTAAATTTTTTTAAATAAAAGAATCTCAAATAGTTTTTAAAATCAAAAAAATGTTTTAAGTTCTATTTAAATTTTGGGTCATTTAGCCATAATAGAACAATATTATACACCCAACATTTTTATATACATTTATTCATCATAGTTATCTTCACTATCACTCTCAGAATAATCGAACATACATATTTCATACTCGTGCTGTTTTTTAGGTTTACTTTTTAACAAATCACAAGCCGCCTTCGGCATCCTATGTATTTTTTTTGAGGACTCTTAAAAAAGTTTGAAATCAAAGGATCTGAGCTAATCAGCAATCTATTTAAAGCATTCTTATTTGAGTCCTGTCGACTGCACTTTCCTCAAAAATGTTTGAAGTCCTTGTTTTGTGCTTTCCTTACTTCCTCGGTCTATTGCTCAGTTGGTGGAAGTGCGTATTTGTATTGTATTGTATAAGAAAACTCAACCAAAAGCTCATGCCGCCAACCAAAACAAAGTTATTTGCAAACACCTCATTAGCCGCCTATACTAGAGATTCATATTGTAAGTGCGCGCTACGGAACCTCGGCTGACGACATTTAAATTTTGTAAAATATCTTCGCTAACTAAAAGAGATTTTCTCAGAAAAGGCACAAAAGGGCAGGCTAATTTTTTTATGACTTTAAGTTTAATACTTAAAGTTTTTTTTTAAGTAGTCTTACAACGGAACTCGACGGCGTTCATTACTTTATGTCCAGCAATAACAAAAAAATCAGTATTTTTTAGGGTATATTAAAAAAAAAACAAAAAAAAAGGTAATATAATGCAATTTGGTTTTTATTTTTATTAAAATATTAAGTAAGGTCCAATTTTATAGTTTTAATGACTTTACTTTGAATTTAACAGTGCGTTTTTAAGAAAACTAATTTTAAAAATGCTTAAAAAATCATTATTTCTATAGTTTTTCTTTCGGATTAATATGCAGAATTTAATTATATTTAAAGTGGGATTTAAACAATTTTGAATATCCTAAAAAAATTTTATTTTGTCGCGGTATTTGTTCTAGACGCCCCATAGTGAGCCGTGCTTGCAGATCCACCGTGGCTTCATGCTTGAGGTTAAAGTCGAATCCTAGTGACTGGGCCCTACGGAATCCGTCCACTGTTGGTTCTCCGCCATCATCTCCAGAATGTTCTCGTAGTCAGACATGAAGTAGTGCCATCGTATGTAGGCAAGATCCCAGGTTAAAAAGCAACTTCTTGCCGAGTAGAGGCGGCATAAGATCCTGTGATGACCTCAGGCTACGCCACGTTGTGCCTAGCATTTGCTATGTGCGACCAGGTCGTGGAGGGCGTTGCTAGCTCCTAAGTGGGATGTCCGGCCCTCTCCAATGTATACCGATGAGGTGCCTCCCAAAAGCGCATTATCACTCGATGGAATGAATCCATTTTGATCCATTTAGAGTTGTGAAGCGGTTAATTGTTCTATTAATGCAGCCGATGTCCGTAGCTCGACGTCCTGATCCACGAATCGGTCCCTGTGCTGGTTTACTCCTCGTTTAGGCATTTTGGCTGTAAATCGCAAAAATCGGCGGTACGAAATGCTGTTTTCGTTACAATATACATATATACTTTAAAGAATCGAAAATGAAATGTTCTGACTATCGGTGCTACCGCAAATATAATTTTAAAAATAACTTTTAGAAGGACCAGTTGTCCTGCGTGCTAATATTATTAGCTGGATTATCACTTCTAGTTGATTCGAAAAAAGGATTTGAAAGCTGGATTTTTTGTACGACTGCGCACTTTTCGATCTCCACAGTGGTTGAGGTGGGAGTCGCGGCAAAATTTCCTGCCTGTCCTCGGAGTTTTACATGGCAAGCAGTAGTATGCAGTTTTTCTTTTATGGATGAATTTATACCATTCGCACAGGTTGTTGCTGAAACAAAATTACACAGTTTAATCTATAGAGATTTAATGTGTTAATGTTTTACGTAGCTGACGTTAGGATGGTGCGGAAGTTTATTTGCAAGAAGTTTTAAGATTCTTGTCGTAAGGTCTTTGGAGAAGAATATGATCGATTGAGTATATGTTAAAAAATAACAAAGTTATATTAAGAAGTTTGCAACGCAAATGTTTGCAACGCTGTAAAAAAAGCATCTCTGTCCCAAAAAAAAAAAAAAAATATATTTACATATATTCTTGATCGGTATTACCAGACGAGTCGAGCCATGTCTGTCTTTCCATCCGTCCGTCTGTCGGTCCGTTTCTACGAAAACTGGTCTCAGTTTAAGAGCTGTCTGAATAAAACTTTGCAGATAGTCTTCTTTGTATTCCCACAGATCTTAGCGCCGGAGAAACCGTAGAGTCCCCGAGACATGCATGAATACATTCAAATGAGCAAATGAATCATTCAATCCAAAAAGGTGTAACCTATTTTACTGAACAGCAAATGTAAACAAATAAATGTGAGTGAATGTTGTGATATTGTCTGTATTTGACAGATACTGCTCATACTCAGTATAGTACTGTACAGTATATAAGTACACCAAATTTGGTGTACAGTTAACTTAGTGTACAGGGTTTTGATGTACAGTGTACTTACTTGTAAATACGCAAATTTTTTAATTGATATTTATTATTTTATTAAATTAGTTACAAAAAATATGAATTATTTAAATTATCAATATAGGAGTGAAAAAAATGATATTATTTATTATATCTGGCGTATTGGGAATTCTGCAGCGTTTTTCGGTTGTGAGGTTTGTAGCATCCGAAAAAGCCCTTTCCGAAGCTGCACTGCTAGCTTGGTGCTAGCTTCTTCGACTCATTGTCAACTGTTATATCAAGATGGCCGCGCTGAAGAGTATTGGCCATTACCTATTTTGGCCTTAACATCAGCAGCGTACTTCTTGAAGTCATTCAGCGAATTCATGGTACCGATTGGGTCTTAGGTATTACCCAACAATGATTTCTGGTTTTATTTAAGTTAAAATACATAATTTATAATTTGTTGTATCATTTAAAATTTATTGAAGTGAACTTATGTACATCGACTTGAATATGTGTAGCACTCATTTGTACAGTTGTATATTTTGTTTTATTTACTGTACACCTATCCCTCGCTTTGCGTCGGGGATACGTTCCAAAAAAATACGACGCAAAGTGAAACGACGCAAAGTGAATTAGGATTTTCTATAGCAAACCATGTAAAGTTCGAAGATTGGTTCCAGGGTTACAAAAATACTACTTTTTAAAAAGAAAATTGAGCAAAGTGATCATTAAAATAAAACCAAAATAACATTTCATTTTATTACATATTATATATATAACGAGAAAGAAAGCTAACTTCGGTAAACCGAAGTTTATATACCCTTGCAGTCAGCAATTGGATCATTGAAAATCGATCCAATTTGGTAATGTAAAAAAAAAATGTCAAATTATGTAAATTTTGTAAATTTTACATTTTACATGTAGAATTTTACATTTTCATATAAATCGACCGATCCCTTCTATGGCAGCTATATGATATAGTTGTCCGATCTTAATGAAATTAAAACCGTAATTCTAGAACTATAAAAAACGACTATATCTCGAAATTTATAGAATATCGTTGAAAAACAGAGAAATTACAAATTTTTGTACATTAATTTCGCCATCATTCCTATGGCAGCTATAGGATATAGTGGTCCGATTTCGGCCGTTCCGACATATATACTGCGTGCTAAAGAAATAAGACTATGCTGAAAATTTCAGCCCGATAACTCAAAACTGAGAGACTAGTTCGCGTAGAAACCGACAGACAGACGGACAGACAGACAGACGGACAGACAGACGGACAGACAGACGGATAGACAGACAGACGGACATGGCTAGATCGACTCGGCTGGTGATGCTGATCAAGAATATATATACTTTATGGGGTCTGAGATGCCTCCTTCACTGCGTTGCAAATATCATGGCAAAATTATAATACCCTCTGCAAGGGTATAAAAACAAAAAGAAACTAATTCATTTAAAACAAAATAAATTCTTCAATTACATACTCAATTATGAAAAATAAAATTATAATTAATCACTTTCTGACGAGTCTTTAATGTCTGTTGTCGTAGGCCGGCTTTCTTTAAAAAAATATTAACGTCTTTATCCCAAAACAACGCAACATCGAAAATCTAACGACGCACAATGAAAATTAGTTCTAATTAAAAAGCAACGCAACTTCGAAAAAACGCAAAACGAAACGACGCAAAGCGAGGGATAGGTGTACACCTTGTGACTTTCGGAATAGAATTGATATTTATACCCAAAATATACAACTTTTACGGTCACTCACTTTCTGTGAGATCAGTACGAAAGTTGTACAGGCTTTTTTGACATATTGAATGCACTGTACAGTATAGAATGAGTACAGTATTTTTGAGAACACCAGACTACTGTTCAGTACTGTATACTTAGAAATGAATGTATTCATGCAGATCTCTAATTCCCATTAGAAAATTAGTCGGAACAGGGTAGATCGGACCACTATATCATAGCTGCCATAGGAACCAAATTGGCCAAATTGGCCGATTTTCGGTGTTTTCAAAGATATCAGATTAAAACTTTATATATGGTCCTGTGGTCCTGTATGGGTGTTTGTTGTTACTGTCTGGTTATGCGCTGCACTTGCATCACAGCGGCTTTTGGTATCGATGATCTCTCTACTACCGATCGATCTGTGGAGGGATGCACCTGCTACCATCACTTAGCTTACATATCATCTCGAAGAAAACCATTAGTACGGCTGGTCGTGCTTAAAACCGAATCCATAATCACTCACTGAAGAATTATTGTTTTCCCATATCAGCATATAAATAAACGCATTGGCATTATTTGAAGTTGATGTCTATGGCGTTAACATTGACAACCGAAAATGTCCAAGCTTCTAATGGATTTTGAAGCTGAAGGTATTTTCTATTATTTGAGATATTATTCATAAACTTACTTGTTAAACTGTTCTTGTTAAATTAATTTACTTATACTTAAACTTAAACTTAAACTTAAACTTAAACTTATACATGTTTTTTGCCTATATTGTGAACGTCTTTTTTATGTTTAGCTAAAGTTTTAGTGAAGACCCCACAAAAATCCACAGTTAGTTTGTATACCAATGTGTTTGCCTGGCTCTAAAGGTAATAAATGTGTAAAAATTTTCTGCAGAATTTTGCTGATGTGCTTAAAATCGTAAAGATTCTAACACCGTCTTAACTTTTTCAGGGTCACTTTTGCACTACAACAATGTTTTTTCGCTTGTGTTCTTCTTGTGATGTTGCTCAGTCTTCGTCTTTCGAGCTTGTGTTTAACGTTGCAAAACATTTTGTTCATTTATTAATAGCTTTAATTTTTTTTTGTTTATACGCTTGCTTTAAATTTTAATAGGTTCTTCTTATAAGTGTGTGTTTTCACTTTTACATGTTTTTAATTTATGGTGCAGCGAAGAGGGAAGCGCCATAGAAAGGCAAACAAAATTGATTTGAGGCATAGAATCAAACATAATTAAAAACGGCTATTTTGTTGACACGAGTGAAGTTTCAAATCGAATTAAATACATTTGTAACGTTTTGGGTAAATTACAAACGCATGAAGTCGTCAATTCTCCAATATCAGTCTGATTGGTTCAATAAAAAGGAAACCATTCTGTTAAGCTGTGCCCAACCGTGGACGACCGAAAACAGATTTTATGGAAGCTTCTGACCGGACTAAACGACGCTGAGCTGACAAAAACCGACGAGTCTATTGCTAGTATATTACGCTCACGCAACTCATCTCAACCAACGCTTTCCGAATTTAATGTGGATGAAGTCTTATTACTCTTTCTTGATACACATATGAGTAAGCATCAATATTTGCTTATTCGTAGTTTTGTTAATAGTAAGACTTCCTTTAACTTACTACCGAGCTACGACAAACTTCTGGCGGCCAAAGGATCATCTTATCAAATCCCTAACAAAAGTTGAGCTGCAGAGATACAAATCACTTTACAAAAATTTTACAATTTCATATCGTTTGCAGTTAACAATGGTTGACGTAAAAGTCTGTAGTGCTTTAAGTGAAACATCTACTTGTAGATGCTAGATATGTGACGCAAAGCCGAGCGAAATGAATGACTTGAAAAAATGCTTAAACAAAACAGTTCACAAAAAACATTTCTAGTTTAGGTTGTCTCCACTGCGCTCGCATACTCGTTTGTTTTAAATATTTTGTCACAAAGCAGTGTGCAGGGGATGCACACTGCTAAGGGCCTTTTAAATAACAGCAGCAGCAGCTCAGACAAGCGGGGCAAGGGGACGGGGAAGACAGTCCCGGTAATGCTGCCTAGCAACAGGCAGAGAGTTGCGAGGTGGCCGCCAAAAGGAGACGCGGCTTATATAGCGGGACTCTGGCGGACCTTGGACTCGGTGGCGTGATCGGCGGCGATGGACTTTGGCCGTCAAGGAGGAGACGCCGTGAAGAGTAACGGGAAGTGCTGGACTTGGACCCGGTCACGCGATATGCAGCGGACTTTGGACCGGGTGGCGTGACCGACGCCGGCAAGAGAAACGGGACTGGCGGAGCCTATAAAAGGCGGAGGACGCATGCGCACGGCAACCAGTACTAGTGCGAGGATTCAAGCGAGTGCGTCAACGGAGCCAGTGGAGATTAAACCAAGTACACCAAGATCAAGAAGCAAAGTCGAGAAGTTCGGAGCTTGAAGTGGCAAGCCTTCCGAGCAGAGACTTCAACGCTGAGATCTGTCGCGTACAAAGGTTGCAGTCAAGGAGTCAAGGAGAGTCGGGAAGGCGAAACCGACAACAGCTCGAGGAACAGCGAGGTCCTGCGGCAAGGACCAGCGGAAGAAAGCGACGGTCGAGTGGCGTCAAACTGTGGGAATTGCGCGCGTGGCTAGGCTTTGCCGGGCGATACATCCTGCTAGCTCTGTGCTTGAAGCTGCAAAGCGGGCGTTCGGAGTGGTTAGGCTTCGGCTGGGCGATACACTCTGCTAGCTTTGTAGCGAGGTCGCAAAGTGGGCGTTCGGGGTGGCTAGGCTTAGACCAGGCGATACACCCTGCTAGTTTCGTCAGCGATCGACGAGGAAGGAGTGCAGCCGCACCCTGGAGGAGCAGACGCAGCAAAAATTGTGATACAAGTATCCTACTGAATTACAATAAACAACTGAATACTAAATTACCCCCAGGGGGTTCTCTCTGGGCGGGCAATCACGTAATATAAATTTGGTGGGACGAGCACACGATCTCGACTGAGCTAGCCGCCCATAATCGTTGCGAGCTAAACCTAAGAAATCTGCTCGTTACAAACACAAATTCAAGCAGACTTCCGCGGCCAAATGGGATTCAAATAACGATAATACGGCAAGAACATTTTTTAGCGATACGAAATTGTCTGCTGATATTACAGGATTGGAAGAAAATATTTTAACTAGGTGTGCGACAATACTGCAATGCATGGCATCTAGCTATAAAAAAAATGCTGAAAAATTTGGAGGCTTTGCACTTGATACCGCAATAGCTAATTGAACTGTGCCCATGGTATTACCTTCCACCATCAGTTCACAAAGTTTTAGCCCACGGTTCTGAAATTATAAGTTTTGCTCTTGTTTCGATAGCAGAAGTTTCTGAAGAAGCTTCCGAATCTACAAACAAGGACATAAGAAAATTAAGAGAGTTTCACACTAAGAAAATGTCTCGAATTAACACAAAAAGGGATTTATTAAACAGATTGCTTTTAAGCTCAGATCCTTTTATAACTAGACAAAGGAACTTACAATGCCCAAAGAAAACAAAATTATTAAGCGGTGTGCATTTGTTGCTCGAAGAATAAAATACATAATAAGTGAATTTATGATTGTTTTACTCTTGGTTTCACCAAAGTTTTTATTAAGAGGTCAAATATTTAATTTAGGTATTGGAAAGAAATAATTTTATGAAAAGTTGCCCCATCCGTTTCTATGGGAGCTAGAAGATGTAGTCGGCCAATGTATCAAATTTTTTTTTTCTATGTTTAAAATATTTGTATAGATTTTTGAACAAAATTGCATTGCTTGCTTGCAAAATTGCAGCAGCTTGATCGCAATATTAAACAAGTGAGAAAGCTACAGTCGAGTGACCGACTGTGAGATACCCGCTACCCAAAGTATTGCCCGTGAAATTAAATAGCACACGGACATGAAAAAAAACAAAAAGTTGACAAATAAAGTCAAATGTTACTAAAAACATATTGAGCAACGTTCAAAAAAGACAAATTCTGCAGTTGTATGCAGCTGTGTTACGAATTAATACTGCGCTCGAAAGCACGCAACACTTTTTTTCGCTACTGCCACCCAAAAGCGAAGTGCTGAGACAAGCGAAATTATTCCGAAGCAGTGCGATAGAGCAAGAGAATGTGAAAGCATTTATTGTTTAATAACTTCCACGTTTATCATCCGATTTTACTCAAATTTGCAGAGCACTTCTGCAATCGGCTACTTATTAAGTCTATCTATTTACTTTAAGTCGAAAATCACAACTATAGCTAATATACCGTTTTTTATTATTTTCGGGGGCGGAAGTGGGCGTGGCCAAATTTTAAAACAAACTTGATCTGCGTGCAACAGATTCCAATGTTGTCACAAAACTTGGTAACCCTAGCTCTTATAGTCTCTGAGATCTGTTGTTTCACACGGACGGACAGACGGACATGGCTAAATCGACTCGGCTGGTGACGCTGATCAAGAATATATAAACTTTATATTGTCGGAGATTTCTCCTTCTGCCGGTTACATACATTCTCGGTTGGCACTAACTTATACATACTACCCTTGTACCCTATGGGTACCGGGTATAAAAAGGCGGACAAAGGCAAAAACAAAAACGTCCTTTTTGTAGTTCTTAAACGCTCTTTACGATTTGTCAAACGACTTTAAAAACATCCACCAACAATAAGTGGAACCGCTGTGCCCACGTACACACCAGTATTTTCTACCATCCTACAGTTCTTAAATGACATAGGGCTGGTTAGCAGACACGATTTGTGCAGCTGAGCTCGCCGGATTTGGGGTGGATTTTTTGGACGCCACTCACCTCTCCAAACGTAATCACAATAATTATTTACGTGCCTAAAAAAAATAGGTCTGTCTGCCTTTCTGACCACACCCCCCGCAAGCTAGGCGTAGGCTTGATCGAAATCCGATCGGCAGTGTTCCAGCCAATTCCCCTCCCCTTCACGACGTCGCGTGCCAATGGATCATCGCTGGCTCCGCTATATGAACCTCCAATGTGTTCAATCGTCAGTCAAAAGTTACGTAATTTTCCTCGACCCAGTTTTCCATTAGTACCAATGCCCCCTTTAAATAGGTTTCTACCAAGACTTATTTTAAATTCAGTTTACATTAAAAATTTGTTATAAAACAAGAAAGAAAGCTAGTTTCGGCAAGCCAAAGTTTTTTTACCCTTGCAGATAATAAATTCAATAAAAATAAGGATACCTATACATCGTTTTTATCCGAAATCTTTAAGAACAACGAAAAGCGGCTAATTTGGACCGATCGTTCGGCTAATCAATAATATATATACTTTATGGGGTCGCAGATGCTTCCTTCACTGCGTTGCAAACTTCTGGACAAAATTATAATACCCTGCAAGGGTATAAATATTAAGTAAGGATAAGTTTGAAATTAAAGTGGGAAAAAAATTAACATGAATATAATTATGTTTAGAGTCTAATTAAACAACACTGGCCAAACACCCACTCCATTTGGGCAAATTTTTTCAAATATATCTCGACTAATGCTTCTTTCCTGATTTGTGGAAGGAATTGCTTATCATTCCTCTCCATGAGAAGGGCAGTAGGTCGGATATTTCAAACAACCAGGGATTACGAAGCTCAGTGCCAGACCCAAATTATTTGAAGAACTAATAACCCCTCAGCTGCAGCATCAATGTTCTTCAATAATGAGCCCTTCTCAGCATGGATTTATGAAGCGTCGGTCGACGACAACCAACCTCCTGGAATTTATTTCAATTATACGAGATGGTTTCAAAAACAAAATGCAGTCGGTTGTTATCTTCACCGATTTTAGTAAGGCCTTTGACTCTGTCAATCATTCGCTACTGCTTAGGAAACTTGAATTGTTGGGATTTCCATATAATTTATTAGATTGGCTTTCCAAATACCTACTTCAACGAACACAGAGAGTTTTATTCAACAACACATTGTTGAATGTAGTCTTTGTAACATCAGGTGTTCCCCAAGGCAGTCACCTTGGTCCTGTCCTGTTTGGTCTGTTCATAAACGACCTGCCAAATATTATTCACAATTCACAGGTGCTTATGTACGCGGATGATGTGAAGTTGTGTTTAAATCTTAAGAGTCCCTTATAGCACTTAAGGCTTCAGGTAGACTTAAATAACCTTAATACATGGTGTAACGATAATATGTTTTTCCTTAACCATTCCTTACAATTTACATGTCCTTATTTGATGATCCCTTTTTTCTTCACTAGTCCGTCCCATACTTGAGTATTGTTCAAGTGTATGGTCTCTTGTGTATGGTCTCAGGTTTATCAAGCTATACTAGAGTCAGAGCAAAATCAGTTTCTCTTGTTACCTTTGCGTGGGTTATTCGTGGATCCTCATCATCGTCAACTACCACCGTACGCCGCGGGACTGCGATACTTAAACATTCCGTCTCTCCTGGGTCTGAGAACTTGCCACGGAGTTCTTTTCCTGCACAAACTTATTCAGGGACAAATTGACCCTGCTGCCCTGCTAAGTCGAATACAGTTGTGTGTTCCGGCCAAAACGTCACAATTTCGTCTAATATTTTTGGAAATAAGCAGGATAAACTTTGATAGCCATCATTTATTGTATTGTATCGTTTTTATACCCGGTACCTATAGAGTAAAAAGGTATTATAGGTTAGTGTCAACCGAGAATGTATGTAACAGGCAGAATGAGAAATCTCCAACCCTATAAAGAATATATATTGTTGATCAGCATCACCAGCCAAATCGATTTAGCCATGTCCGTCTGTCTGTCCGTGTGAAACAACAGTTCTCAGAGACTGTAAGAGCTAGTGTTACCAAACTTGGTGACAACATTGGAATCTATTGCACGCAGATCAAGTTTGTTTTTAAATTTGGCCACACCCACTTCCGCCTCCGAAAATCATAAAAAACGTTATAGTAGCTATAGTTGTGATTTTCGGCTTAAAGTAAATAGATAGACTTCATAAGTAGGCAATAGCGAACGTGTTCTTTTGAGTAAAATCGGATGATAAACATAGAAGTTATTAAACAATAAAGCTTCTGTGTATACTTTTTCTTCTTCTTGAGAGAGAGAGAGAGAGACATTGGGAGCGCACGTACGTGTTGCTTAACATGTTACTAGCTCATCATGTTCCTAGCAACAATTGTCTCTTTTGAGTGTTGCTTAACATGTTTCTAGCAACATTTGTCTTCATTTGTCAACATTTTCTTTTTTCCATACTTATGTGCTGTTCAATTTCAACCCCAAAGCTGTGGGTACCGGGTGTCTCACTTGTTTGTCTTCCGATTGTCTGATTATTGGACATATCCTAAATGCGTTGTACCATAAATGCGTTATAAATGTAAAATTTTAATTGTATACAATTCGATTAAGTCGTAAATATTGGCAGATATTTGCTAATTTCTAACAAATGAAATGAAATTAAATGAAAAGAAGACAGAAAGGTAAAAATGTAAAGTAAAAATGCATATTAAGTGTGTAAATATATTAAAATATATAAATAGTAACTAAATTTGAATATAAAATCTTAAAATATTTATACAATTTTTGTAAAAATTAAAACAAATTAAAAACAAGTGAGAAAGTGAGTGTGACCGACTGTGAGATACTCCGGTACCCGAAGTATTGTGCGTGAAATTAAATAGCACACGGACATGGAAAAAACAAAATGTTGACAAATGTTGCCAAAAACATGTTGAGCAAAGTTCAAAAGAGACAAATTCTGCAGCTGTGCGCAGCTGCATTACGAATTAATACTGCGCCCGAAAGTACACAACACTTTTTTTTGGTACCGCCGTTGTGGCCCAAGAGGAGAAGAAACTTTATTATTTAATAACTTCCATGTTTATCATCCGATTTTACTCAAAGAAAAGGTCCGCAAATGCCTACTTATTTATTTTATCTATTTACTTTAAGCCAAACATTACGACTATAGCTTCTATAAAGTTATTTACCATTTTCGGGGGCGGAAGTGGGCGTGGCCAATTTTTAAAACAAACTTGATCTGCGTGCAACATATTGTCGTCTCCAGATTTGGTAACTCTAGCTCTTATAGTCTCTGAGATCTGTTGTTTCACACGGACAGACAGACGGACAATGCTAAAGCGACTCGGCTGGTGATGCTGATCAAGAATAATTATACTTTAGGGGTCGGAGACGCCTCCTTCTGCCTGTTACATACATTCTCGGTTGACACTAACTTATAATACCCTTGTACCCTAGGGGTACCGGGTATAAAAAGATATTTCTCCTAGTGGATGTGTATATTTGCAACGCAGTGAAGGAGGCATCTTAGACCCCATAAAGTATATATATTCTTGATCAGCATCATCAGCCGAGTCGATCTAGCCATGTCCGTCTGTCTGTCTGTCCGTCTGTCTGTCCGTCTGTCTGTCTGTCTGTCTGTCTGTCGGTTTCTACGCGAACTAGTCTCTCAGTTTTGAGCTATCGGGCTGAAATTTTCAGCATAGTCTTATTTCTTTAGCACGCAGTATATATGTCGGAACGACCGAAATCGGACCACTATATCCTATAGCTGCCATAGGAATGATGGCGAAATTAATGTAAAAAATTTTTAATTTCTCTGTTTTCAACGATATTCTATAAATTTCGAGATATAGTCGTTTTTATAGTTCTAGAATTACGGTTTTAATTTCATTAATATCGGACAACTATATCATATAGCTGCCATAGAAAGGATCGGTCGATTTATATGAAAATGTAAAATTCTACATGTAAAATGTAAAATATACAAAATTTACATAATTTGACATTTTTTTTTTACATTACCAAAATAGATCGATTTTCAATGATCCAATTGCTGACTGCAAGGGTATATAAACTTCGGTTTACCGAAGTTAGCTTTCTTTCTCGTTTTCTATATATGTATATATAGAACTTTAAGTGAAAGCTTAACCATCCTGCCGAGCTCTTGAAAAATATAAATATATATACATATATATCTACTATATAAAAATAAGTCGGGTTTTCCTTCCTGACGCTATAACTCCAGAACGCACGAACCGATTTCCACGGTTTTGCATTCGTTTTAAAAAATTCAACATTGGCTTATAGCATTATGACACTGTATTAAAAACTTCATTAATTGGCTCATTAATTAGAGGCTTGACAGCAACCATAGGGTTTTGCCTAAGTGCGAGCAAGACGACTATACAGCACTTTCAATGAGATATTAATACATTAATTTCTCAGTAATTGAAAAACTTATCGGTTTATCGAAAAAAAATACCAGACAAAAAATGAGTTCGATAGAATATACCGACTCTAATACAGAAAATTGTATCTAAAAACTATATTGATTGCTCATTAGACAAAACGGTCTCACAAAATATATTGGTTTTTGCTGAAGGCTTAGCATAATTTTCAGCAACTATTCTGCACAAAAGCAAAATAAATAAACAAAATAAATAAGTTTTCGGTGGCATGGTTTTTCGCCGTGAAATCTTGCAATTATAATGAATTAACTAAATCTATGTACAAGAAAAGCTGCAAAAATCAGTTTAATGGTTTTCATATTAATTTCTGCAGGAGTATTGGCATGAGGATTCCAGAAATGAATGAATTGTGCACTGCGAATTCCGGCCATTGTTATTGTTTACCTTTTAAGTCAGTCTGACCGTAGTCGCATTGCGAAAAAAATCCGAACCAAAAAAGACATATAGTTGTCTCTTTCAAGGTTCTAATGAAGTAGCTAATTAATGAAAACTTGTGCCCTGTATCATAGCCGTATTATCGGTTCTTCAGTTATTAAAATGTTTGCAATGTTTACGGCAGCTGCTTTGATATTACTGTCAGGTGATTTTCGTCAAATATTTCCTATCGTTCGTATAAATGGTGAGTCTAAAATTGTTAAAAGGTACTATATATATGTGCGTGTAAAAAATGCCATTACCTAGACGAGCAAATATAGGTAGGCGAACGCGTAGTACAAGTGCGGTATTACAAAGACGATCACGGACTGCAGATGAAGATAATGCACGAAATAAATCTGTTGACCCCGTACCTGTACTGAATCTTTCACGGCGATCACGAATACGTCATGCTGTTTTGGCTGAAATTATGAATGCTGATTTTAATTACAACAGTCAGATTGATTATAGTTTGTACGGATATATTGGAATGATGGACGCAATATGTCCGTGATACTTCCGCGACTCTTCCGCGATACTTCTCCGACTCTTCCGCGATTCTTCCGCGTTATTTCCGCGACTCTTCCGCGATACTTCCGCGATACTTCCGCGACTCCTCCGCGATACTTCCGCGATTCTTCCGCGTTACTTCCGCGACTCTTCCGCGATACTTCCGCGACTCTTCCGCGATACTATCACGATACTTCCGCGATACTTCCGCGATACTTCCGCGATACTTCCGCGACTCTTCCGCGATACTATCACGATACTTCCGCGACTATTCCGCGATACTTCCGCGACTCTGCCGCGATACTTCCGCGATACTTCCGCAATACTTCCGCAATACTTCCGCGACTCTTCCGCGATACTTCCGCGACTCTTCCGCGCTTCTTCCGCGGTACTTTCGCAACTCTTCCGCGATACTTCCGCGATACTTCCCCGATTTTTCCGCGATACTGCCGCGATACTTCCGCGACTCTTCCGCGCTTCTTCCGCGCTTCTTCCGCGCTTCTTCCGCGATACTTCCGCGATACTTCCGCGACTCATCCGCGATATTTCCGTGGCTTCCATACACAGACAAGCATTCGTTGGTATTTGGTCGGCTATTTAAAATGTTTAACAAGATGGCGGCTGGTGTCTCTATACCCTCATATCTGTGTATGAACAATTCTTGAAATTGCGACCATGTTATGCCGGGAAAGCAAATTTGCGACAACCATTGCGATGCGCTTCCAGTTAATGATTTGCTAAGCGCCATAACTAGAGCACTCCCTTCCAGTGGATGTTCGCTTAAAATCATATCCGCAGCTTTGCACTACACCGCTGCGTCTGCGCCAGAACGTTGAACGTTGGCAGCTCAAGCGAAACTTCGAGATTTTTTGTTGTTGCTGCCGGCGTTTGCATTGTCTTTAACAATTCCATAAATTTTTGATTTTCGTCTCCTTCATTTCATTTATTTAACATTTCTCAATACTAGCAATGTTCTTAACAGACAGTACATTCAAATTTAACATATATACATATATATATATATATATATAATTATAAGTCTGCAACTCTAGTTTAATAAAAAAATATAATTTTATTTTATTCAACTGAATATTACAAGTTTTGCTTATGTTGTGAAGAACACCAACCTATTATATTGAGGTCTCAAACTGAACTTAATTCGGTATTCTAATTTACTTGACGATCAAGCCTCGGTCTCGAGCTTTTCTTATTTTGAGTGAGTTGTGAAATTATTCTGAGTTAGCTTTCGATTTTCAATTCAGTGAAATTTTATTTACTCTTGGAAACAAGTGCCTTTGCTCTTGGATACAAGTGCTCTCTTTGATTTAATGACTTTGGTCTGACTTTGAATTGAAATAGGAGTTTTCGGTTTACGAGCCGAACGTGGCCTTCGCTTATGGTGTCCTATTACAAGTGTGGGATACATAAATTGATGGGAGTATTAGGGTATGATGGTTTTACATAAAATAATGGGAATATTCGGGTATGATATGTTTACATAAAGTGATGGAATATTCGGAGTACTATGGGACTGTGTATATGTTATTATGCTATGTCTTATAGGACTTTAGATATGTCACTATATATATATATATATACTGGTCCAGCTTTACAGAACGATTTGGGAGGCGAGATCCTGAATTGGCTTTTCACCGATACATATTTGTGGCGGATATCGAAAAGATGTGTAGATGCATCGGGATGCACCCAGATGAATCGCAATATCTGCGTATTTGGTATCGTGACAGCAAAGGAGCTTTGAAGCAGTTTCGCCTCACAGCTGTCACATTCGGAACAGCTTCAGTGCCATACACTGCTATTCGCGTGATACACCTGATAGTTCAAAATGAACGCAGCGAGAGATATATGTGGACGATGTCCAGAGTGAACACGAAACCACGGACGGTGCTATACAAATTAAAAACGCTGTTATAGCAGCCCTCAGTTCTGCTGGGATGGATCTCAGGAAATGGGAAGCAAACCATCCAGCGCTCCTAAGCCATATTCCGGCAGCACATCTATGCAACAGATAGATCTTTGAAATGGACAACAAGGACACCATAAAACACTTGGCCTATACTGACAGCCAAACAACGAAAACTACTGTTCCCAAATCAAATACACAATAAATCCTACAATTTCTGAAAGATGTACTAATGTTCTCAAATCAAATTCACATTTAATCCTACAATTTCTGAAAGATGTATTTTATTCTCCCCAAGCACTCGATTCTGACGATCGTTTACCTTCGCCGAGCATTGGCAACAAGATGGTTGGGTTTCGCCTTAAGTAAGATTCTCTCTCTCCATTTGCATATGTTTTGTGATGCATATGCAGCATGCGCATACCTACTAGCTCTGGAAATTGACGGAACAGTGCATACGGACTTAGTAGCAGCCCGCGGCAGGGTCACTCCAACCAAACCTTTCCCGATTCCTAAAGTGGAACTATCGGGAGCAGGTCTGCCTACCAAACTCGCAACCTGGATCTAGAAGCAATTGCAAGTCCGGCAGATTTCCGTCCCAGTATACTAATGGTAGGACGCCATGTTAGGGCTTTATTGGATAGACGGTGACCCTGGTCGATGGATGACATTTGTGTCAAATCGAATTGGCAGTATCCAAGAGGTCAGTATCATGTTTCAACCCAGGATGACCCTGTAGACTGTGCAACGCGCGGCTTTAATCCATCAAAGCTGTCGCAGAATAAGCTCTGGTGGACCGGCCCAGACTGGCTTAAAGAATCTGGGGACCACTGGCCCCATGTCAAGCTGATAGCTCCAGATTCTGACAACCTATCCGTGAAACAGGCATCCCGTAATGCCCTCTAACTGATTACATAGACGTTCTTCAAGCTCTGACTCCAGAACACTTTCTCATCGGAGACTCCATGAAAGCACTGCCTACTTCAAGCAAACGGGACAAGTCGCTTAACGCACAGTTCACAGACGGACAAAGAATTCTTCAACAGTTTTAGAAACGATAAGCTCAGATTGGCTGTCGCTCCTTCAAGGACTGCAATAAAGGAGAAAGGAAGAGAACAACCTGCAAGTCAATGACTTCGTCATCACTAAGGACGACCGGACAGGTCCCACCGATTGACAACTAGGACGTGTTTTTGAATTACATCCGGTGTCGTATCTAAGATCTGCCGCATACCCATCTTAAATTACACGGAAGCTACTCCTAACAAAGGGGCAGACATGAAGTCGCTATCCTAGACCCTGCATTGGTGGCGGCATGTACGGGCGTTTTTTATTACGGGCAGCTTATAGTCTGCACTCGCATCGCAGCGGCTGTTGTTATCGATGATTTCTCTACTATCGACCGATCTGTGGAGGGACGTCAAGCAGCATCGGCTAACATCACTAACTAATATATATTTTCGAAGAAAAACCATTATTACGGCTGGTAGCGTTTAAAACCCAATCTAGAAAAACTAGTTGAACAATTATTGTATTCCATATCAGTCTATATATAAACCCATTGGCATTGTTTCAAGTTGATGTCTCTGGCGTAATTAACTCAAATAGCAACAGCAAGTGCCCAAGGCAGCTTTCTGCTAACATTGACAACCGAAACTTTCGAATCTCTCACAACATTAACCATTACGGATACTGTGTGTAAACTATAACGATGTGTTCAAAATAAAATCATCTGTAGATAGCCTTTCTATACTAAAAACATTATTCTTAACCCAAATAGTACACATTAAAGATGGAAATTGAGCTGTGCGCTAGAAGTCTATATGGTGTAGGGTAGTTTCCTCGCAAACTTTTTTCTATTTTTATTTCCTTTGCGCCTATTAACACCTAACCCTAACAAGCACGTGTTTGGTTTCAAAGAGCCACTTGAGTGTACTGACCGTAGTGCATCATAGTCCATGAAAAAAAAAAAATTTGTTGTCTGTAAAGTCGGTTTACTGAAGATAGTTGAACGTGACAACGTCTTAAGAAAATACTGATGGAATGGTAGCATTTTTTTCCATGGTGGGATTGCAAGCGGTTCTGTAAAATAAATCGTCGTTCGATACAATATAAAAAAATTTTTCATAAAATTTAAAATTTAAAAAATAAAAATACAACAAAATACTTGAATAAAATTTATTCTTTAAATTTCTACTCAATTGTTAAAATTTAAATTTTGTTTTTATTATTTTAATAATATAATTAAATTTTTTCAATTAGTTACTTAATTATTTTTGCAAATTTAATTGTAATTTGTTATAAAAAAGTAATAATTTTAAATAATTCATTATAAGAATAAACAATGATTAAATTATTGTTTATAAATCTTACATTTAAAATTTAAAATTTGGAAACATTAAAATTTTCGTAAATCTAGTTTTTAAAAAGCCCGCCTCAATGTGTTTGTTATAGGAGAAAATGCTCCCTTTGACAGATGGCTGGTCCAACCTGTCATTTCAGACACGGTGTTGTGATATGTGGAAGATTTAATATTTATGTTTTAATTTTTTTAAATCATAGCTACGCTCGATAATTATTTTGATTGAATAGTAAAGCCATCGATTTTTTACTCAACGTGAAATAGTTCTGTTAACTTATTGTTTTAATTTTGACAATTATAGCATAACCTACAATCGCTGCACTAGCGGACCGATGCTATTCATTTTAATGATGAAAGCACGAATATTCGACAAAATATCACTGAATATATCATTAATATCGAAAGAATCATTGCCTTTATCGCTGTAATTATCGTTGCTATAAACAATTGACACCACATTCACTTTTTACTGCACTTGATACTCGATCAAAACATGTAAATGTACTATAGTATAGCAGCTGTCCACGCAGACACATCGCTCACTCAAGTAGGAGAGAGACGGATGTCGAACGCTGCCGAACGCAAAGGCCGATTGTGCTTCTTTGTCACTCGTTATGCGCTCTCGCTTGCACTTCAAGCCTTACATGGAACGCCTTAGAGCGAGGTAACGCCGCATGAGTCATGTTTTTTCGTGCGTGCAGCCGGCTTTATCGAATTATAAGACGTTATCACGTCAAAAACGAAAAGCGCAATGGCTTTACTCAACAAGTTGAACTTTTTTCGTTACCACACATCATAACTAATCAACTTATCAGCTCCTCAGTTAAATTCGACAAATCTGCAACTCCCGATCAATAATGCCTTGGCAGATCGAAATTTTGATAAGCCAGAAAAGATCCACATGCTTATCGGAGCCGTGCACTTCTACCAAATAAGACTCTATTAAAGCCAGGAGGCCCAGTTTTTCAAAATACTAAACTTGGATGGATTGTCGCCGGTAAAGTTTCTTCGGACCACAACTCAGCAGCTAAGGCGAAGAAATCGATACTCTGTTGGAACGAGTTTGGACTCTAGAAAATCTAGAAACTGAAGAGAAACATCGTTCACCGACAGAGGCTCATTGCAGTTATTTACAGATAAGGCCCAAGCCCAGACAATCAATAATTGCAATAATCGGCAGGTAGATTTCAAGTTCATACCGCCCCGAGCACGATCATTTTGTGGCCTTTGGGAAGCTCCTGTAATATCTGCAAAACTGCTACTGGTATCAGTCCAAGCCACATCATCTTTAACATTTGCCAGTGTCATCAGACCCATCGGACACATCCTTCACTGATTGGCGAGACATTGCCTGTAACTCTATGTATAATCACTTTTACCATTTATATGGCGACCCTACAGTACTGCGCACTAGTTCGTAGGTAGTAGTACGACTACTTACATGGGAACTACGAGTACTTACTTTACTGAGTCAATGTGTTTGTTCATTTCCATTTTTGTATGAAATGTCCGCCTTTAGGGTCAATTGCCACCAGTTCGTTAACCGTGAACTAGAGATAAGGATACCCTTGAATAGGGTAGTTACATAGGTACCCATGCTAGGGGTGGTGATATGAGTAGCCATGAAAAGGGTATTTGGTAGGAAAGGGTACTCATACTAAGGGTGGTAATATGAGTACCCATGAAAAGGGTAGTTACATGGTTACCCATGCTTGAGTTTCACTTAAATTGAGTACATATTTAAAAACATAAAAATTAATTAGGGAGATTTAAGAACCTTTTTGAGAACTTTTTACTTTACTTAACTTTGTATTTATTAAGGACTGTACTACAAGCTCAGCTCTTTTATATTACATGACAATCACATTTACTATTTTTTTTTTTTTAATAGCTTCCGTAAGTCAAATAAATGTATTAATGAGAAATAAGTTCTATTAAGAATACTCACAACATTTTTAAACACAATTGTTATGACTCGGACTCAAAATCTGGACCATCACATTCATAGTCCATAGGAAGTACCCATGAGGTAGGTGGTTTAGCGTTCGTTTACCATAGGGTTATAGGTGGTTTGGCGTTTGTTTACCATAGGGTCAGTCAAGGAAGTACTGCACACGCGAACAAGTTCGGTAGGTAGTTCAGGTAAGGCCAATCGACACCTTCAGTACCGTAGGGGAGTAACAATGGGGAAATTATCTGATAAACCATTACGGACAGCGCAGATTACCACTTAATATAGTCGAAAACGTGGCGAACTCATTGTTTGGAGTGCTTGATTAAAAGTGCTAAAGAATGACCAAAGATATATATGAATTCAAGTCTAACGAGGACGTATTAATGATGATATTCAAGAATCAAACACCATGTAGTCAGTCGGTTTAGAAGTTAGAAAGAGCAATTCAGCCACAATTACCAAGTATCAAAAAAGAATGAGGCAAATATCAAGGCGACTACCTACAGCAAGCATTCAGGGTCCTGGCAGTTGAGCTAACTCTGCTAGAAAATGGGATGCAGCGGATGCAAAATAAGATAGCTAGCGTCCTTACGGACATACGTCATTGAACCATTAGTCCCATGCTATTATCTTTTAAACAATTAAGAGATCAACAAGAAAAAAATCGCGATTTTTTCATTGGAAAATGCTTTTCCACTCTACAGAATCATGCACGCTAAGGGCACAACAACCACCGATTAAGTAATCTTCTAAATTACGTTTCCTCTGGTATCCATGGCCCAGCATGCTTTCCTGATTGCTTTCGTGTAGGAGGCTAGCTCCTGTTTGTATCTGTGCCTGGCATCTTCGTTTCCAGCTTTTGCTCTATTGAAGAGTAACCGGCAATTGACCATAATAGCTGATAAATCGGTATTCCACCATGGTGACTTCATCCTGCCCGTGGTTTACATTTTGGACATGCCGAAAACAAGGTTGCATGCTTCTGTGAAGCTGCTGACTTGGGTATCCCACGTATTTTGGGTATTGTGTCCGTTTGGAGCTTCCAAAAGGAGTTGATTGTATTTTGTCGAGCTCGTTTGTCATGGGTTGATAAACTTACTTACTTACAAGCGGGCCTGATTACTTAGTTCATGGCCAGGTTGCCCACCAACCACTTAAATCTCTTAGACCAGGACTACGTCGGCTTTGTTAACAGCAGAGCTGGAGTCAGAACGTTGGCCTGATCATCTCTGGTGAGATCGTCATTCATAATGCCCATCGCCTGCAGTTCGCGCATTAGCGAGGTGTCGGTTGAGTCACTATTCTCTGGTGCCCTCGGTTATCCGCTATGTCCGGCACGGCTGGGTTGCCGCCGAGATTTGCAGACTTGTAGACCTGCATGTTTTTGGTTATGAAACCAAATGACAGTTTGCCCTTAGCAGCTTCTATGTAGGCAAGCGACTCCTTGTCGAGGACCACAATCGCCTGGTTTGTGTACACCTCATACTCCTCCACTTTCATAACCTTTCAGAGGTGTGATAATTGCAGTGCTGCAATAAAAAGAGGATCTTCTCTGGCTCCTTTACAGTTGAGGGAAACCAGATTCTCTCTCGGGGCTTACTGGGAATCTTACTCCAGTCAAACTCGACTAAGCTTACCACCAATCCAGGGGCCTCCGTGGAATGCCGTCGCTTCACCTGCTCCACGATCTTAGGTCAGTCTATCCCGTAATCGGTAAGTCTTTTTTGGCTCACTACCTTTTGCAGCCATTCGGCTGAGTGGTTGGGCTTGTTTCTATTTTTGTGTAAGTGGATTTTAGGCATATATTTGGCACTCGTGGTTGGACCGACTAACTTGGCTGCACCTTTCGTAGGAGCTGTCACAGACGTGCACTGCGCTAAGGCGGCTTTAGCTTCCGGGTGTCATCCTCTCAACATCCATAATTTGGGATGGGGTCCCTCCGGGGTAGCCCCCTTTCTCGTGTTTGGTTAGTTCGAGCCAACGCTCAGTGGTCCTGAAGCAGCAATATGTTTTTCGGACACTTTGGGGCGGCCGGCTCCTTTTGGCTTTTTTTTTTTTTTATCTGTTCCGTTATTGTCCACATTTTCGAGTTGCGGAGAGGGGAGACGTCCGCCTGGGCAGAGATCCGCTGTAGACGGGTAAGGCATAGTTAGAACAGGGGATAGCTGTTAGCCTGAGCCCACCGTAAAAGACTGAGCTTACTTGTAATCCGTGTTCTCATCCTGGCTGACTTTCGGCATGGTGCGGAAGGATAGTTTGTGGATGAGGAAAAGAGTAAAGCAATTTCTTAGACGCGGCTGAACAACTCGCTTTGTCGGTACTGGTTTTTTCTAATCCTAATTTTCTATCTGCAACCTGCGTCCCGCCTAGTAGCCTTAGCCATCTTACAAGTTCTTTGGCGGAGGTTGGCATGGTAATAGATAAAGATTTAAAGAATAATGTATTGATAAGAAATGCCCGAGTCCCTTAAAGACCTTGGGTTAGCTCTCTCTTACCTGTTCCCACTCGCTATACAAACACAAAAATTTCACTCCTGGATATCTTTTTTGTCAATGAGGCAAGAAACACTCTTTTCCCTTCTGTCTTAGTTTTTTCAAAGCGCTACCTAATTTTCATTACGTATAAGATACCATTTTACCATAGAAATAATATCATTAAATACATAGACTCCAGAAATATTGACAATGTCTTAAAAGCTAATAGTAAGTGCTAATAGTAAGTGGTCACGAAGAAAAGGTATCGGAAAGCAAAAACAACCTAAGAAAATTAACGTCAACTTTTATGAATTAAATAAAATATTGCTTAAACCTGAAGCGACAGCAAATAAGTACTTTAATTATAACCCAATATACAACTGCGATACTAATTTTAGTTTTGCATGAGTAAGAGTTTGTGTCGTCCTCCACTCTAGTAAAATAAAACGCTATGGGTTTCTATAATATCTGCCCAAAGCTCATTAGCTTCTGTTCCAGATTTTTTTATTATATATATTATTAGTCAAATTATTAGTCATAGCTCATTAATGAGAACAGTTTTCACGACATTCACTTTCCCTTTGGCTTGGAAGTCTGAGAGCAACTTATGGCCATCTAAATTGTCAATAATGTTCGTATAATTTCACAGGTCGACAAAAATCGACCTTTTTTTTTGCCGGCGAATAAAAGCCATTGATTCTGATAGATCTGAACCGGTACATTACGAGTCCGAAACTGAAAAGTTTCCATCACCCACCAATTTTGAGAAAATCGCGGTCAAAGTATCATGCACTGCTTGAATCGGCACTTTTCAAGGCATAATAACTTCCAAACCTTACGTTGCCCAGAGCGGGTATTCAGCCTTAAAAGAGCGTTGGCCTTTCTACTTCAATATTAGACAATAATATCCAATGGGAGACCTCTTTTTCTTTAGTTATAATGCATTTTACAAACTTAAATTTGTCACAAATTTTTGCTATGTTGTAGCCCTGAAACTTAACAAATCTGGTGAGAGTCTTGGCTTTGGTTAGAAACATTGGTTTGGGATTATAATTTAAGCACACAAACCAAACGTTTTATGGGCCCACAACACATTTTTTTGACGTTTTTGATTATGATATTTATATACAAAGTTGAATTTGTTCTTAATGTATTCAACTGATTAACAATTAATTCTTGGAAAGTTTGAAGAAACATCAATGTTCCGAACCCAAAGCAGTCTCTAACAAAAATGTTCGAAATATCAGGGCTACAACATAGCAAAAATTTGTGACAAATTTAAGTTTGTAAAATGCATTAAACTAAAGAACGAGAGGTCTTCCGTTGGATATTATTGTCTAATATTGAAGTAGAAAGGCCAACGCTCTTTTAAGGCTGAATACCCGCTCTGGGCAACGTAAGGTTTGGAAGTTATTATGCCTTGAAAAGTGCCGATTCAAGCAGTGCATGATACTTTGACCGCGATTTTCTCAAAATTGGTGGGTGATGGAAACTTTTCAGTTTCGGACTAGTAATGTACCGGTTCAGATCTATCAGAATCAATGGCTTTTATTCGCCGGCATTTTTCTTGTCGACCAGTGTTTTCGTTGTGCTCAAATTAAATTCGATAGATTCAAGTACAATTTAGCTTTAAATTAAGTTCGCAACATTTGACTTGCAGCACTAAAAATTTTACGGGAGAGGTCCCAGTTGTGAAGACAGTTTAGGTTTCGCCTCATAACTTTTGCCCATTTGCATATTAAACAAACAAATGTGTACCAATTTAAAGCTAGAGGTATTAGCTAACTATCAGCAAAGAACTAAATTGATTACATCATTCAGAAAAAATTTATCAAGAATTTAGAGAAGTACTCTTTTTTGGAGAAAAAAAATATAGACTTAGTGGTTTACACCCCTGAAAAATCCCACTGGCGCAATTTTGGCTTCGAGAATCGATTACATCTGTCATACTTCAAATTCAGTAAGCATTCGAATTCATAGCTAATTCTGATAATGTACTTTCCCAGTCAGAAATGTTCTTTAAGAGCCCCATAGCTTTGCAAGCATACATTAAGATTCTCAGATAAAAGTATTCGCTGTTGTTGGGATGAGCCGTAGACTCTGCCAAGAGCACCAATTTTTTTTTTTTTTACTACAAGGAAACCATCAACCTTGTTATTGCTCTTAAAAGGCCTTAGAACTCTGATTCCACAGACTGATATTTATACCCTTGCAGGGTACTATAATTTTGTCTAGAAGTTTGCAACGCAGTGAAGGAAGCATCTCCAACCGCATAAAGTATATATTGCAGCTAGTATATATGTCGGAGCGGCCGGAATCGGACCACTATGTCTTATAGCTACCATAGGATAGATAGGGCCAAAATGTCATATTTCTGCTATTTTTAAAGATTTTGGTCTTAAATTAAATATAGAATCCTTTTGTTATATTTTTGACCATACATTTAAATTTTTATAAATATCTTTTAGCTGCCAAAGGAACAATCGGCCCGATATTGTTGTTTTTCGTTCTTTTTAAAGATATCAGACTAAAACTTAGTTAATGGCGTTTTAATTTAAATATACCCACACACTTAAAATTTCATCCAAGTCGGACCACTATATCTTAAAGCTGACATAGGGATGATTTGGCCAAATAAGTCGATTTTCATTGTTTTTAAAGATATCGGAATAAAAATTAGTAAATGGCGTTTTAATTTAAATATAGCCATACATTTAAAATTTCCAATTCGGACCACTGTATCTTATAGCTGACATATGAACGATCGGTCCAAACTAGTCGCTTTTCATTGTTTTTAAAGATTTCGGAGTAAAACGATATTCGAGTTGTGTTCAAAAGTATCGCGAATTTTGAATTTTCGCGGGATACGTATATTCGAATTTCGATTTTTTTGTGGCGTTATGTTGGTACTCATGTCTCTCACTTATGCCGACACGCTCGGCCATTTTGAATGCTCACTTAATTGTTGACAGCTGCTTAGCTTTCACGTGTTTTGGATCGTCTTCGATTTGTACCTATTTCCATTTGTTTCAAATAATCTGTATAAAACTTTGGGTGAAAAACGAAATTAAGTGCGCGGATGCATTCCGATTGTTGACTGTGGCATACGGAGAAGTTACCTTGGACCGAAGCAACGTTCATCGGTGGTGCAAAATGTTATTGATGCCGCATCCACCGTATTCCCCAAATCTGGCCCCCTGTGACTTTTTCTTGTTCCCTAAACTGAAGAGACCCATGAAAGGAAAACGTTACGCTACGCTCGACGAGATAAAGACGGCATCGAAGGAGGAGCTGAAGAAGATAAAAAAAAAGATTTTTTGAAGTGCTTCGAAGAACCGTTGGCACAAGTGTATATATCTCATGGGGATTACTTTGAAGGGGACAAAATTGATATTAATGAACAAATAAATAATTTTTGAGACAACACAAAATTCGCGATACTTTTTGAACACACCTCGTATAAGATTCCATATTTTTATTTTATTTATTATCTGCAAGGGTATATAAACTTGACTAACATTCGTTGAAGTGTCCACTTCACACATAAAGTGATTACTTACGACATCACATTGGAAACCTTGCATTATCAGTTTTTCTTCACTATATTATGCATGTATTATTGAATCTAATCCAGTGATCTACCTGTCTCGCGGGATAGCAAATTTCTCTGTCGGCTTTCTGCTCACACATGCACAATATGCACAAAAGAGATCAAAACAATCAGTGCAGTCAAATTGACATGTGTGGCAAGATTTAGCCTTTTTATACCCTTGCAGACGGTATTATAATTTTGCCATGATTTTGCAGCATCACCAGCCGAGTCGATCTAGCCATGTCCGTCTGTCTGTCTGTCTGTCCGTCTGTCTGTCTGTCCGTCTGTCTGTCCGCCTGTCTGTTCGTTTGTCTGTCCGTCTGTCTGTCCGTCTGTCTGTCCGTCTGTCTGTCCGTCTGTCGGTTTCTACGCGAAATAGTCTTTCAGTTTTTGAGCTATCGGGCTGAAACTTTCAGCATAGTCTTATTTTTTTAAGCACTTAGTATATTTGTCGGAACGGCCGAAATCGGACCACTATATCCTATAGCTGCCATAGGAATGACGCCGAAACTAATGTAAAAAAAAATTTAACTATTTTGTTTTTCAACGTATGTATATAAATCAATTTCAAGATATAGCAGTTTTTTACGGTTATAAAATTACGGTTTTAATTTCATTAAGATCCGACAACTATATCATATAGCTGCCATAGAAAAGATCGGTCGATTTATAAAGAAATGTATAATTTTACATGTAAAATTTAAAATTTACAAAATTTAAATAATTTGATATTTTTTCAATATTACCAAAATGGATCGATTTTCAATGATCCAATTGCAGACTGCAAGGGTATACAAACTTCGGTTTACCGAAGTTTTCGAAGGGAACGATCGTGTTTTTGTTTTGCGCCTCGTATTTGTGTAAGTTATTTTCTTTAAACCACCGGGGCTTATTTAAAATTTCTATCTTGTGTTAATAATAATTCACCGTTTCACTTCGCGTGTGCATGCAGCTGTCTTTGTGTATTAATAGCTATATTAATTGCAAATAAGTTTTGGTGCAGATTTTGGTTATCTTCATTTTTGCATTCTTCTTTGTGCTCTATCCGTTCCGCCGATATTACAGCTTGACGGCTTAACCTCCCTAACTCTCGCACTCTTGCTCTCTCTTAGTACACGTAACTACTGTTATTTGACGTACTGACGTACTTTTTAACACAATATGCTCTGCTGCCTAATGGCCTACCGCTATTCAGGCGGTCTCCAATAGACTTTCGGATAGGGACCATTTAGTAGTTCTTGGTGATTTTAACATTCCTGAGGCTTTTTGGTTCACAAATGAATCATAAAATACCCTTTTAAATACTACACGTCACGACTTTATTGATGGCTTGTTTGACATTTCACTGTCTCAAGTCAACCATGTACGAAATTCGTTAGATCGCTTGCTCGATCTCTGCTTTTTTTTTTTCATTTAATTTCATTAGCAAATATCTACTAATATATACGTCTTAATCTAATGGTATACAATCAATATTTTGCATTTAGAACAAAATTAAAGATACAGCGCATTTAGGATATGTCCAATAGTCAGACAATCGGAAGACAAAATCGATACAATTCATTATAATGAGTACAAAGAACGCGAAAGGGATGATGGCAATCAAAGTTTGTCCTGCATATTTCCAAAAATATTGGCCGGAATTGTCGTGACGTTTTTGCTGGCACACAAAACTGTATTCGACTTAGTAGGGCAGCAGAGTCAATTTGTCCCTGAATAAGAAAAGAACTCCGTGGCAAGTTCTCAGACCCAGGAGAGAGAGATACCCATCTGTCAATCTCAATTAAGCCTCCCTGGTTTAGTTAAGAGCTGAATCGCCTTAAAAAACATTAAGTCCAGTCTTTATTCTAAATTTTAACGTAACGGTTCTCAAGCTGTCCATTCCTGCTACTTAGCGGCTCGGTCTAAGTTCACCGTGCTTAACGAGCAGTGTCATAAAAACTATTTGACTCCTTTTAGGTGTTCAGTTTGCGCAGGACCCATAACAGTTTTATAATTTTGTCAACACTAAACGTAAGCCTATTACACATCCTTCCCTGCTTTCATTTGAAAATACGACAGCAAACAATCGCCGATCTTTTTGCTCAGTTTTTTTCAAACAACTTATTCTCCGTCATCCGATTCAAACCAAACCTATTATTATAGCATGCCCAAATAAAACCTAATCTTCAGTCCTAGCTTAAACGAAATCTCCCTTTCTTGGATCTTCAACGTGTCAAGCCGGTTTATTCGCCAGGTTCCGATGGAATACCAGGCTGTGTGCTTAGGTATTGTGCCGAGTCCCTGTGCAGTCCCCTTCTAAAATTGTTTACCTTATCCTTAAAAACCTCCCAATTTCCCCTTATTTGGAAGGAATCGTTCGTCATTTCTCTCCACAAAAAAAGGTAGCAAAGTGGATGCTTACAACTATGGAGGAATCTCTAAGTGGTCAGCCATCACAAAACTTTTCGAAAACGTAATTACTTCCCATTTGTGGCACCTGTGTAGATCAGTAATTTCTCCATGCCAACATGGATTTATTAAACGAAGATCAACGACAACTAACCTTTTGGAGCTTACTTATTTTATTATAAGGGGCTTTCCACAAAAGATGTGATCTATAATGATTTTAGTAAAGCATTTGAATGATCTATACTGACTTTAGTAAAGCATTTGACTCAGTTAATCACTCCCTTCTTGTTAGGAAACTCGACTTAATGGGTTTTCCTGTCGATCTTCTTGGGTGGATCTCAAGTTATCTGAATGGCAGGACGCAAAAGGTCCTCTTTGAAAACAACTTGTCGAATGCTGGTGTCCCGCAAGGGGACACCTGGGTCCCTTACTTTTTACATTATTTATTAACGACCTACCCAAAGTCTTGACTACCTACAAAGTACTCATGTACGCTGACGACGTTAAACTTTGTGTGCAATACAAGGACCGCGCTTGCCAGTCGGATTTACAAACCGATCTTAATAACTTTCAAACATGGTGCAATGCAAACTTATTAAATCTTAATGGGTCCAAATGCAAGCTAATGACATTCTCACGTGTCTCTCCCATGCTTGCGACTTATACGCTGAACTGCTGCTCTTTGGGATCACTCTAGTTGACGATTTGGGTATCCGCCTAGATCCTAAACTGGAGTTTATTGATCATATTTCGTGCATTGTGAATAAAGCCAGGGGTGTGCTTGGATTTATTAAACGGTGGTCGAAGGAATTCGATGACCCCTACGTCACGAAGAATTTATACATTTCGTTAGATCGTCCTATTTTAGAAAATTGATCTTGCGTTTGGAGTCCCCAGTGGGACGTCCACAGTAAACGCATTGAGTCAGTTCAAAACTCTTTATTTTTTGCTCTTCGTGGCTTAAACTGGGATGCAAACCTTAGGTTGCCATTCTCCTAATTAACCTACCTTCCTTAGCAAACCGTAGAACGATGCTAGGCATTGTCTTTATGTATAACCTTATCCGTGGTGACGTGGAAGCACCGATATTTTGTGGCAGTTTAATTTCCACGTACCAGGTAGAACCACTGGAACCACTACTTGCCTTTAGTTTTGCACCACTGTAGAACCTCGTAGAAAATGCATCAACCCATTAGAGTACTTTGTGCAAATTATATTGATTTGTACAAATTAACCTCATATATCGCCTTCCTAAACTAAAAACATTAATTCCAACCCACTTAGTACACATGCCAGATAGCAATCGAACTACGCGCTATTAGTCTATATTGTGGAGGGTAGTTTCCTCGAATTCTTTTACCTATACTTTTCCTTCGCGCCTATTAACACCTTACCCTAACAAACACGTGCTTGGTTTCGAAGGTCCACTTGAGTGAACTGACCGTAGTGCATCAACGTTCATACAAAAAAATAAAAACAAAAAAAAAAATGCGATCTTAGCATGTGACTGTAACGGTGCAGACTACTGATCTAAACCGTCCACCAATCCAATTGAACACACAAAAAAATGCATTCAAATTGGTTCTGCCGTTTATGAGGAGTTCACTCTAAACCAGTGCTGCCCACACAAATACAATGACATGTGACTTGCATTTGTGTGCGTATGAGAAAAACGAAGTTGGCTTCGCGCGAGACGTTGCGGTTGTCAGAGGAGTGCAAAGCATTAAAATTTAAATGCTTTGCACTGCTCTGAGAACCGCACACTCGATCTCTCATTCTCTCTCTTCTCTGCTGCTGTTGCTCACTTCACGTTTACACTGTCTGTGTAGCAGCAGAGAACCGGCAGAATTTTTACCAACCACATGTGGCGGGGGCTTGGGTACCTCTGCTCTAAACAAACGTACGGTTGGACCCATCAACTTGATTTTTTTTTATTAATGGCTTGTTCTTGATTAAAGATGCATATTAAAAAAGGATTTTTTGATCGACCTACTAGAAAGTGCGAAAAATTCGCATTTCTCATATTTTTCAAAGTTTTAGCATTGGCCAGCCGTTTCCAACCAAAGAAATAGCTTAGCTGACTCTAATCTAATGATCGGGAAACCATGGTTCGATTCCTGCTCACAGTTGTTTTTAATTGTGTTGTATTTTGTTAATTTTTTTATTTTTTTGAAGGGCTGTACTTTTTTTTCGTTTTTTTTAGAACTTAAAATTTTCAAAATGCCGGCAAAAAGCAAAGCAGTTCATAATATTATCTTAACCTATTTTTTTATTTCGCAGCTGCTTGATACCAAAGCCAAAATAAGCATGGTGCAATTGTTCGAAGCCTTTGTGTAGATAGGTAAAGTGTGTGGCCACTTGAGCCTAACACAAATATATGCATGTAATAAAAACCTCTGTGTGGGTTGTTACGTCGGTGGTGTCGTTGTGCTTCAGTCGTTGGAGGACATAGGGCTAAGGAAATGGCCGTCCGGATAGCAGACACGATTTGTGCAGCTGAGCTCGCCGGATTTGGGGTGGGTTCTTTGGACGCCACTATCCTCTCCAAACGTAATCAGAACAATTATTTACGTGCCTTAAAAATAGAAGAAATCGTTCGTCAGTCTGTCTTTCTGTCCACATTGCCCCACAAGCGGATTTATGCTTAATCGTAAAAACAATCGGGCTATGTTTTGGCCGTTTTCCGACTCACCCTCGGTTATACCATTGTTTAGAGTTCTCGTTCCGGAGTTGAGGTTTTATTTGTTGGAAAAGTTAAGTAGAGTTAAACATATACATATAAAATCGTGCTATGGGCTTGGGGTTATAAATTCATTCACTAAATTAAACTTGTAGGTGTTGGTGTGGAAAAATGCGTTTATACGTTTAGGAAATTGTTTATGTTGTTGCGGCTTTGCTTTTATATGATTGTTGTCAGATTATTTCGTCGTTGATGGTATTGGTTCTGCTTACCATTATTGAGGTAGAGTCATCTTTGGTGGTGTCCAGAATTCTTAAAACCCTTGGAGCTGATATGTGCCACGAGGTTGTTGCAGGATTTAGGCTACGCGTTAGTTGCACGACTTATTCTGTTCATAGTGGAACTTCAAATTGATCTTCAATATTAACATTTGACACGGCAAAGATCGGCAGGATTGTTTTACGCGTGGTATTATTTACACGTGTCCTTCAGGATTCACATTGCTATCGGCATAGTTCGACAGGATGTTGTAAACCGGTCGACAGTCCTAAAGATATTTGCTCCTTAAAAGGAATGCATCGGCACCGTAAATTTACCGCGCGACTTTTACACTTATGCGGCTTGCACGCGTTCAAGTTGGTATTGATGGATTTTCAGACTCTCTGAATAGACTTCCAGTTCCTAGCTCTGACTTTGACTATCTTCCGGTACGGCTAAATTTGGTTCTTATATCCGAAGACCAAGTTGTGCCAAGTTTCGCCTAGGAATCACGGGAATGGAACACAAAAGTGTTCCCAGCTAGTGTCATTGGTTCCCCTCTCTTCACCTATTGTCTAGAGTTCGATTTGGGTCGTCTTGCCGTTGATTGCATGGCCTAATTTGGCGAGTTTAGGCAGGGTCATCTGCCAGTGGCCTATTACCAGGCCTCTCCTTTGGTCGACCGATAAGACCAAAATGCCTAACCTACCTTAGATACCTAAGCTAGGACATAAAAAATCAAAGAAAAACGCCTCTTAAGGAGGTGAGATAAAAGTGACTTGTGCCAACGTCTCTCAACTCAAAAAATGTTTGATACCGAATTTTGTGACGATTAATGGTTATTTAAACAAAAATATTTAAAGAATTTTTAATTTAAAAAAAAATATATGAAGAAGTTAGCTATATGGGATCATTGCTACTAATGATGAGAAAGTAAATTTTCGGAGATATGAGTTGTACCCGGAAAGGTGAGCAGCAATCTCAAGGGTTATACGGTCTGAAGTGAGTATCAAAATCGTAAAAGCCATTTTAAAAACAAAATTTTACAAACTCTTTAAAACTAATAATGTGCATTCTAAATTCTTAATTATAATATTTAGATACATTTGTAAAGGCAAAGTAATTATTATTTCAAAATACCTTTCCAACGACATATAGCACGTAACTTAAGTCTGTCTGTAAGTCTTAACGTCTGTAACTTAAGTCGTTCAGAAGTTATGCGCGCGAGAAAATGCAAAAAGTTTTAAAATTAAAATTAAAATATTTTACGTTTTGTTTGATGGTTTTAAAGTTTATTGCAATTGTGCACGTCTCTATATGACTCTAAATTTATTTTTACATAAATATATTTATAGTGCATGTAAAAGGTCAGGTATATGTGATCTTTACTATCAATTTTAAAGGTAACATCTCGAAAAAGCAAATTTTCCCAGATATGTGTTATAAAAAAAATTTAGCAATTTCAAGGGCTATTTGGCCTTAAGGGACTATCAAAATCGTTAGAGTTGTTCCAGGACTCTAGAACTAAAAAATCGACAGACTCACAACCAACAGGATAAACGTTCTCATTTCGGAAAGGCGGTTAAAATCTTGTTTATTTAATATCTTCTGAGCTGAGTATCGGATCGGGATGATTGAGGTGTTATTCGACGCGTAGCTAGCTGACAACAATAATAACAATTGGGGGATTTTTGCTGCACCGGCCCCAAGCGCTCCAATTTTCAAAATTTTCAATTTCGCACTTTCACTCCCATTTCTCCTTAACTAATCCGTTTTTGAAAAATCTAGTATCTAATCTTTAGTATGCAGTTTTTAAGAGGTTTTCAATATCTTTCGATCAAGATATAAATGGTTCTGATCGGACTATCGTAGCAGATTTTCAATTCTACGGCTCTATATAGTAGTCTCCTTGCGCACCTCAGTCTCGGGGCTCATCGTCACTACGTGGACTGCCACAGTGATAAAATCAGCTTGCAATTATAACTCAGCAAATAAGGAGGGTTTTCTTCTTAGTCGTTTTTTTTACTTTTGGTCGGCAAGTTTCCCCCTTGCGGTAAGAGTTTCAGAGTTTTAAACCACCCCCTTAGAGTCTGTATGTTGCGCTAGACACCCGAAGCTAAGGTAGTGAAAATAAATATCTATTGTTTCCCCCCACCCGATTTAGAAAACAAAGAAGAAAACAAAAGCAAAAAGATACAAAAGAATCTTTTATGTTTAAAGACACAGGCACCTTATGAAATAAATACATAAATGTTCATTAACTGTGACTAAAACTCTCAACTAATGTTCGTGCAAATAGTGTAAAATAAAAAAAGCAATAAATGCACATGTCCGATGTTTAAGTTAACTTTAGATGACCAAGAATTTGCCAAATATAAGAGCTTCTAAAATTCTTTTTGCTAAATATATTTATTAAATATAGGGGTTGTCAAACTGGAAAACGTGAAAAAGAAAGTGTTGTAGGTGTTGAGGTTCACACCTCTGCAATTGCAATGGCTAAAATTAAAATTTGAATTTTGCCTGTGGCGTTAATCTGTTATATACGGGGAGGCCAAATAAAACTTCCTCCTCTTCATATAAAAAAAAAAATTTGAATTGTTACCTTACGTCCCTTATTCGCCAGACTTAGCTCCCTATGATTATTTCTCATTTTCAAACTTGAAAAAATGGCTCAAAGGGAAATGATTTTTCAACAATGGAAGAGATAGACGTTGCTAGGGACATGTTAAGCAACACGCACTGGCACTCTCAACATCTCTCTCTCTCTCTCTCTCAAAAGCTAAGTGCTCAGACACACGAAATTGTTCCTAAGCAGAGCGATAGAGCGAGAGTGTGACTATTGACCTCTCAATGCTACCTACCTCCCTTCAACAAGAAGAAGAAGCCTACACAGAAACTTTGTTTTTTAATAACTTCCATGTTTATCATCCGATTTTACTCAAATTTTCAGAACACGTCCGCAAATGCCTATTTATTTATTATATTTATTTATTTTAAGCCCAAAATCACAATTACAGCTTATATACCGTTTCTTATGATTTTTGGGGGCGAAAGTCGACTTGACCAAATTTTAAAACAAACTTGATCTGCGTGCAACAGATTTCAATGTTTTCACCAAATTTCGTAACTCTAGCTTTTATAGCTAGACGGATGGACAGACGGGCATGGCTAAATCGACTCGGCCGGTGACGCTGATCAAGAATATGTATACTTTATAGGGTCGGAGATGCTTCCCTTACTGCACAAAATTGTAATATTCTGCAAGTGTATACAAATTATTCATTTTTGTGTTTTAGTACATAGCTATGTCGGTTATTTTTGGGACGGCCCTCATAACCTAAGAGAACAGGGCAATTCTTATGTCGAAGGCCCGGTACTTGAGGAGATTATCAACGAATTAGAATTCGGTAACTGCCATAACAAATCGGCTCAGCTCAAATAAAAGTCTTGCTGTTGTGTTGACGGTGGTAAAGGCGGAGGAGTTACTAACCATGCCTAAAATTCAGATTCCCATATTCTTTTGTGATTTCAAAGAGTGGGATCTATTTAATGAGCTCTTTACAGAGATAGTCCCGAACTTTAATAAGCTCTGTAAAGAGTACAAGAGAGGATGTCAGTCCATCTCTTAAATTCAATTCAATCAAGCCAGCAATAAAAGGAGAAGCCAGGAATGTGGTTACTCATTTGTTGCTCGGTTCGATCGCCATTGAGTTTCTAGAGCAGAGTCTGAATTCGATTTCATAATTTTAGCAAGATGATAAACCTGTTAAGACAATAAAGAATAATAATTGTGCGCATTGTAAATTACGGGCAAATTATTTCATTCAATGCCAAAAATTTAAAAAGCTGAATCTAGCAGGGTCTGAATTGGCAAGAAAAAATCATTTGCACTTCAAGGCTTAGAGTAATTTTCAAATTAAAACCAATAAGGATAATTTGATAGTAGATGCTATTTTTTCTTCCTAAGGTAAGGAAGGAAGTACCAGTTCTTCCACACAAAAGCAGACGTGTTTATTGGAGCTCCTTAACAAATCAACGTTTTCACCAATAAATTTATCAACTGCTCTACTGTCGTCGCGATCCCCTAATAAGTGCCACGCAAAGTTGCTGCTGCTGGAAAATCACACAGCTGAATCTGTAAATAATATAATTAACAATTTCTGCAACAATCCAAACTCTTTGAGAGTCTGTGTGTGTTCAACTTTCTTTCTCCGCTCTCAGTTAGTTCAAGGCTTGAGAGAGCTGCAGCAACTACAACAACAAGTTTTTTGAAATAACTGTTGCACAGGCGCACTAGAGACGGTCATATCAAATCAGCAAGCAAAACGAGTGAGAACCGACTCATTTGTGGAGTTGAGATCTGCGAAAACTAGTCGCACCTCGGATGCTCTATCCCCGCAAATGATAGAGTTAATCGTCACCCGACTGGCAGCGCTTATCAATCCCCGCTTCGCCGAGCTGACCGAGCTCATCAACACCACCTCGCGAGCGGCAGAAGAAAGGTTTCTGAAGGCGTTATCTAAAGAAATTGACAAGAATTTGGACCCTAAACTTAGCCATCTATCTAAAGCTGTGGCAGATGTGGGTATGCGAGTCCAAAAACTGAAACAAAACACGGCACACCGTTTGGATAAACTGGAGCGGGAGCTGGAGGAGCTCCGTGCCCTGAAAGCCAAAGTAGGGACGGTTGAAGGGAAATTTCATGCGCAGCATGCGGAAAGCGAAGCGTGCACGGTACGTATGCACGGCGTTACGTTTGTTGATGGGAAAAAACTTTGCCCCCTTTTTAACAAACTCTGTTTTGCGACGAACCTTGTTCCGGCACCGAGAGTCCGGGAGGTCTTTAGGGCCCGAAAATCCCAAAATACGCTTGTTGATCCTTTAATAATCGTAAAGCTGGAGACCACGAGGAAAAAAGCGGAGCTTCTACGCGCACGGCGTGCATACCGGCTTCGACTCACCGTCTGCGCTCTATGTAAATGAGCAGCTTACGAAAGACAACTTTATAATCTTCAAAGAAGCCATGCGCCTTAAAAGACTCAAAGCTCTCTCTGCGATGGGATCGTGCAAGTGAAGTGCACTGGGAGATATGACGTTCTCTACATCCAGCAATTCAATGAGCTAGCCGAGGTCACTACCGCTGAATCCCTCTCTCGCTCTGTTTCTCACTCTCCGCTCGCTGAAGGTACTTCTCCGGCGAATCAGAATGATTTTCGGAATAATTTCTCTTATACTCCTTTACTCATTCTGATAATAGTTTTTAAGAGAAATCCAGTTAAGTTTTTCAAAATATATTTTTTTCAAGTTTGAGAGTGCCTTTAAAATCTCTTTGTGTGTGTTCCAAATACTCATAAATGTCTATTCTAATGCAGGTCTTTTCAAATAATACAATGCCGAGCAATCTTTTAAATATTTTGTATAAACAAAGACAGGGTCTTAAGATTGTCCACATAAATGCCCAAAGCTTAGTAAGGAAAATGGATGAGTACAAAAAGTTATTTGTTGGATCTTATGTTGATGTAGTTTGTGCCAAAAACCTGATTGGTTAAAGGCTTTAGTGATTTCCCGTGTTGTTCAGGGCTGATCGGGTGGGCCATGTCGGTGGCGTAGCCATGTATGTCAGCAAAAAATTCAAATCCAAGCTTATCCAAACCATCCAAGTTGATAGTGCAATTGAATCTACATTCTTTGAGAATTCTGACCAGACTAAAGCTCTCATTTGCTGTATATACCAGACCTCGTCGTCAAACACAATTCGAAGCTGTTATGACGCTTTTTGCAGACATATCCGTATCAAAATGTTATCGTAGCAGGGGATCTTAATAGCAATATGCTCATTAAACATCATGTTCACAATGATCTTGTAGCTCTTTGTTAGATATATTCTTTGTTAGTGATATGTCGAAAGTCCTCTTATATGACCAACTATGTGTCCCTGCTTTTTCCAAACATGACTTGATATTTATGACGTATGATTTTATATCTGGCAACCCACCATCGGTTTTTAGCTATAGGGACTATAAATCAATTAATTACGACTACTTGCTGACTTAATTTGACAATTTTGACTGGACCTTAATTTACAACTTGACATCTGCAGATGACAAAATTTTACTCTTAAACTCTAATACTTGACAACTATTTGACCAATGTGTACCTGTGCGAACAAAAATAGTGAAGCCAACAGACCAGCCCTGGTTTACTCCAGCAATCAAAGGACTAATTCGATTACGGGATACAGCCTATAAACGCTGGAATCGATATCGAACTGAAGAGCATTACAATATCTTCAAACAAAGTAGAACTGAAGTGACGAAAAAGATACCAGCTTCCAAGCGTAGGTTATACCATAATAAGTTTGGCAATGCACAAACTTCAGGCTAGGTTTGGAAGGAGCTAAAAAGTTTGGGTATCGGCAAATCAGTTTGCCAAGGCAGTCCTAGACGTGGATGCTCTCAATGAAAAATTTGAGCACATTATTATCCATAGCCTTCCACATAATATATGTTCCTGAACTCGACATCCATATGTAATAATATATTTAACTTCATGTGTGTTCGTCCAAATGATGTACTTTAATCCTTACTAAGTGTGAAATGCAACGATGAAGGTCTAGATAGCATAAGCGCCAAATTTGTAAAAATGTAAATCCTAAAGCTAATTTGTCATATCGCCCACATCTTTAACACAAAATTAAGCACATCTACGTTCCCCGAAGCTTTGAAAACTGCAAAAATACTACCGATCCCCAAAGCTAAGAACTATTTTCAACCTATCTCCATCCTTCCATTTCTAGCTAAGTCATTTGAACGATTAGTTGCCCAACAAATACAAACATTTTTGGACAATAATAATATCCTTAGTAAAAAGCAATCTGGGTTCAAAAAGAATCGAAGCTGCACTACCGCTATCTTAAAGATATCGGAAGATATACGCCAACGAATTGATGACAGCAAAGTGACATTATTAACCCTTTTTAACTTTAGCAAAAGCTTTTGACTTTATTGACCATGTGATTCTCTGTACCAAGCTGCGTACGCTGTATAATTTTTCTCCATGTGCAATAAAGCTTCTTCAAACCCACCTCACTAATAGAATGCAAGCAGTTGTTTCGGGAAGCCTGAAATCGGATTTCTTTCCTCTCGTCCAGGTAGTCCCACAAGGGTCAGTCTTAGGACCACTGCTTTTCTCATTGTATGTAAATGATCTTCCTAATTGTTTGTCTGACTGTGACTTACACCTTTATGCAGATGATGTCCAACTATATGTAAGTCATCCCCTAAACCAAATCGATGAATATGTAAGTGTCACCAGCCATGAAATCAAAAACATTTAAAACTGGGCGATGGCGAACGGGCTGCATTTAAATCCTACTAAGACAAAAACCATAGTAATTTACAAACAATCGCTAAACCCCAGGTCGCTTCCACGATGTAGTTATTCCCTATGTTGAACAGGCCACAAATCTGGGCATAGAATTTAACTCCACTTTGACATGGGATGATCATATTACCAAGGCCTGTGGGAAAATGTACGGTATGCTCAGGCAGCTATCTCTGACCCAAAAGCTTATTCCGCAGAATATCTGGATGCTAGTGGCCATAAGCGTGCATAATACCAACCCTCTTCTACGGCATTGAAATTTTTGCATCCACCGACGCAGCAAGTATGCATAAGCTGAAAGTCGCATTTAACTCAGTAGCGCGTTACATTTTTAACTTAAGTGCACACGTTACAGGTTATGCATTTAAGATCTTCGATCTAAGTTTTGAGTCCTGGATAAGGTTGAGAACTCTCTTATTTCTACTCAGGGTATTATCCAGAAATAAGCCACAATACCTAATAGATCTTTTGCAAATGTCTTCATCCGCTAGAACAAATAATATTATCTGCAAAAGGCTAAAATTTTTAGCGGCTGAGAAGCATTTCTTTATAAAGACTGTTCGCTATTGGAATGACCTTCCCAACAATCTAAAATATATAAGGAACCATATGCACTTTAAATATAAACTATTAATGTATCTAAAAAGCACACTTTAACTTTAATCTAATCTTAATTTTAAGTCAGATTATTTCCATTATCTCAATTCCTACATATTTATTATTCTTTTTTTATGTTTTGTAATTTGTTCTCCCGTTTTGTTTCCCAAAAGTTTAATTATACTACAAATTTCTACGTATGTTTAGTGTGAAAGATTTTATAATGTTAGCATGTAAGACAAAATGATTAATGTAAAATGTAATAAATTAAGTAAATTCCGAATTGCTGATCCTCAATTAAACAAGCCAGGTAGAGTGGACCGGATTATAGAAGCAAATTTATATGCTCATATTTTTTAGAATGGAGTTAAGAAAATATCAGAGCCCGTAGTCGTTATAAGCCAAATTAAAAATATTAAACTTTAACCAATATTTTATGATTTTTAAATTTTCTTCAAAAAATATGAATATTTATGAGTATTTTTATAAAAATCTGGTAGTAATCATAATAGCTGAGCAAAAAACAAAGAACCTGAAACTACTTTTATTTGAGAGTTTTATTTTTTTGCTCAAAAATAAAACTCGTTTTCAATTTGCGGCTTTGGTATGCATATTTTTAAAGTTATTCTTTAAATATCGTATAAAGTTCATCACAGGAAACTAGCGAAGGCAAAAAGGAGCAATCACTGCCACTTCTACTTCTCACGTCTCAATATAACTTTCAAAATGGGTCGCAAGCGTAATATTTTGTTCCGCAATTTTTATATATTTTTTTTGTCTTTTTTTTTACACTTTTACACTGATGGCGATCTGTTGGTTTGCCAAGCACGTCGCAGACGCTGGACAAGCTGTTCAGTTTGTTGATTAGTTTTAAATTTGTTGGGTTGTACGTCCTGTCCTTGTGGTGTTGAAATAGTGGCTGCTGCAGTGAATACGTCTCCAAGAGCATCAGTAGAGCAGTCGATATCCGCTTCGATGTTGAGCTGTGGGGTTAGTTCAATGTGGGAACTTACATATTTCTTAAATTTAAGCCAGTTAGTTCTGTGCGACGTCAGCCTGTGGGGATGATCGGTAATTTCTGGGCTTTGAAGAAGAGTTATAAGCACTAGCGAATGGTCTGATGAAAGGTCCGAAAGCGCTTTGGCACTTATTATGTTGCGTTAAATATTTTTTGTCACTGCAAAGTCGATAAAGTCTGGCATCTTTCTGGGGTCTGCTGGCCAATATGTGGGGCTACCAGGGGAAACATAGTCCAATTTGTTGCTCAGGCTTATGATTGCATATAATTGCCTTCCTTTGGGAGTCACGAGACACAATCCCCAGTGCGTATGCTTGGCATTATAGTCTCCTGCAGCTATGAAGCGATCTCCAAGTGAGTTGTAAAAATCCACGCCGCTACCTGACTGCACTTTAATAGACGTAGCCTGCTAGTAATTAGTATAATACCTTTGGTGAAAATGGTTCTTGGTGCGTTCTCTGATTAGGACGCCGGTTCCGCCGTGATCTTCATCATCAGGATGATCTGTGCGGTAGAAGGTGTAACCTTTTATTTGAAAGTTGTACTTGCTTGTGAGGTGCATCTCTCCAAGTAGCATAACGTCGGTATAATGTTCATTAAGGAACTGTGTTATATCAAGTTTATGCCGTGAGACGCCATTGGCGTTCCACATAGTTATTCGTAGACTAAACATCAGTTATTTGGATTGCTGAGTTACAAGCAACTGTATCACCATGTTCTGGTGTTGAACAAGTGTTTGCATGGTCGTTTTCATGAAGGACATTAATTCCGTCAAATTTTGTTGCAGGGTAAGCATCATAGCTTCCATTGTGTTTTGTGGCTGTCCTGGGGCTTGTTAAACGTTTTCTAGATTAGGCTGGAGTGGGTTTTCCGTTCCTGTTCGAAGTGCATCGGCGTAGGAGAAGCCCTGTATTCTGATGGCAAGTTGCTGTCACTCGTCGCATGCGGTTCTTCAGCTCCTTGTAGACCATACAGCCCCTGTTGTTTGCCGTATGGTTTCCACCGCAGTTTCCACATTTCTTTTTCTGGGGGTCTTCCCTGTTAGCAGGGCAGTTTGCGGAATTGTGGAAGTCTCCGCAAACTACACAGACTGATCGAAGTGTGCAGTATGTCCTGGTGTGTCCATACTCCTGGCAATTTGTGCACTGTACTGGGCCGTTTCTTTTATGTGGCTCTTTCACCGTAATTCTTCGGTGCACTTCATTTTTCTTCAAGGCTCTGCTGTCAGGCTCCAGCTCGACCTTACAGAGTGGTTGCGGCTTTTTATTTTTGTTTATAATGTTGCTAACGTTCTTTGCTGAAAACCCCTTTTCTTTAAGGGCATCTATAATTTCGTTGGGAGTTACGTCGGGCTCGATTCCTTTTAATACTACTTGCAAACCCTTGCTGCTTTTTAATTGGTACGTGTAATAATTTTTCTTAGCTTCATCCAGGTATTTGGACACTGCTCGGAAATGTTCTTCAGATTTTGTTTGCAGTTTCGTTTCTTGTACATTCCCTTTAGTAAGCGGAACAACATGAAAATTTCCATCCCCGACCAGCGCAACAATTTTGTTGACCAGGGCGTTCGAGCTTTTCTTCCTAATGTAAATTGGTGGGGGCTTCGGTTTCTTTTGGGTCTCTTGACCCAGTTCCGGTTGTTCATCCGCTAAGAGGGCAAATCTGTTGTTATTAAGTCTCCCGGGTTGATCGTTGTCTCTTTGAACACTTTGGACACGGACTAAGCTTACGCTTGTTGAACATTGCCGATATTGGCTTTGGAGCTTGCAGTTTTGGTTATCATTGTATATGCAGTCGATGACATCGTAGTCGGTTCCGCGATACTGGCCGTTGCTGTAGTTGTTGCTGTTGCTTTTGCAGCCGTTACTTTAGTGGCTGCTGTGGCTTTTTCCGCCGTCACTGTTGTTGCTCTTTGGCTATCGACGGCCAAACTGTTGCTCTTAGTCGCCGTTTCGTTGCTGACGCTAGTTGAGAAATACGAGAAATACGCGAAAAAAATGTGTCGGAGTGTAAGATTTGTAAATCAAAATTTACAGGGAGCTACGTTAGCTACCTTAAGAGACATTTAGAATTAAAGCACCAAAGTGAACTTCAACAGGAAATTCTTGAATCTGATGAGCCCTCTATCAATGACAAAAAAACTAAGTTTTCAGTTACGATGAATAAAGCCATTTGCCGTTTCGATTTAAAATATTTCAGAACGCTAACTGCTCAAATATTCAGTAGCTTAAATATGCCACCAGTTACGTCACGGAGTATTATGAGCTTAGTGGATGAAGAACACTTTTAAATTAAAACAGACATTATCAAGAAGCTTAAAAACAGAATGATCTGCCTTAAAATAGGCACTGCTACTAGGTGTAATAGAGGAATATTAGGCGTTAATGTTCAATATATTTTTTACCTTTTCTTGTTCCCTTAGATGAATATACGATGGATAAAGAATAACAAAAAAAAAATGAATACAATAGCCGCAAATCGAAAATGAGTTTTATTTTTGAGCAAAAAAATTATATATATCTACAAAAGACTTAAGTTATAGGTATATAGTTGGCATTTAAGGATGATACATCCGTAAATGAATCAAAGCCACAAGCAATTGCTTGGCCTATTAACATGGAGAAAAAATTTCAGCGGTTTGAAAAACTTAGAAGTAGTATAAAAACCGGGTTTTCGGGACCTTTGATGTCGCTTAATGGGGTCATAAATTAGCTTAATTAGGGTCACCTGTCAAATTTTAAGTGTTTTAAGTACTACAAATGTAATTTATTAGGGTCAGCTGTCAATTTTAAAAGGATTTAGCGATAAAACTATTATTAATTAGGGTTACTTCCCAAAAGATAAGTGGTGGGATTGAAAAGACACTTGAGAAGGGTGCATGCAAATTGGTCCTTCACGATCATGTCCCATCGAAGGTTAATAATAGGTTACGGTGTCACATGAAAGGGTGAGCGTGCGCGGGAGCGATCCCGCGCTCACCCGTCACCACTTGAAAAAGTCGCACACGTGTGCGAGGGAGTGATCCCGTACTCACCCGTCCCCACTTGAAAAGGTCGCGCACAAACGTGAACAAGGCTCACCAAAGGACACTCACCCTCTCTCAAGTAAGTGGTGTGGGAAAAAAACGAACAAGTGTCAACGAAAACGCTCAATGGAAAAGGATGCAAGTCTCGATCGAGAACATAAAAAGGGATGGGGATCAAAAAAGTACGTTATAAAAATCTGATCCTGAGAGAGGAAAATTGGAGGGAAGGAAATGGGACGAGGGTCTCACACAAATTTTACCCACATTCGTTTATTTACGTACTGGTCAAAAGGGACATTAACACGATCAAGAGCAAACATTATTCCGTTAACTATACGCAACTCTCAGTCTGTCCACTTAAAGTCTAACGGAATATCTGTTTGATCTTTGATTTTTGTGAGTCTACGACCCCACTTGAAAAGGTCGCGCACAAGTGCGATCAAGGCTCACCGAAGGACGCTCACCCGTCCCATCCGACCGTTACGAGGCAGGCCATCTCAAACGAGTCTGGATCGAGAACATAAAAAGGGATGGGGAAACACAAAAAGAGTACGTTATAAAAAGTCCTGAGAGAAGAAACTAGGAAGGCGCAAGGGAAAGAAATGGGACGGTGTCTCTAACATATTCCACCCACAATCGTTTGTAGCCAATCGATTGCAGGTGGAATTTGTGCGAGACGTGGATCAAAAGGGACACTCACCATCCCTCAAGGGAGTGCTGTGAAAAATATTAATTCTTGTGTGCGATCAAGGGTCATTAAAGGATTCTTACCCAGTGAAAACACTGGGAGGCAATTGAAAAAGGGTGTGGAAGTCATAGCAGAAACATCGAAGAATGTTCATCCATGAAACCTCTTCAATGATTTTTCCTTGCAATAAAAAAAGATCGTTTGTGTGGGATCAAGGCTCACCGAAGGACTTCCACCTTCCCGCATGTGAGTACTGTGGGAAAAATCGAATTTTGTGTGCCATTTAGAATCATCGAATGATGCTCACCAACGAGCCCTCAATTTGGTGGGAGGGAACCAATTGAAAAAGGGTGTGAAAGTCATAGCGGGAACACCGAAGAATGTTCATCCATGATCCTCATTTAAAAAAAGGTATGTTCACGGCACCCACGGAGCGTAGCACATTTACCCCCGCATTTGAAAGGTAAGGAAAGACCCAGGCTGGCAACATTCAAGAGACGTTGCGCCGCATCCCATTCATTCAAAAATCATCTGGAAAACAAATCCCAATGACCATTTCCAATGAAAACGGCAAACGAATACGAACCGTTAATCATTTTAAACCATGATCTACAACGAGGCATACAAATACTTCGCTGCCTGTAAAGCACAAAACCTAGGGAGGCCGCAGACGCCGCTAACAACCCCGACCACCCTTTGAGGCCTGCAGACGGGAGAAGCGGGCGGCAACACACCTCGCACACTTCAACAATCGACGTCCAGCTAGAAGGCGCAGCACCTCCCCCAATAACCGGATCCCCACCGATAGGTTCCATTGGAAGGGAATCGGTTACCAGGAGCACGAGGAGCCGGAATATGACGAGACGCCCAGGGACCGCAGCGGTTCCTTTTAATAATATGAATACAAATTAAAACAAAATATTGATCTAAATTTTTTAATAGGAAAAAGAAAATATTTTTTTTCAGCAATTTTTTTCTAGATCTCCACTCCAAAGGTTAATCCGGCGAGCCCAGCTGCTCAAATTATGTCTGCTAACCGGCCGGACACTAATTCAGCCTTATGACCTTTAAGGACTGATGCACAACGACACCACGAACTTAACAATGCATTACATACTTGTAGTTGGGATCCATAAGAAAAAACGATATTTGTACATTTATAATATAATTGTTTGTTTAAAAAATGTATTACTATAAAATGATTAAAAAAATTAAAACTAATGTATAAAACCTAATTTAGAATCAAGTTGTTAAAAATACTTCAAATAAAAGAAAGAGAAAACACAAAATGTTTGTTGTTGTTGTTGTTTTACTTATTTTATTACAAAATTTCAGTCTTATCTATCCAGCTATTATCAGACTTGGGAAAACCCAACCATCGCACAAGAGCTCTATTACCCTTTCTTTTTAGCACTTTTTCCACTAGACAAGTATTAGAAAAACGTTTTTTTTTAATTCTTCTTTGTAGAAACCACCGTTACCATTTAAATCTTCTAATAAATATGTGGTTGGTTGGATAAATATAGATTTTGAATTTTGACTATTTTAAAAATCTCGACATTCCAGTTAGGAGTGTACCCCTTTTCAAATATTCCCTTATATTTCGAAATTCGAACATAATCTTCAATCTTCAGCTTGCTCCCCATACAAATTTTAATATTATTGTAGACAGTTTCCAAGATATGCTTCTCATTGTCACTGTTTTGGCCTTTTTTATAGTCGTGTGCACTTTGTTATTGTACAAGTGAATTAATTCTTGATACAAATCAATCCATTTATAGGTTCCATTGAAAGAAAACTCTCGCCACATGAGTTCTTTTAATGTTCTCTTGAATCGTTTAGCAACTGAAGCCTTTAAAATACTAAATGTTGAATAGTGATTGATTTTATATCGTTTCATCAATACCTTAAACTGAGCGTTGAAGAACTCTTTACCATCATCCGTCTGAATATTCCTAGGTACTCCGCGACCAGACATGAATATTTTCCCCATCGCCTCAGCAACAACCTTCGCAGTCTTAGATTTAATTGCCTCACCCCAGCAAATTTGGAAAATGTATCAATTACTGTTAGTAGGTAGCGATATCCATTATTTGATGAGGCATATTCTCCCATTTCGACCAAGTCAGCTTGAAATAAATCATTTACTCCCTTTGTAATGACTCTACGACGTAAAAAATGTTTGCGCACTGGAGCTTGTATTTCATTTATAATACCCCGTCTAGTCATTTTTAGAAAGTTACTTAAACACAAAAAAAATTTAGTTTTTACAATATTTTAATGTAATGATTTTCTTAATACTAAAAAGTATTAATTCAATCTCAAACCAGATGCAAAAATTTTTTTTTTGAGACAACGATCTCAAGTTTGTCTAATCTTCAATATCTTCAGTTTTGAAATCGGGCGTGCTTACAACTATTTAACTCAACATTGAATCTTTAAGTTTTTTTTATAGAGTTGTCGACATACTCTTTGATTGCTATGTCTGTGTTTTCCTTTGGATTGACACCATTTATTATTCGTTTTTGTTGTATATTAAAGTTTCTATCTGCATCAATGAAGAGACCTGGGATAGTTTTTTTTATCGTGAAGAGGAGGAGGTCCCAAAATCCCACGTAGAAAAATGCAATCGGTTGGGCAGAATTATTTTGGGTATAAACTTTATTCGCCTTCATCGGCTGGTCGCAAATTCGAACTAATTACATGTCAATAAATAGAAGTTGGGGAGAGCGGCTTGGAAAGCTCTTGCGGACTGGAAGTCCAGATGACGAGAGAGGGAGAGAGAGTGTGCGAGCGCGCTGGGCGCCGTGAAGCGGGACATTTCGAAGCCGCTAGCGCTTCACACTGACTTTCGATAATAAGCGCCCTCTTGGCGCGAACATTTTCTCCCCCCCCCCCCCCCCTTGCGAGGGTAAGCAGCAAGAACTTCAGGAACAGGTAGCTCGGGAAAGCGTTGGATACGCTGAGCGTTCGTGGAGATGGAGTAGAGTGTGGTGATCCTGTCCACACGATTGGCATCGGTCACCAAGATCCTTGGGAATGGTGGTGGGCCAAGCAATTGACGCAGTACTTTTTATCAATGGCCGCCTGGAGCCGGTTCTCAGCGCTTAGCTGCAGAAAACGGTGGCATTTCCGAAGAGGATGGTTCCCTTGGCAGATTCGGCATTGGTAGGATAAAATACCTCGGGAACGTCTGCATTTCATGGCGTCGTACGGAACCCAATAATTGGATGAATTTGAAGGCTTGGAAACCTGCGTGCAGAACACGGAAATCCGCTGGATGGAGGCGGATACTGGCCTTGAATCAAAAGGAGGAGTCGTAATACCGGAGGAAGAGTTGCTTGGATGCAACGAAGTGTGATGCAGACCGCGGCAAGTGAAACAGCTGTGGGCGCTTGTGCAATCCCGAAGTGGATGGTCTTTTGCAAAACAATTCAAGCACAACTGTTTCTTTTGGATGTAGGACGAACGATCGTCTACCGTCATTTGTAGGAAGCGTGGACAGATTCTTACTGGATGGTTCTCTCTTGAACACAGATCGCAGAGTGCCGTTTTCGGAACCACTTTCGTACTGAAGGACTTCAGCATTCGTGGGGACACCTTGGAGGTTGAAGGATGGAACTGACCGAGACATAACTTTGAAGGTTGAATGAAATCTATAGCCTCTAGAGTTCTATGGCGCTCAGTCAGGATTGCATCGAGCTCTTGCCACTTGGGAATCTGGGTTTTGTTCTTTATGGATTGGTCCCACAATGAAAGCGTAAGCTTTGGTAGCTTCGTAGAGCACAAATAAACCAAAAGACAGTCCCAATTTTCAGTATTCATGCCGGACAATTCTAAGGACGTAAGACAACTCTGAATGGTTTCCTGCAGCACCTTTAAGGCTGCCGAAGATTCATTTGCGATGGATTGCACATTGAATAACCATTTTAATGAGTTGTTCACCAATGACCGTTTGTTTTCGAAACGCTCAGTTAAGTTGTTCCAGGCTGAGCAGAAACCATCGTTGGTGAGTGGCGAATTGGAAACTATGGCATTAGCTTCACCACTAGTCTTGGCATTTAAATGGAATAACTTCTCGACAGCGGTAAGTTTTGGATTGTCTATATAGACCGCTGTGAAAAGGTCACGGAACGTGGGCCAGCGAAGATAATCGCCCGAGAAAACTTCTGTGTCGCACGGAGGTAACTGGCAACCTGCTGGAGTATAATTTTGAGAGTTGCAGGAGTTGGATTGTGCTGATTGAGACGTCGCTCGCTCAATTTGCTCGTTGAGTTGAGCTGCACATGATTCGTAAACTGAGTAGCAGTAGTCATATTTGGCCTGGAGGATTGGCAAGGTGTCGATCGACCCTTCTACTGCTATTAGATCCGAACAGGCTTCGTATGCTTGTTGAACTTTGTCCCATAAGGCTCGGATGTGATCTCGGCGGACTTGGAATGTGTAGAGCGACGGCGTGGAGAGGCCTATAGTGTTGACCATCGCCTCGAAGTGGCTTACACGGTCACTCACGGTAATAAATTTGTGGAATCGAAACTGTGGAATGTGTGATATCGAAACACTTCAAAGTGTGATATCGAACACTGGAATATGTGAAATGAAACCTCGGAATGTGTGGAATGAACCACCGGACTGTGAGGAATGAAACAACGGACTACTATTTTGATAACGGGATCTTTTTTAAGTTTGGAATTAAGTTAAAGGAATTTAATAAGTAAAAGGAACGAAACAAACTGTATTTTTAACGAATTTTGAACCAATAAAACGCTAAAACAATGAAAAAAATAACAAAAACTAGCTAAATTGGATATATCTAGCTATTTAATTTTGTCTTGTAATTATTGGTTAAATTCTATACTGTTTTGTTTTTGTTTAGGAATTAATAGTTTTGTATTATTTGTAGTTGAGGAATTTTATTTATCGACACTGTTTCGGATGTTTGCGGAGATAACAAAACAAGATAAGAGAACGAGAGGCGGAAACGAGAGACGGAAAGAATTGCCAAAAAATCAGTGCATCGACTTTGACGACTCTGATGTATGTATGTAATTGGAAATATATATATATATATATATATATACGTATGTTTGTGGCCGCGCAGAATAGTAGAAAGGTAAACAAATTAATATAATTATTAAGCCGGCGTTTTCTGGGCCGACTCTAGGAATAAAACTGTGGTTTATATTTAATAAATTGTGGGTAGATGTGGACTGTAATTTCTCAAAGTATTTGTTGTATATTTGCATATATATAATTTGTTGTTGTTTTATTGAATGTATGTATAAGTGTAGTTATATATGTATAGATTTAATTTTGTGTGCATTCGGACGTATAGTTTTGAATATATTTGTTTTTGTAGTGTAGTGTAGAGGACTGTATGGTAATATTTATGTATGTCGACGTGTGAATATTTATGTACATATGTATGTACGCTTGGACACCAGCAAGAAAACAGTGAACGAGAAAAAAATGTATGAGCCGTTTTTGCCGAAACGTTTTTTGAAATTTCGGAACTCTTAATTTTCACTCCGGCTGGGCGCTTATGTATATTTTCACAGTCACTTTTCTTTTTGTTTGGAAATTTTAACTTTGTCCAAAAAAAAAACGAAATTTGCAAGATGGCGGAGAAAATTTGACTTCGGACTTTGGACTTTAGCAAACCACACAGATGTAAGACACTTGGATTTAGTCTTCGGAAATATCTGTGTGATTTCTTTTCGTAAAGTAAGAACACTAGTACTTATCTTTTTATTAAGGAATCAATCCGCTGCTGAACGCTGGAATTCGGAGGCAAACAAGAAGAATATCCTGCTCGATGGACCATGAAGAGGAGTGGGTGGATTATTCACTATGTTCACACATGAACACGTATATATATATATAAGAATCCTATGTAATCAGCAAACCGCTGCAGGCACTGTACTGATAAGCATGTGTCTGCTTAGATCTAAATATAAACGCCACTAGGAATCTAGAAATCTATCTCAACCTGTTGCTTGGGTTCATCCCTTAAATATTTGTACAGCAACTATGCTATCTTGCAGCGGAAAATCCCCGCTTGCACTTGAAAACGGTTTCCCAGCTAGGGGAACAGATGACGCGTTGCGTTGGTCTAGAAGATAAAACTAGACATAAAATTTTGATGTTAGCTACCTAAGCTAGAATCTATATAAAGCGGAGACCGCTCCGATTAAATTCAGTTTCTTACAAAAACTCACAAGTAAACGTCTTATATTTTGGGACCGTTTTACATTTGATCCTTCGAGCAACTCTGCAGTTTTCCCCCCAGTGGTAAGAGACTCAGAGGAAGGCCAGCACCTAAAAAGCATTGCAAGTGGAAACGCTTGCAGCTAAAGGTTGCTACAAATAATAAACTCTTGTTTTCCCCCCCAGTGGTAAGGAACAGAGTATAACTATAAAGCAAAAGGATATAAAAGAGTCCTTATTGTTAAATTATGGAAAAATTTTTAAAACGATAAAATTATAATCGTGGAAAATTTTAAAATTGTGGCCTAGAAATCGGCAAATTTAAAAAAAAAACAACAATAAAAAATAATTAATAAATAAATTTATTGTTTGTGGGGCGTATTCGAGGCCAAAAACATCGAAGAAAAAATAGACTATCAGTGACACAAAAAAAAAAAGTCAACAAACGTGAAAAATATATCTTCAAAACAACAACTGAACTTAATACAACCTACTACAACTACAAAACCAACATCAAACTACCGAAGCCAGAAGGAAGGTCAACAACAGCAGTACTAATTATCTTTAGCTGTGACAAGGAGCAGCAGCGGCAACGTCTACAGCAGCAGCCACAAAAATAGCAGCGTAAACTACAGCGGCAACGTCAACGCAGCGTCTACAGCAGCGGCAACAACAAGACAAGCGACGGCAGCAGAAGCAGCAGCAGCAGCTAAGTCAGATTTAAATTTATAATATTAGAAAAAGTAGCATTATTTTTTTAAATATAATTAAGATGTTGTCCGCGGAGACTATTGCTCTCATAAAGAGACAAGTAGAAATTACGACAGAGAGTAGGCAGTTGGAAGATCTTTCAAACTTAAGTTTAGACTTAATAACACATTTTGAACAGCTAAAAGCAGAATGTGTTAGAAATCACACTGCGCTGTTAAGAATTGGAGTAGTCGATCACGACTACTTCAAAAAGAAACATTTTGACGAAATGATGTCTTCATTTAAAAGAATACAAGTTAAAATAGAGCAGATCCTGCAAAAAGCAGAAACAAAAGAGGTGGTAGCCAGTAGTAGTAGGAAAGTGAGTCAAGAAGCCTTAGATAGAGCACTAAAGCAGCTAGAGGCTTATTTAAAGGAGACGTTTTAAGCGATACAGGAAGATCAAAGCCAAACGTTTGTAATTAGAATAAAAATGATTAAATTCTACTGGGACAGACTAATTAAATTGAAAAAAGTCGACCAGATTGATGTCACTGATAGGAATTATGAGGCTATTTTTGAAGAGTTAGAATTCGAAATAGATACTGTCACAAACGACATAAAAACAAAATTAGAAGAAGTAATGCCAAAGGTAGAAGTTGCAAGTCTGAAAATTGATGACTTGCCAACTCTACCGAAAATACAGGTTCTTACATTTTTTGGAGATTCCAAAGATTGGGACCTGTTTTATGAGTTATTTAATGAACTCATACATTTAAGGGAGGATTTAAAATTTAATTATTTGAAAAGCTCACTTAAGGGAGATGCCAGAAATGTCGTTTCTCACTTATTGTTGGGCTCAGGGGAAAATTATGGGGCCGCTTGGGAATTATTAACCAAGCGGTATGAAAATAAAAGAAAAATATTTTCAGACCAATTGAATCGCCTGCTTGATCTTAAACTTAAATGTTGAATCAAGTAGGCAATTAAGTGTGTTTATTGACACAATAAATGAGTCAATTCACATGATAAAGTTACAGGCACAACTTTCAGATGAAATAGACATAATATTTGCACACATTATTTTGAAAAAATTCAATAAAGAGGCTCTTCAATTATATGAAAGCCATGTAAAGAAGACAAAAGATATACAATTATTATCCGACGTTGTAGAATTTTTAGAGCAACGACTTAGTTCGGTAAGCTCAGTTGAGGTTGAAAATCCTATTAAAAAAATTGTAATGAATAAAGAATATTCAAAGAAGTGTTGTCCCATATGTGAAGGTTTGCGACACAATGTATTGCAATGCTACGTATTTAGAGCTTTAAGTCCATCCGAACGGATGGAAAAAGCTAAACGGGCAGGGTTGTGTTTTAAATGTTTGACACACTCATATACACAAAGGTGCAGTAGCGAGATTTCATGTGATCATTACGGGGAAATCACAATATACTTGTTTGACGTCGGACAAGGCATTATTAGCAACAGCTAAAGTGCAAATAAAATCCTATAAAGGAGCGTTTGAAAATTTTAGAGCTTTGGTTGACAGTGGTTCACAAAGCACAATTATTTCAGAAGAATCGGCGCAGATTCTAAAATTACTCAGAATTAGGTCTCAAACAGAGATCAGTGGAGTATCTTCCACAGGAAAGTGGAAAGTCTCAAAGCACAAAGTAGTTCTTTTAATTAGAAACAAAAATTCCCCAAAAGTCTTAAAAGTCGAAGCAATAGTACTTCCGAAATTAATGAAAGCTCTTCCAATCAGCAAGATTGATGTTGATAAGGCCAAATGGAAGAGTTATAATTTAGCGGATCCTGACTTTAATATGCCAGGCCCTATTGATCTGATTATTGGATCAGATCTGTACACTCACATTCTTCAGGATGGAGTTGTTAAGATAAACGGCCTTCTTGGTCAAAAAACGGATTTCGGGTGGATTGTTTCTGGGTATTCAAAGTCCAAAATAAGGAAATCAGTCGTAACAAGTACGATTTTGATGACTCAATCCACAATTAACAAGCAAAATTTTGGTGGTATCACTCACAATGATAAATACAAATCAAAAAACTTTAAAAGAAATATTCAGGAAAAAGAATTTTCAAATAAAACTTTAAATGAGAAAAGTTACCGTTCTTTTATTCCCCCGGCAGGACCTCACTTTGGAGGTGTTTGTGTAACTGGGGTTAAATCTAAAAATTTAAAGGATGAAAGTGGTCGTCAGGTAATTCCCCCGGCAGGACCTCACTTTGGAGGTATTTGTATAACTGGGGTTAAATCTTATTTAGGAAAAGCAAGGGACGACAATATTTTTAAAGATATCAAAAGGTCAAATCAAATTATAGAACCGAAAGAAAAGGAGAAAGATAGAAATATTGATGGGTGCCAAACAATTAAAAATAGGAAAAAATATGTCTGGGTAAATCGGAAAAGGCACATGAGCAATGCTGATAGCGCAGCTCAACTTGTACCTTAGAAGGAATGAGGAAAATAACTGGGACTAGTGTGGTAATTAAAAAGGAACAATTATGTGTGTGGTATTCAGAGATAAAGTAAAATCCTATCTTTTGACATCAATCTGGTCGACTAAATATTAATATGTTAATACCATTGGTCAGATTAAACGAGAATTTACAAACTTGAGAAAGTCAGTTAACCTAAACAAAGGTTTAGGTCAAAAATTAGCACTGCTCGAAAATAAATATATATCTCAGTATTCAGAATAATAGATTTGTCAATTATAGGTAAAATACCAGACTTCGAAGATATCAGCAACCAGTTAGGCACACTAATTATTTATCACACAGTAGAAATAAAGAAGAGTTAAATATTAAATTGGTCACACATTGTTAATGGTGGCAATAATAATAATAATAATAATATTTGTATTAACTATATATGCTGAACAAAAAAGAAAAATACAAAGGCATTTGCAAGCCATACAAAATTTTTAATTACTAAAATTATATGATGGAACAACTAAATAAAATTAAAAACAAATTGTTAATTAAAGAATAAAAAGAAAAAAAATGATTAAAGAAAAAACTGTAAAAATAATCATAAAGCCATAAAAAACCGGCCGTTGTAAAATATTAGTTGCACAAAATATTATATCGAATAAAATACAGTCCACTAAATGTTTTATCGCAACTATGAAAATAATATATGAATGTAAAATATACCCTAAGTCTTGCCGGCCTTTGGCAGAATGTTCACACATGAACACGTATATATATATATAAGAATCCTATGTAAACAGCAAACCGCTGCAGGCACTGTACTGATAAGGATGTGTCTGCTTAGATCTAAATATAAACGCCACTAGGAATCTAGAAATCTATCTCAAACTGTTGCTTGGGTTCATCCCTTAAATATTTGTACAGCAACTATGCTATCTTGCAGCGGAAAATCCCCGCTTGCACTTGAAAACGGTTTCCCAGCTAGGGGAACAGATGACCGTTGCGTTGGTCTAGAAGATAAAACTAGACATAAGATTTTGATGTTAGCTACCTAAGCTAGAATCTATATAAAGCGGAGACCGCTCCGATTAAATTCAGTTTCTTACAAAAACTCACAAGTAAACGTCTTATATTTTGGGACCGTTTTACACAAAATCCCACGCAGAAAAATGCAATCGGTTGGGCAGAATTATTTTGGGTATAAACTTTATTCGCCTTCATCGGCTGGTCGCAAATTCGAACTAATTACTTGGAAAGCTCTTGCGGACTGGAAGTCCAGATGAAGAGAGAGGGAGAGAGAGTGTGCGAGCGCGCTGGGCTCCGTGAAGCGGGACGTTTCGAAGCTGCTAGCGCTTCACACTGACTCTCGAAAATAGGCGCCCTCTTGGCGCGAACATATCGTTTTAGATTTCTCCTTATGATGACATTAATCTCATTTAAATATTTTTACATAAATATATACTAGATTAGCAAATAATTTGAGCTTCAGTCAATTCCTCAATTTTTGTTGTGATCTCATTCGTGTGATTCGAGTTTCCTGCAGATTGTGGAGCTATAAAGAGTTAAAGCCGTTCCACCAACTCATTCGGATCGTTCCAATAAATATAATTTTTATTCGATTCCAATGTTATGAATCCTTTCCCACTTTAAATTTCTTTGATTAAGTGTGGACTCGGCGACGGGTGTCTTAGTCGATATAAGTAGTTTTGTAATTTTTGTATATTTCACTGCCTTTGTTCCTTTCACCTGTCCATTTGGATTAAAATGTTTTCGGTACACATTGGTTTTTAGTAAAATTTCTTTGTATATTTCTAGGTCATTTGTATTATAATTGTATTTTAGATGGTGGAAAATTTAAGAATATAAACCACTAGTGAGACGCCAGTTTTGTCCATCATCAAATTCAATTTTATTATTTGTGACATTTATTTGAACATTTCCCATCATTTATTGACCATTATCATTTTTAAATGGACCATTAGTCTTGTCCAAGGCGTGCCCCGTAAAAGTTTACTGATGTTCAAATTTTTTAAACTCTCTTCAGGTAATGGAGATTGATTTGTTATTAATATATGGGGTGTTGGCTGAATCGGTAACACAATTGATGTGTGAGGAGACACTTAACTTGTTAATGTAAGTTGGTTGTGAATAGGACTGATCGTCTTCATCATCATCATAATTATTTATTTCTCCACTTTTTAACCCCCAATCCATTGGCTTCTTATCATAATATTTAGGGTTTGAGTATTGATTAGTCGCACTGTGAAATAAAAGGTTCTTTTTTCTTATTTGGTATGATGTCAACATTGTGTAATTCAGTTTTAATATTTTTATTCTCTTTTGCTATATTTTACTGTAGTTTTTTGTTATTATTAACAATTTTGTTTAAAGGCTCAGTTATAGGCTTAAATGTTTCTTCCAACTCAAGAATATTTTGGCTTTTAATTTGTTTTAATTAGTTGTGAGGTTTGTTTAGTTGTGATAAAAAATTTTGATTCATTATGATGAAATAATTTAAATCGGAAAATTGAGGTGGTTATTAGACCCTCGAGGTTAAGAATGCACTGTAAAATAATTTATTAATCACAACCATATATAGCCTGTTCAATTAAATAGACCTGATCTGATGACCTGATCAGATAATCAGACCTGTTAATCAGACCTGTTAATCAGACCTGTTGATCAGACCAGTTAATCAGACCAGATCTGATTACCTGATGGGATAATCAGACCTGATAGAATAGGCTGTTCAGTTAAATAGACCTGATCTGATTACCTAATCGGATAATATAGCGCTCGCTTGGGCAGCACACTTATCAGTTTTTTTGATTGCGTTTTTGATTTGTTTAATTTTTTGAAAATGATATACCATAGCCTTTTTTATATGGTTGTAAAAACAATCCCTCCTTTAATGCTACCGATTCCATTTACTATTGTGCCTCTGGTTTTCCTGAAGTTGTGCCTTTGCGTTCTTTGCGTTATTAATAGCCTTAACTATTGCTGCACTTCCGGACGCTAAACTGCCGACAGCACTAAGGGCTGTTAAAATAGGGACCAGTGATAAGTAACCTCCAACTTTGGGGACGGTTATAATTCGTGGAATTACAACATTTTTGCTGCATCCCATTGAGCTATTTACTGCTTTGCGTGCAACTTTAACTGCATTCATTATGTCAAGCGGCTTATGCTTTCTTAATTCGCTGGTAGCCTGTTTGATTATTGAAGCAAGGGATTTATTTACTACTTTCTTTTTCTGTTGCTTTATTCCCATTTTTCTTTAGCTTCATTATATTTGTCACAAAATAGGCTGCAGTTCTCTCACCAATACTAGTATTCACTGCTTTCACACGATACCAAGCCCTATCAATCAAAATCGAATCTGCTTTATGGCGATCAGCTAGGTCCTTACTATTTGAATAGGCAATGTCATGTAACCTGCACGCTTCATCAAGGTCCTTGATCCCACGGTCCCCCGCGTGCTAATCGCTTCTCTAGCTTTGTACCTGGTCCACAGTAATTTTTACCAGGTACATGAGCCTCAAATGGTAGACCGTTTATTATATTATTAAGTGCTCTTTTTGACATTTGGTTTATGACTAATTGAGTTATAAAAATGTTTGCACATTTTATATCAACCACAATTTTCGAATGATTGTCATTGAATGAAGTACTTAACTCTAAAACATGCAATTATTAAGACAAAAAAAAACCATTATAGTAAGAAATATTGAAGGTGATAAAAAACACCTGCATCATCATCTTTCTTACCGATTGTCAGTCCATCAAACTGTGGAAAAACGAATGTGATGTTAAGCTAAGTTGAGAGTCCAAATGGTCTTAAATTTGAAAATATTTACATATTTTTAAAGAGCTTATATGAACCCAAATATGAATATTTGGAACAACTTTTTAAACCTATCAAAAGGATGGGATATTATATATCCTCAGAAAATGATGCAGTTTTGTCACTGCAGGAAGCTAAAAATAACTTATTAATAATTTTTGATGATATAGCAACTGAGAAGAAAGAAAATATAAGAAACTATTTCTGTATGGGCCGTCACAGAAATATAGATTCATTATATTTGTCACAAACGTATACTTATATTCCAAGACATTTAAATCGTGATAATGCGAATTTTATTATTATGTTTAAACAAGATGACTTAAACATGCGCAACATATATCGAGATCATGTAAATAGTGACATGGATTATAATGCATTTATGAATATTTCACGATAATGTTAAGAAGATAAATTTGGATTTTTAATAATCTCTAAGGATGATGATTTGAAAACTGGACGGTACAGGAAGGGTTTTGATCAATTCATTATACTCGAATAAATAGTTATAGAAGTATAATGAGATGAATGACAAAAAGACACAAAAGTCCACTCTCAAGCTTCATAATGACTACATAATTAACAATTGCCTTAACTGGAAACACATCAGTTATAACTGAAAACCTTTTCCCACAATAAGAATCAAATCGTAATTATGAGTGTGATCTCATTGACTTTTACACATTCAATTTAATACCGAATGTTGACACTAGCAATAATCTCTTTCATATTGGAAATAAAGTCATTGAAATACCTGTGGCTTCATATGAGCTCGAAGATATTACAAAATATATTATTAATAAGCCTAAACAGTATGAGTTTCACAACACTATAAAAATGGAATGCAACAACAATACCTTTCAAGTTCAAGTTGTCACTAAAATTGAAACAGTTTATTTTAATCACGAACGATCTATTGGTCAGCTATTTGGATTTAAAAAACGAAAATTAAGACCAAATGATAGAGAAATTTACAGTTCAGATAATCCTGTAAATATTTTAAAAATAAATTCAGTCAGATTGGAATGCAACATAATTAGTGGGTCATATGTGGAAATAAACCAAATCACGTGCTTCATGTATTTGGAATTCATGTTCCCCCTGATTATAAATTGAATATTACACCACGAAATTTGATTTATTTACCTGTCAACACCAGAGAAATAAGCACGCTCGAAGTACGGATAACTGATCAAAACGAAGATTCAGTTAATTTGCGTGGAGAAACTGTTTCGATTCGGCTTCACTTGCGATCAGCAATATGATTGTCTATAATAAAAAGCCTGCACATCGCTCCATTGATAACATTATCAAATCTAAAGCTTAAGTGAAAACATCATCATCATCATCTTAACATTAAAAAATAAATTGATTTTAAAAAACCAAGATTTGTATGTCTTTCCATCTGAAAGTTTTCTCCACTTTGAGAGAACACTTAGCAAAATTATTGACACAAATACAGGAGCAAGCAGTACAAATAATGTCAGCGGAATGCTTAAAAATAGTTGCATGGCTTATTTTCTCGACGAGGTGCGTTATGAGATACACTCAACGGAAATTGACAGATGTCGATTTACAGGTATTACCCCGACTATTAAGAACTCAGTTGGGCAACAGGAAGGAGCACTGTATCGCAATGCTAAATGAAGTGGCGGAGACAACATTCCTTTAGGAGATCATTTCAGTTTTTCTGTACCTTTTAAAAATGCTACTGGGCTTCACAGAGGACTACAAGAAGGTAGTTTTAAATTGTAAACATGAACTCATGCTATTGCTTGCTAAAAATACTGATGGCATGTATGTTAAAACTATTGACGGTAAAACTCATAAAATTACTATACATAACATAAGTTGGAAGATCCCACACATCGTTCCAAGTGACGTCGCAAAAATTAAATTGTTTAATGTAATCAAAAGTGAAGCTGTCCTCCACTATCATTCCGGAGTTATATATATTGTTATATAAATCCGACATTGGTACAGGAAACACATCATATCTGGAATGTCAAACAGGGAACGTCCACGATTCGCTGTCGCTGATGGACAACTTATTACAAACAATTTTAGAAATGCAAAAGTATCCCTATGAGGATTTGAATATTAAATATAATGAAAACCGTTTTGATCTCTTGTATGATATATATGCAAGATTTCGAGAGAGTTACTACAATCGGGAGGCACGAGCATTTCTATATCCGAAGGAATTCGTTGCGAAGGCCCCGTTGTTGGTTATTGATCTTTCTCATCAAAATGAGACAGTCAAATCGGGAGCGATTGATGTTAAAATTTCCACTGAGCTAACTGCAGCAAGTGAGGTGAATACAAAGGTATATTGCCTTCTCATCCATGACCGACTTTTAGAATACACACCACTGACTGGCCTCGTTCAATGTGTTGTGTAAAAATTTGAGAAGGATTTCCTCATTCAAATTTTGAAATTTGTCGCAAGTATACGTCCACGGAAACAATAATGTGGCACAATAACAACAGCAGCAGCAGCTCAACTACAATCAAATACCCTTGTAATCAGAATAAATAACTACATGAAAATGTATAAGGATCAAATTTTTCCTGAACACATGTAATGTCTGGAGGAGTCGTTAAAATACTTTAATAAGAGGATGGCTGATACACCGCTGGTGCTGAATGCACATGGCCAACATTTCACTCGTTGCTGTTTTGCGCATAATAACGTCAGAAATGGGTTTGATACATGTGCCTGCCATTTCTTTGCAGTGCGCTCACAAAAATCACTTAAAATTAAAAAATCTTTGTTCTTGAAAAAAAAAATTATATAATACTCAAAAAAAATTTATGCATTATTTTATTGGAAATGGTAAATGGGATTTGCTTTACAGATTTTATGGATGGGATGTGGAGCTACGTCTCTTGAATGTTGGAAGCCTGCATCTTTTTATACCCGGTACCCATAGGGTACAAGGGTATTATAAGTTAGTGCCAACTGAGAATGTATGTAACAGGCAGAAGGAGAAATCTCAGACCCTATAAAGTATATATATTCTTGATCAGCGACACTAGCCAAGTCGATCTAGCCATGTCCGTCTGTCCGTCTGTCCGTCTGTCCGTCCGTGTGAAACAACAGATCTCAGAGACTATAAGAACTAGAGTTACCAAATTTGGTAACAACATTGGAATCTGATTCACGCAGATCAAGTTTGTTTTAAAATTTTGCCACGCCCACTTCCGCCCCCGAAAATCAGGCATGATTTTCGGCTTAAAGTAAATAGATAGACTTAATAAGTAAGCAATCGCGGACGTGTTCTGAAAATTTGAAAATCGGATGATAAACATAGAAGATATTAAAAAATTTCTGCATATTAAAAACTTCAGCATGTTCCTAACCACATTAATCTTTGTTGGGTGTTGCTCAACATGTCCCTAGCAGCATTTGACCAAACACAATGCAAAGATATAGTCACTCATAAAAATTTAACACTCGATATTTCTGTTAGACTTTAAGTGGAGACTGAGAGTTGCGTATAGTTTACGGAATAATGTTTACTCTCGATCGTGTTATGTGGGTGAAATTTGTGTGAGACCCTCGTCCCATTTCCTTCCCTCTAATTTTCCTCTCTCAGGATCAGCTTTTTGTAACGTACTTTTTTGATCCCCATCCCTTTTTATGTTCTCGATCGAGACTTGTAACGGGCGGATAGGATGGATGGTGTGAAACTATCGTGCGCCAGCGTGCATCCTTTTCCATTGAGCGTTTTCGTTGACACTTGTTCGTTTTTTTCCCACAGCACTTACTTGAGGAAGGGTGAGTGTCCTTTGGTGAGCCTTGTTCACGTCTGTGCGCGACCTTTTCAAGTGGGGACGGGTGAGCGCGGGATCGCTCCCGCGCACGCGCACCCTTTCATGTGACACCGTAACCTATTATTAACCTTCGATGGGACATGATCGTGAAGGACCAATTTGCATGCACCCTTCTCAAGTGTCTTTTCAATCCCACCACTTATCTTTTGGGAAGTAACCCTAATTAATATCGCTAAATCCTTTTAAAATTGACAGCTGACCCTAATAAATTACATTTGTAGTACTTAAAACACTTAAAATTTGACAGGTGACCCTAATTAAGCTAATTCATGACCCCATTAAGCGACATCAAAGGTCCCGAAAACCCGGTTTTTATGCTACTCTTAGAGGTGCTTAAAAATTTATGGGAGAATATATTGATCTTGGACATATGGTTGAGTCGAAAAAGGAATGAAGATACTACTTACCAAACAAAGCCGTTGTTAAGGATTCAAGTCAATCCACTAAATTTAGAGGAGTCTTTGACGCGTCTGCTAATATCAAACGCCTAATATGGATTGTCCAGAAAGAAGTCGAGAAAGAAATTTTCGACTTAATTTTAAATTAGCGTAAATGGGAATTTGTTATATCAGCGGACATAGAAAAAATACACCGTCAGATATACACATATTAATGAAAATGACCAAGAATTTCAATATATTATATTATGGAGACTCTCCTGAATCTAAAATAAAATCTTATAAATTAAGAACCGTAACCTATGAAACTGCAACGGCTCCATATTTAGCTTATAGGGTGCTAGTCGATATAGCTGATAATTATAAGAATAAAGAAATTGGAAAAATAATTATAAATGACTTTTATGGATGATCTCATGACAATTGGCAATTCAGTGCAAAACGCTATAAATATAATAGAGCAAATTTCCAGCAAGTTCATGACAGTAAAGCTGCACTTGAGGAAATGGATTTCTAATAAGCCAGAAATATTAAAAGTTGTGGAAGATACAGGTGACAGTAAAATAATAAGCATCAAAGAAAATGAGTTTATCAAAACTTTGGGACTTTAATGGGAACACCAAAAAGATGAATTTAAATTGGCCGTTAATTTAGGGATTTCAAATAATGAAAATATACGAACAATACTTTCCACATTCGTAAAAATCTATGATCCTTTAGGATGGTTTGCCCTAGTAACCATATCAGGAAAGCTTTCTGTGCAGAAACTTTGATTATCTGAAAATGGCTGGGATCAGGAGTTATCAAATGATGATGCTCAAGAATGGAAAGTTTATAAAGAAATACTATTATTGCTAGAGAAAATCAGAATACCATTATGGATCCAAAGGAAAACCAATTCAATTATTGAACTGAATTGGTTTGCCGACGCGTCTGAAAAAAACATATGCTGCTGTAGTATATGCAAAAATAGGAATATTGGTTACAATAGCAGCAAGCAAAAGCTGGGTAAATCCAATTAAGTTATTAATTCCAAAACTAGAGCTGAACTTATAAGAAAAATTAAAGAATCTATTGATAATTCGGCAAAAATATACGAATGAAGTGATTCTACCATAACTTTGGCTTGGATTAAAAGTGGCCAAGGCAAAATGAAACTTAATAAGCACAGATATCCGAGGATAATCCAGCGAACGCGTCGTCAAGGGAAATTTCTGCCAGTAATTGATCAATTTTGATCTTCGGTGGAATGAGTCAAATAAGCTAAAAGAGTCAACACAGAATTGGCTGCCTCAGTCAAATGCTGAGGAAGGAACAAGTGTCAATTGAGTGTTGGTAACTAATAGGGATATTATCTATAATCTTTTGGAAAAATATCCATACATCCACAATATAAGGATAATATTATGCTACATACGCCAATTTTTTAATAATAAGCTTAGTACACAGAAACTCGAATTGCGTTTCTAAGCAGTAAGAGAGAGCGAGAGGTCAATAATCGGGAAACACTTTTTGACAGCGCTGTTTTAAAGGCCGGTACGCAGATGAACGAACAAAATACCAGAAAAATACCAGGTGGCACGAGGGAAGACTTTTCGTATTTCCAGAGCGGGGTGACGAACAGAATAAAAAATTTATTAAAACGACCTTGTCTCAACTCTCTCTTACCGTTTCTTCACGCATTTCAAATATAAAGATCCCGCTAAGAACAATAATTTACACAAAATCCGAGTCAAGAAGTTTAGAAGAGATAAAATTGTAGTAAATAAATTGGTAGAGGCAAATTCAATAATAGGGGATTTCGGCAATATAAAATGTTTGCGTAAATAAAGGTCTGGAAGTAAATAGCTCCCTCGATATCACATTTGGTTATGACTTTGGTGAGCACGTTGAGATATCACGCTCGGTGGTTGAGATGAAGGCGTCTAAGGCGACGACCGCGCCCACTGCAGATGAGAGCAGTGTCTGGTTGGACAAATCCTTCATTACCGAGCTGGAGAAAGACATGTACAGCGCACCTCCAGCGAAATGTATGCCAGAAAGGATATGGTATACAATCAGAGTAAATTCTAATCATTTCACCAGTAAAACAGGAGTAGTTCCGGTAACGGTGGTGAATTCCATTTGGTACAAACAGCTGGTAGAGCAGCCCTTGTCCTCGTTGTCGCTCCAGGAAAGAATATTGGATAATAAGTAGGGGGAAAAAGAGGCGGCTGTACATGATCGAGAGAATCTAGGCCACGGTGTCGGTGGCCATTGTGCAACTGCCTTGTCTTTCGAAAGGATTATATTGTCAACAAACATTAAACAGCTTATTTTAAATACGTATGACCGCATCATTTACCTCCCAAAAATGCCGAAGAGTGTTTTAAGAAGCGGTCACACTGGAAAAAGATTAAATCTGTTTGGGGTTGCGAACTGTTCGAGTATCTGCGTACTAAGCTATAAAACCAAAAAAAAAAGGCGAAAATGCAGAAATTGTCATATATTTCGTTCGGGATCCAGCGTGACTAAAGAAACCAAAGAAAATTGTCAAAATCGGTCGCACTGACTTGTATTTCAAGCTGTGTTTTGTAAACAAACTTTATAAAGAGATATTTCTTTAAACGCATTTTATTGGTCTTATTATAAATGTTTAACGCCGCAATGGTGGTGAAAGTAAATAAAACCACCACAGTAAATAAAACCACCAACAAACACATTTTTAATAAAATTGTCAATAAAAATACAATTAAAATATATTTTATGCGTTAAATCGCATATAATATGACTCGCCTTTACGGCTTTATCAATTCCACGTTATCCTCAAGACTGTCGAAGCGCTCTAAGCGAGCAGCACTTTCCTCCTTTACCCCTTCCCCTCCATGATGCTTAAGCCTAGTACTAACATTAACGAAAAAAATCAATAAACGGAAATTTTCGTTAAAAAAAAAGACCGAAAAGAACAAGAAGAAGAATTTTGTGGTATTTCGTTTGGTCGGGTACTAAGATGAACGGACCTCTGTGAGCGAACCGGGTAAAACGGTTGGCAGAACACATTAATAAACAGCTGTGATTCCGTAAGCGAAATATATCAATTGTGTGTGAAATGAGTGTGCGAAATGTGCCAGATATCGTCATATCACAGCACAACAAGTAATAGAAAATCTACCCAAATATAGGGTATGACCCATTTCTAATTATGTGAAATGTTCCAAAAATAGATAGAATAGATTGAAAGAGACAACTATATGTCTTGTTTGGTTCGGATTTCTTTCGTAATGCGACTACGGTCAGACCAATTTAGAAGGTAAACAATAACAATGACCGGAATTCGCAGTACGCAATTTATCCATTTCTGGGTTCTCATGGAAACACTCCTGCAGAAATTAATATGAAAAACATTGAACTGATTTTTACACCTTTTCTTGTACATAGATTTAGTTAATTCATAATATTTAAAAAAATTTTCGCCTGAAAATAATAACAAGCCTTCAGCAAAACGCAATATATTTTGTGAGACCGTTTTGTCTAATGAGCAATTAATATACTTTTTAGATACAATTTTATGCATTTGAAGAGGTATTTGTTATCAAGCTCAATTTTTTTTCTGGTATTTTTTTTTATTTAGACCTATTAATTTTGTCAAGGAATGCATTAATTGTTCATCGAAAGTGATGTTACGTCAGTGGTGTCGTTGTGTTTCAGTCGTTGGAGGACATAGGGCTGAGGAAGTGTCCGCCCGGATAGCAGATACGATTTGTGCAGCTGAGCTCGCCGGATTTGGGGTGGATTTTTTTGACGCCACTCACCTCTCCAAACGTAATCACAATAATTATTCACGTGGCTGAAAAATAGAAGAAATCGTTCGTCAGTCTGTCTTTCTGTCCACATTGCCCCGCAAGCGGATTTATGCTTGATCGTGAAAACAATCGGGCTATGTTTTGGCCGTTTTCCCTCCCCATTCGCAAACTTCGTGCGCCGTTGGATCGTCGCGGGCCGTGCAATACGATCCCCTGTTGTTCATGTCGTTCGTCAAAAGTTATGTCATATTCTTGACCCAGTCTTTCATTCGTACCAATGCCCCCCTTTTAATGGGTTTCTACCAATGCATTTTGTTGGTTCAAGTTATAAAGTTTATTATATAGGTTGGCCAAAAGTGTATTGGACATGAATGAGTGTAAATAATATTTAAATGTGTACTTATGTTATGTTCTGTATGTAAATGTATGTTTGATAGCTAATATTGTAATAGGTATGGGGTGTGTAATATCATGAGGCACGATCATATATATATATCAGACAATATCGGGCAAAAGGTCCCGTTGACTCACCCTCGGTTATTCCATCGTTGAGAGTTCTCGTTCCGGAGTTGAGGTCTTACTTGTTGCAAAAGTTAAGTAGAATTAAGCATATATATATATAATATCGTGATATGGGTATGGGGCTATAAATTCATTCACTGAATTAAAAAAAAAAAAAATATATGTTGGTATTGAAAAATTTGTTAACAACTGCAGGAAATTGTTTATGTTGTTACGGATTTGCTTTTATATGTTTGTTGTCAGATGAATGTGGCGTTGATGGTATTGGTTCGGCTTTTCATTATTAAAGTAGAGTCCGCTTTGGTGATGTCCAGAATCCTTGAAGCGCTTGGACCTGATATGTGCCTCGGGGTTGTCGTTGCAGGATTTAGGTTACGCCTAGTGACACGGGAACATAGCCTTTTTATCGTTAGTTGCACGGTTTATTCTGTACTTTTTTTCTGTCACTTCTGACACGACAAAGATCGGCAGGAATGTTTTAGGCGTGGTATTAGGAACACATGTCCTTCAGGATTCACATTGCAGTCGGCATTGTTTGACGGGACGTTATAAGCCGGTCGACAGTCCTAAGGATATTTGCTTCCTTAAAAGGACTGCATCGGCGCCGTAAATTTACCGCGGTCAATATCGCGAAAAGCAATCCGACTTTTACGCTTATGCGGTTTGCACGCATTCAAGATGGTATTGATGGATTTTCAGACTCTCTGACTTTGACTATCTTCTGGTACTGCTGGGTCGTCTTTGTTCTAACGTTTGACAGTTCAGCAAAATCAGTGGTGTTGGATTGCCGTTGATTGCATGGCCTAATTTGGCGAGTTTGGCGGTGTCATTTGCCAGAGCAAAATTCTTGCATTGGCTATTCTTGGTTTTCTTCCGTGTTACCCGTCTGAATCACGTCGTCCTAACCGGAGTACGTATAAGGCTCGGGGTCGTCGATGCTGATCAGCATGGAATGATCCCATAAAAAAAACTTAACGTACAGGCGGTTATGCTGGTTTTCCGCGCCCAACGTGGGCCTCGACCCATACCCTGAGGTTAAGAGTCTCATGCTCTATTGAATGAACTAGCCGGGCCAAAACTGGTTTATTGTCCTGCCGTGTAATCGCGGTAAATATTTGTTTGCGTTTGTCATTTAAATGTGTTTGGTTATATGTGTGTCCGCGTTTTTGGCTTTTGTAAAGTTATTTTTCGTTCTCGTGTACTTCAATATTTTTGCTTGTCAGCAAAAGTTTTTATGACGAATAAAAATTGTGTAATTCAAAAGGTCAAGAATCGTCCAAAATTAAGCCCCAAATAAAATTTCAAAAATATCCCTATTCAAGTGAATTCGCTGAATGGATTCAACTGCCCTCCACCGGAGTGATCAGTTCCTTCTGCACCCACTTGACCCCTTCCCGGGAAAACACAGTACATGGGACTGCTGCTCACCCACAGGCTTAGTCCGAACCCCCTTCCCCCTGGTCGTCGGAAACAGGTAGACTCACTCACATGTAGACGGATGGAGCTTTATTCCTCCTCTCTGCTCCTCTCTCTCTCTGGACTCGAACCTCGCGAGAGACCTGGGTTGTGCCTAGTACAATAGATAGCGTCGGCCAGAGAGATAAATACTGTCTTCCCACCCGTTAGTTGTGGTAACCGTACAGACTCGAACCTTGCGAGAGACCTGGCATAGCCTAGTACAACTGAATAGCGTCGGCTAAACGGTTACGGTCATTCCCCCACCCCCTTCAGTACTGGATCGACAAACGATGACGAACCGCTACCCCAACCGATGACGGCTATATTATGGCGATGACTGGATACTACTAAGACCGGTCGGTGGTGCGCTGTTATTCGCTTGCGACCCGCTCTTCCTGGACTCGAACCTTGCGAGCGACCTAGCATAGCCTAGTACGGCTGAATAGCGTCGGCCAGGAAGCGCAGCTAAGTTTATTTACGTTAAATATTTCAAAAATGGTCTGCACTTTAATAGAGAAGCTATTATGGTATTATTTCTTTAAACGAGGAACTATGGTTCAAGTATTAGAATATAATTTTTAAAATTTACATGGGGTCCTCAAAGTCAAAAGCCAATTCTAAAACTGCAAGTGTCGGATCGGATGGCCTTTCCGCTTCTACAACTAACCGTCTGAGATGTTGGTGACTTTAAAAGAACATACCGAAACGTTATACTTACTGTGTATATTAAATTTACAGAAAAATGTTATAAAAATTGTTAGCTAATTTTGACACCGCCCGGACAGCAGACACGATTTGTGCAGCTGAGCTCGCCGGACTTGGGGTGGGTTCTTTGGACGCCACTATCCTCTCCAAACGTAATCAGAACAATTATTTACGTGCCTGAAAAATAGAAGAAATCGTTCGTCAGTCTGTCTTTCTGTCCACATTGCCCCGCAAGCAGATTTATGCTTGATCGTGAAAAACAATCGGGCTATGTCTTGGCCGTTTTCCCTCCCCATTCGCAAACTTTGTGCGCCGTTGGATCGTCGCGGGCCGTGCAATATGATCCCCTGTTGTACTTGTCGTTCGTCAAAAGTTATGTCATTTTCTTGACCCAGTCTTCCATTCGTACCATTGCCCCCCTTTTAATGTGTTTCTACCAATGCATTTTTGTTGGTTTAAGTTCGCATTACAAGTTTATTATAAAGGTTGGTCAAGAGTTTATTGGACATGAATGTATTGAAATGTGGTTTTGTATAGTAAGGGATGTTCTGAATGAGTGTAAACAATATTTAAATGTGTACTTATGTTATGTTATGCATGTAAGTGTATCTTTGAATGCTAATATTGTATTAGGTATGGTGTGTGTAATATAATGGGGCACGATCATATATATATATATATATCAGACAATATTGGGCAAAAGGTCCCGTTGACTCACCCTCGGTTATTCCATCGTTGAGAGCTCTCGTTCCGGAGTTGAGGTTTTACTTGTTGCAAAAGTTAAGCAGAATTAAGCATATATATATATAATATCGTCCTATGGGTTTGGGGGGTAATAAATTCATTCACTAAATTAAAAGTAATAGGTGTTGGTGTTGAAAAATGAGTTTATACGATTAGGAAATTGTTTATGTTGTGGCGGATTTGCTTTTATATGTTTGTTGTCAGATTAATGTGGCGTTGATGGTATTGGATCGGCTTTTCATTATTGATGTAGAGTCCGCTTGGGTGATGTCCAGAATCCTGGAAGCGCTTGGCGCTGATATGTGTCTCGGGGTTGTAGTTGCAGGATCTAGGCTACGCCTAGTGACACGGGAACATAGTTTTTATCGTTAGTTGCACGGTTTATTCGGTACATAGTGGAACAAAATTGGTATTCAGTTTTGACTTTTGAAACGGCAAAGATCGGCAGGATTGCTTTAGGCGTGGTATTATTAACACATGTCCTTTAGGATTCACATTGCACTCGGCATTGTTCGACGGGACGTTGTAACAGCCTTAAGGATATTTGCTTCCTTAAAAGGACTGCATCGGCACCGTAAATTTACCGCGGTCAATATCGCGAAAGGCTATCCGACTTTTACACTTAAGCGGTTTGCACGCATTCAAGTTGGTATTGATGGATTTTTAGACTTTCTGAGTAGACTTCCAGTTCCTAACTCTGACTTTGACTCTCCTCGTACAGCTAAACAGGGGTCTTTTATACCAAAGACTGTGTCAACTTTTCCCTAGGAATCACCGGAATAGAACACAAAAGTGTTCCCAGTTAGAGTCATCAATTCCCCTCTTTTCTCCTATTGGCTAGGGTTCAATTCGGGTCGTCTTTGTTCTAACTTTTGACAATTCCGCAAAATCAGCAGTGTTGGGTTGCTAGTGATTGCATGGCCTAATTTGGCGCGTTTGGCGGTGTCATTTGCCAGAGCCAAATTCTGGTGCAATCTCGCCAGTGATTCTCTATGGAACTAGCGTATTGGCAACTCTTGATTCTCTTTCGTGTTACCCGTGGGAATCATGTCGCCCTAACCGGCGTACGTAACAATTATACTATAATGAAACACATTCAGTAAAAAATATCCATTGCACCAACCGTGTCTGTGCACTTGTACAGATCGGACCAACTAAAGTCAGATATGAAATTATTCAGCCGTCGAATATCCCCCCTGCGAAAGCAGTGGACTTTCTTAGCTGGCCGATCAGACTTATTCACCATAGCAGCTCCAATATTGATAGTCGCATCGAAAGTAGGATGGTATGGATCTTAGGGTTGCGTCAAGGGTGGGACCCTAATCAAACTGACTCTAGTCAGTTATTTATCGAACTTCCGTAGAGAGAGGACGTGTTTCGCGCGAGCGAAACAAATATAGTTTAAAGTACTGCAGTATTCCAAGATAAGCGAAAAGACGCTAAAACAGAAAAATAAATAGTTTCCGACACCCAAAATTAGTGATATGATTAAAACAAGTGCATAATTATTTTATAAAAATAAGTCCCACGCGAAATAGCTCAATGAGCGACGAACAAAAGAAAGAGCGTCGAAGCTCCGTGAGCCCAAGTAACGGTTATTTTTCGTACTTCTCAACGCGCGACAACAACGAAACGGCGACAAAGAGCCACCGTTTGGCGGTCGATAGCCAAAGAGCACAGACTTGCTCACCCGCTCTTCTCACTCCTACACCTACATCATGGAGTTCTCAGTGCAAAACCCCAACAGCAAACACTGATATAATTTCTGCAACTGCAGCAAAAGCAACAGCAACAACAACAGTGAGGGCGGAAAAAGCAACAGCAGAAACTACAGTAACGGCTGCAAAAGCAACGGCAACAACTACAGCAACGGCCAGTATCGCGGTAAAAACTACGATGTCATCGACTGCAAATACAATGACAACCAAAACTGCAAGCTCCAAAGCCGATATCGGCAATGTTCAACAAGCGGCCCCGGCCATACAGACCGGCATGGATCGCTACATCCAAATTAAGCGTAAGCTTAGCCCGCAGAACAACGTGGTAATAAGCCAAAAATAAACCGTGTCCAAAGAGACAACGATCAACCCGGGAGATCTAATAACAACAGATTTTCCCTTTTAGCGGATGAAGAACCGGAACTGGGTCAAGAGACCCAAAAGAAACCGAAGCCCCCACCAATTTACATTATGGAGAAAAGCTCGAACGCCCTGGTCAACAAAATTGTTGCGCTGGTCGGGGATGGAAATGTTCATGTTGCTCCTCTTACTAAAAGGAAACATACACGAAACCAATCTTTAAGCCAAATCTGAAGAACATTTCCGAAAAGTGTCCTAATATCTGGATGCAACTAAAAAGAATTATTGAATTACGGTAGAAAAGGAACGGCCCAGTGCAGTGCACAAATTGCCAAAAGTATGGACACACCAGGACATACTTCACATTTCGATCAGTCTGTGTAGTTTGCGGAGACTTCCACAATTCCGCAAACTGCCCTACTAACAGGGAAGACCCCCAGAAAAAGAAATGTGGAAACGGCGGTGGAAACCATACGGCAAACAACAGGGGCTGTATGGTCTACAAGGAGCTGAAGAACCGCATGCGACGAGTGACAGAAACTCGCCATCAGAATACACGAAACGTGTTTACTAACTCACAAACGACGCCGGACGTATTTTTTGCCAAGGCCGCAAGATCCTCATTTGGTCCGCTGAACGTGCAGAAGGGCTTCTCCTACGCCGATGCCCTTCGAACAGGTATGGAAAGCCCACTCCAGTCTAATTTAGAAAACGTTCAACAAGCCCCAGGACAGCCACAAAGCACAATGGAAGCTATGATGCTTACCATGCAACAAAGTCTGACGAAATTATTATCCTTTATGAAAACGGTCACGAATAACTGTGCCAATGGCGTTTCACGGCATAAACTTGAAATAACACAGTTCCTGAATGAACATCATATCGACGTTATGCTGCTTGGAGAGACACACCTCACAACAAATACAACTTTCAAATAAAATGTTACTCCTTCTACCGCACAGATCATCCAGATGGTAAAGATCACGGCGGAACCGGCGTCCTAATCAGAGAACGCACCAAGCACCATTTTCACCAAAGGTATTCAACTAATTACTAGCAGGCTACGTCTATTAAAGTGCAGTCAGGTAGCGGCATGGATTTTTACAACTCACTTGGAGATCGCTTCATAGCTGCAGGAGATTATAATGCCAAGCATACGCACTGGGGATCGTGTCTCGTGACTCCCAAAGGAAGGCAATTATATGCAATCATAAGCCTGAGCAACAAATTGGACTATGTTTCCCCTGGTAGCCCCACATATTGGCCAGCAGACCCCAGAAATATGCCAGACTTTATCGACTTTGCAGTGACAAAAAATATTTCACGCAACATAATAAGTGCCAAAGCGCTTTTGGACCTTTCATCAGACCATTCGCTAGTGCTTATAACTCTTCTTCAAAGCCCAGCAATTACCGATCATCCCCACAGGCTGACGTCGCACAAAACTAACTGGCTTAAATATAAGAAATATGTAAGTTCCCACATTGAACTAACCCCTCAGCTCAACATCGAAGCCGATATGGACCGCTCTCTGATGCTCTTGAAGACGTACTCACTGCAGCAGCCACTATTTCAACACCACAAGGACAGGACGTACAACCCAACAAATTTAAAACTAATCAACAAATTGAACAGCTTGTCCTGGAAAAGAGGCGTCTGCGACGTGCTTGGCAAACCAACAGATCGACATCTTCAAAACAACGCTTTAAGGAAGCCACTCGCTCACTAAATCGAGCTCTGAAACGACGCTGAAAACGCACAACTACGGTACATCGAAAAACTTTCGCCAACCATTACAAGGCATCCTTTGTGGAGGGCTCACCCAAACCTAAGCTCTCCAATCGAAACAGTCACCCCGATAAGGAAATCATCAGGTTGCTGGGCCCGTAGCGACGAAGATAGAGCCGAAGCAATTGCTTTACATCTTCGAAGCGTCTTCCGGCCGAACCCGGCCACTAGTCCACTTGTCCTACCGCAAATTCAAACTAATTCTTTGGCTTTACCAACATTGTTTCAGCCAAATGAGATCGCAAAAGTCATTGGGAACCTGAAACCAAAACAGGCTCCGGGCGATGACTTAATAACTCCAAAAATGAACTTCCAAACTCTGCTATAGAGGTTATTTCTAAAATCTTCAATGGGATTATATGTCTCGGCTACTACCCAAGGAAATGGAAAAAATCTGTCATCATAATGATACCGAAGCCCGGAAAGACCACATAATCCCATCATCCTACAGACCAATAAGTCTATTATCGTGTCTGTCCAAACTGTTCGAGAAATGCCTGCTAACACGCATAATACCATATACGCTCATAAGCTACTTGAGTCGTATCTTTACAACAGAGTCTTCGCAGTAAGGTGCAACGCAACAACATCTGGCGACTATACTGTCGAACCTGGAGTTCCACAAGGAAGTGCACTTGGGCCTACTCTGTTTGTCCTTTACACAGCGGATATCCCTACGAACGAGTGGCTAACAACATCCACGTTCGCTGATGACACTGCAATCCTAAGCCGCTCGAGGTGCCCAATCCGAGCAACAACACAGCTAGCAAATCACCTCATGGTAGTTGAGAAGTGGCTTTCTGACTGGCGTATTAAAATTAACAAACAAAATGTTAACACATAGCTTTTACTCTCAACAGGCAAACATGCTCTCAATATTCTTGAATAGTACGCAGATTCCCCAAGTCAACGAAGTAACGTATCTCGGCGTTCACCTCGACAGACGACTAACCTGGCGAAGACACATCGAATGCAAGAAACTCCATCTAAAACTAAAAGCCAGCAACCTCCACTGGATTGAAAACGCCCGATCGCCACTGAGTCTGGACTACAAGGTCCTGATCTACAACTCCACTCTCAAGCCTATATGGACATATGGCTCCCAACTGTGGGGGAACGCAAGCAGCAGCAGCATAGACATCATTCAGCGCGCACAATCGAAAATACCATGGGGCACCATGGGGCACCATGGTATATTCGCAACCTAAACATCCACAGGGGCCTCGGCATTCTTGCAGTAAAAGTTTATATATACAAACAAAAGGCGACCTACAATAAAAAATTTACTGTACACCCAAATCATCTTGCAAGAGGCTTTACTCGGGTTTCCAGCAGAACCCGCCTGCATCGAAACGACCATCCAACCCAGCAATTATATTCAGGGACATTTAACTCTGTGCCAGTTATATGACTGTTAGTTAGGTTATTTATATAAGATTTGATACACATATTGTTAGTCTCGTAAAGTAGAAAATTCAATAAATAACAGCAAAGCATAAAAATAAAAAAAATGTTGACAGAAGAGACAAAACAGAGATCGAGCAAGCGATGTAAGGAATTTCGTACATGGTTGACTTGAGACAGCGAAATGTCAAACAAGTCATCAATAAAAGATTGTTTGAGGATTCAGTTGTGCTCCAGTAATGCTAAAATCATCTAGAACAACTAAATGGTCCATATCCGAAAGTCTATTGGAGAATAAAGTTCCGACAAGGGGGGAATGTAGGAACATGTAATATAAGTAAAACAACTATTTCGTGATAGATTCACACAAAGGAATTCAACATCGTTGCATTCCTCGAAAGATAATAATTTAGACGTGAGGTTGGAGTCAAACGCAACGAGGACACCGCCCTCTCGCCTGGAAGGCCGATTAAGCTTGTATGTTGTGTACACAGCTGGAAAATCTTCGGAGCTTAGGATCTCCGGCTACAACCAGGTTTCTGTGAACACAATAACCTGGGATGCAAAGGAGACACTATCAGAAGACAATTTAGAAAGCTTACTACGTAAGCCCCTTGCATTCTGATAGGAAAGAAGGAGAGAATTGGTTAGTTTTTTTGGAGCGGCACAGTGGGTTTATCCGCCCGGGGTAGACTAACTCCTACAGGCCGTTTTTTTTTTATACCCGGTACCCATAGGGTACAAGGGTATTATAAGTTAGTGCCAAACGAGACTGTATGTAACAGGCAGAAGGAGGCGTCTTCGACCCCATAAAGAATATATATTTTTGATCAGCATCACCAGCCAAGTTGATTTAGCCATTTTCGTTTGTCCGTCTGTTCATGTTGGTAAACGGATCTCAGAGACTATAAGAGCTACACCCAAAAAAAAAAAAACACTTCGTATCAAATTGATAAGTGTGTTTCAATTTGAAACTACAGCTATCATCAATATTTTATTATCAATTTGAAACTGAAAATTGTCAAACTCGTACCAAATGATATGAAAAATTACACCTTTATACAAAATAGTATCAAACAGACATGAAAGTGTCATTTCGATAGTCAAAGCATGCCCTTGTGTTCCGAAAATTCGAAAACTAACGCGTATGGTGGAATTTAGTGCTTGTCTGTTTGTCGCGTTAGTGATTTTTCTCGAGTCTTGGTGCATGAATAAATCGGTTTTTGTATGGTTCATTTTTCTCGTCTCTCCCAACTGCTCCGTAGCTTGCAATGTAAAAGCATCGTCAAAACATTTATTTACAAGAGCAGCGGGTTCACATCCTGCTTTTTTTTGAAGAGACTTTTTTTTTATGTTGTTTTTTTAATATTATTAGTTTACCCATAAGTAAGTTTAATACATAAAATTAATTTGGTCAGATTTTATGCTACTCTTTCTCATATTTCTATTTAAAATACTATCTTATGTGATGCCGAATGGCGAAAGTGGTCAGACGTTCGGCTACTAATCATTGAGCCATTCAGTCATTCGAGCCCTGGGTCAGGAAAATGTTTAAGTTTGTGTACTTGTATTTGCCTTTCAGATCGCCTTTTAAGAATATTACATTTAATTACATATATACAAACCTAGAAATTAGAGTAGTGGTAGTTTCAAAACGCAGAACATTGCGTAATACAAAAATACGTGCGGGGATAGTATATAATCAATTATTTTTTTTTACAGAAAATAAAAATTTTATGACAAGTAGTTTTGAATTTATATTATTATGTATCGAAGTGATACTACCTTTTATTGAAACTTAGGAATCAAATTGAAACTGAAATTTAATGGCAGGTAGTTTCATTTTGATAATTTGTGTAGTATCAACTTGATTGCTTCGAAAGTATCGTTTTGATAATTTCGAAAGTATCAAATTGACAAGCATCGTATGAAAAAGTTTTTTCAACTCAATAGTTTTTTTTTTGGGTGTAGAGCTACCAAATTTGGTGACAGCATTGGATCAAGTTTGTTTTTCCGCCCCAAAAATCATTAATAACTATATTAGCTATGCTCGTTATTTTTGGGTAAAAGTTAATAGATAAAGTAGATGAATAGGCTTGAGCGGCCATTTCCTGAAAATTTGAGTATAATCGAATATATGTTAAACATGGGAGATATTAGCAATAAAGTTCGAATTTTAGGCAAGCCCTAAGGCCCTGTAGCCTTGTGGGTTCGATACCTGATCGCGCCAAAAACTTTTTTTGTTAGTTTTTTTCTATTTGTTTTGCGTTTTTTTTTTTTTATTAATATACACGGAAAGAAACTAAAAAGTAAATGATAAATGCAAAGGAAATAAAAATGTTTGGTTTTGTGTTGGGATTAAACTCAGGCCAATTTTGGAAAATGTAAGATAACTGCTTAGACAACTGGGTTATTACCTATATTACAAGTGAAGCGGCAATTTTCATACTAAGTATGCTTCGACAGGAGAAAATCTGAAAAAGTCAAAACTCAGACCTTTCATGCATAATAAACGTTTTCCCAGCGCGTAGACCGCTAGGCTATGCATGGGAGCTAATTCTAGCGGCGATTTATTTTAACAAGTATCGAAGTAGCATTATATAGTATATATTATTTTAAATTGACTTTTAATGAAAAACACAATCGTTTATGTACCGGGTATCACAGTCGAGCACACCCGACTGTAGCTTTCTTATTTGTTTTTCTTAGCTTCGTACTCCTTAACTACAGCATTCTGAAGCCAGAAGTCAGCAGAGCATACTGTGCTAAAAAGTTCTTCAGGCACTAATTTTTTTTGAAAGATGATATATCCATAGCATAAGAAAATTTAAATTGTTCCACCTTAATTTTATTGGACTTAGTTTTGTCTTGAATATAGACATACAACAGGACAAACGTCCTCATTTCGGAAAGGCCGTCAAAATCTTGTTTATTGAATATCTTTTGAACGGAATATCGGATTAGGATTATCGGGATGTAATTCGACGCGTATTTTAAGCTATATCACAACAACATTAAACATTTGTGGATTTCTGCTCCACCGGCCCCAATAGCTCAAATTTGCAAAATTTTCAATTTCGCACATTTTTTGAAAAATCTTATTATGCAGTTTCAAAGAGGTTTACAATACCTTTCGATCAAGCTATAAATGGTTCTAATCGGACTATTGTAGAACCACCACCACAGTCTCGGTGCTTATCGTCACTACGTGGACTGCCGTCCACAGTGATATAGGGATCCGACTTGGGTGAAATTTTAAATATATGGCTATATTTACACTAAAACGCCATTTACTAAGTTTTATTCCGACATCTTTAAAAACAACGAAAATCGACTTATTGGGCCAGATCATTCCTATGTCAGCTATAAGATAAAGTGGTCCGACTTGGATGAAATTTTAAATGTATGGCTATATTTAAATTAAAACGCCATTTACTAAGTTTTAGTCCAATATCTTTAAAAACAACGAAAATCAACTATTTTGGGCCGATCGTTCATTTGGCAGCTTTATGCTATAGCGGTTTGATTTGCATGAAATTTTACTGGAGTTTAGATTGTTGCAGATATTCAATAGTCGTTTGCTATAATTTTTTTAACAACGAATTAAAAAAATTTTGTTTTTAAATCATGTTTAAAAACCAGACAGCTCAAGTGGCAGATGTGAATATCTTGCGAAACTTACTCAGTACGTAATTCACTTTATCGAAAAATAAACAACAATGGTTTTAATGATCGAATCTAGGATTATAATTATACGCTTGCAGCGTATTATAATTTTGTCCGAAGTTTGCAACATAGCAGCATTTTTTGACAAATGATGTTTGTAAAATGCGTTATAACTATTAAAGCAGAGTTTTCCCAATGGAGGTTCTTTTTATACCCGGTACCCATAGGGTACAAGGGTATTATAAGTTAGTGCCAATCGAGAATGTATGTAACAGGCATCTCCGACCCCATAAAGTATATATATTCTTGATCAGGTTCACCAGCCGAGTCGATCTAGCCATGTCCGTCTGTCTGTCTGTCCGTCTGTCCGTTGCTATGCAAACTAGTCTCTCAGTTTTCGAGCTATCCTAATGAAACTTTGCAGATAGTCTAAGCTAGTATATACGAGGTGTGTTCAAAAACTATCGCGCATTTTGTGTTTTTTAAAAAATTATTTATTTATTCATGAATATCTATTTTGTCCCCTTCAAAGTAATCCCCATGAGATATTATACACTTGTGCCAACGGTTTTTCCTATCTTCGAAGCACTTAAAAAAATCATTTTTTTTTTTGTTCAGCTCTTCCTTCGACGCCGTCTTTATCTCGTCAAGCGTAGCGTAACGTCGTCCTTTCATGGGCCTATTCAGTTTAGAGAACAAGAAAAAGTCAGATTTGGGGAATACGGTGGCTGCGGCATCATTAGTGTGTTGTTTTTGGCCAAAAAGTCGCGCACAAGCAACGATGTGTGAGCAGGGGCGTTATCGTGGTGCAAAAGCCAAATTTTGTTCTTCCACAAATCCGGGCGTTTCTGGCGGATTGCTTCACGCCAATTGCGCATAACTTGCAGGTAATATTCCTTATTGACCGTTCTACCCTGTGGCAAGAACTCATGATGCACCACGCCCCTGCAATCGAAGAAAACAGTCAGCAAAACTTTCCCATTTGACCGAATTTGGCGTCCAGCACGCTCTTCGTCGTTCACACTTTTCGGGCTTCTGAGAACATTTTATACCACCGAAAAACGTTGCATCAGTCCAAGGAAGCTTCATCGTATGCCACAGTCAACATTCGGAATGCATACGCGCACTTAATTTCGTTTTTCACACAAAATTTGATAGAGGTTCTTTGATCTAGTTTTTTGAATAGGTAAAAATCGAAGACGATCCGAAACACGTGCAAGCAAAGCAGCTGTCAACAATTAAGTGAACGTTCAAAATGGCCGAGCTTGTCGGCATAAGTGAGAGAGATGAGTAACAACATATGCCACAAAAAAATCGAAATTCGAATATACGTAACACACGAAAATTCAAAAAATTCGCGATACTTTTTGAACACACCTCGTATGTCGGAAGAGGGCCAAAATTTCATATTTTCGCAATTTTTGAAGATATTGGTCTCAAGTTTAATATATGATCCTTTTATTAAGTTTTAGCTATACATTTTACTGGACCGCTACATCTTATAGCTGCCAAAGGAACGATCGGCCCGAAAAAGTTGATTTTCGTTGTTTTAAAAGATATCGGACTGAAACTTAAAAAATGGCGTTTTAATTTAAATATAGCCATTCATTTAAATTTGATCCAAGTCGGACCACTATATCTTATAGCTGACATAGAAATGATCTGACCAAATTAGTCGATTTTGGCTGTTTTTAAAGATACCGGAATAAAACTTCGTAAATGGCGTTTTAATTTTCGTTGTTAAAGATTTCGGATTAAAACGATGTATAAGATTCCTAATTTTTATACCCGGTACCCACAGGGTACAAGGGTATTATAAGTTAGTGCCAACCGAGAATGTATGTAACAGGCAGAAGGAGAAATCTCCGACCCCATAAAGTATATATATTCTTGATCAGCGTCACTAGCCGAGTCGATCTAGCCATGTCCGTCTGTCTGTCCGTGTGAAACAACAGATCTCAGAGACTACAAGAGCTAGAGTTACCAAATTTGGTGACAACATTGGAATCTGTTGCACGCAGATCAAGTTTGTTTTAAAATTTGGCCACGCCCACTTCCGCCCCCAAAAAACGTAAAAAACTTTATATAAGCTAGATTCGTAAATTTTGGCTCAAAGTAAATAGATACAATAAATAAGTAGGCATTTGCCGACGTTTTCTGAAAATTTGAGTAAAATCGGATGATAAACATGGAAGTTATTAAACAATTAAGTTTCTTCTCGTCTTGAGCCACAACGGCAGTAGCGAAAAAAAGTGTTGCGTGCTTTTGGGCGCAGTATTAATTCGTAATGCAGCTGCGTACAGATGCAGAATTTGTCTCTTTTGAACTTTGCTCAACATGTTTTTGGCAAAATTTGTCTTTATTTGTCAAAATTTTGTTCTTCCCATGTCCGTGTGCTATTTAATTTCACGCACAATACTTTGGGTACCGGGTCGCACTCGACTGTAGCTTTCTCACTTGTTATTTAAATAATTTCTGCAAGGGTATGTAAACTTCGGCTCGCCGAAGTAAGTTTTCTTTTTTGTTTTTTTAAATAAACGAGTTAATTTTTCACATCAGAGCAACTTTTAACCATTACTTTTTGTTGAAAAATTAAATTCTGTACTGTATGATTTTAAAACAAAATTGCACATCCGCCATTTTAACAATATCTTATAATAAGTTTCTAAACATCAATTTGAAATATTTTTTTATACATTATAAATAGAGGAAATAAGTTTATTGTTGAATTAGGATGATACAATTTTAAACATGATTTCAAACAAAAATTTTGTTTTAATTCTTTGACCAAAAAATGGTAAGAAATGACTATTGATTTTGATAAACTTATTATTTGCAACCTTCTAAACCCAAGTTTTTATTTATTTTTAAAATTATTTTTTATTTTCTGCCTATGGCACTCAAATTACAAACAGCGAAGTCGATCTACCATTTTAGGGATGTCGAAAATAAATTGTATGATACACGACTTTTTATGTCCTAAACTATATATATAAATATTAATTAAAAAGGTTTAAATAAATTTATTGTACTATTTGGACAAAGATGTAGTTTGTTTCTATTTTTATGCCGAAAACTTATCTGGACAAATCGGCTGTAGTACCGCTATCTTACCAGATATTTTTATAAAAAACAAAACCTAAATACAGTATTTTTAATAACAAATAATATGGAGTACCATTCCTTTGTTTAAGTTTCACGAAAAATAAATAATTAAGTTCCAGACGCCAACATGCTGGTTGTTTCTATTATTTTTTTCATAACTGCAGATATACGCTACGCACATTTCAGTGTTTCATTACATACTTTTTAGTGTTCAAATCCAGACATTCCAGAGCTAAATTTCACATATTTCAGTGCTTACATTCCACACATTCCAACGTTCCATTCCACATATTTCAGTCTTCCATTCCACAAGCTATAGTGTTAGATATCGCCCATTCCAGTGTTTCACTTCTACACATTCTAATCCCAGCCAACTATTTTCGGAACGCTCCGAATTAAGATCGAAAAGGGACTCCCGAAATAGTACGTCAAAGGAGCGTTTTCGGAGCGCTCTGAAGTAGGAGCGAAAGTGAACTCCGAAATAGCACCTTTAAGGAGCTTTCCGACGTTGAAGTGAAAAGGGACTCCAAAAAAGCTACTCGTAGGAGCGTTTAGGGAGCATAATTTGGTATAGTATGCATTTAAGTTTTCATCAGCATTCTCTGATTTACCTGCCTGGCGCCATGCTTAGTGTGCTCGACCATAAATCAATAATTCGCGTGTTCGAGTCCTAGTCGGAACAATTGTGTAAGTTGCTTTATAAAACATTTATAATATTTACATCCATTTAACAGTAACATATTAACTTACATAGTAGTGTCGGTTAGGTTATCTTTGGACGATTTAAGGACTCCTTTTTTAAAAATCTATAAGCTAATAGAGGAGTCCGCACGGAGTCCTTGCGGTTTATCTACAGGAGCATTTTGGGACTCCGAAATCACTCCTTCTAGGACTCCTAAAGGTGAACTGTTTTCATATAAGTTGAAAAGGCCATTTTCTCCCGCAAACATGCTCCCTTAGGACACCTTTCGAAGCCCCCCTAGGAGGGTTTGAGCTCCGCGCAGGGAGTCCTAATACGGCTATGATACAGGGCACAAGTTTTCATTAATTAGCTACTTCATTAGACAACTATATGTCTTTTTTGGTTCGGATTTTTTTTCGTAATGCGACTACGGTCAGACTGACTTTAAAGGTAAACAATAACAATGGCCGGAATTCGCAGTGCACAATTCATTCATTTCTGGAATCCTCATGCCAATACTCCTGCAGAAATTAATATGAAAACCATTAAACTGATTTTTACAGCTTTTCTTGTACATAGATTTGTTAATTCATAATAATAGCAAGATTTTACGGCGAAAAAACCATGCCACCGAAAACTTATTTATTTTGTTTATTTATTTTGCTTTTGTGCAGAATAGTTGCTTAAAATTATGCCAAGCCTTCAGCAAAAACCAATATATTCTGTGAGACCGTTTTGTCTAATGAGACATTGCTATACTTTTTACGTACAATTTATAGCCTTGTTCCATTGCTACATTTAGCTCCATTCTCGAGAATGGTCCATTATTTTACATGGGTTTTAAATGGTCCGTTAAATATCGACAGACCATCCTTTCACTATTCGCCGCGAAGTTTCTATAGATACTATGTTCACGAGTTTTATAATTCATGTGGGGCTTGTTTTCATCTAAGAAACATAAGAAAATTAGAATTATATGATTTGATTTAAAAATGTGTATGTTACACTTACCATTGAGTTCGGATTCCGGATGTAATGAATTTGATGACAGAAAAATGTCGGAGCGCTCCGAAGAGGGAGCAAAAAGGGACTCCCGAAAAAGCTCCTTAAGGGATCGTTTTCGGAGCGCTCTGAAGTCGGAGCGAAAGTGGATTCCGAAATAGCTCCTTAAGGGAGCTTTTTCGGAGCGCTCCGAAGTAGGTGCAAAAAGGGACTCCCAAAATAGCTTATTTAAGGGATCGTTTTCGGAGCGATTTATCTGGTCGATCGACGTCTTGCCAATCCTCCAGTTTATGAGTCATTCTTTTTATTTTTCTACTTGGAACTTTGGACCTTCATTCTGTGCTTTCTTGTTCGATCTTCTTTTTTTTGGCTAAAAAGACAACCCCTCTGAAACATCAATTTGGATTGGACATGCCATAAACGCTTATTTAAAAATATATTTATTTACGTTTGGGTTTTCTTATTTTTTCAGGCTACTGAAAATCGACATGCAATGGCAAAGGCATTGTACTCCAAAACCTTTGCATGGCTTGTGACAAAAATTAATTACTGCACAAATCCTGGACAAGATGGCGCCAGATTTTTTGGAGTCCTGGATATATTCGGATTTGAAAATTTTACCAGCAACTCATTTGAGCAACTATGCATTAACTATACCAATGAAAAGCTGCATAAATTTTTCAATCACTACGTGTTTGACTTAGAGCAATCAATTGTAAGTATTAATTTAAATTTTAAGCACCTACCAAATTATTATATATGGGACATTCCATATCAACTCGGCCACCCCTGTTTTTTTTTCGCTCTGAAAAAAAAAAATGCATACCCACATTTTAAAGTGCTCCATGTCCATATAGTGACCGTTAAATATTTTTTCGTTACCATCAATACTTTTCGAGATAATCGCTGTTGGACAAAAAACTTTAAAAAATCATAGCATTGAAATGGTGCATGCAATTTGAAAGACAAAAAATATGGTTATCCTTTTTTCAAACATATTTTGCATAAAAAAATACTAGACTAATCTAGGTTTAATATTAAACTAGGTTTTAATTAAAAAAAACGGTTTTTTATTTTTTTTTGTCTTAGGGCCAGTCGATATTCGCTCAAATTTGTTTCTGCCAGGTAGAGGAGGTTCAGATACATAAGAAACAAAAATCTTAGAATGGTAAAATTGTGTTTGCTAGGAAAAATGAATTTATTTTCATTGTTTATCCATTAATTACTTTTGGAAAGGGGTATTTTGGTTTTATGATCATCAGGCTATGTACATTTAAGGGTTTTTCTTTGGGAAAAGTGCGCTTACACTGTCAGAATTTAATCTCCACTTTTAAAACCGTTATGTACCATAAACTTGCATCTAAACATCAAAAACACGCTTTGTCTCCTAAATAATATTCAGTGTTAAATTTTGAGTCTGATTATAAAACCAATATACCCCTTTCCAAAAGCAATTAATGGATAAACAATAAAAATAAATTAATTTTTCCTAGCAAACACAATTTTACCATTCTAAGATTTTTTGTTTCTTATGTATCTGAACCTCCTCTACCTGGCAGAAACAAATTTGAGCGAATATCGACTGGCCCTAAGACAAAAAAATAAAAACCGTTTTTTTAATTAAAACCCGCTTAATATTAAACCTAGATTAGTCTAGTATTTTTTTATGCAAAATATGTTTGAAAAAAGGATAACCGTATTTTTATACCCTTGCAGAGGGTATTATAATTTTGCCATGATATTTGCAACGCAGTGAAGGAGGCATCTCAGACCCCATAAAGTATATATATTCTTGATCAGCATCACCAGCCGAGTCGATCTAGCCATGTCCGTCTGTCTGTCTGTCCGTCTGTCTGTCCGTCTGTCTGTCTGTCCGTCTGTCTGTCGGTTTCTACGCGAACTAGTCTCTCAGTTTTTGAGCTATCGGGCTGAAATTTTCAGCATAGTCTTATTTTTTAGCACGCAGTATATATGTCGGAACGGTCGAAATCGGACCACTATATCCTATAGCTGCCATAGGAATGATGGCGAAATTAATGTACAAAAATTTTTAATTTCTCTGTTTTTCAACGAATATCTATAAATTTCGAGATATAGTCATTTTTTATAGTTCTAGAATTACGGTTTTAATTTCATTAAGATCGGACAACTATATCATATAGCTGCCATAGAAGGGATCGGTCGATTTATATGAAAATGTAAAATTCTACATGTAAAATGTAAAATTCTACATGTAAAATGTAAAATTTACAAAATTTACATAATTTGACATTTTTTTTTACATTACCAAAATGGATCGATTTTCAATGATCCAATTGCTGACTGCAAGGGTATATAAACTTCGGTTTACCGAAGTAAGCTTTCTTTCTCGTTTGTCTTTCAAATTGCATGCACCATTTCAATGCTATGATTTTTTAAAGTTTTTTGTCCAACAGCGATTATCTCGAAAAGTATTGATGGTAACGAAAAAATATTTAACGGTCACTATATGGACATGGAGCACTTTAAAATGTGGGTATGCATTTTTTTTTTCAGAGCGAAAAAAAAACAGGGGTGGCCGAGTTGATATGGAATGTCCCATATATATATATATATATCTTCTCTTCTTCTATATATATATAAAAATGGAGCCCAAAAAATGTGTCGTAAAAACTACTGGAGAACGGCTGGGCCGAGTGTTCACAGCCCATTTGCGAAGATAGGTTCTTTTTAAAGATGGCACTTAAAATTTTTCCCATGCTAGGGATAAACAGACCAATCCGTTGGTCTAGCGATAAGCCTAGAATAAAATCCACATTTTAGCTACCTAAACTAGGACTTAACAAAATTTAACCAAAAAGTCAGTTTGAAATGTTAACTCAGCAAATGAAAACGTTTTTTATTTAGTCCTTGAACATCATATTGGGTACAGCAAACGTTTTTTCGATTTTTTTAAGAGGAGATATACACCTGAAAGGCTAAACAAGAAAGGAACCTTCTTTGGCAAGTAGAAGCTTATATACCTGTAGGATTGGTATTAATAGGAATGTTTCCCTGTTATCGACCGGCAAGTTCTAGTATATTTTAGTAAGGTGGTTTAGGTTTTATCCTAGTACTCACTAGCGCTAAACCCTTAGCTAACTAAAAGTGTCTTTCTAGTATGACCAGGTTTTATGGTGTTCACCCAAAATCCATACGAAACTGCCAAACGGCCATACTGTCGCTGTGTTTGTTTAAAATTCAAATTAAACGCCGCCAAGCCGCGTACGCCACAAATACCTGCAAAATGAACAAATGATTTATGTATTTACTTAAATTATGATTTTCAATGCAGCGGGACAGCTCCCGATGCCGTCGAGCTGCTCCTGGGCCTTCTGCTACTGCCACTGCTGGAGAGCTGCTCCAGATCCCGCTGGGATGCTGACCACCATGATCTCTGCACGGAACTCAATGGCGGCCGCTTGCCCAGTCGTCCCGGAGCATTACCATTCCCTTCCCGAGGACGGGCTCTCATTCTCCTTCTTGTAGTCCTTGTATGCTCTGAAGCACCTGCAATTTGTGGTGGCAGCCAACTAAGAAAAGAAGCCCAATAGCCGACCACTGGTCAGAGACGATCAGGGAAGGAGCAATTAGCATGTCCATAATTTTTTAAGTTGGGATTTTTGCTCTTTTCTATTTTATTTGCTCATTTCCCTGTGAAATTACATTTTGAAAGACTTACATTTTTTAATATTATTTATTTGTATTTATTTTATGGTCAAGATCGCACATAATTCGATCTGCATTAATTGTATTGTAAATAAAATTATTATTCTGCGCTGAAAAAAACTCGCCATATGGTTTGGTTTCCCATTGCCTCTCTCCATTTCCTCTGTCGCCTTCCTAGCTAAAGTTCATCTGATTTCAAAGTATAATCCAGTATTTCTTTTAGCTCATCTGCGTACCTACCTTGCTAAGAGGCGCCGAAAAAGTGCATTTACCTCTCGCTCGCACTTATTTGGTTGCTAAATTTTAGCGCTGGTGAGTACGTAGCTTTTGACTAAAAATTTAAAGCCGAGGCGGTCACACTTGACGAAAATAGATGCTTGAGTGCATTCTCTTTAAGGAAAACAGCTTTTTTTATACCCGGTACCCATAGACTACAAGGGTATTAGAAGTTAGTGCCAATCAGGCAGGAGGAGGCATCTCCGACCCCATAAAGTATATATATTCTTGATCAGCATCAACAGTCGAGTCGATCTAGCTATGTCCGTCTGTCCGTCTGTCCGTCCGTGTGAAACAACAGATCTCAGAGACTATAAGAGCTAGAGTTACTAAATTTAAGGACTACATTCAAATCTGTTGCACGCAGATCAAGTTTGTTTTAAAATTTGGGCACGCCCACTTCCTCTCCCGAAAATCGTAAAAAACTTTATATAAGATATAGTTGTATTTTTTTGCTTAAAGTAAATAGATAAAATTAATAAGTATGCATTTGCGGACGTTTTCTGAAAATTTTAGTAAAATCGGAAGATAAACATGGATGTTATTAAACAATAAAAATTCTGTGTAGGCTTTTTCTTCTTCTTTTGAGCCACAAAGGCAGTAGCGAAAAAAAATGTTTCGTAACTTCGGGAGCAGTATTAATTCGTAATGCAGCTGCGTACAGGTGCAGAATTTGTCTTTTTTAAACGTTGCTCAACATGTTTTTAGCAACATTTGTCTTCATTTGTCAACATTTTGTTTTTTCCATGTCCGTGTGCTATTTAATTTCACGCACAATACTTTGGGTACCGGGTATCTCACAGTCGGTCACACTCGGCTGTAGCTTTCTCACTTGTTTGTTTTGGTTTGGATTTGGCGGAAAATTTAATTCAATTAAAAATTCAAACCAATGTTAATTAAGATTAAGAATGAAAGAGATAGACTTTATTTTTTATTTGCGGCTAAGTAAAAATAAAGATTTCACGTGGTTGCACCAGCCAGCCGCTTGACTGGAGACTTAAGACTTGCAGGAACCACTGGAATCTTTTAGCCTGGAGCCGAGTCTACAACTCGGGTGCAGACGCATCAACCCTTCTCTTCTTAATACGGCTATGATACAGGGCAAAAGTTTTCATTAATTAGCTACTTCATTAGAACCTTGAAAGAGACAACTATATGTCTTTTTTGGTTCGGATTTTTTTCGTAATGCGACTACGGTCACACTGACTTAAAAGGTAAACAATAACAATGGCCAGAATTCGCAGTGCACAATTTATTCATTTCTGGAATCCTCATGCAAATACTTCTGCAGAAATTAATATGAAAACCATTAAACTGATTTTTACAGCTTTTCTTGTACATAGATTTAGTTAATTCATAATAATTGCAAGATTTCACGGCGAAAAACCATGCCACCGAAAACTTATTTATTTTGTTTATTTATTTTGCTTTTGTGCAGAATAGTTGCTGAAAATTATGCTAAGCCTTCAGCAAAAACCAATATATTTTGTGAGACCGTTTTGTCTAATGAGCAATCAATATAGTTTTTAGATACAATTTTCTGTATTAGAGTCGGTATATTTTATCGAACTCATTTTTTGTCTGGTATTTTTTCGATAAACCGATAAGTTTTTCAATTAATGAGAAATTAATGTATTAATATCTCATTGAAAGTGCTGTATAGTCGTCTTGCTCGCACTTAGGCAAAACCCTAAGGTTGCTGTCAAGCCTCTAATTAATGAGCCAATTAATGAAGTTTTTAATACAGTGTCATAATGCTATAAGCAATTCTCTTATGATCCCGAATTCCCTGGCCAAGAAGGAATAAGTGGAGGCGGTCCTGCACCCGGAGGAGAAGGACAAGTTTGGGTATGCGCCCCCGCCACCGAATAAATACCATTGATTCTGATAGGCCCTGTTTCTACTACAGTTGCTTTTTCCAATTTTGCTTTTTCCCCAAAAAGCAGCTTTTTCCCTGTGTATTAGGTATAGGAATCTAGTGGTGACAAAAATGAGAAAAAGTTGCTTTTTCGTGGTTTTGTTCGATAGTATCGATTATTTTAGGTATTTTCTGCCTATCGATGTGTGATTTTCCCCAACTATGACCACTAGCCAGCTGTTTTTTGAACAAATGAAATTGGCTGGCATAATAAATATTGAACAAATTCATGATTTTCTTCACGTTTTGTAAACTAATTAGCATTTAATACATATTTCGTTTAGCGGTCTGTGGATTGAACTGGCTATTGCACTTCTGGTCGATCCTAGCCTCCTCCTAGCCTCCTTCGTAAAGAGCGTCCTCTTTTCCTAGCCGACCACTTTCCCTGCAGCTTCTCGGCTTTGTAAAACTCTACTTGGGCATTGCAATAGCTTGCAAGCTGACACCTTCAGATAGCTGAGCCCTGTGGACAGAAGGACGTTGGTGCGCAGCAGTGGCGTCAGCGACAGTGCGCAGGGATCTTCTCACTTTTCCAAATTCGCTTCATGTTTTTAACGGAAGCGGGGGCGGAGTTTAGTCGGTGGCGGGGCGCATACCCAGATTTATCTTTCTCCTCCGGGGGCACGACCGCCTCCACTTACTCCTCCTTTGGCAGGGCCAGATGATGTGAATTCGGGATCATAAGAGACTTTAAAAGAGACGGGTTGATGCGTCTGCATCCGAGTTGTGGCTTCAGTCTATGAGATTCCAGTGGACTGAAGTGATTCCTGCAAGTTCCTCCAGTCAAGCGGCTGCCTAGCAGAATTGTTGCAAATAGAAAATAATGTCTAGCTCTTTAAATTTTAATCTTAGTAAACATTGGTTTGAATTTTGAATTGAATCCGCCAAATCAAAACGTAAACAAAAAACAGCTGTTGCCGTTCACGATAGTGCTAAAAAGCACTGTTTCCTAGTACCCAGTCGGACCTTGTAGAACGGGTTGTAAAGAAAAACGGTTCTGAAACGGTTCTATATGCCTCCAATCCTAGCTCATAAATCGCCAGAACAATGATATAATACATATTAGATGTATGCAATAACATGTGTTCTTTTGTTGGTTTATTAGAAGCGAAGAAATGAGTTATAAAATAAATATTATGTGCAACTTTCGCTTCTCTAAGAATGCATATATATACGTTTTTTTGGAAGTAAATTACCCGAGCGCTTCCCGAACAGTCGGCTTTTTTTTCTATAGCTTCGGTTCCGTGCAATCGTCGCTTCTCTTAAATCGCATAAATATGCGTTCTATCCGAAACCAGAATTTGTTATTGTTTTTTATTCTCTTTCTCTTTTATATAAGTGCAAACGTCGCTTCTCCTAGAACGTATAAAGATGCATTATTTCGGAAACCAGCATTTGAAACGTAAATAAGAGAATAAAAAGAAAAGAAACTCACAAACAAATAAAAAGAAAAGAGAATGAAAAAACACGCGGTTGGCTTTTGCGTTTTCTATTGTTACTTGCTTTAGTTGCATTAGGAAGTTTGCTTGACGCAGTTGTGAAATTCATTTTAATAAGTATGCAAGGTAAGAAAACATATATCTATTGTTTAATAAGATAATTCATTTCAGTTTCAGATATATTAACAACATAAGGTAAGCGATTGCCATAATAAACTAAATAATATATTACTTTTGTTTCAGAACTGGTATGTATACATAAATATACAAAATATAATATTTATCATTTCAGATTTCGTCTATTTATAGGTCATAATATTATAATTTTTTTTATTTCAGATAATATTTGCGTTTTATGGTGAGTGTATATAATTTTAGTTTCCCATTTATTATTTTTATAACGTTATTTAATTATTGCATCAAAAAACAATATTATTATTTTCAATATAATTGCAGGCTTTCTTCATTCACATAAAAAAATGTATTGTGCGATTTTATTAACCTACATATATTATATACACAAGTCAATTCAAGAAAATACACGTTTTTAAATAAATTTTTATTGTTGTTTTAATGGTTATTAATACATTATCACCGAACGGTTCCTTGTGTATGCTACAGATGGGTTCTTTAAGCCTTCCTTCATAACAGTTATATAACTGTTTTCAATGGGTTATTTTGAAGCGGTATTTTGCATGAAAGATACATTGCTACAGAACCGTTATTGATGTGTGCTGCAGATGGGTTATATAACGCATATTTTATAAACTAAAGTTGGAAGCGAAACCCGAAGATTGCCGAAGTGTAATATACGTTATTTATATGTTGCGAAAGAACTGTTGCAGCATACAAAAAAAAGAACAGTGGTTTCCTTGTTTCACCCCATATTAATCTGAAAGGAAGACTGCACGTATTGAGAATGCATTCTTTACTGTCAAAGAACGCATAGAACTGTGCTTGCTGGAAGCGACCAGGTCCGACTGGGTAGAAACACCTTTTCTGCTTTTCGTGATTCTCGTGCGATAGTTGGAAAAAGCAACGTAGTGGAAAAGTACCCTTATTCGCCGGCATTTTTCTTGTCGACCAGTGTTATAAATGATCCAATTGCAGACTGCAAGGGTATACAAACTTCGGTTTACCGAAGTTAGCTTTCTTTCTCGTTTGTTATGGTTTTGATTTGGCGGAAAATAAAATTCAATTCAAAATTAAAATTCAAATTTACTAAGATTAAAAATGAAAGAGCTAGACTTTATTTTCTATTTGCGGCTAAGTAACAATAAAGGTTTCACGTGGTTCCTCCAGCCAGCCGCTTGACTGGAGACGTAAGACTAGCAGGAAACACTGCAGTCCCCTGGAATCTCTTAGCCTGAAGCCGAGTCTACAACTCGGATGCAGACGCATCAACCTTTTTCTTCTTAAGCAAGTCTCTTATGATCCCGAATTCACATCAACTGGCCCTGCCCAAGGAGGAGTAAGTGGAGGTGGTACTGCCCCCGGAGGAAAAGAATAAGTTTGGGTTGCGCCCCCGCCGCTACCCGACTCCTGTGCAGGCTCCGCCATCAGTTCCGTTAGAACATTGCGAAGATGCGAACTCGGAGAAGTGAGAGGATCCCTGCACACCACCGCCGACGCTTCTGTCCACAGGGCTCAGGGCTATCTAATGGTTTCGGCTTGCAAGCTAAAAAAGGCTATTGCAATGTCCAAGTAGAATTTTACAAATGCGAGAAGATGGAGAGAAAGTAGTCGTCTAGAAAGAGAGAACGCTCTTAACAAAGGTGGAGGTGGTGGCCGCCAGAGCAGCATGTACGGCAGCTAGGATCGTACACAAGTGCAATAAACGAAAAATGTATTAAATACGAATTAGTTAACAAAACATCGAGAAAATCATGAAATTGTTCAATATTTGTTCCGCCAGCCAATTTAATTTGTTCAAAAAACAGCTGGCTAGTGGTGATAGTCGGGCAAAATCACACATCAATATTCAGAAAAAGACTGAAATAATCGATACTATCGAACAAAACCACGAAAAATCAACTTTATTTAATCATTTTTGTCACCACTAGATTCCTATATATTATCACTAACCATACAACATATAGACTACTCATTTCATACAACGGAAATGGACGCAAAAATTTCTTAGCGACAGGCCCCAGGCCTGTGAGCGGCGGGCCCCGTCGCTCTCTCGCGGGTCTCTCTCTCTCTTCGCTCTCTCATTCTTATGCCGCACACTGATTGCGAGAGTTCGCTCGTTCAGTCGCAGAGTGGCATCTTCAAGAAATTTGCTTTGCGCTTGAAATCTTCTTTATATGTATGCGTGTTCATGCATTCACGTACACGGGTGCATGTGTGCGATCATTTCATTTCGACCCAGAAAGAATATTTCGTCTTTTGGTACTTTTCATACTAGGTACCCTACAATATGGGCATATTCACAATTGGGTTAATGGTAAAAATAAGAATGTTATATGTTATAATATATTTCTTAACGTTTCAGCATACATTTCATATTTGTTTACAAATTCAAATCAGTGGCAGCAGTGAAATGTTTTGTATATATGATAAATTGCATAATAAAAATTTATGTACTGAGATAGGAACAGGGTATATTGCAGGTGTAACTAATTTGAGCGGCGACTTTTAAATAAAGAAAATATTTAAAAACGAGAAAGAAAGCTAACTTCGGTAAACCGAAGCTTGTATGCCCTTGCAGTCTGCAATGGGATCATTGACAATCGATCTATTTTGGTAATGTTAAAAAAAAAATGTCAAATTATGTAAATTTTGTAAAATTTTACATTTTACATTTAGAATTTTACATTTTCATATAAATCGACCGATCCCTTCTATGGCAGCTATATGATATAGTTAACCGATCTTAATGAAATTAAAACCGTAATTCTAAAACTATAAAAACGACTATATCTCGAAATTTATAGAAATTCGTTGAAAAACAGAGAAGTTAAAATTTTTTACATTAATTTCGCCATCATTTCTATGGCAGCTATAAGATATAGTGGTCCGATTTTGGCCGTTCCGACATATATACTGCGTGCTAAAGAAATAAGACTATGCTGAAAATTTCAGCCCGATAGCTCAAAAACTGAGAGACTAGTTCGCGTAGAAACCGACAGACGGACCGACGGACAGACGGACAGACGGACAGACGGACAGACAGACGGACATGGCTAGATCGACTCGGCTGGTGATGCTGATCAAGAATATATATACTTTATGGGGTCGGAGATGCCTCCTTCACTGCGTTGCAAACATCATGACAAAATTATTATACCCTCTGCAAGGGTATAAAAAACAAACATACATAAAAATATATACAACTAGATCATGGAAAAATATACAAATCTTCATTTTTTATTTAAATAATATTTTATTGAAAATAATTTAATAATTAATCGTCGGTAGGGTATGCAGGCACCATCCGCTCGCATAACAACAAGAACAGCTGACTTGATTTCTCAACCACATAAGATCAGTCGGAGTTTTAAGTGACACCGACTGCAATATGCCCTGTTCCTATCTCAGTACATGAATTTTTATTATGCAATTTATCATATATACAAAACATTTCACTGCTGCCACTGATTTGAATTTGTAAACAAATATGAAATGTATGCTGAAACGTTAAGAAATATATTATAACATATAACATTCTTATTTTTACCATTAACCCAATTGTGAATATGCCCATATTGTAGGGTACCTAGTATGAAAAGTACCAAAAGACGAAATATTCTTTCTGGGTCGAAATGAAATGATCGCACACATGCACCCGTGTACGTGAATGCATGAACACGCATACATATAAAGAAGATTTCAAGCGCAAAGCAAACTTCTTGAAGATGCCACTCTGCGACAGAACGAGCGAACTCTCGCAATCAGTGTGCGGCATAAGAATGAGAGAGCGAAGAGAGAGAGAGACCCGCGAGAGAGCGACGGGGCCCGCCGCTCACAGGCCTGGGGCCTGTCGCTAAGAAATTTTTGCGTCCATTTCCGTTGTATGAAATGAGTAGTCTATATGTTGTATGATTAGTGATATTATACACAGGGAAAAAATAGCTTTTTGGCCAAAAAGCAGAAATGGAAAAACCAACTGTAGTAGAAACTATATAAACATTATCGTCCATCTGTCGGTTTCTACGCAAACTAATCTCTCAGTTTTTGGGGTATCGGGTTGAAATTTTCAGCATAGTCGTTTGCGAGCGATATATATATATCTCGGAACGGCAATCGGACTACTGTATCATACAGCTGCCATAGGAACGATCGGGAATTTAAAGGAACACAAATTATGACTTCTGTTTTTCAAAGAATTTCTGTGGGATCTGGTAACGGCAACGGTGGAGTGGCCAGAGCCACCGGAAACGGTCTAGCCTACTAGTATCTATCTCTCCCTTTTTAAAATATACTGAAAGGGGTATTCAATTGCAACGTGAGTAACAAGAGGCGGTCACTCCTCGTAAACTTCAGTCGCCTCCAGAATTTTGTGGAGCGCACAATCTTTCAAGAAAATAAAATAAAAATACGATTTTGTTAATGTTAAAAACCAACATCGAATGTGAATAAACAATATCTACAACATCGACAAAACCGGTGTTACAACTTTATTTAAAAGTGGGGGCTCAACCGAGATATTGCCCGCCATTCGACAACGACATATATTTCACACATGCGAAATAAAATTAACAATAATCTAGTGAAGTGCGGAGGCCAGGCGAAAAGGTAGATTTGCTAGTTGGAGGCTGGTAAAGAGCTTCAAAAGTCAAAAGCAAATTGGCCGTAAGAGAAAGATGGTGGCCAGAATTTCGTCATGACTTGCGATAACCCAGTCGGACCTTGTAGAACGGGTTGTAAAAAAAAACTGTTCTGAAACGGTTCTATATGCCGCCAATTCTAGCTCAAAAATCGCCAGAACAATGATATAATACATATTAGATGTATGCAATAACATGTGTTCTTTTGGTGGTCTATTAGAAGCGAAGAAAATAGTTATAAAATATATGTTATGTGCAACTTTCGCTTCTCTAAGAATGCATAAATATACGTCGGCTTTTTTTTCTATAGCTTCGGGTCCGTGCAATCGTCGCTTCTCTTAAAACGCATAAATATGCGTTCTATCCGAAACCAGAATTTGTTATTGTTTTTTATACTCTTTCTCTTTCATATAAGTGCAAACGTCGCTTCTCTTAGAACGTATAAAGATGCATTATTTCGGAAACCAGCATTTGAAACGTAAATAAGAGAATAAAAAGAAAAGAAACTCACAAACAAATAAAAAGAAAAGAGAATGAAAAAACACGCGGTTGGCTTTTGCGTTTTCTTTTGTTACTTGCTTTAGTTGCATTAAGAAGTTTGCTTGACGCAGTTGTGAAATTCATTTTAATAAGTATGCAAGGTAAGAAAACATATATCTATTGTTGAATAAGATAATTCATTTCAGTTATATTAACAACATAAGGTAAGCGATTGCCATAATAAAATAAATAATATATTACTTTTATTTCAGAACTGGTATGTATACATAAATATACAACATATAATATTTATCATTTCAGATTTCGTCTATTTATAGGTCATAATATTTTAATTTTTTTTTTTTTTTTCAGATAATATTTGCGTTTTATGGAGTGTATATAATTTTAGTTTCCCATTTATTATTTTTATAACGTTATTAAATTATTGCATCAAAAAACAATATTATTATTTTCAATATAATTGCAGGCTTTCTTCATTAATCACATAAAAAAATGTATTGTGCGATTTTATTAACCTACATATATTATATACACATGTCAATGCAAGAAAATACACGTTTTTAAATAAATTTTTATTGTTGTTTTAATGGTTATTAATACATTATTACCGAACGGTTCCTTGTGTATGCTACAGATGGGTTCTTTAAGCCTTCCTTCATAACAGTTATATAACTGTTTCAATGGGTTATTTTGAAGCGGTATTTTGCATGAAAGATACATTGCTACAGAACCGTTATTGATGTGTGCTGCAGATGGATTATATAACGCATATTTTAGAAACTAAAGTTGGAAGCGAAACCCGAAGATTGCCGAAGTGTAATATACGTTGTTTATATGTTGCGAAAGAACTGTTGCAGCATACAAAAAAAAGAACAGTGGTTTCCTTGTTTCACCCCATATTAATCTGAAAGGAAGACTGCACGTATTGAGAATGCATTCTTTACTGTCAAAGAACGCATAGAACTGTGCTTTCTGGAAGCGACCAGGTCCGACTGGGAAGTAACGTGTCACAAATACACACCGAGCGAGAAAGTCATGCACAAAGAACGAATGGCGACGACGAAGCATCGGAAAGGCTGGAGAAAAGAAAAAGTTGAGAAGCAGCAAAGAAGGCTGGAGAAAGACGGAAGTAAAGAAGAAGCAGCAGAAAAGGCTGGGGAAAAGCACAAGTAAAGAAAAGCAGAGGAAAAGGCTGGAGCAAAGCAAAAGTTAACAAGCAGCGAAACGAGCCAAAATTGAGAAGCAGCGAGCAAAAATTGAGAAGCAGTGGATAGGGCTGGAGAAAACTACAGGTTGAGAAGCAGAGGAGGAGGCTGGGAAAAATCAGAAGTTGAGAAGCAGCGAATCGGACTGAAAAGCAGAAATTAAGAAGCAGCGAAACAGGCGGACGAGCACAAAACAAGATATTGGATCTGGTGGCGTCATCGGTGCGTGCGGCAAAACGTGTTGGCCAGGACTGGAACACGAAGTTTTGAAAGCAAACGAAGACGACCAGGTGATTCCAACTGCAGGCGTAGCAGACCATACACCGGAGTCGGTAGCGTGCGCGAACAAAATCTTGTTGGCCAGGGCTGGCTAGAGGTTTTGAAAGCAGACAAAAACGAGAAGAAGCGAGACGGCAATTCTAAGTGTTACTAGGATTTGGGGTTTCAGTTTGTATGTATGCGTAAACCAGAAGCATTTCAAGAGCAGGGCTATAATTGTATTTTCATTTTAATTGAAGAAAGCAGAGTTTAAAAATTTTGTCAATGTATTAACTGTGATTTCTAACAGGTTACAATTGTGAAATGGAGAAAGACGAGATATGGGCGTTGCGATTGGAAGATTTGCGACGGAAGCAGTCAGAGCTGCAATTGAGAGTAGACTTACAACAAAGATTACTATTCCATTACGGTATGACCGACGAGGGTAAGTCAGAGACTGAAGATGGGGCTGAAGACTTTAGGTCAGGGGTGCTCAAAATTGCCTTACGGCAGTGCCCTTACCAACACAAGCAAAAGAAAACACACGCACGCATGTATCGACGCCGTTTTATTGCTACAAAATGAACACTGAGAGAAAAAAAAAGTTAAATTCAGTTAATTATTAAGCCTTTTACTGCATCCGCCTCTTTAAAACCATTTTTGGTTTGCCGTATGAATGCCATTATTTCCCTTTCAACATCGCGACAAGACTCCAGCAGTAGCGCAATCCAATGTTTTTAGTAATAATATCAGCCATCCGGCCTGTGCATTCAATGCACTTGGCGTGCACGACATTGTCACACAGCCAGCAGCCAATACTAGGGTCCTCTGCAGAAAATGCTTTCTTGCAGGTTTTAATTACACAGACAACAATAGAAGACATTATAGTGACTTACCACTGTACCAGTCAGAAGTTAAGAGAAAATCAGAGTAGTTACGTGCACTAAAAGAGAGCAAGAGAGCGAGAGTTAGGGAGCTTAAGCCGTCGAGCTGTAATTTCGGCGTAACGGATAAAGCACAAGGAGGCATGCAAGAATGCAGATAATTTGCAATTAATATAGTTATTAATACGCAAAAACAGCTGCATGCACACGCGAAGTGAAACGATGAATTATTATTGACACAAGATAGAAGTTTTAAATAAACCCCGGTGGTTTATAGCAAAGATTTTAAACAAATACGAGGCGCAAAACAAAAATACGACCGTTCACTTTGAAAGAGAAAACAAAAATGGCTTTCGCGAAAATAAGTTTTTCCAGCCAACAAAACTTCTGTTTAAACAAATTAAACACTGTCTTTCACCTTTAAAATTTAATGCGAAGTAATCACTTGTCAATGCAACACTGATTTTAACGACACCCAAAAAAAATCACATAAAATGCAAGCGTCGCTGCTCCACAGTAAACTAAAATTTAACTTAAATCAAATTCTATCAAAAACGCAACAAGAAAAGTGTCAGTGCAGAGCCAAGAACAAAACAACAACTTTTTGCATTGTGGGTTGAGAGGAAAAAAAATTCAATGGAATTGTTGTTGGCTTGGCTCGATACGCACAGCGACACAAAGAGGAGAAAAAAAAGTTATATTGAATTGTTGTTGGCTTGGCTCGGTACACATAGCGACACAAAGAGAAGTGCCGCTCCGTATGCTAACTGCCAATACAAAAACAAATATGCCCGCGTGCCATAGCATTTCGCACCCCTGCTTTAGGTCGACGCCTTGTTCCAGGAGTTTGGAATTTAGGTATCTACAGCAGAGATTCATCGCAAATTAGGAAAGCGCCGTCAACAGAAAGGTGAATCTTTGCAGGAATTTTTATATGCTTTAATGGAGATAGCTAAACCAGTTCGTTTGGAGGATGAAAGCCTCATTGAGTATTTCGTTGAAGGTATTCCAGATGCAAGACCAAATAAAGCCATGCTATATCAGGCTAGAAATCTCAAAAAGTTGAAGTTGCAGATTGACGCATATTAAAAGTCAAGAGGCACATCTAAGCCAGTGAACAAGTACGCTTTTCAGGGCAGTAAAGCTGCGAATGACGTAGTCAAGGAAAAGACAGCAGATTCGGTTCGAAAATGTTTCAGGTGTGGAGATCCTTCTCACATGAAGAGAGATTGTCTTGTGAGAGAGAGAGGTGTTTTAAATGTAATCAACCAAGACATCGAACAGCGCAATGTCGGGCTGGGACTCAAGTCAAAGCAGAGGAAGCCATAAATGTTGTTCAGGCAGAGAACATCGTTACAAAGCCAGCTTGTACACCATTTGCTTGTGGTCTTGAGTTGAAATCGGTGTTTTGCTCGAATGTTGAATTCAAAGGACTTGTTGATACAGAAGCAGAGCTTTGCTTGATGCGTAGGCGTGTATTTTTGAGACTAGGCATATGAGTTATCAGTCTCATGGGTCGGCATAGAGTTTTGACAGGAATTGGAGAAATTCAGGTGCTGACTCTCGGCAGTTTTAAAGCAGCAGTCCAGATTGACGGAATTGCAATGTCGATCGAATTTCACGTAATTCCAGACGAGGATATGAAGTTCGATGCGATTTTGGGCACAACAATTTTGAAAAATATAGACATGATGGGCACAAAGAAAGAAACTGTATTTTCAAAAAGGATTCAGTGTGTTTAAGAAGGTATTGCAATAGGAACAGATGAACAGATTGGGAAAAGTTTGTGCATGCAGCTGATGAGGGAGTTTGAAAACCTGTGCATGTTAAACACAGAAGATTGAAGAAGGATGTCGCTTCAGAAGTCGGTTGGGAGCTATAAGCCGATAGAAATCTTACCTCGCCAGTGGAGATGAAGATTTTATTGACAGATGAGTTACCTGTATATCAACATCCAAGGCGTTTAACTTATTGTGATAAAAAAAATAGTCGACAATCAGATGCAGGAGTCGATTCAGGAAGGAAAAATCAAGCCAAGTACATCAGAGTTTGCCTTCCCTGTCGTTTTGGTAAATAAAAAGAACGGGAAAAGGCGTTTATGCTGCGATTATCGCAAACTGAATGAAAATATAGTCAGGGATAACTTTTCAACAGCAAAAATGGATTGCGTCATCGAAAAACTGCTAGGTGGAGTAGTTTTTACCACACTGGACTTGACCAATGGATTCTTCCATGTCCCTGCGTCACCAGAATCCCAAAAGTACACTTCGTTCATAACAATGAGTGGGCAGTACGAGTTCATGTTTGTACCTTTCGGTATTACGAACTCTCCAGCAGCGTTTACCAGATTTATTATGGCGGTCCTGCGCGATGTAGTAAAAAATTGGGATGCAGTTGTATACATGGAAGATGTGATCATCGCTAGCAAGAGTGTCGAAAAGGGCGTGCAGAAGCTAAATCGAGTTTTAAAGTTGTCAAAAGAAAATGGCTTGTGCATAAACTGGAGCAAGCGTCAGATGTTAAAGATGAAAGTGAATTTTAAGGGAAATGTAGTGGAAAAGGGGACAATCAAACCAGGCGATGAGAAAACTAGAGCGGTTGCTGAGTTTCCATTTCTTCCGATAAGAAAGGTATCCAACGATTCTTAGGATTGACGTCGAATTTCAGGAGATTCGTGGAGAGCTACGCTCTAAGTGCTAAGCCGTTGCCCGATTTACTACGCAAAGAAGCAAAGTTTGAGTTAAAGAAAAGCAGGTAGAAGCGTTTGGAAAATTAAAAACAGCTTTAATTAGTGGGCCAGTTTTTAAGCAGTATGACCCTTCACTCGAAACAGAGATTCATACCGATGCTTCCAAATTTGAATTCGGCATCCAATTATCTATATGAGTCGGAAGACCAAGCCGTGCGAAGAGAAATATCACTCTTATGAACTCGAAGTGATTGCAGTTATCGGAGCTTTGGTAAAGTAAAGTGTTTATGTTTTGGGGAAGAAATTTAAAATAGTCACCGACTGAAACGCTTTCACTATGACTATGAAAAAGAAGGAGATTCCGCTTAGAGAAATCGAACATAGGCCAATTTCCAAGATGAGACATGTAGATGCGTTGAGCAGGGTGTCGTGTTTCGTCGTGTTCTCATCGTTTAAGAGAGGCACAATAAATAGATGATTGGACAAAGGTGCTGACAAGTGTGGTGGAGACGAAAAAGTTTTAAGAAAACTTACCTACGATTTTGTTAATGTTAAAAACAAACGTCGAATGTGAATAAATAATATCTACAATATCTAAAAATAGCCGATGTTATAACTTTATTTAAAAGAAGACACTGCATTTCTATAAATTTCAAAATGTAACTGTTTTTACGGTTTCAAAATTACGGTTTAATTTTTATTAAGATCGGACAACTATATCCTATAACTGCCATAGCAGCAGTCGGTTGATTTATATGAAAATGTATAAACCTACATGTAGGATATTAAATGTCTAGGTAAATGCTATGAAAATTGACATACAGGGGTGCTACAGAAAACACTTTCGCTCCAGGTTCGCCTTAATTCCAAAATACAGTGCTCTACACCGGGTGTTTTGGTATTATTGAAAACACTGACTTTTTGCCCAGCGATTTTGCTATTTATACCCATAAAACACGCTAAAAATATTTAAATCTTACTTCTTCAAGGAAGGTGGTATTTTCAAAGGTGGTATAATTTATGAGAAAAAATATCAAATTTTTTATCAATATGCATGTTAAGTTATTAAAATAAGCATTTCAGTAATTGCATATCCAAAACACCCATTGAATTACTGCCGATTGACTTCGCGTCCGAAACAAAATGTGCCAGTGCTGCCCTCTGTCCAATTGTGAATTTCGTAGCTAGGAACACTGTTGCCACCTTATTTAGTAAGAATTTTGAGTAATGTTTAAAAAACCAATATTTAAGGAGTTCACTGAAGCTTAACAAAAAGTTTTCAGGGAACCATCTTTCGAAAACTACTGTGCGGTAAAAATAGCTAAAAAGACGAGTTATGCCAGAAGGATAACGGAGTTAAAGGTAAAGTCTAGTACAAAAGAAGCATGGCGCTTTCTGAAAAACCTAATGAACTGTGAGCAAGAGAAAAAGGAGTTTTTTGACATTGAGAATGCGGATAAATATTTAAAATATCTTGACGATCAGATACCAAGTGAAGCCAAAGAAATTGATAAACAGCTGAGGGGAAAAAAAGACAATATTAATCCAAAGTTTAGTCTTAACGATCTTCGCGCAGTTCTAGGTAAAGGTAACTGCTGGAGGAAAAGACCGAATCACTTACGATATGCCTAATCCCTTAATCCCTGGGGTTAAGGAGGCGCTAGTGAACTTCTACAATACCAAAGTAAAATACTGTGATTTTCCTGCCGAATGGCGAGAAATAAAAGTGACGACGATACCGAAGAAAAATAAGGACTTGACCAACATTAAAAATTTCAGACCAATTTCGCTTATATCTGTGTTGCAAAGACAATAAACAGTATTATCTTAATAATAATAGTGTTGGGTAAATACTGCTCATTTGGGTGAACATGTTCACTTGTTCTTTTTTTTTCAAAAGAGTCAACTCACTTATTTTGCTGACTGGCTCACTTGTTCACTGCTCATTGCTCACTTGCTCACTTGCTAACTTGTTCACTGCTCATTGCTCAGTTGCTCACTTGTTCACTGTTCACTGTTCATTGCCTCTTTATGGTTCATAAACAGTTTATGTTTTCATATTTCTAGTATTGAATATTTATAAAAAGAAAAACATAAACAAATGAATATAAAAATAAGAAAGGAAGCTAACTTCGGTAAGCCGAAGTTTATATACCCTTGCAGCGTGCAATTGGCTTATTGAAAATCGATCCACTTTGCTAATGGTAATATATAACATTTTGTAAACATTGTAAATTTTAGATTTTATGTTAACATTATGTTAACAATTTATTTTAACATTTTCATATAAATCGACCGATCCCTTCAATGGCAGCTATATGATATAGTTGTCCGACCTTAATGAAATTAAAACCATAATTCTAAAACTATAAAAAACAGCTATATTGTGATATTTATAGAAATTCGTTGAAAAACAGAGAAGTTATAATTTGTGTTGCATTGATTTTCCGATCATTCCTATGGCAACTATAAGATTTAGTGGTCCGATTATAGCCGATACGACATATATAGTAACTGGAACAGGAAGAAGACTATCTGCAAAGTTTTATTCGGATAGCTCAGAAACTGAGAGACTAGTTTGCGTAGCAACGGCAGAAGGAAAGACAAACGGACAGACGGACATGGCTAGATCGACTAAGCTGGTCAAGAATATATATGCTTTATGGGGTCGGAATTGCTTCCTTCACTGCGTTGCAAACTTCTGGATAAAATGTAATACCCTGCAAGGGTATAAAAACTAAAATGCGCACTCAGACAGAACAATGAGCAAAAAAATAGCATGTAAAAAAGACTTACTGAACAAAAATTAACAACTGAACAAAAAAGAGCAAGTGAACAAAAAATAACAATTAGGAAGGAACATGTTCACTCACTGTTTTTTTTTTTCACTCACTCATGAGCAACCCAACACTATTATTAAGGCTAGGTTAGAACAACATATAAGTGACAACAAAATACCCCCCTTCAGGTCATATGCCTATAAAAATCAGAAGTAGTAATGACCCTAGTTTTAAATAATGCATATAACTGTGTAAATTTGAACTTTCTAAAGACCATTTTGATAAGTGAAACCTTTCCAAAGGTTTTTGTGGACTGTATTTTAAGTTTTATTTCAAAAAGAGTGCTTATGCTAGAAGGAACACACATTAAAAAGCTCAAAAAATTCTCTAGACAAAGTAGCAAAATAGCCACAACAATTAAGTCTGGACTAAAACCTAGAATAAACCCTCATATAAGAGCCATACATTTAAAATTTCATTCAAGTAGGACCGCTATATCTTATAGCTGCCAAAAGAACGATCGGCACGAAATAGTCGATTTTCGTTGGTTTTTAAGATATCGGAATAAAACTTAGTAAATGGCGTTTTAATTTAAATATAGCCATACATTTAAAATTTCATCCACGTCGGACCCTTATATCCTATAGCAGACATATAAACGATAGGTCAAAATTAGCCGCTTTTCGTTGTTTTTTAATATTTCGGATTAAAACGATATATAAGATCCTTTATTTGTATTTTATTTATTATCTGCAAGGGTATATAAACTTCGGCTTGCCGAAGTTAGCTTTCTTTCTTGTTTTTTCATTAGTTTCAGAGCCTTTTACACGTCTTAAAAAATTTCTACTCTTTTAATGATATTTGGAGATGACTGGTTGTTATAGAGCTGAATGTCCGATATGTGTAATGGAATACCTCGTACAACGCCTATAGTTTCTGTAAATCTTTTTGGAATGAAAATGTCAATATCATTTTTCATAAGGTCACTGTTTAACACAAAATCATTTGTCTCAAAGGGGCTGGAAAAAAACAATTTGCACTGTGTAGCCCCAAGGGGAGTTATTAATTTCAGGCCTGTCATTTTGACATGTCATATTTTTCATAAAGATATAGGTCACTTTTAATGTTTTTATTCTCAAACAATTTGATATTTGTGTTAGAAAGCAACACGTTTGCAGCCCCACTAAACGCTCTCATAGAGATTCGGTTCTTTAGAATTGACACCACCACTAGCACTACTACCACTGACTGCATCTACCTTCATGTTTCTTGTTTTGTTTTTTATAACCAAATTTGCAACAATTAAACTAAAAGTTTCCTCTATTAGCTCATTTTCGTCTCTAAACATCTTGACATCGCACTTTTCTGTCTTTTTATCATAAGACGCTGTTCACGCGTGAACACGTATATATGTATGTGTATATATATATATATATATATATAAATCAATGCAGATGCGCTCTGCAGGCGCAGGCGTGCCTATCTCTAAATATAGCGGCCACTTGGGCACTTGACAAATATTGTAAATGTAATCTGATACTCCTGCGTGAGACCTCAGAAGATAAGAAGAGCAGATGTGCGGTCTGCGTAGGTCATAGAGTAAAATTACAACCCAATCTCCTATATAAAGCGGAAATCGTTTTAAATAAATTTAGTTTCTTACAAAAACTTACATGTAAACGTCTTATATTTTGGGACCGCTTTACATTTTGGTCCTTCGAGCATAAAGAAATTTTTGCTCACGAAGACTGCCAAACTGTTCGGCATACCTTAATCGGTATCCACGGTAGAAAAGTCCGCAAGGCGCACCTTAATTAAGTGCACTACGGCAAGATCAGGGACACATTTACAAAATTACAGAGACGTCCTGAGAATGCCGCGAGGGACAGGACTGGTGGTCGACGTGGGAGAAAAGGGAATAAGGAGCAAGCGATTGTCCGCGACTTATGAGGAGGCGACAGCGGACGCCTGGAATTAATAAACAGCGACGACGTGGGAGGTCCACGGGAGAACGAACAGGATCAGGTCCTGACCGCGGCTAAATTTGTTGTGAAAGCGGTGGCTTGAAACTGGAGAGGAGCTAATCGACGTGGGAGATCCACGGAAAACTGTAAGGACAAAGCGTCGGACCACGGCTTATGAAATAGCGTCAGTGGAGGCTTTACTTCAGTAATAGAAATTTGCGTGGAAGGTCCACGAAATAACAAAGGATCAAGTATCGGACTGCGGCTTATGTTGGAGCGACAGCGGGGGCTTGAATCCAGAGGAATCTACAACGGCGTGGGAGGTCCACGATTTTAAAAACGATCATTAATCGGAACGCGGCTTATTTGGAGCGACAGCGGAGATAGCTACTAAAGCGGCGTGGGAGGTCCACGAACTCGGCAAGGATCAAGCCAATGGAGGCTTGAAGTTTTAAAGAAATATATTGGCGTGGGAGGTTCGCGAAATTACTAGGAGCAAGTAACCCTACGAATCTAGAGCGGCGTGGGAGGTCCACGAAATTAAAAGAATCAAGTATCAGAGGCTTGGTTTCGTAACGATCTACACGGCGTGGGAGGTCTACGAAAAATCAGCAAGGATCAAGCGTCGGACCACGGCTTCTACAAAAGTGCCAGTGGAGGCTTGAGAAGACAGCACGAATACATCGAAGTGGAAGGTCCACGAAAGACGACGATAGCGGAGGCGTATGAAGGTTGAAAAATAGTCTAGGAAAACGCTTATAAAAGAAAGGTTTATCTGAGACAGAATTTAAAAGAAAACAAAAATAATAGAGGAAATGAAATTAGATATAATTGAAACATGAGAATATTTTGAAATAAAGAATTTGTAATATTATTAAAATGGTATCTAAAAAAGAATCACTTAATGGCCTGGCGGCTAGCCAGTCATCAATATTAAACCAAATGGAAGAAGAGGAAATGCGATCACGCGAGTATCATCAAGCAAGAAATATGAAATATATAGAGGACGATTTTCAACGACTTACTGATAGTTTCAATGAACTAAAAGTAAATGGACAACTTACCCAGACGGTTTTAGATGGGTATGAGAAAATAATGATGGAAAGAAGAGCAAAAGAAATTTGGTTACACCAGAATAAATACGAGGAACGTCGGATATCTGTAAGGGAGATAAAGATCCCTGCATTTTTTGGAGACATTTCGGCATGGTCTGGATTTTTCGATATGTTTAAAGAAATGGTAGACAATGATGAACAGATATCCAAATTTATGGATTAGGAGACAGTTTAGTTGGATCATCTCAAGCATCGATACAGCTAAAAATTCGTCCAAGATTTAAAAGTAAAGAGCGATTTCAGACCGAAGCAGTCATTTTATCGGAATTATTAAATGCAACGCAATCAATGTCATTTGAATATGATTCACGAAAATAGAAAGATGATATCTTGGCGGATCCAACCTTTAATAAACGCAGAAAGGTTGATGTGCTGATCGGTGGAGATTTATTGGCCGAAATTATTACACAAGGATTGAAACAGGAAGAAACCATGATTGGGCAATGTACTAAGCTGGGATGGATTAGTGTTGGGTAAAAACTGCTCATTTGGGTGAACATGTTCACTTGTTCTTTTTTCAAAAGAGTCAACTCACTCATTTTGCTCACTTGTTCATTGCTCACTTACTCACTTGTTCATTGCTCACTTGCTCACTTGTTCAGTTGTTCACTGTTCATTGCTCATTGCTCACTTGCTCACTTGTTCAGTTGTTCACTGTTCATTGCTCAGTTGCTCACTTGCTCACTTGTTCACTGTTCATTGCCTTTTATAACCTGTTCATAAACAGACTACTGAGCACTGCATTTTAACGACTAAAAAAATCCATAATTTAGGTCTGATATACATATGTAAGTATATTTATGTTTTCATATTTCATGTATTGAATATTTATATAAAGAAAATAAATATAAATAAATAAATGTAAACAAAACTAATATAACAAAATTAAAAATATAAAATAATAATACAAATAGAAACTCGTTCTCTTCAGAAAGCATGCGACTGTTGCGATTTGTCACAAACACAGGCTTGTCATGGTCAACACCATATCCAGTCCAGAGCAAATCTGAACAAGTGAGCAAAAAAAGAAGGAGACAGTTTAGTTGGATCATCTCAAGCATCGATACAGCTAAAAATTCGTCCAAGATTTAAAAGTAAAGAGCGATTTCAGACCGAAGCAGTCATTTTATCGGAATTATTAAATGCAACGCAATCAATGTCATTTGAATATGATTCACGAAAATAGAAAGATGATATCTTGGCGGATCCAACCTTTAATAAACGCAGAAAGGTTGATGTGCTGATCGGTGGAGATTTATTGGCCGAAATTATTACACAAGGATTGAAACAGGAAGAAACCATGATTGGGCAATGTACTAAGCTGGGATGGATTAGTGTTGGGTAAAACTGCTCATTTGGGTGAACATGTTCACTTGTTCTTTTTTCAAAAGAGTCAACTCACTCATTTTGCTCACTTGTTCATTGCTCACTTACTCACTTGTTCATTGCTCACTTGCTCACTTGTTCAGTTGTTCACTGTTCATTGCTCATTGCTCACTTGCTCACTTGTTCAGTTGTTCACTGTTCATTGCTCAGTTGCTCACTTGCTCACTTGTTCACTGTTCATTGCCTTTTATAACCTGTTCATAAACAGACTACTGAGCACTGCATTTTAACGACTAAAAAATCCATAATTTAGGTCTGATATACATATGTAAGTATATTTATGTTTTCATATTTCATGTATTGAATATTTATATAAAGAAAATAAATATAAATAAATAAATGTAAACAAAACTAATATAACAAAATTAAAAATATAAAATAATAATACAAATAGAAACTCGTTCTCTTCAGAAAGCATGCGACTGTTGCGATTTGTCACAAACACAGGCTTGTCATGGTCAACACCATATCCAGTCCAGAGCAAATCTGAACAAGTGAGCAAAAAAGAACAAAATTAAACAACTGAACAATAGTGAGCAAAAATGAACAAGTGAACAAAAAAGAACAAAAGTGAACAACTGAACAATAGTGAGCAAAAATGAACAAGTGAACAAAAAAGAACAAATTGGAAGGAACATGTTCACTCACTCAGTTTAGTGAACAACTCTTTTTTGTTCACTCACTCATGAGCAACCCAACACTAGGATGGATACTGTCGGGAATCGTACAAACTCCTGGTAGTAAACGCATAAAATCAACAGTTACCATGAACAAAATGTGGAAGCTAGAAGAAGTTCCTGAGACGGCATCCGTAACAGATTTACACCTAAAGAAAGACAATGAATTGGAAGCATCTCGGGAAAAAGTAGATCAACGCGTACAACTGCCCTTGATTCCCCCAGCAAGTCCTCATTTTAGAGGAATTTGGGAAGCTAGAGGAAAATCGCTCCAGGAAATCTCCCCGGCAAGTCCTCACGTTGGAGGAATTTGGAAATGTGGAGGAAAGTTGCGGCAGGGAAACGCAACACAAATGAGGACGCATCTCTGGCCAAAATGGAAGGAGAAACTACCGTCCAACTAACGGAATCAGCGACGCCGAGGGAAGTTGGCCCTGGATTCCAATGAGTCAACGGTACTAAAACAAAGTCGTTGCTAACATGTCTTCAATGATCCGGTCTTAGAATGGACATTTGGAAGTCATCACTGCCAGGTCACGAAAATTCGAGTAGCAGACGCACCGACCAACAGGCAGCTGCGCACGAGATCACGACAGAGGACGATTATCAGGATCCTGTGGCGTTACTAATTATAAATAGTTGTTACTGGTATAAGAGAAAGAAATCTAATGGGTTCAACAAGAATAAATATTTGAATTGATGTACTTGAAATTAAAAGTCAACTTTATAAAAAGAAAATGTTAAATTAATAGGTCTTAATAATGGAAATACTAGCGAGCATAGGTCTGCAATATTATATGTAATAAAAATATCAGTAACAAGTTAAATCAACATAAAAAAGTTGAATGTTAAAATGGAAAACAGCGAATTAATATAGAAATCAGGCTTCTAATAAATACAGTAAAATAAATAAAGGCAATAAGGCCCCGCGCAGATTGTTCAAAAAGGTGAACATGCATGATTGTCCGCATCCAAAGAACCACTTGAAATCACAGGCCGATCAAGGGCCTGTAATATTATTATATAATTACAAGTAATATAATTATATACAAGCCGCCTATCAGTAAAAACTGTGTGTACAAGAACGCACTATCATTCGAGCCTTTGTCAACATAGGTACATACATGTAATCAAGTGCAGTAGCACTCACATATATACAAGTTTAGGCATATACAAAGAACTATGATCGCCCCTAGAATGTCCAAGATTACTCTAACATAGATAACCCCAAGGTGGAATTATACATAAGGAAACTGTAACTAGTGGAAACCGCTATAAAAAGGCGTGAGCGCCCAATAAAGAATCAGTTCCTAACGAAATGCTGGTGTGTTTTGACTAGGGACTCTGCGGTTAGCGGTATAAGTTGCCAGTTGAAGTGAGCGGTATTAGCTGCTCCTTTAAACAAGCGATGTAAGCTGCTAACAGTGGGTGAAATTAAATACCACATGGACATGGAAAAAAGAAAATGTTGACAAAATGAAGACAAATGTTGCTAGAAACATGTTGAGCAACACCCAAAAAGGACAAATGTTGCTAGGAACATGTTGAGCAACACCCAACAAAGACAAATGATGCTAGGAACTTTTTGAGCAACACGCACTGGCATTCGCAACATAGAAAAAGAAGAAGTATACTTAGGAACTTTATTGTTTAATAACATCCATGTTTAATTTTCAGAAATTGTCCGAGAAAGCCTACTTATTTAATTTATTTATTTACTTTTGCCCGAAAATTACGACTATACAGGCAGGCTCCGTAACCGGTACCCGGTACCCAAAGGGTACAAGGGTATTATAAGTTAGTGCCAACAGAGAATGTCCGTCTGTTCGTCAGTGTGAAACAACAGATCTCAGAGACTAGAGTTACAAAATTTGGTGACAACATTGGAATCGGTTGCACGCAGATCAAGTTTGTTTTAAAATGTTGCCACTCCCACTTCCGCCCCCGAAAATCGTTATAAACGGTGAAAAAGCTATAGGCGTGATTTCGGCTTAAATCAATCAGCAATCGCGGACGTGTTTTATAAATTTGAGTAAAATCGAATGATAAACATCAAAGTTATTAAACAATAAAGCTTCGGTGTACTTCTTGAGAGAGAGAGAGAGAGAGAGAGAGAACGCACGTACGTGTACATGTTCCCAGCAACATTTGTCGCCTTTGAGAGTTGCCCAACATATTCCTAGCAACATTTGTCTCTTTTGAGTGTTGCTCAACATGTTTCTAGCAACATATGTCTTCATTAGTCAACATTTTCTTTTTCCAATGTTATGTGCTGTTTAATTTCACCCACAATGCTTTGGGTACCGGGTATCTCACACTGGCCTGCAGCTTTCCCACTTGATCGTTTTCGTTTTAGACCAAAAACGTACGTTTTCGTTTTTAGGTCCTCCGGTTTTCACCAAATTTTGGTCATCGTATTGTTATCGAAATATTTAATTGTTTTTATTGCTCAAACAGTTGACTTGAATGTTCTGAGAAGTAAACGGACTGTTTAAATGCCTTTACTTTTTTAAATGGTTGTTCTTAACCCAAATAAATGCAGAAAGTGTTTATTTATCGGTCCAAGAGGGCTGCCACTCTTTATACAGGGACTATTATCCCTTTTTAAATGGTAAAAGTACCAGTCGGAGATTTCTCCTTCTGCCTGTTACAAACATTACTAGTTGGCACTAGCTTATAAATCACTTGTAACTTATGGGGATTTCGTTGCATTACCCAACTTCGGTAAAACTTAAATTTAATGTATTATTTGAATAAAAAGGAGAAAAAAGAAATATGGAATTGAAATAAAGAATAAAAAAAAATCTTTGGAATGAGCGGGAGTTTAACTCATGCTCATATTACCAAAAACAACGCAGACCAGGCACTAAGACCTCTATGCTAAAACCTATATTATATAATTTGCGGCAAATGTCGCACTAAATATCTTTAACACTTTTGCTCCAAAAAGAAGAGCCAATCGCTTTTCACTCGACACGCGTCTAAAAATATTATTTGTTGGCTGCGACCTAATAGTTTTAATTAAGGATTGTTCTAATTCGAAACAGTGTTTGTTCGGGTTTCGGGTTTCAAAATGTTCACTTAATAAAACAAAAAACATAAAAACGAAGTAAGAAAGCTACAGTCGAGTTTACTTCCAATTTTATTATTCGATTTTGCTCAAACTTTCAGAAAACGCCCGCACTGTCCTATTTATTAAGTTTATGTATTTACTTTAAATCGAATATAACGACTATAGGTTTTATAACGTTTTTTATAACTTTTAAAGGCAGAAGCGAGCGTGGCCAAATTTTAAAACCAACTTGATCTGCGTGCAACGAATTAGAATAATGTCACCAAATTTGGTGGCTCTAGCTATTATAGTCTCTGAGATCTGCTTATCAACACAGACAGACGAACATGGTTAAATAGACTCGGCGACTTTTTACGGTTTTAATTTCATTAAGATCGGACAACTATATCATATAGCTGCCATAGAAGCAGTCTGTCGATTTATATGAAAATGTAAATTTCGACATTTAATATTTAAAATGTGTAGGTAAATGTTATACAAATTAACAGACTTCGATATTTTTCAATTTTACCAAAATGGATCGATATTCGATGATCCAAATGCAGAGTGCAAGGGTATACAAACTTCGGCTTACCGAAGCACTAACTTCTAATACCCTTGTACCCTATGAGTACCGGGTATAAAAATAAGATATGGGAAATGAGTTTATATATTCAGGAAATTGTTTATGTTGTGGCGGCTTTGCTTTATATGTTTGTAGTCAGATTATTGCGGTTTTGATGGCATTGGTTCTTCTTTTCATTACTGATGCAGAGTCATCCGTGGTGTCGTCCAGAATCCCTGAAGTCCTTAAAGTCTGATATGTGCCCCGGGGTTGTAGGTGCAGGATTAAGTCTACGCCTAGTAACTAGGGAACCAGTCCTTTTTTTTTATATAGGTGGTTACAAGGTTTATTTTTTATATGGTGGAACTGTAAATTGTTCTTCAGGATTTACTTTTAAGACGGCAGAGATCGGCAGGATTGTTTTACGCGTGGTATCATTGAAAAACGACCTTCAGGATTCGCGTTGCAATCGGCACTGTTCGACAGGACGTAGAGTTGGGAACAATTCTACTTTTTGAATCGATTCTATTCGATTCAATTCTGAAAAAGATCGATTAAATCGATTTTAAATCAAAAAAATTTAAAAAAAAATTAAACGGAAATAAGGCATATTTTAGCTTTAAAAATTGAATGGAAAACATTAAATTTCGAATTGTTGTAAACCAAAATTTAATTGAATGTAAAGATATTTTATTATATCAAATGTTTTTATTCAATATCTAAAACCCATTGGTTCTTGCTGGTAAAGACCAACTTGTCAACATTTTTTGGCTTTAAGACAGCTCGCCGGTCAGTTACAATACATCCAGCCCTGCTGAATGTCTTTTCTGATTCCGTTGAACACGCTGGAATGCACAAATACTTAAGCGGTCGATGCATCGATTCCCTAAAAACGGAATCGATTTCTTCGCTCATCCAAAAACATCGATTAAATCGATTTAAAAATCGAATTGTTACCAGCTTTAACAGGACGTTCTAAAGCGCTCGACCAGTGTTGCCAACTTTTCCTTGAAAAAAAAGCTGTTTTTGACGGAAATAACGATCAAAAAAAGCCAAATAAATTTGGAAAAAAGCTATTAAAAAAGCCAGTTGTCCAACAAGTTTATTTGTTGCTTCTAACTAACAGAGAAGAAGAAATAAGTCGTAGTTTTGTTGTTATTGTTATTATTAATAATATGTAAATCATTTCATCAATATTTGGAGCTTCTTTCTGATTTTCATACGATTTTTACGTATACGTTATAAATGTATATATACGTATTTTATAAGAACTCGTCACAAAACGACCAAAGTCAGAAATGAGGTATTTTATTTAAAAATATGCGGATAAAGTAATCTTAAAAGTAACGATGTAACGATCCCTTTTAACGCTGTCTTAAGTCCTACTATCGACAAAATCAGTAATAATTGTATAATTTTTTGAGCATACGTTTTGTTATGTGGGCATACATGGGAAAACAGCATTTAACAAAAATAAAAAGCCAGAATTCCCGCTGCCCGCTCTTTCCAAATATTTCTAGTAAATGGTCTTTAAAAAAAGCCAGATTTGACGGGAAAAAAGCGACTCTGGCAACACTGCGCTCGACAGCTTTAAGGATATTTGCTTCCTATAAAGGACTGCATTGGCACCGTACATTTACCGCGGTCAAGATCGCGGAAGGCTTTCCGACTTTTACACTTATGCGGCATGCACGCATTCAATTTGGAATTGATGGATTTTCAGACTCTCCGAATAGATTTCCAGTTCTTAACTCTGACTCTGACTATTCTCCTATTACTGCTAAATTGGGGCCTTTTTTTATTTTTATTGGACGTTGTTGGACGTTGATGCACTACGGTCAGTTCACTCAAGTGGCCCTTCGAAACCAAGCACGTGCTTGTTAGGGTAAGGTGTTAATAGGCGAGAAAGAAAAGTATAGGTAAAAGAATGCGAGGAAATATAGGCTACCATCAGGCAGCTCGATTGCTATCTTGCATGTGTACTAAGTGGGTTAAGATTAATGTTTTTAGTTTAGGAAGGCTATCTACAGGTGAGATATTTTGTACAAATCATTAAAATTTGCACATAATACTCTAAAGGATTCATGCACTTCAGACGATTTTCTGCATTGGTGCAAAACTAAAGGCAGGTAGGATCTTGTGGTTCTACATGGTACGTGGAAATTCAACTGACCCAATAGATCGCTGCTTTCCACATTACCACGGATCAGATTATACATAAAGACAATGCCTAACATCGTTTCAGGGCTTGCTAAGGAAGGTATGTTAATTAGGAGAAGTCTACTAGAATAAGGGGGCAACCTAAGGTTTGCATCCTAGTTTAGGCCATGAAGAGCGAAAAGTAAAAGTTCTTTTGAACTGACTCAATGCGTTTGCTGTGGAAGTCCCACTGGGGACTCCAAGCGCAAGATCCATATTCTAAAATAGGACGAACTAACGAAGTGTATAAATTCTGCGTGACGTAAGGGTCATCGAATTCCTTCGACCACCGTTTAACAAATCCAAGCACACCCTGGCACTATTGTCAATGCACTAAATATTATTGACAAACTCCAGTTTAAAATCTAGGTGGATACCCACAAATGTCAAGTAGAGTGATCCTTTCTAGAGAGAAGTAGTTCAGCGTATAAGTTGCAAGCATGGGAGTGACACGTGAGAATGTCATCAGCTCGCATTTGGAGCCATTTAGGCGAGAACTTTTGATTTAGTCAAAACTTTGGGCAGGTCGTTTATAAATAATGTAAAAGTAAGGGACCCAGGTGGCTCCCTTGCTTGACACCAGAGGTCACTCGGAGAACATTCGACAAGTTGTTTAAAAGAGGACCTTTGCGTCCTGCCATTCAGATAACTTGAGATCCACCAAAGAAGATCGACAGGAAAACTCATAAAGTCGAGTTTCCTAACGAGAAGGGAGCCATTAACGGAGTCAAATGCATTACTGAATTCAGTATAGATCACATGGGTACATGTAATAACGCCCACTGACATAACGCCCATGGGCGTTATGACGCAAAAGTGACATAACGCCTAAGGGCGATATGTCACTTTCAGAAGTTCATTGCGCCCACTCCCAAAGTGTCGTAGCGCCCGTGGGCGTTATGTCATTTTAAAAGTGTCATTACGCCCTCAATTTCTTAAAACTTGTCAAGTGCATCAGCAAGCAATGAGATTACCAATAAGAAAAATACCGTTTATTATGTTATCTCTCTAAGCATGTTTCAAGTTTTCGGCACAATAATCTTCATAGTCAGTTTATCACTAATCTGCAAGCGAAATGGAAGCTGTTGTTCCGTATCAGTACAAAATTGTTTCCGGCTTTCGAAAAATTCGAAGTTGTTGCTGCTCACAGCACAGCAACAATTGTTTAAACTTAAGAGTTCGCTAAAACTGGTTCGCGTTATACTTGTTACATAGAAAACTGTAGTGTCTCAGTGGTGTTGTCAAATACTGGGGTGTGTATTCAGTTGAGTCTTGAAATGAACAATAGCGATTTTTGAAAAAACAAAATGCGCGAATTTTTTGAAAAAATGTTTGCCTGCGGCGCTTTCAGTACTTTCTAACTTTAACACTTATTTATCAAAAGATGCAATCAAAAATTAGTTCCCAACTTTACCATTTATTTCGTACAAAATTCCTTACATTTCCCTTTACAATCAGCTAGAAGTAGAAACTAGAAACGTTGCCTCAATTGTATTCTATTTTACTATTAATTCATTTTTTTAATTCTTATTAGCTGTGGGCGTTATAGTGTCAAAAGGCCCACAAAAACTGACATAAAATCTCCTATAACACTTTTGAAAGTGACATATCGCCCGTGGGCGTTATGTCACTTTTTGCGTCATAACGCCCATGGGCGTTATGTCAGTGGGCGTTATTACTATACCCAGATCACATTTGTCTGCAAATTTTGTGGAAAGCTCCTTATAATTAAAGAAGTAAGCTCCAGTAGGTTAGATATCGTTGATTTTCGTTTAATAAATTCATGTTGGCAAGGAGAAATTACTGATCTACACTGGTGCTGCAAATGGGGTGTAAGTTCGTTTTCAAAAGTTTATGGATGGATGTTTGGTTTGAATCGGATGACGGAGAATAAGTAGTTTGAAAAAATGAGCAAAAGATCGGTGATTGCCTGATCATTGTTTGCTGTCGTATTTTTAAATGACAGCGTGGAAGAATGTGTAATAGGCTTACCTTTAGTGTTGACAAAATTATAAAACTTTTTGGGTCCTGCGCAAACTAACCTACAACGAGTCAAATAGTTTTTATTACACTTCGCTTAAAGCACGGTAAACTTTGACCGAGCCTCTAAATAGCGAGAATGGACAGCTTGAGTGCCGTTACGTTTAAATTTAGAATAGAGATTGGACTTGACATTTTAAGGCGAGTCAACTCTTTACTAAACCAGGGAGGCTTATTTGAGATTGACGGATAGTATAACGGAACACATTCGGTAAAAAGGAATTCATGGCATTGTAAAAATATCCATGGCACCCACCATGTCAGTGCACATGTAGAGATCGGACCAATCAAATTCAGATATGAAATTATTCAGCCGTCAAAATCCGCCTTACGAAAGCAGTGGACTTTCTTATCTGACCGATCAGACTTATTCTCACTTATTCATCGAAAGTAGGATGGTATGGATCTTCGTGTTGCGTCAAGGACGGGACCCTAACTAAACTGACTCTTGCCGGATTAGAGACAAAGCAGAGGCCGAGCAAGCGATCTAAGGAGTTTCGTACATGGTTGACTTGAGACAACGAAATGTCAAACAAGCCATGAATAAAATCGTGACGTGCAGTAGTTAAAAGTGGGTTAGAGGATTCAGTTGTGGACCAAATAGCTACGGGAATGTTAAAATCACCTAGAACAATTAAATGGTCCCTATCCGAAAGTCTATTGGAGACCGACTGGATAGTGGAAAGGTGGTTCCAATAAATAGGAAGTTCCGACAAGGGAGGAATGTAGGAACATGTAATAAAAGTAAAACTGCCATTCAATGTATCCGTACATTAATCATTTCACAGCACGACGTATTCGTGATGACCTTGAAAGATTTACAACAGGTACGGTGTCAACAGATCTATTTCGTGCATTACCTTCATCTGCACTCCGGGATCGTCATTGTAATACCCCATTTGTACTACGCGTTCGCCTTCCTATATTTGCTCGTCTTGGTCTTGAGAAAATGAGAAAAATACACGCACATATATATAGTACACTTTAACAGTTCTAGACTCACCATTTATACAAGCGACAGGAAATGTTTGAGAAAATTACCTGACAATAATATCAAAGCAGCCGTTTTAGTTATGTATGTGAAAAAGAAAATGGGCTGTTTTTAGGGTTTTCCCGGCAATTATTCGATTTTTTCTCGCCGTAAGAACCATCCTTGTACTTCAACGAAAATTAAAAAAAAAAGAATTGGCCAAATTGGTCCAGGCGTTATTGAGTTTTGCGCTTAGCCACACATTTTGCGATTCATTTTTATATATAAGATTTTCCAGTTAAATTACATTTTTTAAGACTTATTTTATTTAAATATTTTTTATTTGTATTTATTTTACGGTCCCACATTCAAACTTCTTTAATTGTATTGTAAATAGATTTATTTTCCCCGCTGCAAAAACCTGCAATACGGCTTTGTTTCCTATTGCCTGTCTCCACTTCGCAAGGGTATTATCAAATATTTCCTTCCTCCCGCGCCACCCTGGCTAATGGTCATCCGTTTTGGAAGACCTAAGGCGATGTTCATTTTAGTATATACTATATATATTCTAGTATTTCTCTTAGCCCATCTGCGTACCGACCTTACTAAGAGGCGCCTAAATAGTGTATTCACCTCTCGCTCGCACTCATTTGGTTGCTTAATTTTAGCGCTAGTGAGTACGTAGCTTAAACCGATAAGTTTGTCAATTGATGAGCAATTAATGCATTAATCTCTCATTGAAAATCCGTATAGTCGTCTTGGTCGCACTTAGGTAAAACCCTATGGTTGCTGTCAAGCCTCTAATTGATGCACCAATTAATGAAGTTTTTATTGCAGTGTCATAATCCTATAATCTTTCGCACTCGGATTCCCAATCCACTTCATTAGGTTCCTTAGTTTTGTTATCCAATAAACTAATATTTAAGTTGTTGTCGACTTGGGTTTCAATATTCTCAACAGTAATCAATTTTACAGTTTCTGAATTAATTTTCAGGTTGCACGCTTCCATAAAGTCTCTGCCCAGCACAATATTTCAATTCATAGATTCATTAGTCACGACAATTAAATTAAAAAAAATCTTTATATCTCTTTTCATAATAAAACATAATATTTTTCCAAGGCTTTTCAATAAGCTCTTGCTTAATCCATTATACGCGTCTTCTTGAGGCTCTAAAATAATGTTTTTGGGTAAATATGCATATTATATTAATGATACTGAGCTTCCTGAATCTATAAAGCATTCTGTAATAATTGACTGATTAGAGTTTTCATAAAAATTTTTTTTAAATATTCCTACATAATTATTCGCACCATCCTACGTAAATTCACTAAGTCCATCCAACAACTCGTTTTTTTCCATGTTGACATCTCTGGCCAGTCTGCTTTTTTCTTCGAAGTACACTGCAAATTTCTCAGTTGGCTTCCACAAACACGCTTTGAATTTTCGCCTCAAATCGGCTTTTGACTCGTTGTCGCCAAAAGCAAACTATACCAGGTCCACCAGCTCACTGTAGCCACTGCAACGCGCTGCCTTTTAAGCGGAAATATTGTCCGAAAAATCCATAAGAACCTCCTTAGCCAAGCCAAATCCAGCTACACCGAAATTTCTAGAACTTTCGTTGGCGTTTCTTTCGTTTCTCTGCACATCATTTGCCAAACCGTTGCTACGCTCGCCCTCTATTTCTAGCATGTTGTCGCCATTCTCCGCCAAACGGTTGCTTCTCTCGCCAGCTCCTTCTAGCACCGTAGCTCTGGCGCAGCTTAGTCGCGTGCCGCCGATTTGCGAACCGACTCTGTCGATTTGCTGCTGCAAATTTTCTAGAAGTTCGTCTCCTTCTTAATTTCATGATTCAGCTCCTCCATAGTTTTCCGGCCACGATCCAGCTCCTTGAGATTTTTCTGCATCAGATTCTCCAACTCTGCACCTCCCGTTTCCATGTCCAAAATTTCTTACTCCTCCTCCAACTGGTTGATACGCTGCCTCGGCTTTGGACCCATTAGTTGGCAAATTTAGACACTGCAAATATTTTTTACCTGAGCCACAGTCACTTCATTTATTTCCAGCTCTATTTTATCTTTTTGTTTTAAATTGTTTATGAAAATTTTTCACTTGATCCCACTTCTGAGATTGTATCAGGATGTTTTTATTATATGTCTCTTCTTTTATTGTATATTTAGTTTAGTTTATTGTAGTTTAACATAGCTTAGATTTAGTTTAACAGTAATTTAAATTTCTTTCTCTTCTTCTTTCTTGTCTCATTCTCTTGCGTTCTCGATCCAATAGTGTGACCAGATCATATATATATTAATTTGTTTATATTTTTAATAATAGTGCCAAAAATGTTGCAAAAAGCCGTATGTTTTCGGAAAGGTGTATCTATTGCCTATTGGATATTACTACTTTCAATTAGGACCCCGCCCCTCGCCTGAAAGGCCGATCAAGCCAATTCGTTGTGTACACAGCAAAAAAAACTTCGGAGCTTAGGATCTCCGGCTTTAACCAGGTTTTTGTGAACACAATCACCTGACATGCAAATTAAAGACTATAAGAATCATGTGACGCACAGTGGCGCGCACAAATATATATAAATAGATGTGTATAGAATAAATACAAATAAGAATAGGAACAAATAGAGACATAAGAAATGAACACGGAAAATATTTGAATTAAATGCGCGGGCGCTCCATCGATCGTGCAGAAGGGTCATACTGGCCCAAAGAGGAGCTGGTAACACTAATATGGCAAATCCCTTTCCGGCGGCGGTCACACTTAACCTCGCGGGGGTCCTATATAAAGCGGGCCACAGGCAGTTGGAAGTCACTCAGCGATCGCAGCGATCGGGGTGGGTAGGACTCATCCAGGAGCCAACTGCAAAGTCTTTTGGGGACGGGATCTTTTGATCTTATCCGCGATTATACATTGGTAGTTAGTTAGTATTTTCCCCTGGTAGACTTTCGAGCCTCCAAAACCTTCTCGTTACTGGTAGATTTTCGAGCCTCCCAAACCTTCTCAAACTAGTAGACTTTCTAGCCTCCAAAACCTTCTCGCAACTGGTAGACTTTCGAGCCTCTACCTCGCTCTGGTCTCCCCACAGGTACCGACGATTTACCGAGAAGAACTCAGTCGGCCGCGACCCAGGCGTTCCCTTGCGACGATCCACAGCGTACCATTTAATTTCATAATTTGTAAAATTTAAGTAAATAAAAACTAAGATCCTTCTTACGACATTAATCTCGAGCATTATACTCTGGGACTGGGTCGGAATCTCTTTCAACCACCACTGACCCAAATAAATTTCTGGGATGGCCAACCCTAAGCTATCTCAGCAACGTCAGACTGTCACATACAATTTGGAAAGCTTACTTCGTAAGCTTCTTGCATTCTGATAGGAAAGAAGGAGAGAATTGGCCAGGGCCAGGGTAGATTAACTCCTACAGGCCTTTTCTTTTTCTTAGCTTCGTACTCCTTAACATACTTAGTCCAGAAGCCAGTAGACCATATTGTGTTAAAAAGTTCGTCGGGGTCATTTATTTTGAAAAATTTCCCTAGCATAAGAAAATTTAAATTTTAAACATCAACACTGTATACACATCATTTAATCGTTCGACTATGTCTTATAGCTGTCATAGGCACAACTTGCAATCTGCAAGGATATGCAAACATCGGCATCCCGATGTTTACATTCTTTCTTTTATAGTTAATGAAATATTTCTTACCTTTATTTTTTAGTACAATGAAGAAGAAATCACATTTCATCACGTGGAATTTACAGATAATTCTGCTTGCCTGGAAATGATTGAGAAGCCTCCACGATGTTTGTTTAAGTTATTAACAGAACAATGTCATATGCCTAAAGGATCCGACTTGGCATATTTAAATAATATGCATTCTGAATTTGAATTTCATCCAAAATATATTAAAGGCTCTGACCGCAGGCATTGGGAAACAGAGTTTGGCGTTCGACACTACGCTGGAAGTGTCATTTATTCTGTTGATGGATTTGTTGAAAAAAATCGACACGTCCAACAAGACGTCTTGTTTGAATATATGAGTTGCAGCGAAGACTCGTTTATAAAGGACTTATGCAAATACCAGGTACTTCAATATAAATTTTTATTAGCTTTAAAAATGGAAGTATTTTCCTCGAAGGTAAATTATTAAAAAGTGTAAGAATTTGATTAAATTAAATTGCAACAAATACCAATTTTAGCAAAAATATCTTTTGATTTCAATCTCACCTGGGATAAAGCGCCATTCCACTACCATAAGGAAAATGTGCACATCATAAACATTTGTAATAAAAATAATTGTATAAGAGGATTCACCCTGAACGTTTTTATACAAAACTAGAGACCCGTCCCGGCTTTGCACGGGTGCCATAAAAACAAATTCTCATCGTCGCTGAATCAAAATATCACTAACCATATTTTCTTGAAATTTCTTCCATAGAGTAGCAGAATCAGTAACTTGACAAATCGCTATTGATGACAAAAATATACCTTAATATTGAATCTGAAGTGCAATTAGCTGGTTCTAATATGCGTTTTCGAAGTGTATGCTGAAAGTGACTAAATCGCTAACGCTACTAATGTGGTCGGACTATTGCGAACGACCCATCGAATATCAATATCATTGTTTTGAAAAGTGGTAGTTTGCCAACCCTTGAAAAAGCAATCAAATTAAACTTACGACCCTTAAAAGGCTGCCTTCTTTCTCAATTTTTAGTTACACAGGTCGACAAAAATCGACATTTTTTTTGCCGGCGAATAAAAGCTATTGATTCTGATAGGTCTGAACGGGTACATTACTAGTCCGAAACTAAAAAGTTACCATCACCCACCAATTTTGAAAAATCGCGGTTAAAGTATCATGCACTGCTTGAATCGGCACTTTTCAAGGCTTAATAACTCCCAAACCTTACGTTGCCCAGAGCGTAACAATAATATCCAATGGGAGACTTTTCATTCTTTAGTTATAATGCATTTTACAAACTTTAATTTGTCACAAATTTTTGCTATGTTGTAGCCCTGAAACTTAACAAATCTGGTGAGAGTCTTAGCTTTGGTTAGAAACATTGGTTTGGGATTTTAACTTAAGTACACAAACCAAACGTTTTATGGGCCGACAACACATTCTTTGGACTTTTTTTATTATCATATTTATATAAGTTAAACACGATGGTTTTTCTTATTTAAAAAAATTATATTATTTAGGACACTTGGTCGGTATTTACTTGCACCCAAATTGGAACTAAATTATTTTTACAGAAATTGCCATATTTATACCCAATAACTTTGTCGCTGCCTCTGCCAAAGTCGGAGCTTTGCCGTTGTCGTCGCTGCAGCGGGAAGTGGATCAGACGCTGCAGACAGAACTCTTTGGGAGCTATTGACCGAAGCCGGGAAGTTGCCTTTGCACTTTTACTTGCTGGTGTAATACCGGATGCGCGTGGCCAACTTCGGTTATGAATTCCTTTTGTGTTAACTCCTCCACCTTTAAAATCCACGCTCGGTGCGGTCATTGATCTCGTTATCAGAAGCTTGTTTGTTGATGTGCAGTATTTTGGCCCCTTTAATCAAGAAGCGGCTTGCTAGTGCTGTAAGTCCGATGATTATTTTGGAACTTATTAGAAAATCGACTGTATGCGATGTTGTTTTTAACAGTTCCAAGGTCTTGGTATTGTTGATGTTTAGTTCTTTTACCAATTCTAGTGATAGCTTTTCTTCTATCTTTTTAATGGTCATCTCAGTTTGGCATTGCTGGCATCGGGTGATAGTGCATCGCGTCTTTGTTGGTGAAGGTCTGTCCATCGACATTAATTGTAGAATTGCTGAAGTTGATAACGAAGGTTCCGTTGAGACTTGTGGATGTCCCGTTTATTTGTACGTTGCCGGAGAATAGAATGACTCCAGGTGCGATTTCGTCAATAATTGGAATGTGTTGATTGTTGATTCGAGTGCAGATGGCAGGGCAACTTTTTAATAAATTTGGTAGGCAAGAGGAATTACTTATGTCTATCATATTTCTATGATTACAAATGGTTATCTCATTATAATTATTACATTTTGAAATTTTTGCAAAAAGTTTTCCTTTACATTTGATTAAATTTTCGCTTAGAATTTTATTAACATATGGACCAATTTTTATTGGTTTTATTTTAGTAATTTTAATAATATAAATAAGTGTTGTCCCATTGCTTGCTACGCTTACTTTTGCTATTTTCATGGCTTCTTCAAAATTAGTGTATGGCAACTGGTCTTGATCTAGTGTTTTTATAACTTCATTTACCTCTTCATCTCCTTATATCTGGGTGTTATTAACATCTGCTTTTGCCCATTGTATTGTGTGGTTTAAGTTAACAATTTCTTCTTTAAGCATTTTAATTTGAAACATTAATATTGTGCTAGTGTCTTTTTGAGGGTCTCCTCCGTATTTTAAGCTATTTATAGGATTTGCATTGGCCTAGGTGATATTATTTATTTTTTCTACGATAAGTCTATTTAAAATAACTTGATTGTTGTTGTTAGTTAATGCTGAATTTATTTTTTCTTGACCTATTTCGAAATCTCTATAGTCGGGAGATCCAGCTATCCATTTCCAGGCGCTACCTAACAAATCTATATGTCTTTTCCTTTTACTTTTAATCTTGAGGTTATTAATTAAATTTCTTGAAATTAATCTCTTCAGTTATAAATGGCAATATTGGGTCGTATGTTTATACCCTTGCAGAGGGTATAATAATTTTGTCATGATGTTTGCAACGCAGTGAAGGAGGCATCTCCGACCCCATAAAGTATATATATTCTTGATCAGCATCACCAGCTGAGTCGATCTATCCATGTCCGTCTGTCTGTCCGTCTGTCCGTCTGTCCGTCTGTCGGTTTCTACGCGAACTAGTCTCTCAGTTTTTGAGCTATCGGGCTGAAATTTTCAGCATAGTCTTATTTCTTTAGCACGCAGTATATATGTCGGAACGGCCAAAATCGGACCACTATATCTTATAGCTGCCATAAAAATGATGGCGAAATTAATGTAAAAAAAAATTTTAACTTCTCTGTTTTTCAACGAATATCTATAAATTTCGAGATATACAGGCAGGCTCCGGTTTTCACTTTTGTTTTTCGTTTTCGTTTTAGACCAAAATCGTACGTTTTCTTTTTTAGGTGCTCCGGTTTTCACAAACTTTTTGTCATCGTTTTGTTATCGAAATATTTATTCATTTATATTGCTCAAACAGTTGACTTTGATGTTTTGAGAACTAAACGGAATGTTTAAAGGCCTTTACTTTTTTAATTGTTTGTTTTAAACCCAAATAAATGCAGAAATTGTTTATTTATCGGTCCAAGAGCGCTGCCACTCTTTAAACAGGGACATTTATACCTTTTTTAAATGGTAAAAGTAACATTTAAGCAATAAAATTAAACTAGTTTACTTATTAAAATCTTATTTTATCTTCTTTGAACATAATTAATGCCCTCCTTTTAACTTTACAAGCATTTCGACCAGATTGTTTGGTTCCACCAACAGTACGGCAGCACTGGCAACCAAAACGAAAGTTGTTGTTGCCGACGGCAAATATTTTATTTGCGAATTCGAGGTGGGGTCAGAAAATAAGTATTTAAAAAGTAATTAAGAGCTAGATTGATCTACTGATGGTGTGAAATAAACATCAATACACCAACGAGCCAACTATTTTTTTCCTTTTGCAATTAAGAATCGATTTGATGTAGAAAAAGGCATTTACTTTTCATTTCGACAAGACAAACTTGCCCGTTTTTAAAAACGAAAAAGTCTTGTAAAAGTGAAAACGGGAGCACCGATTTTCGAAAACGAAAACGAGAGAATCTTGTGAAAGTGAAAACCGGAGCCTGCCTGATAGTCGTTTTTTATAGTTCTAGAATTACGGTTTTAATTTCATTAAGATCGGACAACTATATCATATAGCTGCCATAGAAGGGATCGGTCGATTTATATGAAAATGTAAAATTCTACATGTAAAATAATAACTTGACATTTTTTTTTCAACATTACCAAAATGGATTGATTTTCAATGATCTAATTGCAGACTGCAAGGGTATACAAACTTCGGTTTACCGAAGTTAGCTTTCTTTCTCGTTTTAGTTTATAGTTAGCAGTGTAGTTAATGTTTTCATGTGTTTTTTTTTTTGTATTCTTCTATGTCAATAATATTTTTTTTTTTTTGTATAATCAAGTGGCCCTTTGAAACCAAGCCCGGGCTTGTTAGGGTTAGGTGTTAATAGGCGCGAAAAAAAAGTATAGGTAAAAGAATGCGAGGAAATATGAACTACTATTAGGCAGCTCGATTGCTATCTTGCATGTGTACTAAGTGGGTTAAGATTAATGTTTTTAATTTAGGAAGGCTATCTACAGATGAGGTAATTTTGTACAAATTATTATAATTTGCACATAATACTCTAAAGGGTTCATGCATTTCAGACGATGTTCTGCATTGGTGCAAAACTTAAGGCAGGTTGGATCTTGTGGCTCTACATGGTACGTGGAAGTTCAACTGACCCAATAGATCGCTGCTTTCCACGTCACCACGGATCAGATTATAAATAAAGACAATGCCTAGCATCGTTCTACGGTTTGCTAAGGAAGGAAGGTTAATCAGAAGAAGTCTACTAGAATAAGAGGGCAATCTAAGGTTTGCATCCCAGTTTAAGCCACGAAGAGCGAAAAGTAAAAAGTTCTTTTGAACTGACTCAATGCGTTTGCTGTGGACGTCCCACTGGGGACTCAAAACGCAAGATCCTAATTCTGAAATAGGACGAACTAACGAAGTGTATAAATTCTTCGTGACGTAGGGGTGTAACGAACACATTCTGTGAGCGTTGTCCACCCTAACACCTCTGTCTATGCTTTGACCGGCCTGCTCAGGGAGATGGGTGTGGGTTTGTGTTAAAATGAAACAAGAGTGTCACAGAACTAACAATAGTTGACAGAGAGACGGTAACGATAAGGATTTTTAACCCATCGGCTAAGATTCGGACGAGAGACTGTACCTATCGAAGACGGAGGTCCAGATGTTATTGGCCATCTTCTATACCCACCCTACCTGTGAAGTCTCATTAGACTCCACCCTTAAAACAACCGCTGCACTACGTCCTCTATGGTGCCCCCAAAAGATCACAAATTAATTCATTTTAAAATTCATTTAATGCGGCAAATACGATAATATAGTTCATGGTTCTTAATACTACAAATCCTAACACTAGAACCTTAAAGCTAAGCGTTCTTCACGCCAAACGACTCTCTATTTGATTGTGTGTCAGTACAAGATTATCAAATAGAAAAAGAAATGGATATCTTGTTTACGTTAAATTATTACGAAACTGATTACATATTTTATTGATATGCGGCAAACTTATTCAAAAATTACAAAAAAGCACTTAGGCGGATAACGTTAAATTATATAAGGGCAAACGATTCTTATTTAATATTTGTCAATACGCGAGTGTGGGAAAATTTACATGTATATATTTTTACCAAAAGTGTGCAGGCTCAGACAAGAATGAATATATATAAGTAGGAATGTAAATGATTTACGGCTATGCCGTACTTACGAACTCTCCAACGAAGTCAGCAGGCCTGATGACGATCGATGTGCGCTGTAGAATAGTTTAATTTAGGTGTATATATGTCATACTATGTCGTAAGCACACACGCAAGTATAATGGCTAAATAGGAATCGTAAATTAAATAAGAAACTTGTCGTACAAATATTTAGAATAAGAAAATTAAACTACAATCGCTTTAGCGATAGAAAAACGAGTTGGCAGTCCCGGCCAAAATTAACTGGAAGCCAAATTTCAATTGGGATGCGGCATCTGCCTCCGCTGTGTTGCCCGAATTACGCCGAATCGGCGCCAGTGCGATCTTCGCCCGAACTGCAACGTGATCCGACTTGTAGATCGTGGTGCGGGCTTGGCAAGGTCAAAATCTCACGGCGATCCTTTAAGTCGCTTATGGTTTTACGGTGATGAAATTTATCCAGGTGTGGCAAATATCAAAGACTCCTTTCACGCGGTGTGCGGTATGAGAATCCCAAATGGCGATTATGGCCTAGCGCTGAAGAAATGTAAGGTTCCGCCAATGAACGGCTGCATGCGGCATCTGCTCCTTGCTGTGCGCAGAGGGAGGACTGTAAAACTTCCGTCAATTCCGAGAATTCGCACGTGTCTCTGGTCACTGCTGTCTTCTGGGAATTGCGATTAGATTCCTTTAATATATCGTCGAATTATCTTACCACCTATATTGGGAGTGATAACCGGTAGTACTGGTCAACCAAAATTCCAAGAATTTCACAAGCGGAAGGTGGATGCAAACGGGTTTGAAAATTATAGCGCTTTATGCAGGGAACGAACCGATCTCGGGAGAAGCTTGCGACAAAGAGGCGGAAATCATGGCGTCTAGAGTGGATGTAGGAGGCACAAAATCCCAAAATCCATAAAAATGGTATTTTTTGGTATTCGAGCGAGGATCGGATCCTTGCTACTGAAGGGTTGCATCTGGGCTATTTATGTTAATTACCATGGGTAATGTCCTAACTAGGAATGCCAACTTAGCCGAATATACTGACTCCCACAACCACAGTTTTGATTTTTAGTCCCTGTGACTATTAATCAAAACTGAAGAAGGAGTCAGGAGGGATCACCAGATGTCCTTGGCATGGAATTTACCAAGCTCTTTGCCATTCATGTCTTCCAGAACATATAATGATTGACTAAGTTTCTCCTTAACACGCGCTTTTGTTCCGACTAGGGCTAGCTTTGCGTTGAAATTGTTGGCAGCGTTGCTCAGCGTAAAGTTCCATTTTGTCACCTACTTTGAATGATGTAGGCCTCGTACGTAGGTTGTATGTGCGCTGGTTCGTCTCATAAGCTTTGCTCAGATGTTTATGGATGGTTGCACGAATTTTCTGACACTCGGCAGTCCTTGAAAGGTTGACATCACCTTCGGCGAGTAAACCCAACTTGCGCAGCAATTTATTGTCCTGGCCGTGTGAGATCATATGTTGCCCAAAAACAACTTGGTAAGGTGATACACCGATAGACTGATGGAGGAAGTTGCGAAGTGAGCAATTAATGCTGCTGAGGAAAACATCCCATTCACGCTGGTCTGAGTGAATGTAAGCTCTGAACGCCGCGTTGATTGAACGGTTGACCCTCTCCACTGCGTTGGACTGCGGAGCATAGGCACCTGTGAACATGTGGCGCACGCCATATTTCGAAAGGAAGTCGGAGAAGTCATGGCTTTTAAACTGAGTGCCATTGTCACTCACGACTGTCTCAGGCACACCAAAGCAGGGAAAGATTTCGTCCTGCAGTATACTGACTATCACTTTAGTGGTGAACTTTTTCACTGGCTTTAGAAAAGTGAATTTTGAAAAGTGATCCAGGATAATCAATATGCCTATGTTTCCAGACTTGGAACGTGGAAATGGGCCAATAAAATCCAGATATCCTTTCGCTATGCACTTGAGCGCCCATAGGTGTAGGATGCTTTGTAGTGAGGCACGTTTCGTAGTTGCATATATAGTCCCGCACGTTGATTACCATGTTTGCCCAGTAAAAGCGGCGACGAATGCGCTCTAGGCATTTGGTCATTCCGCAATGCGCAGATGATGGTTGGTCATGGGCGGCACTGATTACGCTTTGGCGTAACGACTCGGGAACGAAAAATTTCCAGCAATCGTCTGGTGAAGTGTCAATAGTATTGGGAAATGCTGCTCGGTAATAGATGAAGTCGCCGACTACTTGGAAATCAGGTAGCTGTGAGGAAGAGAATTTGTTCCAGAGTGCAGAATATTCTTCCGATTGGAAAGCATCTGATGCAAGATCGATTTCAGGGTGAACTTCAAAATTTAGCGCAGCAACTTCAGCGTCCTCGAAAGCTCGGGATAGAGCATCCGCCACGACATTTTCACATCCTTTACGATGCTCGATTTCAAAGGAGTAACCCTGAAGTTTGATGCCCATCTGGCCAGTCTACCGCTTAAATCAGATTGATTCATGAGCCAACGCAAGCTGGAATGGTCAGTGACTACTTTGAAAGAATGTCCGTCAATATACATCCTGAACTTTTTGATGGCCAAGACTACAGCCATGCATTCAAGTTCTGTAACTGTATAGTTACGTTGGGCTTTGTTAAGTTTTTTGGACATGAACGCTATTGGTCGTTCGCAACCAGATTGGTCATGGGCCAACACCATGTAGTGAGGCATCACACTGCAGAATGAACGGTTTCTCATAATCGGGGTGAACGGGGGCATGGGGCAGAACATAACTTTTCTTTGATGTTCTCAAAGGCCTCTTGAGCATGTTCATTCCATTGAAAGTGTGTGCCACGTAGCAACTCTGTTAGGTAGAATATGACTGAGGAATAGTTCGAAACGAAGCGCTGGTACCAACCAGTCATACCAAGAAATCTTCTTCAGCTGTTTCTGAGTTTTTGGGATCGGGAATTCACTGACAGCTCTAATCTTGATTGGATTAACTTGAAGTGTTATTTCTCCAACCAAATATCCCAAGTAATCTACACGTTTCAGACAGAACTGACTTTTCTGGACGTTAATTGTCAATCCGGCATTTCTTAGCTGAGTGGCTACCTCAGAAAGATGTAGAAGATGGTCTTCAAAGTTATTTGACAACACCAAAAGGTCGTCAAGGTAGACTAGCACATGTGACTTCAGCTGATACGGTATTACAAGGTCCACATGGTTTGCGGTGCGTTGGTCAAACCAAATGGCATCCTTTTGAATTGGTACAGCGGACGGTTCGGTATCGTGAACGCTGTCTTTGCACGGGACTCTTGATCTAGGCAAATTTGCCAAAACCCATCCTTGAGTTCTATTTTAGAAATGTAATGCACTGGCGGGAGACGACTAAGCAGACCTTCCATAATAGGAATCGGATAAGCATCCTTAACGGTAAATGGACTAAGTATCCTCGCGTCGAGATAGAAACGAATCTTGCCAGGTTTGACGTGCAAGGTAACCGGAAAAGACCAAGGCGATAATGGTGCCTCTTCTATGACGTCCATTTCAATCATGCGATCGATTTCGACACACAAAATCTTTTCCTTAGCTGGCGATAAAGGATAAAACCTTTGTTTGATTGGTTTCGCGGTAGATGTGTCAATGTTGTGTTCTATCAATCTGATCAAACCTAGGCCCTCACTTTCGAATGATGGAAAGAAGTCGATTACCTTTTTCAGCTTTGATTTCTGTGCGTTGGATAAACAGATGTGTAAGGGATCGTCCTCGGGTTTGCATTCAATTTCGTTAACTGAAAACGAATGTTGGATGGAAATGCCAAAGGTTTCCCAGAAATCCATGCCGCATATGACGCTGAATTCAAATTTTGAATCTATAGAGTTGTACGTCAAGGGAATGGAGATTGTGCCAGCCACGGATTGTGTTTGGCCGTCTGCAGTACGGACTACGCTTTTGAATTTATTATACAGTTTGTTAGATATTATTTGTTGGGCAAGCTTTCCACCAATGACACTTTTGTTGGCTCCACTGTCTAAGAGAGCTGAATATTCGAGGCCGAATATCTGCACCATTGAGAAAGGCCGGATGTCATTCTTTTTGTGGATGATTGACGAGATAATGCAACCATTAAAAGCTCGTTTGCGCATCCAGAATTTCCAGAAGTATAGGCAAGGTAGAACGACGTTTGTAAGCGAAGATAGAATTGATACTAACAGGTTTAAGCCTTCGCTTAAGATACTCTTGCAAGCACACGTGATATGGATTGAACGCTTTAGTAGTCGGTACATCAAGTTTGGGAGTAGACAAATCAGGTAAATTATCCGTTGCCGCAGCATCCGGAGTACTTAGAATATCCGAGGCTAACGGCGGACATTCATTTTGCGAATGTCCTGCTTGGAGTTTTCCGGTACCGATTTACATTTTGCACAATTTGGTTTACATACATCGGGTATGCCGCAATCGTAACAGAAAATACGGCGAGGTTTTAGACTATCATGTGACCTGTTTTATCACAGTTCCAACATAGGAATTTATCTGCAGGCTTAATTGCGCAGACTTCGCCCTCAACATCGGCTTCGTCTTCGGACTGATCTTCAGGATTGTATTCGTGAAGAATTGTGTTGACAAACCGTTTGGTAGTTACATTAGGGCGTTGAATTGGCTTCGATCGAGTGCTACGATAAAATTCTTCGTGGCGGTGACACGCCTTACGCAAAGTTTCCAAGGAAGGGGTGTCAACATGCAGTAACTCAAGTTTCAAGTCTGGCTTAAGATTGTGGCGCACTTCGCTGGCTAGCTCACTATCGTGCATGGGCTCTCGGAGGGAATTAGCTATGATAAGCATTGCGTCAAGAAAGTCATCAAAACTTTCGTTTGAACCCTGCTTACCACGACGCACTTTTATTTCGCGGTCTGATCTCTGATCTGAGTATCTCTCCTTTAAACGTCTGCATAATACACGCCAGCTCATGTCATCTACCGACCTATGAACACGCCAGTAAAAGATAGAGCAGGACCTGCAAATAGCAAATTTGCAAACTGCGACAACAAATCGAAATTTCCGTTTAGGCTTTGTGTAGTGAGGCAGTTTACACGGTATATAAAATCCTCAACTGCGATGTCGTCAGCTGACCCGCTGAATTTGATTCGCCAGTTGAAAATCACATTTGAAATTCTGTCAGGACGATCCGATGAAAGATCGCTGCGATCGCTTCGCACATCCGGAGAGTTCCTAACTCGCTGACTGTTTTGACCTTGATTGTTCCTAACTCGCTGACTGTTTTGACCTTGATAGTTCTGGAAATCGACTTGTCCTGAATTGTTACGGAATTCGTGCTGCGTATTGTTATCCACAAACGTAGACCTATTCAATTGGCTAAACATCTGAGTCATTTTTCTGTGATTGTATCTGTCATGGTTACTTGAAATGTTTTCTGGTTCTCCAACATGCTTTTTGAAATGCTCGCATTTGATTCGCAACTTTGCTGATCTGGGTCTTCGGTTGTATCTGAGTCATACGTTTGGCTATTGTCTTGATGGGGATTCGAGTTGCCATTCTGAGAGAAGATAACATTGCTCTGATTATCGGCGTTACGAGACATAGATCTGGTCATTATTCGACTTTGCATACCGGAATTCGGATTAGATACCGTTTGGGACTCAGAACGTGGTTGAAAACATGTTGGAAAAGTGTTGTTATCCTGCAGCCAGTTTTGTAGACAAGCCTTATGAAAGCCATGTTTACAAGCAGTTTCAATTAAATCCAATTCGAAGACTACTCCATTGCAGAGGGTGCACGTCACTGAGTCATCATCACCTAGGGAAACTAGGTTCTCGTTGCTGTGCCTAACCGACATTTTTAAACGATTTAAAACCTAACTAAACAACTAACTGAACTCAAAAACTTAAAACGAGAAATGGAAGCTATACGATATGCGATAGAAAAATACGACAAGCGATAGAAATATACGATATGCGATTAAGGTATACGATAATCATGCAACAATGACAAGACGAGAAAGATCCTTGAGAAATACGGAATGCGATAGTATCATAAGAGGGGCTTATACTTAGGAGTAATGTAGCAGCAGGTTGATTTTTGTTCGATAGGTACTAATTATTAACTGAAAATGTTTGCGAAATTAATTATATAAAAATAGTATTTTGAGGTCTAAAAGAATAAATATATATATGTAGGAATGTAAATGATTTACGGCTATGCCGTACTTACGAACTCTCCAACGAAGTCAGCAAGCCTGATGACGATCGATTAGCGCTGTAGAATAGTTTAATTTAGGTGTATATATTTCATACTATGTCGTAAGCACACACGCAAGTATAATGGCTAAATAGGAATCGTAAATTAAATAGGAAACTTGTCGTTCAAATATTTAAAATAAGAAAATTAAACTACAATCGCTTTAGCGATAGAAAAACGAGTTGGCAGTCCCGGCCAAAATTAACTGGAAGCCAAATTCCAATTGGGATGCGGCATCTGCCTCCGCTGTGTTGCCCGAATTACGCCGAATCGGCGCCGGTGCGATCTTCGCCCGAACTGCAACGTGATCCGACTTGTAGATCGTGGTGCGGGCTTGGCAAGGTCAAAATCTCACGGCGATCCTTTAAGTCGCTTATGGTTTTACGGTGATGAAATTTATCCAGGTGTGGCAAATATCAAAGACTCCTTTCACGCGGTGTGCGGTATGAGAATCCCAAATGGCGATTATGGCCTAGCGCTGAAGAAATGTAAGGTTCCGCCAATTAACGGCTGCATGCGGCACCTACTCCTTGCTGTGCGCAGAGGGAGGACTGTAAAACTTCCGTCAATTCCGAGAATTCGCACGTGTCTCTGGTCACTGCTGTTTTCCGGGAATTGCGATTAGATTCTTTCTCTATATCGTCGAAACATCTTACCAGCAATATTGGAAGTGTTAGCCGGTAGTACTGGTCAACCAAAATTCCAAGGATTTAACACGCGAATGTGTGGTTGCGGACGGGTTTGAAAATTATAGAACTTTATGCAGGAACCAACCGATCTCGGGAGAAGCTTGTATCAAAGAGGAGGAAATCATGGCGTCTAGAGTGGATGTAGGATGCACAAAATCCCAAAATCCATAAAAATGGTATTTTTTTGGCATTCGAGCGAGGATCGGATCCTTGCTACTGAAGGGTTGCATCTGGGCTATTTTTGTTAATAACCATTGGTAATGTCCTAACTAGGAATGCCAACTTAGCCGAATATACTGTCTCTCACAGGGGTCATCGAATTCCTTCGACCACCGTTTAATAAATCCAAGCACACCCCTGGCTTTATTCACAATGCACGAAATATGATCAATAAACTCCAGTTTAGGATCTAGACGGATACCCAAATCGTTAACTAGAGTGATCCTTTTCAAAGAGCAGCAGTTCAGCATATAAGTCGCAAGCATGGGAGAGACACGTGAGAATGCCATCAGCATGCATTTGGAGCCATTTAGGTTTAATAAGTTTGCATCGCACCATGCTTGAAAGTTATTAAGATCTGTTTGTAAATCCGACTGGCAAGCGCGGTCCTTGTATTGCACACAAAGTTTAACGTCGCCAGCGTACATGAGTACTCTGGAGTTAATCAAGACTTTGGGCAGGTCGTTAATAAATAATGTAAAATGTAAGGGACCCAGGTGGCTCCCTTGCGAGACACCAGAGGTCACCCGGAGAACGTTCGACAAGTTGTTTTTAAAGAGGACCTTTTGCGTCCTGCCATTCAAATAACTTGAGATACACCTAAGAAGATCGAAAGGATAACCCATTAAGTCGAGTTTCGTAACAAGAAGGGAATGATTAACGGAGTCAAAAGCTTTACTGAAATCAGTATAGATCACATCTGTCTGCAAATGTTGTGGAAAGCCCCTTATAATGAAAGAAGTGAGCTCCAGAAGGTTAGTAGTCGTTGATTTTCGTTTAATAAATCCATGTAAGCATGGAGAAATTACTGACCTACACAGGTGCTGCAAATGGGGAGTAATTACGTTTTCGAAAAGTTTTGGAATGGCTGACAACTTAGAGATTCCTCTGTAGTTGCTAGCATCCACTTTGCTACCTTTTTTGTGAAGAGGAATCAAGAATGATTGTGAAGTCTCTAAGGATAAGGTAAACAATTTTAGAAGAGACTGCACAGGGACTCGGCACAATACTTAAGCACACAGCCTGGTATTCCGTCGGCGAATAAACCGGCTTGACACGTTGAAGATCCAAAAGAAGGGAACTTTCGTTTAAGCTAGGACTGAAGATTAGGTTAGATTTGGGCATGCTATAATAATAGGTTTGGTTTGAATCGGATGACGGAGAATAGGTAGTTTGAAAAAACTGAGCAAAAAGATCGGCGATTGCCTGATCATTGTTTGCTGTCGTGTTTTCAAATGAAAGCGAGGATGTGCAATAGGCTTACGTGTAGTGTTGACAAAATTATAAAACTGTTTTGGGTCCTGCGCAAACTGAACCCTACAACGAGTCAAATAGGTTTTATAACACGGTAAGCACGGTAAACTTTGACCGAGCCGCTAAATAGCAAGAATGAACTGCTTGAGAACCGTTACGTTTAAATTTAGAATAGAGATTGGACTTGACATTTTTGAGGCGAGTCAACTCTTTACTAAACCAGGGAGGCTTATTTGAGATTGACGGATAGTATAACGGAGCACATTCGGTAAAAAAGGAATTCATGGCATTGTAAAAAATATCCATGACACCCACCATGTCAGTGCACATGTAGAGACCGGACCAATCAAATTCAGATATGAAATTATTCAGCCGTCAAAAATTCGCCTTACGAAAGCAGTGGACTTTCTTATCTGGCAGATCAGACTTATTCTCCATAGCAGTCCCAATATCGATAGTCACATCGAAAGTAGGATGATATGGATCTTCAGGTAGCCTTAAGGGCGGGACCCTAACCAAACTGACTCTTGCCGGATCAGAGACAAAGCAGAGGTCTAGCAAGCGATCTAAGGAATTTCGTACATGGCTGACTTGAGACAACGAAATGTCAAACAAGCCATGAATAAAATCGTGACGTGCAGTAGCTAAAAGTATGTAAGAGGATTCAGTTGTGGACCAAATAGCTCCAGGAATGTTAAAATCACCTAGAACAATTAAATGGTCCGTATCCGAAAGTCTATTGGAGACCGACTGGATAGCGGAAAGGTGGTTCCAATAAATAGGAAGTTCCGACAAGGAAGGAATGTAGGAACATGTAATAAAAGTAAAACTACCATTAAGTGATAGCTTCACACAAAGGAATTCAACATCGTTGCATTCCTCGAAAGCTAATACTTCAGACGTGAGGTTTGAGTCAACCGCAATGAGGACCCCGCCCCCTCGCCTGGAAGGCCGATCAAGCCTGTACGTTGTGTACACAGCTGGAAAAACTTCGGAGCTTAGGATCTCCGGCTTTAACCAGGTTTCTGTGAACACTATCACCTGGGATGCAAAGGAAACACTATCAGAATACAATTTAGGAAGCTTACTACGTAAACCCCTTGCATTCTGATAGGTAAGAAGGAGGGAATTGGTTAGTTTTTTGGAGCTGGCACAGTGGTTTTGTCCGGCCTGGGTAGACTAATTCCTACAGGCCGTCGTTTCTTAAAGAGTTATTGTGTTAAAGAGTTCGTCAGGGACATTTATTTTGAAAGATGAAATATCCCTAGCATAAGAAAATTAAAATTTTTCCACCTTCATTTTATCGGACTTGGTTCTCTCTCGAATAACGACAGTAACATCTTCAGATGTTTGAGATGGGTGAAGCCGAGAGACAAATATCTGCCTCGTTGGTGGTACTGCAATAAGGGCTTTTGGCAACACAGACTGGTTGGCTGTATTACCAATTTCGGCCGGTAATCAAGGCCTGTCCAGCGCCATGAGCACCTCATTGGTTTTACGAAAACTAACAAGTAGCTCTTTAAAACCATTTTTGGTTTGCCGCATGAATGCCATCATTTCCCTTTCAACATCGCGACAAGCCTCACAGCAGTAGCGCAATCCAATGTTTTTAGTAATAATATCAGTCATCCGGCCTGTGCATTCAATGCACTTGGCTTGCACGACATTGTCACACAGCCAGCAGCCAATAGTAGGGTCCTCTGCAGAAATTACTTTCTTGCAGGTTTTTATTACACAGACAACATTAGAAGACATTATAGCGACTTACCACTGTACCAGTCAGAAGTTAAGAGAAAATAAGAGTAGTTACGTGCACAAGAGAAAGCAAGAGAGCGAGAGTTAGGGAGCTTAAGCCGTCAAGCTGTAATACCGAATCGCTGCACCAAAATAATTTGCAATTAATATAGTTATTAATACACAAAAACAGCTGCATGCACGCGCAAAGTGAAACGGTGAATTATTATTGACACAAGACAGAAGTTTGAAATAAACCCCGGTGGTTTATAGCAAAGATTATACACAAATACGAGGCGCAAAACAAAAACACGAACGTTCACTTTGACAGAAAAAACGAAATGAAATATGAATTATTCTGAAGGTTCCCGTTTGAACCTTTGCCAGTCCGGTAATTAGAGTCACGATATTGGATTTCGTGTAGTCAGTTATGTGCACGTCAGCAGCGCACACGGTGAAAAGGGTTCTGTAAATGTGATTTAATTTTGAATAATTTCGAGTGTTATAATTCTTCCACTTTCTGTTAGTACTGTGGTGTTTCTGTCTTCTTTTACGGTTTATTTTTTATATCTGGCGGATAGTTTTGTAACTAATATTTTATTATTTTGAACGAAAATCTCATCACCTGGTGAATATTTTTTTATTTGGTCTCTACTTTTTTATGGTATGTTAGGTCTTTTTCCTGAGTATGCGTAATTCTCTGTTATTTTTTGTCTCTCTGTTTGTTGTAGTCTAGGGTTAAGTGCTACCTTTCTTCCAAAAAATAAGTCAACTGGTTTTCTGTTCGTGGTTGAGTGTCTTGAATATTTATGTTTGACAACTGATCTGTCTATAAGATCTTTTAAAGAAGCGTGTACTTTGTCGGCCTTTTGGCACCGAATAATTTCTGACAGTGTTGAATGAAAACGTATATGGAGGTTTTGTAAACTTCGATATTAAATTGATCTTGTAGCATCTGCATTACGGGAGCCGAACCACGTGATTTCTCATTATCTATTACTACCATTTCTGGGATACCAAAATTGATTAATAATTCTTTTAACCCTTTCGACCCCACCGTTGCCTGTGAGCAACTCAATTCACTTTGGTTCGCTATTTCCTTATTTAAGTTGTAGCTGCATATATATTCATTTGTAATATAATATAAAAGATATATATAGTGATGTTTGTGGAAGATATAGATTTAGAGACAATAGAACTAAGTGAGAAAAAGCATGTAACAGTTTTTTTTTTATGTAAAAAGCTGTTTTTTTTTTAAATTAATTTGATAAACAAAAAAAAATATATCCATAGGTTCTGGTTAAGGCTGTGGCCTTGGAGCCCATGGACGTGGTGGTTATATTGCTGGGTAAGCAGAATATTGTTGATGATGTCCACTAAATTGCATTTGCTGGTGTGGAAAATAGGGTGTCGTTTTCGGGGTCTGTGGAACGTGAGCTAAATGTGGGATAAATGGTTGTCTAGTTGCGTTGAATGGTTGCTATACGAATTTTTTTGGTAAGGCGGATCCTCCAGTAGGTCCTTTAAATTTTCTTGAATTGTTTTAATTATTATTGGCGTAATTGGTTCTGAAATTTAGATTTTCTAATCTTTCGCACAGTTGGAGTGCAGATGGAAGATCTGCCGTCTCTTTGGTACCTAGCAGTCTAGGCCGTTAAGACCTCTAATAAAAGTATTAAGCGCCTTGTCTCTGTAAGACTTGGCGAAAAGATCGATTGATTCTCTTCCCATTTCCATGCATGAAATTTTGTTCAAGATGAGTGATAAGTGAGTATAGACCTGTTGGTAGAAATCTTACCCTGTACTAACGAAGTCATCTGATATCCTAATATCGTAATGTCTCGTTCATCAGCGTATTGGGCTGTTAAACATTTAGAGATTGCTGTCCAGTGTAGTGGTGTGTTATATGATTCTAAAACTGAGTCTGCATTACCTACTATTTTGTTTCTAATAACATTTAATATTGAGTAGTACCTGGGGGATCCTTCTGTTAATTTATATATTTTTATTATTCTCTCTACGCTCTTCCTCCAAGAGCTGAATTCTCCTGCTAGGCCAGAAAATTCCCTAAGGCTTTTTACTATGTCTGGGACTCTGTCAAATTCATTCATATTATTTTCATTAGCAGTATAGGTTTGATCGAGTAGCGGTACTGAATCTGGGTTTAATTTTTGATTTAAAGTACTCTCTACTATTTCTTGTATTAGGGGTTGCATATTAACTAAGTTTGCTGGGACTTGGTTTGTTTCAGGGGCCTGTACTCCACTATTGTTTAGCATCGCGGGCCTGATCAGATTATTTGGAATAGCCATTGTATGTGTTTTTGTTAAAAAAAAAAAATATATATTTTTTGTATGTGTAGAGATGTGTAGGGTTGTGTGTAAAACATAAATTTTTAGATTAATATTTTTTTTTTAATTAAGATTTCATTTGTTTTGAGTGTTTGTTTGCTTTAGTTTTAGCTTTTTTTTGCTTTAAAAAGATTTGTTTTAGGTATGTTTCACTATTGTAATTTCTATTTTGTTTGTGGTTTGTAATTAAAGGTTAGCTTACAGTAAAATAAAATACATCTTTAACCGGCCAGTTGGTAGTAGTCCTTTTTGCTCCATGCTACTGGGGTACCTTTTCCTGACACTCCGGTCCAGTTGTCTACGGCGATCGCCTGCAGTCTGATGTATGTGAGTCCTTTTCTTGCCGGGTCGTCCAGCCTTTTTTCCGGTGTTACCAGGGACACTTGGGACACTTGGTCCGTATTTATTTGCACATAAATTGGAACTAAATTATGATTACAGAAATTGCCATATTTATACCCAATAACTTTGTCACTGCCAACGTAGGAGCTTTGCCGTTGTCGTCGCTGCAGCGGGAAGTGGATCAGACGCTGCAGTTAGCACTCTTTGGGAGCTATTGACCGAAGCCGGAAAGTTGCTCTTGCACTTTTACTTGCTGGTGCAATACCGGATGCTCGTGGCCAACTTCGGTTGTGAATTCGTTTTGTGTTTACTTATACAAAGTTGAATTTGTTCTTAATGTATTCAACTTAATAATAATAAATTCTTGGAAAGTTTGAAGAAACATCAATGTTCCGAACCCAAAGCAGTCTCTAACAAAAATGTTCGAAATATCAGGGCTACAACATAGTAAAAATTTGTGACAAATTTAATTTGTAAAATGCATTATAACTAAAGAACAAGAGGTCTCCCATTGGATATTATTGTTTAATATTGAAGTAGAAAGGCCAAAGATCTTTTTAAGCTGAATACCCACTCTGGGCAACGTAAGGTTTGGGAGCTATTAAGCCTTGAAAAGTGCCGATTCAAGCAGTGCATGATACTTTGACCGCGATTTTCTCAAAATTGGTGGGTGATGGAAACTTTTCAGTTTCGGACTAGTAATGTACCGGTTCAGATCTATCTAAATCAATGGCTTTTATTCGCCGGCAAAACAAAGGTCGATTTTTGTCGACCTGTGTTATCAATGTTTCTCCACTATATTATGGATAAACAGTATCCTACGTCCGTCTCCTGGTTCTAAGCTACCTACCCACCACCAGCCGTTTTTGAGTTATAAATAGTGTTAACTAACACGACTTTCTGTTTATACCCGGTACCCATAGGGTTCAAGGGTATTATAAGTTAGTGCCATGTCCGTCTGTCCGTGTTGGTAAACAGATCTCAGAGACTATAAGAGCTAGAGCTACCAAACTTGGTGACAGCATTGGAATCTGTTAAAATGTGGCCTCGGCCACTTCCGACCCAAAACATCATAAAAACGTTATATAAGCTATGCTCGTTATTTTTTGATAAAAGTTGATAGATAAAGTATATAAATAGCCGTGAGCGATCGTTTTCTGAAAATTTGAGTATAATTGGATGATAACATGGGAGATATTAGCAAAAAAGTTTGAATTTTAAGATCCGGTACCCATAGGGTACAAGGGTATTATAAGTTAGTGCCAATCGAGAATGTATGTAACAGGCAGAAGGAATCATCTCCGACCCCATAAAGTATATATATTCTTGATCAGCGGCACTAGCCGAGTCGATCTAGCCATGTCCGTCTGTCCGTCTGTCTGTCCGTGTGAGACAACTGATCTAAGAGCTAGAGTTACCAAATTTGGTGACAACATTGGAATCTGTTGCACGCAGATCAAGTTTATTTTAAAATTTGGCCATGCCCACTTCCGCCCCCAAAAATCATAAAAAACTGTATATAACCATATGCGTGATTTTCGGCTTAAAGTAAATAGATAGGCTTAATAAGTAGGCAATCATGGACGTGTTCTGAAAATTTTAGTAAAATCGGATGATAAACATAGAAGTTATTAAACAATAAAGTTTCTGAGAGAGAGAGAACAACATGTTCCTAGCAACATTTGTCTTTGTTGGGTGTTGCTCAGCATGTTCCTAGCAACATTTGTTGCTTTTGAGAGTTGCCCAACATGCTCCTAGCAACATTTGTATCTTTTGAGTGTTGCTCAACATGTTTCTAGCAATATTTGTCTCTATTTGTCAACATTTCATTTTTTCCATGTTCATGTGCTGTTTAATTTCACCCACAATGCTTTGGGTACCGGGTATCTTACGGCCGGTCACACTCGACTGTAGCTTTCCCACTTGTTTTTTTTTGTTTTTTTGCGTTTTTTCCTGTTTTTTTTTTTAATATCACGAAAAAAAATTAAATAGTAAAATAAAAATAAAAAAAAATATAAAAATATTTTGGTTTTGTGTGGGATAGAACTCGGGCCAATTTTGCAAAATGTAATTGCATCGGCCGCTTAGACAACTGGGCCATTATTACACGTGAAGCGGCCATTTTCATACTAAGTATGCTTCGAAAACGGTTAACCTAATTTTGGCAAAACTGAAAAAAAAATGTATTAACTGAATAAAAAGGAGAAAAACTGAAAAAGCCAGGACTCAGACCGTTCTTGCATAAAAATCTTTCCCCAGCGCTTATACCGCTTGGCTATGCATGGGAGCTAATTCGAGCGGCGATTTATTTTAAGAAGTATCGAAGTTGTCTTATACAGTATGTATTATTTCAAATTTCCTTTTAATGTAAAACATAATCGTTTAGGCACCGGGTATCTTACAGTCGAGCACACTCGACTGTAGTTTTTTACTTGTTTATATACAGATTATAAAAACTTGAAAAAAATCGATGACTCGCGTTATTTCGTCCATGCTTTCTCTAACAACAGCATATTCCTAAATGCAAGATGTGTAAAATTTGTATTATTATTAGAAACATGAACATAATTTTGGCATAAAAATGTCAAATGACAGTGTGCAAACGAAAACAGTTAAAAGCGAGGGTGCCCACAAAAGAAGAGCGAAACAAGCGAGCGAAAAGAAGTTATTTCATATGAAATAAGTCCCCAATTTCAAAAGAGAATAAATCTAAAAAAAGCGGCAATAAAAAAAAAAAAGAAAAGGGGACGCAAAATTTGGGGTGTTATTTCATATGAAATAAGTCCCCAATTTTTAAAAATAAAATAACACCTCAATATAGTTATAGCTGTTTTTGCAAAATGCAAAAATAATCTAAAGGATATATCGCGCGTTGTGCATACATATGTACATAAATCTACCAGATAAGAAAAAGAAAAAGGCCCCAAAAATTAGGTTTGTTGGTTTGTTGACTTGTTTAATTTCTTTCTTTGTGGTGCTATTTCGTAAAAAAATTTTAATATTATTTTATTTTTTCGCTCGGTGCAAAATATTATATTATTCTTTAAATGGAAGAGAAGAGATTTCTAGCTTGGATATTACTGAGTCTGTTAATTTTGATAATGACGCGTCGTCGACATCGTCCAAGGGTCGCAAGAGATAGCCTGATACAACCGTTTTCGACTTCACTGTGATGAAAACAGTCCCCATTCTTATTCCCATTCCCATTCTGCTCGTGCAAATTAAATGTCAATTGTGTCTTGAACTAAAATGGCAATCTACCGCAACCCAAACCGTACGCAGTTGCGGAGCAGATCTTTTTAAGCAATACCTACTGTGGCTGTGGCTTTCAATATGTGCACAAAGTTTTAAGGCAAAGACTATATAATATAAAGATTTTGCATGTCATACAAATATTTTTTTGTTTTCGTTTCAAGCTTCATGGGTCGAGCGGGCGGATTACACATCAAATTCTTAAAATAGAAACACGACGAACTACTTTGTTCGGTTCTCGTCCTCGGCTTTTCGTTTGTCGATTTCTCGAATCCTAATATTTTCAACAACATTACATTTATATTGCTTTGAGCACTGTGTTACGCACAGCACTCGCCGGGCACTGCAATCCCATGGTCCTCGAAAATCGGGGCTGGCAAAAATTGTAAACTTGGCTCCAGACACTGACACTGCATAAGGCACCAAATCGGACCATACACTCACCGTAACCCAGAACCGCCGAGTTGGTGGGACTGTCGGTCACTTTTTGGTTCACAGAAGGGGAAATGTACTTAGCTGGGCACACTTTGGTGTTCCATTCCGTAATCCATAGCCGAAACTCGGAACACTCTTGGGTATAATTTGTAACTACTCTTATTTTCTCTTAACTTCTGACTGGTACAGTGGTAAGTCACTATAATGTCCTCTAGTGTTGCCTGTGTAATTAAAACCTGCAAGAAGGTAATTTCTGCTGAGGACCCTGTTATTGGCTACTGGCTGTGTGATAATATCGTGCATGCCAAATGCATTGATTGCACAGGCCGGATGGCTGATATTATTACTAAAAACATTGGATTGCGCTACTGCTGTGAAGCTTGTCGCGATGTTGAAAGGGAAATGATGGCATTCATGCGGCAAACCAAAAATGGTTTAAAAGATCTACTTGTTAGTTTTCGTAAAACTAATGAGGTGCTCATGGCGCTGGACTCCAAGTTTAATGGCCTTAAGCTGTTAAACGAGTCCCCAATGCGCAAGAAAACCACGGTTTGCACACCGCATTTGGGCGGATCCCAACAACTCGCTTAAATAATATTTAAATTTTCTTTTGCTAGGGATATTTCATCTTTCAAAATAAATGTCCCTGACGAACTCTTTAACACAATATGCTCTGCCGATTTCTGGCCGCAGTATGTTGTTGTTAAGGAGTACGAAGCCAAGAAAAAGAAAAGACGGCCTGTAGGAATTAGTCTACCCAGGCCGAACAAAACCACTGTGCCAGCTCCAAAAAACTAACCAATTCCCTCCTTCTTACTTATCAGAATGCAAGGGGTTTACGTAGTAAGCTTCCTAAATTGTATTCTGATAGTGTTTCCTTGGTATCCCAGGTGATTGTGTTCACAGAAACCTGGTTGAAGCCGGAGATCCTAAGCTCCGAAGTTTTTCCAGCTGTGTACACAACGTACAGGCTTGATCGGCCTTCCAGGCGAGGGGGCGGGGTCCTCATTGCGGTTGACTCAAACCTCACGTCTGAAGTATTAGCTTTCGAGGAATGCAACGATTTTGAATTCCTTTGTGTGAAGCTATCATTTAATGGTAGTTTTACTTTTATTACATGTTCCTACATTCCTCCCTTGTCGGAACTTCCTATTTATTGGAACCACCTTTCCACTATCCAGTCGGTCTCCAATAGACTTTCGGATAGGGACCATTTAATTGTTCTAGGTGATTTTAACATTCCCGTAGCTATTTGGTCCACAACTGAATCCTCTAACCCACTTTTAACTACTGCACGTCACGATTTTATTCATGGCTTGTTTGACATTTCGTTGTCTCAAGTCAACCATGTACGAAACTCCTTAGATCGCTTGCTCGGCCTCTGCTTTGTCTCTAATCCGGCAAGAGTCAGTTGAGTTAGGGTCCCGTCCTTGACGCAACACGAAGATCCATACCATCCTACTTTCGATGAATAAGTGAGAATAAGTCTGATCGGTCAGATAAGAAAGTCCACTGCTTTCGTAAGGCGGATTTTGACGGCTGAATAATTTCATATCTGAATTTGATTGGTCCGATCTCTACATGTGCACTGACATGGTGGGTGCCATGGATATTTTTACAATGCCATGAATTCCTTTTTACCGAATGTGTTCCGTTATACTATCCGTCAATCTCAAATAAGCCTCCCTGGTTTAGTAAAGAGTTGACTCGCCTTAAAAATGTCAAGTCCAATCTCTATTCTAAATTTAAACGTAACGGCACTCAAGCTGTCCATTCTCGCTATTTAGAGGCTCGGTCAAAGTTTACCGTGCTTTAAGCGAAGTGTAATAAAACTATTTGACTCGTTGTAGGTTAGTTTGCGCAGGACCCAAAAAGTTTTATAATTTTGTCAACACTAAAGGTAAGCCTATTACACATTCTTCCACGCTGTCATTTAAAAATACGACAGCAAACAATGATCAGGCAATCACCGATCTTTTTGCTCATTTTTTCAAACTACTTATTCTCCGTCATCCGATTCAAACCAAACATCCATCCATAAACTTTTTGAAAACGAACTTACACCCCATTTGCAGCACCAGTGTAGATCAGTAATTTCTCCTTGCCAACATGAATTTATTAAACGAAAATCAACGATATCTAACCTACTGGAGCTTACTTCTTTAATTATAAGGAGCTTTCAACAAAATTTGCAGACAAATGTGATCTGGGTATAGTAATAACGCCCACTGACATAACGCCCATGGGCGTTATGACGCAAAAGTGACATAACGCCCACGGGCGATATGTCACTTTCAAAAGTGTTATAGGGAGATTTTATGTCAGTTTTTGTGGGCATTTTGACACTATAACGCCCACAGCTAATAAGAATTAAAAAATGAATTAATAGTAAAATAGAATACAATTGAGGCAACGTTTCTAGTTTCTAATTCTAGCTGATTGTAAAGGGAAATGTAAGGAATTTTGTACGAAATAAATGGTAGAGTTGGGAACTAATTTTTAATTGCATCTTTTGATAAATAAGTGTTAAAGTTAGAAAGTACTGAAAGCGCCGCAGGCAAAATTTTTTCAAAAATTCGCGCATTTTGTTTTTTCAAAAAATCGCTATTGTTCATTTCAAGACTCAACTGAATACACACCCCAGTATTTGACAACACCACTGAGACACTACAGTTTTCTATGTAACAAGTATAACGCGAACCAGTTTTTAGCGAACTCTTAAGTTTAAACAATTGTTGCTGTGCTGTGAGCAGCAACAACTTCGAATTTTTCGAAAGCCGGAAACAATTTTGTACTGATACGGAACAACAGCTTCCATTTCGCTTGCAGATTAGTGATAAACTGACTATGAAGATTATTGTGCCGAAAACTTGAAACATGCTTAGAGAGATAACATAATAAACGGTATTTTTCTTATGGGTAATCTCATTGATTGCTGATGCACTTGACAAGTTTTAAGAAATTGAGGGCGTAATGACACTTTTAAAATGACATAACGCCCACGGGCGCTACGACACTTTGGGAGTGGGCGCAATGAACTTCTGAAAGTGACATATCGCCCTTAGGCGTTATGTCACTTTTGCGTCATAACGCCCATGGGCGTTATGTCAGTGGGCGTTATTACATGTACCCATGTGATCTATACTGAATTCAGTAATGCATTTGACTCCGTTAATGGCTCCCTTCTCGTTAGGAAACTCGACTTTATGAGTTTTCCTGTCGATCTTCTTTGGTGGATCTCAAGTTATCTGAATGGCAGGACGCAAAAGGTCCTCTTTAAACAACTTGTCGAATGTTCTCCGAGTGACCTCTGGTGTCAAGCAAGGAGCCACCTGGGTCCCTTACTTTTTACATTATTTATAAACGACCTGCCCAAAGTTTTGACTAAATCAAAAGTTCTCGCCTAAATGGCTCCAAATGCGAGCTGATGACATTCTCACGTGTCACTCCCATGCTTGCAACTTATACGCTGAACTACTTCTCTCTAGAAAGGATCACTCTACTTGACATTTGTGGGTATCCACCTAGATTTTAAACTGGAGTTTGTCAATAATATTTAGTGCATTGACAATAGTGCCAGGGGTGTGCTTGGATTTGTTAAACGGTGGTCGAAGGAATTCGATGACCCTTACGTCACGCAGAATTTATACACTTCGTTAGTTCGTCCTATTTTAGAATATGGATCTTGCGCTTGGAGTCCCCAGTGGGACTTCCACAGCAAACGCATTGAGTCAGTTCAAAAGAACTTTTACTTTTCGCTCTTCATGGCCTAAACTAGGATGCAAACCTTAGGTTGCCCCTTATTCTAGTAGACTTCTCCTAATTAACATACCTTCCTTAGCAAGCCCTGAAACGATGTTAGGCATTGTCTTTATGTATAATCTGATCCGTGGTAATGTGGAAAGCAGCGATCTATTGGGTCAGTTGAATTTCCACGTACCATGTAGAACCACAAGATCCTACCTGCCTTTAGTTTTGCACCAATGCAGAAAATCGTCTGAAGTGCATGAATCCTTTAGAGTATTATGTGCAAATTTTAATGATTTGTACAAAATATCTCACCTGTAGATAGCCTTCCTAAACTAAAACATTAATCTTAACCCACTTAGTACACATGCAAGATAGCAATCGAGCTGCCTGATGGTAGCCTATATTTCCTCGCATTCTTTTACCTATACTTTTCTTTCTCGCCTATTAACACCTTACCCTAACAAGCACGTGCTTGGTTTCGAAGGGCCACTTGAGTGAACTGACCGTAGTGCATCAACGTCCAACAACGTCCAATAAAAAATAAAAAAAGGGCCCAATTTAGCAGTAATAGGAGAATAGTCAGAGTCAGAGTTAAGAACTGGAAATCTATTCGGAGAGTCTGAAAATCCATCAATTCCAAATTGAATGCGTGCATGCCGCATAAGTGTAAAAGTCGGAAAGCCTTCCGCGATCTTGACCGCGGTAAATGTACGGTGCCAATGCAGTCCTTTATAGGAAGCAAATATCCTTAAAGCTGTCGAGCGCTTTAGAACGTCCTGTTAAAGCTGGTAACAATTCGATTTTTAAATCGATTTAATCGATGTTTTTGGATGAGCGAAGAAATCGATTCCGTTTTTAGGGAATCGATGCATCGACCGCTTAAGTATTTGTGCATTCCAGCGTGTTCAACGGAATCAGAAAAGACATTCAGCAGGGCTGGATGTATTGTAACTGACCGGCGAGCTGTCTTAAAGCCAAAAAATGTTGACAAGTTGGTCTTTACCAGCAAGAACCAATGGGTTTTAGATATTGAATAAAAACATTTGATATAATAAAATATCTTTACATTCAATTAAATTTTGGTTTACAACAATTCGAAATTTAATGTTTTCCATTAAATTTTTAAAGCTAAAATATGCCTTATTTCCGTTTAATTTATTTTTTGTAATTTTTTTGATTTAAAATCGATTTAATCGATCTTTTTCAGAATTGAATCGAATAGAATCGAATCAAAAAGTAGAATTGTTCCCAACTCTACGTCCCGTCGAACAGAAGTAAATCCTGAAGAACAATTTACAGTTCCACCATATAAAAAATAAACCTTGTAACCACCTATATTCAAAAAAAAGGACTGGTTCCCTAGTTACTAGGCGTAGCCTTAATCCTGCACCTACAACCCCGTGGCACATATCAGACTTTAAGGACTTCAGGGATTCTGGACAACACCACGGATGACTCTGCATCAGTAATGAAAAGAAGAACCAATGCCATCAAAGCCGCAATAATCTGACTACAAACATATAAAGCAAAGCCGCTACAACATAAACAATTTCCTGAATATATAAACTCATTTCCCATATCTTATTTTTATACCCGGTACTCATAGGGTACAAGGGTATTAGAAGTTAGTGCCAACCAGTGTTAGTTAGTTAGTGACAATATATGTAACAGGCAGAAGGAGGCATCTCCGACCCTATACAGTACATATTCTTTATCAGCATCACCAGTCAAGGCGATTTAGGCATGTGCGTCTGTCCGTCTGTCTGTTCGTCCGTCCGTGTTGGTAAACAGATCTCAGAGACAAAGAGCTCGAGCCACAAAATTTGGGGACAGCATTATAACCCATTGCTCGCAGATCAAGTTTGTTTTAAAATTTGGAAACGCCCACTTCCGCCGATAATCATAAAAACGTTATATAAGCTATAGTCGTGATTTTAGGCTTGAAGTAAATACATAAAATAAATAAATAGGCATTCGCGGAAGTTTTCTTAGAATTTCAGTAAAATCGGATGATAAACAGTAGAGATATTAGCAATAAGGTTAGAATTTTAAGAAACCCCCCTAAGACGCTACTATTGCTAGGTGCGTGGTCTGTAGCCCTCTGGGTCATGGGTTTGAACCGTGACCGCGCTCAAAATTTTTTTTTTCCTTTTTATACCCTTGCAGAGGGTATTATAATTTTGACATGATATTTGCAACGCAGTGATGGAGGCATCTCCGACCCCATAAAGTATATAAATTCTTGATCAGCATCACCAGCCGAGTCGATCTACCCATGTCCGTCTGTCCGTCTGTCGGTTTCAACGCGAACTAGTCTCTCAGTTTTTGAGCTATCGGGCTTAAATTTTCAGAAAAGCCGAAATCGGACCACTATATCCTATAGCTGCCATAGGAATGATGGCGAAATTAATGTAAAAAAATTTTTAAGTTCTCTGTCGATATAGTCGTTTTTTATAGTTCTTGAATTACGGTTTTAATTTCATTAAGATCGGACAAGTATATCATATAGCTGCCATCGAAGGGATCAATTTAGGGTCAATTTACATGAAAATGTAAAATTCTACATGTAAAATGTAAAATTAACAAAATTTACATTATATGATATTTTTTCAATATTACCAAAATGGATCGATTTTCAATGATCCAATTGCAGACTGCAAGGGTATACAAACTTCGGTTTACCGAAGTTAGCTTTCTTTCTTTCTTGTTTTTGGTTAGAATACCCGGAGAAAAACTAAAAAGCTAGTTAAATATATTTTTTTTTTTGTGTGGGGATTGAGAAGGTCAATCCTGCAAAATTTGCATGCATCGGCGCTTTTGGCGCAATTGGACCATAACCGATATTACATATGAAGCGACGATTTTCATTCTAAGTGTGCTTCGACAATTGTTGACCCAAAAATGCCGCAAAACCACATCAGAAAAATTGTAAACAAGAACTTACGATAAATAATTCCATGTTTTTGCATTAGCTTATTCTGGCCGAACTAAAATAATAACTATTAATTAAATAAAAAGGATAAAAAATGAAAAAGCCAGTAAAATAAAAATTAAATAAAGAGATAAAGTTCCCCTTTCCAGCATAAAAAACGTTTGCCCAGCACTAAGACCTCTAGGCTATGCTCTATTTTAAGTAATAGGCAGCTATTGTTACATGTAGTAGCTGCCACACTTTTTTAATAAGAAGGCGATATCTTTATTGTAATATAGATGCACAAGCAAGTGTGTTTGAAAGAGAAATGAGATCGACTGCTAACCAAAAAATGGCGCAAACACATCAGAATAGAAAGAGCGTGAGAGTAGTATAAAAACCAGGTGTTCGGGACCTTTGTCGCCTAATGGGGTCATAAATTAGCTTAATTAGGGTCACCTGTCAAAATTTAAGTGTTTTAAGTAATAAAGATGCAATTAATTAGGGTCAGCTGTCAATTTTAAAAGGATTTAGGAATAAAACTATAATTAATTAGGGTTAGTTCCCATAAGACAAGTGGTGGGATCGAGGAGACACTTGAGAAGGTTGCATGCAAATTGATCCTGCACGATCATGTCCCATCGAAGGACACTCACACGCCCTCAATTTAATTGGTTACGGTGTCACATGAAAGGGCGCGCGTGCGCGGGAGCGATCCCGCACTCACCCGTCCCCACTTGAAAGGGTGCGCGTGCGAGGATCGATCCCGCACTCACCCGCCCCCACTTGAAAAGGTCGCGCACAAACGTGAACAAGGCTCACCAAAGGACACTAACCCTCCTTCAAGTAAGTGCTGTGGGAAAAAACGAACAAGTGTTAACGAAAACGCTCACCCACCCACGCACACAATGAAAAAGGATGCATGCTGGCGCACGATAGTCTTACACCACCCATCCCATCAGCCCGTTACAAGTATCGTTCGAGAACATAAAAAGGGAGTGGGTACAAAATAGTACGCTAAAAAAATCTGATCCTGAAAGAGGAAAATAGGAATGTGAAGAAAATGGGACGGGAGTCTCACATAAGTTTCACCAGCATTCGTTTTGTTACGTACGGGTCAAAAGGGACACTAACACGGTCGAGAGTAAAAATTATCCTGTAAACTCTACACTACCCAAAGTCTGTCCACTTAAAGTGTAACGGAAAAATAGAGTATCAAATTATTTTTGTTTTTTTGTGAGTCCAAGGCTAGTCTCGTGGAGCCTTAAGAATCACATCTAGTTTGTGTTTCAAACGAATCGGTGTGCATTTCTCAGTCACAGTGATCAAAAGTCAAAGTTTATCATCAACAACAAAACTAAAACATAAACATAATCAATACTAAAATTTAAAAAAGTGAAAAAGTTAAATAAAACTCCATCCTCAAAACGAATACGTGTGGAAAAATTAATACTAAAATTAAAAACTATATTCGCAAAATCAAAAATGATTCAAAATGTACGCCAACAACGCCAACTACACTTACAACATGAATGCTGTTTTCTGCAACTCCTGCCAGCAACACCTCGCCCCAAATATGCAATGGCATCACCATGTACGCACCGAACAGCATAAAAAGTTTGCGATGCGGCCAGTTGATGGCCAAGTATTGATGGATACAAGGGACGTATCCTGCAGTATATGTTTTTAAATGAGGGAGCTGCTCTTAGGATACCTGATGAATTCCTGAATGAACTCTACTAGAACTCTACGATTCCCATTCAAATAGTATAAAAACAAAAATGGGAGAATTCCAGGAAAAGGATTCCGGATGGACATTGACACGAATTATTCAAGTGGAGTTAAACATGCTACAATATGTTTCTCTGAAGGGTTCAGCACATTTTGAGCTGCCAAGGAAACTTAAAAATAGAAGAGCAGTCATTAATGTGCAGAACAACGATGTCTTTTGCTTCAAGTGGGCAATAATATCTGCACTTAACCCGAGAGAAAAAGGAGAACGATGCAGTGGATATGGAGTGGATATATCTTTACCCATTATCCACACCAACAACATCACAGTCGACTTCACAGGATTAACTTTCCCTCTGGAAATTGGAAAAATAAATGAGTTTACATCGCAAAACGCACACATAAGCATAAATGTGTTTGGGTATGATGAGGAAAGCAGCAAAGTGTATGGTCCACTCTTCTGCAATGGGATCGAAATGGAGCGACACATAAATTTGATGTACCTCGATGCTCCAACCCCCGACATTCATGGACACTATATGTGGATAAAAATATTTCAGCGTAAGTAAAAAAAAAAAAAATCTAATTTTGAAAATTGTTATTGAAAACTAATTTAAAATTTTTTTAATTTCAGGCTTCTTTCATCTCAATTGGGAAAGAAAAGTGTGAGACGTTCCTTTTGCAACAAATGTCTATCCTACTCAACGAGTGAGGGTAGGTACAAGCGCCATGCTGAGAGATGCAGCAACGTTGTGACTGAGCGACCGAAAGAGGGTGCCACTGAGCTCAAATTCTCAAAATATAATCGCCAACTGGTGCTACCATTTGCTGTATATGCAGATTTCGAATGCATACTAGAGCCCTCTTCGTTAAATGTAAATGACAGGACCCAAGTAGTAAATAAGCATATTCCTATAGCATTTGCATACTACATAAAGTGTGCATTTGATTCAAGTCTAGATAAGTTTGTAAGCAAGACGGGGGGAAATGTCGGGCGCACTTTTGTCAGTAACTTAACATCCGATTTGTCCGAAATTCATGAAAACTATATGAAGTGTATAGTACCATTACAAATGAGTACCCAGGACTCATTCGATTTTGATGAGGCTGTTAATTGTCATATTTGTAAGGGGGTCTTAGGTAATGATAGGGTGAGGGACCATTGACACTTCACTGGGCAATTTAGAGGGGCAGCACATACTGAGTGCAATCTTAAATTTAAGACTGGAAATTTTATTCCAGTCTTCTTCCATAATTTTTCAAAATATGATGCTCACTTAATTGTTAAAGAACTTGGCGAGGTTGAAGGGGAAATTAAAGTAATTCCCTTAAATAAAGCTCTAGGAAAGAATAAATTAGAAATTAGATTTTTGGATACTTTCCGTTTTATGCCTTCTAGTCTAGACACTCTAGCAGCTAATTTAAATGAATGTGATTTTAAAGTTTTAAAAAAAAAAAGGAATATCCGAATACATCAGATTTTGCTTCACTTCGTAGGAAAGGAGTATTCCCCTATGAATACTGAGATTGTGTTCAAAAACTATCAGAAACTTGTCTCCCACCAAGGAACAAGTTTTATAGTAATTTAACAGACTTAAAATGTTCTGAAGTCGATTACGCCCACGCATGTCAAGTGTGGAAACATTTCAAGTGTCAAACACTTAAAGACTACTTGGAGTTGTATTTAAAAACTGATGTTTTGTTGTTAATAGACGTTTTTCAGAATTTTAGATCATCATAAATATCTGAAAAGTTTTGACCCCACAAAGCTTTCAGAATACCTGTATAACATCGACATGAACAATCTCTATGGCTGGGCTATGTGTGAAAAGCTCCCATATGGAGCTTTCAAATGGTTAGATCAAGAAGAAATTAATACATTTAATCTAGAAAATATTTCAGAAAATAGTGAATATGGATATATACTAGAAGTTGACTTGGAATATCCATACTCGCTTTACGACTCTCATAATGACCTACCTTTCTGTCCAGCCAACAAACTCCCGTCGAAAGATTCTAAAGTTCAAAAATTGTTCTTCGTGATAAGGAAAAATACATTATACATTACAAATCGTTAAAACAGTGTTTGATGTATGGGCTGAGACTTAAAAAAATGCATACCATTTTAGTGTTTAAACAGAAAACGTGGCTCAAAAAGTATATTGACATAAACACTGAATACAGAACTAAGGCAAAAAGTAATTTTGAACGAGATTTTTTTAAATTATTAAATAATAGTGTTAATGGTAAGTGTATGGAAGATTCTATAAAAAGGGTAGATGTGAAGTTAGTTACAGAATGGGAAGCCCCACCCGTAGGCCCACGAGGTGGTCGTCCAAAATTATGTGCTAGGGAGTTAATAGCTAGATCAAATTTTCACAGTGCATCAAAGTTTAGTGAAAATCTATATGCAATTCAAATGAATCGAGTGCATAACGTTTGTAATAAGCCCATATACTTAGGTTTCGTAGTATTGGAATTATCCAAATGGAAAATGTATGATTTTCACTACTCTTATATGATGCCAAAATTCAAAGATGCACTGAAACTAAATTATATGGACACCGATTCATTTATTTACTCTATAAAAACAGATGACTTGTATAAAGATATTCGTAGTGATGTTGATTCAAAATTTGACACATCTGAGTATCCAGATGAATTGGCTAGGCTTTACAATTTCCCCAAGTGTAATAATAAGCGGCTGGGTTATATGAAAGATGAGCTACAAGGGAAAAGTATGTTAGAATTTGTTAGCCTGCGTTCAAAAATGTAAGCCTACACATCACAAAATTCAAATGGCAGCTCCGAAAAATGTGTTGAGAAAAATAAGGGAGTGAGGCGAAATTGCTTAGAAAAAATTACGTTTAATAATTATAAAAATTTTCTTGTTTACAGGAGAGCAAGAAAGTGATAGTATGTACATGTTTAGGTATAGAGGGCATGAATTTACATTACATTAAAAATAGCTAAAATAACATTAGACAACAAAGATGACAAGAGAAAACTTTGTGAAGACAGAGTTTCAAGTCTATCCAACATGAAATTGAGGCTACTTTGAGAACTCTAGAGTCACAGTCAAGAGTTTGGCGTAGCCAAATGATTAGGCTAGAAAACTCACAAGGTACTCAAGCTGTAGTAGCTTTCACTTAAGAGAAAACTAAAGTCTAATGAAAGTGCGCTCGACATTCACACGGGGAAATTAATTATGACTTACATTATGGCAGATGAGATCAATAAAAAATAAAACCATAGTTTTAAGATTGTAATATAATTGTTTATTTAAAAAATGTATAACTATAAAATGATTAAATAAATTAAAACTAATGTATAAAAACTAATTTAAGAATTAAGTTGTTAAAAGTACTTTAAATAAAAGAAAGAGAAAACCCAAAATGGTTGTTGTTGTTCTACTTAATTTATTACAAAATTTCAGTCTTATCTGTCTTGCTATCATCAGTCTTGGGAAAACCCAACCACCGCACAAGAGCTCTATTACCATTTATTTTTAACAACCATATTTGAAGTTAACGGCAGTTGTTTATTTTTAATTTGTAACGAGCCATTTATTTGGTTTCGAACCTTTATTTTGTTTGTAAATCCCTGGCTTTGTTAAGAATCTCTTATTTTTTATGCATCTATAACCAAATGACAGTTCGAATCAGCTGACAACGAGAAGAAGACGTACCAGCAGCGTGCGTGTAAAATAAAGTTTTATAATTAGAACGCAAACTCACTTGTTTCTAATTACTAGATTAGCATATAATTTGAGCTTCGGTTAATTCGCTAATTTTTGATGTGATCTCTTTCGTGGGATTAGTGTTTCCTGCAGCTTGTGAAGCTATTAAGAGTTGAAGCGGTTCCACCAACTCATTCGGGTCGTCCCAATAAATATAATTTTTATTTGATTCCAATGTCATGAATCCTTTTCCACTTACAATTTCTTTGACACTATTGGGTGTGGACTCGACGATGGGTGTCTTAGTCAATATAAGTGGTTTTATTATTTTTGTATATTTCACTGCCCTTGTTCCTTTTATCTGTCCATTTGGATTAAAATTTTTTCGGTACACATTGGCTTTTAGTAAAATTTCTTTGTATATTTCTAGGTCATTCGTATTGTAATTTTTTAGTAGATGGTGGAAAATTAAAGAGTATAAACCACTAGTGAGACGCCAGTTTTTCCATCATCAAATTCAATTTTATTATTTGTAACATTTATTTGATTATTTCCCATAATTAATTGGCCATTATCATTTTTAAATGGTCCATAAGTCTTGTCTAGGGCGTGCCCCCGTGAAAGTTCACTAATATTCAAATTTTTTGAACTCTCTTCAAGCAATAGGGATTTATTTGATATTAAGGGCTGAGTCGGTATCGCAGTTGATGTGTGAGGAGACACTTTTCTTGTTAATGTAGGTGAAGAGGGTTGATTTGGTAGTACATTCGATGTGTGAGACAAGTCGTGATCCGATGGTATTAATGATGAGTCATCTATAGCTGGTTGTGAATAGAACTGATCATCTTCGTCATCATCTTCTAAACTCATGTCTCTACTTTTTAACCCCCAATCCATTGGCTTCTTATCATCATATTTAGGGTTTGAGTTTTGATTACTCGCACTGTAAAATAAAAGTTTCCTTTTTTTCTTATTTGGTGTGATGTCAGACATGTCTAATTCAGTTTTAATATTTTTATTCTCTTTTGCTATATTGAACTGTAGTTTTTTGTTATTATTAATAATTTCGTTTAAAGGTTCAGTAATAGGTTTCAACGTTTCCTCCAACTCAATAATATTCTGATTTTTAATTTGTTTTAATTCATTAAATTTTTTTTTAAGAGCACTTCGAGTTTTGTTTAATTGCGATAAAATATTTTGATTCATTGTGATGAAATAATTCAATTCGGAAAATTGAGATGGTTTATACACCCTTGAGGTTAAGAATGCACTTTGGAATAATTTATGAATCACAATCATATACAGGCTGTTCAGTTAAATAGACCTGATCTGATTACCTGGTCAGATATTCAGACCTGTTAATCAGACCTGGTCTGATTACCTGGTCGGTTAATCAGACCTGGTAGAATAGGCTGTTCAGTTAAATAGACCTGGTCTGATTACCCGGTCGGTTACACAGACCTGATAGAATAAGCTACAATCCCTCCCCTAATGCTACCGATTCCATTTTTCTATTGTGCCTCTGATTTTCCTGAAGTTGTGCCTTTGCGTTTTTTGAGTTATTAATAGCCTTAACTATTGCTGCACTTCCAGACGCTAAACTGCCGACAGCACTAAGGGCTGTTAAAATAGGGACCAGTGGTAAGAAACCTCCAACTTTGGGGACGGTTATAACCCGTGGAATTACAACATTTTTCCTATCAATCAAAATCGAATCTGCTTTATGTCGTTCAGCTAGGTCCTTACTATTTGAATAGGCAATGTCATGTAACCTACAGGCCTCATCAAGATCATTGATCCCACGATCACCGCGTGCTAACCGCTTCTCTAGCTTTGTACCTGGTCCACAGTAATTGTAACCAGGTAAATGAGCCTCAAATGGTAGTCCGTTTATTATATTATTAACTAGACCAGTGCCCTTCTTGACATTTGGTTTATGACTAATTGAGTTATAAAAATGTTTGCCCATTTTATAACATCCTCAATTATCGAATGATTGTCATTGAATGAAGTACTTAACTCTAAAACATGCGTTTATTAAGACAAAATAAAACCATTATAGTAAGATATATTGAATGTGGCGGACATGGAGATAAAAAACACTCGCATCACAGCTCTTTGTTGCCGAACACAATTAGAGCATTAATTGTCGGTCCATCCAATTGTGGAAAAACGAATGTGATGTTAAGCTTAATTGAGAGTCCAAATGGTCTCAAATTTGAAAATATGTATATATTTTCAAAGAGCTTATATCAACCGAAATATGAATATTTGGAAAAACTTATTAAACCTATCAAAGGGATGGGATATTACACATTCTCAGAAAATGATGAAGTTTTGTCACCCCAGGAAGCTAAAAATAATTCGATTATGATATTTGACGATATTGCATGTGAAAAGCAAGATAATGTTAGGAGCTTTTTCTGTATGGGACGTCACAGAAATATAGATTCATTCTATTTGTCACAAACGTATACCCATATTCCAAAACATTTAATTCGTGATAATGCGAATTGTATTATTATTTTCAAGTTAGATGGATTAAACATGAAATGTATTTGGCGAGATCATGCAAATTGTGATATGGATTTTAATACATTTTTGAATATTTCACAGAAATGTTGGGAAGATAAATTTGGATATTTGGCAATTTCAAAGGATGATGAAATGAAAACTGGACGATTTAGAAAGGGATTTGATCAATTTATTATACTTAAATAAATGATTGAATAAGTATAATGCGTTGTTTGAGAAAATTAATTGGAGAACAGGAAGTAGCACTTTATCGCAATGCTGGATGGAGTGGGGGAGACTATATTCCTTCAGGAGGTCATTTCAGTTTTTCTGTACCTTTAAAAACGGTACTGGGTTTTATGGAGGACCATAAAAAGATAATCCTTAATGGCAAACATGAACTCATTCTATTGCTTGCTAAAAATACTGATGACATGTATATTAAACCTATTGACGGTAAAACACATAATATTGCTATACATAGCATAAGTTGGAAGATCCCCCACATCGTTCCAAGTGACGCTACAAAAATTAAATTGTTTAATATAATTGAAAGTGAAGCTGTCCTCCCACTAGCATTCCGGAGTTTGGATTGTTATATAAATCCGACATTGGTACAGGGAACACATCATATCTGGAATGTCAAGCTTTCGTCAAACAGGGAACGTCCACGATTCGCTGTCCTTGCATTTACATTAAATGGACAACTTATTACAAACAATTTGAGAAATGCAAAAGTATATCTGAATTCAGAAGTTTATCCCTATGAGGATTTGAATATTAAATATAATGAAAACCGTTATGCTGTCTTGTATGATATGTATGCAAGATTTCAAGAGAATTACTAGAATCGGGAGGCACGACCACTTCCATCTCCGAAGGAGTTCATTGCGAAGGCGCCGTTGGTGGTTTTTGATCTTTCTCATCAAAATGAGACAGTCAAATCGGGAGCGATTGATGTTAAAATTTCCACTGAGCTAACTGCAGCAAGTGAGGTGAATACAAAGGTATATTGCCTTCTCATCCATGACCGACTTTTAGAATACACACCACTGACTGGCCTCGTTCAGGGTATTGTGTAAAAATTTCAGAAGAATTTCCTCATTCAAATTTTGAAATTTGTCACAAGTAGACGTCCACGGAAACAAAAATATAATGTGGCATAATAACACTGCTAACAGCAGCAGCAGCAGCACAACTACAGTCAAACACCTTATAATCAGAATAAATAATTTCATGAAAATGTATAAGGATCAAATTTTTCCTGAACACATTGAATATCTGGAGGAGTCGTTAAAATATTTTAATAAGAGGATGGTTGATACACCACTGGTTCTGAATGCACATGGCCAACATTTCCCAAGTTGTTGTTGGGCGCAAAATAACGTCAGAAATACATGTGCCTGCCATTTCTTTGCAGTGCGCTCACAAAAATCACTTAAAATTATAAAAATGTATGCCAACTTAGAACATCGCCTCTAATCTATGTACTTAAAAAAAAATATATACATTAAAATTATATTATACTGAAAATCAAAATGTATGTTTTATTTTATTGGAAATGGTGAAAGGGATTTGTTTTACAGATTGTATGGAAGGGATGTGGCGCTATGTCTCTTGAATGATGGAAGCCTGCATCTTTTTTTACTTTTCGAATGTGTAGGTTTATGGGCAACGCTCTGTGGGTGCCGTAAGCATACCCATTTTTCCACAGCACTCACTTGAGGGAGGGAGAGTGTTTCTTTTGATCTACGTCCCGCAACCAAACGATTGCGGGTGGAATTTGTGCGGGACCCCCGTCCCATTTCTTTCCTTTGCGCCTTCCTAGTTTCTTCTTTCGGGACCAGATTTAAAACGTCCTTTTTTTTGTGTTTCCCCATCCCTTTTTTTCGATCCAAACTTGTTTGAGATGGCCTGCCTCGTAACGGTCGGTTGGGACGGGTGAGCGTCCTTCGGTGAGTCTTGATCGTGCGCGACCTTTTCAAGTGGGGTCGTAGTCTCACAAAAATCAAAGACCAAACATAATGCAAAGAGATAGTCACTCATAAAAATTTGATACTCAACTTTTCCGTTAGACTTTGGGTGAGCGTTTTCGATGACACTTGATCGTTTTTTCCGTTAGACTTTGGGTAAGCCTTTTCGTTAAAACTTGATCGTTTTTTCCGTTAGACTGTGGGTGAGCGTTTACGTTGACACTTGCTCATTTTTTCCCGCAGCACTTACTTGAGGGAGGGTGAGTGTCCTTTGGTAAGCCTTGTATGCTTCGGTGAGGATTGATCGTGCATGTGCGCGACCTTTTCAAGTGACGATGGATGAGTGTCCTTTGGTGAGCCTTGTTCACGTTTGTGCGCGACCTTTTCAAGTGGGGGCGGGTGAGTGCGGGATCGCTCCCTCGCACGCGCACCCTTTCAAGTGGGGACGGGTGAGTGCGGGATCGCTCCCGCGCACGCGCGCCCTTTCATGTGACACCGTAACCAATTAAATTGAGGATCCCACCACTTGTCTTATGGGAACTAACCCTAATTAATTATAGTTTTATTGCTAAATCCTTTTAAAATTGACAGCTGACCCTAATTAATTGCCTCTTTAAATTTTGACAGGTGACCCTAATTAAGCTAATTTATGACCCCATTAAGCGACATCAAAGGTCCCGAAAACCCGGTTCTTATACTACTCGTGAGCAAGAACTGACAAAATATAAAAAAATTCACTTTCTTAACCAAATCTTGATAGAACCGATATAAAATGAATAAAAAGGAAAACAAATAAATAGGATTCTGAAATAAAAAATACAAAAGAGTTTTTGGAACGAGCGGGATTTGAACTCAGACCTTCCTTGCAGAAAAAACGTTAGCCGAGAATTCATACCTCCAGGCTATGCTCTATGTTACGTAATGGGCAGCCGATGTTACATCTAAAAGCTTTCACACTTTGACAATAAAAAGGCCTTTTTTTTATTGTAACATTGATGCACAAGCAAGTGGGTATGAAAGAGAAAATTGATCGACTGCAGCCAAAAAAAAAAAAAAATGGCGAAAAAACAGCAGAACAAAAAGCGCGTGAGCAAGACCTGACAAAATATAACAAAATTTACTTTCTTAACCCAACTTTGACTGAACTGATATAAAATGTATTAATTGAATAAAAAGAAGAAAAAAACAATAAAAAGAGCTAGCTTCGGTAAGTCGAAGTTTGTATACCCTTGCACTCTGCATTTGGATCATTGAATTTCGATCCATTTTGGAAAAATTGAAAAATATCGAAGTCTGTTAATTTGTATAAAATTTACCTACACATTTTAAATTTTAAATGTCGAAATTAACAAATTCATATAAATCGACAGACTGCTTCTATGGCAGCTATATGATATAGTTGTCCGATCTTAATGAAATTAAAACCGTAAAAAGTCGCCGAGTCTTTCGTCTGTCTGTGTTGGTAAGCAGATATCAGAGACTATAAGAGCTAGAGCCACCAAATTTGGTGACAGTATTCTAGTCCGTTGCACGCAGATCAAGTTGGTTTTAAAATTTGGCCAAAACATAAAAAAACTAGCTCTAACTAGCTCTTGTAGTCTCTGAGATCTGCTTACCAACACGGACAGACAAAGAGACGGACAGACAAAGAGACGGACAGACGGACAGACGAAGAGACGGACAGACGATGAGACGGACAAACGGAGAGACGGAAAGACGCACATGTTTAAAAAGACTCGTCTTTTTACGGTTTTAGAATTACGGTTTTAGTTTCATTAAGATCTGACAACTATATCATATAGCTGCCATATGAGAGATCGGTCAGTTTATATGAAAATGTAAAATTCAACGTGTAAAATGTAAAATTTACAAAATTCGATATTTTTAAAAATTTTACCAAAATTGATCAATTTTCAATGATTTAATTGCAGACTACAAGGGTATACAAATTTCGGCTTACCGGAGCTAGCTTCCTTTCTTGTTTCAACTCTTTGAAATCTTTTAAGACTTATACAAATCTTTTAAGACTTATACAAACCTTAATCAAATGTTATATACAGTCTTAAATCAATGAACAAATTACCAATAACCTACAATTTTATATGTTTTTATAGGATCAACAATATTTAAATTCAACTTATCCTAGAGGGTCTTCTAAATCAAAGTCTACAGTAAGTGACCATTTTCGTTTCCAGTTGCAGTCTCTAATAGATGTTCTTCAGATTACGAAACCATGGTAAGTAGTAATTTATTTTTGAAAACAGTAGAATTATTTTTTAAAGCATTTGTATAAAAGCAAAAAGGTTGCTAGCTTTCGGAAACTGAAAGTATGTCAATTGGTGCGCTAATTGTATACCCCTTATAACAAAAAGTAATACGGTTTTACATCCCTCTAAAGAATCTCAGCGCAGTGTCCGTACTCTTTGAAATGACAAACCAACAAAATATAACAAGTCTACCACCATTCAATAAATCCAAGCACAGCTTTGGCTTTGCACGAAATGTGATTTAAAATCTCAAGCTTAGGATCTAGGCGGACACCCAAATGGTCAACTTGAGTAATTCTCTCCAAAGTAATTCTTTAAAACCAATTCTTTCCAATTTTTGGAAATGGTCTCCAGGGCACATTCTAATGGACAGAATTAAGGAGGGCAGAAAATGTTATAGCTCCATTAATAAGCATGTGAAGAAATATGTCACTGTACGCCAAGGGCGGTCATTCAACACGGAAACCGCCAATTAAGCACAGCACCTTAGGATAACTCCACGACATTTACACCGCAGAAAGAGACTCTATTCTCGCTAAAGATTTGAGTAAGTCAAAATTCAGATTAAAGTCGGAAACCCCAAACAGTTCTTACAGTGCAAGGAATAAAATGAAATCCAAGACAAAGGCCGTCCAGGCACACCGACACGGGGTCCACGAGCTGGAGAAAGTGGTTGCTTGACTAACAACTGGACTCACAGCCGGGACTAAGACGAAGGACAAGTTCCAGATGTACCGTACGAAAAGCAATCCTGCCCACCTATGTCAACTCAAATGTGAATTTAGAAGGACATGCTCCAGCACTATTATACGGGTCCGAAATCCTGCAACCACCTTGTACTATTTCCAAACACAATAAGAAAGGAAGCTAGCTTCGGTAAGCCGAAGTTTTCATACCCTTGAAGTTTTCAATTGGATTATTGAAAATCGATCAATTTTGGTAAAATTGAAAATATATCGAAGTTTTTTAAAATTTCCCTTTATATTTTACATTTCGAATTTTACATTTTCATTTAAACGATTGCTTTTTTTTTTTTTCTTTTTATACCCGGTACCCATAGGGTACAAGGGTATTATAAGTTAGTGCCAACCGGGAATGTATGTAACAGGCAGAAGGAGAAATCTCCGACCCTATAAAGTATATATATTCTTGATCAGCGTCACTAGCCGAGTCGATCTAGCCATGTCCGTCTGTCCGTCTGTCCGTCTGTCCGCCCGTGTGAAACAACAGATCTCAGAGACTATAAGAGCTAGAGTTACCAAATTTGGTGACAACATTGGAATCTGTTGCACGCAGATCAAGTTTGTTTTAAAATTTGGCCACGCCCACTTCCGCCCCCAAAAAACGTAAAAAACTTTAATAAGCTAGATTCGTAAATTTTGGCTCAAAGTAAATAAATACAATAAATAAGTAGGCATTTGCGAACGTTTTCTGAAAATTTGAGTAAAATCGGATGATAAACATGGAAGTTATTAAACAATTAAGTTTCTTACCATCTTGAGCCACAACGGCAGTAGCGAAAAAAAGTGTTGCGTGCTTTTGGGCGCAGTATTAATTCGTAATGCAGCTGCGTACAGAATTTGTCTCTTTTAAACTTTGCTCAACATGTTTTTGGCAAAATTTGTCTTTATTTGTCAAAATTTTGTTTTTCCCATGTCCGTGTGCTATTTAATTTCACGCACAATACGTTGGGTACCGGGTATCTCACAGTCGGTCGCTTTCGACTGTAGCTTTCTCACTTGTTTTTTTATACTTTGCTGTTGTTTATTGGATCTTCTCCTTTAGAGACTAACAATAAGTGTATCAAATCTTATATATATAACCTAACTAACAGTCATACGACTGGCACAGAGTTAAATGTCCCTGACAATTATGGCTGGGTTGGATGGTCGTTCCGATGCAGGCGGGTTCTGCTAGAAACCCGAGTCAAGCCTCTTGCCAGGTGATTTGGGTGCGCAGTAAGTTTTTTATTGTAGGTCACCTTTTGTTTGTCTATTTCATCTTTTACTGCAAGAATGCCGAGATCCCTGTGGATGTTTAGGTTGCGAATATACCATGGTGCCCCAGTGATAGTTCTCATGATTTTCGATTGTGCGCGCTGAATGATGTCTATGTTGCTGCTGCTCGCGTTCCCCACAACTGGGAGCCATATGTCCAGATAGGCTTGAGAGTGGAGTTGTAGAGCAGGACCTTGTAGTCCAGACGCAGTGGCGATCGGGCGTTTAAAATCCAGTGGAGGCTGCTGGCTTTTAGTTTTAGATGGAGTTTCTTGCATTCGATGTGTCTTCGCCAGGTTAGTCGTCTGTCGAGGTGGACGCCGAGATACGTTACTTCGTTGACTTGGGGAATCTGCGTACTATTCAAGAAAATTGGAGAGCATGTTTGCCTGTTGAGGGTAAAAGTTATGTGTTTACATTTTGTTCATTAATTTTAATACGCCAGTCAGATAGCCACTTCTCAACTACCATGAGGTGATTTGCTAACTGTGTTGTTGCTCGGTTGGGCACCTCGAGCGGCTTAGGATCGCAGTGTCGTCAGCGAACGTGGATGTTGTTAGCCGCTCGTTCGTAGGGATATCCGCTGTGTAAAGGACAAATAGAGTAGGCCCAAGTGCACTTCCTTGTGGAACTCCAGCTTCGATAGTGTAGTCGCCAGATGTTGTTGCGTTGCACCTTACTGCGAAAACTCTGTTGTAAAGATACGACTCAAGTAGCTTATGAGTGTATGTAGGCAAGTGTGTTTTGATTTTATGGATGAGGCCATTTAGCCAGACTCGAGCGCTGCAGTATTCCCGATGCTCGGAGGCCGTGCGTATCTCTGATGTTATTCGGTTGACTTGTTCTATGGTTCCGTGGTTTTGACGGAAGCCAAATTGGTGAGCCGGGATAACGTTGTGTGCTTCCAGATATGGTATTATGCGTGTTAGCAGGCATTTCTCGAACAGTTTGGACAGACACGATAATAGACTTATTGGTCTGTAGGATGACGGGGCTGTGTGGTCTTTTCCGGGCTTCGGTATCATTATGATAACAGATTTTTTCCATTTCCTTGGGTAGTAGCCGAGACATATAATCCCATTGAATAACCTCTATAGCTGAGTTTGGAAGTTCAATTATCATTTTTGGAGTTATTAAGTCATCGCCCGGAGCCTTTTTTAGTTTCAGGTTCCCAATGACTTTTGCGATCTCATTTGGCTGAAACAATGTTGGTAGAGACAAAGAATTAGTTTGAATTTGCGGTAGGACAAGTGGGCTAGTGGCCGGGTTCGGCTGGAAGACGCTTCGGAGATGTAAAGCAAATGTTTCGGTTCTATCTTCGTCGCTGCGGGCCCAGCAACCTGTTGATTTCCTTGTTTTAGAGCTCGATTTAGTAGGCGAGTGGCTTCCTTAAAACGTTGTTTTGAAGATGGCGATCTGCTGGTTTGCCAAGCACGTCGCAGACGCCTCTTTTCCAAGACAAGCTTTTCAATTTGTTGATTATTTTTTAATTTGTTGGGCTGTACGTCCTTCCCTTGTGGTGTTGAAATAGTGGCTGGTGCAGTGAGTACGTCTTCAAGAGCATCAGTAGAGCAGTCGATATCCGCTTCGATGTTGAGCTGTGGGGTTAGTTCAATGTGGGAACTTACATATTTCTTATATTTAAGCCAGTTAGTTCTGTGCGACGTCAGCCTGTGGGGATGATTGATAATTTCTGGGCTTTGAAGAAGTGTTATAAGCACTGGCGAATGGTCTGATGAAAGATCCGAAAGCGCTTTGGCACTTATTATGTTGCGTGAAATTTTTTGTCACTGCAAAGTCTATTAAGTCTGGCATCTTTCTGGGGTCTGCTGGCCAATATGTGGGGCTACCAGGGAAACATAGTCCAATTTGTTGCTCAAGTTAATGATTGCATTGTATAATTGTTTTCCTTTGGGGTCGCGAGACGCGATCCCCGATGCTTGGCATTATAGTCTCCTGCAGCTATAAAGCGATCTCCAAGTGAGTTGTAAAATTCATGAATTGACCTTCAGAAATTGTAAAGCGAGGCGGGCAGTAGACAGCGGCTATGGAAAGGTTGCCGCTACCTGACTGCACTTTAATAGACGTCGCCTGCAAGTAATTAGTTGAATACCTTTGGTGAAAGTGGTGCTTGATGCGTTTTCTGATAAGGTCGCCGGTTCCGCCGTGGGCTTTACCATCTGGATGATCTGTGCGGTAGAAGGCGTAACCTTTTATTTGAAAGTTGTATTTGCTTGTGAGGTGCGTCTCTCCAAGCAGCATAACGTCGATATGATGTTCATTCAGGAACTGTGTTATTTCAAGTTTATGCCGTGAGACGCCATTGGCGTTCCACATGGTTATTCGTAGACTAGACATCAGCTACAAGCATCTGCATCACCATGTTCTGGTTTTGAACAAGTGTTTGCATGGTCGTTTTCATGAAGGACATAAATTCCGTCAAACTTTGTTGCAGGGTAAGCATCATTGCCTCCATTGTGCTTTGTGGCTGTCCTGGGGCTTGTTGAACGTTTCCTAGATTCGACTGGAGTGAGTTTTTCATTCCTGTTCGAAGTGCATCGGCGTAGGAGAAGCCCTTCTGAGCATTCAGCGGACCAAATGAAGATCTTGCGGCCTTGGTGAAAAATACGTCTGGCGTCGTTTGTGAATTAGTGAACACGTTTCGTGTATTCTGATGGCGAGTTGCTGTCACTCGTCGCATGCGATTCTTCAGCTCCTTGTAGACCATACAGCCCCTGTAGTTTGCTGTATGGTTTCCACCGCAGTTTCCACATTTCTTCTTCTGGGGGTCTTCTCTGTTGGCAGGGCAGTTTGCGGAATTGTGGAAGTCTCCGCAAACTACACAGACTGAACGTAGTGTGCAGTACGTCCTGGTATGTCCATACTCCTGGCAATTTGTGCACTGCACTGGGCCGTTTCTTTTATGTGAGCCACCGTAATTCTTCGGTGCAATAGGAATTGCAGGTTATAAATGGGGTGCACTTCGTTTTTTCTTTCAGGCTCCAGCTCGACCTTAAAGAGTGGTTGCGGCTTTTTATTTTTGCTTATTATGTTGCTAACGTTCTTTGCTGAAAACCCCTTTTCTTTAAAGGCATCTATAATTTCGTTGGGAGTTACGTCGGGCTCGATTCCTTTTAATACTACTTGCAAGCCCTTGCTGCTTTTTAGTTGGTACGTGTAATAATTTTTCTTAGCTTCATCCAGGTATTTGGACACTACTCGGAAATGTTCTTCAGACTTTGTTTGCAGTTTCGTTTCTTGTATATTCCCCTTAGTGAGCGGAACAACATGAAAATTTCCATCCCCGACCAGCGCAACAATTTTGTTGACCAGGGCGTTCGAGCTTTTCTCCCTAAAGTAAATTGGTGGGGGCTTCGGTTTCTTTTGGGTCTCTTGACCCAGTTCCGGTTGTTCATCCGCCAAGAGGGCAAATCTGTTGTTATTAGGTCTCCCGGGTTGATCGTTGTCTCTTTGTACACGGTTTATTTTTGGCTTATTACCGACGGCGTTGTTCTGCAGGCTAAGCTTATGCTTAATTTGGATGTAGCGATCCATGCCGGTCTGTATGGCCGGGGCCGCTTGTTGAACATTGCCGATATTGGCTTTGGAGCTTGCAGTTTTGGTTGTCATTGTATTTGCAGTCGATGACATCGTAGTCGTTACCGCGATACTGGCCGTTGCTGTAGTTGTTGCTGTTGCTTTTACCGCCGTTTCTGTGGTTGCTGTTTTTGCTTTTTCCGCCGTCACTGTTGTTGTTGCTGTTGGTTTTGCTGCCGTTGCAGAAATATTATCAGCGCTTGTTATTGGGGTTTTGCACTGAGAACTCCATGATGTAGGCGTAGGAGTGAGAAGAGCTATTTGGCGTGGGACTTATTATACCCTTGCAGAGGGTATAATAATTTTGTCATGATGTTTGCAACGCAGTGAAGAAGGCATCTCCGACCCCATAAAGTATATATATTCTTGATCAGCATCACCAGCTAAGTCGATCTAGCCATGTCCGTCTGTCTGTCCGTCTGTCCGTCTGTCCGTCTGTCCGTCTGTCGGTTTCTACGCGAACTAGTCTCTCAGTTTTTGAGCTATCGGGCTGAAACTTTTTTAATTGTTTGTTTTAAACCCAAATAAATGCAGAAATTGTTTATTTATCGGTCCAAGAGCGCTGCCACTCTTTAAACAGGGACATTTATACCTTTTTAAATGGTAAAAGTAACATTTAAGCAATAAAATTAAACTAGTTTACTTATTAAAATCTTATTTTATCTTCTTTGAACATAATTAATGCCCTCCTTTTAACTTTACAAGCATTTCGACCAGATTGTTTGGTTCCACCAACAGTACGGCAGCACTGGCAACCAAAACGAAAGTTGTTGTTGCCGACGGCAAATATTTTATTTGCGAATTCGAGGTGGGGTCAGAAAATAAGTATTTAAAAGTAATTACGAGCTAGATTGATCTACTGATGGTGTGAAATAAACATCAATACACCAACGAGCCAACTATTTTTTCCTTTGCAATTAAGAATCGATTTGATGTAGAAAAGGCATTTACTTTTCATTTCGACAAGACAAACTTGCCCGTTTTTGAAAACGAAAGAATCTTGTGAAAGTGAAAACGGGAGCACCGATTTTCGTTTTCGAAAACGAAAACGAAAGAATCTTGTGAAAGTGAAAACCGGAGCCTGCCTGATAGTCGTTTTTTAAAAGTTCTAGAATTACGGTTTTAATTTCATTAAGATCGGACAACTATATCATATAGCTGCCATAGAAGGGATCGGTCGATTTATATGAAAATGTAAAATTCTACATGTAAAATGTAAAATTTACAAAATTTACGTAATTTGACATTTTTTTTTCAACATTACCAAAATGGATTGATTTTCAATGATCTAATCGCAGACTGCAAGGGTATACAAACTTCGGTTGTTTTAATCATATCAATAATTTTGTGAGTCGATAACTATTTATTTTTTCTGTTTTAGCGTCTTTTCGCTTATCTTGGAATACTCCAGTATTTTAAACTTTATTTTTGTCTTTAAATCATCCACTTTCTATAATTTTCCCGGAGCTCGCACGAAACACGTCCGCTCTCTACGGAAGTTTTATTAATATTTTTTTTTTTTTTTTGCTTTTATGGCACTTATATTACATAGCTGTCAGATCTAAATGAAATTAAAACTATAATTCTAAGACGATACGAAAAAACAGAGTAGTTATAATATAGCCAGCGTGACCGTACGTATATGGAATTTTTTACAATGTAAAAAACGCTCTCGCTCCGTAAAGGCTTATTTTGTTAAACATGTAACTTTATTTAGTTCGGCACCATGCTACTGATAAAATTAAAGAAAATTCTGAACAAACTAGTCCGTATATGGACAGCGAGCGCCGTTTTTACATTGTAAAAAATACCATAAACGGTCACCCTGAATATAGTTGTCCCATTTCGGCTGTTCCGCCATATATACTGCTTATAGCATTATGACACTGCATTAAAAACTTCATGAATTAGAGGCTTGACAGCAACCATAGTGTTTTACCTGAGTGCGAGCAAGACGACTATACGGCAGTTTCACTGAGAGATTAATGCATTAATTGACAAACTTATCGGTTTATCGAAAAAAAAAACAGACAAAAAATGAGTTCGATGGAATATACCGTCTGTAATGCATTAAATTGTATGTAAAAAATATATTAACGTATCATTAGACAAAACGGTCTCACAGAATATGTTGGGTTTTGCTGAAGGCTTGGCATAATTTTCAGCAACTATAGTGTACATAAGCAAGATAAATAAACAAAATATATAAGTGTTCGGCATGGTTTTTCCGCCGTGAAATTTTGCAATTATTATGAATTAACTAAATCTATGTACAAGAAAAGCTGTAAAAATCAGTTTAATGGTTTTCATATTAATTCCTGCAGAAGTGTATTCAGAGGACTTTAGAAATGGATAAATTGTGTGTTAAATTGGTCTGACCGAAGCGCATTACGAAAAAATTTCAAATCACAAAAAACATATAGTTGTCTCTTTCAAGGTTCTAATAAAGTAGTCAATGAATGAAAGCTTGTGCCCTGTATCATAGCCGTATTACCAAGAAATAAGACTATGCTGAAAATTTCAGCCTAATAGCTCAAAATCCGGGAACTAGTTTGCGTAGAAACCGACAGACGGGCAGACAGACGGACGTGCCATTGTGCAAAACCTATTAGTGCCTATACATATGTCAAGGAATTAGTTATACCCCGGTTCGGTGAGGGAGGTTTTGTCAGCCATCTTTATGCCAAAGTATAAGGGATTAGACTCTAATTGTAGGATTAGTGTAGCGAGTCTCCGCAGCCTTTTTGTCGCTTCAAAGGTTTTTCACAAAAGAGATGGAAGTCAGATCTTCCTGCCAAGTCATCAACTATCCTCAATAGTATCGTAAGCCAACGATTCTTCCAATCCTCGAAGCACTTAAAAAAATCTTTTTATTTATCTTCTTCAGCTCCTCCCTTGATGCCGTCTTTATCTCGTCAAGCGTAGCGTTACGTTGTCCTTTCATGGGCCTCTTCAGTTTAGGGAACAAGAAAAAGTCACAGGGGGCCAGATCTGGGGAATACGGTGGCTGCGGCATCATTAGTGTGTTGTTTTTGGCCAAAAAGTCGCTCACAAGCAACGATGTGTGAGCAGAGGCGTTATCGTGGTGAAAAAGCCAATTTTTGGCCAAAAATCTTCTCGGTCTTCTGAAAACATTTTGTAACACCGATAAACGTTGCTTCTCCGTATGCCAAAGTCAACATTCGGAATGCATCCGCGCACTTAATTTCGTTTTTCATCCAAAGTTTTATACAGATTCTTTGAAACAAATGGGAATAGGTACAAATCGAAGACGATCCAAAACACGTGCAAGCAAAGCAGCTGTCAACAATTAAGTGAACATTTAAAATGGCCGAGCTTGTCGGCATAAGTGAGAGACATGAGTACCAACATAACGCCACAAAAAAAATCGAAATTTGAATATACGTAACCCGCGAAAATTCAAAATTCTTTTTGAACACACCTCGTATCTCACTTTACCCGAACTGTCAGTGGCAACCCTCAGCCTATTTAGGCGCACAATTTAAATAACATGTAATACATACTCTCCGACACGACACATGTTTCTTAACCGCTGGGCCAGGTACCGCCACGTAGCATCGACATTACAACATACCAGTGCCACACTGGTTTTACCACACGCTAGCGCCACACTAACCACAACTCCTTTGCCAGTGCCACGCTGGTCTTCAACACACGCTAGTGCCACACTGGCCAAAACTTCTTGCTAGTGCCACACTAGTCTTCAACGGTATGTTTTACACGCATTGCTAGTCCCACACTAGTCTTCACGGCCTGTTTCATCCGCACCAACGCTACATTGGTCTTCTCGGTCCACGACCGCGTCATCAATATCTAGCTCGCTTGGTACCTGCCCTTCTGGCATTCTAAGTAAACTCTCGTGGGGATATTTGTACTGCCTCTTACTCGTTAAAGACTTTAGTTTGTATCGATCATCGTCTAACACTTCTGTGACAACGAAAGGTCCACGAAACTAAGGATCTAACTTAGTTTGCTGTCGCTTGCTATTCTTGAGAAGCACATAATCTCCTTTAGTACACTTGACAACTTTAGCTTTACCTTTGCCGAATCTTGTTTTGTCATACTCTGCTGCGCTTTCCATATTTTTTAAAGCTTGTGCTCTTTGTTTATTTAAATCAAACTCACTTTCCTCGTCACAAATTGGCACCAAACCCAGTGGTCGTGAGCATTTTCCAATCATAGCTCTAATGGACTAGAATTCGTTACTCCATGTATGGTACACTTAAATTACAGCTGTATTTCTCCCAAAGCATCCTCCCATGCTTGATCATAGATTCAAAAACAGTCAACATATTTTTTATGTCATTTCTCTTTCAGCCTTCACGTTGGCGCGCCTTGCACCAGTTGCAATTAAATAAAGCTGCATTTTCTGAAACGCACAGAACTTAACAAAATTTTGTTTCAGTAAAACTTCTGCCCTGATCAGCCACTAAACGGTTATGCAAACGGTTAGATTTTAAAGCTTCTATACAAATGTTTGAATCTAATTTGAAAGAATGAAACAGGGGCACATATTTGGTACAGCCGTCTCCCTGAACTATAATGTACTATGATGTCAATATGCAACGTGTGCCACGGTATGCTGACTTTTGTGATTGAATGTAACTCAGTTTGAACTTTATCCCGAAGCCGATTTCGTCACTCTGCAGGATGTAATATAGTTCTCAACCAATTTTCGAACGTTCTTCGATATTCCTGCAAACCAATAATCTTTTCCCAGCCTAAATGCAAAATAGACTCATGAACCTGTTTGATAATTGACCACCTGAAAGCTCGAGGTATAACTGGCAGACAACGAGTTCTACAATGTCTTTGAATTTTCCTGTATAACACATTTGCCCTCATCTCATAAGTTGTAGCCATTTCTATTCTGCTTGAATCCAACTTTCAGTAACATTCATAAGTTCTACACGCCTTTCAATAACTTTGTTCTGTATTTTTTACTCTTGTCTGGTAAAGGATTTCTTGACCAAAAATCTACGTGGGCTATGCGCTTTCCCTCTCGGTACTCTATGTTAAAATCAAAGGACTGTAGAAATGCCCACCAACGGTATATTCTAGATGATAATTAAATTTTTTGCTCTGGACGCTTTCAGCGAATTACAGTCAGTAAGAAGAACAAACCATTTGCCGTGTAAATTTGTCTAAATTGTTTTGTAAGGAATCGTTAGGATCCCTTACAATAAGCCAAAGGGAACGCAGGATAGACAGAAGAGAGAACAGTATAAGAGAAAGCAGTAGAAGAGATGGAGTGAGAGCGGAGAAAGGGAGAGAAAGCTTTCAGCAGAGCGGATAGTCAGCGCATAGCGGGACACGGATGCGCTGAGCAAGGAGTTTTGGCGGGAGAGCGGGCTGCTGAATTGGCAGCAGCAGCGCTGCAGAGGATCGGCTGAGCAAGGAGTTTTGGCGGGAGAGCGGGCTGCTGAATAGCAGCGCTGCAGGGGGTATAAAAGCACGAGGCAGGAGTCAGTTGGGAAGGCAGTTGGAGAGTCAGTTGGACAGTTAAGTGTGACCAGTGCTAGTGCTAGTGAAAGGGACTCCTTGGGAAACGAGCCAAGGATCAGTTCAGGGGACAGCAGAGCAGAGCAGTTTACCAGCAGCAGCAACGCAGTAAGTCTTAGGGAGGATTCCCTTTGACCAAGCGAGTCCAGTTCACTCCTTTCTTCCATCTCGTATTTTGTAAGTGCCCAGGCGGACGGTGAGGTTGCCAGCGCGTCAGCTTAGCGGGAGCATCTGGAGCGTGCAGCACCAGAGTATCTAGCGGAGCGAAGCTTAGCGAGAGTATCCGAGTGCGGGTAGCACCGGAGTATCAAGCGGAGCGTAAGCGCGGCGTGATCACCCAGACGGCGTTGGCCGGCGAGTCGGGCGTGAACTAATTGTTAGAGATAGGGCGTCTTGTGCCCCGCTTAAGACAGGTGTGGTAGAAAAGAGGTGCAACTCCCAGTTCAAATATATATTATATTACTTAATTCTAAACCCCGGAGTTCTTATTTTGGCACAGTGCCCAACAAATATAAATTTGTTGCAGCGAATCTTGGACGAGACTGAGCTATCCCGCCCCGATCGTTACAACTGGCGCCCGAGCTAGGGTCGCTGTGCCTATAAGAATTACCTGAGTTATAGATATATTTAAGAATAAAGGATTTTTTATCCACGATGGTGAGTACCAGCTGGATATACAAATTAAACAGGGAAGAATTACTGGCGTATAGCCAGGAATTCGGCCTTGAATTGGCAGGAACGTAGACGAATTACGCAGAGGGTTCGTTACGTGGGCACGAGAACAGCTCGTGGACCCAGCGCACATACTCAGATTTACAGAATTAGCGGAGCGTCACGCTGGAGCGTCACCAGTTAAGGCGTCTACGAGCAGTGGGCAACAGGAAAGACGCGCTGCTTCTAAGCCTCAGGTGATGATTTCACAGGAGATATTCTAAATGCCAGTTTCAAGGAACAGGTACAGATAGATATCCCAGCGTACAGCCAAAACAATTCCGCGAATCCACCCCAATTCCAACCGAGACCAGAATACAGCAGGATATGATAGCCAGGCCACAAGCACCTGACTATTCTAGAATAGCGGCTAGGGTAAGGGAATGGAGTTTTCGGTTCGATGGGGCAGCGAAACCGCTAGAGTTTTAGAGCAGGTGGAATGGTCAGCGGAGACGTACGGTCTCGAGCTAGACCTGCTACCTAGGGCGATGCCCGAACTGCTTCAGGAATAGCCTTGAAATGGTACGTGGCAAACAACCAACATTGGACGACATGGGCAGCGTTCACGACCAGTTTTCAGGCCTATTTTCTACCAGGGGCTACTTCAATCACCTTCGGGAGGAGGTGATACAGCGCAAGCAGCGACTGGGAGAACCCTTTAAGGAATTCATGGTGGAGATGCAGTGCCTGATGAGACCGTTGAAAATGTCAACAGAGGCGCAACTGGAGAGGATATACGACAACAGCGTTCCAGATCTCCGAGCGTTCGCCAGGCCATCCCAATTCTCCACTTTGCAGGGATTAATGGGTCTAGCGGATGAGCTAGAGGAGTTAGACCGCGATAGGGAGCGATTACGGGCCAGTTCGGTCCACGCCCGACTTCAGTCCCCAGTGAACCCCCATCGCAATGACCCTCCGAGGACTACAAGGCCACAGCCTCGGCACACAAATCCATTCACCCGGCCGCAGGAGACACAACAGTGGAGACAGGCAAACAATGGGCCCCCACAAAGAATACCGGACCCTCCAATGCATGTGGAAATTGCGGACAAGCGGGACACTGGAGACGAGAGTGTCGTCAGCGCACCGTTATTTTCTGCTGGAGGTGTGGGATGATCGGACGCAAAACAATGAACTGTTGCGGGCTATGGGAAACGGACCCCGACTCTCGCCACCCGGAGCACGGCAGGAGTCGTCAAACTCGGCTCCCCAATAAATCAAAAGGGATTTCGGGATGAGGGCTCATACTTGTCGGCCACTGTTATAATAGGAGGTAAATCCTATAAGGCAGTGATCGACACAGGAGCCACCAGCAGTTTTGTCAGTGAAACGTTAGCAGCGAGCTTGGGTGCTGTGGGAAAACTGACACCTACATGGAGACCCGTGAGATTCGCGGATGGGCGAGCGGGCGAAATAAACCACCAGCTCAAGGTGACACTCGAGTTTGGGAGCCGGCAGATCACAACAGTACTGTTCGTAATGCCAGGGATCATCGATGATCTAGTCCTGGGCTACAACATATTGAAGGATCTGGAGGCAGAATTAAGTTGCGCAGGACAAAGAATTCAGTTTAGGGCGAATAGGCCCACGAAAAGCAAGAGAAGTAGTCAGGAATCGCAGAGCGAAGAACCAAGCAGGAACAAGGAACAGGACAGTAACAAAGCCCCAGAGGAACGGTTAAAATGGCAGCGGAAACGCCATTAACTGACCAGTGCATGGACACGTTTCTAAGAAGAGAATTAGAAATGTTCGAGGAAATCAAAGGGGTATCGAACATTGCTGAGCACAAGATAGTGATGAAGGATGCACGACCCTTGAAACAAAGATATTTCCCAAGAAATCCAGCGATGAGAGCCACCATTGACAATGAGATTGATGAGCTACTACAACAAGGCTGTATAGAGCCTTCGAGTAGCCCTCATAGTGCCCCAATCGTCATGGTGCAGAAGAAGACAGGCAAATGGAGGTTATGCGTGGATTTCAGGCAGTTGAATGCCAAATCTATCCCAGACGCGTACCCTTGCCGAGGATTCACCACATCCTGGATCAGTTAAAACAGGCCAAATACATCAGTAGTTTGGACTTAAAAATGGATACTGGCAGATACCCATGGAGGAGTCAAGTAAACCATTAACGGCGTTTACAGTCCCGGGACGGGGCCTGTATCAGTGGAAAGTCATGCCTTTCGGGTTGCATTCAGCACCGGCAACGTTTCAGCGAGCACTGGACAGCGTTATCGGGCCAGATATGGAACCACATGCCTTTGCATATTTGGATGACATCATCGTCATCGGCCGCACGCTGGAAGAGCACAAGAGAAACCTCCAAGAGGTGTTCCGACGGCTAAGAAAAGCAAATTTGAAAATCAACGTAGATAAGTGCGAGTTCTTCAAAAGGAGCTGAAATACCTCGGGCATCTCGTGACGGATCAAGGGATCCGTACGGATCCTGATAAGGTGGCAGCCATCGGAGAACTAGCACCGCCAGCGGATGCCAAAGGTCTGCGCAGGTTTATAGGAGTTGCATCGTGGTACCGGCGTTTCGTTCCGGACTTTGCAACTAAAATCAACCCGCTGACAGGATTGTTAAAGAAGGGCGTTAAATGGCATTGGGAGAAAGAACAGCAACAGGCATTTGAGGTCATAAAGGAGAGCCTGACCGCAGCACCGGTATTGACTTGTCCGGATTTTGACAAGAAATTTGTGCTTCAAACGGATGCCAGTAATGTGGGGATAGGAGCGGTCCTAACCCAACACCAGGATAACCAGGAGAAGGTTATATCGTACGCTAGTCGGACATTAAACGGGGCAGAACAGAACTATTCGGCGACAGAAAAGGAGTGTCTGGCCATTGTGTGGGCAATTCAACAATTTAGACCATACTTGGAGGGATATCATTTCCAAGTAGTTACAGACCATATGGCATTGAAATGGCTCAACTCCATCAAGAGCCCGACTGGACGGATTGCGAGATGGGCATTGGAGTTGCAACAATATGAGTTCGACATCATATATCGGCGTGGGAAGCTAAATACGGTGGCGGACGCCCTTTCACGGCAACCGTTGGAACCGGAAGCCTGCCTCATGATTGGCAGCGGGAGCACTTCAGCTTGGAGGAGTATAAAACCTGTGCATGGACCCAGGAAAAGATGAAGGAAATGAAGGCTCATCCACAAAAGTTCCCGGATTATATATGGGAAGCGGGAGGTCTGTACCGAAACATCCCTCACAGAGCTGGACATGAAGACGTGGCAGCATGGAAATTATGCGTGCCGTCCGGGCTCAAGGAAAGGATCTTGAGGGAGAATCATGATGCACCGACAGCAGGACACACAGGAAGCCGGAAAACCATCGCCAAGATTGCGTCAAGATATTTCTGGCCAGGGATGCAGCGAGACGTACGATCATACGTGCGTAAGTGTGAGACGTGTCAACGTTTCAAGGCCAGCCAACTACAGGCAGCGGGAAAGATGCTAACACAAATCCCGGAGGAGCCATGGTCCACAGTTTGTGCGGATTTTGTGGGACCACTTCCAAGATCCATACACGGGAATACGATGCTGCTGGTGTTCATTGACAGGTTTTCAAAGTGGACTGAGATGGTGCCATTAAGGAAGGCCACGACGGATACCCTAAAGAAAGCGTTCAGGAGAGAATCCTAGCGCGATTCGGGGTACCTAAAGTCCTCATTACAGACAATGGGACACAATTTACAAGCAGAGCGTTTAAAATTTCCTGGAGGACATGGGAGTACGTCACCAGTTCACGGCCCCGTATACGCCCCAGGAAAATCCAACGGAGAGAGCCAATAGAACGGTGAAGACGATGATTGCCCAGTATGCGGAAGGCAATCAGAGGAAATAGGATGACTTGCTGCCAGAGATAACACTGGCAGTAAATTCGAGTACGCAGGAATCCACCGGATATTCCCAGCATTCCTTACCCAGGGAAGAGAACCCAGACTCCCGAAAGCCGTGTATGATGAGGCTACAATGGGAACTGGAAGACCACAGCACGATCCAACGGAGCTCGCGAAGGACTTGAAAGAAGTCTTCGAGATCGTGCGAAGAAATCTGGAAATGGCGGCACAGGACCAAGCCAGATACTACAATCTGCGGAAAAGACACTGGACTCCAGTAGTTGGGCAAGTGGTGTGGGCCAAGGAGCACCACTTGTCAAACGCAGTGGAAGGATTTGCTGCCAAGCTAGCGCCAAGGTTCGGAGGACCATTCCGAATCATGGATTTCGTGTCTCCAGTCATTGTCAAATTAAAGGACATTAAGACTGGACAGGAGCGGCGAGCCCACATTAGTACCCTGAAGCCGGAAGGGGACGCAAAAGGACAGACAAATGTGGAGGATCCAAATGATAGGGATCAACAGCCGGGACAGAGGAGGGTAAACGGCGACACGGGAACATCAAACCGTGATAAAAGAAATAAAAGATAGGAAAAATACTATTAAATTTTTAAAAATAAAAATAAGAATAAAATAAAAACATACAAATTAAATAAAATAATAAGTTAGAGGTCAAATTAGTAGCTGAAGACGCATAACCAGCGATAGCGGATAGAAGATTAAATGCGCAACACTGAGGCAGGAGAGAATGAGAAAACGGATAAATTTGAAAAGCTTCGGCGAGGATCCGTTAGTTTGAGGCACGGCAAAACAGCGGCTCAGGGCCGCCGAGTGTGCGCAGTCAAGATCAGTAAGAATCTAGCAGTGCAGACCGCAGAAACACATGGGAAAGAATGAGCAGCAGCGATCATAAGAACATAAACGGCGAGGAGCCGGTAAGGGGCGAGGAGCCCAAGGTGACAGGGGGAGCCCGGGGGGAGCAGAAGGGAGGCGAAGCCCAGGTCGCGGAGGGCGAGAAGCCCGGAGGAGAGCAAGGCGAGCCCAGCAGCAACACCAACAACAGCCGCAGCAGTTCCGCAACAGCCACAGCTGCAACACCCGCACCCGCAGCAAGGCCAGCAGGGGGCGACGCAGCAGGGGCCGGGACACCATACCAGGGACCCACGGCGGCAGGCGGATGTACCCACCCCAAATGGACAACAGTGTCCGGGCGACCCATGGGCCTATGGACGTCGCCCGGGCATGGGGTCATGAGCGCAGCAGGTCGAAGAGGAAGAGAAGGACGAGCAGCACGGAAGGACCCGGCGTGCGGGCTGGCAGAGGCAGTGGCGACGGGTGTTCCAGCAGGTGGAGCGGCCTTAGAGGAGAGAAGTAGAGATAAGTTAGTGTAAGTTAGGTTAAGTATTACAAGAACAAAACAATGGGAAATAAAATGAAGCGAAGGAAATGGACTGGATGGGCGTTTGGTCAGGGAAGGGCTTGGAAAGGGGGGTTAGGAAGAAGAGAGAGAGGGGTGAAGGGAGAAAACTTACCGGGTTTTACATTTTTTTTACATTTTTTTGCATTTTTCCAAAACAAATAGGTTGTTTGGAAAAATGTAAACAAAGTTGGTTAGACTAGAACAGCTGGTGGTGAACCGAGCGTTCAACTGGTTCCGAAGGGAACAGCTTAAGATCGCCCGGTTCACGAACGAACCAGCTCACTTGACCAGTTCACTTCAGGGCGGGAACGGACGGAAATTTGAATGAGGGACAGCAGAAGGAGAAGACGGTTGGGAATTTTTTTTTTTTTTTTTTTGCCGAAGAAGGGGGGGAGTGTAAGGAATCGTTAGGATCCCTTACAATAAGCCAAAGGGAACGCAGGATAGACAGAAGAGAGAACAGTATAAGAGAAAGCAGTAGAAGAGATGGAGTGAGAGCGGAGAAAGGGAGAGAAAGCTTTCAGCAGAGCGGATAGTCAGCGCATAGCGGGACACGGATGCGCTGAGCAAGGAGTTTTGGCGGGAGAGCGGGCAGCAGCGCTGCAGAGGATCGGCTGAGCAAGGAGTTTTGGCGGGAGAGCGGGCTGCTGAATAGCAGCGCTGCAGGGGGTATAAAAGCACGAGGCAGGAGTCAGTTGGGAAGGCAGTTGGAGAGTCAGTTGGACAGTTAAGTGTGGAGTTAAGTCGTCGGTGAACAGTGACCAGTGCTAGTGCTAGTGAAAGGGACTCCTTGGGAAACGAGCCAAGGATCAGTTCAGGGGACAGCAGAGCAGAGCAGTTTACCAGCAGCAGCAACGCAGTAAGTCTTAGGGAGGATTCCCTTTGACCAAGCGAGTCCAGTTCACTCCTTTCTTCCATCTCGTATTTTGTAAGTGCCCATGCGGACGGTGAGGTTGCCAGCGCGTCAGCTTAGCGGGAGCATCTGGAGCGTGCAGCACCAGAGTATCTAGCGGAGCGAAGCTTAGCGAGAGTATCCGAGTGCGGGTAGCACCGGAGTATCAAGCGGAGCGTAAGCGCGGCGTGATCACCCAGACGGCGTTGGCCGGCGAGTCGGGCGTGAACTAATTGTTAGAGATAGGGCGTCTTGTGCCCCGCTTAAGACAGGTGTGGTAGAAAAGAGGTGCAACTCCCAGTTCAAATATATATTATATTACTTAATTCTAAACCCCGGAGTTCTTATTTTGGCACAGTGCCCAACAAATATAAATTTGTTGCAGCGAATCTTGGACGAGACTGAGCTATCCCGCCCCGATCGTTACAGTTTAACAGCATTGACAGCCGCAAGAGTTTCCAATTCATACGACGTGTATTTTGACTCAGAAGGATCAGTAGCTTTACTGAAATACTTCACTACATAGGGTTTAATTTCAATGCCATGCAAGAGTATCGCTCCATAAGCAATGACACTCGCATCCGTATGCAACTCTATTTGGTATTGTGGATCGAATATTGTCAAAACTGGTTTGCTTAAGAGAATATTGACGATTCGTTAATATATTACCTCATGCCCATTTTTCCGAACAAAGTTACTTTTCTCAGATGTGAGAAAATACAGGGGCTTCATAAGCTGAAAAAATCCTGGTACGAACTGCCGAAAGTATGAAGCTAATCCTATAAATTGACGTAACGTAGTAACGATCCTAGGTAGTGGCAACGCACATAATGCCTCAATCTTAAGCAAATTAGGTCGAATCTCGCCAGCGTGGACTTCGTACCCTAAATAATGTGCAGATTCTCTCAAAAGTGCATCTTCCTTTGTGGATGCAACGATCATTATATCGTCCATGTAAACAATAACGTAAGAATACGATAATTCACCAAGCACTTTCATCACAGCTCTTTAAAAAACCAAAGAAGCATTTTTTAAACCATACGGCATCTCCAGATACTCAAATTGACCATCTGGAGTCACAAAAGCCGTGTATTACATCGAGTCGGTATGAACTGGTACTTGATGATACCCACACGCCATGTCTAAACAACTGAAATATTTGGCTCTTTGCAATCTAGCTATCTGAAAGGTAATGGAAAATAGTCTGCAACAGTGTTTTATTCAGAGAGTTTTTTATTCACAGGGTCTAGCAGGTAACGGTGAACAGCTAGGTCTAATTACTTTATGTTCAACCAGCTCACTATGGTCCAAAAGTCGATTTTTTTGGCATAAACTCTAAAAATTGACTTACGGACCCCAAACCTTGTCAATAATTTTCTTTTTTTATTAAGAGTATGCAAACAAAATTTCAAGTCTTTGCGACCACGCCTTCTTTTGCCTCCCATACAAACAAATTCCTAGTATTATTATAAATTGAGTAAATATCTTACATATATGGAATATATACATGTTTATTAATAAATCGGCTTTTGTTCTAGACATCATCATCATCTTCTTCTTCTTCTTCTTCTAGTACTATAGAGCATCCTTCGTTTAGGTCCTCATCAGAGTCAGAATCAGATGGCACGTCCAATTCTACTTCGTTTGGGTTTTTGTTTTCGGTAGACGCCAACTCCAAAAGACCTAATACTTCTTTGGGAAGAGGTTTTTTTATGTTTTTTCTTTCTCTTTCCTTTAAACAGACACTAGATAGTAACGGATCCGAGGAATCTATCGCTCTGTGGAAGAGGTCAGTCATAGTATTGATTCGACTATTTTTTCTTGCGTGTGAGAGTCTGTCTTTTTTGTAGATCTTATTCCGTGCTTCTGAAGCATTTTCGCCTAACGACCCTAGTGGAACTAGCGTCGAATTATTTATTTGAAAACCGTGGACTAATACTTTGTGAATTGTTGGTGACATTGGGTACCACGGGTATTTGTGCATATACAAGTAAAATGTTTTTTCACAAAAAGCCCGAAAATTTGTAGAGTTTATATAGTTGTTACAGGAAATAGCTATTAATATAATGTGAAGAATTTTTAAAAGGGTTTCGTCAAAGCTAGTTATGGATGATAGTTGAATACATTTTGCAAAAGCTCTTCTTGCAGTATTGCCGTCATTGCTGTTGCCGCTGCCATTCTGCTTCGGCATGCTTATTCGAAGACCCATGTCATTCCACATCTTGTCCTGAATATATTTTTTTCGTTCACTCATTTTAATCTTGTCATTACCTTTTATATGCCATTTTTTTATTTCCATTCTGTATGATATATTCAGAACAAATTCTAGAAACCTGATCCAAGCATGTAGAGGACTTACTCCAAATTTTAAAGCTTCAAACTTGGGGGTAAATGTTTTTGAACTAAAATCTTTGGTTTCCAATACTTTTGTTGGGGTGACACCACAAATTGGACAACATTGAGTTGATTTGGTACCAGTTAGTACGTTAAGTACTTTCCCATCAATGAGTGTCATATGCATTTTAACTGTTACTGCTATGTCATCACCCTCATCTAGTTTATAAGAAAACTTTTTCAAATGATCTATTTGAATGTCTAACTGATTTTTTTCAATAATTATGTGATCAGTGGTTTCTTTTCCAAATTGAATTTTTAGCGGCCTGCAAAATATAATGGACTGCGGTGTTTTGTTAACCCAAATGTTTCTCTGAAATAAGTCAATCATTTTTATGGGTATAACTGATGTAACAAACAAAGAGTGATCTGAAAGCTGTAAGTCAGGTGTTTTAGTTTCAAACTTCTGCTTGTATAAACTTTGTCCAGTTGATCCGTCAAAACCATAGCTGCAAATTAATTTGAGTTCAGTGCTATCCGGAAACTGCTTGAAAACATCGGACTGCATTTCAATTAATCGCTGTGCAGTATGATTCAAAAGGTTTTGTAGTGAGACTTGTGCAGTAGTTTCTGTAACTTCTATACCGATTGGCCGACACTGCCTTTTAGCATCTATTACTTGATGGTAACTCGGATAAATGTCGCTGTTATGATTTATATTCAAAGCCCTTGTGTTGCAATATTGCTGTTTGGTTAATGCATTTTCCAGGATGTAGGCTAGAGCTTCATTTGGTGTAAGTGGAGTCGGTTTTTGCATTTGAAGTTGCTTTCTTAATTCCTTTGTGTGTTCAGGTCTTGAAATCGTTTCTTTAAGGACCAAGGCCACGTTCGCATTACATTCTCTCTTAGCAGAAACTGCTGCAGCATGCATAAGAAGATTTGTATTATTATCGTTTTCATTTGCTAGCTCAGATGCCAATTTCCTTTTCGATCTTGGCCCTGCGTTTGTATAAGATAGGGTTGGGCGTCCAGGTTGTTGTGGTATTTTAGAGTTTTCACTTAATATAACTTATATTTCAGATGACATCCATTTAGCATGCTTTAACTTAAAGCGTTCTACAAAAATACACACATATTTGACAATAAACACAACACGAAGACTAAGACTACACATAAATTGATTAAATACAGTGAATTCTACACACCTTGATCTTCAATTTCCATTATAAACATGAGTTTGTTCGGACAGAGAATTTTTATTTTCACGGACAAACGTAAACAAAGTAATTTGTCGCCATTTTCATAATCCTAAGCAGCTGATCGATTGTGTTCTTTTGAAAGCTCGTAAAAAAGCTTTAAAAGCTTTATTTTTAAAGTTTTATTATATATGATGAATTAACTTTAAGAATTTAAAATCAAAAATACAATACATTAACATAAAAATTTAAACTTTATGCCAAAAAATCGGCCTCTCGGACCATAGTGCAGCTCTTGAACTTTTGCTCGTAATAATTCCCTTTCGCTAGGACTGAAACGGTGTGGACGTCTCTGAACAGTCTTTTTCGGCTTTCATAGTCGAATGATCATTTCTCCTGTGTTTACGCGAGTAAGACTTTGAGTACTTTTCAATAACTGTATTAATTGATTTTTCTCTGCTCCATTCGATACTGTTTCTAGTTGATCAAAAATAAATTCACTGTCTGATACAGCACAAACGTTAATTGTTTTGTCTTCAACTAACTCTAAACCCTTAATTGATATTACTGCAGAATATCCCTGGGCCAAGAACTCACGCCCAATTACAATATCGTTTTACATGCATTCGTTCAGTGACTATAACATTACTTGAAATCTGTAAGGTAATATCAAAGCTAGCGTTACCAGTCAGCTTGTGCGATGTTCTCCCTCTAACTAGCGAGCACTCTGCTCCAGAATCGAAGGTAATTGAAATCTTCTCACCTCGTTGCATTATGATTGCTTTCGGTTCCTCCACTACACACGACTCAACTCGCTTATGCGTGCGAGATACAGATTCTCCTCCTCCTCCTTCGTCAGCATTCTTGGGGCATTGAGTAGAGATATGCCCAGGTTCACCACAACGGTAGTACGTGACGTTGGTTTTAGCACGCTAAGACCACACCTGATCTGATCGACGTTTATCATTAGTGGAAGACTTCTGCCTCTTCTTGCATTCCGCCTTTTTGTGCCCGAAGTAGCCGCAGCCGTGGCCGAAAGTGTCTCCGTATTGTTAAACTGCTCCGGAAAAACTAAAGGCCGGGAGTCAGGTCCCACCTCTGATGTCGAGGAATTAGGCATTAGGAATTAGCCAACTTTTTGCCAATATATATTGGATTGGACTTTAATTGTAGGATTAATGTAGCGAGTCTCCGCAGCCTTGTTGTCGCTTCAAATGTTATTTCGTATGTAAATTTTTTGCATAATTAATTAACATTTTTTAAAACATTTTTAATAAACATTTTTTAAATCGTTTTCTTTCCCAAATAATTAAAATAAATTTTGATATTGATACCCACCATTCAATGGATTTACAATTATACCCGGTACCCATAGGGTACAAGGGTATTATAAGTTAGTACCAACCGAAAAAGTATGTAACAGGCAGAAATTTCTCCTTCCCTATAAAACGTATAAAGTATGTATATTCTTGATCAGCGTCACCAGCCGAGTCGATTTAGCCATGTCCGTCTGTCCGTTTGTCCGTCTGTCTGTCCGTGTGAGACAACAAATCTCAGAGACGATAAGAGCTAGAGTTACCAAATTTGGTGACAACATTGGAATTTCTTGCACGCAGATCAAGTATGTTTTAAAATTTGGCCACGCACACTTCCGCCCTTAAAAATCATAAAAAACGTAAAATAAGCGCTACTCATTATTTTCGGGTTAAATCTAATATATACAATAAATGAATAGGCTTGAGCGGACGTTTTCTGAAAATTTCAGTAAAATCGGATGATAAACAAGGAAGATATTAGCAATAAGGTTAGAATTTTAAGACACGCCCCTAAGGCGCTGCTGAGTAGCCTGTAGCCGTCTAGGTCGTGGGTTCGAGCCCCGACCGCGCCAATACTTTTTATTGTTTTTTTTTTTTCTCTGTTTTTTTTTTGCATTTCTTCCTTTTGCCTTTGTTAATTTACCCAAAGAACAACTAGAAAAAAAATTTAGAATAAAAATACAAAAAAGAAAATATTTTGATTTCGAGTGGGATTGAGCTCGTGCCAATTTTGCAAAATGTAAATGCATCGGCTGCTTTAACAATAAAGAGCAGAAAAAATGAATAAGAATCTGAAATAAAAATGTATGAAAAATTCTTTGGCTTCAGCGGGATTAGAACTCAGAACTTTTTTGCATAAAAAACGCTGGCCCATCGCTTAAACGCCTGGTCTGTGCTCCTCAATGCGCACTAGACAGCGATTGATACTTCTAATAGCCTCCAGACTTTTTCAATCAGAAGGCGGTTTGTTTATTGTAAAAGAGATGCATAAAACAAGTGTGTGTAAGGAGATGAGATCGCACTGCATTCTCTAAGCTCGCGCCAAATTTTTTCATTCGTTGACTGCGATTGAGGGAGTTTTGGTGCGTCGTCGTGTTTTCGAATATTTTAGCTTCTTTTTTTAGTTAAACGTAATTTTCATTACGAATAGCGTTAATAAACTATAGCTCTTGTTCGGTTCAGTGTTTGTGCGGGAAAGTGAAAGTGATTTGTCTGTGCTGCAGGAGTAATTGTAATTGTTTGTAAGTTGTAGCTTCGTGCATGTGTGTATGAGTGCGGGCGCGTTCTAGAAGAATAAATAATTTTAAATTTTTATGTTGTACGAGTGTGTATGTGTGGGTTTGTAAAGAGTGTAGAGTGTAGAGAGTGTAGAGTGTGTGTTTGGCTGAAATTGGTAGATTAGCTTAGTATTATTTTGTTGTTGTTTAATTTAAGTTTTTCATAAATTTGCTTTGCTCGACTGTGTGTGTGGTGGAATTGCGTGCCTTGTATTTGTGAGAGTGTGTGTTACGCGTTGCAGAGTAGACTATTACTATATTATCTATTTATTATTCATTATAATATATATATAATTCATTCATAATCTATATATTTTTTGATTTATTTTCTATTTAAGTTATTACTTTTTTATTTATTATTGTATATATTATTATTATTATTATTTATTTTTTAATTATTTAAATATATAAATTTGGACAACGTTTTCAAAAATGCCCCGTCTAAGGCAGCAGTCTGCTTCCCAACTATATCGAGCTAAGCAGGTCATTAACAGGAGAACATGTTGAACATGTACAGGAGGAAAGGGAAATCAATGCTAGGTTACAGAGAGATCGTAGAGCAGATAAAAATTATAGGGAAATGGAACAGGTTGGAAATAGCCAGTCACGTTCAGTGAGACGACGGTCAGACCGAATTAGGCAGCAAGAGCAAGCTCTAGATACAGCCAATAGGAGAAATAGTCGAACGAACGCAGAGATTCGGCAGTCCGAACAGGACGCAGGCAGCCTGAACAGCAGGCTGATAGATTACGTAGATCAGGGGTCGGCAGCGTCGTATGCACAGTGTATAGGAAAACTTGTCAGGCAGCTCTGTCGGCACATGTATAATATAAGCGCTTCGTGTTTGTTCGAGATTCTGTTAGGCTGTCGTAGCTAACTTCGGAGCACTTTGTGTTTGTTCGGGATTGCTTGCTGAGCTTAAACGAGCAAGACCTCTATGCGACATTTACAGTAGAACTAGCAGATCTAGAAACCTCATTACGCGAAGAGCTTGTTCAATTACGGATTGATCCTAGCGTTCCTTTTGGAAACAGGGCAAAGTTTTTGGGTGGTGATTAATGACGAAAAATATCCGCGCCTCAAAAGAGAAATTTATAGGCTATACTCAATGTTTGGTACGCAATATAACTGCAAGGTGGCTGAAGAGGAGTGGGCGGACTCTTAGCCAAGATAAGATTGGGTCGAGGATGATTTCCCAAAATCCCACGTAGAAATAATAAATCGGTTGGGCAGAATTAATATTCTGTTGAACTTTATTCGCCTTCATCGGCTGGTCGCAAATTTAGAACTAATTACATGACATATAAATAGAAGTTGGGAGAGCGGCTTGGAAAGCTCTTGCGGACTGGAAGTCAGGAGGAAGAGAGAGGGAGAGAGAGTGTGCGAGAGCGCTAGGCTCCGTAAAGCGGGACAATTCGAAGCCGCTAGCGCTTCACACTGGCTCTCGAAAATAAGCGCCCTTTTGGCGCGAACATTCTCCCCCCCCTTGCGAGGGTACGCAGCAAGAACCTCAGGAACAGGTAGCTCGGGAAAGCGTTGGATACGCTGAGCGTTCGTGGAGATGGAGTAGAGTGTGGTGATCCTGTCTACACGATTGGCATCGGTCACCACTGCGGCAAGATCCTTTGGAATGGTGGTGGGCCAAGCAATTGACGCAGTACTTCTTATCAATCGCCGCCTGGAGCCGTTTCTCAGCGCTTAGCTGCAGAAAACGGTGACATTTCCGAAGAGGATGGTTCCCTTGGCAGATTCGGCATTGGTAGGATAAAATACCTCGGGAACGTCTGCATTTCATGGCGTCGTACGGAACCCAATAATTGGATGAATCAGAGGGCTTGGAAACTTGCGTGCAGAACGCGGAAATCCGCTGGATGGAGGCGGATACTGGCCTTGAATTAAAAGGAGGAGTCGTAACACCGGAGAAAGAGTTGCTTGGATGCAACAAAGTGTGATGCCGACCTCGGCAAGTGAAACAGCTGTGGGCGCTTGTGCAATCCCGAAGTGAATGAGTTCTATGGCGGTCAGTTAGGAATGCATCGAGCTCTTGCCACTTGGGAATCTGGGTTTTATTCTTTAAGGATTGCTCCCACAATGAAAGCGTAAGCTTTGGTAGCTTCGTAGAGCACAAATAAACCAAAAGACAGTCCCAATTTTCAGTATTCACGCTGGACATTTCTAAGGACGTAAGACAACTCTGAATGGTTTCTTGCAGCTTCTTCAAGGCAGCGGAAGATTCATATGCTATGGATTGCACATTGAATAATCTTTTCAATGAGTTGTTCACCAATGACCGTTTGTTTTCGAAACGCTCAGTTAAGTTGTTCCAAGCTGAGCGGAAACCGTCATTGGTGAGTGGCGAATTGGAAACTATTGAATTAGCTTCCCCACTAGTCTTGGCATTTAAATGGAATAACTTTTCGACAGCAGTAAGTCTTGGATTGTCTATATAGACCGCTGTGAAAAGGTCGCGGAACGTGGGCCAGCGAAGATAATCGCCCGAGAAAACTTCGGTATCGCACGGAGGTAACTGACAACCTGCTGGAGTATAATTTTGAGAGTTGCAGGAGTTGGATTGTGCTGATTGAGACGTCGCTCGCTCAATTTGCTCGTTGAGTTGAGCTGCACATGACTCGTAAACTGAGTAGCAGTAGTCATATTTGGCCTGGAGGATTGGCAAGGTGTCGATCGACCCCTCTACTGCTATTAGATCCGAACAGGCTTCGTATGCTTGTTCAACTTTGTCCCATAAGGCTCGGATGTGATCTCGGCGGACTTGGAATGTGTAGAGCGACGGCGTGGAGGGGCCAATAGTGTTGACCATCGCCTCGAATCGGCTTACACGGTCACTAACGGCAATAAATTTATGTAAGGCAGCAGTTGTCGCAATGGGCTTCTCGCTTAGCGGCATTTTGTATTTTATTTTTATATATATGTGTATGTAGGACGGAACACCGGAATGACACACTGGAATGTGTGGAATCGAAACTCGGGAATGTGTGATATTGAAACACTTTAAAGTGTGATATCGAACACTGGAATCTGTGGAATGAAATACCGGAATGTGTGGATTGAAACGCCGGAATGTGTGGAAGAAACCACCGGAATGCGTGGAATGAAACACCGGAATGTGTGGAAATGAAACACCGGAATGTGTGGAATGAAACACCGGACTACTATTTTGGTAGCGGGTTCTTTTTAAATTTGGAGTTAAGTTAAAAGAATTAAATAAGTAAAAGGAACTGAACAAACTGTATTTTTAGCGAATTTAATTAGACCAAAATAAAGCTAGAACAATGTGAAAAAACAACAAAAGGCAGCTAAATTCGATATATCTAGCTATCGATTTTTTTTTGTAATTATTTATTGTATTTAGAGTTGTTCTGTTATTAATTCGCAATTAATTGTTTTGCATTAATTATAGTGGCTTTTTATAGTCACTGTATTCGCTGTCTTTGTTTTCAATGCAAGTGGTAGGAAATGTATGTATGCTTATGGATGTTTGTGCATTGGCTGTGGATTAATGCAGGTAGCGGAGATAACGAAGAGGGGAGGAAACGAGAGACGGAAAGAATTGCCAAAAAAATCAGTGCATCGACTTTGACGACGCTGATGTATGTATGTAAATGGAAATATAAATATATATATGTATGTCTGTGGCCGCGCAGAATGGCACGGAGTTAAACAAATGAATATAATAATTAAGTCGGCGTTCTGTGCCGACTCTAGGAATAAAACTGTGGTTTATATTTAATAATATGTGGGTAGATGTGGACTGAATTTTGTCAGAGTATTTGTTGTGTATTTGCATATATATAATTTGTTGTTGTTTTATTGGATGTATGTATTTGTGTAGTTATATATGTATAGATTTAATTTTGTGTGCATTCGGACGTATATTTTTGAATATATTTGATTTTGCAGTGTAGTGTAGTGGACTGTATGGAAATATTTATGTATGTCGACGTGTGAATATTTATGTACATACATATGTATGTACGCTTGGACACCAGCAGGAACGAGAAAATAATGTATGAGCCGTTTTTGCCGGAACGTTTTTTTGAAATTTCGGAACTCTTAATTTTCACTGCGGCTGGACGCGTATGTATATTTTCACAGTCACTTTTGTTTTTGTTTGGAATTTCCACTTTGCCCAAAAAAACGAACGGAATTTGCGAGATGTCGGAGAAATTTGACTTCGGACTTTGGACACTAGCGAACCACACAGATATAAGACACTTGGACTTGGGCTTAGGAAATGTCTGTGTGATTGCTAATCGGTAAGAACACTAGTACTTATCTTGTTTAAAAACCCGCAGTGGAGCTGGGGAGGATCACGCTAGATCCGGCTTCGAAGGACCATGAAGAGGAGTGGGCGGACTCTTAGCCAAGATAAGATGGGGTCGAGGATGATTTCCCAAAATCCCACGTAGAAATAATAAATCGGTTGGGCAGAATTAATATTCTGTTGAACTTTATTCGCCTTCATCGGCTGGTCGCAAATTTAGAACTAATTACATGACATATAAATAGAAGTTGGGAGAGCGGCTTGGAAAGCTCTTGCGGACTGGAAGTCAGGAGGAAGACAGAGGGAGAGAGAGTGTGCGAGAGCGCTAGGCTCGGTAAAGCGGGACAATTCGAAGCCGCTAGCGCTTCACACTGGCTCTCGTAAATAAGCGCCCTTTTGGCGCGAACAGTGGCATTTTCAAGTCTGAAAATAATTCTGAGCAAGCTCAGAAATAAATTAAATGATACACACCTAACAGATCTCATGCGTATTAAGGAATTCAGAGGATCACTTGACTTGGACTCGGTATTACAGATGTTACATTAATTAAATTTTAGTTCTTTTGCGCAAAATAACGTACCGTCCGTCCGTCTATCTGTCCGTTAGTTAGTCTCTCTGTCCGGTTCTCTATCCGTTTGTCTGTCTGTTTCTCTGTCCGTCAGCCTGTCCGTTGCTTTGTTGTCCATAATGTTGTACGTTGTCAAAAATGTGTGCACAATTGCTCGGCTCTCGCAGCAGCAGAGAAGCAATTCGAACGGGTCTGTTAGTATCATTCGGCTTTCACAGCAGCAGAGGAGCAAATCGTTCGGGTCTGTAAGTATCATTCGGGTCTGTTAGCTTCGCACTAAAAAACTGTGTGTGTATGGTTGCCGACCCCTGACGTAGATCGAACCGTATGGGGGGTTTGGACTATAGGGCGAGAAGGCAGGAAATTCGGAGCTTAGGAGACGGCGACGTACGGACGTAGAATTTAGAGAGCCTGAACAGCAGGCTGATTGTTTACGTAGATTGAACCGTAGGGGTGATTTGGACTATAGGGCAAACGAGCAGGCAGGAAATTCGGAGTTTAGGAGACGGCGACGAACGGACGTAGAGTTTAGGGAGCCTGAACAGCAGGCTGATAGTTTACGTAGATCGAACCGTAGGGGGGATTTGGACTATAGGGCAAACGAGCAGGCAGAAAATTCGGAGTTTAGGAGACGACGACGTACGGACGTAGAATTTAGAGAGCCTGAACAGCAGGCTAATACGACACGTAGGCAAAGTCGCAGACAGAATTCGCAGTACAGAACAAACGAACAGACTCAGAGCTCGGCACTTAGGCGGACAGTTAGGCGGACAGCTGTAGAGAGACGAATATTAGAGAGAGAGCTGGATCGAGTTAGTAGGTCTCAAGCTAGAAATAACCTTACTAGAAGGATTGTTGAGCGGATGCAAAATACCGCGGCACGTCGAAGTGCCCGGTTAGCCGCAAGACAGGCAGCATTTGACGCCTCAAGATGGCTTAGCCAAAGAGTTAGTCAGTATAGGTCGATTAGTCAGAATAGGGAATTAGAAAACCGTAGAAATGCTTCCCTTAATAGAGAGCAACGAGCGAGTAGCTTTCAGGAAGAGGCTTTGCCCAGATCCTCCATTTTAGAAGCTCTTATAGAAAATTTTAATAAAATTGTTAAACTGGGCCCAAATAAAATTTGCCTTTCCTGTAAAGGCCTGTGGTTTCCAAACCAAGTAGCTAGGATACCTGGCAAATTTATTAAAAACAATTCCGAGTTTAGTGCGGATATTTTTAATGTTGAGCGTCAGTTCCCTTCATCTGACAATTTCTTAACTTTTTGCAAAACATGTTGCCGCAAAATTAAGTCTGGTGTTAAACCAAAAACTTTAATTTCAAATGGACTTGAATTCCCAGAGTTGCCCGATTGCCATAAAGGTCTTACTTCCTTAGAGGAACGTCTAATTTCTCCTCGTCTTCCTTTTATGATTATTAAGTCTTTAGGCCATGAGCGTCAGAGTGCGATTAAAGGAGCTGTAGTTAATGTACCCATACCGATAAGTAATATCGTAACGTCCCTCCCACGTGCTTTTTATGAAGCAGAGGTAGTACAGCTTCACCTCAAACGTAGAATGGAAAATAACCATGATTTCATGGCCGAAACCATTAGACCCGTAAAAAAAACTTACGCATAAGGCATTTAGTAAATACAGAGCTTTATAGAAAGCATAGTGTAGTTATAAACTAACAGTGGCTGTCTTCTTATACAACCGAAACTGTTCCATTCGTTAGTTCTCAAGCAGATGCAGAATTAGTAGAGTGACTTGTGCGAAGAATTCGGGATCCAGCACATTAGGATGATGCTGAGATAGAGGAACTCAATCCTGGGGGTCAAGAAACTCTGCTTGAGAATAACCAGGTACATACTGTTGCCATGCAGAGAATCACACTTGCTCCTGGCGAAGGCCAAAGACCCCTGGACATGATTCATTTCCAACAATTTATGCTGGCAAGAAGAGACCGTCTTCACTTACTTTCTCTGCGATAATTAGATTTGAGCTTCGAAATGTAGATAGAAGAGGCTGTCGAATTGACAAATTATTATTTAATTATAAAAAGTTAGAGCTGATCCAGATTCGTAGTAATACTACCATTTGCCTCAGGAAACAGAGCGCTTCACGCGCTGTTACAGCTGCTAACGCTCTTAATGAAGAGCATTTAGATAGTATGAAGGCTATAGGGTTCTGAAAGATGTTCGCACGTCTCCTGCTCACTGGGAAGCAGAAAAGAAAAAAGTTATGGCTATGATCCGCCAGTTCGGTCTGCCAACCTTTTTCACCACCTTGTCGGCTGCTGAGACTCGGTGAACGGAGTTGTTACAGTTATTAAAGGAACTGAAAGTTACAGAAGATGAGGTTTTAAATTTTAGTTTTAGCGAAAAGGCGCGTTTGATTAGATCAGACCCTGTAACTTGTGCTAGGGATTTTGATTATAGGTATCGCCAGTTGTTAAAGATAATGAGGAAGCAAGGGGGGTTTTCGGAAATCATCCTATTGTTAGGTATTATTGGCGTGTTGCGTTCCAGCATAGAGGCTCGCCTCATATTCATGGAATGTTTTGGCTGAAAGATGCCCCCTCTGTGGACTTCGAGAATGAGTTGACTCTTCCATCTGTCATAGCTTTTATTGACCAATTCATCACCACAGACGTAACGAATACTGAGCTTGCTCAGTATGTCGAGTACCAGAAGCACAATCATGGACATTCGTGTATGCGTGAAGTGAGGGGTAACTCTTTTTGTCGCTTCGGTATTCCGTACTTTCCAATGCCACAAACAGAAATTCTTCGGCCATTGCCTGAGGATTCGGAAAATTTTTCTCTTCATCGCAAAAACTTAAAAAAAATTAAAATTGTCTCCAATTTTCCTTTCGATTCTGACACTATAATTCATTCGAGCATTTTTGAAAATTTTCTATATCACGATCAAGTGAGCCTCAGTTACGAGGACTACATATATACTCTTAGCTCTTGCTTGAAAAAGCCCCAAATTTTTCAGAAGAGAACATTTGCAGCTATTAAAGTTAACGCTTATAATAGGCACATTCTATCATTGCATTGGCCAATATAGACATCCAGTTCATACTGGATCCTTATGCTTACTGCAGCTACATTATTAATTATATTAATAAGTCCCAAAGAGGTATTTCCAAGCTGATGCGTGAAGCCGTGAAAGAGATTCAAAGGGGTAACTTCAGCATCAAGCAAAGGCTGCAGCATATAGGCCACAAATTTATTTCCGGCACTGAGATTTCTGCTCAGGAAGCCGCTTACTGTTGTTTGGGAATGCGTTTGTCTGAGACTAGCAACGCGGAAGTTTATGTAAATACTTCACGACCTGAGCACAGAGTTCGAATGCTCAAGCCCAGACAGCAGTGCTGAACTTGGATCAGGATTCAACAGACATATATGTTTTGGGAATACTGAATCACTACATTCAGTGGCCAGATAGTCTCGAAGGCCTGTGCTTAGCCGACTTTGCTGCAAATTATAATTTTTCGAAATCTTGTAGAGCAGGTGCTAATAACGAAGAAGATGAAGAAAACGAGGTCCTAGGTAACTCATTTCATCCTCTCCGCGATGGTAGTGGTTTTATTAGGGAGCAGACCAAGCCAGCTATTATTAGATTTAGGAAGTTCAATCTGAATGCCGACAGAGCGAACTATTTTAGGAAACTTTTGATGTTGTACTTTCCGTGGAGAGATGAACAGGTAGAATTAATAAATGTTAGTTGTGAGACCATTTACGAACAGAACGTAGGTTCAATTAGATTTAAATATAGGAACTATAATGTTTTAGAAAATTTAGAAGACGTGCTTAGGAGAGCCATAGAAGAAGAGGGACATTTTGATGACCAAGGTCATGGGGATAATTTAGATAATGAATTCAGGGCTTTGGCAATCCCTGAAATAAGTTCTCAAATTAATATTTTGAACTTAAATGCACCTCCTTTAGATAACCCTGAAGGTTCGGAAAATGCAATCCGAATAATAAAGCTCCCGCCAGTTATTTCGTCTCAAGACTTAGCAAGTATAGTTAGATCCTTAAACTTGAAGCAAAAAACCTTCTTTTCTCATGTTTTGCATAACGCAAAGCATAGTAAAGTATTTTATGAGTTTGTGGGTGGCGGAGCAGGTGTTGGCAAAAGTAGGTTGATTTCAGCTATTTTTCAGTCCCTTTCCCAACTCTATAATAGTAGGCCGAGATGTGATCCCACCTCTGCTAAAATTCTATTGTGTGCACGCACAGGAAAAGCCGCGTCATTCCATGTTTTCTCTACCAGTAAATCAGTCCGGATCGTCCTTTAAAGACTTAGGAGCTGACCTTTTAAATACCCTCCGTTCAAGGTTTATTGACCTTAAGCTTTTGATCATCGATGATATCTCAATGGTCGGTGCCAAAATGTTATCTCATTTAGATGCTCGACTTAAGCAAATTCGCGATAACAGGGACACTCCATTTGGGGGAATTTCTGTTATTGTTTTTAGCGATCTTAGACAACTACGTCCCGTAGGAGATCGTTGGATCTTCCAATCCACTTCGGCTTCGCATGACCCATACAGTGCTATATTTGGGTCTTCTCTGTGGGATATTTTTAGGTTTTTTGAGCTGACAGAGATTATGCGACAGCGAGACGACCAAGCATTTGCGCTAGCGCTTAATAACATGGCATGCGGTCAGATGACATCGGACGACAGTAGTCTTTTTAGGTCTCGTGTGTCTTTTTCAGGCGAATTTCCCAATAACGCCATTCATTTGTTCGTTAGAAATGAGGATACTAATATTTTTAACACTGCTAAGTTAAACTCGATCCCAACGGAGCAATTCATTTCAACTGCTCTTGACTCCGTTAAAGCTGCACATCTCAGTTCAGAAGCAAGGACCAGATGTTTGGAATCTGTGAAAGATTTCTTTTGGGCTTTGTACCAGCCTGATATTGAAAACCACTGCAAAGTATATGATGACGGTCAACATAGATACTGCAGATGGTCTTGTAAATGGAGCTTCAGGTGTCCTAGGTGCCGAACCTTCTTGGACCCCAGTTCTGAAAACTGTAAAGAATTTTCAATATCATTCAAACTAGCAAGTCACAATCGACCGCAGGCAATTTCCAGTTGTACCTGCATAAGGTATAACCATTCACAAAAGTCAGGGAGCTACATACACTAGTGTAGTGGTCCACACAACTCCAGGAATGCAAAGAGAAGCATTGTATGTAGCTTGTAGTAGAGCCACAAGTGCAGCTGGCCTCATTATAGTTGGGCAATTTGTTCCCCCGAGATCTGACCGCCACTCAAGCAAGAGCTTGCCAGTCTGAGGTCCACGAAATTATTAAATTCACACTTTAGCTGCCTGTTTGACAGTTCTAAAGTCAATGCTGTGTTTCATAACACACAAAGCTTGCGGTGTCACATTACTGATATCTGCTCCGATCAGTTAATGCTTCAGTCTTCCTTCCTGTGTTTTGTTGAGGCTTCCACGTACTCTAACGAAAACCTGGCTTCCACAATGCGGTGCGTCTTGATTGCCAGTCGACTCCTAGTGGATCTCGTCAAAAGAGAGGCATTCTTATATTTGCCAAAAACGAAGTTTTTGAGAATGTTAGTCTCTGTTCAAGTGGGCGAAATTATTCGGACTCTAATAATTTAGCTTCCGCAGTGTTCGAGTATGCAGTGTTTAAATATAAGTCTTTAGGTTTCCTTATTATTTACAAAAGTCCAACGTATCCTCTGCATAGGTTTGAAGCCGAATTTGAGGATTTATTTCAGGAATTTTCATTCTTAGGTAATGATAGCATTGTTTTAGGAGATTTTAATTTGTGTTTACGGGGTCTTTCTGAAGCTAGTAAAAGGGTTTTTGATTTTTTGAATACAATTAGATATAGTTTTTTGTTAGATTTGAACACGTCCACAACCAATTGTGATACACATATTGATTGGGCGTGATCAAATATTAGGGATAGCAGAGCCGTAGCACGCACATATGAGACAGTTTATAGTTACCACAGTGGTATTTTAGTTAGCGTAGATGACAGTGTGGTGTGGGTTTTTGGGAGCTTTTGAAAATAGCTGCGAATTTACATATTTAAATATTTTAGTTTTTGAATTTAAGTATTTTGTTGTTTATTTTTATGTACATATGTATATATATTTTATATTTTATTATTATTTATACATTAAGTACGTCTATCTCCGCTGAGCAAAAGTGGAGCTTACAATTTTTTTGGGGAACAATGGTGTAGCCTCTAGGCAGCACAAGTCGACTCGTAGGTCTTTAGTGTTTTTGCTTTAAAAAGACCCCATTTATTTGCAATGGCCTCCCCGTGGTGTTCTCTGGGTCCCGATTTAATATATGACAAGTAATTTATTAAGCCGAAAGCTAATTGGAGCGGCGATTTAATTTTTAATTAAAAAGTATTTAAACCGTCAAACATCTGGGTACCGGGTATCTCACAGTCGAGCACTCTCGACTGTAGCTTTTTTACTTGTTTGTAAATTAAAATAACAACCATCTTCTCCTTGCCAAAATATCAGCAATATGATCGATGTGTTTCAGATATTATTAGGCATCTTCAACTATTGTTGGAGCGTTAAACGACCATATGGAACTCACGATGACATTATAGTCATAATTTTGCGCTCTAAAACACTCTAAAACAACCTGACAACCTGAATTACTTGTCACATTCCTGCATTGATCTCTCTATCAAGTTGTTCTTTCATGTTGCCCATGAAATATTTTTGTAAAAATGAATTCTGTGTATCTTCAGCGGTAGTAATCATCCAATCCGATGGTGAATCTGTTCTTGTATCTACAAAACATAAACCAGTCAGTATAAACTGACGTATAAACAATTTTTTCGATCTAAGAGTAGAGTTCAGAATAAGCAAATATAATACGTACGAATAAGTAAAGTAAGTTATTCTTAACTATAATAAAATATATATATATAAATAAGTACAAAAACAAGAAAGAAAGCTAACTTCGGTAAGCCGAAGTTTATACACCCTTGCAGTCGCAATTGGGTCATTGAAAATCGATTCATTTTGGTGATATTAAAAAATATCAAATTTAGTACATTTTACATTTTACATGCAGAATTTTACATTTTTATATAAATCAACCGATCTCTGCTATGGCAGCTATATGATATAGTTGTCCGATCTTAATAAAATTAAAAAAACAGCTACATCTGGAAATATATAGAAATTCGTTGAAAAACAGAGAAGTTATAATTTTTGTTTAATTAATTTTCCGATCATTCCTATGGCAACTATAAGATCTAGTGGACCGATTCCAGCCGTTCCGACATATATAGTAACTGCAATAGGAAGAAGACTATCTGCAAAGTTTTATTCAGATAGCCAAGAAACTGAGAGACTAGTTTGCGTAGCAGACAGACGGACATGGCTAGATCGACTCGGTTGGTGATGCTGATCAAGAATATATATATACCCTGCAAGGGTATAATAAATACTTTAAATGACGTCATTTGGAAACAACCAGTGTATTTTGGAGTGTTTGCAGGAAAGTGGCGTGATTCTGGTTTTTCGCTGCAAGGCAATGAGTACAATTGCTGAGGTGGCGGAACTAAAAATGACAATTTCACTTTATGACTAAGGCAGCATAGTCCGGTCGTTTCTCCGGAAAACTTTAATGCACCACAATAGTCGCAAACATTTGAAAAATGCAAACGCTAGTATGCAAGCTGTAATCATTGTTGCAATCGTATCGAAACGCTGCTCGATTCAAATCAGCACCCGGTAAATCTCTTGTTCTGCGTCGCAAATTTTCTATTTATTGCGCTCTGTATTTCCGAGCCGTTTCATGGGCTGCCTCACTTTGCTCTTGTGATTGAGAAGCACAAAGTCGAGCCATACTAACGCGGCGCTGTTCACGTGCAATTTCTTGTTTTTCTTTAGTCCTTTCATTTGCAGTGTTTCGTACGCTTATTGACAGGCTTTGTCGGGGAAGATTCCATCGTCGCAGCAATGGTCGCAGCATTGTTAATTAAACTTCACTTCACTTTAGCATCCTTCGCTTCGTGTTTTTTCGGGATTCTGTTAGGCTGACGTAGCAAGCTTTGGGGCTATGTAAAAACGGCTTCGTATATATATGTTCAGGTGCCTCTGCGGCAGAGAAGCTACCGAGTAGCCTTTACACAATTGATCGGTCCTCGCAGCAGCGGAGAAGCAAATCGTTCGGGGGTGTTAGTATCATGCGGGTCTGTCCAGTCGGACCTTGTACAACGGGTTGTAAAAAAAACGGTTCTGAAACGGTTCTATATGCCACCAATTCTAGCTCAAAAATTGCCAGAACTATGATATAATACATATTAGATGTATGCAATAACATGTGTTCTTTTGTTGGTCTATTAGAAGCGAAGAAAATAGTTATAAAATATATGTTATGTGCAACTTTCGCTTCTCTAAGAATGCATAAATATACGTCGGCTTTTTTCTATAGCTTCGGGTCCGTGCAATCGTCGCTTCTCTTAAAACGCATAAATATGCGTTCTATCCGAAACCAGAATTTGTTATTGTTTTTATACTCTTTCTCTTTCATATAAGTGCAAACGTCGCTTCTCTTAGAACGTATAAAGATGCATTATTTCGGAAACCAGCATTTGAAACGTAAATAAGAGAATAAAAAGAAAAGAAACTCACAAACAAATAAAAAGAAAAGAGAATGAAAAACACGCGGTTGGCTTTTGCGTTTTCTTTTGTACTTGCTTTAGTTGCATTAAGAAGTTTGCTTGACGCAGTTGTGAAATTCATTTTAATAAGTATGCAAGGTAAGAAAACATATATCTATTGTTGAATAAGATAATTCATTTCAGTTATATTAATAACATAAGGTAAGCGATTTCCATAATAAAATAAATAATATATTACTTTTATTTCAGAACTGGTATGTATACATAAATATACAACATATAATATTTATCATTTCAGATTTCGTCTATTTATAGGTCATAATATTATAACTTTTTTTTATTTCAGATAATATTTGCGTTTTATGGTGAGTGTATATAATTTTAGTTTCCCATTTATTATTTTTATAACGTTATTAAATTATTGCATCAAAAAACAATATTATTATTTTCAATATAATTGCAAGCTTTCTTCATTAATCACATAAAAAAATGTATTGTGCGATTTTATTAACCTACATATATTATATACACATGTCAATGCAAGAAAATACACGTTTTTAAATAAATTTTTATTGTTGTTTTAATGGTTATTAATACATTATTACCGAACGGTTCCTTGTGTATGCTACAGATGGGTTCTTTAAGCCTTCCTTCATAACAGTTATATAACTGTTTTCAATGGGTTATTTTGAAGCGGTATTTTGCATGAAAGATACATTGCTACAGAACCGTTATTGATGTGTTGCGAAAGAACTATTGAAGCATACAAAAAAAAGAACAGTGGTTTCCTTGTTTCACCCCATATTAATTTGAAAGAAAGACTGCAAGTATTAAGAATGCATTCCTTACTGTCAAAGAACGCATAGAAATGTGCTTGCTGGAAGCGACCAGGTCCGACTGGGCTTTAGCTTCGCACACATACGCAATATAAAACTGTGTGTGTCTGGGTGCCGACCCCTGCTTTAATTTAATTTAATTTAATTTATTTTCATTTTTCCTGGTCCTACAAGTTAAGTCAAGCTTTTAAGTTATGGCACCCGTCACTCTGTGTTATTACATTTTACATTAATCATTTTGTCTTACATACTAACATCATAAAATCTTTCACACTTAACATACGTAGAAATTTGTAGTATAATTAAACAGTTGGGAAAGAAACCGGGAGATCATTAAAAAAAACAAAATACAAAACATGAAAAAAGAATAATACATATAGTAACATATTCACATATTCAGTTATGTACCAAAAATAAGAATATGCAGTGTAGGCGATCCCACGCTGAACCATTGTAAACAATCCACACCCGGAGCAGGCGATGCTGCTCCTCAATAACATAAAAAATTCTTGCAATTCTTTCTCTTAAATTATTATGTACAATCAATATCCCAAGCGGGAGAGCTCGCTCCCAAATTAATGTAAACAAAGGGCACCACAAGTAAAATTTTTGTCACAAGAAATTAGTCTTAAGCTGAGATCAATCGAATAAAGACGTAAAACTTATTCTTCGTTTATTTATTCCCCTTGGCGTTGTCCTTAGTTGGAAAGGTCATTCCAATAGCGAACAGTCTGTTTAAAGAAATGCTTCTCAGCCGCTAAAAGTTTTAGCCTTTTGCAGATAATATTATTTGTTCAAGCGGATGAAGACATTTGCAAAAGATCTATTAGGTATTGTGGCTCATTTCTGGAAAATACCCTGTGTAAAAATAAGAGAGTTCTCAACCTTATCCAGGACTCAAAACTTAGATCGAAGATCTTAAATGCATAACCTGTAACGTGTGCACTGTGATCTAAGTTAAAAATGTAACGCGCTACTGAGTTAAATGCAACTTTTAGCTTATGCATACTTGCTACGTCGGTGGATGCAAAAATTTTAATGCCGTAGAAGAGGGTTGGTATTATGCAAGTTTTGGCCACTAGCATCCTGATATTCTGCGGAATAAGCTTTTGAGTCAGTGATAGCTGCCAGAGCATACCGTAAATTTTTCCACAGGCCTCGGTAATATGATCATCCCATGTCAAAGTGAAGTTAAATTCTATGCTCAGGTTTGTAACCTGTTCAACATAGGGAATAACTGCATTATTTACCACGACTTGTGGAAGCGACCTGGGGCTTAGCGGTTTTTTGTAAATTATTATGGTTTTTGTTTTAGTAGGATTTAAGTTCGCCCGTTCGCCTTAGCCCAGTTGTTAATTTTTTTTATTTCATGGTTGGTGACATTTACGTATTCATCGATTTGGTTTAGGGGATGACTTACATATAGTTGGACATCATCTGCATAAAGTCAGAGAAACAATTAGGAAGATCATTTACATATAGTGAGAAAAGCAGTGGTCCTAAGACTGACCCTTGTAGGACTCCCTGAGCGAGAGGCAAGAAATCAGATTTCAGGCTTCCCGAAACAACTGCCTGCATTCTATTAGTGAGGTAGGTTTAAAAAAGCCTTATTGCAGATGGAGAAAAATTATTTAGCGTACGCAGCTTGGTACAGAGAATCACATGGTCAAAAGAGTCAAAAGCTTTGCTAAAGTCAAGAAGGGCTAATAATGTCACTTTGCTGTCGCCAATTCGTTAGCGTATACCTTCCGATATCTTTAAGATAGCGGTAGTGCAGTTTCGATTCTTTTTGAACCCAGATTGCTTTTTACTAAGGATATTATTATTGTCCAAAAATTATTGTATTTGTTGGGCAACTAATCGTTCAAATGACTTAGCTAGATATGGAAGGATGGAGATAGGTCGAAAATCGTTCTTAGCTTTGGGGATCGGTAGTATTTTTGCAGTTTTAAAGATGTGGGCGATATTGCAAATTAGCTTTGGGATTAACCTTTTTACAAATTTGGGGCTTATGCTATTCAGGCCTTCAGCGTTGGATTTCACACTTAATAACGATTGAAGTACATCACTTGGACGAACACACATGAAGTTAAATATATTATCACATATGGTTGTCGAGTTCAGGTACATATATTGTAGAATGATATTTTGAAAAACTTATCTGGATCTGGATTTCTCTTACTTAAAAACTATTATCAGAATGAGTAAGGGAGTATAACAGAAATTAGTTCCGAAAATTATTCTGATTCGCCGGAGGAGTACCTTCAGCGTGCGGAGAGTGAGAAACAGAGCGAGAGAGGGATTCAGCGGTAGTGGCCTCGGCTAGCTCATTGAATTGCTGGATGTAGAGAACGTCATCTCTCCCAGTGCACTTTACGTGCACGATCGCACGTCAATACCGCAGAGAGAGCTTTTAGTCTTTTAAGGCGCTTGGCTTCTTTAAAGATTATAAAGTTGTCGTTCGTAAGCTGCTCATTTACATAGAGCGCAGCTGGTGAGTCGAAGCCTAACAGGTGTATGCTTAGTTCTTGTTCATTAGTCCGCCGGTATGCACCCAGTGCGCGTAGAAACTCCGCTTTTCCGTCGTGGTCTCCAGCTTTACGATTATTGGAGGACCAACAAGCGTATTTTGGGACTTTCGGGCCCTGAAGATATTCCGGACTCTCGGTGCCGGAACAAGGTTCGTCGCAAAACAGAGTTTGTTAAAAAGGGGTCGAAGTTGTTCCCCATCAGCAAACGGAACGCCGTGCATAGGTACCGTGCACACTTCAATTAAAAATTTACTTAAAAACTTAAATTTTACACACGGCTACAATTTTTTTTTTTGAGCATCTTTTCTTGTTTTTAATTACTATTGATTATTGATTTATTGATTTATTTAAATGTTTTTTTTTTTTCATTTTTTCCAAACGCTGTTTTGGTTTTTTTCCATGTTTAATTTATACATATAAGTTAAGTCCTTTGCAAGGACACATGTCCTTGTCAGGACTGTCCGTCTTATACCTAGACATCTGAGTTATATTCCTCGGCGGTTAGGTCCCTTCCAAGTTGGTAGCTAAGTCCCTTCCAAGCAATTCAGAAGTCCAGAGTGTTCGGTGTATACGTTATAAACTTTTATTGGAATTTATTTTAACTATATTTAGTATATTCCGGTTCGCCAGTCCAATTAGCTCTGCTCTGCCATGAGCTGCTCCATTCCCATCAGACCTCGGCAGGTGACCGTTCCAGCGTCGACGTTGGCGTCAGCGTCAGCGGCCGGCTGAAGTATTGCAGGTCTTGCAGTTCTCGCCGTGCTCCAATTGCACGGTGAGCGGTCAGCGTTCTCGTGCCCGGCCGGTGGATGTCGCCGTGCTGAGTCGGCACGGGGTGCGGGGGGCAGCTGGGACGGTGCCCGCCGGCGGATGTTGCCGTGCTGAGTCGGCACGGGGTGCGGGGGGCAGCTGGGTCGGTGCCCGCCGGCGGTTGTTGCCGTGCTGAGACGGCACGGGGTGCGGGGGAAAGGTGAAGACGGGCGGTCAGCCCTCTACTGTTAACTAGTCGGGCGGTCAGCCCTCTATTGTTAACTTATATATATATTTTTTTTCAGGGATTATTGTGATTGTATGCGCAAAAAGCGCTTTTAAAAAAGAGGAAGCAGCAGACTACCCATCTGGACTTCCGTTAGTCTTCGTGATTGGTGTTCAGAAATCTAATTTGGCTTCTATAAACTTCGATAATTCTCTGTTCTTTTGTTATGAGGGGATCTCTTGTGTTAGGAAATCTTCTAAAAATTCTATATTTATTTCAAATTGCAGCGAGTCTTTGGCAAACAAAAATCTGCACTGTCAAGAGTGTTACATGTTACGCATATGTTATTCTATTATTTCTAAAAGCCTGTTTAATACTGAAATGGAGGGGGCGGATTCGCAGGATAATTGGGTGCCGGCTTCGTCGGCGGCAGTGGTAGGAGATGATGAAGGAGTCAAGCGCAGGTTGGAGTTGAAGGCTGGAACAAATATCCCCGTGGTGCCAGAAGAAGAAAGTAGAAGGCGGCGTCGTTGGCTTCGGTTTCACAATCTATGTTTTATTCAGCTTCACTGTATGCTTAAGACTAATTTACAAAGGAGATAAAACGCAGCATCAGCCGGTTGAGAGACGCCCTTTCCCGGCTGGAATAGAGGGAGCGCGAAAACGGCCGAGGAGAGGGAGAGCGGGCGAGCGCGAGAGCGAGGGCGCTCGCTCCCACACTGACTTCAAAAACTAAGCGCCCTGTGGCGCGAACATTCTCCCCCCCTTGCGCGAGCAAAGGAAATGTGACTGGTCGACGCTCAGGATTCCGTGCATGCTCCGGAGACGATCCAACCGAACACGGTACTCTGAGCCACGGGGAGACCATCTTGCAGCTTTAGAAACCCTGGTTGGATCAGCTTCGGATAGACATCCGAGCCCAATACTAGGGAGATGGTTGCCGGGCGGTGGAAGCGCTCATCAGCGAGACGGACATCATCGAAACGAGCCCGTGTTTCATCGCTCAGAGCCCGAATAGGAGTCCGGATCTTTAGATGGTTGTCGAGCTTAAGGACAAGTTTGAGGGCAAAGCTGCCCGTTCGGGACCTGAGGGTCACCGCGCAGACTTCGTCGTCCCCAACTTGTACAGGGACCAGCTGGAAAGCGGTCGCCAGAGATCGGTCGATGCTGCTCACGGGCATGCACGGGTCGATCATTGCAGCCGTCTCGTAGGTGGTTTTCCGGAGTCGAGCACCACGACGGCTGTCGGCAGGATGTGGGTGCTCTGCAGTTGTCGCAAAGCCGTGACAGCAGGGGAAGAGTCACGAGGCGTCCTGGGTGCCGGTGTTGGCGACGGAGTCCTCGAGACCGACATGGCAGATGGGGGCGGAGGCGGTCTCGACGCTTGGCGGCGGATGCGTGAGGGCGAGGCGGAGATGGAGCTGGTTGAACGGTGGGCCGTGGCGCTTGCTCCTCGTGCATGTGCAGCAGCGTGTGGTGGTCTCCTCCGCATTTCTTGCAGCCGTCCTCGCTGCGGCAGGTTCCTCCTGAGTGCTGATGTGCGAGGCAGTTCGAACAGTACTTATTAATAAGCACTGCTCGAAGGCGCTTTTCAGCGCTCAGCTTTTGGAACCTCTTGCACTTCCGAAGAGGATGGATTCCACGGCAGACTCGGCAGCGGTAGGATGCAATACCTCGGGTACGCCTGCTCTCCAAGGATTGGGCGGAACGAGGACGAGGAGCCATGTCGGGAAACTTGTTCTGCGATAAAACAAAGGACAAGAAAGAAAAACTTGTTTTAGTATGGGTAGACTACACTTTGGACATTTAAACGCGAGGGACTCTAATCCCTAGGAACGGAGGATACTTGGTTCTCCGCAGGGAGGAGGATAACTTTATGGACTGGGCGCTTTATTGTTCCCCGAGCTGTGCGGATCTCAACGACTCGAATGCGGTCATCGGCTCCTGGGAAGACAGACACAATTCTGCCGAGCCGCCATTCGTTCGATGGAAGATTGTCCTCTTTGACGACTACCAAGTCGTCAATTTGGAGGTTCTGGGTCGGAAATTGCCATTTATTGCGTTTGTGGAGTTCTTTTAGGTACTCTTCTTTCCACCGTGCACTAAACTGCTGATGTTGGGCCTTTAAATGTTGCCATCGATTTATAATCGACTTGGCTTCGCCTTTATTTCGGGCTCAGCCGTGGAAAGCAACGGCCCGCCTATAAGAAAATGGCCTGGCGTGAGTGCGAGCAAGTCCGTTGGATCTTCGGACATAGGGGAAAGCGGCCTGGAATTAAGGCACGCTTCAATCTTTGCAAGAAGTGTGGCTAGTTCTTCGAACGTGTATTTGCGGGAAGCGGTGGACTTATAGAAAAGCGTTTTGAAACTTTTAACACCCGCTTCCCACAGACCTCCCATATGCGGAGCACCTGGGGATAAACCGCCACACTAGTCCCTGATGGCTATATGCATCAGTCACGGACTCCTTCACGGCTTGTAAAAAGTCCCGAGAAAGCAGAGTTGCTGCACCCACAAAGGTTTTGCCATTATCCGAATGGACCCGCTGTGCTTTATCTAGCTTGGAAAAACGGTCTAGAAAATCGTCAGAGGGCGTTTGACTAAAATGAACTTTTACTGTTCGCTGCTCTAGGTCGGTTGTTGGATGAGCGTCGCTTTGCGCTGGCCATAGATTTCTTGGTCTTTGTAGCCACTCTGGTCCTTGCCACCAAAGTTGACTGCCAGCTAGCTCTTGCAAAGATACGCCTCGACTGGCTAAGTCAGCGGAATTATGTTCGGAACGAACGTGTGCCCAATTGTCGACAGATGTTGCCAGAGTTATCTTAGCCACTCTGTTGGCCACAAACGTGGTCCAGTGGCAAGCTGGCTTCTTTAACCAAGCCAGAACAATCGTAGAATCGGTCCAGCAGTAAATTTCGGAACTGGCTGTCGGCATATTTGGAAGTATTGCTGTCACCATTTCGGTTAGCAGCACGGCACCGCAGAGTTCTAGCCTTGGAAGTGAGACGGTTTTGACCGGAGCGACTCGGGTCTTGGCTGTGAGAAGAGACGTCAAGATCTTGGAACCGATCTCGACTCGTAAGTAAATAGCCGCTCCATATGCTTTTGAGACGCATCGCAAAACCCGTGGTGTTCAACCTTGACCTCTGGTTGATACCCGACCCATCGAGGAACACGGATCTTGTTGAGGTCGGTATATTCTTGAAGGAAAGTTCGCCACTTCTGACTCATTTCGCTGGGAATACTTTCATCCCAGCCCAACTCTTGCAACCAAATCTCCTGCATAAAGATTTTGGAACGGATGATAAAGGCGCAAGCCATCCGGCAGGATCGAACAATTTGGCGATTTGGGACAAAACTTCACGTTTTGTATAAGATGGTTCGAGTCCTATCTCTGGCGGGACAAAATAGAATTCGTCGGAGATAGCCTTCCATCGAATACCGAGCGTTTTCGCCGTGCTTTCGGCATCGATGTCGAGAAACTCGCTGTGCAGGAGGTGCTCAGCAGGAATGTCCCTTAGGATGCTCTTTTGGTTGGCAGTCCACTTTCTCAGTGGGAAACCGGCGGAGCCTAGAGCTGCCTGCAGCTCTTGGATGGACAGCTGAGCTTCTTCTAGTGAGCTGGCACCTGCCAGAACGTCATCGACGTACATATCATGTCTAATGATCTGGCTGGCTTTGGAAATCGCCCTTGTACATCATCTGCTAGCTGTTGCAGGACTCGAATAGCGAGGAATGGCGCGCAATTGACCCCGAAGGTAACTGTTTGGAGTTCGAAATCTCGGATCTCACCTTCTTTGTTTCGGAACAGAATTCTCTGAAAGGGCGTATGCTTTGGATCGACCCATATCTGGCGATACATTTTGGTAATGTCCGCACTAAAACATATTGGAAATACCGCCACTTCAGGATCTGTATCGTCAGATCGGATTGTAGGACTGGACCAGCATGAAGTATATCGTTTAAGCTGGTCCCATTTGCCGAAGGGCTTGAAGCGTTGAATACAACGCGAAGCTTCGTGGTGGTGCTTTCGGGCTTAATTACCGCATGGTGTGGAAGGTAATAGGTAGGAGAACTGTGAGTCGAAGGAACTTCTTTCATATGACCCAGATCCAGATACTCTTGAATCACGCTGTCATACTGCTCTTTTAGGGAAAGTCTCTTTTAAACGATTCTCGTTTCTAAGAAACTGAGCTAACGCAATGGACCTCGAATATCCTAGATCGGATCCGGAATTTTCAGGGTCGCAGAAAGGAAGCGTCACCACGTACCTCCCGCTTGCGTCTTTTTAGTAGTTTGACGAAAGTTCCTTTCGCAATAGGAATCTGACTCTTTTACCATCTGAACTGGTAGATCCTCCACCTCCCAGAACTTGGTGAGAAGTCTGTCTAATGACCCTTCTCTGTCCTGGTTCACCTGCGTCGTGAAGGATGCGACTCGATTGGTTGGGGTATTGGAAATCGGTCCAGTGAGCACCCACCCGAAAATGGTTTCTTGACCTAGGAGTGAGCCACAGATATTGTTACGCATGCCGCTCATCAATACGGAAGGTAAAATATCGGCTCCGATCAAGACGTCGATCTGAGAACTTTCATAAAAGCGGGGTCTGCCCATTGAAGAGCTGGCAGATCTTTTAAAGAATTCTGAGGAATCGTGTAGGAAGGCAGTTTGCCTGCTAATTCCGGAAGGACGTAGGCTGCGGTGTCTAGTTGTAGACCCGGCTTCGTTGGAGATCGAATTGCGAAGTGGCATAACCTGGTGGCCTTCGCGGACACCGATTGGTTTAGACCGGAAACTTGGGTTTGAATGGGTCGGAATGGCAACTTGATTAGATTGAAGAGGCGTTCTGTAATGAACGTTGCTTCGGATCCCGAGTCAATCAGTGCTCGCGCTCGATAGCTGGTCCCCAGATGACAGATGTCAATAATCGCCGTGCTCAGCAGAACAGCTGTAGTGCCTGAGGCAAAATAATTTTGCACAGTGGAAGTGCTCGCGGATGCATTATGGCTTGAAGGTCCCGCAGCAGGTTGTGGAGCTGGCAAAGAGGCGGCTGTGGAGTTTGACCCCGAAGAACTAGAGTTTCCTCGATGTAACAAGGTATGATGCCTGCCTCTACAGGTAAAACAGCTGTGAGTGCTGGAGCAATCGCGGAGCTGATGGCCTCTTGCGAAACAATTTAAGCATAGCTGCTTCTTCTTAATGTATGCGGAACGCGCATCCACTGACATCTGGAGAAAACGCGGGCACAACCGTACAGGATGGTTTTCCTTTGAGCATAATTCGCAGCTTCTTGGCTTGAAGCTAACCTTTGTCTCGAAGGACTGAAGTTTTTCGGAACCGATGGACTTGGCTTCATGTCCTCGATGGCCTCTAATGTCCGATATCGTTCATTTAGGAACGTGTTCATTTCTTCCCACGCAGGAATTTCGGACTTGGAAGATAAGGATTGTTCCCATAGAGAAAGGGTCACCTTAGGCAGTTTACTGGCGCACAGAAATACCAGCAAACAATCCCAGTTTTCCGTAGATATCTGGGAATGTGCTAGTGCTGTCAAACACCCTTGAATCGTGGTTTGAAGTTCTTTTAACGCAAGACCAGATTCGTGGGATATAGAACTCAAGTTAAACAAGAGCTTGAGTTGGCTGTTGACTAAAAGTCGCTTATTTTGGAAACGGTCTTGAAGTGCTTCCCAAGCCGTAGCGAACCCGTCATTGGTGAGAGGGGATTTGGTTACAATCGCCTTGGCCTCGCCACTTGTTGAAGACGGACTTGTAACGTGTGTAGAGACGGAGGAGCTTGTTCAGGAGTATTTATCTTTGCTTCAAAGAGGCTAACGCGATCGCTAACTGCAATAAATTTGTGCAACGCAGCGGTCGCGGCGGTTGGCTGGTCTGGGGATGCCATTTTCTTGCTGATAGCGCGAGTTACCCTTAGGAATTCGGTTCCGGAAGCAGAGGGATTTTCTGACTTGACTGCCAGTGAAGACTCGCTAGAAGATTTCGTCAACGGTTTCGAAATAACAATTTTGGAGTTGTCTTCGAACTTGTCGTTGGAAGATTCTTTCCTTTTGGAGTGGATACCGCTCTGACTGATGGACTTGAGGCCTTAGGTGCTAGCTTAGCGCGAGCGGGAAGCGGAGAGGACGGGCTGGTTTTGTTCTTTTCCTGGGGTAGCTGTCGGTTTCTTATCACCCTCACTGGGCATACTCAGCTATACCCTACAAATAGGAAGCCCTGCACGCCGCAAAAGTGGAAGAAAGTGGAAGAAAAGCTCAAAAATCGAAAATGTCGCTGCTCGATGGGAGAAAACACTCCCAGTCCGAATTTAAATCGATGAATCAATAGAAATCGAACAGCAGACACGACCAAAACTGCAACTTGTGTGAAAAATTACAAAAATATCGGAATTCGCACAAGATAGCTAGAAAATAGCTAAAACTAGCCAAAAATGGCTAAAACTAGCTACGGAAATTGGCGGAAATTATAAGCCACTTGTTCGAAACTGGTTCCGGAATACGACAACAAAAATCGTAGAAACGGTGCGAGAAACACAAAAAGACCAAAACACGCCGAAAAAAAAAAAAATAGCTAAAAAGTAGCCTGTCGAGCTGGACCAGCTTATCTGCCAGTTATCAGGAATATTCAGGAATGCGACAACTAAGAGGGCTGGTGGAACAAAAAGAAACCCCAAAATAACAAGCCAGCAAAGAAAAATAAATAGCCAAAAAATAGCTTGGAAAAAATCACTAAGAGTTTGGTGAAATTAGCTGACTCTTTATAAAAATTCTTTGGCTTACTTTATTTTAATTTAAAAACACCACGAAAAAATGAAAAAAACCTTGCATGAAACAGAGAAACAAAAATAGAAACCCGCCGAGAAAGCTGAAAAACGCTAGAAAATAGCTAAGGCGTATGGCGATAATTAGTTGCCAATAATTAAAATTTATTCGGCCAGTTTAAAAAATTTGCTCTCTGATTTAATTTTTCCTAAAATCGTTAGTGGAGGATTTTTTTTTGTTTCGGCACTGTGTTCTTTAGTTTAATTTCGGACAATGTATAAGTGCGGGTGTGTGTGCACCGGCCCTGTGCAATCACTGCAGCTGGCGGAGGGAACAAAGAGGAATCGACGCTAGACGCCGGCTTTGCCGCTTCGGACTTATTTGTATGTTTGGAATGCAAATATGTAAATGCCTTTAATTTTGTATGTACGTATGTATGTATGTTGCTTCGTGCAGAATGGCGCGAAGTTTGTTGATTAATTAAAAACAAATTAATTGCGGGTTTATGTTTTATTTATTTATTTGCTGAAACTTTTATTGATTTAAAATATGTATTTATTAGGAATAAATTTTGGAATTTTCGGATGTTTATTATGTAAGATATTTGTATGTAAAATATTTAAATATATTTGTTGGTATATGTTTGGAATAAATATATTGCAGATTGGGTATAAATGATTGTTGGGTTAATATATTTAAATGTAAATTGTTTTTGGATATATGTATATATATGTGAAATAAATGTAGCGATATGTAGATATGTATGTATGTATGTTTGGCAATTATGTATTTATGTAAATTCGCCGGTAAAATCGTAGTGTGTGTTTATGTAAATAAATGTACGAAATTGTGTTTATGTAGGAATTGAACTTTGGCGAATAAAAAAACTTGCAGTTTAGTTAAAAATTTTGGAACTTTTTATGTATTTGTGAGTGTGTGTGTGTATATATATGCGCTTGGGCACCAGCAGGAACGCAGAGTATAAGAAAAAGAAATGTAGGGGGCCGTTTTTGGCAAAGTACTATTTTTTACGAAATCTGCACTTTATATTTGGAAATATTTTCTCACTGCGGCTGGGGCGTATATATTTGCACAAACACTATTTTTCTCACTTTTTATTAGAAAAAGACACGGATGGAAAACACAATATGGCGACCACGGAAAAAATTGCACTTGAACTTTGGACTTTAGCGAATCACACAGAGGCAAGACTTTCGGAATTGTTCTTTTCCTCTCTGTGTAATTGCTAAGAGGAAAACTCGTACTTATCTTGAAAAATCCGCGAAGTGTGCTGGTAGCGATCAGGATTGACCCGTGCTCGAAGGACCATGAAATGGAGGGGGCGGATTCGCAGGATAATTGGGTGCCGGCTTCGTCGGCGGCAGTGGTAGGAGATGATGAAGGAGTCAAGCGCAGGTTGGAGTTGAAGGCTGGAACAAATATCCCCGTGGTGCCAGAAGAAGAAAGTAGAAGGCGGCGTCGTTGGCTTCGGTTTCACAATCTATGTTTTATTCAGCTTCACTGTATGCTTAAGACTAATTTACAAAGGAGATAAAACGCAGCATCAGCCGGTTGAGAGACGCCCTTTCCCGGCTGGAATAGAGGGAGCGCGAAAACGGCCGAGGAGAGGGAGAGCGGGCGAGCGCGAGAGCGAGGGCGCTCGCTCCCACACTGACTTCAAAAACTAAGCGCCCTGTGGCGCGAACAAATACTTTTGTTTTTTGCCTACCAATTTATGTTCCAATGCTCGGGTTTGGCCAGAAACTCACTATATATTGAGAGACTGCCTTAAACTCATTTTTGCAGCCGGAATTTCTGAAAGCCTCATCAAATCTGATCTTCTGCACTGTCAAGAGTGTTATATGTTACGCATATGTTATTCTTTTATTTCTAAAAGCCTGTTTAATACTTTTGTTTTTTGCCTACCAATTTATGTTCCAATGCTTGGGTTTGGCCAGAAACTCACTATATATTGAGAGATTGCCTTAAACTCATTTTTCCAGCCGGAATACACTCTATTTTTAACTTTTCTCACAGCCTCATCAAATCTTAACTTTAACTCCATTAACCTACCTTGCCTAATGGCCAGTTTGGCCAAGGCATCAGTCTTTTCGTTGAGTTTAATATTTTTTTGACTAATAATCATTGGATTATGAAGAAACTAGTAAATGCCTCATTCATGTTTCTATGAACTGCATCAGCGAGATATGTATTTTGCAGAAATTTTACTGCCAAAAGAATTCCCGTTAATTCTGCCCTCATGTATAACAGATTCTGATTAATTTTGAACTGATACTCCATTTTGTTATGACAATTAGTTATGCCGATCTCAGTGATATCTTCATGTACCGATGCATCAGTTCAAATAATGTTCCATCCATCTTTTTCCAAGGAATCAAATTTCTCCATTAAAACCATATTACATTCTTCATTTGAGATGTTTGTTTTTCTCCTTCTGAACACCTTATTAACGAGAAAGAAAGCTAACTTCGGTAAACCGAAGTTTATATACCCTTGCAGTCAGCAATTGGATCATTGAAAATCGATCCAATTTGGTAATGTAAAAAAAAATGTCAAATTATGTAAATTTTGTAAATTTTACATTTTACATGTAGAATTTTACATTTTCATATAAATCGACCGATCCCTTCTATGGCAGCTATATGATATAGTTGTCCGATCTTAATGAAATTAAAACCGTAATTCTAGAACTATAAAAAACGACTATATCTCGAAATTTATAGAAATTCGTTGAAAAACAGAGAAATTAAAAATTTTGTACATTAATTTCGCCATCATTCCTATGGCAGCTATAGGATATAGTGGTCCGATTTCGGCCGTTCCGACATATATACTGCGTGCTAAAGAAATAAGACTATGCTGAAAATTTCAGCCCGATAGCTCAAAAACTGAGAGACTAGTTCGCGTAGAAACCGACAGACAGACAGACGGACAGACAGACGGACAGACAGACAGACGGACAGACAGACAGACGGACAGACAGACAGACGGACATGGCTAGATCGACTCGGCTGGTGATCCTGATCAAGAATATATATACTTTATGGGGTCTGAGATGCCTCCTTCACTGCGTTGCAAATATCATGGCAAAATTATAATACCCTCTGCAAGGGTATAAAAATAAGTGCTTTCGCACTAAGGCTGTGTTTGACATTTTTGTGTAGTTAGCAAAGATCTCCCTAAACTCGTTATATACAGATGTATATGCCGTATTAGCCCTCGATGTTGGAACTGTACTGTAAAGATAAGGATTTAGTGTTTTGACCCTGTCCAGTTCTTTAACTGTCAGGATTTTTTCTCAGTGTTTCGGTTTCGGCTGGTTTGAGCCGTATTAAGAGAAGAGCAATTACCAATGATTACGTTGGCAAGGTTGGAAATTGCATACTCTTGCTGAGCACGTATGAAAGAATTGAAAATGTGAATGGAAGCACGAGGCCTGAGTTCTGATATAATGTTCGTTGCTATCAGAAGAAATCTATAGCTGCTGTTGGTTTTTTGTCAAATTTATTTTTAAGCTTATAACTGAAAACCCTTTCCAGAAATTTTATAGCCTCCTTAATAGGAAAACTAATATAATTGCACAACATCGATATGGACCATGCAGTTCTGACTGTCCCCCGTGACATTTCTCATATGAACAATTTTTCGACGTCGACTGAGAAAACTCTGCCGCTGTCGACGTCAGCAGAGAAAAAAAAGATAACTATATATTCTAGATGCCGTTTCTTTCTTTCTCTTATAATCTCGCCATAAAAAAAAAAACTAAAAAAGCTTTCCATAAAGCAGAATTTTCAGAAATACATTTCCTAAAAACTAATACCCTAACCCTAAAAAGTAAATAACCCTAAAAAATATAAATCTTTTCTAAAATGTTGAATGTTTAGAAATATTTTCTCAGAAATAGAAAAGTTTTCTATAATGTAGAAAGGCACCCTAAATTAAAGACAAGACCTCATATATTTTTTAGGGTTAATTTTTATATTTTACTAAAATGTAAAGAAAGTTAAGCGCTTCTCGTAGCTCGGAGCGCTAATGGGTTGTGTTTTAGATAGACATCTACAAGAGCAGGCCGGATCGACTCCTGATCTGGGCAACGTTTTTTTTTTTTTTTAGCAAAATCAATATTATAGTTTAATTTAAACTTTTTTACAGAATACTATATTCATACTAATATTACCTTAATTTTAGGCCAAAACGAAAGTTTTTTTCATAAAAAAAAAATTTTAATTTGGACAATCATTGACTTCATTTATGATATTTAAATATTTATTTAAATGTCACTGATGACTTCATATAGGACATATTTTTGTGTGTCACGGTTTACTTCAAATAGGACTTGTCATTGGTGACCTTACGTATGCCTAATACGTATAAGTCATCTGTGAAATCATGAGCGACTTCGATGAAAATTTCATATGAAGTTGTCACCAGAGTACGTGGCCGGACATCCCATCCCGTGCTCTATTCTTTGTCACCAGTGATTCACCTGGTGATTCGTGAGGGAAATGTGATTATTGGAACTGTAGGGGAGTTCCTTCTGTTTCTTGGCTCAATGGTCATGCATGCTGATTTACTTGGACTGAAGCTGAACCCAAAACACTCTTCTACTCCCACACAATCTCTTTAATATCCATTGAACACCAAACTACACTATTGTAAAAGTTACTACATTACAGTAACAGTAAACAATATTACACTGTGTGTATCGACACAGTAATAAATCACTAAAAAATCAAAAAAAAAAAAAAATGTGCTTGTACGTTTGTAAGACATTTGTATTGTTGTTGTTGACATGATGTAATCTTTGTATATACAGATTAAAAAGTAGCGGGGACAAACACGAGCCTTGCGGTAAACCTCCCCTTATCCCTTTCAAGCACCCATTCAGCTTAAGAACTCGCTGAGAGAAAAAGTTTATAATCCACCTCGTATAATGACTTGGAACTCTCCAATAGTTCAAAAGTATCCAACTTGCTCTTGATCATAAGATTTAGTTTTTTGGCAAGCACTGATATTAATGAAATGGGTCTGTAATTAACAAAATTGTTTGTTTTAATTCCGGAACAGGACATTTAGAGAAATTTTGTTTTTAAAGCGTTTCCTTAGACGCGTCATTTAATGATTGGAGCATGCTGTAAGGGATTTTATCCTCTCCTCCAGCTATGTTTCTGCTAATGCAAATTGGTGGCAGAAATTCAATTTTTTTTATCAAGATTTCAGCAAAAACCATATTGGGTTCCAGTAGAGTATTTCCAAAGGTATAATTTGACAATTGAAATTGAAGCTCTCGCGATTTAGGCAGATCTCAAAGTCAGCTGATTTGTTTAATGTGATTCGTCTTTGTTTAGGTGCTTTTGTAATGCGAAGTTTCCAGCAATTCTAACCTCAAACTCAACTCAAACAAAAAGTATGTTGTATTTGTGTGTATTAGTTAAACTAACAACGTAATGTGGTTGCTTAATGTGTGAATAATGCGACGGTATTAATCTTTTTTTCCGTTTTTGCCCCTTTTCCTTAAACTTAAACTTTTGTAGACGACATTGATTTCAGTCACGCTGAATTACTTGGGTTTTGGCTTGAAACGGACAACGATAATAAAGATGAGTTGGACGCATATGAATGTATGTATCGATGTAAAAATGATCAACCAGTTGGCCATTGGGATGTGTACAAACAAGAGAATTAGCAGGTGCAGGAACTGGCCTCTCCAAAAAAAGTTGATATAGTCTTCAGACCAGTCTGGATTAAAGTGGGACGTAATTTCATTACCACATATTTTTAAATTATTTAAAAACGTCAAGCCATTCTCGAGCTCGAGTATGCCTCTCTCTTCGCCAACTTAACCTCACTTTTCCATCTTATCTTAAGATAAGACAGCATGTACATATATATGTAGACTTAATTCACTGAGTGCTAGTATTTGTGCTTCAGTATATCTTCAATATACAATTTGAAGGTCCAGGTTCCACCAGGCCTTAGGACTTTTGTTACTGAAGCTGTTTGTAATCGCATCCAAGCTAGGAAGATGTTTTGCTCTTTCCTAGCTAGTCCGTTTTTGGCTAAGAAAGTTTTAGTCTTGACTGTAGCCTGCGGAATCTCGATCGATATGGGATGATGGTGACTGTCACCAATAAAAATTGGCAGACAGGTCCTCAACACGTTGCTTCTGATATTTGAGAGAGTAAGATCCAAGTACTGATCCAGTTATCTATATTGCGCTTAAAAGTACAGCTCATGTAGGCAACTGTACCCTGCGTTGTGCATAATTTCATTGAGCTTACGCCCTTTAGCGCTAGAAAAGCTGTCTCCAAAAGAGGCACCCGGACCAAGATTTTTTATGTTTGTTTTCGACCCCTGCAGGTATTTTTGATTCTTTTCAAAGTGTTTCTTCTATAGGTCGATTCCAACAGAATGGGCGAAATCAGCGTTATAATTTCATGGAGAGCCTGGCTGAAATGACAATGCTCATCTTTATTTGAAAACTAAAACTGTCATCACTTGAGTGTAGGCGTCTAGCGTAAAATGCGGCTTCATTGTGGGCGCGATAATCTAAATTTCTGTCATAGTTTTGCTTAAATGAATATGCCTTGAGCGCTTTATTTCGTGATAGTTCTTTAATAGTGATAATCTTGTAAAAGTCAATCTCCTTGGACCACACCTGGCTCTGGCTACGCTCAAAGGCATAATGGTCATTGCCAAAGCAAAGCACACATTTGTTTGTATTACAGTCCTCATAACATTCCTTGCTAACACACCTTTTCCAACTCTTGTCAGATCTGCAACGACCTGCTGTGTGTCCAAGTCGGCACAATTATAGCACTGACGTACGGTTGGGAAAAAATAATTCACCTTAAGAGAGCAGTTGTCATATTTTTGGGCAGAATCTAGAATTTCAATACCAGCAAAGCAAATTTGTACTGTTTCTGTCTGAATGATTTTTATACCCTTGCAGAGTATTATAATAAAGTATATATATTCTTGATCAGCATCACCAGCAGAGTCGGTCTAGCCATGTCCGTCTGTCTGCCCTTCAGTCCGTCTGTCCATTGCTACGCAAACTAGTCTCTCAGTCTTTGAGCTATCCAAATGAAATTTTTCAGGTACTCTTCTTTCTATTGCAGCTAGTATATATGTCGGAACTGCCGGAATCGGACCACTATATCTTATAGCTGCCATAGGAAAGATAAGGCCAAAATGTCATTTTTTCGATATTTTTGAAGAAATTGGTCTCAAATAAAATATATGATCCTTTAATTATATTAGAGCCATACATTTAAAATTTCATTCAAGTCGGACCAATATATCTTATAGCTGCCAAAGGAAGGATCGGCACGAAATAGTCGATTTTCGTTGGTTGATATGATATCGGAATAAGACTTAGTAAATAGCGTATCAATTTATATATAGCCATGAATTTAAAATTTCATCTTAGTTGGACCGCTATATCTTATAGCTGCCAGAGGAACGACGGCCGAAATATTTGATTTTCGTTGTTTTTAGAGATATGAGACTAAAACATACTAAATGGTGTTTTAATTTAAATGTACACGGATACCCATTAGACTTAATATTACACATTGTATCTAATTTTCTAAAATAAAAAAAAAAAACAAAAAATTTTAATATAGCCATACATTTAAAATTTCATTCAAGTCGGAAAACTATACCTTATAGCAGATATATTTATTTATTTATTTATTTATTTATCTTCCTAGCGCGACAAGCATGTTGCATACTTATAAATTATGGCACTAGTCACAACAGTTAAGAAAAGAAAATTAAAAGATATACATTTAGTTAAACTTACATACATATATACTAATAAATTTACCTTAAGTACTAACATGTTTTAAAAGCCAAACATTGAACATTGAATTAAATTACTTTTAAGGAAATTTTGAAAATTTTTATATATAGTTGAAATTTAATGTTTTTGCTTAATTTCTTATTTATAAATGTCATTTAGGTATCTCACCCTTTCTCTCTCAACCCTCTCTTATATTAAAACCTTTCAAAGTTTATTATTTTTAAATTTTATGTTTTATGCAATGCGCAGATATTTTTTGGAGTGCGATTTTAAAATGCGTTGTGCTGCTAACTGCCTTGATGGCATGGGAAGTTGGTTCCAAATGCGAACAGCGTATACAAAGAATTGCCTCTTTGAACTTAAATATTTAAATTTAAAATTAATAATATTGCTAGTCCTTCTTGATGTACTAAATTTCAGTTTTGGTATAGGTAGGTTGGCTCTTTAGTGTAGACTATTTTATGTAATAATATTAGGACCTTAAGGTTTGTCCAAGACTTGAGTTGCATGTCAAATATTTTTATGGAATCATCAGAGATGTGGTCATTCCTACGTCTATTATAAATATATCGCGCCACATTATTAAAAGCAACTTGAAGCTTGCGTTGGCTGGCGAAGTTGCAGTCGCTGAACACTTCGATCCCATAAAAAAGCACTGGTGTCAGGTACATTATTGCAATCGTCTGCTTCATTTTGATTGGTAAAAAGTTCTTTGACAGGTATAAGCTTCTAAGGACTCCATACATTTTACCGACATTTTATACCCTTGCAGAGGGTATTATAATTTTGCCATGATATTTGCAACGCAGTGAAGGAGGCATCTCAGACCCCATAAAGTATATATATTCTTGATCAGCATCACCAGCCGAGTCGATCTAGCCATGTCCGTCTGTCTGTCTGTCTGTCCGTCTGTCTGTCCGTCTGTCTGTCCGTCTGTCTGTCTGTCTGTCGGTTTCTACGCGAACTAGTCTCTCAGTTTTGAGCTATCGGGCTGAAATTTTAGCATAGTCTTATTTCTTTAGCACGCAGTATATATGTCGGAACGGCCGAAATCGGACCACTATATGCTATAGCTGCCATAGGAATGATGGCGAAATTAATGTAAAAAAATTTTTAATTTCTTTGTTTTTCAACGAATTTCTATAAATTTCGAGATATAGAGGTTTTTTATAGTTCTAGAATTACGGTTTTAATTTCATTAAGATCGGACAACTATATCATATAGCTGCCATAGAAGGGATCGGTCGATTTATATGAAAATGTAAAATTCTTCATGTAAAATGTAAAATGTACAAAATTATGTAATTTGACATTTTTTTTTACATTACCAAAATGGATCGATTTTCAATGATCCAATTGCTGACTGCAAGGGTATACAAACTTCGGTTTACCGAAGTTAGCTTTCTTTCTCGTTTATTTATGTGGTCATCCCATGTCAAAGTTTGATTAAAACTAAAACCTAAGTTGCATGCTCCTTTTACATAGTCTATAGGAGTATTTTCAATAGCTAATCTTTGTAAATCGTCAGTGTTAAGCGCCTTTTTACCTATAACTATACATTTTGATTTCTTCGGACTTAAACCTAATCCGTTAATTTTTGCCCACCGGCTAACTATTTCCAGTTCACTGTTACAAACACGAATACACTCATCTATACTACATATAGGACGACTAACATACATTTGGACGTCATCAGCATACATGTGTATTTCACAATTCGACAATATATTAGGAAGATCATTAACATATACTGAGAAAAGTGGCCCAAGAACGGATCCTTGAGGGACTCCACGTTTGACACTGAGAAAAGACGAACATACATTATTTACGGAGACTGACTGCTTTCGATTACTCAAGTATGATGAAATTAGTCGTGTAGCTGTACATGAAAAGTGACATAGACGACTTAGCTTAAGACACAGAATATCGTGGTTAACCGTGTCAAAAGCTTTACTGTAGTCCAAAAGTGTCAAGAGTGTTATATTGCCGCTATCCAATTTTTCCCTATTGCCTTCTACAATGTCAATTATTGCTCTTGTGCAACTTCTGCCCACACGGAAGCCCGACTGCTTATCAGTCAAGATTTTATGTGCTGTCAAGTAACTTAACATTTGATCAGCCATAAGTCGCTCTAGCACTTTAGAAAAATATGGTAAAATGGAGATTGGCCTGTAGTCTTTAGCATTTTAGGTATCGGAATTATTTTGCTAGTTTCCAGGAGTCAGGAAATATGGATTTAGTTAAGGCTGTATTATAAATAAAAGTTATATAAGGCAATATTTTCGGCAATAACAGCTTGATGAATTTTGGGTTCATATCGTCGACTCCAGTAGCGTTTGATTTAATTTTTAACATTGATTCAATTACGTCACATTCAGATACACACGAAAAACTAAAGCTATTATCACAGTTTCTATCGATATTTGTTGGTATGTGCTCAACATAGTCAGCCTCGGTCACCTCAGGTACTTTGCAGTCTAAAAAGTTATATTTAGTTCCTCCGGATCAACCTGACTGGTTGGTCCAGCTTTGGATTTTCAATACCCAGGTCTTTTATGTAGACCCATTTTTGCTTATTGGATGTAGCCTCGTTAAATTTATTATAAAAATATTTTCGTTTCTCTAAGTTAATTAATTTTATCACAGTTTTCTTTAGTAACCTATGCTGTTCAGCATGCTGATTTGTTCTATATCGTTTCCATTTTCTAAATGCAACGTCACGCTTATTTATTAATCTTTTGATTTCCAAATTAAACCACGGGTTTCCCCGTGGCTTAAGAATTTCGTCACAAGTGGAACTGATTTATTATATAAATACGTTTTATTATTATGTAGGACAGTCAGTTGTGATTCGATATTTGGAAAGTCATAGATAGAGTCCCAGTCACATGTATTAATGTCAGCACTTAACAAGGCGTAGTCAATATGTTTAAAGTCCCTATATACTATTGTTTGTTCGGTCAAGATTGTACGAAAATTATACGTCAGGTAAATTAAGTCATGTTTTGAGAACATTGGCATCGGTAGTTGACTATACTTAGAGACTTTATCACAGTGGTTAACGAAAAACAAGTCAAGTAAGGTATCACACTGAGACGAAAAGTGGGTGGGCTCAGAGGAATTAACTAACTATAAACGATCGGTCAAAATTAGCCGCTTTTCGTTGTTTTTTAATATATCGGATTAAAACGACCGCGCTTGCCAGTCGGATTTACAAACAGATCTTAATAACTTTCAAACATGGTGCAATGTAAACTTATTAAACCTGAATGGCTCAAAATGCAAGCTGATGACATTCTCACGTGTCTCTCCCATGCTTGCGACTTATACGCTGAACTGCTGCTCTTTGGAAAGGATCACGCTAGTTGACGATTTGGGTATCCGCCTAGATCCTAAACTGGAGTTTATTGATCATATTTCGTGCATTGTGAATAAAGCCAGGGGTGTGCTTGGATTTATTAAACGGTGGTCGAAGGAATTCGATGACCCCTACGTCACGAAGAATTTATACACTTCGTTAGTTCGTCCTATTTTAGAATATGGATCTTGCGTTTGGAGTCCCCAGTGGGACGTTCACAGCAAACGCATTGAGTCTGTTCAAAAGAACTTTTACTTTTGCTCTTCGTGGCTTAAACTGGGATGCAAACCTTAGGTTGCCCTCTTATTCTAGTAGACTTCTCCTAATTAACCTACCTTCCTTAGCAAACCGTAGAACGATGTAAGGCATTGTCTTTATGTATAATCTGATCCGTGGTGACGTGGAAAGCAGCGATCTATTGGGTCAGTTGAATTTCCACGTACCATGTAGAACGACAAGATCCTACCTGCCTTTGATTTTGCACCACTGCAGAACATCGTATGAAATGCATGAACCCTTTAGAGTATTATGTGCAAATTATAATGATTTGTATAAAATTACCTCATCTGTAGATAGCCTTCCTAAACTAAAACATTAATCTTAACCCACCTAGTACACATGCAAGCTAGCAATCGAGCTGCCTGATAGTAGTTTATATTTCCTCGCATTCTTTTTTCTATACTTTTCTTTCGCGCCAATTAACACCTAACCCTAACAAGCCCGGGCTTGGTTTCAAATGGCCACTTGAGTGTACTGACCGTTAGTGCAACAACGTCAATAAAAAAAAAAAATATATATATAAGGTTATTTATTTGTATTTTATTAATTATCTGCAAGGGTATATAAACTTCGGCTTGCCGAAGTTTGCTTTCTTTCTCGTTTTTTGATTAGTTTCAGAGTCTTTAACACGTCTAAAAAATCTCTACTCTTTTAATGATATTTGGAGATGACTGGTTGTTATAGAGCTGAATGTCCGATATGTGTACCGGAATACCTCGTACAACGCCTATAGTTCTGTAAATCTTTTTGGAATGAAAATGTCAATATCATTTTTCTTAAGGTCACTGTTTGACACAAAATCATTTGTCTCAAAGGGGCTGGAAAAAAACAATTTGCACTGTGTAGCCCCAAGGGGAGTTATTAATTTCAGGCCTGTCAGTTTGACATGTCATATTTTTCATAAAGATATAGGTCACTTTTAATGTTTTTATTCTCAAACAATTTGATATTTGTGTTAGAAAGCAACACGTTTGCAGCCCCACTAAACGCTCTCATAGAGATTCGGTTCTTTAGAATTGACACCACCACTAGCACTACTACCACTGACTGCATCTACCTTCATGTTTCTTGTTTTGTTTTTTATAACCAAATTTGCAACAATTAAACCAAAAGTTTCCCCCATTAGCTCATTTTCGCCTATAAACATCTTGACATCGGACTTTTCTTTCTTTTTATCATAAGACGCTATATTCGTATCTGACGTCCCATCGCCACAATGGCTTGACCAGCCTGCAAAGACTCACCTGAACAAGTAATGAAAAATCATAACCTAATGGCTTGAACGCGTTCAGCACTAGAAATAGCACAGATTATAAACACTTCGGAACTCAAGGGAACCAAGATTACTCGAGAAAAAAAGTCGGAAAATAAATTAAATTTTTTTTCACAATAAGCAACTACCAAACTCCGTTTATATACAAATATAACACAATAAACACAACAACAATAATGACCGCATGAATGACATATTAAAAACATGCATTCCAGTCGGTTCCAATGACTTTAAAAATTCAATTTTATAATTTATTACCTCATCTTGATTCCTAACACTATCATTTGATTTATATGTCTTAACTACTCCTGGCAGTTCCACTTGAATTTGAAAATGAATGGCATTGATATGAATGTTCTTCACTTATAAAATAACGCGTTCTCTTAACCAATAATTATTTTTGTAATTCTAAGGAATATTCGGAAGTACACATTCAATCAATTTATCTATCCATTGCGCAATTGTACAAAAAATGTTCGGACAATTTATATTTGCCAACACCATTATTTTTTGTTTATAATTTTGTCCAGATTTTTGCAACGCAGTGAAGGAAGCATCTCCGACCACATAAAGTACATATATTCTTGATCAGCATCCGTCTTTCCGGTGCTACGCAAACTAGTCTCTTAGTTTTTGAGCTATCTGAATGAAACTTTCCAAACAGTCTTCTTCCTATTGCAGTTACTATATATGTCGGAACGGCTGGAATCCGACCACTATATCTTATAGCTGCCATAGAAATGCTCGGAAAATTAATGAAATAAAATTATAACTTCTCTGTTTTTAGAATTACGGTTTTAATTTCATTAAGATCGGACAACTATATTATATAGCTGCCATAGAAGGGATCGGTCAATTTATATGAAAATGTAAAATTCTACAAGTAATATGTATGTATAACTTACAAAATTTGCAAAATTTGATATTTTTTTAACATTACCAAAATGGAACGATTTTCAATGATCCAATTGCAGGCTGCAAGGGTATATAAACTTCGGCTTACCGAAGTTAGCTTCCTTTCCTGTTTTTTTTTGTATTTGTTTGTATTTGTAAGAGCAATGAACTGCTAAAAAGAATTTGGTGAAGGCTTGGATAGGGAACGGGAGTTGGTTTATATATAAACTTCGGCTTACCGAAGTTAGCTTCCTTTCCTGTTTTTTTTTTTTGTATTTGTTTGTATTTGTAAGAGCAATGAACTGCTAAAAAGAATTTGGTGAAGGCTTGGATAGGGAACGGGAGTTGGTTTCGTCGGAACACTCAAAGGATATTAAGTATTTCAGGACATTGTAGCTATCTCAAATCACACGGAATGTAGCAAAAGTTACGAGGTCTCCAGGGCACATTTAAGTGGATAGAATTTAGAAGCGCAGTGGAGTCGATAGCTGCATTGACTAGTTTGTGTAGGAAAATGACACCGTAACAGGCCCGACGATCCACAAGAGTGGGGAGGTTTAGAAGTCGTAGCTTGTCTCTGTACGGGGGCTAGCGGCGTCCCTCCTCCCAGAATAATCCGCTTAAGGCAAACAGGAGAAACTGTTTCTGGACGTATTTGATCCTATCCTGATGACACACAGCTGTTGGTGACCAGATAATGGAAAAGTATTTCAGTGTGGGACGCACTAGAATAACGTAAAGAAGCTTTGTGGTGTAGAAATCATCAAATTCCTTGCACCACCGTTTTATAAAATCTAGAAAGCTCTTAGCTTCTCTGGATATAGTGCAGATGTGGATATCAAAAGAGATTTCATGGTCAAACAAGACACCGAGATCCTGGACCGAAACTATGCGAAACTATACATTGAGCCTGGATCGATAAAATGTCATGGATTAACACTTATCAGGATTAAGCAGTAGCATATTAACTTTACACTAGGATTGAAAGTTAATTAAGTCGAGGTGGAGCTGCATATTGGAATCTTTAGAGGCCGTATACACACACAACTTGACATCTTTATTCTTTATTCTTCATAGCTTATGTTACAACAAAAGTTTACTGTTAACATTAAAATATTATAATTATGTTACGTACGCCGGTTAGGGCGACGTGATTCCCACGGGTTACACGGAAGAGAATCAAGAGTTGCCAATACGCTAGTTCCATAGAGAATCACTGGCAAGATTGCACCATAATTTATCTCTGGCAAATGACACCGCCAAACGCGCCAAATTAGGCCATGCAATCACTAGCAACCCAACACTGCTGATTTTGCGGAATTGTCAAAAGTTAGAACAACATTGTTCCCTAGCCAATAGGAGAAAAGAGGGGAATTGATGACTCTAACTGGGAACACTTTTGTGTTCTATTCCGGTGATTCCTAGGGAAAAGTTGACACAGTCTTTGGTATAAAAGACCCCGGTTTAGCTGTACGAGGGGAGTCAAAGTCAGATTTAGAAACTGGATGTCTATTCAAAGAGTCTGAAAATCCAACAATACTAGCTTGAATGCGTGCAAACCGCATAAGTGTAAAAGTCGGATAGCCTTTCGCGATATTGACCGCGGTAAATTTACGGTGCCGATGCAGTCCTTTTAAGGAAGCAAATATCCTTAAGGCTGTTACAACGTCCCGTCGAACAATGCCGAGTGCAATGTGAATCCTAAAGGACATGTGTTAATAATACCACGCCTAAAACAATCCAGCCGATCTTTGCCGTTTCAAAAGTCAATACTGAATACCAATTTTGAGTTCCACTATGTACCGAATAAACCGTGCAACTAACGATAAAAAAAACTATGTTCCCGTGTCACTAGGCGTAGCCTAGATCCTGCAACTACAACCCCGAGACACATATCAGCGCCAAGCGCTTCCAGGATTCTGGACATCACCCAAGCGGACTCTACATCAATAATGAAAAGCCGATCCAATACCATCAACGCCACATTAATCTGACAACAAACATATAAAAGCAAATCTGCCACAACATAAACAATTTCCTAAACGTATAAACGCATTTTTCAACACCAACACCTATAACTTTTAATTTAGTGAATGAATTTATTACCCCCAAACCCATAGCACGATATTATATATATATGCTTAATTCTGCTTAACTTTTGCAACAAGTAAAACCTCAACTCCAGAACGAGAGCTCTCAACGATGGAATAACCGAGTGTGAGTCAACGGGACCTTTTGCCCAATATTGTCTGATATATATATATATATATGATCGTGCCCCATTATATTACACACACCATACCTTATACAATATTAGCATTCAAAGATACACTTACATGCATAACATAACATAAGTACTCACTTAAATATTCCCTACACATTTTAAATCCATAACCCTAGCTATAACAAACACACTGTTTGATCCACTTTAATGTCCAATACACAATCAAACAACTTTATTAATAAACTTGTAATGTGAACCTAAACCAACAAAAATGCATTGGTAGAAACCCATTAAAAGGGGGGCAAAGGTACGAATGGAAGACTGGGTCAAGAAAATGACATAACTTTTGACGAACGACATGTACAATAGGGGATCGTATTGCACGGCCCGCGACGATCCAACGGCGCACGAAGTTTGCGAATGGGGAGGGAAAACGGCCAAAACATAGCCCGATTGTTTTCACGATCAAGCATAAATCTGCTTGCTGGGCAATGTGGACAGAAAGACAGACTGACGAACGATTTCTTCTATTTTTCAGGCACGTAAATAATTGTTCTGATTACGTTTGGAGAGGATAGTGGCGTCCAAAGAACCCACCCCAAATCCGGCGAGCTCAGCTGTACAAATCGTGTCTGCTATCCGGGCGGCCACTTCTTCAGCCCTATGTCCTCCAAGGACTGAGGCACCACGACACCACCGACGTAACAATTATTATTATTATTATTATTATTATTACTAGGGCCTTATTGCACCGCGACCAGATGTTAGGTCTTTTGTGCCGGCCTGTAGGATTAAGGTAGAGCCTCTATTCCTAGGCTTCTGATAAAGGAGAGCACTTTGGCGAGGTCTATCTCTTCCCAAATCCTGTAGGGGGGGATAAGTTCACCTCCTAGTTGTTGAAGTCGACGTCTGATTAGTGAGGGTCATTCACATAGAACATGTTCTGATGTTTCTGGCTCCAGTTCACAGAATCTACATGTGTCGATTTCTGAAAGTTTTAATTTCTTAAGGTGATACCTTAGGTTGCAGTGACCTGTTAGGTAGCCTGTTAGAGTGCGAATCTCACTCTTTTTTAGAAAATTGTTTGGCTTTTCTCAGCCCTGCACTGTCGGTCCAATGACGACTTATCTCTTTTTCTTTCCATTTCCTAACCAGTTCCCTTTTGTGTCCTTTCGAAAGTCCACAGAATGGTTCAGGGCCGATTAGTGGTGTCATCGCCCCGCGTTTTGCTAGGAAGTCTGCCACCTCTTTTCCTATATGGCCTTCATGCCCTGGCACCCAGCCCACCGTTAAGGTGTTTTTGGAGGCAAGGGCGTTCAGCTGCTGGAAACAGTTTTCTACAAGTCTGGAGGTGATCGTAAAAGATCTCAGCGCTATGAGCGCCGCCTGACTGTCAAAGAAGATGTAAATCCGTGCGCCTTGCATATTCCTGCGAAGGCATTCACGAGCACAGATTTCTATGGCGTGTATCTCTGCTTGGAAGATGGTTGGGGACTTTCCCATGTCTATGGATTTGTTGAACCTTGGTCCGAAAATAGCAGCCCCGGTGTCGCCGTTTTCCAATTTCGATCCGTCAGTGTACAACGTTTGTGATCCACTGGGCAGAGATATTGATTTTGTTGTCCAGTCGTGTCTGGTGTACAGGACTACAGAGAAGTTTCTGTGGAAAACAAGTTTTGGTTTCTGCTCGTCAGTTATACGCAGAACGGGCTCGTTTATTAGGGGTTCGAGTACCCGTAGATGCCCAGTTAGATCACCACTTTTTATATTGGTGATGTTTTGGAGGCGATGTGCCCCAGACAGGCCTCCTTTTTCAGGGTGATGGGTAGAGGGGGTATGCCAGTTATAGCTCCAAGTGCTGCAGTGGGGCATGTCCCGATGGCTCCAGTGATGCCTATGCAGACCAGTCGTTGTATTGTGCAGCCGCAGTTGTCTTCTGGGTAGATTTCGTCCCCCAAAGCAAGAGATGCATAGGTTATGATCGGTTTTACCACAGTGTTAAAGGACCAGTAGATCATTTTGGGACTTAGGCCCCATGTTCTACCGAAAAGCCTATTGCAAGCAAAGTATGCTCGAGTGGCTTTGTTAAAGATCTTTTCAAGGTGTGAGTTCCAGTTGAGCTTGGAGTCAAGTATAACTCCCAGGTAGTTAGCTTCAACCGAAAAGTCAATGGTTTTTCCTGGTAAATGGAACTAGAACAGTTTAAGACGGGATTATGGATAGTCCATTATCCTGACACCATCTATTGGCTATATTGAGGGCTTGCTGCATGCGGTCCGAGATGGTTTGCTCATGCCAGCCCACTATATAGATGACTAGATCGTCAGCGTATCCCTGAGTGGGGAACCCTAGGTTGTTGAGCTCAAACAGTAACTCGTCTATGACCAGAGTCCACAAGAGAGGAGAGAGTACTCCCCCTTGAGGGCATCCCCTTGTGGCTGTGATTGAGGTCATGGTTCCGCCTAGGTCTACAGTTATGATTCTGGATATGAGCATTTCCAGAATCCACCTAATAATGGGTGTGGCGACATTTTTACGTACAAGAGAGGCACGGATTGCCTCGTATGACGTGTTGTCAAAAGCTCCTGAGATGTCTAGAAAGGCACCTAGTGCTATTTGTTGAGAGCCAATGGCCTTTTCATTGACTGTTGTAAGGCAATGGATGGCAGTCTCAGTTGATTTACCAGTTTGGTACGCATATTGGTACTTATGTAGGGGAAGATGCTTGAGGTTCACTTCCCTGATGTGCTGGTCAATTATCTTTTCCATAGTTTTAAGAAGGAAGGAGCTAAGACTAATTGGTCTATAGGATTTAGGCAGTTGGGAATCTTTCTTCCCTACCTTTGGAATAAACACAACTTTTATTTTAGCCCATTTGCTTGGTATGTGTCCAAGCACGAGACTAGCTCGGAATAGACGGACCAGGGGGAGTGCGAATTGGTGCAGTCCCCGCTGCAATAGGCATGGATAAATTCCATCTGGTCCAGGGGAATTGTATGGGCTAAAACTTTGTATGGCCCATTGTACGCTATTTTGATGAATAAAGGGCATGTTTCCAATACGTTCTGACTGATAGGGGGGTTCCCTTCTTTCAGCCCCATTGGAGTCTGCCACAATAGCCATGCGCAGGTGTGGGCAGTCTCCAATCCCAGAGAGGTAGGTTGGTGCCTCACTTTCTGAGATGGGTTGCTCCATGGCCACGCACCCATGAAAGTGAGTAGTTAGGAGTAGACTACTCGTTTCCTTTGGGTTGTTTGTGTGGGTTCCATCTGGCTTTTTCAACGTCCAAATGCCGTTTGAGTGGTCCTTGGAGAGGGCTTTTTGTAGCCTAAGAGCTTCCGGGAGAGTTGAAATCTGCCCGCAGTGTTGGCGCCACGTAGCCCTTTTTGACCTTCTCAGCTCTTTGTTGTATAGCGTTAAGGCGGATTTGTAGGAATCCCAAGTGACCTTCCCTTTTCTCGCCTTATTGAAGAGCCTTCGCGCAGCTTGTTTAAGATCGTCAAGGCTCTTGTTCCACCAGGAACAGCCCGACTGATCTTACGAACTTTTGTTCGCAGCTGACGTGATATGCTGATTCAATGTTTGTATGAAGCACAGTAGCCTCACGCTCTAACTCGTCTATTGTTAGTATCGGACGGGTGGAGCAGTCTCTGGATTGCTCAAGTTCAAAACAGAAAAGATCCCAGTTTGTGTTTTGGGATTTCTAGTAACTAGGCTACATTGCAAGGCACCTCCTATATAAAATCTGATGTGCTGGTGATCTGACATAGTGATCTCATTCGCAACGTGCCAGTTTGAGACAACTGACAACATATTCAGACTACAGAGAGTTAGGTCAAGGACTTCCTCTATAATTGCATTGATAAATGTAGGCTCGCTGCCCTGATTTAGTAAACCTATGTTATTACTAATTATGTACTCAAGAAGGTACTCACCTCTTTTGTTGATGTTGCTGCTCCCCCTGACCGTGTGATGCGCATTGGCATCGCAAGCAATTATCCACCGGAGCCGGTTTCTCTGGCAGTGCTCTACCAGGGCACAGGTAGCCGCCGGAGGCACATCGTCAGTGTCGTCGGGTAGATAAGCAGAGGCCAGCACTGCCTCCTGCTCGCCATGGGCAGTGGGTATTTTAACCCAGACCGCTACCAGGTTCTCAGTTATGAACTGTGAAAGGGGAACAAATGTTAGATTTTTGTTTATTAACAAAGCCGCACGCTTGAGAGTAGCCGTGCCCCACGCGAAGGACAGCTGGACAGCTTAAGGATCTCATCTGTCTTCATTTCCGCGTTTGGAAGCGGAAAGTACCCAATGAAGACAGCGGCACGTGGAGCCTCTGCCTCTGGGACCACCTTGATGTGGGCGTCCTTCCACAGCCTTAGCTTTGGCACCTATGTGCATAGCCACTCCGCTGTTTCCGCATTCCCACATGTTACGGTCATCCACCCTGGTCGAAAGGTGCAGCCAGAGAACAGCTGCTTCACAGAGCCGTGCCTCAGGGCCATCACTCTCGATAGGATGGCGGACTGAATGGTTTTCAGTTGCTTCATCGTGAGGAGATGGTCAGGGTAGTCAGCAGGGAGTATAGCCATCTTCGCCGAGCTGGCAACGTCCCTGTAAGAGGCCATGACACCGACTTGAACATGGCCTTCTTTTTCAACGCCTCTTCTAAGGTCGTGTTGGCCGATCTACATCTCTTGTTTGTGGTAAAGCCACTCTTGCTGAGCATTTCCCTTGGAGGGTCCATAGGCTTCTGAGCGAGCCTTTTGGCCTCCTCCATGGGTACGCCGTTCGCAAGGTGTCTGCGCAACCTCTTCCTTGCGGCGCCCGATAGTGCGATCCGCTTAGGTTTATCATCTTTTGGGGTGGCGAATAGGGTTTCTCGCTCTTCCTTAGTGATGCTGTCGGTGCCAGAGCTTTGTGAGGGAATTTATTACTTATATACTCGATCTTTTCAGATTTAACCACCAGAATTGAAAAGCTCGAGGAAAGCAACCAAAAACTGCATTCTCGCCAACTGACTGAGCTTACGATGACTCAAAAGTGGATGAAACCGAAAAAAGAAACTCAAATTTTAAAAAGTCCATTTAATTCAGTGGATGAGTTTGAGAAGCTCGAGGGGAAGTTAAAAACATCATCCGAGCTATGCGAGAAATTGGAAGACGAAATATTCAAGCATCCAGGGGCTGATCCATCCAAGTTTGTTCGCTCAATATGGCGCTAAATCTTAAATGATAACGTCGCTTCCAAATATTCGTGGAAAGGAACACAAAACAAAAGAGCTATTGTCATAATGGCAATTACAAATGCTTTTAGGGGCGCATTTAATAGAAAATTTGTTGGCTCTGACAAAGAGTTTAACCGAGCCAGCGCTAAGTGGTTCCAAACTTCAAAAGAACGATACACAAAAAGGAAATCAAATAAATTTATAATTATGTACATATTTAATTTCACCATTTAAGTATTTTATTAAATATCTAATATCATAAAATAAAGAAACTCTTGTTATTTTGATCAATATTTCAATATTTTTATCAATTAGTTTATTTTTTCAGCAATAAATATAAATTCATTGAAAAACAACTGCGGAGCATTTTGAGAATCTGTACGGACTCCTCTTCGGAGTGTTTTCGGAGCACGAAGGCAATCCCAAAACACTCCGGTTAGGTTATCTATGGACGATTTAAGGACTCCTTTTTAAAAAATTTATAAGCTAAAATAGGAGTCCGCACGGAGTCCTTGCGGTTTATCTACAGGAGCATTTTGGGACTCCGAAAACACTCCTTCTAGGACTCCTAAAGGAGCACTGTTTTCATATAAATTGAAAAGGCCATTTTCTCCCGCAAACATGCTGCCCAGCCTGGGCAGCCAACCATCGGAGTCCGCAGGGTGCTCCTTTAGGACTCCCTGTGCGGAGCTCAAACCCTCCTAGGGAGGCTCCGAAAGGTGTCCTAAGGGAGCATGTTTGCGGGAGAAAATGGCCTTTTCAATTTATATGAAAACAGTGCTCCTTTAGGAGTCCTAGAAGGAGTGTTTTCGGAGTCCCAAAATGCTCCTGTAGATAAACCGCAAGGACTCCATGCGGACTCCTCTATTAGCTTATAGATTTTTAAAAAAGGAGTCCTTAAATCGTCCAAAGATAACCTAACCGACACTGCTATGTAAGTTAATATGTTACTGTTAAATGGATGAAAATATTATAAATGTTTTATAAAGCAACTTACATTTCTGAAACACAATTGTTCCGACTGGGACTCGAACACGTGACCTTTAGATTTAAAGTCCAGCACACTAAGCATGTCGCCATTCAGGTAAATCAGAGAATGCTGATGAAAACCAATGCATACTATACCTAATTATGCTCCCTAAACGCTCCTACGAGGAGCTTTTTTGGAGTCCCTTTTCACTCCAACTTCGGAAATTGCACCTTTTTGGAGTCTACTTTCGCTCCTACTTCGGAGCGCTCCGAAAACGCTCCTGTAAGGTGCTATTTTGGGAGTCCCTTTTCGATCCCACTTCGGAGCGCTCCGAAACGCTCCTTTAAGGTGCTATATCGGGAGTCCCTTATCGACCCTACTTCGGAGCGCTCCGAAAATGGTTGGCTGGGTTAAATTCAGTAGATCCCACAGCCACAGGAGTTGTGCTAGTTTGACGACCAGAAGTAGAAGATACTGAGCCCATATTATTGTTAGTAGCCGCCTGCGATATGGATTCTGGGAACAGTGGTGACCTGAATTCAGTAGATCCAGAGGTAGCTTCAGCAGCTTGAATATAGAAGGAGAAGAAAGGCCTGGAACTTGTAAGAACGCATTAGACAATGTGAACTTAGGTGTTATTGTCACTTAACAGTTTCCGGTCTTTAATAATCAATTCCGACTTGAGAAAGCGACTTAAAAGATCGTAAATCCAGCGCATAAGGACTGATACTCAAGATCAGTCTGTATTATGAAAGCCATTATGTGGACCTTAATGTCTTGGCAGCTATGGCATGTCCAATCCAGGCATTTTGCCCAAAGCCTGAACACTTCGCATGCGCGATGTTTTCGCACAGCCAGCAACCAACTCCAGGCTGGTTATTTGTAATTTTGCCATTGAGTTGGCATGGAGCGATGCAGCAGTCGGTCATTGTTTATGATTAGGCGTTTAAGTGTTTTTATTTTTTTATGCGCGATTGGAAACCAAGTTCAAGTTCAGTTCAGCTTAGTTAGTTCAGCTTAGTTAGAATTTTATCTTCTTTGGTGCGTATGATTGTTTGCGACACAAGAAGGGAACAAGAGAACCACGCGATGTAAGTGATTGCGGTAAACGTAAGCAAACGAATAGAGCGGCAAAACGAATCTTTAATTGTTTTGCTGGTAATTATGTTTTGCGAATTATTAAAGTCACTGTCTTTTATATCGATCACAACTTTTTGGTTTTATAAAGATTAGGCTAAAATGACACATTCAATTTCTAGCATCAATTATTGCGCGGCAAACCCGGCGAACTCAAAGCACACTAATAGAAAATGTACTTTTTTTTTCCATAATGCTTTATTTTGACTAATATTTTTCGTTTTTTTGAGGATTTTTAATACAAGAAGTAACACTGTCGAGACGGAAATATAAAAAATCTCACTGACGTTATGCAAAATGACCATTCTCTGCGAGGTATCATTGCCAGATTACAAAAAAAATCTAAGAAAACCTTTCTATCACTTTCTATCATGTATATTAGATTTTTTTACTTAAAAATAGATGAAGTCATTTGTTGTTGACTTCTTCTAAAAAACACTAAAGATAAAGGCCCAGCCAGTCCAATATCATTATCTCAGTTAATTTCTGGAAAAGCTAGTCGTGGATCTTAATTTGCTATCTAACCGATTTTGTACAATATGAAAAGGGGCCACAATATAGAAAATAACAAAAGCATAAAATAACCATGTAGTTTTTTTTTTAATATTTTGGTAATTTTTTAATCATTTAGGTCTTGCACTCATTAAAAATCCCATAAGGGAAAAATTGTGAAATTAGATTAAAATTGTGTTTTTTTTTTAACAGAAAAATGGTCTACTTCAAAACGGTATATCTTTCAAAAAAAAAAAAAATTGATCCTGTTGATATTTTGCATTTATAATCTTTGAACAAATATCGAACGCAAACATGAAATTATTTTTATATTTGCAAAGGCGTTTGTTTTAAAAGCCCCATAGTGCGACGAACACGTAGTGCAATATATAGTCGAAATGCCCATAAAAGTAAAACACAATAGGAACGTGCCAAACGTAATGAATCGAGGCGAGCACATATAGCACTGATAGATAAAATAGAAGAAGAACAGACTTGAATCGCCCTGCATTTGTATACAATTCCTCAACGTCCTTCAAAGACCATAGCTGTTGTTGTTATTCGTACATTGTCTGTCTCAGTCGAAGTTACGATCAGACGCCCGGGTTTTATTACATTCTGACCTTTTCCTGTTAATTACTGACAACTGAAAAAAAATTTAAGCCAAATCGACCCAGCCGTTCTCAAGTAGTATTTTAGTATACATTTTTGGGCTTATAAATGTATATAAATCATATCGCTCTCAACTAAATAAAATAAACTAATTTCAAATTCTTATTATCAGTGTTTGTTGCTCAAGTTTATGATTGCTTTATATAATTGCCTTCCTTTGAAAGTCACGAGACGAGATCCCCAGAGCGTATGCTTGGCACTATAGTCTCCTGCAGCTATGAAGCGATATCCTTCAGATATTGAAAAGCGAGGCGGGCAGTAGACATACAGCCCCTGTAGTTTGCCGTATGGTTTCCTCCGCAGTTTCCACATTTCTTCTTCTGGGGGTCTTCCCTGTTAGCAGGGCAGCTTACGGAATTGTGGAAGTCTCCGCAAACTACATAGACTGATCGAAATGTGCAGTATGTCCTGGTGTGTCCATACTCCTGGCAGTTTGTGCATTGCACTGGGACGTTCCTTTTATGTGTCTCTTTCACCATTATTCTTCGGTGCAATAGGAATTGCAGGTTATAAATGGGGTTCACTTCATTTTTCTTCAAGGGCCAGCTGTCTGGCTCCAGCTCAACCTTAAAGAGTGGTTGCAGTTTTTCCTTTTTGTTTATGATGTTGCTAATGTTGTTTTACAGAAAAACCCATTTCTTTTAGGGCATCTATAATTTCGATGTGTTCAAACATTGAACACGTTTATATATAAATATATACATACATACATACATATGTACATATGTACATGATCTGCCTGCGCGCATGTGCGCGTATCTCTAAGCAGCGGCCCCTTGTGCCTAACACAGATCTGTACACTAGACAAATAAATACACTTGAGACCTAATATGGACGAACCCGTGCGAGGGTCACAGAATGTCTTTAAATATAACGGCCAAATGGGCCTAACCCAAAACACTTGACAAATATTGTAAATGTAATCTGAAACCCACAGCGAGGGACCTCAGGAGATAACACGAGCAGATGTGCGATCTGCGTGGGTCAAGAAGATAAAACTAGACATAAGATTTTCATGTTAGCTACCTAAGCTAGGACTTATTAAAAATAAAATCAGTTTCTTATAAAAACTCAGCAAATGAAGACGTGGTAATTATTGGGCGCTCTTTTCATTTTGGTCCTTCGAGACACTCTATAACTTTCCCCCTTGTGGTAAGAGGTTTAGAGTTTTAAAACCAGCACCTTAAAATCTGTATGTAGTGCAAAGGCACCCGCAGTTAAGGTTGCAAAAATAAATATCTCTTGTTTCCCCCCACCCGTGGTAAGGAACAGAGCATAAACTATAAAGCAAAAAGATACATAAGAATCTTTTATGTTTTAAATAAAACACCTTAATCTTGAAATAAAGCTAAAGGTTGTTTCAATTATCCAATTTATGTGTGGTAAGGCGTGCTTGAGGCCTCAAACATCAGCTTTAAAGTGTTTTGCGAACAAAAATTTTGACTCTTTGAAATCCAACCGGTTCAAATAAGAAGAAAAGTTAAAACTGATTGTGGTGAACTGAAGGCCTAATTCACTAGCTATTAATTAGCTATTTACAAAAAAAGAATAAAAAACAACAAAAAAACAACAAAAATATAAACAAATTCAAAAATCATCCCATAAGGAAGAAAGCAACAGCGCCTACCAACAACAGCGCCTACAACAAGAGCGCCTACCAACAGCAGCGCCTACATCAGCAGCGGCAACGACATTAGCGACACCTGCGCAGCAGCGACGACATCAACAGCACCGACAACAGCGGCAGCAGCGGCCGCGGCGACGACAAATACCACAGATAATATATACTAAGCTATTTTAACATGTTGTCCGAGCAAATTATAAGTTTGCTTAAAAAGCAAGCGGACATTAACAAAACCTGCAGGCAAATAGCTGCAGAAGGTCTGAAGGAATATTCTAAAGATCAGATAGAGTACATAGCAAGGTTGGAAGAAGAGTTTATAGCCAACCATAATATTTTTGTAAAATTAGGTCCAATAGACCACGAATACTTTGTTAAAAAAAGGTATGATCAGGTTCTGATGATATTAAAAGAATTAACAAGTGAGAAAGCTACAGTCGAGTGACCGACTGTGAGATACCCGGTACCCAAAGCATTGTGGGTGAAATTAAACAGCACATGAACATGGAAAAAACAAAAAGTTGACAAATAAAGTCAAATGTTACTAAAAACATGTTGAGCAACGTTCAAAAAGGACTAATTCTGCAGCTGTACGCAGCTGCTTTACGAATTATTACTGCGCTCGAAAGCACGCAACACTTTTTTTCACTACTGGCACCCAAAAGCTAAGTGCTCAGACACGCGAAATTATTCCTAAGCAGTGCGCTCTCGCTCTCTTTTTCTCTCAGAAACTTTATTGTTTAATAACTTCTATGTTTATCATCCGATTTCACTCAAATTTCCCGAACACGTCCACGATTGCCTACTTATTAAGCCAATCTATTTACTTTACGCCGAAAATCACGCATATGGTTATATACCGTTTTTTTTGTTTTTCGGGGGCGGAAGTGGGCGTGGCCAAATTTTAAAACAAACTTGATCTGCGTGCAACAGATTCCAATGTTGTCCCCAAATTTGGTAACTCTAGCTCTTATAGTCTCTGAGATCTGTTGTTTCACACGGACGGACAGACGGACAGACGGACAGACGGACATGGCTAGATCGACTCGGCTAGTGACGCTGATCAAGAATATATATACTTTATAGGGTCGGAGATTTCTCCTTCTGCCTGTTACATACATTCTCGGTAGTAGAAATGTCGTGTCTGACCAATTGTGAGATACCTGGTACCCAAATCATTGAAGGTGAAATTAAATAGCACATGAACATGGAAAAGAAAATGTTGACAAATAAAGACAAATGTTGCTAAGAACATATTGAGCAACACCAAAAAAACAACTGATGCTAGGGGCATGTTGAGCAAATCGCATTGGTGCTGTCGACACAGAAGAAGAAGAAGCATACGCAAAAACATTCGGGCTTAAGAACTTCCATGTTTATCATCCGATTTTACTCAAATCTTAGAGCACGTCCGTAAAAATGAAATTATTCCATATCTTTTATCGTTTTATAGCATTTACTATAAAACGAAAATAAAGACATTAGTTTTTTCATGATTTTCGAGAGCAGTAGTGTGCGTGGCCAAATTAAAGGAACAACAAGTGTCGAGTGTGACAGACTGTAAGATACCCGGTACCACATGAACATGGAAAAAAGGAAATTTTGACAACTGAAGACAAATATTGCTAGAAACATGTTGAGCAACACTCAATAGAGACAAATGTTGCTAGGAACATGTTGGGTAACTCTCAAAAGCGACAAATGTTGCTAGGAGCATGCTGAGCAACACCCAACAAAGACAAATGCTGCTAGGAACATGTTGAGCAACACGCATGTGCGCTCTCTCTCTCTCTCTCTTTCTCAGAAACTTTATTGTTTAATAACTTCTATGTTTATCATCCGATTTTACTCAAATTTTCAGAACACGTCTACGATTGCCTACTTATTAAGACTATCTACTTTCTTTACTCTGAAAATCACGCATATGGCTTATATACCGTTTTTTATAGTTTTCGGGGGCGTGGCCAAATTTTAAAACAAACTTGATCTGCGTGCAATAGATTCCAATGTTGTCACCAAATTTGGTAACTCTAGCTCTTATAGTCTCTGAGATCTGTTGTTTCACACGGACGGACGGACAGACGGACAGACGGACAGACGGACAGATGGACAGACGGACATGGCTAAATCGACTCGGCTGGTGATGCTGATCAAGAATATATATACTTTATGGTCGGAAATGCCTCCTTCTGCCTGTTACATACATTCTCGGTTGGCACTAACTTATAATACCCTTGTACCCTACGGGTACCGGGCATAAAAACAAGAAGGGAAGGTAACTTCGGTAAACCGAAATTTGTATACCCTTGCAGTCTGCAATTGAATCATAGAAATTCGATTTATTTCGGTAAAATTGAAAAAAAATTTTAAAGTTTGTACATTTTTATAACATTACCTAAAAATTTTACATGTTATATGTTTTTATATAAATCAACCGATCGCTTCAATGGCAGCTATATGATATAGTGTTCCGCTCTTAATGATAATTCAAGATCCGTAAAAAATAGCTATATCTCGAAATTTATAAAAGTACTTTGAAAAACAGAGAAATTATAATTTTTGTTACATTAGTTTTCCGATCATTCCTGCCAGCTATAAGCAGGGTATTGCTTACAATGTAAAAACCCCGCTCGCTGTCCATAAACAGACTATTTTGCTCAGATTTTTTTTTTTAATTTTATTAGTAGCATGGTGCCGAACTAAATAAAGTTAAAATTTTAACAAAATAATGCGATTATGGACAGCTAGAGCGTTTTTTTAAAGTGTAAAAAATATTATAAACGGTCACGCTGGCTATAAGATATAGTGGTCCGATTCCAGCCGTTCTGACATAACTAACTGCAATAGAAAGAAGGCTATCTGCAAAGTTATATTCAGATATCTCAACAACTGAGAGACTAAGTAGTTTGCGTAGTAACGAACAGGCAGACGGGCATTGCTAGATCGACTAGGCTGGTGATGCTGTTCATGGGGTCGGAGATGCTTCCTTCACTGCGTTGCAAGCTTCTGAATAAAATTATAATACCCTGCAAGGGTATTGAGTCAGTTCAAAAGAACTTTTTATTTACTTACTTTTTAAGATTGCCCTATTATTCTAGTATACTTCTCTTAATTAACCTTCTTTCCTTAGCGAACTGTAGAACGACGATACCACGAGAAGCAATAGATCCTATTTGCTGTAGAACTTTGTATGAAAGTCTGATGAAGCCTTTAGAGTACTTTGTGCAAATTATAACCGACCAAATCTGTAGATAACCTTCCTAAACTAAAAACATTAATCTGAACCCACTTAGTACACATGCAAGATAGCAATCGAGTTGAGTGCTAGTAGTTTATATGGTGTCTGGTAGTTTCCTCGCATTCTTTTACCTATACTTGCTTCTTTCGCGCCTATTAACACCCAACCCTAACAAACACGTGCTTGGTTCCGAAGGTCCACTTGAGTGTACTGCCCGTAGTGCATCAAGGTTCATAAGAGAAAAATGAATATTATACAAAATACTGTTGTCAAAAAAAAAAAACCTTTAAAAATTTTCTTTAATAGCCATTTTACTCAGCCACTTAAAATCTTTTCAATTTTACCGCTGCCTCGACTGTTTACACATGCGAAACGTGTAGGCGTACAGTGCTCTCTCTAATGAGTATACACTTAACTATATAAAATTATATTAACCAATCTTTATAAAATTGTTTAAATAAATTGTATCTTATATTTCATACAGTAAACAGCATGATATTTCAGCAATGTTAACAATTTCACAGATTTGGAGTATATTGCAGTTGCCTGTTACTTAAAATAAATGACTAAGGCTTCAAGTACAACAAGTAGGAAAGCTGCAGTCAAGTCTGACCAACTGTGAGATACACGGTACCCAAAACATTATTGAGCAACACCCAAACAAGACAAATACTGCTAGGAACATGTTGAGCAACGCCAAAAAAATACAATTGTTGCTAGGGACATGTTGAGCAAAATGGTCGTCTCAACATAGAAGAAGAAGAACCATACACAGAAACTTTATCTTTTTTTTATGTAAAAGCGTTTTATTGTGTATTTGCTGCTAAATACTATTCTAATTTTATTACTATTATAATAATTTGTTCTTAGAGGTATAGAGAAACTTTATCGTTTAATAATTTCCATATTTAGCATCCAAGTTTACTTAAATTTTCAGAAAACACAAATTTATTTATTTATTTGATCTATTTGTTGTAGGCCAAAAATCACGACTTTAGCTTGTATAACGGTTTTTATTATTTTCGAAGGCGGAAGTGGGCGTGGCCAAATTCTAAAACAAACTCTGCAACTCTAGCTCTTATAGTCTCTGAGATCTGTTTACCAACACGGACAGACGGATTTGGCTAAAATTTCAACCATTAGAAGTTTTTGGGACTTATGTATCTCGAGTTTCGTATATATCCTGTTCCCGTGTTAGAAAACTCATCTCTATTATCAGCTTTTGCGCGGAAATCAAATCAAAAAAATAGTTTTCTCAAACTTTTTAAACCCTTTTTTTAAGGAGAAACAAATTTTCTAAAAATTTCCTAATTGCTCATAAAGGCGAAAGAGGCAATGCGATCTGTTTCAAGAACTGAATGATAAACCATTTGTCTTTTAAAATTTATTTACAGGTACGTTCGCTGCATAAAGCCAAATTTACAGAAACGTCCGAATGACTATAACCACTCATTGGTTCTTGATCAATTAAAATATCTTGGTATAGTGGATATTATTCGAATAAGAAGAGAAGGATTTCCGATACATCTAAGTCATAAAGACTTTATCATTAAATATAAATGTTTATTGAAAAATAAATATTTTAAATGTACCCAAGAATATATAGCAAATATATTAGAAATAATTGAAACATCAGAAACAGAATATCAAGTTGGAAAATCAAAAATATTTTTACGAAACAAAGCGTATGAACCACTAGAAAACAAAAGAAAATGCATAATTTATAATAATGCAGTCATTATTCAAAAGTACTGGAAAAAATATTATTGCCGAAAGTCGTTTATACGAACAAAGATGGCAGCTATAAAAATACAGCATGCTTATCGGGGCTGGAAATTAAGAATTTGTTTTATGAGAATGCGGCGAAGTGCTATTGTAATTCAAAGTCGACTACGAGGGGTTTTTGCTAGAGAGGTAAGTATCCAAAATTAATTCAAATTTGTATATATATCTTTTTGTAGTACACAAAATTCTCGTGTCGCGGTGTTATTATTTTCCGCCAAATCGGTTCAACCGATTTCTATAAAATTTCTTCTAACATTTTCTTAATTTTTTGGGCAGGCTTCAGTTGGATGTGCATCCCCGCAGGCAATTTAGACTGCACGTAGAGTGCAATAGAATTTTCTGTGTTCATATTCCAGACAATTTTACCATTGGACTGGTCCATTTCGTATGTGGGGTTCCTCAACAGTCAATCTACGGTTCGGTGCGGCTCGTAGATTCTTGTATATGTCCGTGATTGTTATAGTTTTGTTGTCAACATCAAAGGGATTAGTGTTCCGAATAACTGGACACTGCGAATTTGCGCAGTTTCCTAAGAACTGTTAATGACGCGATAAAATTACGGAAAATCAAACATGTCACGCCACACTCAAGAAACTCAGAGAATCCATAGCAAAGCATTAAGCATCTGGACCCAGGTGAAAAGTCAGCCCATGAAGAAGATTGTCTGGGGCAGATTGTTCGTCAAGGTCATTAAGATCAAATCGGTGGATTTGACCAACGATAAGTTCTCCGCTGGGCGTGCCCAGACGAATGATTTGATTCTCACTCTCAACGATTTAGCCGAGAATATCCTGAAGCGCATCTCCAAAGTCCACTTTATTATCAAACGCGCAAACTGTGGCCTGGCCAGTCCAGTTTACATACAGGATCTCACACGGGACCTTTGTGAACAATGAAAAGTTGGAATAAACAAAAGTTGGAATAAACAAGATGCACTTTTTGAAGAACGACGACATTATCCCACCCACAAAGTAATGTAACGTGATACACCTAACTGCCTTGCAGCCTTTGTGTTCAAGGATCTCAGTCCGAAAGATTCGATTGGCCTACCTGAGGAGATAACCAAAGCGTATTATATTAATCGCAAGCTCGGCTCCGGGGCCTACGGACGCCTTCTCTATGATACGGCGAGTGCACGCCCTGGCACCAATGTCAGCGACAAGGAGCGAGTGCTAAACCTTCCTTTCTCTGACGAATACGGCTTTTTCGCGGCCGAGCAAATTAAGAAAGGGAAGTTTTCATATAGACATCCAGCCTGCATGGGTGTCTCGCAGCGCGCCAAACTATTGATTAACCAAATGCTCATTGCAGATCCACAAATGCGACCCTCAATCGATGCCGTTCTGCAGTGTAGCTGGCTGCGGGATGAATACATGCTGCAGACAGGCATAAGCTCTGGCAAGTTTGTTTGTTATTTTATTTTTGATAACACTGATAACAGTTATGTCAGTCGTTTGTAATGCCAAGAGACGTGAATTTGAAGGTGCCATTACGGGCGACTCCTAACTCGTATGCTGGCTTTGTGGAAACTGTGCACATTTGAAATGTGCCGGGGCTGGATCAAATGGCCGCCTTACAGACCTAATATCTAATAAAATTGGCCTAAATTGGTCTTGCATCGCTTGCCGCGAGATCGAAAATGAAATGCGTACATTTATGCGTCAGATCCGAAATGGTTTTCTTGATGTACGTAAGGATTTCGCAGCCCTTAACGAAAAATGAATTTCCGTGGAGTCTCAGTTCCTTGGCCTCAAACTCTTAAGTGAGTCGCCCAAGAGAAAAATACCACATAATGTGGCCTGTATGAACTTTATTGGAACACCTACTGCAAGTTCGTTGCCTATGTTTTCTATAACTATAGCACAGGCTCAGTCAGCCAAAGTTGCTGCCCTCCCGTAACCTGAACCTAATGGATCGCTCACACATTGTTTCGGACTTCAGACTGATTTTTCAGGAGTCGTCTCACCGGAACCAAATGGATTTTTTACACCAAACAACTTGTTGAATTCTCCAGCCGTGATCGATAACCGACCGACTCCCGTACCAGCTGCAGTGGAGGCAGTTGCATCTGCCTTACTAGCGGTCTTGTCGCAGACTACACTGGCTCCGACTAAATCGGTGTTTGTGTCACGCTTAAACCCGGATGCTACGGTCAAAGACATTATAGCCCACCTTAGCCACAAGTTAAACCTTTTAGCAACTGATTTTTCTGTCACCAAGTTTAATTTTAAATTGAGACGTAATATATCTTCTTTTAAGATTGATCTTTCTGATTTGATTCTACCTAGAGTTTTTTAAACCAAGATTTGGCCAGAGTTTGCCATTGTACATGAATTTGTCAATAAGAAAAAAATCATAGTAATGCTCGTAGTTCCCAAAGTACTTTGACCGATTCAAAAAACTAAATCAATCTTTTTGCATACATTATCATTATCAAATGTGCGTAGTTTGTTAGGTAAGCTTAGCAAAATATACTCCAATAGTATATCCTTCGATGCCAACGTTATTGCCTTAACGGAGACCTAGCTAAATTCGACAGTGTCGGACAATGAAATTCTCTGTAACAATTATATCATTTATCGATGTGATCGTCCCACTCCCAATAGGGGCGGTGTTCTCCTAGCCGTAAAAACGATTTATCGTCGAAATCCATTCTTCTACCAAATTTAAATGATCCAATAATTGAATTTATCTGTGTTCAAAATAAATTTCCAGACTTCAGTATTTTTGTCACCTGCTCATATATTCCCCCTCGATCCGATTTCAATATATACATGCAACACTTATCACATATCCAAGAGATATTCCCGTTGCTTGGAGATAATGATCACCTTGTCACATTAGGGGACTTTAATCTCCCTGCTCTTTCATGGTTGTCATCCAAGGATAGTAACGCTTCCGTTCCTAGCACGCCTGTACCCATAGGGTACAAGGGTATTATAAGTTAGTGCCAACCGAGAATGTATGTAACAGGCAGAAGGAAAAATCTCCGACCCTATAAAGTATATATATTCTTGATCAGCGTCACTAGCCGAGTCGATCTAGCCATGTCCGTCTGTCCGTCTGTCCGTCCGTCCGTCCGTCCGTCCGTCCGTCTGTCCGTCCGTGTGAAACAACAGATCTCAGAGACTATAAGTGCTAGAGTTACCAAATTTGGTGACAACATTGGAAACTTTTGCACGCAGATCAAGTTTGTTTTAAAATTTGGCCACGCCCACTTCCGCCCTCAAAAATTATAAAAAACGTAAAATAAGCTATACTCGTTATTTTTGGGTTAAAGTTATTAGATACAATAAATAAATAGGTTGGAGCGGACGTTTTCTAAAAATTTCAGTAAAATCGGATGATAAACATGGGAGATATTAGCAATAAGGTTAGAATTTTAAAACACCCCCCTAAGAAGCTGCGTAGCCTGTAGCCGTCTAGGTCGTAGGTTCGAGCCCCGACCGCGCCAATACTTTTTATTGTTTTTTTTTCACTGTTTTTTTTGCATTTCTTCCTTTTTCCGTTGTTATTATACCCGGAAAACAACTCGAAAAAAATTTTAGAATAAAAATACAAAAAAAAAAAAAAAATTTTGGTTGTTCGTGGGATTGAGCTCTGGCCAATTTTGCAAAACGTTAACGCATCGGCCGCTTAGACAACTGGGCCACTACCTATATTTCATATCAAGCGCCATTTTCATACTAAGTATGCTTCAACTGTTAACCTAATTTTGGCAGAACTGAAATAAAATTGCCAGCGATTGTCAACATCTAATGCCTCTACATTTTTTTAATGAAAATATGCTTTTTATTGTTATAGAGGAATGTGTGCGAAAGAGAAAAGAGACCGACTGTTCACCAAAAAAATTGCGCCAGAAAAGAACGAGCGTGACCAAGAAATAACAAACAATAACAAAATTCACTTTTATAACCCAACTTTGCCGAACTGATATAATTTTATTAATTGAATAATCGGATATAAAAATGTAAAAAAAATTTTGCCATGAGCGGGATTAGAACTCAGAACTTCTTACATAAAAACAATTGCCCATCGCTTAGACGCTTGGGCTATGCTCCACATTTGGCAATATAGAGCGATTGTTACTTCTAATAGCCTTCACACTTTTTCTATCAGAAGGCGGTTTGTTTATTGTAATGCAGATGCACAAAACAAGTGTGTGTGAAAGAGAAACAAGTGAGAAAGCTACAGTCGAGTGACCGACTGTGAGATACCCGGTACCTAAAGTATTGCCCATGAAATTAAATAGCACACGGACATGGAAAAAACAAAAAGTTGACAAATAAAGTCAAATGTTACTAAAAACATGTTGAGCAACGTTCAAAAAAGACTAATTCTGCAGCTGTACACAGCTGCATTACGAATTAATACTGCGCTCGAAAGCACGCGACACTATTTTTCGCTACTGCCACCCAGAAGCTAAGTGCTCAGACACGCGAAATTATTCCTAAGCAGTGCGCTCTCGCTCTCTTTTTCTCTCAGAAACTTTATTGTTTAATAACTTTTATGTTTATCATCCGATTTTACTCAAATTTCCCGAACACGTCCACGATTGCCTACTTATTAAGCCAATCTATTTACTTTACGCCGAAAATCACGCATATGGTTATATACCGTTTTTTTTGTTTTTTGGGGGCGGAAGTGGGCGTGGCCAAATTTTAAAACAAACTTGATCTGCGTGCAACAGATTCCAATGTTGTCACCAAATTTGGTAACTCTAGCTCTTATAGTCTCTGAGATCTGTTGTTTCACACGGACGGACAGACGGACAGACGGACATGGCTAAATCGACTCGTCTGGTGATGCTGATCAAGAATATATATACTTTATGGGGTCGGAGATTTCTCCTTCTGCCTGTTACATACATTCTCGATTGGCACTAACTTATGATACCCTTGTACCCTATGGGTACCGGGTATAAAAAGAATCGACTGCTGACCAAAAAAATTCGCCAAGCTACAGAAAAGATCGAGCGTGACTAAGAAATGTCAAAGAATAACAAAATTCACTTTTATAACCCAACTTTGCCGAACTGATATAAAATGTATTAATTGAATAAAGAGGAGATAAAATGAATAAGAGTCTGAAATAAAAATGTAAAAAAATTCTTTGGCATGGACGGGTTTAGAACTCAGAACTTTCTTGCATAAAAAACGCTTGCCCATCGCTTAGACGTCTGGGCTATGCTTTATGTTGCGTAATAGACAGCGATTGTTACTTCTCATAGCTTCCACACTTTTTCAATAAGAAGGCGTTTTGTTCATTGTAATAGAATGTAATTGTAATAAACGAATTAATGGTTTACCCATTTATTTGCAATGGCCTCCCCGTGGTGTTCCCTGGGTCCCGATTTATTGCATGACAAATAGTTTATTAAGTCGGGAGCTAATTCGAGCGGCGATATAATTTTTAATTAAGAAGTATTTAAACCGTCAAATGTTTGGGTACCGGGTATCTCACAGTCGAGCAGTCTCGACTGTAGCTTTCTTACTTGTTTTTCTACTGCACGTAAAAGCATCTCTTAGTCAGATATGATTTAATTAATAAACGGAGCAGGTAACTATTTCTTTATCTTGCACAATAAGCCACTGTGCCAAACTTGATCGATGGCTTGTTTTAGCTTAACTCAGTGGGTAATTGCAACAACAAATTTCTTGATCTGGTTTTTGCATCCGAATTTTCTAATGTTTTCGTTCCACGAATACAACCATTATCATTGCCGGAAGACAAGTATCATCCAACTCTTGAGATTCTTTTAGAGTCTATATTGCCTGAAACGATCTTACCTGCAATCGAAATCAGAACTTTCCACTGCTCCAGAAGAGCTGAACACAACTCTCTCTCAAGCCGACTGGTCTTTCACGGACTCCGAAGAATCACCTCCAGTCATTTTGGGGATGTTTTACGACTTGCTGAACTCAGCAATTAATGCGCATGTTCCGTCGTTTCCCGTCGCGGAACCCTCTAACAAACCTCAATGATTTTCGCGCAGGTTATCTGATCTCAAGAACACCAAATCTAGGTTGTTAAAAAAATATCAAAGATCCGGTCTTCAACTGGACCATTCCAGGTATCTGATTGCTCGTTCCGAATTTTTGGCTCATAACACTACATGTTACCTAAACCGTAGCAAAAGAAAGTTTTTTGACAACGCTAAACAATTCTTCGTTTTAAAAATTCAAAACGAAAATTTTCTCTGTTTCCTTCATCTCTTCATTAAAATAATACAAAAGGCTTTAATGATCTAGCCAACTCTAATTTATTTGCTGATTTCTTCCAATCAACATACTCCTCTCATTATCCGTTTTCGATCCCACACTTAAATTCTATCAACATGCCTGTAATTTATGTAGACGACATTTATCAGTGTATAATAAACATGAAATCGTCATTCTGTGCCGGGCCCGATCTTTTTCCTAGTTGTCTCCTCAAAAAATGTGCCAATGCCGTGACAGGTCCATCTAAAATGCAGTCGGATGTTATCTTCAGCGTAGTTTAGTAACTTTGACTCTGTCAATCATTCGCTACTGCTTAGGAAACTTGAATTGTTAGGATTTCCATATAATTTATTAGATTGGCTTTCCAAATACCTACTTCAACGAACACAGAGAGTTTTATTCAACAACACATTGTTGAATGTAGTCCTTGGTCCTGTCCTGTTTGGTCTGTTCATAAACGAAAATACAAATATTATTCACAATTCACAGGTTGTTACGTACGCCGGTTCTGCCCGACGGGGACAACAGGTACACGTGGAAGAGGATAGGGGGGTAGAGATAACACGCCAGGTGCTACAAATGCACGGCCCTCGAGCGAAAATGACGATCTCACGGTTCTCGCAAAAGTACTGCAATCCAACGACCCTCGAAAAGCAGCGTTGACAAAAATTGCGTTAGTACATGGTTCCAGGCACTGATATACATAAGCTCACCAAATCAAACTGCGGTCCCACGGTAACCCAGCACGGATGAGTTGGTGAGCCGGCCATCCATTTTTGGGTGGGAATATACTCGGACGGGAACACTTTCAGCGTTCCATTCCAGTGGGATAGTAGGAATTTGGACCACCCTTGGGTATAAAAGACCGTGGTTGATTAGTACCAAGAAGGAGAAGAAACCAAAACTTGGAAGCCATCGGGAGATTCCTACCATCGACCACCGCGACTTTAAAATGTATCGGTATCTCCAAAGTAATTGGACGCACCTTTTAATTTCGGAAACCATAGAGCTAAAAATCCAAACAGCAATAATTAAGAAGAAATAAAATGGGATCTACCTCATCGAAGATTTCTGATTCCCCCGCCAATGTGATCAACTCCATTGAAGTAGTGCATCTCAAAGAAGACATCGAAAAGGTGTACAGGATCCTCCAGGTCATCACTGGAATTATCCTCCTCGGCCTGTTGCTGAAGGGACTCCGTGCCTACCGCAAGAAGATCCAGGGACACAAGGACCGGCACCACGAGTTGGAGAAAGTGGTAGCCCTGACCAATACCCTGTCCAGTGGCCACAACTAAAGCCGAGCTTCGTCCTCAAATCCGCATTTATCTTCAGCAACCATAAAGAATCCGAAGCAACCCACAGCATCAATAGTATCCAACCTGAAGGATGATCCTTTTCACACAGCAATAAATAATAGATTCAGCCATAGCAATAATTAATAAAAATTAAGTGCCAATTCCTCTAAACAAAAAACTGTCAACCAAAAATGTCCAGCAGCAGCCAAACAAACAAAAATATAAAAACCGAATAAATACTTTTAATAAATTAAATCGAAACCACAATAGTTTTCTGTGAAGGTGAAATGTGAGAAGGCTTAGCTGCAGCCGAATGCTCCTGAATACAAAAAATTTTAACGCTATATGGGGGCCTGTGACGACCTCCAAATTTTGTTTATGTTCAAACTATAACCAGTTGTGAAGTGTTTAGCCACCTGGTCTAAATATACTAGAACCAAACCCAAATTTGAGCAATACATATTGACTCCCTACAAACAGCAAATATATAAATACATTTAATGCACATGCAAACGTGCACCCCTCTCTGTGCCCAACAAAGTGTATCAACTAGAAGACGACACCCACAGTCGCAACCTCGGCGGCGACTCAGCCCTCCAAGCTTATTTATTTTTATATCTAAGTTCTTTTGTCTTCCTAAGTTTTTCTTAGCTTAGTTATATTTTTTTGTTTTAATTCATAAAGTGCACATAAATATAATAAAATATGACTCAAATTCTACAGCCCAAGGTTCGACCGGGAGATCTCTCGTCGTTGGACCTCTAAAGAGGGTAAGCTTTACGGGACTTAAGTCCCCCATTTACTAATATATTTATGTGCCACCTATAACTCCACTAGGAGAAATATTTTTATTTTTAAGTCAAATTTAATACATATATTTGTTTACGTTTTTTATTCAAATATATTTCCTATAATGTTAATTTAAATCATTTTTCTTTTCCTTTAAATAATCGAGTTTAATTACTCCATATAGTTTTGCATAATATGCATATATCCTCAGGTTTAAGATTAAATTTTTCTTTTATATAATTACTTTTTAGTTTGGTCAATCCATGCCACTTCATTTATAATTGTCTTCAACCCAATTTATCTTTTACTACTTGTCAATGACTGACATTAGAATAATAAACATTTTTGATAAATTTATAATGTTTACAGAATTCTAAACATGTCTTGGTAGAAACCTATTTAAAGGGGGGCATTGGTACGAATGGGAAAAATGGGTCAAGAAAAAATACATAACTTTTGACTGATGAATAAACACTGCAGGGGATCATATAGCGCAGCCAGCGATGGTTTATTGGCACGCTAGGTCGTGAAGGGGAGGGAATTGACTAAAGCACTGCCGATCGGATATGATCAAGCTTCCGCGGAGCTTGCGGGCGGTGAGGACAGAACGACAGACTGACAAACACATCTATCTTTTATTTTCAGGCATGTAAACAATTATTCTAAATACGTTTGGAGAGGCGAGTGGCGTCCAAAGAACCCACCCCAAATCCGGCGAGCTCAGCTGCACAAATCGTGTCTGCTATCCGGGCGGCCACTCCCTCAGCCCTATGTCCTCCAAGGACTGAGGCACAACGACACCACCGACGTAACACGCGGATGTACGCAGAAGTTGAAGTTGTGTTTAATCTTAAGAGTCCCTTGTAGCACTTACGGCTTCAGGAAGACTTAAATAACCTTTATACATGGTGTAACGATAATACGTTGTTCCTTAACCATTCCTTACAATTTACATATCCTCATTTGATGATCCCTTCTTTCTTCACTAGTCCGGCCCATACTTGAGTATTGTTCTCTTCAATATCAGGTTCATCAAGCTATACTAGAGTCAGTGGAGAATCAGTTTCTCTTGTTACCTCTGAGTGGGTTATTCGTGGACCCTCATCATCATCAACTACCACCGTTTGCCGCGAAACTGATACTCTTAAACATTCCGTCTCTCCTGGATCGGAGAACTTGCCACGGAGTTATTTTCCTGCACAAACTTATTCAAGGACAAATTGATTCTGCTGCACTGTTTAGCCGAATACAGTTTTGTGTTCCGAACGTCACGACGATTCCGGCCGATATTTTTGGAAATATGCAGGACAAACTTTGATTGCCATCATCCGTTTCGCGTTTTTTGCACCCATTATAATGAATTGTATCGTCTTTTATCTTCCGATTGTCTGACTATTGGACATATCCTAAATGCGTTGTAAATCTAATTTTGTTATAAATGTAAAAGATTAATTGTATACCGTTAGATTAAGCCGTATACGCTAGCAGATATTTGCAACTTTCTAATAAATGAAATAAAAAGTTTTATTTTTCTGGAAAAATTATTCAAAAACTTTTTTTTCCCGAACGCCGCCATGTTCTAGTAGTTTTTGCTGTTGTTTATTATTACGCTGCTTAGTATAAGTTATTCATTAAATTGCCTAAATATGACTTTTGACTTCCATACTCTGGGTATTTCATACTTCATTCCGATCTAATCTGATCTGCCATTCTTTTTCGTTAATAATCAATATAGATAACCATTGTTTAGAAACTAAACGAAACTGTTATTTGGCTCTTCAGCTAAAACGTACTGAGCTTTTAGAAATAAAGCATTTGAATTTATTGGGTGAACTTCGTTTTCTACCTCGTACATAAGCTGTGGAATTTACTTTCTATTGATTATGTTCGACGGCATTTTGAGGCGTTTTAATTATTCCGATGTCGAGGTATTTGGCTACTAGTCTATAATTCTTTTCTTCCATCAATTTATTGACGTGAAGTAAATTGTGATTTAAAAAAAAAACACAAGTAATGATTATTTTGTTTTTATGTATAGTTAAAGAAATCAAAGACTTATAGTATTTATACATGAGCAAGAAATATACATTTTTCTTCTCTAGAGGCGATTCATGCATTGGTATCATGATCTTAAAATCTGTAAATTTTATTTTCTGATAAAAATATCATCAATATTCTATGAGTGCCAAAATAAAACTTAAGGAATAATGATTGTTTTTTGATCAAAAATTAAAACTCATGAAATAAAAAAAAAAAATAATAATAAAAAAATTAATTGTGGTTACTTTTTTGTTTTTATAATTTTCCTCAAAAATAAAACTCAAGATCCAATATTTTCCTTATTCTTAAGTATGAAAATTGTGGCTACAACATAGCAAAATTTTTTTTTTATTTCAAAATATTGATGCAAAGTTAAACGACAAGCTTATTACAACGTGTGCTTACTGCTGTCAATGAATCTGATATAAATATTATTACCTAGCGGCCCGTACGTGCTTTGCTACGTACAACAAAAATTTTTTTAATTGCTAGCAACTTGAAAACTAACTTTTGAAACATTTTGATAATCAATGTTTTTTGTTTTTCCATTTTGAACATGACCGACCTACTCAATAACAGGCTACATAAAGTTGGCCCGTTTCGTGCTTCGCTACGTATAAAAAAAAATATTTAATTAATTGCTAACTATTTTAAAACTAAATTTAAAGCATTTAAAAAAAAATTGTTTTTTTCCAGTTTGAGTATGATTAAACAAACGGCTTGGTTTACCGACTCTGATACAGGCAATATAAATTTTGCCATATGATAAACATAATTCCTTCAAATTCACATCACTAACATGAAAAGTTTGCTTATGCCTTGTTGATGGACATCAAACAAACAAACAAGCATCTTCCTTTGATTTATCAGTTAAGATCGTAACATCAATCAAATTTGGAAATAACTTTTTATACACGGTACCCATATGGTACAAGGGTATTATAAGTTAGTGCCAACCGATAATGTATGTAACAGGCAAAAGGAGGAGACGGAGGAGGATCTCCAACCCTATAAAGTATATATTCTTGATCAGCGTCACTAGCCGAGTCGATCTAGCCATGTCCGTCTGTCCGTCTGTCCGTCCGTCCGTCCGTGTGAAACAACAGAAACAACAACAGAGCTAGAGTTTATGACGAGCGGGGCGAAATTTCGGACCTTTTGCCAGTTGACGTCGCTGTGGAGCATGGTCTCCACCAGGTTGTCCGTCGAGATCGCTGTGTTCAACTCCTCCTCCAGAACGTGTCTCTCATCCGCGAACTTGCCGCACCTGAAGACTACGTGCTCTGCTGTCTCCTTCTTTCCGTCTGAGCACCACCCGCATGCTCCGCTGACTTCGTGGCCGAACCTGTGTAGGTAGCCACGAAAGCAGCCGTTTGCAGCCAGTCTCTGGAAGGCGTTCAACGAGCGGCAGTACGACTGCGTCGACATGGCGTGCTGCCATACCGTCGCGGCATAGAGCATGGTTGCCCCAACCACGCTGGTTAAAAGCAGCTTGGACCTCTGTTTCGGGCATCTATGATTCAGCATGATACGCGATAAAGAACGAAGCGATTCCGCCGCCTTGGTGCTTGCGTACGCGAGATGTTCGCAGAACGAAAGCCTCGTGCCTAGCATTACCCCGAGGTACTTGATCGCTCTGACAATTTGATCGCCGCGTCGCAGACTCCGATAGTTGCAGTCTCCACTCGTTTTCTGCTGCTCACCTGTACGGCTTCGGTTTTCTGGGGGGCCAGCTGGAGTCCCACTCTGGTCTGCCATGAGTGCATCAAGTTCACGCTCCCTCTGCAACTGGGTCCTTTGCTGTGGCCAGCTCCTTGGCGACGACGACGGCAGCAATATCGTCTGCGAAACCCACCAGCTCTGTACGACCACAGAATGGGAGCCAGGACTGAACCTTGTGGAACTCCGCAGGACAGTCCGATGGATTCCCATCCTGCGGGTGTTTTAAAGTTCAGGATCCGCTAATCGAAATAGCTCCCCATTATCCTGAGTACGTACGGGGGGATCTCTAAATTGGTCAGGGCCTCCACAATGCTGCACCATTTCGCCGTGTTGAATGCATTGCGTATGTTCAGTGTCACTATGAGGCAGAATTCCTTAGCCCCTTCTTTCCAGCGTCGGCCTGCGATAGCAGCCCTGGCGATGTCAACCACCTTGGATATGGCATCAATAGTTGACTTCGCCTTTCTGAAGCCAAACTGTCCTTCAGAGAGGTCGCCAGCCGCCACTATAGCCTTGTGGATCCTGGTGCCGATTAGGTGCTTCAGTACTTTTCCAGCTCTATCTATAAGACAGATTGGCCGAAAAGATGACGGCTTCGTGAGGAGCACCAGTCTCTGGATCTTCTAGTTTGCTGGGAAGATGCCCGCCCTGAGGCAACCGTCGAAGACATCCGCAAATAACTCCGGCCGGAGAAAGAGGGCCAGCATTAGGCGAAATTCGGGATGTTGTCCGGGCCAGAAGCATTGTATGCGTTGACCCTTTTTGCTGCCGCCACAATCTCAGTTGCCGAGACGGGCTCGTAGCACGTCAGCGAAGTGTTGCAGGGTGATACCAGCGCCCGGGTTATTGGAGCTAACTGCCTGGAGCTGTTCAGCTTTCTCACCACAATCTTGTATGCGCTTCCACAAGGGTTGCTGTCCGCCGAATCGCAGAGGTCGACCAATCACCTTTGCTTGCTGGCTCTAATAGCTGCCTTGAGGGCTCGTCGGCAGGTCTGATACTCGGACCGCCTCACCAGGTGAATGGAGTTTCCGCGTGAGGGCTGGTATCGGCGCCTTGCCTTAGAACAGTCCCTTCTGGCATTGGCAATCGTCTGCGTCCACCAGTATACGGGTTCGTGGTGACGAGAGTGACCTCTCCTGCTTACCATGCAGATGTCACAAGCTGCTTGGAGTTGACGGGTTGCCGACTCAGCCCATGTTCTGCGTTGCCTGCTGCTCATCGATCGTGGTGAAGATCGCAAAGTGGTCGCTAGCGGAGTATCCCTCGCTGAGCTCCCATTTACACATCCTGGCTTTAGAGCTGCTCACGAATGTGAGATCCACCATCGAGCCTATTCCCGCTCTACTAAAAGTCTGCTGGTGTCCTGTGTTCAACAGGGCGGTATCCAATTGGGAAAAAGCATCGAGGATGACGTTATCCCTTGCGTTAGTGCGGGAGCTTCCCCAATCCACGGCCCAGGTGTTAAAGTCCCCGGCGATTAACGACGGGAACCTTCCTCTGGCAGAATGCCGCACATCCGGCTTGCTGCGATGCCACAAGTCCAGCGGGCAGCCTTCCTGGTGCTGTCAGCGGCCCAGTTTGGGCAGGCCAGTAGCCTGTATGGTTCGCTAAGGGCTGCGAAGTCGGCACCACTTTCTCGAACGGACTGCGACAGCAAATGATTCATTGCCGCGCAATGATTTAAGTTATATTTATGCCTTTCTTGGGGGAATGGCTCTCTTAGGGCAGTATCGCCCGCAACTCCACGCATCTGTGGCACCTCGCTGGGTTGGTGCATGCTGCAATTTTGTGCCCTTCCGCCCCACATCTGAAGCAGAATTTGCTTCTGTCCGTGATACTGGCACACTTACTGGCGATGTGACCAACTTCAAAGCACCTAAAGCACCTTGCCCCCGTTCGGTAAGACTCTGACACCTTTGACCATTACCGAGCCGGTGGGTAGCTCCGCCTGCTCGACGAGCACTTCCGCCAACTCCTAGCTCGTCCAGGTCGTAAATGACGAAGACGGACTGGGGCGTGACTGCGCGAATGGAGACTCGATCGCCCAGCACTCGGCCGATGTTCTCCTTCAGCTCGTTAGTTGCTAGCCCAGAACTTCCGAGCTCCAACAGTAATTCGCCTTTTCCAGTTCTCCTAATCTTGGTCACCTTGTCGCCTACTTCCTTCATTCTGGGTTCCTGGGTACGAGTAGCCAGACACAGGACCTCGCTGAAGGTCATTTCCGGGGAAGGGTTAAGGATCAGCGCGGCTGCTTGGTCCTAGCTGGGGCCGGCCGTGTAATGGGATCGCGTGGGAGAGGACCACTTTTCATCCCGCTAGCAGAGCGTCCTGTCCTTTGACGCTGGTTCCTCTGACGATTGCTCCGCTCCTTTGTGCCGCTCATTCCTGCGACGGCTTCGTAGCTGGGGATAACAGGCCTGCCTCCAAGGGCCGGTGAAGTCTGAGATGACTTCTTGACAAACACCTGCGCGCTGTGGCTCACGGGCGACTGGCATCCTTTCTCCGGGGTCACTAGCGGTGACGCCGCCTTCCGCGAGTTCTGCTGCAGCAACTCCAACTGCAGTTCCTTCAGCCTCGCAAGAGCGTTCATCATATCCTGGTTGGCACTAGTGCGGACTCTCTGCTCAGTCGCTTTGGCGACTAGGTCATCCAGGATCACCCCCATCTCCAAGATCAGAGGCTGGGGCGCCTTGACCTTTTTGGGTGGATGGGCTTGTCCAGTGGGGCTAAGAGAATCCCTGCCCCTTTTGGGGGTGGCAGTATCCGCTCCACTCTCGAGCCCGCTGTGGTCCTTAGCTGCTTCTGGTGCGGAGGGGTCCGCTTAAGTTTTGAGCATCTCTGTAAGGCTCTCAAATTTTGTTCCTCACTTGTCGCATGTTCTGGGGCGCCGGCCAAGTGGTCCGCCAGTATTGTGTGGAATGGTAGCTAGGGCCTCCAGAATACGTGCCCTTGCCGCGGAGTTTTCCGCGGGTGGATTTCCACATATTTGGCTGCCACCTGGAGTATTATTATTTATACTCGACATTCCCAAACAGTTTGCAGCATAATAACATTGCTGCTGGGGTTGCATTTTATAACTTCCGCCACGTGATGGGTGCTGCCGACCGATACGGCGCAGACGCTGACCTCCCCGCCGGCCAATGTCGCGCAGACGCGGTGTGAATTCTTAAGAACTGCAGTTTATACCTACTGCCAGGTGGCGATCGTTTGCCGGCCAGTATGACTCAAACGTAAGGACGCTCAGTCCACGCAGCCGCCCAATATGGAACAGACGCCGACGAGTGGTTGGGTTGCACATTAGGTGGGTCCAACGGTGGCCATTAGTTTTCCCATGACTTGACCGGAGAGAGTTATACCGCTCCAACTCGGTCGCCAGAGCCCCGATGTGAGGTGTGCCGCATTAGCGGTCGGGATGGCAATTGGTCTGGTCCTTGACTTTTAACACTATTTTTCCCCTCGTGCGAACCTACTGCAAGCGGTTTGCCGAAGGTACCAGGACCTTCATCCAAGGAAGTCGCACGGCAGCGCGGTAAAGTGTGCTACCGTTTCCGGCTGCGATCGCGAACGAGTCCCACAGATACGAGCTTCTGTCAGCGTGTATTAGGAGACGCGACAGCGACCCCTATTGGCAATCAGCTTCTACCTATTAGCGCCACCTGGTGGGCAGAGCTGCCAGACCGATTGTATTTGCGCGTTGTCAAACACTAGCAATCAGCTGCCTGTTCGATCAGCTGTCGTGACCAGCAAGTTGTAGTGGGCGCAGCCACATTTACACAAAGAGAAAGCATATTGGACAAAGACACAGTGAAAGAGAAAGCACAACTAACACTCTCTCGCCCCTGGGCCAAGCTGGGGCATCCGAGCATTGGAGCCACGAGGCCCATCATGGACTCCAAGAGTTGCGCCCAAGCTACTGGGCATCTCCGAAGCATCTACTTGCCATATGGACTCCTTTGGACCGGCCTCCACTGTCGCAAAGCGGTAACTATCAGGAGCACTGCGGTACGCCGCTGTACCCCGCCACTTGTCTTTGTTGGCATTTGTCTTTGTTGGGCGTTGCTGAACAAGTTCTTAGCAACATTTGTCTCTTTTGAGTGCTACTCAACATGTTTATAGCAAAAGTTGTCTACATTTGTCAATATTTCCTTTTTTAAATGTTCATGTGCTATTCAATTTCACCCACAAAGCTTTGGGTAGCGGGTATCTCACATTCGGTCACACTCGACTGTAGATTTCCCACTTCTTTACTGCCAATCTGGTGCCATTCAATAGTTTTTGTAGATTAATAAATCGCAATAATATAATCAAAGAACAAACTTTTAGATTCAAGCTATGCGGTGGCATACCCCAACGGTTCCAATGTATTTAAAAATTCAATAGGATAATTTATTGCCTCATCTTGATTCATAACACTGTCAATTGATTTATATGTCTAGACTACTACTGGAATTTCGCTTGAATTTAAAAATGAATAGCATTGATATGAATGTTCTTCGGTGCTAAAATAACGCGTTCTCTTAACCAATCATTATTTCTGTAATTCTAAAGAATATTCAGAAAAACACACTTGAATCGATTCATCTATCGACTGCCCAATTGAACAAAAATTGTTCGGATAATTTATATTTGCCAACTCCAATTTCTAACAATTATTTTAAAAACTTGGCAATTGGTTCATTTTGTAGGTAAATATGCATATTAATGTTTACTGTAAATTTTCATAAAAATCTCCATTTATTTTATCAGCAGGAGAGTTGCTGAATACTTGCTGAAGAGCTGCGGAAGAGTCGCGGAAGGGTAGCGGAAGAGTCGCGGGATAGTCTTGTACTCAATCTATTGTTACCAAAATATTTATACATAGAGCTGAATTTTATGTATTTGTTCGACAGTCGTTGAATACCCACTTCAAACAAATAATGATTACTTACAACATCAAATTGAAAACCTCTAATTATCTGTGTTACTCCACTTTCTTATCGATAAACGATGTCCTATGCCCGTCTCCTGGCTCTAAGCTACCTACCCACCAATTTTCAGGCATATCGAAACAGCCGTTATTGATTTATGTATGTGTAACTATAACACGATTTTCTTTTATATATGTAGAAAAAAATAAATTGCATGCTGTTTAATTTTTTTCATGATCGCCATACAACAGTTTTTTATTTCAAAATTTTAAAAAATTCAAAGTTAATCTACCTGTGTAGATCAGTAATTTCTCCATGCCAACATGGATTTATCAAACGAAGATCAAGACTACTAATCTTCTGGAGCTCACTTCTTTCATTATAAGGGGCTTTCCACAAAATTTGCAGACAAATGTGATCTATACTGATTTCAGTAAAGCATTTCCCTCCGTTAAGCATTTCCTTCTTGTTAGGAAACTTGACTTAATGGGTTTTCCCACTTCGTTAGTTCGTCCTATTTTAGAATATGAATCTTGCGTTTAGAGTCCCCAGTGGGCCGTTCACAGCAAACGCATTGAGTCAGTTCAAAAGAACTTTTTACTTTTCGCTCTTCGTGGCTTAAACTGGGATGCAAACCTTAGGTTGCTTTCTTATTCTAGTAGACTACTCCTGATTAACCTACCTTCCTTAGCAAACCGTAGAACGATGTTAGGCATTGTCTTTATGTATAATCTGATTTGTGGTGACGTGGAAAGCAGCGATCTATTGGGTCAGTTGATTTTCCACGTACCATCTAAAACCACAAGATCCTACCTGCCTTTAGTGCAACTCGACGCAGGTTCTCAACAGCTGACTCCCTCGGCACAGCCCCCGACCCCAATATATCTAACTCCTATGATATTGAGGTCGGGTGCAAGGAAATATTCGGCCTCCGAATGTGCCGTGACAGGGACCGCAGCTTCAGTGATGTCCGTTGAGTCCGCTGGCGGGTCAAAATCAAAATTAACGACCCCTCAGATCTCCGTCCCGAATGCTCCCCAGGGTGACAGGCCTGGATTACCGGCCGAAATTGGTAATGCAGCCAACCATTCTATGTTGCCGAAAGCCCTTATTGCAGTACCACGAACGAGGCAGATATTTGTCTCTCGGCTTCACCCATCTCAAAAATCTGAAGATGTTACTGTCTTTATTCGAGACAGGACCAAGTCCGATAAAATTAAGGTGGAAAATTTTAATTTTCTTATGCTAGGGATATTTCATCTTTCAAAATAAATGTCCCTGACGAACTCTTTAACACAATATGCTCAGCGGAATGTGTTCCGTTATACTATCCGTCAATCTCAAATAAGCCTCCTGGTTTAGTAAAAGTTGACTCGCCTCAAAAATGTCAAGTCCAGTCTCTATTCTAAATTTAAACGTACCGGTTCTCAAGCTGTTCACACTCGCTATTTAGTGGCTCGGTCAAAATTTACCGTGCTTAACGCGCAGTGTTATAAAATCTATTTGACTCCTTGTAGGGTTCAGTTTGCGCAGGACCCAAAACAGTTTTATAATTTTGTCAACACTAAACGTAAGCCTATTACACATCCTTCCTCACTTTTGAAAATACGAAAGCAAAAATGATCAAGCAATCGCCGATCTTTTGATCAGTTTTTCGAACTACTTATTCTCCGTCATCCAATTCGAGCCAAACCTATTTTATAGCATTCCCAAATCAAACCTAATCTTCAGTCCTAGCTTAAAGGAAAGCTCCTTCTTTGGATCTTAAACGTGTCAAGCCGGTTTATTCGCCAGGTCCCGACGGAATACCAGGCTGTGTGCTTCGGTATTGTGCCGAGTCCCTGTGCAGTCCCTTCTAAAATAGTTTACCTTATCCTTAGAAACTTCCCAATTTCCCCTTATTTGGAAGGAATCATTCGTGATGCCTCTCCACGCTGAACTGCTGCTCTTTGGAAAGGATCACTCTAGTTGACGATTTGGGTATCCGCCTAGATCCTAAACTGGAGTTTATTGATCATATTTCGTGCATTGTGAATAAAGCCAGGGTGTGCTTGGATTTATTAAACGGTGGTCGAAGGAATTCGATGACCCCTACGTCACGAAGAATTTATACACTTCGTTAGTTCGTCCTATTTTAGAATATGAATCTTGCGTTTAGAGTCCCCAGTGGGCCGTTCACAGCAAACGCATTGAGTCAGTTCAAAAGAACTTTTACTTTTCGCTCTTCGTGGCTTAAACTGGGATGCAAACCTTAGGTTGCTTTCTTATTCTAGTAGACTACTCCTGATTAACCTACCTTCCTTAGCAAACCGTAGAACGATGTTAGGCATTGTCTTTATGTATAATCTGATTTGTGGTGACGTGGAAAGCAGCGATCTATTGGGTCAGTTGATTTTCCACGTACCATCTAGAAACACAAGATCCTACCTGCCTTTAGTGCAACTCGACGCAGGTTCTCAACAGCTGACTCCTCGGCACAGCCCCCGACCCCAATATATCTAACTCCTATGATATTGAGGTCGGGTGCAAGAAAAATTCGGCCTCCGAATGTGCCGTGACAGGGACCGCAGCTTCAGTGATGTCCGTTGAGTCCGCTGGCGGGTCAAAATCAAAATTAACGACCCCTCAGATCTCCGTCCCGAATGCTCCCCAGGGTGACAGGCCTGGATTACCGGCCGAAATTGGTAATGCAGCCAACCATTCTATGTTGCCGAAAGCCCTTATTGCAGTACCACGAACGAGGCAGATATTTGTCTCTCGGCTTCACCCATCTCAAAAATCTGAAGATGTTACTGTCTTTATTCGAGACAGGACCAAGTCCGATAAAATTAAGGTGGAAAAATTTAAATTTTCTTATGCTAGGGATATTTCATCTTTCAAAATAAATGTCCCTGACGAACTCTTTAACACAATATGCTCAGCGGAATGTGTTCCGTTATACTATCCGTCAATCTCAAATAAGCCTCCCTGGTTTAGTAAAAGTTGACTCGCCTCAAAATGTCAAGTCCAGTCTCTATTCTAAATTTAAACGTACCGGTTCTCAAGCTGTTCACACTCGCTATTTAGTGGCTCGGTCAAAATTTACCGTGCTTAACGCGCAGTGTTATAAAATCTATTTGACTCCTTGTAGGGTTCAGTTTGCGCAGGACCCAAAACAGTTTTATAATTTTGTCAACACTAAACGTAAGCCTATTACACATCCTTCCTCACTTTTGAAAATACGAAAGCAAAAATGATCAAGCAATCGCCGATCTTTTGATCAGTTTTTCGAACTACTTATTCTCCGTCATCCAATTCGAGCCAAACCTATTTTTATAGCATGCCCAAATCAAACCTAATCTTCAGTCCTAGCTTAAAGGAAAGCTCCCTTCTTTGGATCTTAAACGTGTCAAGCCGGTTTATTCGCCAGGTCCCGACGGAATACCAGGCTGTGTGCTTCGGTATTGTGCCGAGTCCCTGTGCAGTCCCTTCTAAAATTGTTTACCTTATCCTTAGAAACTTCCCAATTTCCCTTATTTGGAGGAATCATTCGTGATTCCTCTCCACGCTGAACTGCTGCTCTTTGGAAAGGATCACTCTAGTTGACGATTTGGGTATCCGCCTAGATCCTAAACTGGAGTTTATTGATCATATTTCGTGCATTGTGAATAAAGCCAGGGTGTGCTTGGATTTATTAAACGGTGGTCGAAGGAATTCGATAACCCCTACGTCACGAAGAATTTATACACTTCGTTAGTTCGTCCTATTTTAGAATATGAATCTTGCGTTTAGAGTCCCCAGTGGGACGTTCACAGCAAACGCATTGAGTCTGTTCAAAAGAATTTTTACTTTTCGCTCTTCGTGGCTTAAACTGGGATGCAAACTTTAGGTTGCCTCTTATTCTAGTAGACTTCTCCTGATTAACCTACCTTCCTTAGCAAACAGCAGAACGATGTAAGGCATTGTCTTTATGTATAATCTGATCCGTGGTGACGTGGAAAGCAGCGATCTATTGGGTCAGTTGAATTTCCACGTACCATGTAGATCCACAAGATCCTACCTGCCTTTGGTTTTGCACCACTGCAGAACATCGTATGAAATGCATGAACCCTTTAGGGTATTATGTGCCAATTATAATGATTTGTACAAAATTACCTTATCTGTAGATAGCCTTCCTAAACTAAAAACATGAATCTTAACCCACCTAGTGCACATGCAAGATAGCAATCCTCGCATTCTTTTACCTATACTTTCAATCCCCCACCTTTCAGCATAGATTCCAGCCCCCACCCAGCTCATCTTAGAGCCGTCGGTGTAGAGTGATATCGCATCCTGTTCGGGTACTCTGTCGTCGGTCCAATCTTCCCTCGTCGGAAGTAAGGTCGTGTAACCGTTACCGAACCTTAATTCCGTTGTTATGTATTCCGTTTGTTCTTCTGCTTGTTTTAAAATGCCATCAAGTACATATCTTGCAGCGCCCTATGCGATGTTCCTTCCAGCAATTGCTTGCCTTCAGTCTTGCTGCACTCTGCGCGGCGATGTCCTTGATGAACAGATCAATCGGCAGATCAATTTAGGGCAGCTGCTGGGCACGAACGCATCGCCCCCGTGGCTTCTGCGCATACTGATCTTTGTATCCTTGTTAGCTTTGTAATATTGTACTCCCTAGTCAGTGCTGGCCACCATACTTCCCTCTATATAGGGCATGTTGTATGCTGGGATCTTCGGCCTCTTCCTAAAGAGCATAAGTTCCGTTTCTTTCGAGCCTAACCTAAACCTAACAAGCACGTGCTTGGTTTCAAAGGGTCACTTGAGTGTACTGACCGTAGTGCATCATCAACGTCCAACAAAAAGAAGCAGAAATCTGGTTTTCATGGTAGGTAGGTATAAGTGGTGAGGCTCTTGCTAGAGCCTCCAAGTAGAGGCATGCTCCTTTTTGTTCCAAACCCTCTGTTTGTTCATGTTAGCTGCGTCGTCATCGGTACCACCCTGAATCGTTGTGGAACCCTAGGATTGCTGTAATTTTCAGCTTTCCTACCCCTTTCTGCGATTTTAGCTGGTAGGCACCGAAGTGACGTGCTTTGATATTGTTTAGTGCCGGACACTTGCAGAACAGATGCTCTGGTGCCTCCTGTTCCGTTGTGTCTTTGCAGCTTGCATTGTATTGCAAACCCATCTTCGCCCAATGACCGGTACTCACTCGTTCTTGACCATTCCTTGTTGGCTATCATTCTGAAATTGTCATGAATAGCTGTCGCTCGGGCTTGCTCGTCTGCTTTTTCATTACCTGGGATGTCGCTATATCCCGGCACCCAGGCAATTTGTATGTTGAGGGCGCACTTGGATTCTGCTACTAACCGAGTGGTTGTTTTCACGGCTGTAAGAGATTTTATAGCCGCTTGGCTACCCGAGTAGATCCTTTGTATCCCTGAGATCCTGCTGTATTAAGAGGCTGGCTGCCACTAATATAGCGAGCACCTCAGTCTGAAAAACCGTTATTGAGTCTGGGAGAGTGAAGGACGCTTCAATCCCCCACCTTTCAGCATAGATTCCAGCCCCCACCCAGCTCATCTTAGAGCCGTCGGTGTAGAGTGATATCGCATCCTGTTCGGGTACTCTGTCGTCGGTCCAATCTTCCCTCGTCGGAAGTAAGGTCGTGTAACCGTTACCGAACCTTAATTCCGTTGTTATGTATTCCGTTTGTTCTTCTGCTTGTTTTAAAATGCCATCAAGTACATATCTTGCAGCGCCCTATGCGATGTTCCTTCCAGCAATTGCTTGCCTTCAGTCTTGCTGCACTCTGCGCGGCGATGTCCTTGATGAACAGATCAATCGGCAGATCAATTTAGGGCAGCTGCTGGGCACGAACGCATCGCCCCCGTGGCTTCTGCGCATACTGATCTTTGTATCCTTGTTAGCTTTGTAATATTGTACTCCCTAGTCAGTGCTGGCCACCATACTTCCCTCTATATAGGGCATGTTGTATGCTGGGATCTTCGGCCTCTTCCTAAAGAGCATAAGTTCCGTTTTACTGGGGTTAATGCCTAATCCGCAGGTCTTTGCACACGTATTTAATCGATCCAATGCGACTGTCATTATTTCGGTAATAACGTCGGGGTAAGGTCCTGATACAAGTAGAACTACGTCATCTGTGTATGCTACTACTTTTACTCCTCCCATATTGAGTTCTTTCAATATGCTGTTCATGTTTATCAGCCAGAGCAGGGGCGATAAAACCCCGCCCTGAGGTGTGCCTCTCTTCACTACCTATGATCGTCCTGCTCCTGAGCATAGCACCAATACACATAAAACAGATGGCGGATCGCATGTCGCAGCTGGAGCGGGAAGTTGAGGATCTGCGCTCCCTGAAATCCCAAGTTGGCTCGGTGCATGGTAGGCTTGACGCACAGCGTGCCGAAAGCGAGGCGTGTGCAGTGAGAATGCACGGGGTTCCCTTTGTTAAAAAAGAAAAATTGAGGCCGCTATTCAATAAGCTCTGCTTTGCGATGAACCTTGTACCTGCGCCGAGAGTCCGCGACATTTTCAGGGTCCGAAAATCACAGCACACTCTGGTTGACCCACCAATTGTTATAAAATTGGAGCCCACGAGGGAAAAGGTTTCACTTCTTCGCGCGCTAGGTGATTACCGACGCTCAACAAAACAACAACCGATCATACACCTGTTGGGTTTTGACTCGCCCACTGTGCTCTATGTAAACGACCAGCTCTCGAGAGATAATTTTCTTATCTTCAAAGAAGGGCTTCGTCTGAAAAAGGCCAAATCTTGCATCCCGATGAGCTTTTATCGATCACTGGTGCTGAATTGGCACTCTTCCGCTCTGGCTCTCCGCTAGCCTAAGGTACCCCCCATGCTGCTGCTAACAATAGTGTTCGCCAATAATATCTCTTATATTTCCAATGTCCAAATATTATTTTTTAGCTTTTAAGAGTAATTTATTATATCTTTTAGTAATTTCTGTTTCTCTAAGGGCGGGTTCCTACCCTGCCTGTTACACTGCCTGACAACTACTTGTCCGGAAAACTCAGTCACCAGATAAAAACAATATGATTTCCTGCCCTTAAAAAATGTATCCGACTGTGAAAGAATAACATAGCACTATTAACTTTACTGTTATGTATCGATTAGTGATGTAAAGCACTGAACTGTCACTTTTGTGAAAAAAAATACAAATTGTAAAAATGTTGGGAAACAAAAATCGCGGAAAACACCTTCAAGTCGAATCCTGGAAAGTTTTGCTCTTAAGTTTATTGCTCAGTCAGGAAAACAACGGCCGTGGAAGATCATCTTAAGAAGAAAAGCAGACCAGAGATTTCTTCAGAGAAGCGGGAAAGGTATCAGCACTGGTGGAGGAGTGGCAAACTATATCTCTGTTTCAGCCATCGCCGAAAAGATAGGTAGAATCATTCAAACAAATGCAAGCATTCAAAACTGCTGTCCGTGTCTTTTTATAGTTATCGGTTATCGGAAATAATTTTGTTTCCGGGCCGGAAAATATTTTACAGTCAGGCTAAGTTAGCTTTAACATTTATACGATAGGAAATAAAATTTTCTAAACCGGAACTTTATCTGGCCTCAAAAATATAACAGAGAGGGTAGGAATCGACCCTAAGAGTTCATACGATAGGAGTATTTTTTATGTTTTCTGTGTGTGTTTTCAATGTGCCAAGAATTTTGTTGATTTTAATTGTTACAAATTTTAATATCAGAGATGTCCAATATGACTAGCTATGCGATGGTTCGTATTTTTTCCGCTCGGATCGTGTAGGGCATGCAGGAGGAGATCAAACATTAAATGCAAAGTAGTTAGAAAGCATTCGCCTGATGATCCCACTGAATATATTTTTCTTAAGCTAATTAATATAAGAAATAACAGATCAAGGGTATTAATCAGCTGCATGTATAGACCCAACTGACTAATTACTCGACTATTATCAGTGCTGTAGCAAGCCTATCTTATAGATATACTGATATTATTATGGCAGGTGACCTTAACAGTTATATTTTGGACGAATTGAACTTACGTGACGATATGGAATCTGTAGGTGTACAAATTGTTAACTCTGTGATGCCAACCCATTACACCAGTACGGTGAATACCTTGCTTGATGTCGTGTTTGTTGACGATAATGACAAAGTTCTCCTTTATGACCAAATCGCTGTGCCGAATTTCTCAAAACATGACCTTATTTTCTTGACTTACAACATTTAAATTGACCGCACTGAGCAAACCTTTAAGTATAGGATCTTTAGAAATATTGACTATGATATGCTAAACTATGACGTCTGCCACTGTAATTGGAATAACATTTCTGGGTTTCCATCAACAGACTCTCAATTAAACTTTCTAAACGCTAGCATTGAATATCTTTACAACAGACACGTACCTATTAGGAAAAAACGGGTCAAGATCTCTATAAATTCTTGGTTTAATAATGACATTAAGAGAGCTATAGCTAAACAGGACAAAGCATATGCACATTGGAGACGATATAGAACTGATTACTTGTACGGACTTTTTAAATTTGAAAGGGTGCGTGAAAATTAACTGATTTATGCCTATTTTAGCTCTAAGCTCACCGGTGCAATAACAACTAGACAAGTCTGGAAAGAAATAAAAAACTTGGGAATCGGCAATACAAAATCTGTGATAAATAATGGCATAAACGTTGACGATCTAAATGACCAATTTTTGACAATGAATGTTCCTAAATGTCCACTGAGTCCCGGTTAGGCAGTGCTAATTGTTTTGAATTCGCGTGTGTAAGTCAATGTGATGTTTAAGAAGCAATATTGAAGATAGAGTCGAATGCCATTGGTCTGGATGATCTGAATCCAAAATTTATAAAAATACTTCTCCCAAAGATTATAAGCCACATCACTCATGTGTTTAATACGGCAATCACCACGTCGACTTTTGCTGATTCCTGGAAAATTGGAAAAATAATGCCTGTTTGGTCATGCCCTCTCGAAGTAATGGCCCAGCAGCAGCCGAATATCGGCCTTTGCCCTAATCACAGCTTGTCATTCGATCGTTCAATTCGAGAGATCAATTCGGGCGCAGCATAGTTGTTGTTCGCTTATCTTACTTGTCGGGCGCAGCATAGTTGTTGTTCGCTTACTCATTAACTCGAGCGCAGCCAGTATTGCTGTCCGCTAATCTTGCTATAATATAACATAACATTACCTATTGCCCTGCGCGGCCGAATAAACATATTGAAATTAATGCACAAACTTTTTTGTTTTACTTAAGTTAGTGAAAAAGCTCACTAGCTCAACAATGCCAATTCCTAATACCAATGACAAATATAGACCCATTTCTATCCTCCCCTATCTGTCAAATATTTTCGAAAAATGTTGGCCGAACAAATAAATAGCTTCTTGATCAATAATAATCTGCTGAATAATAACCAATCTGGTTTCCGCCAAAAAAGATGTCGCACTTTAGCAGTAGTCAAAATAGCAGAGGATATTCGCCAGGAATTGGATAAAATTAGGGTTACATTATTAACCCTACTGCACTTTAGTAAGGCATTTGATACTGTAAATCATGACATTTTGTTACCGAAACTGCAGCGCATGTATAACTTTTCTTTAACAGCTATTAAGTTAATGAGATCATACATTGCGAATAGAAAGCAAGCTGTTGCTGTAGGGGAAAATGTGTCAAGGTTTCGAGTCGCCACTCGTGGTGTACCACAGAGATCTGTATAAGGGCCGTTATTGTTTACTATATATGTTAATGACCTGCCAAGTGTTTTGTCTATGTGTAATGTTCATATGTATGCAGATGATGTTCAGTTGTATGTCAGCTGTCCGTTAAGTCAAGTTGATGAATGTATAGATGTATGTAATATTGACTTGTTGAGTGTTAGCAATTGGGCTACGAAAAATGGTCTCAGCCTAAGCCCCGTTAAGTTCAAATGCATCGTTATCTACAAAAATAATATTTAAACGGATCATCTACCGAAACATCGATTGGGATCCACGAATTTGGAATATGTAGAAAAGGCTTGTAACTTGGGCTTTTTCTTTAATAAGACACTCTCTTGGAATGATCATATAAACATAGTTACAGGTGGAACATATGGTATGTTACGACAGTTGTACATAACACAGTCTATTCTTCCGACTAATACCCAACTTTTAATTGCCAAAACTCTAATTATGCCAACATTTTTATGGGCTTGAAATATTTGGAAACTGTGACGCAATAAGTCAGCAAAAGATTAAGGTGTCGTTTTCAATTTGAGAAGAACGGACCACGTAACCGAAAGCGCTATTAACATCTTTAACCTTAATGTTCGTACCTGGAGCGATTTCAGGATTTTAATATTCTTTCAAAAAATTATAATAACGAAGCAACCGGAGCATTTGTTTAACCTAATCAGATTTACTTCCTCGCAATGGACGAATAAAATTATTAGTAGACACAAGACTTGCAGGCTCAGACAGACAATTCTTCGTTTACGCTATTCAATTATGGAACCATCTACCCAACCAACTTAAGTCAACTAGAGGCGCATTACAATTTAAAAAACCACGAAAAACGTATCTTAGCACACACACATAAATCATAAAACTTAAAACACTTCAAATATGTAAAACAAATGAAATACACTTTCTTATAATAACTGATGCAATAATTTAAAAGTATTATACTTGTAGCGTCAGGATACTAAATAAAATAAATCTAATAAGGCAATCGCCGATCTCCGTCATCCGATTCAAACCAAACCTATTCTTATAGCATGCCCAAATCAAACCTAATCTTCAGTCCTAGCTTAAACGAAAGCTCCCTTCTTTTGGATCTTCAACGTGTCAAGCCGGTTTATTCGCCAGGTCCCGACGGAATACCAGGCTGTGTGCTTAGGTATCGTGCCGAGTCCCTGTGCAGTCCCCTTCTAAAATTGTTTACCTTATCCTTAGAAACTTCCCAATTTCCCCTTATTTGGAAGGAATCATTCGTGATTCCTCTCCACGCTGAACTGCGGCTCTTTGGAAAGGATCACTCTAGTTGACGATTTGGGTATCCGCCTAGATCCTAAACTGGAGTTTATTGATCATATTTCGTGCATTGTGAATAAAGCCAGGGGTGTGCTTGGATTTATTAAACGGTGGTCGAAGGAATTCGATGACCCCTACGTCACGAAGAATTTATACACTTCGTTAGTTCATCCTATTTTAGAATATGAATCTTGCGTTTAGAGTCCCCAGTGGGCCGTTCACAGCAAACGCATTGAGTCAGTTCAAAAGAACTTTTACTTTTCGCTCTTCGTGGCTTAAACTGGGATGCAAACCCTAGGTTGCTTTCTTATTCTAGTAGACTACTCCTGATTAACCTACCTTCCTTAGCAAACCGTAGAACGATGTTAGGCATTGTCTTTATGTATAATCTGATTTGTGGTGACGTGGAAAGCAGCGATCTATTGGGTCAGTTGATTTTCCACGTACCATCTAGAACCACAAGATCCTACCTGCCTTTAGTGCAACTCGACGCAGGTTCTCAACAGCTGACTCCCTCGGCACAGCCCCCGACCCCAATATATCTAACTCCTATGATATTGAGGTCGGGTGCAAGGAAAAGATTCGGCCTCCGAATGTGCCGTGACAGGGACCGCAGCTTCAGTGATGTCCGTTGAGTCCGCTGGCGGGTCAAAATCAAAATTAACGACCCCTCAGATCTCCGTCCCGAATGCTCCCCAGGGTGACAGGCCTGGATTACCGGCCGAAATTGGTAATGCAGCCAACCATTCTATGTTGCCGAAAGCCCTTATTGCAGTACCACGAACGAGGCAGATATTTGTCTCTCGGCTTCACCCATCTCAAAAATCTGAAGATGTTACTGTCTTTATTCGTGACAGGACCAAGTCCGATAAAATTAAGGTGGAAAAATTTAAATTTTCTTATGCTAGGGATATTTCATCTTTCAAAATAAATGTCCCTGACGAACTCTTTAACACAATATGCTCAGCGGAATGTGTTCCGTTATACTATCCGTCAATCTCAAATAAGCCTCCCTGGTTTAGTAAAAAGTTGACTCGCCTCAAAAATGTCAAGTCCAGTCTCTATTCTAAATTTAAACGTACCGGTTCTCAAGCTGTTCACACTCGCTATTTAGTGGCTCGGTCAAAATTTACCGTGCTTAACGCGCAGTGTTATAAAATCTATTTGACTCCTTGTAGGGTTCAGTTTGCGCAGGACCCAAAACAGTTTTATAATTTTGTCAACACTAAACGTAAGCCTATTACACATCCTTCCTCACTTTTGAAAATACGAAAGCAAAAATGATCAAGCAATCGCCGATCTTTTGATCAGTTTTTCGAACTACTTATTCTCCGTCATCCAATTCGAGCCAAACCTATTTTTATAGCATGCCCAAATCAAACCTAATCTTCAGTCCTAGCTTAAAGGAAAGCTCCCTTCTTTTGGATCTTAAACGTGTCAAGCCGGTTTATTCGCCAGGTCCCGACGGAATACCAGGCTGTGTGCTTCGGTATTGTGCCGAGTCCCTGTGCAGTCCCCTTCTAAAATTGTTTACCTTATCCTTAGAAACTTCCCAATTTCCCCTTATTTGGAAGGAATCATTCGTGATTCCTCTCCACGCTGAACTGCTGCTCTTTGGAAAGGATCACTCTAGTTGACGATTTGGGTATCCGCCTAGATCCTAAACTGGAGTTTATTGATCATATTTCGTGCATTGTGAATAAAGCTAGGGGTGTGCTTGGATTTATTAAACGGTGGTCGAAGGAATTCGATAACCCCTACGTCACGAAGAATTTATACACTTCGTTAGTTCGTCCTATTTTAGAATATGAATCTTGCGTTTAGAGTCCCCAGTGGGACGTTCACAGCAAACGCATTGAGTCTGTTCAAAAGAATTTTTTACTTTTCGCTCTTCGTGGCTTAAACTGGGATGCAAACTTTAGGTTGCCCTCTTATTCTAGTAGACTTCTCCTGATTAACCTACCTTCCTTAGCAAACAGCAGAACGATGTAAGGCATTGTCTTTATGTATAATCTGATCCGTGGTGACGTGGAAAGCAGCGATCTATTGGGTCAGTTGAACTTCCACGTACCATGTAGATCCACAAGATCCTACCTGCCTTTGGTTTTGCACCACTGCAGAACATCGTATGAAATGCATGAACCCTTTAGGGTATTATGTGCAAATTATAATGATTTGTATAAAATTACCTCATCTGTAGATAGCCTTCCTAAACTAAAAACATTAATCTTAACCCACCTAGTACACATGCAAGATAACAATCGAGCTGTCTGATAGTAGTTTATATTTCCTCGCATTCTTTTATCTATACTTTTCTTTCGCGCCTATTAACACCTAACCCTAACAAGCCCGGGCTTGGTTTTAAATGGCCACTTGAGTGTACTGACCGTAGTGCATCTTCAACGCCCAAGAATTAAAAAATCTAAATGCGTATCCACCAGAACTTCCAGGGATTCTTCGACTGGCATTGTAGCTGTGCCGTCTGATTTGTTTATTAGAGTTGGACTTGCATGCCCTTTGGCAAGGATCTTAGTCTTGCAGTATCCTTTATGCCCTCTTCGCAGTAACTTTTCCTCAATTTCTTCTTGGTTTCGTATACTGCTTTCATGTATATCATTTGTGCTTCCTTGTATGGTGCCCACTCTTTGGTATTATAGCTTGTGTTGAAGGACTTGCGCGCTCTCTTCCTGAGATCGCTCAGTTCCTTAGTGCACCATGGTGGGTATTTCTTCTTCGAGCTACCTTGCATGTCTCGTTGAAGGCATTAATCAATATATTAGTTAAGGTCTTTGACTTCCTTGTCGAGTGCCCTCGGAGAGGACTGTACCTTGATCCTTCTATTGCTGACCTTAGGCCAAGCGCACACTAGCGGCTGAAAGCGGAACCTATTGCTGAGCTTATGAAGCTCGAAAAACAAACACTCTGTTAGCTTGAAAGTGCGCATAATGAAAACTTAGCTGAGCTGATCTGCCTTATGTTAAGTTCAGCTCTGCTTGATCGATCAAACCAGTTTGATTTATCAGCAAGCTGACGAGCTGATTTAATTGTATTACGAAGTAGAAGGCAAAATGTTAAGCCTAGTACTAAGATATACGAAAAAATCCATAAACTGAAAACTTCATATAAAAAAAAAGAACGAAAAGAGCAAGAAGAAGAATTTTGTGGTATTTCGTTTGGTCGGGTACTAAGATGAACGGAATTCCGTGAGCGAACCGGGTAAAACGGTTGGCAAAAGACACTAATAAACAGCTGTGATTCCGTGAGCGAATTATATCAATTGCATATATTTCGTAAGCAGCATGCAGGGGAAGGGGGAGGAGCTTCGACAGCCGTGAGAATAATGTGGAATTGATAAAAGTCGTAAAGGCAAGCCATATTATATGCAATTTAGTACATAAATTAACTTTTTTCTGTGTTTTTATTGACAATTTTATTGCATATTTTTTTTTATTGGCGGCGATGGCGGTAGCGCCACTATTATTTGCCTTCAACTCCATTACGAAACATTACATTAATAATACGCCCAATCAAGTTCGTTAAATTAATTTCTCTTTTTAAAGTTTATTTATAAAGTTTGTTTACAAAACACAGCTGGAAATACAAGTCAGTGTGACCGATCTTGACCGATTCTGACCATTTTCTTTGTTTTCTTCGGTCACACTGGTTCCCGAACGAAATATATCGCAATTTCGCTCACGAAATTCCGTAAGCGGTTTTCGTTGATCTTAGTACTAGGCTTTAATCTCAGTTTAAGAGCTATCTGTATGAAACTTATCAGATAGTCTTATTTCTATTACAGGTAGTTTATAAGTCTGAACAAGATAGGTTTACTATATCATATAGCTTTCATAGGAACAATCAGACCGAATGGGCCGATTTTCAATATATTTAAATGGTCTTTTAATTTAAATATAGCCACATATTTAAAATTTAATTCAAATCGGATCACTATATCTTTGAGCTGCCATAAGAACGATCATCCAAATTAGTCGATTTTCGATGCTAATTTAATTTTTTGTGTAATCAGCATCAGCTTCAGTTTAAGCTGCCGGTGTGCGCGACCAAAAAATCTCAGCTCGCTAAGGAGCTTTGAAGTTATCAGCTCGCTTATAATCTCAGCAATAAGTTCCGCTTCCAGCTGCTAGTGTGCGCTTGGCCTTAGAGTGGCCAATATTTATGTTTAAGTAATCCCCCTTTCAAAGTAATCCCCCTCAAATAAAATATTCTTATGCCAACGGTTTTTCCAATTCTCAAAGCACTTCTCATAAGTACTTTTCGGTATAGCCCTGAGCTCTTCCAGCGATGCAGTCTTTATCTCCTGAATCGTTGCAAATTTCCGTCCTTTCATAGGTCTCTTTAGTTTTGGGAACAAGAAAAAGGCATATGGGACCAAATCCGCTGAATATGGTAGCTGAAGCATGGTTGTGGTGTTGTTTTTGGCCAAAAAATCTCTCACAAGCAAAGATGAGTGAGCAGGGGCATTGTCGTGATGCAAAAGCATTGTTTTCCCACAATTCTGAACGCAAACAGCGCATAACTTCAAGATAATATTGTTTACAGACCGTACGACTATATGCTAAGAACTTCTGATGCACCACGCCATGGTAATTGAACAACACAGTGAGGAAAACTTTGACATTTGATCAAACTTGGCGTGCTTTTTTCGGTCTTGGCTCTTCTGGCCGCTTCCATTGGGACGATTGGTCCTTGGTTTCGATATCACAGCCATATACCTATGATTCGTAACCAGTTATGACCCTTTCGAGTAAATCTGGGTCGTCGTTGACGTCATTCAACAGTTCTTGAGCGATGCTCATGCTCATCGAAGTTACTCTGATTGTACACCATATCCTTGCTGGCAAACATTTCGCGGGAGGTGCGCTGTACATGTCCTTCTCCAGCTCGGTAATGAAGGATTTGTCCAGCCAGACACTGCTCTTAGAAGCAGCGGGTGCTGACCGTCGCCTCAGACGCCTTCATCTCAGCTACAGAGCGTGACATCTCAACGTGCTCACCAAAGTCATAACCAAATATGACATCGAAGGAGCTATTTCCTTTCAAACCTTTATTTATGGAAATGTTTTATATTGCTCTTATTCCTTTATTATTGAATTTGCCTCTACCAATTTAATTACTATGTACAACTTTATCTTTAAACTTTCTCTCTTCTAAACTCCTGGATTCGGATTTTGTGTAAATTATTGTTCTTGGCGGGATCGTTATTATTGAACTGTGTGAAGAAACGAAAAGAGAGAGGGAGAGCCCAATAAATGAGAACAGGTCGCTTTAATAAATTTTTTATTGGGTACCAAGTACTAAGTACTACTAAGCTTTAGTTTAATTTTGCAGGTGACATTGAAATCAATAACTCTGCAACAATAAAACGTAAAGCACTAAGTTTTGAAATAAATATTAATTCCAAAGGAATGTACTTTGTGTTAATATTAATATGTTTGCTTGATAAGTGTGTTCATTTCTAACAATTTGTAAGTGTATTAAGTCATGTTTACGTATTGGTTGAATTGAATTGAGCTAAACAAAAAATTTTCAACTTTGTTATGAGATACTACACAGGCTCGAAAACATGTATTCATACTGACAGATGAGATGCCAGACCTGTAAAATTAGTATATTCAGCGTTTATTTAACAGAGTTCAGCTGATAGCGCCACACTATTTCATGTTTTAGATGCATAAATTCGCCCTATATTAAACCTAGTATATTACTATTTAATAAACAGATAAAAATATTAATTTAACAGGTCTGACATCTCGTCTGTCAATATGAATAAATGTATTCGAGTCTGTGTATAAACCAAGTATGAGTGTCTATATCCTATTGTAAAGTCATTAAATGCGAATTTTAAGTATCTTGTCTCAATGTGCGCGATTTTTAGCAATTTAATTTTTTAGATCATTACCATTTAAATGCAATGCTCCATTGCTTACGAGACGGCAAAAAGTATTTGGTTCGATTGTTTTTATAAAAAGTATTGGAAAACGTGATCCGGTCTCGAAGAAATGTTTTATATTCTGTTAAAAGAGTATACATTTAAAGTTACATTTTACCCGATCTTTCGTGTTAGTGGTTTTAGATACACTATTTATAACTCAAAAACGGCTGTACCGATTTGGCTGAAAATTGGTGGGTAGGTAGCTTAGAGCCAGGAGACGAACATATGATATAGTTTATCCATAATATAGTGGGGGAACATTGATAACACTGGTCGACATAAAACAAACAAGTAAGAAAGCTACAGTCGATTGTGTCGACTGTGGGATTCCCAGTACCTAAACGATTGTGTTTTACATTAAAAGGCAATTCGAAATAATACTTACTATATAATACTACTTTGATACTTCTTAAAATAAATCGAAGCCCGAATTTGTTCCCATGCATAGCCTAGCGGTCTAAGCGTTGGGAAAACGTTTTTTATGCAAGAAAGGTCTGAGTTCTGGTTTTTTCTGTTTTTATCCTTTTTGTTCTGTTAATACATTTTATTTCAGTTTTGCCAAAATTTGGTTAACAGTTGTCGAAGCATACTTAGTATGAAAATGGCCGCTTTACATATAATATAGGTAGGTAATGGCCCAGTTGTCTAAGCAGCCGATGCATTTACATTTTGCAAAATTGGCCCTGCATTTTTATTTTACTTTTTAGTTTTTCTTCGTGGGTATTATTAAAAAAAAGAAAAAACTCAAAAAAATAAGAAAAAAAAAAACAGAAAAAAAACGAACAAAAAAGTTTTGGGCGCGGTCAGGACTCAAGCCCACGAGCCAGACGGCTACAGGCTACACAGCGTGCCCTAGGGGCACGTCTTAAAATTCGATCTCCCATGTTTATCATCTGATTATACTCCAAACTTTAGAAAACGACCGCTCAAGCCTATTAATCTACTTTATCTAGTAACTTTTACCCGAAAATAACAAAATTAGCTAATAAAACGTTTTTTATGATTTTTGGGGTGAAAGTGGGTGTGGACAAAAATTTTAAAACAAACTTGATCTGCGTGCAACAGATTCCAATGCTGTTACCAAATTTGGTGGCTCTAGCTCTTATAGTCTCTGAGATCTGTTTACCAACACGGACAGACGGACATGGCTAAATCGACTCGGCTGGTGATGCTGATCAAGAATATATATACTTTATGGGGTCGAAGATACCTCCTTCTGCCTGTTATATTCTCTCTGAAAGGTCTTTACAGTTACAGTGCTAATCCGAAACTAAAAAGTTTGCATTTCGTACCAATTTTGAGAAAATCGCAGTTAAAGTATCAAGCACTGCTTGAATTGGCACTTTTCAAACCTTACGTACCCCAGATCTTGTATTGGGCTCGTCCACGAATCTTCCGCGACTCTTCCTCTACTCTTCCGCGACTCTTCCGCGAATCTTTCGCGACTCTTCCGCGATTTTTCCATGATTCTTCCTCGATTCTTCTGCGACTCTTCCGCGAATCTTCAGCAACTCTTCAGCGAATCTCCTGCTAATGAAATAAATGGCTATTTATATAAAAATTGACAGTGAACATCAATATGCGTATTAATCCACAAAATTATCCAGTTGCGAATGAGTTTTTAAAACCATTGTTAGAAATTGGTGTTGACAAAAATAAATCGTCCAATCGATAGATGAATTGATTGAATGTGTTTTCCCGAATATTTAAAATTACATAAGTGATTTCATGTTATGTTCATGCCATTCATTTTCAAATTCAAGTGAAACTGTCTGGAGTAGTCAAGACATATAAATCAATTTACAGTGTTATGAATCAAGATGAATCATTGCGAATTATAATTATCCTATTGAATTTTTAAATTCATTGGAACCGGCTCGTATGCCAGAGCATAGCTTGAATCTAAAAGTTGGTACTTTATATTATTGCGATATATTAATCCATAAAAAATATTTAATGGCACCAGATTGGCAGTAAAAAAGTTATTGTTAATTTTGATTGATGTTACGATCTCAACTGATAAATGTTTGATGTTTGTTTGTTTGATGTCCTTCAACAATGCAAGAGAAAACACTTCACGTTTGTGGTGTGAATTTGGCGGAATCATGTTTATCATATGGCCAACTTTATGTTGCCTTTCCCAGAGTCGGTAGACCCAGATGTTTGTCTATTTATACTCAAAATGAAAAAAAAAAAACGAAAAACTATTTATTATCAAAATGTTTTAAATTAAGTTTTAAAATAGCTAGAAATTAATAAACGTTCCAAAACACGTACGGGGCCGATGGGAAAAGTTTTATGTTGATATCTTATAAACTGATCGAGCTAATAATTTTTCCCCAAAAATCTGTTAAATTTCCCAAAGTGCAGTGTATTCTCAATATATGTATATATCATAATATTTTGTATTTAAGTAACATTCGTCTGACTGTTCTTATTATTCTTCGTTGTATTATTAACATATCGTACCCATATTGACGGTTAAATTCAAATATTTTTATTTGAATCCATTCCTTTTGAGAGTTATTTATTGGCTGTAAGCAAATGCTCTGGTTTATAACTTTAGTTCAAGTTATAAGCTCTAAATATTTAAAAGTATAAAATGGTGCCTAAATATTTGACATGTAAAATAAAATCATTAAGTCATCTCCAAAAATTCTTTAGATAGCTTCTTCAGTTTTATCCCAAATCGATGTTTCCATATGTCATTTAAATTAAAATTGTTTTTTGTTAAAATCATGTAGGAAAGCTACAGTCGTGTGTGACCGACTGTGAGATACCCGGTACCCAAAGCTTTGTGGGTAAAATGAAATAGCAAATGGACATGGAAAAAAGAAAAATTTGACAAATGAAGGCAAACGTTGCTTGAAACATGTTGAGCAACATCCAAAAAGGACAAATGTTGCTAGGAACATGTTGAGCAACACCCAACAAAGACAATTGTTGCTAGGGACATGTTGAGCAACACGCGCTGGCATTCTCAACATTGAAGAAGGAGAAGTATACACAGAAATGTATCTTTTAATAACTTCCATGTTTTACATCCGATTTTACATAAATTTTCAGAAAACATCTGCGAATGCCTACTTATTTTTTTGATCTATTTACTTTAAGCCCAAAATTACGACTTTGTCAAGTTTTTTTTATGATTCTCGAGGGCGGAAGTGGGCGTGGCCAAATTTTAAAACAAACTTGATCTACGTGTAACAGATTCCAATGTTGTTACCAAGTTTGGTACCTCTACTTTATAGTCTCTGAAATCTGTTGTTTTACACGTACGGACGGACGGACAGACCGACAAACGGACATAGCTAAATAGACTCGGCTGGTGACGCTGATTAAGTATATATACTTTATAGGGTCGGAGGATTATCCTTCTGCCTGTTACACACATTCTCGGTTGGCACTAACTTATAATACCCTTGTACCCTATGGGAACCGGGTATAAAAATGATCATGTGTCATCTGCTTTTTTTTTTAAACTTTGGCGCGCCAAAGTAAGCATCAGTTTTGAATTTATTTAAAAATAATTTCATTTAAATTTATAGGTAGCGACAGCTTTACGAGAAATGAGACGAGTAGATGAGGAAATGAAAAAGCGTGAATCGAATTTTGAGGATTTCAGTGATGTCGATACAAAAGCTTTATCACATTGTGAGAGGTAAGAGAATCTTTGATATGGTGTACTATTATTCAATTATATTTGCATTCAGTGAGGCTATGCCCATATTGACAGTTATATATTATAAGTCAGGCTAAGCTAAAACATAATGAAATATTGTAATGAACAACTAATTTAACACCCTTATCTTTATCAGCTAGCACAAGTGGTGAACTGTGTACTTGCAACGCAAGTGAGTCCCAGTGGGGCATTTTCACCACTCAAATTGACAACGACTAAGTAAAGGTGCCATTTTTTAACTAGTCACTGTTAGAATTACTATATGTAAAATAGAATACCAATTTAATATACAACAAGTACTAAAGCTACAGTCGAGTGTGACCGACTAAGAGATACCTGGTACCCAAAGAAAATAGCACATGGACATCGAAAAAATAAAATGTGAACAATGGAAAACAATGTTGCTAGAAACATTTTGAGCAACACCCAAAAAAGACAAATGTAGCTAGGAACATTTTGAGCAACACCCAAAAAAGACAAATGTTGCTAGGGACATGTTGAGTAGAGGTCTGCATGAATGCACTCAAAGCAGCATTTGGTACTCTCACTCAAAGTTCTGACTGACTGAGTGAGACATTGAGTAAAACGGATTCGGCAAATGTGGTGAAGGCATGAGTAGAAAATTTACCATATCCGAACGGCGAAGCAATGCACGAATGAGTTTCGCGACCGAGTACTCGGTTAGTTGTGCGCCGCAGTGGCGAAGTCAAATTTATTGCGTGTTTGTTTTTTCGTTTTTGTTTTTGTTTTGCTTTCCAATACAAGACATAGACAAATAGAAAGACATGGATTAATTATTATATATATGTAATTTATTTATTTTATTTTTCAATTACTGCTAGCCATGAACGACGAGAATGCCAAAGTTTCACTCGAGTACTCGAAACATTTACTCTGTATTCACTCATTCTTTCCATTCCGCTTTGGTTTAAATTTCACTCATTTCGCACACAACGAATACAACGCTAACCAATGCGCAATTCACTTTGTTGAAACCGTTTTGGCACGCCGAATTGCGACTCAAGCTGGTTGTACTCAAATAACCGAAAATTTTGAGTGCATTCGTGCAGACCTCTAATGTTGAGCAACACTTATTGCGCTCTCAGCATAGAAGAAGAAGCATACACAAAAATTGTCTTATTTAATAAGATCTAAGTTTATCATACTCAAACTTTCAAAATCCGTTCACACAGGCCTACACATTTGTTATACCCTTGCAGAGGGTATTATAATTTTGCCATGATATTTGCAACGCAGTGAAGGAAGCATCTCCGACCCCATAAAGTATATACATATATTCTTGATCAGCATCATAGCCGAATCAATCTAGCCTTGTCCGTCTGTCTGTCTGTCGGTTTCTACGCGAACTAGTCTCTCAGTTTTTGAGCTTTCGTGCTGAAACTTTCGGCATAGTCTTATTTCTTTAGCACGCAGTATATAAGTCGGAAGTCTAAAATTACGGCTTTAATTTCATTAAGATCGGACAACTATATCATATAGCTTCAATAGAAATGGTCGGTCGATTTTAATGAAAATGTAAAACTCTACATGTAAAATGTAAGATATTTTTTCAACTGTAAACAAAATGGATCGATTTTCAATGATACAATTGCAGTCTGCAACGGTATAGAAACTTCGGCTTACCGAAGTTAGCTTTCTGTTAAAATTATATTAAATTTTATACATTTTGTTAATTTTACATCTTACATATAGAATTTTACATTTTCATATAAATCGACCGATCCCTTTTATGACAGCTATATAATATAGTTGTCCGATCTAAATAAAATTAAAGCCGTAATTTTAGAACTATAAAAAAAAGATACATCTCGAAATATATTGAAATTCGTTGAAAAACACAGAAGTTGTATTTTTTAATATTTTTTTAAACATATTTCCATATACCATAAGTCGGTTGGGTCAAATTGAAAACGGCAAATAATCGGGTATATAATCTTTGGCTTTCTTTCTTTCTTTTTGTGGCTGTGTAGTGAGCATTTGTTTAATCGAAATTTAAATTCAATTTAAATTTAAATCAAGATATTTTAAGTCAAAACTTTAGAGATTTAATTGAAGCAAAGTTTATTATAAAAATTTGTTTTTCAATTCTCCAGACCTCGATCTATAAAATAGAATTGGTAATGCGTGAAAATGTGCCATCATTCATTAAATTTAATTGTCTTGTACGGACACTAGACGAATTTTTATATCGCTCTGCCGCAACAACAATGACAACATCGCTTCGCGTCAATCAGAAACAATGCGTTTTTCTCTTTGCGTGCGGAAGAGTTACCAGCATCACCAATCTGCAAAACTGCAAGCCAACACGGCGAGCGCACAATCGCTCTCTTCCACATAATTATGGCTAAGCGGCACAGTGCAAAATTAGGCGTGGAGTGCCCAATGCCCGTCCCCCGACCCACAGTGGCGAAACAGAGGCGATTTTTGTCCTTAATGTTAAACATATATTCAAGAATTCTTTTAATACCAACTTAAAATACATAAATTCCCTTTAATTTACTGTAAAACGTTTTGATTTACGTTTTACACGACCACCACAATCATTTTACAAAGATGCACTTTTTTCCAAATTTTCTATGAAAACAAAAACTTCACATTTTCTTCATGTTTAAATATATGTTCCAACAAACTTTCTTAAATAAATTAAAGTTTTGGTATGCCATTGAAATTATAATATTCTTTTTTTTATTATTAATGTGTTATACTTTTAAAATATATTTTTTAGAACCTTTAATTAAGCTTTATTTCTACAGAACTCTCGGAAGTACGTGTTTCGCCGACTTCATATTTTCGTGAAAAATACTATCTAAAATATACTTTTATATATGTAAAAATAGAGGTGCCCTTTTGTGCCTAATTGAGATAATCGATTTACAATTTCCTTATCTAAAAAAATACAAATTTTTTCAGAAACGGAGATAGTTTAATAAATTGAAATCGTGTTCTAGTTCATTTTTGGTCCAAAATTCAAATCTGTCAAAATTTTTGGCTCTACTTTTTTGGCTCTACTTTTATAGTTTATGAGCTATTGGCGAAAGTATTAGCAAAGACCATATAAGACAAAAATATTGCATAAGCTCAAAAAAGTCGATTTATTGTGGATTATGATATGGAGACCCAAATGACTTGGCCTTTTTTTTTAGAAAATAGAGTAATTTAGTCTGCCCGTTTTTCTTGGAGCTTTGGTGCAGCGTGTAGAAGCTTTGACTCGTACTTTGTAAACTATAGTTCAAGTGCCACTAGTTGTAAAAATGTTGTTGCTTTTATACCCGTTACCCATAGTATACAAGTATTCTCGACTGTAGCTTTCCTACTCGTTTTTTGTTTATTTTTTTGTTTTCTCATTTTTTTGTCTACATCTAAAAAAGGCAAGAGGCTTTCTACGCCAATCCGAAGTTTCTTTACGCTTGCCAACAATAATACAAATAAAATTAAAAGATCATATATTAAGGGGGTCTTCTCATCTAAAACCCGTTTTTTGGACCCTTTTTAAAAAAATTCTTATTTGAAAACGAAAAGAATAATTGAAAACTTTTTTTATTTATTGTATTACAAAAGGTTCAAAGTAAATAAAAAATTTTTTTTGCCTCGATACGAGGGCTGTTCAAAAAGTAGTGAGACTTCAAAGTTGGTGGTGAAAAAAAAGGTGTCGTCACGGCGGCCACGATTCCGGGTCTCCGGAGCGTCTGAAATGAAAATAAAAAAAACGGGGCTATATATTCATATCAGTATAGATGTAATTCTCGGGTGACACTTACCCATAATTTTGTGATTTTTTTTTGACAAAATGGCGGCCATTCAACAAAAAAATTTCAATTTCAGGCTATTTTTTTGTAGTTTAGTGTAAAAAAAAAAAAGGAAACATTTTTTTAAAATTATGGTCTTTATTCACCCGAGAATGGTGACAATTCTGCGTCGATTCCACTTTGTTTCATGAAAAGCGGTTTAGTTGAACTGGAGATATCATTGCCGCCAGTTCCAAAAACGTGGTTTCGAGATAAACGCGTTTAAAGTGTGAAGTAATTAAAAAATAGCTCATTTTGACGAAGACCTTACTTCACAAAAAAGGCTGTATCTTCTAAAGTATATCGAATTTCTAAAAATCCTTTTAAGGGAATATTCACAACTACCCAAACTATAAATAAATTTAAAAAAAAGTCGAAAAAAAAAGTTGCTCAATGAGACCGCCTTAACTTTTCCAACAAATAAACTCCGGAACGAGAGCTCTCAACGATGGAATAACCGAGGGTGAGTCAATGGGATCTTTTGCTCAACATTGTCAGATATACATATATATATATATATATGATCGTGCCCATAATATTACACACTCCACACATAATACAATATTAGCTTGCAAAGATACACTTACATACATAAGTACACATCTAAATATTATTTACCCTCATTCAGAATATCACTTGCTATACAAAACCACATTTTAATACACATTCGTGTTCAATAAACTCTTGACCAACCTTTATAATAAACTTGTATGTGAACTTAAACCAAAAAAAATGCATTGGTAGAAACCCATTAAAAGGGTGCATTGGTACGAATGGAAGACTGGGTCAAGAAAATAAAATAACTATTAACGAACGACATGAACAACAGGGGATCGTATTGCACGGCCCGCGACGATCCAAAGGCGCACGAAGTGCGCGAATGGGGAGGGAAAACGACCAAAACATAGCTCGATTGTTTTCACAATCAAGCATAAATCTGCTTGTGGGGCATGTGGACAGAAAGACAGACTGACGAACGATTTCTTCTATTTTTCAGGCACGTAAATAATTGTTCTGATTACGTTTGGAGAGGATAGTGGCGTCCAAAGACCCCACCCCAAATCCGGCGAGCTCAGCTGCACAAATCGTGTCTGCTATCCGGGCGGCCACTTACTCAGCCCTATGTCCTCCAAGGACTGAGGCACAACGACACCACCGACGTAACATAGTAAATTAATTAATTAATTAAAATTAAAAAATTAAGATGATTATTTTATTATTATTATTATTATTTTTATTATTATTATTATTATTATTATTATTATTATTATTTTCTTGATTGATTTTCTAATTTTAAGATAATGCATTTAATAATTGCTTGAGATCCTTTTCAAATTTTTGGAAGAATCTATAAAATAATAAATACATTTTTTTATGGTTTACTTATTTTATCTATACTTCTGCTAGTTATTATAAAAAATATACACTAAATCTTATGTTATGGCATTAAAATTTTCTTTTTTACTTTTTAAAAAGTTTGCCAATGAAGCCGCCAGGTGGTTGGTGTGGGCCAGAAGGCGTTCGATTAATTTGCTCCCTGACTGTGTGAATGTGAAGGTCGTTTGCAATGTCAACATTCTTAGCATACCATTTGTGATCGTGCGCAGCGCTCGGTTTTGGACCCTTTGCCGTACCCCTTATATGGATGCAGTAGGTCATAGAGGGGATTACTATAGCTCTATAGAGCAACACTTCGTTACAGAGCCTCAGCTTGCTGGTTGACTTCAGCATCCAATTAACCCTTTCGACCCCAACTTTTTTCGTGTAAACCTAGAAAATGTTGTATTATTTTATTCTTCTTGTAATGCTCTAAGAAGTATTTAAGCGAAATTTAAAGTCGCCACGCACTTCCATGTGGGAGTTAAATAATTTTTTAATTTGTATGAAAATTAAAAAAAAAATTGCTTAAGAAATTAAAAAAAAATATTACTATTTAGAAAAGACTTAATTTACATAATTTTTTTTTGTTTATCAAATTAATTTAAAAAAAAACAGCTTTTTACATTAAAAAAACTGTTACATGCTTTTTCTCAGTTAGTTCTATTGTCTCTAAATCTATATCTTCCACAAACAACACAATATATATTTTTTTCTATTATATTACAAATTAATATATATGCAGCTACAACTTAAATAAGGAAATAGTAAACCAAAGTGAATTCACCGCCGATGGTTAGACTCTAAACTTTTAAAGTTGCTCACAGGCAACGGTGGGGTCGATGGGTTAAGCTACCTAAGCTTTCCACGGCATGTTGCTGCTACTTTGTTGGTATGATGCCTCCACGTGAGCCGCTTGTCTAGGACTAGATCCAAAACGTTTTGTTTTTTTCTGGACGCTTCGATTCGATACGGCGAGTTTGCGATATAAGCTGTATCATCAGCATACGTTGCCAGGAGGGTACCCGGTTCTCTGGGATTTGTCAGGTCAGAGGTGTAAAGGGTGCATAGCACGTGACCCAAAACACTACCTTTCTCCTATCACTTCGACTATGCATTTTCGATCTAGCAGATAGGACTTTTGGGAGGAGATAATGCGCAGTTGGCAAGAGGGTCTTTACCTAAAAAAGTAAACCATCATCGAAAGCTTTTTTTACGTCTAAGAAGATAGCAGACCTGCACTGTCCTTCTCAAAGGTGTCTAGAATTTGTTGCGTTACTCGTTACCGTTAGATTAAGCCGTATACGCTAGCAGATATTTGCAACTTTCTAATAAATGAAATAATAAGTTTTATTTTTATGGAAAAATTATTCAAAAACTTTTTTTCCCGAACGCCGCCGTGTTCTAGTAGTTTTTGCTGTTGTTTATTATTACGCTGCTTAGTATAAGTTATTCATTAAATTGCCTAAATATGACTCTTGACTTCCATACTCTGGGTATTTCATACTTCATTCCGATCTAATCTGATCTGCCATTCTTTTTCGTTAATAATCAATATAGATAACCATTGTTTAGAAACTAAACGAAACTGTTATTTGGCTCTTCAGCTAAAACGTACTGAGCTTTTAAAAATAAAGCATTTGAATTTATTGGGTGAACATCGTTTTCTACCTCGTACATAAGCTGTGGAATTTACTTTCTATTGATTATGTTCGACGGCATTTTGAGGCGTTTTAATTATTCCGATGTCGAGGTATTTGGCTACTAGTCTATAATTCTTTTCTTCCTTCAATTTATTGACGTGAAGTAAATTGTGATTTAAAAAAAAAACACAAGTAATGATTATTTTGTTTTTATGTATAGTTAAAAAAATCAAAGACTTATAGTATTTATACATGAGCAAGAAATATACATTCTTCTTCTCTAAGGGCAATTCATGCATTGGTATCATGATCTTAAAATCTGTAAATTTTATTTTCTGATAAAAATATAATCAATATTCTATGAGTGCCAAAATAAAACTCAAGGAATAATGATCAAAAATTAAAACTCATGAAATAAAAAAAAAATAATAATAAAAAAATTAATTGTGGTTATGTTTTTGTTTTTATAATTTTTCTCAAAAATAAAACTCAAGATCCAATATTTTCCTTATTCTTAAGTATGAAAATTGTGGTAATTCTGAGTTTGTGAGTAAATACAGGAAAAGGGAGAGCGGTGAAAAACACGTTCATTAACGACAAGAGTTTATACAACTTTTTGGCTTATTCTAAGAAAAACAAATAATAAGCTAATTCTTATCGTGATATAATGGGTCGCAAGAATAATTGTGTTCCGCGTAGTTTTTATACGTTTCACACTTCGAAGTGTAAAATGTGCAAAGGTAAAGGGTAAGTACGTTTTCAATCTGACCCGCCACCTATTCTATTCCCAAGGGTAAAGACAATGCTTGAGTTTTATTTTCAAGCAAAATCGAAAAATAATAAATAACTTTTGAGATTTACTTTTTCATTATAAAATAATGATTTTTTCATAAATTTTATTTTTGGTCAAAAAGTAATCATTATTTCGTAATTTTTGCTTTAGTACTCGTAGAATAAGGATTATTTTTTTATCAAAAATAAAACTCATGTAATAACACGGGTCGACAAAAATCGACATTTTTTTTTTTTGCCGGCGAATAAAAGCCATTGATTCTGATAGATATGAACCGGTACATTACTAGTCCGAAACTGAAAAGTTTCCATCACCCACCAATTTTGAGAAAATCGCGGTCAAAGTATCATGCACTGCTTGAATCGGCACTTTTCAAGGCTTAATAACTCCCAAACCTTACGTTGCCCAGAGCGGGTATTCAGCTTAAAAAGAGCTTTGGCCTTTCTACTTCAATATTAAACCAGAATATCCAATGACCTCTCGTTCTTTAGTTACAATGCATTTTTCAAACTTAAATTTGTCACAAATTTTTGCTATGTTCTAGCCCTGAAACTTAACAAATCTGGTGAGAGTCTTGGCTTTGGTTAGAAACATTGGTTTGGGATTATAATTTAAGTACACAAAACCAACGTTTTATGGGCCGACGACACATTCTTTGGACATTTTTGACTATCATATTTATATACAAAGTTGAATTTGTTCTTAATGTATTCAACTTAATAACAATTAATTATTGAAAAGTTTGAAGAAACATCAATGTTCCAAACCCAAAGCAGTCTCTAACAAAAATTTTCGAAATATCAGGGCTACAACATAGCAAAAATTTGTGACAAATTTAAGTTTGTAAAATGTCTCCCATTGGATTTTCTTGTTTAATATTGAAGTAGAAAGGCCAACGCTCTTTTTAAGCTGAATACCCGCTCTGGTCAACGTAAGGTTTGGGAGTTATTAAGCCTTGAAAAGTGCCGGTTCAAGCAGTGCATGATACTTTGACCGCGATTTTCTCAAAATTGCTGGGTGATGGAAACTTTTCAGTTTCGGACTAGTAATGTACCGGTTCAGAACTATCAGAATCAATGGCTTTTATTCGCCGGCAAAAAAAAGGTCGATTTTTTTCGACCTGTGTTATATAATTGTACATTCAAATTAAATAATAATGCCTTACAAACTTGGTATACCCTTCTACTGTTACTTCTACAGAACTTTTGTAGTGCTTTGAGCTACAGTGCTCAGTGCTCAAAGCACTACAAAAGTTCTGTTGCTTAAAAATTCAGGATTTAAAAATTCGTCGATCGAAAAGCCGAAGACGATACCTAAACGAAGTAGTTCGTCGTCCCAGTCGAAATTTGGTTCATGCGGTGAACGAATTCAGGATAGAATTCTGTGTGGAACGGGGATGATATTAGGCATGCTCTCCAGTTCAGCAAAGCGGTAAGCGGGATATTCAGGTACCTGAATTGTTCGCTGCTCTGCTCCACATAGAATTCTATGCTCTTTGTTCAGGAGGGTTTTTTCTTTTGGGGAATTTTTCTTTTTTAAGGCGTGCGCTGATAAAACAGCACTAAGTTCTCTGCATTTAACTTGTGATAACATTAATTTCTATAGTTTAAAATATAAATATCAACTCTGCTCTTTCTAAGGCTCCTTGAAACTATTACCTAACTACATTTACAGATAAATAAATAAAACAACAAAATAAAAACAGTTAAAAATGTTGTAGAAATTAAAAAAAAAAATGTGTTCGGGATGGAACGCGTTGAAAAAATCGTATTTTTGTTTTCTAAACGATCACTTTGCGTTGTTTTTTATTTAATGTTGATATAGTTGAAAACGCGAGAAAAGTTTGGTCACACGTATATTGCAGTCGCGATTATGCAAATTTACCAAAACAAAATAAGGCCATACTATTTTCTTCTTCTTTTGAAAAAGTGCGTATTGTGAAAAAGTGCATCTAACCAAAAAAGGTATGTAATAAATTTAAATTATTATAATATTATGTGTTGTATATTAACTATAACTTACTCACCTTACTTACTAACAAATACTAATATCAATTATATAGCTGCATTCAACACTTTTTATTGTGTCTTCGTTGTTTTGTGTCCTTATTGTGTATGTATGTATCTATGTCGGTGGGTGCCTCACATATGTAAATAATGTATTTTGTATGTATATTATTTGTTTACATATTCATTAATTATGTTTATTGAATTCTTAGCTACGGACCGCAAATTCCAAATCTACCAGGAGCTTTGTTGCCAAGGCGGCGAGCAGCCTAAGTGTAAGTAAAAACATTATTCACAACATATTGTCTCTTTTTATAATATATTTTTTTTTTTTAATTTTTTAGCGCAACTTGCTGAATTAAAAATATTAAAGGAATCTCAATTTGCGGCGATGTCTATGAATGCGAGAGTAGCGTAACTTCCGCGATTACGTTAAAACAGTTTGCGAAGCCTTAATTTTATACCGAATGTTCCTTATATCTTATAATAATATTATAAATATTTAAAAAAAAAAAAAAAAAAAAAAAATTTTTAATTTCTGCAAGTTTTATTTCGCTGACGTATATTGAATTCTGTATACCCCAGTATACCAGATTTTTATGCTCTCTGGGGAGTAGGAAGTTCATATAGGAATTCCCCTACTGAGCGCTCAGCAAGAATTTCCTCCGGAGCAGAGCAGCGACGGTGCGAGTACACGAATTTCCCCGGCCACGCATGAATAAAAGCGAATGAAAACTTTACATAAATGGTGAGGACCTACCCCCTGAGCGATTCCACAACAAAGTAGTACCTTTTAACAGATCGAAAGTCCCACTAGGGTGGTTTCATTTTTAAAATTTGATGTGTAACCCGCGCGCCCGCCCCATAGTGTTTGTATGACATGCAATATCTTTGTATTATGTAATCTTTTCTAAGCTCCTGTGAGTAAATAACCTTATTAATTTATTACTTCTTACTTCAAACATCATTTGAATAGCAAAATCACAGACGCAGATTCAGATACTTATTTTGATACAGACACAAATATGCAGATACACTAACTCATACACAAACAGACATATTATAAAAAATAACAAAAAGTTAAGCTCCCTGTAAATGTATTCATTAAAAATCTTTGTGGATTATTTATTAATAAAGGTTATAATGTTTGAGTATTAATAAGGTTTAAGTAATAATAAGGTAATATAGTCGGCAGATTTCACGGCAGCACGAAGTTTAGGTAAACTAGCGACGACTTTAGAACGACTGGACTCAACGAGGTGACGGCTTCTGCGACTGGTTCGACTTTAACTGCAGAACGCGGCCTTCTTTAACTGCTGACGGCTTGTGCAAATGCTTACGGCATTCTGCATTTGCTGACGGTTTTCTTCTGCTCACGCGTTCTTTCTGCTACGGCATTACTCTTGCTACGGCTTTACTTCTGCTTAATTTCACCACACGACTGCTGCTCTGCTTCTTCTCTGACGACTCGCTACTTCTGACTCCGCTCCGGAACCACTGCACAGTGGTCGCTGATATAGGCCATAAATAAAAAAATTGATTTTTAGCTATTCCAACGAAAACCAATTTTTCGAACAGCTGATTGTCCAAACTTAAGGACACAATAGCGTTTGTTTGGCATTTCTAACGGGACTCTCAAAAAATAGAATGAAAAGAGAGAGAACGTATTTACGTATTTGTAATTTGTCAGCAGTGAAGTGCAAAAAACCGAATTTAAAAAAAGGCAAATTAAATATAAAACACCCATAAAAAAAATACAACTCAAATGAATATTGTTCATAGTGGTATATAGTTTGTTTATACAGATAAATATATAAATAATTTGTGCTGTGACTTTTCTATATCTTTTTGTAAAGAAGTGCGTCTTTTTTAGTTTGTATTTGTTGTCCATTACACAGTTTAGGTAAAGTTTTAAGTGTTTTCCCCCGTTGCCCCCCAATGAAGTACACATTCTATTATTTAATAATATTTCTAGATCATAAAAATGTTTAATGCAACCTATCCTCATTTACTTTCCAGCAGCTCTTCTTAGAAGAAACGCTGTTTTTTCGTTCCATGTCTTGTATGTGTATTTTCGATATTTGTTTTGTGCTTTATGTTTTTAGAATTTATTTTCGTTTTATTATTTAATTATTTTCTCAGGTACCCATAATCAATGCGAGGATTCTCATAATCATGTTTTCAACATTAAGCCTAATGAATGGCGGTACAATTGCGCAAGGAATTGAACATGTGATTGATTCCCCTGATTAAGGACATAAAAAGATAGGATACAGAATTTCATACAGAATTTCATAATTTCTCTAAGTCTTCTATCAACTCTTGTTCCAGAACCGTAGTGAACTTGTCCGTGTCTTGGCCAGCATCTTCGTACCAAACTTCAGTTCAAATGCTGCTTTTTGTGTAGGAGAGTGGATATGCTAGTTGATGGCTCTCTGTACTTCGGCTACGAATTTATACCATTTTGTTGTATCGTCTGCTGAGAGTTTACTAATGATAGACAAAATGACACGATTCACTCGCTCTATCTAGCCGTTCCCTCCAGTTGTTGCCCAGACGTGTTGGATCGCACTCTGTTTTACGAACTCTTCAAATGCGCCTGAAGTGAAAGCTGCTCCTCTATCAGTCTCGATCCGAACAGGAAATCCAAAAACTTTAGACCAGGGGTGCTCAAAGTTGCCTTACGGCAGTGCCCTTACCAGCACAAGCAAAAGAAAACAAACGCACACATGTATCGACGCCGTCTTATTGCTACAAAATGAACACTGAAAGTAAAAAGTTAATTTCAGAAAAATAATAATTTTGGTTTCTTTATTCGGTTATTTAATTTATAAATTTAAAGTTGATCTAGATGATTATTAGTTATAATCACTTGTCAATGCATCACTCATTTTAACGACACTCTAAAAAAATCCACTAGAATGCACGCGTCGCTGGTCCACTATAAACTAAAATCAAACTTAAGTCAAGTTCTATCAAAAACGCAACAAAACGCAACAACAACAAGTTTCAGTGTAGAGCCGAGAACCAGACAACAACACTTTGCATTGTGAGTTAAGGATAAAAAAAAATCTGTGGAAATGTTGTCAGCTTGGCTCGATACGCACAGCGAGACAAAGAGAAGAAAAAAAAGTTCTATGGAATTGTTGTTGGCTTGACTCGATACGCCTAGCGACACAAAGAGGAACCGGCGTGTGCCTTAGGAAAGTATGGCGAGTGCCGCTCCGTATGCTAAGTGCCAAAACAAAAACAAATGTGCCTGCGTGCCATAGCATTGAGCACCCCTGTTTTAGACCATTCTTCCAGCTTTTTGAAAACTTCATCGGCACCTGTAGTTTTTGTAGCAAACAACCACACAAACTTCGAAAACCCATCGACCATAGCCAAAATGTATTTCTATATTTTCGCCGTGGAGTCCATTGGGTCTAGGTGATCCAGATGCAGCGTCTGTAATGGCTGACCTCCTTTGTCTATACAGTTGAGGTAACCTTCCTGTTTACCAATCTTACCAATCTTCTTATTGTTCATTATGCACCTAATGCATGTGGCAATAAACTGGGCAAAATGTCCATCTGTATGGGCTCCAGTTTTACTCTCGTTTTCCATTGCCTTGGGTACAACCAGAAGATCATGACCTTCCGTACAACACATCTCCTTCTAGCTTATATCCTTGGTATGGTCCTTTCTCCAAGATACACAAGATTGTGTTTCATTCGCTCTGCGTTATGATGCTCCACAGTAAACGAATAATCTTGCAGAGACAAAATTCATTGCACCACCTCTCGAGGAACATCCTCTTCTTGATAGTTTGAGTAAACGCTGCGCAATCTGTCACCAACACAAAGCTAACACCTAGCAGGTAGTATTTAAACTTCTCGGTTGCCAAATGTGCTGCTTTAACCTCCAGAACTTAACTATGTCGCTTAGAATCGCTCTAGAATTATAATTTCTCCAGAAAAAATATGGATCAAGGTTTTCTCCAAACCGCTGAAACAACGTTGCGCCAAAACCATCCTTTGACGCGTCAGTGTGCAGTTCTGTGGGCGAATTTTGTGAATAGATTCGTAGAACTGGTTCTTGGCAAAGGCTATTCTTCAACTGATTTAATCCGTTCAGCTTATCGGCGTCCATCTTAAATTCTGTATCGTTTTTTAAGAGGTTTGTTAATGGTCGGGCTATGTGTGCGTATCCCTTTATGAACTTTCGGAAAAAGCCGGTCAATCCCAAAAACGACTGCAGTGCTTTAACTTTCGCCGGGATAGAAAAGTGTTTCACCGCATGAGTTTTTTCGGATCCAGGCCAAATCCTCACGTTTTCAACCGTATGTTCAAGGAAATCGATCTTGCTTTTCAAGAAGCGGCACTTCTTCCATTTTATCAGCAAAGAGAACTGAGAAGCTACCTCCTAGACTAGTTTTAACTTTTCCAAGCATCCATCCGCTGTGATTCTGTAAATTATGATGTCATCCAGGTCTTGAAAAACGCAGTTTTAATAAACGTATGAATGTTGCCGGTGAATTTGTGAATCCAAAAGGCGTTTTAATGAACTCGAACAAGCCCTCCTTCGTTATAAAGGCTGTATACTTTCGGCTCTCCTTTTCTACCGGAATGTGGAAAAAACTGGTTTCTAAATAAATGACGACAAACAGTTTCGCAGCTTGCAGCTTTTGGAGGACATCATCCATAAGCGGCACGAGGAAGCAGTCCTTTTAAGCCCTGGCGTTTAGTTGACGAAAATAAACGCTTACTCTGTTGGACCCATCCTTCTTCTTGACGATGACAACTCTGCTGGCAAAATTCGATGTCGTCTTGCGTACTAGTTCTTTTAGCAGCCATTCCGCAACTTGTTCTCGAATATATATTTAGCTCATGGTGCGCCTCGTCCTCCACCGACGCAACCTTCTGAGAAAAGTGGAAGGCATCTCTATTTGGACATGAAATCGTAACCAAGCAGTCCGTTGTACTCCAGTTTGTTATTCGGCACCACCACGAATTTTTGGTGAACTTCAATGTTGTCTACCATCAATGTAGCAACAGTATATCCGACTGACGACGTTTGCCAAGACCCCTCAGCACTGATACAGACTTCTTTAACTGGACATCGGGCAGCATTTGAAACACACTTTCCATCACTATGGACACGTCGGCGCCTATGTCAACCAGGCAATTGATAGCAACTTAATTGATGGCAACGGATTTAAGACGATTGTTGTTGTGGATCACTTTAACGCTTTGCTCAGCACTTTCGCCACACTTAAAACATTTGGCTGCAGCTTGACAATCCTTCCTCAGATGTGTTGTGGACCCGCAATTAAAGCAATGTGCTCCTTCCTCTTCCTGAGGAGTCGGTTTTTTTTTCAGCGCCCGCTGCGTGTTTATGAACTTCTTCGCGTTCCTTTATTTGCTCGTATATTCGTATTGGTTTTGAAGTTCCTAGTACGACTTGCAACTGTACATGTGATATTTGTATTCGTTTTTAACATTCAGGCCATCAACTATGTACTGGATGACTGACATAGCATTCACACCTAAACCGAGCGCAGCAATTTTTCTCATTTGCAAAACATACTCATGGAACGATTCGGCCTCTCGATCCTTTCTTTCGCGCAGTTCCTTATGTACATCAGCACCGGCATATGAACGTTTGAATTTGGCGATCAACGCAGTTTTTAGCTCGACGTAATTCCCGAAAAAAACTGAACTCAAAAAAAAGGCTGCTGCTTTTGTCATTTTACTACGAGCTTTTACTTATCGCTGTTTATCATCCAGCATGTAGGCATCTGCATTTTTCTCGAAATTAATGAACCACTCTTCTACTGGAATATTCTGTCTATCGAATTCCGGCACATCTTTTGCAAAACTTTCTGCTGAAAATATACTGCCACTTTGTGCTTTTTGAGCATTTTGGGCCTGTAGATGGAGCAACTTCACTATTTCTTCGAGAATTCTACTGTTCTGCATAACTTGCTGTTTCATTTTCACCTACTTTTCACACTTTGCAGTCAATTTCTCGTCTTCCGACATGTACTTATTTTCTGCAGGAACGGCAGATCGTGTATTATATGGTTTTCTCTGTTGCACTGCAGGTTTTGTTCCCTCTGACGGATTTATTACAACCACCGGCTTCGTTTCGATTTGCTGTCTTTGTTGCACTGGAGGCTTTAGCACGGCTGGTTTCGGCGAATTTACAGTTTTCTTTTTTGGTACTTCAGTGCACGGTAACTTGCAAGGGTACTTTTGCATGTTCTATGACAACACCGACACATTTAACTCATTAATGAGCGCACTTTCAGCTTCCAGCCCACAAATGTGGATCATTTATAAAAATAGGTTATAATGTTTGAGTATTAATAAGGTTTAAGTAAAAATATGCGGCTTTCTTTAACTGCTGACGGCTTTGTGCAACTGCTTACGGCTTTCTGCAACTGCTGACGGCTTTCTTCTGCTCACGGCGTTGATTCTTCTACGGCTTTCTATCTGCTACGGCTTTACTTCTGCAACGGCTTTACTTGTGCTTAATTTCACCACACGACTGTAATTTATTATACCCTTGCAGAGGGTATTATAATTTTGCCATGATATTTGCAACGCAGTGAAGGAGGCATCTCCGACCATAAAGTATATATATTCTTGATCAGCATCACCAGCCGAGTCGAACTAGCCATGTCCGTCTGTCTGTCTGTCCGTCTGTCTGTTCGTCTGTCTGTCTGTCTGTCCGTCTGTCTGTCGGTTTCTACGCGAACTAGTCTCTCAGTTTTTGAGCTATCGGGCTGAAATTTTCAGCATAGTCTTGTTACTTTAGCACGCAGTACATATGTCGGAACGGCCAAAATCGGACAACTATATCCTATAGCTGCCATAGGAATGATGGCGAAATGAATTTAAAAAAAAATTTTAACTTCTCTGTTTTTCAACGAATTTCTATTAATTCCGAGATATAGTCGTTTTTTATAGTTCTAGAATTACGGTTTTAATTTTATTAGGATCGGACAACTATATCATAAAGCTGCAATAGAGAGGATCGGTCGATTTATATGAAAATGTAAAATTCTACATGTAAAATGTAAAATTTAAAAAATTTACATAATTTGACATTTTTTTTTACATTACAAAAATGGATCGATTTTCAATGATCCAATTGCTGACTGCAAGGGTATACAAACTTCGGTTTACCGAAGATAGCTTTCTTTCTCATTTATATTTTGACAAATAATTAATATTAAAAAAAAATTTAATTTTGGTAACCATGTCTTTTTTTATGAGTGAATTTAACTTAATTTGATCGCCATTTTGGCCTCTGTTATCCCAATATGCGTGGTTTCTTGGCGCTTAAAGGACTCGTTTAATAGCTTAAGGCCATTAAACTGGAAGTCCAGCGCCGAGAGCACATCATTAGTTTTCTGAAAACTTTATGAATTGAGACTCCAGCATGGTGACACAACGTCCGAGTGCCCTTTCAAGTGAGGAGGAGTCCTCAACGACACTTGGCTGATCTCAACAGACGTTTGCTCTACGCCGATTGGTTACGGCGTAAGGGGCAGGCTCTGATAGAACGCGACGGGTTGCTGAAGTGCAATCGGCTCGGAATTTTGAGGTTGTGTTGGCACGTGCTGCTGTTGTAGCTGATGAAGAGGTACTTGCCGTGGCATCTGCAAGGGCGTCGGCTGCGGAGGCGCCGCCTGTGCCCGCTGCGACGTCTGCCGCTGCGCCAGGTCTCCCTCGTCATCGCCTTAGTTCACCATCTTTTGAGGTTAAGTGGCGTCGAGGTGCTTACAAAATTTACGCTGTGCATTCAATGCGATCACGTCGCAGCAATTATATATTTTTTGACTAACTGATAGCAGCTTTATTCTTTTTACGTGTGTCACTAATCAGTAGAGTGTATCGAAAATCAATTTTTTTTTATTTTCGATTACGCTGGGTGCGGAAAAGTTGTAAAACCATGTCAAATGAAAGCACAAAAAATTTTAGCTCGAAATGATAATATTCACTATCCCCGCAACGTCCTTGAAAATTTCGAAATTTCAAGGACTTTGCGGGGATGGCTCTATGCTGGGGATAAGCTGGTGCGTCCAGCGCCCCTTGCTGGAGTTGTCCCAGGCTGCCTGCCAGTTGTCGACGCTCTGCATCCTGGCACGCATCTTCACCTTGGACTTGGTCCTCTGGTCCACTTGATTGTCTGGTAGAGCCGCTCGTATCCCATTGGCCTCCCGCACCAGTTCGCACAGGGGAACTTGGCCTGCAATGACGAGCGCTGAGTCGTCCAAAATCGTCCTAGAGGCATTCGCTTCTAACGGCACACTGGCGATACGTCGAGTTGACCCCTCGCATGTAGCTACTACCAGCCGTGGCCTTGGCCCACACCGGAGCAGCCTACAACAACTGCAACTTGACAGAGCCTACGCGAAGAGCTTACGTCTGTCCTGCTTCAGTTCCCTAGTGCTAAGCAGGATCCTGCCGAGCGATCCTGTGGTCTCGCTTCCCTTTTTGTTCGCGTACTCCATGGGTTCGTGATGTGAGAGACGGGTGTCCAGCATGACTTCCAGGTACCTTATGGCACGCTGCGACACCCCTGCAGAGGGTATTATAATTTTGCCATGATATTTGCAACGCAAATCAGCATCACCAGCCGAGTCGATCTAGCGATGTCCGTTTGTCTTTCGGTCCGTCTGTCCGTCTGTCGGTTTCTACGCGAACTAGTCTCTCAGTTGAGCTATCGGCATAGTCTTATTTCTTTAGCACGCAGTATATATGTCGGAACGGCCGAAATCGGTCACTATATCCAATAGCTGCCATAGGAATGATGCCGAAATTAATGTAAAAAAAAATTTAACTTTTTATTTTTCAACGTATATCAATCAATTTCAAGATTTAGCAGTTTTTTACGGTTATAGAGTTACGGTTTTAATTTCATTAGGATCAGACAACTATATTATATAGCTGCCATAGAAACGATCGGTCGATTTATATAAAAATGTACATGTAAAATGTAAAATTTACAAAATTTACATAATTTCATATTATTTCAACATTACCAAAATGGATCGATTTTTAATGATCCAATTGCAGACTGCAAGGGTATACAAACTTCGGTTTACCGAATTTAGCTTTTTTTCTTGTTTTTATTATTTATTGATCTATTTATAAAATAATTAATAATTTCTGCAAAATGCTAAAACTTGCATCGGCTGAGAAGCATTTCAGACTGTTCGCTATTGGAATGACCTTCCCAACAATCTAAAAAATATTAGAAACCAAACACACTTTAAATCTATACTATTAATGTATCTTAAAGGCACACCTTAACTTTAATCTAACTGTTTGTGGGGAAGACAACTCAAATGCCACCCTTTAATGGTACATTAATTAAAACGCACGATTTATCCAATGTTATGACGTGTTTTATTAGCAAAGTTCGGCAAGCTAAGCTTCAATATATATATATGTTTTCATGTTCATGGGTTTACAAATGTAGTTTCGCTGAATAGATAACGCGACAGATGTAGCGAGATAAGGAAGGCAAAGAATAGCCGAAAAAGAGAGCGTGTAAGAGCGCCGCAGGTGCAATGGAACACGTATGCGCACCTCACCAGGCGCTGGCGGTCTGCTCTAAACATACTCCCCCCGTTGGAAGTGATACGGTTCCAACCAAATGGGAGTCGATGGGCAGAACGGCCCGCGGAGGTATGAACTTCCAACCAATCCTGACTATCAACGCCGTGTGTGGTTCGCTCAAAAATAACTCCTTCAGTTCGGCTTACTCGCTCTTAGCGCCGACAAAGTTTGTCGCATTGTCACTTCACATAGTACGCGGATTGCCAGTTAGGCTGATGAATCTTCTCAGAGCTGCGATGAAAGAATCCATTGTGAGATACTGAACGACTTCCAAATGAGCAGCCTTCGTTGAAAAGCAGGCAAAGACGGCGATGTAGCACTTGTGGGGTGCCTTGTTCCGGGTCTCTGCCTTGTGATAGAATGGCCCACAATAGTCCACTCCTGTGGTATGAAATGCTGGGTCAGGCTGAACTCGATCTACTGGCAAGCTAGCCATGACGTGCTCCCAAGCAACAGGCTTCGTCCGAAAACATCTGACGCATTTATTGATAACGCTTGCCACGAACTTTCGGCCTTCAATTGGCCAATACCTTTGCCTTAACGTATTTCCTGCGTGGAAATATTTTTCATAAAATAGACAATAATCGCCCTGCTGACTGAATGGTCTCTGGGTAACAATATCGGATGCTTAGCGTAGTAGTTAAAGCTTGCGTTTTGAAGCCTTCCACCAATGCATTCCACCAATCCATCGGCTTGCCCTGGCTAAGAATTCTATACTCCTCGGCCAAGGCAACCTGCTGCTCGTTCACAGTCACATGGCATTTTAGCGCTGATTTGGTTTTGCAATTCAAAACGAAGCGATAAATGTATGCAAATACACGCTGCAGTTTATGAAATGATTTAAGATATTTGCAGTTGATAGAAATGTCAGTGCAAACTGGGAGGTCCTTTACTGCGTTTATCAGAGAGGGCCGACTTTGCACCAGGAAGGTGCAGCAATTCTCTCGGGGTACAGCCTCGCGAGTCCGACCAGCAATGAAAGGCGCAATCAAAATCAATGGTCTCCTTGACGCTTACGATAAGCTCAGCCAATAAAAGCGCTGCTGAAAGTTCCAGTCTTGGGATTGTTAAGGTCTTTAAGGGGGCTACTCTCGACTTGGCGCAGAGTAGATGGGTTTTTGCGTCTCCATTTGCCTCCGATCGCAAATACAAGCAAGCTCCATATGCCGCTATGCTAGCATCGCAGAATCCGTGCAACTCGACCGAAGACTGCAGCTCCATTACGAATCGTGGAAATTTCAAGTTCTGGACGATCGACAACTGAGAGGTCAACTCCCCCCATGACGAAACAAGTGGCTCTGGCAATGTGTCATCCCAATCCACGTTAGAATTCCATAGGGATTGCAAAAAGATTTTAGACTTCGTGACAATTGGTGCAATTAAACCGAGTGGACCGTAGAATTTGGCTATTGTTGACAATACAGTCCGTTGTGGCTTGATGACTTGACGAAATTTGGGAAAAGTTAAATAGAAGATGATCAGAAATTGGGTCCCATACTAGTCCCAATGCCTTGGCTATAGCTGATCCATCGTGAAATTTAAAAAGCTGCTCTTTATCGCAATCAGACTCTCCTTCGAGGGCACTTGACTCATTCGAACACCATTTGCGGATTGGAAAGTGGCCTCGCGCTAGAAGTTCCTTCACCTGCTGACGAATTTCTCTCACCTCTTCGACTGAATCCCCACCAGAGATTAAATCATCCACATAGAAATCCCTACGAACAATTTTTGCGCCAATTGGAAGTATTCCTCTTCATCATAAGAAAGTTGATGCATGGCTCTTATAGCCAAGAATGCAGCTGGCTTAGTTCCATATGTCACGGTGTTCAGTTTATAAACACTCAACTCATCCGTGGAGTTTTCTCGCCAAACGATACACTGCAAAAAGTCATCTGGATACGAAACGCGTACGCAGCGGTACATCTTGCAGATGTCTCCACACAGAGCTACTTTAAAAAATCTAAAGCGAAGCAGTATATTAAAGATTTTCTGCTGAATGGTGGGCCCTGCTAGGAGTAAGTCATTTAGCGAGCTACCAGAGGTCGATTTAGCAGACCCATCAAATACGACACGAAGTTTTGTGCTTGTACTTTCAAGTTTATGTACGCAATGGTGAGGCAAAAAAATTGTAGTACAGTTGGATCCTTTGATGCAAGGGACATGTGCCCTAAGTCGATGTACTCTTGTAGGAATGCCGAATACTGAGCTTTCAGAGCGGGGTTTCTGTCTAGTTTAGCTTCCAAACTCTTAAAACGACGACGAGCTAGACAAAAAGAATCACCCAGTGATTCGAAGCTTGAAGCGGGCAAAAGACGAACAGAGTACTGGCCATTCCCAAGTCTCTTGCAATTTTCCTTAAAGTCTTCAGGCGCCATCGTTGGTTCCCCCGAACTGAAGTCCTCAATTTCCGAAAATCGATTTACTACGGCAGCAAGTGCGTCATCATTAGAATGATCAACAGGATCCTTGACAATGGCGGCTAGGACAGATTTATGATTTGGCATATTCGATATCCCCCCAGAAACGATCCAACCAAATTTGGTGTTCTGAAGTGTTGGCAAAGTCCTATCCAAATGAATTTGTCCCATAGCAATAATATCGAAAAACAGACCAGCGCCAATTAAAAGGTCGATTCGTTGTGATTGGTTAAAATAAGGATCAGCGAGCGGAATGTTTTGTGGCATTCTTCATCCTGTTGCATTTATATTGAAATGCGGCTGATAATCAGTGATACTTTGAGTCACAACAGCAACGAATGACGCACGATAACTTGCATCCCGTGATTGCGCAAGAATATCGACTTCCTTATTCGAATTCATAGACGACTTCCCAATCCCCGAAATGATTGTATGCGATTGTTTAAGTTTCAGATTTAGTTGGCTTGCTAGGCGCGAGGTGACGAAATTTAACTGCGAAGCTGAATCTAGAATTGCTCGGCAAGGCACAAATGAACCAACTCTATTCTTTACGTAGATAATAGCAGTTGGAAGCAACACGTAGTCTGTCGGCATGACATTTGAGGGTTTAGGTGGAGGGTGTGCTAAATGGTGATTAGGATGCGATGATGAAGATGAGCATGTTACTAGTGTTGATGAAGTCGATGGTAATGGCTGCGAAGATATGAGCGGGTCAGATGATGGAGGTGAAAATGAGGTAGCTGGTACGGATGGGTCTGGGGTCATGTGCAATAATGAGTGGTGCTTCATGCGACAATATCTGCAATGAGTTGACTTGCATTGCTGCAAACTATGCCCTCTGCGCAAACAGTTGAGGCAGAGGTGCATTTTCTTTGCTTCTTTGAATCGAAGGTTCGGACTCAAGTTTAGAAAACGGGAGCATTTCGGCAAAATAGGCATACTGGATGCTTCGAGTTAGTAGCATAAGCAATAAGTGCACTTGGGTTAGATCTATGCACGTTTCTTCCCACCTGTTGGCCTGGCGTTTGCATTACCAAGGCTTGATCCATGTTCTCCATCATCCTGCACCTCTTCTCCAAGAAAGACTCCATAGTAGTCCAGGTAGATAGCTCAGAGGTAGACAACTCTTCTTCCCATTTTCCAGCGTCCTCTAATCCAGCTTGTGAGCGACGATATGTATCAGAAATCCATCCAAAATTTGCTGGGTAGTGCCAAGGGTACGGATGGCCCGAAGATGCGAATTCATCCAATCGCTGAGCTCTCGAAGACCCTTGGCCGATCCCTTCTCGACACCCTTTAAACCAAATATTGCCTGAACGTGTGCCTGAAAATGTAAAACTGTATTATCAAATCGATTTATGAGCAAATCCAAAGCCTTTTTATAATTGGCATTCGAGGGTTCAAGGGAGCGTATGGTTTCCAAAGCCACGCCGCCTAAACTGGACCGTAAATATTGTAGTTTTTCAATATCACTTAGATCGTCGTCACTGCCAATGACCGTGGTGAATGTTGCGAGAAAATCCGGCCACTCAGAATATGATCCATGAAACCTAGCCATCTCCAAATTGGGCAATCGTGGTTTTCTAGACCGGAAAGAAAGATCCGTATTGTTAATTATGTCGAAAGATGTAGAATTTGCAGCAGTGGAAGCTGGCAATTGCAGCTTGCGTTGTGCTGCTAAGCCACGATTGAGTTTTGCCTTAACATCCATGAAAAGCCGGAAAACTCAAATCGCGTATCACTCGTAATCTCCGTTAAATCCAGTTTTTCCAGCGATGTTTGCGCGGCATCAAAGGCCAAGTTCACAGAATTTATCCATTCCAGTCGCGCAAGAATGTCAGCTTCATCGAATTGATTAAAAGATTCCGCGGTTAAATAGTTTTTCATTGCGCGGGTTTGCCGAAAAATTGATTGCACCTTGGCTCGGAAAATTCGATGTCACTTGGAGTATCATTTTGAGGTTGAACCGCGTTTTCTGTGTCAACCATTTTAATCACAAAAGATATAAAAGAAAATGGTTGAGAAAGTTCAACGGACACGAGACACTGTTGGTTTTTTGCCGCAAAAGTGTGATGTACCAAGCGTCACCGAAAATGTAACGGAACTTTGGATTTGATGTTGTTGTTGATACGGATTTTGTCTGCCTAGCAACAGCGGATTCACTTGGCACTTGACGAATGTAGATCAGGGTCGGCAGCGTCGTATGCACAGTGTATAGGAAAACTTGTCAGGCAGCGGTGTCGGCACATGTATAGTATAAGCGCTTCGTGTTTGTTCGGGATTCTGTTAGGCTAACATAACAAACTTCGGAGCTATGTAAAAACAACTTCGTATATATATGTTCAGGTGCCGCTGCGACAGAGAAGCTACCGAAAAGCCTGTACACAATTGCTCGGTTCTCGTAGCAGCAGAGAAGCAAATCGTTAGGGTCTGTTAGTATCATTCGGGTCTGTTAGTATCATTCGGGTCTGTTAGCTTCGCATACATACCCAGTCGGACCTGGCCGCTTCCAGCAAGCACAGTTCTATGCGTTCTTTGACAGTAAAGAATGCATTCTCAATACGTGCAGTCTTCCTTTCAGATTAATATGGGGTGAAACAAGGAAACCACTGTTCTTTTTTTTGTATGCTGCAACAGTTCTTTCGCAACATATAAATAACGTATATTACACTTCGGCAATCTTCGGGTTTCGCTTCCAACTTTAGTTTCTAAAATATGCGTTATATAACCCATCTGCAGCACACATCAATAACGGTTCTGTAGCAATGTATCTTTCAAAATACCGCTTCAAAATAACACATTAATAACAGTTATATAACTGTTATGAAGAAAGGCTTAAAGAACCCATCTGTAGCATACAGAAGGAACCGTTCGGTGATAATGTATTAATAACCATTAAGACAACAATAAAAATTTATTTGAAAACGTGTATTTTCTTGCATTGACATGTGTATATAATATATGTAGGTTTATAAAATCGCACAATACATTTTTTTATGTGATTAATGAAGAAAGCCTGCAATTATATTGAAAATAATAATATTGTTTTTTGATGCAATAATTTAATAACGTTATAAAAATAATAAATGGGAAACTAAAATTATATACACTCACCATAAAACGCAAATATTATCTGAAATAAAAAAAAAGTTATAATATTATGACCTATAAATAGACGAAATCTGAAATGATAAATATTATATGTTGTATATTTATGTATACATACCAGTTCTGAAATAAAAGTAATATATTATTTATTTCATTATGGCAATCGCTTACCTTATGTTGTTAATATATCTGAAACTGAAATGAATTATCTTATTAAACAATAGATTGTAAGGATGTTTCTATGGCTGGGATGAAGCTCAGTCTCCCCAGGATCCTTTACAACTAAATTTGTAAATAAGCGGGGACGAGTAGAGGCGTGCAAACTGGGCGCAGTCGCCGATCAGTCGCGTGGCGCGCGGCGGGTCTTATTGGCGGGTCAGGACAGGCATTTGGGACTCGGATTTGGCCAGACGCGAACGAGTGAAAGCCGTCGCATGGGTGCCGGAGGAGGCACAGTGGCGGGGGAATTGGCCCGTACCCCTGTGTCAACTCCCGCCGTCTGGGGCGCTGGTTCACGCCCACGCAGAGGAATCGTCTCTAAACATGGACAGAAGTCAGCGCTCCCAGCGCTCGCGATGGGTGTGCGTCGGTCGAAACCGAGACGGAAAGCTATGCAAGCGAAAAGAAAACCCGTACTTGCACGCCTTCACGTCTGTGCGCGTGGTTGCCGCCAAAGTCCCGTTGCGCAGAGGAATCTTCTCGAAAAACGCAACCGGCTTGGCTAAGACCACGGTTTGGCACACGCGGGTCGGGTTTGGTCTACTTGGGGCTTGCGTGCGTCGACCGGAATCGAGACGGAAAGCTATGCAAGCGGAGAGAAAACCCGTACTTGCACGCCTTCACGTCTGTGCACGTGGCTGCCACCAAGGTCCAGTTGCGCAGAGGAATCTTCTCGAAAACGCAACCGGCTTGGTTTAGGCCACGGTTTGGCATACGCGGATCAGGGCTTTGAGGGTCAGGGAATAAATAAATTCAACTCAGTGTATGTTCGATGTTCTTATTGTCCGTTTGTTTCAGTTTATAATTTTCTTGGTTATGTTTTCTTTGGGCTTGTTTCCGCCTCTTTTCTGAATTTTTTTTCCCTAGCCGCACTATTCTCTTTCCCTACCTCTCTCTCGAACTCTACTCACTAGGGTCCTTTATGTCCTTGATCCTCGGTGTCCTTGGTCCTTGGTGTCCTGCGTAGCTCCGCTGCGTCGTCTGTACCTTGTGTCCATGTGGAAGATAGTTAAAAGAAAGAGGCCGGTACTGGCAGCCGCAGGGCTTATATAGCCAGCCGGGCTCTCGTTTCCCAACACTGTCACGCCACGTTGCCAACACTGGGGAACGTGCGTAGATCGCCTAACCCGCTGAGTTGAGCGCCTGATCAGCTGTGATCCTAAATAATGCGCTAAATAACGCCTGGTTAAACTCCTGGCTAACGGCCGAAGTTTTAGAACTTAACGGCTCTCTTGGCTTCTTGCCTGCCTCCGTGGCCTATCCTAACTTAACTAGTTTCTTACTATCTACTAATATTTACATCCTAATCCTACCTATCCTAACTTAATACTAGTTCCTTATTGTCTACGAATATTTACATTTTAAATTTTACTCCCTGGATGTGGGGCAGCTTTTAAGGTGCCTCACACCCCCCCCTTACGTCGGGGTGGCGAAGGGAGATGGCGATGCCGCGTCGGGCCGTGATGGTGACACGGAACCGGTGGTCCTGATGGTGCCGCAGGAATCGGACGTTGGTGCGATCGTGGGCCTCCACGTACTCCACGATGGCGCGGGGGAGACGACGCTCGTTCGTGTCCACCCTCCATGCTGCCGGTGCGACGATCCAATTATCCTCGTCGAGGAGTCGCTCCACTACCGGGTGCTCCCGCAGCGCTTGCAGGAGTGCGTCTTCCTCGGGTCCGGCCGGGAAGAGACCCAGGTCTAGAATGTCGTCGTCTTCTGCGTCGTCGGGCCTTGCGGTGGGGTCTCGTGCAGCTGGGTTTATCTCTGGCTCTGGTCCCGCCGGGTGGGGATTGAACCAGCGGCTCATCTCCCCTCTCGGGATGCTGCTCCCTGGAGTGGCCGGGATTAGCCCGTCTAGGGCGACCTCCCTAGGGCTCGGCGTTCGAGGGCTCTCAGGGGAGGCGGGCAGGGCGTTTTTGGCTTGTCCTCCCATTCTGAGTGTCCGTCTGGAGAGTTTCCACCTCCGGGGATTCCCCTTCCCGGGGTAGCTGGGAGTGCCTCGTTTTGTGCGGCGGTCGTCTGGGGACTCGGGGTCCTGGCGTCGGCTCCTTCGGGCTGCGTTTCTCGCGGGTTTTCCGTCGTCGGGCAGTCCGGCGTGGGGTCCGTCCCTTCCTCGTCTTCCGTCCTCCGGCGTGGCTCGGCAGCGACGGCCTCCGCGTCGGCGTCGTCGCTCAGGGATCCACTCACCGAAGTACCCATAAGTGAGTCTCCGGTGGCATCGGCTTCCCGTGAGGCGGTCGAGGCGGTGGGGGTGTGAGACCGTGCTGCATTACCGGCCCAGGCATCGTTGGCCTCCGCTAGAGAGTACTGGAGGGGTACGAGCGGGCCTCCAGTCGCGAAGCGGCCATCTTCGCCAACTGACGAGTCGTCTGTAGACGGTTCTGGGTGTGGCACTCTCCTGGACGCACCTCTCCTCGAAGCCGTCAGCGAATGCCGGTGTGGCCACGCTCTCCAGCCAAGCGGTCACCAGGTAGCAGGCCATGCTATACCCGACTGCCTGGGGTTCCGCGACGTTCAGCCGTGCCAACCTTGCTGTAGTTAGCCCCCTGGTGCTGGGCTCGTCGTCTCGGGCTGGCGGCTCCTCCTGCTGTCCTTGGGGTCCGGCTGATCCACTGCTCACCTCGCAGTCGTACGACGGGTCGCGAAGGATGGTGGATTGGGAGTCTGCGTCTCCGTCGCGGGCGAGAGGTGGAGGCGGAGGTGTTTCTGCCGGGTCGAACGGGGGTGACGCGATGCGCCCCGCGTGTTGCGACAGTACGGAGTCGGTGCTGATCGTAATGGCTGGTGGTGAGGGAGAGCGGGTTGAGTCGCATCCATGGGCGGTACTTGTACTCCTCGTTGTTGGACATGTCGACGGTGTGCTAGTAAATGTAACGTATTAGCTTAGGTTTTCTAGTGTGAATCCTACCTATAGTGCGGCTTGAGGTACTTATGGTTCTAATTACAGGTTCAGAGTTCTTAGCTTACATGGCGGCTTAACTTAAATACAATAGCGCGGGTGCCCCGCTTGACTCACGTGACCCTGATTGACGTTGGCTTATTCAAAATGGACTCGTCGATGGGTGGCTTTATTGGACTGGGTACGCTGCTCGGTGGCTTGGGTATCCTGGTTGGTCTCCTGGCCGAGTATCTCCTGCTGGTCGCCCAGCGTTTGGGAGTCTTCTGGGTCCACGTTTGGGGGCCCGGAGGCGAAGGCCTCTGTGTATGGCTCTGCCTCGTTGTCCGCTGTGTCTTCTTCGCCGTCGGCTTCTCCGGTCCTGTACTCTTTGAGGTCCGGGAGACTGGCAGTCCGCCGTTTCCTAGAGCCTCTCAGTTGTAGGCGTACTACATTCTGGGACAGGAACTTCACCACCTTGTATGGTCCGGTATACTTCGGAGCCAACTTGGCGTTGAATCCTTCGCTGGCCTTGGACAGGTGATGGGTACGGACCAGCACCCATGATCCCACCAACGGTCGCCAAGCGCGCCGCCGTAAATTGTAGTACCGCTGCTGTTCCTGGGATGCCCGTTCGTTGTTCTCTCGTGCGATGGTATATGCCTCCTGTAATCCTTTAGCTCGGTCTTCGGGTGGCTGCGGCGTGGTACTTGAGCTCGGCGTAACCTTGTCGTACCAGGCCCCCGGCAGGCGTGGCTCTCGGCCCTGGACTAAATAGGCGGGGCTGAATCCCGTGCTGTCCGAGATGCTGGAATTCATTGCAAGCGAGATCTCTGGCAGTAGCTGGTCCCAGGATCGCTGGTCGTCCGCGGTGTATTGGGCGATCATAGTTTTGATCGTCCGGTTCGCACGCTCGGTCGGGTTCTGTTGCGGCGAGTACGGGGCTCTGCACTGGATCTGGACGCCGGCCCGGGAGAGGATGCGCTCGCGAAACGCCAGTTCCAGCTGGGCCGTCGTCGCCTTCCGCAGCGGTACGATCTAGACCCATTTCGAGAAAACGTCCAGGAAGACCAGTAGCATTGTATTCCCGCGACGAGACCGAGGTATGGGTCCGATGAAGTCGGCGCTGACCATTGTGAAGGGTTCCTCGGGGCGACGGGTGAGCATCTTCCCCGCGGGTTTAAGCTGACTCGCCTTGAACCGTTGGCAGGTCTCGCAGCACCTTACGTGTCGGCAAACGTCCCGATGCATTCCAGGCCAGAAATAGCGCTGTGCAACTCGTCGCATCGTCTTGCGGATCCCCAGGTGCCCTGCCGCGGGGTGGTCGTGGCACTCCTCTAGCACGTGGCGTCGGTGCTCCGTGGGAACGCACAGCTTCCATGGTCTGACGACCTCGATGGATCGCCGAGGTGGCGGTACAGTTGGCCGTTCTCTCTGGCGTAGTCCGGAAACTTTTCCGGTTGGGCGTCGATCTGTTCCAGTTTGGTTCGGATCCACTTGCACGGTGATACTGCTTCCTGTAGCTGATGGAGCGTGTCCAGTGGTTGGCGCGACAGCGCATCAGCGACCACGTTTTGGTTACCCTTCCTGTAGTGCACGTCGAATTGGAACTGCTGGAGCTCCAGCGCCCAGCGAGCGATCCGCCCGGTCGGGTTTTCAATGTTATTCAGCCATTTCAGGGCTAAATGGTCTGTAATAACATCGAACCGGTACCCTTCCAGGTAGCACCGGAGTTTCCGAATGGCCCAGACGATGGCGAGGCATTCTTTTTCGGTGGCTGAGTAGTTTTCCTCGGATTTGACTAGTCGCCGGCTAGCGTACGCCACCACTCGTTCACCTTCTTCTGCTTGCTGGGTAAGAACTGCTCCGAGTCCGTAGTCGCTGGCTTCGGTTTGTAACTGGAACTTCCGGGTGAAATCCGGGCATGCCAGCACCGGCGCTTCGGTGAGCCTGCTCTTCAGGTCTTCGAACGCGAGTTGCTGTGGTTCCTCCCAGAGCCATCGTTTCCCCTTCCGTAGCAACGTGGACATCGGCTACACTATGGCGGCGAAGTTGGGTACAAATCGCCTATACCATGAAGCGACTCCCAGACATCGCAGCAGCTCCTTGCAGTTGGTGCGGGGTTGTAGCTCCTTTATGGCCGCGATCTTGTCCGGATCGGTCTGGATACCGGCCTCACTGATCACATGCCCCAAGTATACTAGGCTGCGGCAGAAGAACTTGCACTTGGCCCGGTTCAGCCGTAGGTTGGCATTCCGAAGCCGCTTAAAGACCTCCTTGAGGTTTTGCATATGCTCTTCCCGCGTAGCTCCTGTGACGATGATATCGTCTAGGTAGGCAAAAGCGTGAGGCTCTAGGTCTGGCCCGATGACGCTATCCAGGGCCCTTTGAAATGTCGCTGGAGCCGAATGCAATCCAAACGGCATTACTCGCCACTGGAACAATCCCCGTCCCGGCACGGTGAATGCGGTACAAGCTCGACTTCCCTGAGCCACTGGGATCTGCCAGTAGCCGTTTTTCAGGTCCAGCGTGGAGATATAACGCGCGTTCCGCAGGCGCTCCAGGATGTGGTTGATGCGCGGAAGCGGGTACGCGTCCGGCACGCTGTGTGCGTTTAACTGCCGGAAATCGACACACATTCGCATTTCCCCAGTCTTCTTCCTCACCAGGACAATGGGAGCACTGTGCGGACTCCGTGATGGTTCGATCCTCCCATCCCGGAGTAGCTCATCGACTTGGTCGCTGATGATCTGCTGCATGGCCGGGTTCTTTGGGAAATACCGCTGCTTCAGTGGCTTTTCGTCCCGCATGACTAATCGGTGCTCCGCGATGTGAGTCACCCCGGCCAATCCGTCGAATTGCTTTAGCTCCTCCTCGAGGAACGCTAGGGTTTGGGGTTCCATGGGCTCGCCGGTGGGTGCTTGTGGCTGCTGTTCTTCCAAACTTTCGGCGATGGCGGCGAGATTTGCCGTAGGTTTATCAGGGCTGGCCTGGTTCCGGAACGGGTTTCTTTTCCGGGCCACTTCTGAGTCCGCTAGCGGGGTCAATCCGTACTTGCTGGCCCCTCCGGTAACCGCAGGCGGCGGGGAATCGGATGGGCCCGGTCGTCCTGGTGGCCGGGAGGGTACGGCTGGTACCGCTCGAGAGTTCGAGGACGGCGGCGACGACGATGCGGTCGTGGTGCCCCTTGGAGACGATGGCGACGACGATGCGGCCGTGGTGGCCCTTGGAGCTGATGGCGACGACGATGATCTGGCCGTGGTGGCCCTTGGCGACAATGACGATGGCGACGACGATGCGTCCGTGGTGGTTCGAGAGTTCGATGATAACACAGCCCGAGAGCCACCGATTACGACACCAGCTCGGGGTAGGTCTGCGGCTGTCGGGTCTGCAGGCAGTGTCTCGGGCGTGGTTATCGTCGTTGCGTCTCGAGGGGGCGCCGGAAAGAGTCGCAAGCAAGTGCGACCACAGATCAGGGAAGCCTGGATGACGCACAAGAAGTCGATCCCTAGGATAACGTCGTCCAGGATCGTGGGTAACACCAGGAGGGGTAGCTCTGCCTCTTGTTGGTCCAGTCTGACGCGTGCCCACACGGCCTTGGTGACTTCTTGGGAGGAGCCGTCAGCCAGAGAGATCCGCGTTCGCACTGCCCTCTTGTTGGTGGCTGTGGCCAGAGTTTGGGCCACTCGCTCGCTCACGAAGCTGCGTGACGCTCCGGTGTCCAGCGTGGCCAGAAATGGTCGTCCCTCGATGCTAATCGTCGCTACGATCCGCCCGTTCTCCAGTCGAAGTGGTGGCTTTATGGGTTGGGAAGTGTGCTGGCTGTCCCCGGCCGCTCCCAATTCGAGCGGGGATGCTGTCCGTTTCCCGACTGCCGACAACAGTTCACTGTCCGCACTCCTCTGCGTCCGCAATCCCAACAAAATAGGCGGGGCGGCCGAGTGCATTCTTTGGCGAAGTGGCCCACCTCTGCGCAGCGGCGGCAGGCACGCTGTATGTCCACAGGCCGGCTGTCCTCGTCGGAGATCATGTGATTGGTAGCTCCGATGGGCAGGGGGGACGACGTTGGGCTCTCTTGCAGTCGTAGTCCTAGGGTATGGTGGTGACCTTTGTGTTTGGTCCGAGCCCATGGTGGCGAAGTTTGCGAGGGCGGCGTGCCGGATCGAGTCCCGATCCCGTGCGATCTCATATGCGGTGGCGAGTTGCGTCAGCGTTTCGAGGGTTGAGAACTCGTGGCGGCGGATAAAGAGCTAATACTCTGGCAACAAGTTCTCGTATATCCTTTCGAGCTCGTCTGCCAGAGTGTACTTCGCGCGCTGCATCATGAGTCTTAGGTCCACGAGGAAGTTCTTGAACGGCTCCCGCGGCTGTTGGTACCGGGTGCGGATCGTGTCCTCCAGCCTCTGAAAGTACCTTGGAGGCAGGAAGAACTCCAAGAACTCGGTCTTAAATAAGAGCCATGACCAGAGTGCATGCGATAGGCTCGGTACCAGCCTTCCGCTCTTCCAGATAGTAACCCGGAGATGGCTCTGGGTACGTCGCTGATCCGGACGTTGTAGGCGGCTGCTCCTTCCTCGACTCGTTCCACGAAATGTACAGGGTCCGTTTGTCCGTCGAAGAGGTTTCCCCAACTCCGTAGCTTCTCGGTCAGTACCGCTGCGGATATGGTATCGCGCGGTGCTCGGATAGTGGAGGCCGTATTAGCATTCTGGGCTTCCGCGCTGGTGTTCGTGCGGCCTGGTGAGGGTGACCGCCCGGGTACGACCAGCTTCATGGATCCTGCTTCCGGCATTGGGGACGTGGACCGTGATTGCACTTCCTTTGCGGATGGTGCCTCGGGATAGAGGGCTTCTATCTGTGCGAGTCGGGACAGCGTGGTCTGGCTATGCTCTGTCTTCCCGATAAAGTCGGATAGTCGTGCCCGCAGCTCGACTACCGTTCCCGTCGCTTCTAATCCGAATTCCTTGAGGAGTCCCTCCAGTTCCTCTTTCCGGCGATATGCGATCCAGCGGACGCCCATTGTGACCGGCTTTTCCTCCAGGTTGTCGTCCGGCGTGGGTTTCCGGGTGTTCCTTAATGTCCAGATCCTTTATCCTTGGCGTCGGTGACCAACGACCACGTTGGGGCAGCGCGGAGCGGCCGGAACTAAGTTTATCGGGGATTACAGGCGTCGATGGCCGGAACGAGGCCGGGTGGCGGTGCTGAGTGGCGTCGATGGCCACTGACCACGTGTGCGGCGGCGTAGAGCGGCCGGAACGAGGCCTGGTGGCGGCGTTGAGCGGCGTCGGTGACCAACGGCCACGTTGGGGGCGGCACGAAGCGGCCGGAACAAAGTCTGGCTAAGCTGCGCTGCGTCGGTGATGGTTCTCGACCACGTGGGTGGCGGCGCTGAGCGGCCTGGCCGAAATCCAGCGGGGATCAGCGGCGTCGATGGCCGGAACGAGGCCTGGTGGCGATGCTGCGTCGGTGGCGGCGCTGCGTCGGTGGTGGTGCTTGACCACGTTGGTGGCGCTGAGTGGCCTCGCCAAAAATCCGGCAGGGATCAGTGGCGTCGATCGCCGGAACGAGGCCTGGTGGCGGTGCTGCGTCGGGGACGGCGCTGCGTCGGTGGCTGCGCTGCGTCGGTGGTGGTGCTTGACCAAGTTGGTGGCCTCGCCAAAAATCCGGCAGGGATCAGTGGCGTCGATGGCCGGAACGAGGGCTGGCAAAACTGTGCTGCGTCAGGGGCGTCTCTCGGTCACGCTGGCGGCGGCGTTAAGCGACCGGAACGAGGTCTAGCGATGCTGCACTGCTTCGATGATGCTTCCCGACCACGTTGGTGGCGGCGCTGAGCGGCCTGGACACAAATCCGGCGGGGATCCGCGGCGTCGATGGCCGGAACGCGGGCTGGCAAAGCTGCGCTGTGCGGCCGAACCGAGGTCCGGCGAGGATCGGTGGCGTCGATGGCGACGGCCACGCTTAACTGGGACGAGAAAAGTTCCCCATTGCGAATAGAGGTGAGAGAGCCCCAACCAAAACTATGGTGGCAGTCGTGCGCGTATAAAAATTGGTTTCTTATTGTCATGTTTGTGTTTACTTTGTTTTGCAACCCTGGTTTTTCTGGTACTTAGCGTGTGTAACGACCCTGTCTGCTTTGCTGAGCTGGCGTGTGTCTGACGTGTGCGACGACCCTGTCTGTTGCGGAAAATAGCTCCTAGCGGCGCTGCTGGTGCGAGTGGTGTCCCTTGGTGGCCTAAGTCGTGTCTGGCGAGGATCGATATGCGCTGCCGTGATCGGCACGCGTGCCGGGGCGATTTGCGACGGTGCCGGCCGCTCTGGGTGGGTCTTTAGGCCATAAATTTGGTGGACACCGGCTCGTCCTCCGCTCGTCCCTGTTCGGGCGCCAAGCTGTAAGGATGTTTCTATGGCTGGGATGAAGCTCAGTCTCCCCAGGATCCTTTACAACTAAATTTGTAAATAAGCGGGGACGAGTAGAGGCGTGCAAACTGGGCGCAGTCGCCGATCAGTCGCGTGGCGCGCGGCGGGTCTTATTGGCGGGTCAGGACAGGCATTTGGGACTCGGATTTGGCCAGACGCGAACGAGTGAAAGCCGTCGCATGCGTGCCGGAGGAGGCACAGTGGCGGGGGAATTGGCCCGTACCCCTGTGTCAACTCCCGCCGCCTGCGGCGCTGGTTCACGCCCACGCAGAGGAATCGTCTCTAAACATGGACAGAAGTCAGCGCTCCCAGTTTTGGGACAGGCTCCCACTGTTCGGGATGGGTGTGCGTCGGTCGAAACCGAGACGGAAAGCTATGCAAGCGGAAAGAAAACCCGTACTTGCACGCCTTCACGTCTGTGCGCGTGGTTGCCGACAAAGTCCCGTTGCGCAGAGGAATCTTCTCGAAAAACGCAACCGGCTTGGCTTAGACCACGGTTTGGCACACGCGGGTCGGGTTTGGGCTACTTGGGGCTTGGGTGCGTCGACCGGAATCGAGACGGAAAGCTATGCAAGCGGAGAGAAAACCCGTACTTGCACGCCTTAACGTCTGTGCACGTGCTGCCACCAAGGTCCAGTTGCGCAGAGGAATCTTCTCGAAAACGCAACCGGCTTGGTTTAGGCCACGGTTTGGCATACGCGGATCAGGGCTTTGAGGGTCAGGGAATAAATAAATTCAACTCAGTGTATGTTCGATGTTCTTATTGTCCGTTTGTTTCAGTTTATTATTTGCTTGGTTATGTTTTCTTTGGGCTTGTTTCCGCCTCTTTTCTGAATCTGTTTTCCCTAGCCGCACTATTCTCTTTTCCTACCTCTCTCTCGAACTCTACTCACTAGGGTCCTTTATGTCCTTGATCCTCGGTGTCCTTGGTCCTTGGTGTCCTGCGTAGTTTCGCTGCGTCGTCTGTACCTTGTGTCCATGTGGAAGATCGGCAAAAGAAAGAGGCCGGTACTGGCAGCCGCAGGGCTTATATAGCCAGCCGGGCTCTCGTTTCCCAACACTGTCATGCCACGTTGCCAACACTGGGGAACGTGCGTAGATCGCCTAATCCGCTCGTGCGTAGGTCGCCTAACCCGCTGAGTAGAGCGCCTGATCACCTGTGATCCTAAATAATGCGCTAAATAACGCCTGGTTAAACTCCTGGCTAACGGCCGAAGTTTTAGAACTTAACGGCTCTCTTGGCTTCTTGCCTGCCTCCGTGGCCTATCCTAACTTAACTAGTTTCTTACTATCTACTAATATTTACATCCTAATCCTACCTATCCTAACTTATTACTAGTTCCTTATTGTCTACCAATATTTACATTTTAAATTTTACTCCCTGTATGTGGGGCAGCTTTTAAGGTGCCTCACAAGATATATGTTTTCTTACCTTATACTTATTAAAATGAATTTCACAACTGCGTCAAGCAAACTTCTTAATGCAACTAAAACAAGTAACAAAAGAAAACGCAAAAGCCAACCGCGTGTTTTTTCATTCTCTTTTCTTTTTATTTGTTTGTGAGTTTCTTTTCTTTTTATACTCTTATTTATGTTCCAAATGCTGGTTTCCGAAATAATGTATCTTTATACGTTCTAAGATAAGCGACGTTTGCACTTATATGAAAGAGAAAGAGAATAAAAAACAATAACAAATGCTGGTTTCGGATAGAACGCATATTTATGTGTTTAAGAGAAGCGACGATTGCACGGACTCGAAGCTTCAGAAAAAAAAACCCGACTGTTCGGGAAGCGCTCGGGTAATTTACTTCCAAAAAAACGTATATTTATGCATTCTTAGAGAAGCGAAAGTTGCACATAATATTTATTTTATAACTCATTTCTTCGCTTCTAATAAACCAACAAAACAACACATGCTATTGCATACATCTTATATGTATTATATCATTGTTCTGGCGATTTTTGAGCTAGAATTGGAGGCATATAGAACCGTTTCAGAACCGTTTTTCTTTACAACCCGTTTTACAAGGTCCGACTGGGTAGGCACTAAAAAACTGTGTGTGTATGGGTGCCGACCCCTGATGTAGATGTATGGATGTATATGTGCTTGGGCGGCTATATGTACATGGATGTATGTAATATGCGCCTTTAATGATAATTAATTGCGATCCACTTTTTGTTAATGTTTTGTAGCACAGCACTTTGTTTGTCACAGCGCGAAATGTGTGCACTTTATGCATGTATTTACGTGTGTTTGTGACCGAATGCCCGCAAACGACAACGAAAATAGCTTATTGCTTAAACGATATTAAAACAATTGTAAAAACCGAGTTGCATACTCCGAACTTTACGAGATCACGTCGGGGTCACCAAAATGTTTGTGGGGAAGACAACTAAAATGCCACCCTTTAATGGTACATTATTTAAAACGCACGATTTATCCAATATTATGACGTGTTTTATTAGCTAAGTTCGAAGCTGACTGACCGCCCGGCAAGCTAAGCTTCAATATATATATATGTTTTCATGTTAATGGGCTTACAAATGTAGTTTCGCTGAATAGATAACGCGACAGATGTAGCGAGATAATGAAGGCAAAGAATAGCCGAAAAAGAGAGCGTGTAAGAGCGCCGCAGGTGCAATGGAACACCTATGCGCACCTCACTAGGCGCTGGCAGTCAGCTCCGAACTAAGCTAATAAAACACGTCATAATATTGGATAAATCGTGCGTTTTAATTAATGTACCATTAAAGGGTGGCATTTTAGTTGTCTTCCCCACAAACACTAACCTTAATTTTAATGTAAATTATCTGCCATTATCTCAATTCATATATTATATATTTATTATTTTTTCTTTCTTTGCATTTTGTTTTTTTAATGATCTCCCGTTTTATTTTAGTATGTAAGACAAAATGATCAATGTAATAGCCTTGTTCCACTGCTCCGTTATTTCGAAAATGTACCGTCGGTTGTTGCACAGCTCCATCTACATTCTCCGGCGACATGTGAATGGACGAACAGCTAAGCAGGCGTTGTTTATAAAATCAAAACATTTATAAATTTAACTATATGTTTTCTTTATTATTGAAAGAGAAATATATTTTTTTTTTTCGTTGCCAAACTACGGAATGTTCATGGACTTGAAGTTTCCACTTGTTGAAAATAGATCCACGTTAAAGGTGCTGGGGACTCTACGGTTTGGGGACTCTTTTGGTTTTGGTAGAACACAACAAAATAAGACGAAAAACTAAATTAAATTTATCGATAACTCGCTTGGTTATCGAGATATAGCTTATCTAAATGTTGAAAAATAGTGAAAAATTAATTTTTTTGTGAAGTTAAATGTATTTTGGAAAAAAAAACGAAAATACTTAATGCAATTTATCGATTTATCGATTTTTATCGAGTTATTGAGAAATAAATGTTCTTCAATAAAATTTGTTTGTGTATTTTTATAGATTTCCGAAAAATAAATCGAAAATATTAAATAAGATTTATCGATAACTTACTTAGTTATCGAATTAAAGCCACTTGAAAGTCGGAAAATTAAAAAAAAAAAAAATAAAAATAAAAAAATGTTCTTCAATAAAATTTGTTTGTGTATTTTTATAGATTTCCTGAAAATAAATCGAAAATATTAAATAAAATTTGTCGATAACTTAGTTATCGAATTATAGTCACTTAAAAGTCGGAAAATTAAAATATGCTTATGTCGCAGGAGAAAAAATTTTTTGAACAAAAATCGAGCGATTTTTTCTCAACAGCTCGATAAAAATTGATAAATCGATAAATTTAATTTTCATTTATTTTAGTTTTTTGTCTTATTTTGATGAGTTCTAAAAAAATCGATTTTCAGATATAGGCGCCGTTTATTCGTTATATTCGTTAATTTTCCGTCTTTTAAGTGGCTAAAATTCGATAAATAAGTAAGTTATCGATAAATTTTATTTATACACAAAAACATTTTTTTCTCGATAACTCGATAAATCGATAAATTGCATTAAGTATTTTCCTTTTTTTTTCCAAAATACATTTAACTTCACAAAAAAAAATAATTTTTCACTATTTTTCAAAATTTAGATAAACTATATCTCGATAACCAAGCGAGTTATCGATAAATTTTATTTAAGTTTTTCGTCTTATTTTGACGAGTTCTAACAAATCGATTTTTAGATCTTGGCGCCGGAGAAACCGTAGACGTGCTAAGGTGCTCATCCAGTGGTACCCTGCTCTTTGACTTCACTCTTGTACTTCCTGGTTAGGTTGTCGTTTTTCGTCCTGATGTCCTACCACTCCTACTAGGCCCGCTTCAACCAGCTTCTCGGCCATCCTTTGGTGTATATGGTTGTTCTTCTGTGGCTACCGCATTGGAAATATGTTTTCCATCCACATATTTAACACGAGCGCATTATGATGCGGCGCCCAAGTAATGGAGCGTTTGCGCTTCTTTTCACTCATCTTTATGCAAAACAAATAAATATTTTAAGCAACAATAAGAATTTGTGCTTACCTTGCAAGTTTTCAAATAGCTATGGCACTCACAAAATATCGTCGATAATCGTCGATTTTGAACGGACCATTTAAAACCCATGTATAATAATGGACCATTCTCGAGAATGGAGCTGAATGTAGCAGTGGGACAAGGCTCTAAAATGTAATTGAACACATAGTGACTGGTGCCATTACTTAAAAGCTTGACTTAGCTTGTAGGACCAGGATAAAACGAAGATAAAATTAAATTAAATTAAATATATTTTACTGTTTGCTTTTTCTCCAGGATATGTATGTATGTATGTATATGTTATCTACCAACCGTCTATATTTTCACTATTTTTCAACTTTAAAAAAAATAACAAAGTTGTACATTTTTGTACATTTGCCATATTTTTATACCAGATACCCGGGGCCGAGGGCTTTATAAGTTAGGCATCTCCGTCCCTATAAAGTATAAACTTGAATAGCATCTCCAGTTAAGTCGATTTATCCATGTCCGTCTGTCCATCCGTATACTAATACAGATCTCAGAGACTATAAAACTAGAGAAACCAAATTTGGGAACAGCATTCTATTCCGTTGCAAGCAGAACAAGTTCGTTTTAATATTTGCCCACGCCCACTTTTGCCTCCGAAAATCATAAAAAGTTAAAAAAGCTATAGTCGTAATATTTGAATTAAAGTAAACACATTAACTAAATAAATAGGATGTGCGGTCGTTTTCTAAAAATTTGAAGTAAAATCGGATAATTAACTTTAGAGTGATTGGGCAATAAGTTGACAATTTGAAGATGGCGCCTAACAGAAACCTTATGCTTGTTGCACAGCTGCATGTAGCCGCTGGCAAATTTTTTTTACTTCTCGTTCTTCAATATTCTTATGTTATTTTAATTTATTTCTTACCCAAAAATGAAATCATTCATAAGCTAACAGTATAACAAAAAAAGCAATAATATTTTTTGGTTTTCGTTGAAACTGAACAAGGGCCGATCTTGATCCGATTTCGCCCGATCCGACATATATACTAATAGGAATAGAAAGAAGACTATCTGCAAAGTTTAATTCAGACAGATGAAAACTGAGACGACATACGGATATGACAAGATGGACTCGGCTGGTGATGCTGATCAAGAATATATATACTTTAAGGGGTCTGAGATGTTTCCTTCACTGAAGAAGAATTGTATATTTCTTGCTCTTGTATAAATACTATAAAGGTTTGATTTTGTAGATAAATCCAACGACTGTTGTTGAATATTTAAACTTTAACAGTGCCCTGTGTCTTCTCTATTTTTCTTTTATTTTTTTTCTAGCATTATCCCGCAATGAAGTGGTGTTCTTTTGTAGAGCTGCGGACAATTCTATTTTTTGTGAATCGAGTCTTTTCGATTCAATTATGAAAAAGATCGATTAAATCGATTTAAAATTGAAACTATTAAAAAAAAAAAAGGAATAATGCATATTTTAGCTTAAAAAAATGGAATTTTAAACGTCAAATTTCGAATTGTTGCAAACAAAAATAAAAATTCAATGTAAAGATATTTTATGAGATCAAACGTTTTTATTTAATATCTAAGAACCATGTGTTCTTGCTGGTAAACACCAACTTGTCCACATGCTTTGGCTTTAAGGCAGCTCGCCGGTCAGTAACAATACATCCAGCCCTGCTGAATGTCCTTTCGGATTCCGTTGAACATGCTGAAATGCACAAATACTTAAGCGGTCGATGCATCGATTCCCTAAAAAAGGAATCGATTTCTTGGCCCATCCAAAAACATCAATTAAATCGATTAAAAAATTGAATTATCCCCAGCTCTATTCTTTTGTCTCTCTTTCTAATTTCTGTCATTAACCCGATTAAGTATATACGTATGTGTTGTTGTATTTGTACAACATCTGCCTTTGATGGAGATTATTTTTGCTCTGTATATTCAGTCACAAATGAATACCATAACGAATAAATGTAATAGTTGCGGGAATTCGAAATGGTGCCAGCGCCGACCATAAATCTTGCTCACGTTGGTTGTTTGTTTACGTTTTCCTGGCGAGCACATAAATTTCCTTTAGGTTACAATGATTGAGGTTAAGGTTTCTAGGCTAGGTTTACAATTTCTCACTTTTAGTCCGTTCTTTATTCGTGCCAAATCTAGAAGGGCAGAGTCTTTCCATGTGCCTAAGCTTATGCAATCACTCGATGCCGGGTATCGGTTACGCTATCGATCTCCCTAATATCGATATGACGTTTCAGTATGGGAAATGTCCCACCGAACTAGTTCTTAGAATCTATCGCAGCACTCCCCACTGGTATAGTCCGGCAGGATTCTACCCCATTTTCCTCGATAAATAGAACTGCAAGCTTCATGGCGGCCCACTTCAGAGATAGTATTCACTGTGGCACTCCTCACTTGTCCATCGGTGCTGAGCTTCACATCCAGTACTTTTGGCCAGCTGGATCTCGGGTTGTCCGGGTCACAGATGTAGACCATGTCATCCTATTTCAACAGCTTGCTATAGCGTGATGACCGGCAAGTATTCCGAATGACACCACCTCCGGAACACGCCCGCAAGCTGCTGCGATGCCATCCAGCTTCGTTTAAGTAGCAATCCCTCAACCTTAGGTTTCCCGGCCGGTTTACTTCCCCTGGAGCTGCCGACGAGAAAGTGAGGGTAAGCGGTCACGAGTTAACCATTATCTCCACCTCCATGAGAGCATCTTGGAGCAGCTCTTCCGAAGGTCGCGCGCTCTACAGAATGGCGTGCCACCTTCACCGAGCGCACTACGCGTTTCCAGGCCTCACCCATGTGGGCCGATATTAGCGGAATAAACTTCCACTTCATGTCTGAACCAGTGAATTCGCCTTTTCTCCGATCCTTGTCCGGTGAGACCAGCGCCCTGTCCTAGCTCGGTATTGGCTTCTTGGTACAATTGTCACTCCAGAGCTCAATTGAACAGCCGCGCCTGGCTATGAAGTTTCGCACTGCTAGAATACAAAAGTCGGTTCTTGGAGAATACGCTACCTCCAGCAAACATAGATATATGTACGAGGTGTGTTCAAAAAGTAAGGTGACTTTTCAAATTTCGCGGCCAACGATTTTTTTTCGATTTCGATTATCGATTTTAATACCCGGTACCTATAAGGTACAAAGGTATTATAAGTTTATGCCAACCGAGAAAGTATGTAACAGGCAGATGGAGAAATCTCCAACCCTATAAAGTATAAATATTCTTGATCAGCGTCACTAGCCGAGTCGATTTATCCATGTCCGTCCGTCCGTCTGTCCCTGCGTCCGTCCGTGTGAAACAAAAGATCTCGGAGACTATAAAAAGCAAGAGTTACCAAATTTGGTGACAACACTGAAATCTGTTGCACGCAGATCAAGTTTGTTTTAAAATTTGGCCACGCTCACTACCGCCCCCGAAAATCATAAAAAAAAAACGTAATATGAGCTATAGGCGTGATTTTCGGCTTAAAGTAAATAGATAGACTTAATAAATAGGCAATCGCGGACGCGTTCTGAAAATTTGAGTAAAATCGAATGATAAACATAGAAATTATTAATTAGTAAAGTTTTTGTCTATACTTCTTCTTTCTCTTGAGAGAGAGAGAGACATCACGTGCGTGTTGCTCAACATGTTCCTGGCAACATTTGTCTTTGTTGGGTGTTGCCCAACATGTTCCTAGCAACATTTGTCTCTTTTGACTGTTGCATGTTTTTAGCAACATTTGTCTTCATTTGTCAACATTCCATGTTTATGTGCTATTCAATTTCACCCACAGTGCTTTTGGTACCGGGTATCTCACAGTCGGTCACACTCGACTGTAGCTTTCCCACTTGTTTTGTTTTGTTATGTTGGTACGTTCTTTCAATTTTTTGTTTGGCTGTAAGAAGCTCAAAAGTTATGAGTGTTTTGCGTGCTCGGCGATTTCTTGCTATCGAAATAATAAGGATTTGCATCAAATTTTGAGTAAAAAAATTAAATAAAGTGCTCCGAAACACTTGAAATGTTGACAGTGGCATACGGTGAAACTTTTCTGAGTAAAAAAATATGTTTACAAGTGGTACAAACTCTTCCAAGATGGCCGGGAAGATTCCAATGACGAGCCTCGCTCTTGACGCCCAAGCACTTCAGCAACTGATGAAAACGTTCAAGCAGTGAAGAAAATTGTTTTGGAAAATTTTTTCTTACGTTTTGGGCATGAGACGTCAGCGAAATTTGTTCCGAAATTACTACATTTTGACCAAAAGAACCGTCGCATGAGCATCGCTCAAGAACTGTTGAATGACGTCAACGACGACTCATATTTACTTAAAAGGATCATAACTGGTGACGAATAATGGGTATATGGTTATGATATCGAAACCAAAGCCCAATCGTCCCAATGGAAGCGGCCATAAGAGCCGAGACCTAAAAAAACACGCCAAGTTCGGTCAAATGTCAAAGTTATGGTCACTGTTTTGTTTTTTTTTATTACCATGGCGTGGTGCATCAGGAGTTCTTACCATATGTTCGTACGGTCAATAAACAATATTGTCTTGAAGTAATGCGCCGTATGCGCGATGCAATACGAAGAAAAAGTCCAGAATTGTGGAAAAACAATTTATGGCTTTTGCATCACGACAATGCACTTTCTCACTCATCTTTGCTTGTGAAGTCATGCCTCAACCACCATATTCACCGAAGATCTTAAGGCTATACCGAAAAGTTCTTATGAGAAGTGCTTTGAGGATTGGAAAAATCGTTGGCATAAATGTATTGTATCTGATGCGGATTACTTTGAAGGGGACAACATAAATATTGATAAATAAACAAATATTTTTTCTCAAAAATATAAAGTCACCCAATTTTTTGCATACCTTGTATGAACCGTAAACAATACTCCGTATATTTTCGCCGAGCTACGTCTGACTGCAACCAAAATGGGTCCGAAGTAATCCACCCCTGTGTAGCTGAATGCGCGGGGGAAGCAGTCAGTCGTGGGTATGAAAGTTCCGCCATCCGTGGCGGCTTAGGAACCGCCTGATGGTTTTTGCACACTTGGCATGTTCGGCGTACTTGGGCAGCAATTGGTCTCAACTTAGGTACCCAGAATTTCGCAGCTCGTTGATTAAAGTCTGCAATTATTAGAAGAGTGATGCACCACTCGATCCTGGCCGCTACCCATCTTAGTGCGTTCTTGAAGTCGGAGCACTCTATCCTTGTCGATGTAGGGCCCCAGTTTATACAGCAAGCTCTTCCTTCTCAGAGGTCGTCTCATGCGCAACAACGTCATCTCGTCTGGGTTCGGCCTTTGCGTCTGAACACAGAACCCTTTGGCAATCGAGAGATCCCTTTAAGAGATTGAGTCTTCGACCTCCGATTTGGTCAGCGCTTTCGCTTTCTAGCGTCGTGAGCTCCATATCACTGTCGCCATACTCCGCAGCAGCCTATTCCAGGATGAGAAGCGTGTTGGCTCAAAAAGCTGGGCCGACCTCTTAGTTTCATCGCCCGCGCACATTCCAATGATTTGCGCTTTAAACTCAGCGTCAGCCAAGTTATTTTTTGTGACCGGTTCAGCCGGCCAGACTTCTGGTTCCTGCCTGAACTTTGGTCCATTCAGCCAGCGGCTTCCGCCTCCTTTGAAGACCCAGCCTAACCCAGTTTTCTCGGCTATTGGTGCCGCTGGGCTGCCTTCCCTAGTGAGTAGGGCGCGTCCGAGAGTACAGTTATTGAGGCCAATCAGCAGTCGGGGCTGGACTCCGTTATATCCTTCCAGAAGAAGATGCTGCAATTGCTTATACTTTTCAGGTAGTCAACGTCAAGGTTTTGTTCCGGAACCTCCCAGGCTTTAACAGAGTAAAGGTCGTATGCCTGGCTCATACCCGCGAATGAGATTCGTAGGTCGACCCGCGACTGCTAGGGCTGCTAACAGTGGGTCATCGATCAAGGTTAGCGAGAATCCTTCGTCAATGAATGCGTGGGTGTTGATTTGCTTCCCATTGGCATAAAGCGTTACTGGTACCACGCGAAACAATACCGCATCAGTGACCTCTTGAAGATGAGGGACCATGAGCTCTCGATTCTCCCGGTGTAGCTGTTGGTTATGTTGTACCGAATACCCCTCTAAGCCGCACAGATTTGTAATATGCACTTTTCTCCTATGTGCTTTGATAGGCACCTGCAGCACAGCTTTGGTCGCCAAACCCCCTTCCAGTGATCTCTTACTGTCATTCCCATAAACTCCCTACACTCTTGCACGGAGTTGCATCCCTTTGAGCAGACCTTACATACTTGCGTTCAGAACTCCTCTTTTTTCGCCTATCGCTGGCAAGCTGGGGACCATCACGTTGTTTGCTCCTTGCGCCATCTGAGACCTTCCCCAGAAGGTCTGTAGCATTCATGGTTGCTTGGATATCGTCTCGTGAGTATGTGCCGGGCTGTTTAGGTACTGCTCCAGTTTAGACGCCTTAATGGTGGCACATAAATTTCTCACCTCTATCGCGAAGTCGACTAGGTTCTCCAGTTTGTTTTCCCTGACGGGAGGGAATGTTTTTATTTGTTTTAGCAGCAATTCGACGACCATTTTGGGCCGTCCAAAACGCATTTCCAAGGTTAATAGTATCTGTGGGACACAGTCAGCGTGCAGCTTTAAACTCCAAACCGCTAGCTTAGCTGGTCCACCAAGGGCGTGGCGTAGGCGCACTAGATTCTCAGCGTCGGAGAAGCCACATAGCCAGTTCTCAGGCTTTCCGGAAAACTTTATCAACTCAGCTACGTTCGTTTTCCGCGCAGCCAGTTGTTCCGCTGATATCCTGAATGCTGGTCGGCCTGGAGTAGTAGTGGGTTCTCGCTCCCTACCTGTATTTAACATCCATGGGGATGGCGGCTGCTTTCCGCAGTTGGTGGGTTGTACATCCCGCGGTGTACTTCCGGTGGTTTGAGGCTTTTGACCAACTGGAGTCAGTATCCGTTCCAGAGATTCTCGCTATACGCTCCGCTTCTGTAGCAGTTCCTGTTTTAGTTGTAACACCTGGTCTTCTACTTCCAGTGCATTGTGGGAAGCTCCTTGGTTAGGGCGGATGCTTCTCTGATTCCGACCTCAGTCTGGTCGTCACCTATACACGCGTGGGTGTGGATGAGATATTGCTTCGCTCAGCTTTCTTAAACTGATACACAGAGAGAATTTTTAAGTAAAAGTGGACTTAAAGTAAGCAAAAACATGCTTAAATAATTACCGAGAGCATTTGTACTTACTTGTTTTGTACTCAGTTCAAGTGCAATTTTTAAGAATACGAATACTAATATTAAGTATTTAATTACGTTTTTGAGAACATTTTATGCTCAAGGGAAGTGCAAAATTTACTTCATTTAAGACCGAATAATTTTTAATTTATTACACAAAAGTTCTTAGTTTTTACGAACCATTCTAATTTATTTGACATGGTAAAAAAATTAGGTAAAATGGAGAGAGGGGGCTGTAAACGAGCAGTTTTTGGAGAGGATCAGGCAGTGCCGGCTGTAAATGGCCAGTTTCTGGAGAGGATCAGGCAGTGCCGGCTGCACATGGCCAGTTTCTAGAGAGGATCAGGGAGTGCCGGCTGTAAATGGACAGTTTCTGGAGAGGATCACGCACAGCAGGCTGCATATGGCCAGTTTCTGGAGAGGATCAGGCAGTGCGTGTTGTAAATAGCCAGTTTCTGGAGAGCATCAGGCAGTTCCGCCTATATGGAGGCATAGCTGTGTAGTCATGCGGTTCTGCGCATGAGCTGTGTCAATGTTGCACGCTTCGCAGAAGTTCACTTTGGCGCAACTAGGGTGGCACATGCTCTCACATTCGCTGCCAGCGCATACGATTGTGACGTCCTCGTCGTTCTTTTGACATAAAAAACACGTCAGAGCAGTCCTTCCCTGGTCGGTAAGTGCCGTGGGCGTATTCATGACGAAAGTAGCACGTCCCAGAGTGCAGCTCTGAGAAATTTATTTGCGATAAAAGAAATTAAAAATGTTGCGGGAGTTCGAAACGGTGCTAGGGCCACCCACCCCACGTGGCGAGCCTAAAATTTTCTGTGGGTTACAATGAGGTTCAGGTTTCTAGGCTAGGTTTACAATTTCTCACCTTCCATTCGCTACTCGTTCCAAATCTAGAAAGGCAGAAACTTTTCATGTGCCTAAGCTTAAGAAAAACTAGTGCTAGCCAATCAGTCGATGCCGGGTATCGATCACGCTATCGATCTCCCTACTATCGATAGGTCGTTTCAGTATTGGAGTAGTAGTAGATCCGCACTGACTTTGTCGTGCTGAGGATATCTAGTGCCTCCCTGCTCGCCAGTACATTTTTGGAACAGACGACTGACGACTGCATGGATTTTAGCGCCGCTTGGCTGTCTACGAATATGTTGACCGTCTCGGCTTATACTCTGCGCGGCCTATGCTGCATTCCTGATGGCAAAGACTTCTGCCTGGAATATGCTGCATTGGCTCGGTAGCTTATATGATAGTCTTATCTCAGGGTCTGTACAATATATGCCCGCTCCTACTCCTCCTTCCATCTTAGAGCTTTCGGTGTAGATGTTGAGGTGTTCATTATGGTCCTGACCGCTTTTCCAGTCCTCCGGTCCAATAAATGTTGATGTTTTAACATCCGGGTAAATTCTGGGTATCATGTAGTCAGATATACTGATCATGTCACGACAAATTGAACTATGTAACGACATAACGACTTGTAGCGACATATTTTCTGCTGCAACTAGGCGCTGTGCTGCCTTTCCTGCAGTAAGTTGCGCGTGGATATCTATGGGGTCGATTCCGAGTATGTCTTCGAGTGCTTTTGTTGGGGTAGACCTCAGCACCCCTGATATGCAGAGCAGTATCTGCCGCTGAGTTTTCTCCATAAGGCTGTTGTACGTCCTCTTTTCCGTGGCATGTGCAGATAAGCATCTTCTTGGATGCGTATAGCGCTATGGCGGTCTTTTTCACCCTCTACATTACATTGGGTTTCCATGCCAGCTTGCTGTCCAGTACTATGCCGAGGTATTTGACTTGTGTTTCCGGCGTCAGCCTGGTTGAGTTGACTTTCGGGGGGATCCATAGCGGTACCTTGTATCTCTTGGTAAAGAGAATGAGGTCCGTCTTGTCCGCGTTGATACTGAGTCCTACCTTCTCCGCCCACTTACATATCTCTCTGAGTGTTAATTCCATGATAGAGCTGAGAGTCGATGGACAGACTCCCGTAATAATTATGCTTGTGTCGTCGGCATAAGCTGTTATTTTTGGTGCTTTCCTTTCGAATCTCTTGATTAGGTCGTCCACCACCATATTCCATAAGAGGGGCGAAAGAACTCCACCTCGTGGTGTGCCTCAGTGCGCCCCCTTCACAATGGAAACGGTGCCCCAATCGGATTGTATCTGCCTACAACTTAGAAGGTTCCATATCCAGAGGTTGATGGCAGGATGCGTGCTGGTCGCTTCTAGGCGTTCCATTATTGCTTCTGTCTTGACGTTGTTAAATGCTCTGAACATGTACACCAGGGGTCGGCACCCATACACACACAGTTTTTTAGTGCCTATGTATGCGAAGCTAACAGACCCGAATGATACTAACAGACCCGAATTATACTAACAGACCCTAACGATTTGCTTCTCTGCTGCTACGAGAACCGAGCAATTGTGTACAGGCTTCTCGGTAGCTTCTCTGTCGCAGCGGCACCTGAACATATATATACGAAGTTGTTTTTACATAGCTCCGAAGTTTGTTATGTTAGCCTAACAGAATCTCGAACAAACACGAAGCGCTTATACTATACATCCCAGCCAACCATTTTCGGAGCGCTCCGAAGTAGGAGCGAAAAGGGACTCCCGAAATAGCTCCTTAATGGAGCGATTTCGGAGCGCTCCGAAGAGGGAGCAAAAAGGGACTCCCGGAAAAGCTCCTTAAGGGAGCGTTTTCGGAGCGCTCTGAAGTCGGAGCGAAAGTGGACTCCGAAATAGCTCCTTAAGGGAGCGTTTTCGGAGCGCTCCGAAGGAGGAGCGAAGAGGGACTCCGAAATAGCACCTTAAAGGTGCGTTTTCGGAGCGCTCTGAAGTAGGATCGAAAGTAGACTCCAAAAAGGTGCAATTTCCGAAGTTCGAGTGAAAAGGGACTCCAAAAAAGCTCCTCGTAGGAGCGTTAAGGGAGCATAATTTGGTATAGTATGCCTTTGTTTTCATCAGCATTCTGTGATTTACCTGCCTGGCGACATGCTTAGTGTGCTGGACTTTAAATCTAAAGGTCACGTGTTCGAGTCCCAGTCGGAACAATTGTGTTTCAGAAATGTAAGTTGCTTTATAAAACATTTATAATATTTACATCCATTCAACAGTAACATATTAACTTACATAGCAGTGTCGGTTAGGTTATCTTTGGACGATTTTAGGACTCCTTTTTTAAAAATCTATAAGCTAATAGAGGAGTCCGCACGGAGTCCTTGCGGTTTATCTACAGGAGCATTTTGGGACTCCGAAAACACTCCTTCTAGGACTCCTAAAGGAGCACTGTTTTCATATAAATTGAAAAGGCAATTTTCTCCCGCAAACATGCTCCCTTAGGACACCTTTCGGAGCCTCCCTAGGAGGGTTTGAGCTCCGCACAGGGAGTCCTAAAGGAGCACCCTGCGGACTCCGATGGTTGGCTGTGATGTGCCGGCAGCGCTGCCTGACAAGTTTTCCTATACACTGTGCATACGACGCTGCCGACCCCTGATGTACACAAACACAAACACAGGCTTGAAATATTAGTTTGGAACACAAATAAATACATTTCTTAAAGTTACACTTAAACATTAAAGGTTAAAGAAAATGGTCGCTTTGTTTTTCTTTTTTTTTTGCTGTACCAGGTACCCACAGGGTACAAGGGTATTATAAGTTAGTGCCTATCGAGAATGTATGTAACAGGCAGAAGGAGGCATCTCCGAACCCATAAAGTATATATATTCTTGATCAGCATCACCAGCCGAGTCGATTTAGCCATGCTCCTCTGTCTGTTTGTCCATCTGTCCATCTGTCGTCTGTCCGTGTTGGTAAACAGATCTCAGAGACTATAAGATCTAGAGCCACCAAATTTGGTGACAGCATTCTAATCCGTTGCATACAGATCAAGCTTGTTTTAAAATTTGGCCACGCCCACTTCCGCCGAAAATCATAAAAAACGAAATATTCGATTTAAAGTAAATAAATTAACTAAATAAATAGGATTAAGCGGTCGTTTTCTGAAAGTTTGAGTAAAATCGGATAGCAAACTTGGGAGCAATAAAAGTGGGAATTTGAAGATATGCTCTACCAGAAAACTTATGCTTTCTTCAAAGCTGCACATAGCCGACCGGGTCGAGGGTTCAATCCCAGGCGCAGGTGAAATTTTCTTTTCGAGTTTTTACCAAAAATTGAATAAAAGAAAACGAAAAGAAAAGAAAAAAAACGAGAAAGAAAGCTAACTTCGGTAAACCGAAGTTTATATACCCTTGCAGTCAGCAATTGGATCATTGAAAATCGATCCAATTTGGTAATGTAAAAAAAAATGTCAAATTATGTAAATTTTGTAAATTTTACATTTTACATGTAGAATTTTACATTTTCATATAAATCGACCGATCCCTTCTATGGCAGCTATATGATATAGTTGTCCGATCTTAATGAAATTAAAACCGTAATTCTAGAACTATAAAAAACGACTATATCTCGAAATTTATAGAAATTCGTTGAAAAACAAGAGAAATTAAAAATTTGTTTACATTAATTTCGCCATCATTCCTACGGCAGCTATAGGATATAGTGGTCCGATTTCGGCCGTTCCGACATATATACTGCGTGCTAAAGAAATAAGACTATGCTGAAAATTTCAGCCCGATAGCTCAAAACTGAGAGACTAGTTCGCGTAGAAACCGACAGACAGACAGACGGACAGACAGACGGACAGACAGACAGACATACAGACAGACGGACAGACAGACAGACGGACATGGCTAGATCGACTCGGCTGGTGATGCTGATCAAGAATATATATACTTTATGGGGTCTGAGATGCCTCCTTCACTGCGTTGCAAATATCATGGCAAAATTATAATACCCTCTGCAAGGGTATAAAAAGAATAAAAATAAAAAAATAAAATAATTTTGGTTTTTGTTGAATCTGAACACGGGCCGATCGGCCGTTTTCATACTAACTATGCTTTGACAACTGTTGAAAAAAAAAAAGAATTGCCACCAAGGCTGCAGAACAGAAAGAACGTGAGCTAGAAATGGCAAAAAAAAAACAAAATTCACTTTGTTCAATTTCGTTGCATTACCCAGCTTCGGTAGAATTGAAATGAATTAATTGAATATAATGAAGAAAAACAAAATATGGAATTAAAACAATAAATATTACAAACAAAATCTTTGGACTGAGCGCAATGTCGAACAAAATATTTTCAACAATTTGGCTCTAAAAACCTTATATCTGTGCGCGAAAAGGAGAATTAATCGCTTCTCATTCGGCACGCGCCTAAAAATATAATGCGTTGGGTGCGATCGAGCGAGTGTTGGTGCTTCGTCGAGTTTTCGGATATTAAGCTTATATATAAGCGAATAGTTTTATTTGCTCTAATTCGGCAGAGTATTTGTTCGGGAAGTAAATTTTCGGTTCCGGGTATCGAGAACACTCGACTGTAGTTTTCTTACTTGTCTTTTCATATTTCGTTGATACGTGGGCTGCCTTTTGTACTTTTGGCCTAACAATGAAAAAATTAAAACCTGTGCACCAGTTGAAAATGGATTTATTGTTTTTCAAAATATTCTCCTAGATGATTAATACACCTTTGCATTCGAACGAAAACATTTTCAAAGCATTTTTTTCATTCCTCTTAAGACTAAAAAGATTGACTTAACAATTTGTATGATAGACATAGACTTACTACTTACTTCTTCTTCTTCTTCTTCAGAGAGAGAGAGACATTGAGAGCGCACGTACGGGTTGCTCAACATGTTCTTAGCAACATTTGTCTTTGTTGGGTGTTGCTCAACATGTTCCTAGCAACATTTGTCTCTTTTGAGTATTGCTCAACATATTTGTAGCAACATTTGTCTTAATTTGTCAACATTTCCTTTTTTTCATGTTGATGTGCTATTCAATTTCACCCACAAAAGCTTTGGGTACCGAGTATCTCACACTCGGTCACACTCGACTTTAGCTTTCCCCGTTTTATGTTTTCTTGATATGAGGAAAAAAAAAGAAGTCATAGGGTGCCAAGTCAGGACTGTAAGGCGAATGACCCATCAATTCAATATTTTGAGTGCCCAAAAAGTCATTTGTTTGCTTGGACTTGTGAGAACTTGCATTGTCGTTTTGGAGAACTATTCGTCTTCAGCTGTTGGTTTTCCTGGCAAATGACAAATGACTGTGTACCATTCAGAATTGACGGTTCAACGTTTTTCTAATGGAATGGTGGCGACTTGACCAGTTATTCCGAAGAAACAGGCCACTATCTTCTTTGAAGTGCTCCTTGCTCGAACAACTTTCGTTAACTTTTCCGCACCTTGAAATACCCATACGGTCGACTGCAGTTTTGTTTCGGACTCATATGTATAAATGATTCGTCACCTGTAACGATTTTGTAGACATCCTTGGAAGTCCCGGCACTGAATTTTTTTTTATCATTTTCTTGCACCAATCGACACGTGCCTATTTTTGATCCCATGTTAAATTATGGGGTATCCAACGCGAACAAAGCTTTTATACGACTAAGCATTTATGTCATATTGAATGTACGCTGTTGGAACTTAGGAGGCCTTCGCGAGATGCGTCAGTAAACGAACTGCGACCACGTAAAAACTCTTTGTATCAGCTTTTTACAGTACTTCTGGATGGTGCTTTGGTCGTCATTAATCGATTTAAGTTCATCGAAGCATTCTTGTCTGGTTAATCCACGTTTAAAACTGTGAAAAATAATCACACTAAAATGTTCACGGCTGAACTCCATGATTTTTTCTAACTGAGCTTAAAAGTCACAGTAAATAACATAATTATTACTAGTACTTTAAACTGTTCTAAATTAGTTAATGTTAACAAATACCAAACTTTCCAATGAAAACATTTTTGTTGAGGACTGACTTTTAATTTCATAAGAGAGGTATTCTTTGGGCATATAAACTTGGACACTTACGTATTACTAACATATATTGCTACACCACCACCATGGCTGACTCGGTCCGTACGGTAAACATTATAGCCATCACACGAAATTAACACATCACAAACATTATTGCCAAGCCATGATTCAGAGACACATATAACACAGGTCGACAAAAATCGACCTTTTTTTTTGCCGGCGAATAAAAGCCATTGATTCTGATAGATCTGAAACGGTACATTACTATTCCGAAACTGAAAAGTTTCCATCACCCACCAATTTTGAGAAAATCGCGGTCAAAGTATCATGCACTGCTTGAATCGGCACTTTTCAAGGCTTAATAACTCCCAAACCTTACGTTGTCCAGAGCGGGTATTCAGCTTAAAAAGAGCTTTGACCTTTCTACTTCAATATTAAAAAAGAACTTCCAATGAGGGACCTCTGGTTCAATAGTTATAATGCATTTTTACAAACTTAAATTTATCACAAATTTTTGCTATGTTGTAGCCCTGATATATGAACATTTTTGTTAGAGACTGCTTTGGGTTCGGAACATTGATGTTTCTTCAAACTTTCCAAAAATTAATAGTTATTAAGTTAAATACTTTAGGAACAAATTCAACTTTGTATATTAATATGATAATCAAAAGTGTCCAGAGAATGTGTTGTTGGCCCATAAAACGTTTGTTTTGTGTGCTTAAATTATAATCCCAAACCAATGTTTCTAACCAAGCCAAGACTCTCACCAGATTTTTTAAATTTCAGGGCTACAACATAGCAAAAATTTGTGACAAATTTAAGTTTGTAAAATGCATTTTAACTTAAGAACGAGAGGTCTCCCATTGGATATTATTGTTTAATATTGAAGTAGAAAGGCCAAAGCTCTTCTTAAGCTGAAAACCCCCTCTGGGCAACGTAAGGTTTGGGAGTTATTAAGCCTTGAAAAGTGCCGATTCAAGCAGTGCATGATACTTTGACCGCGATTTTCTCAAAATTGGTGGGTTATGGAAACTTTTCAGTTTCGGACTAGTAATGTACCGGTTCAGATCTATCAGAATCAATGGCTTTTATTCGGCGGCATTTTTCTTGTCGACCAGTGTAATCTATGTGTTCCCTATACGTCTACCCTACCTGTCAAACTGCCTGACAACTACCTGTCCGGAAAAGACAGTCACCAGATGACAACAATTTGATTTCCTGCCGTTCAAAAATGTTTCTGTTATTTATCGATTATTGCTGTAAAGCACTAAACTGTCACTCGGGTGAAAAAACAAAATTCGCGGAAAACACCTTAAGTCAAAGCATGGAAAGTTCAAGTAAGTTCACTGCCCAGCTACGAGTGCAACGGCCGTGGAAGATCATCTTAAAATGAAAACTAGATCAGAGTTTGCTGCAGAGAATAGGGAAAGTTATCGGCACTGGTGGAGGAGTGGCATCCTCTATCTCTGTTACAGCCATCGCCGAAAGGATAGGTAGAATAATTCAAGGAAACGCAAGCATTTAAGACAGCTGTCCGTCTCTTTTGATTGTTATCGGTTATCGGAAATAATTTTATTTCCGGGCCGAAAATTGTTTTACAGGGAGTCTGGGACTCAAATAAAGTTAGGTCTCCCATACGATAGGAAATAAAATGTTCTAGGCCGGAACTTTATCTGGCCTCAAAAAGTTAACGTGGAGGGTAGGAACCGGCCCTTTGACGATATTTTCAGACGCCTCCAGGTTGCTAAAGCTGAAATGACACATTCAATTTCAAGCCTCAATTTATTGTCACAATTTGTCCCTTATGGAATTTCTACTGAGTGCGAGAGAGACGGCAACAACTTGAGTTCGAACCACAATTATTGAGGTTGAAATGACACACTCAATTTCTAGCATCAATTTAATGTGCGGCGAACACGGCGAACTCAAAGCACAATAACAGAAAATGTACTTTTTTGTTCCATAATGCTTTATTTTGACTAGTATTTTATTGTTTTTTTGAGGATTTGTAATACAAGCAGTAACACTGTTATGTCATGTCAAAAAAACTGGTTTCTATCGAGACGGAAAAATAAATTGTCTCACTCACTTCATGCAAAATGACCATTCTCTGCCATGTATCACTTCCAGAAAAATAAATTGTCTCATAGCCTTTTTACACTGCCGCTTAAAAGTCGCATCAACTCTTTTCCTGCTACGCCTGTTTACACAGAGTCCGAGTTGGTGCGAATCCAGTAGGCGTACAGTGGTCTGTCTAACTAGTCGACATTTAACTAAATAAAATGCTGTATAATTTAAATAGATAAAGTGGTATTTTAACCATGTCTCTTTTTCTGTTCCTTTCTGACAAATGTATTGCTTACGGAAAAAAAAGTCGTTGCTGCGATTTTAATTTTTAGAATAATTTAAGAAAAACCGCTTTCTATTATATACATACATATATTTGTAGCAACCCAGTCGGACCTGGTCGCTTCCAGCAAGCACAGTTCTATGCGTTCTTTGACAGTAAAGAATGCATTCTCAATACGTGCAGTCTTCCTTTCAGATTAATATGGGGTGAAACAAGGAAACCACTGTTCTTTTTTTTGTATGCTGCAACAGTTCTTTCGCAACATATAAATAACGTATATTACACTTCGGCAATCTTCGGGTTTCGCTTCCAACTTTAGTTTCTAAAGTATGCGTTATATAACCCATCTGCAGCACACATCAATAACGGTTCTGTAGCAATGTATCTTTCATGCAAAATACCGCTTCAAAATAACCCATTGAAAACAGTTATATAACTGTTATGAAGGAAGGCTTAAAGAACCCATCTGTAGCATACACAAGGAACCGTTCGGTGATAATGTATTAATAACCATTAAAACAACAATAAAATTTATTTAAAAACGTGTATTTTCTTGCATTGACATGTGTATATAATATATGTAGGTTAATAAAATCGCACAATACATTTTTTTTATGTGATTAATGAAGAAAGCCTGCAATTATATTGAAAATAATAATATTGTTTTTGATGCAATAATTAAATAACGTTATAAAAATAATAAATGGGAAACTAAAATTATATACACTCACCATAAAACGCAAATATTATCTGAAATAAAAAAAATTATAATATTATGACCTATAAATAGACGAAATCTGAAATGATAAATATTATATTTTGTATATTTATGTATACATACCAGTTCTGAAATAAAAGAAATATATTATTTAGTTTTTTATGGCAATCGCTTACCTTAAGTTGTTAATATATCTGAAACTGAATTGAATTATCTTATTAAACAATAGATATATGTTTTCTTACCTTGCATACTTATTAAAATGAATTTCACAACTGCGTCAAGCAAACTTCTTAATGCAACTAAAGCAAGTAACAAAAGAAAACGCAAAAGCCAACCGCGTGTTTTTCATTCTCTTTTCTTTTTATTTGTTTGTGAGTTTCTTTTCTTTTATTCTCTTATTTACGTTTCAAATGATGGTTTCCGAAATAATGCATCTTTATACGTTCTAGGAGAAGCGACGTTTGCACTTATATAAAAGAGAAAGAGAATAAAAAACAATAACAAATTCTGGTTTCGGATAGAACGCATATTTATGCGTTTTAAGAGAAGCGACGATTGCACGGAACCGAAGATATAGAAAAAAAAGCCAACTGTTCGGGAAGCGATCGGGTAATTTACTTCCAAAAAAACGTATATATATGCATTCTTAGAGAAGCGAAAGTTGCACATAATATTTATTTTATAACTCATTTCTTCGCTTCTAATAAACCAACAAAAGAACACATGTTATTGCATACATCTAATATGTATTATATCATTGTTCTGGCGATTTTTGAGCTAGAATTGGAGGCATATAGAACCGTTTCAGAACCGTTTTTCTTTACAACCCGTTCTACAAGGTCCGACTGGGAAACAGCCACACTACCCACACATACATTCGTATATACATAATTACACACATGCATACATTACTGGATAACCTTAATGTGTTAATAAGGATTCTAAGTTAGGTTCTGCAAGAACTGTATGCCTCTCTATTACTCCTGTGTAAAGACCGTGCTATCGAACACTACAGTGGTCTCGTTCGCACGATCTAGAACTGTTTCACACTAATACATGTAAAATTAGGCTAAGCACGCTGTCATAAAATGAATAAAAAACACTTTGTTTGTGACCACTGACAAGAACACCACGTTTCTGTCCCTACATATTAGATTTTCTTTATTGACATAGATGGTCATTTGTTGTTGACTTCTTATAAAAAACACTAAAAATAAAGGCCCAGCCAGCGCAATATCATTATCTCAGTAAAATTTCTGGAAAAGCTAATCTCGGATCTTAATTTACTATTAATACGATTTTGTATAATTTAAAAAACGGAAAAAATATAGAAAATAAACATAGAATTTACATTTCGTTTTTTTTCTTTTATATATACATTGTTAATTTTTTAACAATTTTAGGTGTCATATAATACGATAGATTGCCTCATTAAAAATGTATTAATTATACCCGGTACCCATAGGGTACAAGGGTATTATAAGTTATAGCCTTGTTCCACTGCTACATTCAGCTCCATTCTCGAGAATGGTCCATTATTTTACATGGGTTTTAAATGGTCCGTTCGAAATCGACAGACCATCCGTTCACCATTCGCCCCGAAGGTTTCTATACATACTAAAAAAAAATACCGAAAAATATCGATTATCGACGATATTTTGTGAGTGCCTTCTCTAAACACAGCTATTTTAAAACTTGCAAGGTAATCACAATTTTTATTGTTTTTTAAAGTATTTATTTGTTTTGCATAAAGATGAGTGGAAAGAAGCGCAAACGCTCCATTACTTGAGCGCCTCATAATGCGCTCGTATTGGATATGTGGATGGAAAACATAATTCAAATGCGGTCGCCACAGAAGAACAACCATTTATACCAAAAGATGGCCGAGAAGCTGGTTGAAGCCGGCCTAGAAGAAGTGGAGTGGAAGGACGTCAAGACGGAAACCGACAACCTGACCAGGAAGTACAAGAATGAAGTCAAAGGTCAGGGTACCACAGGAGGAGCACCTTCAACGTGGATATATTTTCAAAAAGTCCATCGGATCCTTCGAAACTTCAAGTCCATGAACATTCCCAAGTTTGTCAACGAAAGAAAATATATATCTCTTTTAATAATAAAGAAAACATGAAGTTAAATTTATAAATGTTTTGATTTTATAAACAACTCCTGCTCAGCTGTTCGTCCCATTCACATGTCGCCGGAGAATGTAGATGGAGCTGTGGAACATCCGACGGTCCATTTTCGAAATAACAGAGCAGTGGAACAAGGCTATTAGTGCCAACCGAGAATGTATGTAACAGGCAGAAGGAGGATTCTCCGACCCCCTAGAGTATATATATTCTTGATCAGCATCACCAGCCGAGTCGATTTAGCCATGTCCGTCTGTCCGTCTGTCCATCTGTCTGAAACAACAGATCTCAGAGACTATAAGAGCTAGAGTTACAAAATTTGGTGACAGCATTGGAATCTGTTGCACGCAGATCAAGTTTGTTTTAAAATTTTGCCACTGGCAAATCAAAATTAACAACAATAGTAACTTGCTCTATGTCAATACCTAAAATCCAGTATATATGTTGGTTATTTTTAATTCACGAGTAAGAAATCAATACCTCTTGATAACACATTTGTAGTTATAAGTACTTTTTCAAGTCCAGAACGGAACCGATCTAAAACAGCTAGTTATTGCTCAACGGTCAAATCTCCGGACAGGACCGCTACCGAATGACCATCAGATGTCATTTTGGCTGCAAGCCAAGCAGCAGTTCTTCGTGTCTGAAAAAAATACATTTACATTAAATGTATAAGTTTTGAAAGAAATAATATTGTAGTTCTTATACACCTTGCAGGGTATATTAGTTAGAAGCTTGCAACGCACTAAGAAGCCGTTTCGATCCTATAAAGAATACATTTAGTTAATTAAAATCAAAAGCCGAGAAACAGCGTTCATTAGCATTTAAAAAAAACGTACTACTTAAAAATAGGTAGATCGAAGAAGGATACCCAGTGATTCCCAGGGCTTCGTAAAGCGGGACATTTCGAGGCCGCTAGCGGACCCACACACTGACCCTTGAAAATAAGGGTCCTCTTGGCGCGAACAGAAGCTAATGGCTTAACTATGACCTTTCAAATTAGCCCTTTAACGATTTGATTGCAATCACCGGGGAGTGCGCTAATATTGAGGGGTGCAAGAAAACTAGTAGGAAAGCTACTGACTGACTGTGAGATACCCGGTATCAAATGCATTGCTGACAAATGTGGACAAATGTAGCTAGCTGTTTCGCAACACCGAAAAAAAGACACATGTTGCTAGAATCATGTTGAGCATGTTTCGGTTGGTCCATGCTGAGCAATACTCATTGGTGCTGTCAGCCAAGAAGAAGTAGAAAAAGAAGCGTATTCTTTATTCTTTAATAACCTCCATGTTTAAGCTACGTACTCACCAGCGCTAAAATTTAGCAACCAAAGGAGTGCGAGCGATAGATGAATACACTTTTTCGGCCCCTTTTATCAAGGTCGGTACGCAGATGAGGTAAGAGAAATACTAGAATATTCTAAAATGAGCATCGCGTTAGGTTTTATAAGTCGGATGAGCATTAGCAAGGGATGCGCGGGAGAAAGGAAATATTTGATAAATACTCCGCGACCCCTTCGAAATGGAGACTGGCAATAGAACAACAAAGGCGTATGGCGGGATTTTCCAGCGGGGAAAAATTAATTTATTTAGAGTACTTAATTGTATAATCGAATTATGTGGGATCTTGACCATACAAATTAAAATAAAAAATATTGAAATAAAATGAAGTTCTAAAATGTAATTTCACAGGAAAAGAAGCAAACCAAATAGAAAAGCGCCAAGATCCCAACTTAAAAAATTATGGACATGCTAATAGCTTCTCCTCTGCTCGTCCCTGCCAACCCAAAATGCTTGTGCTTCAGAACATACAAGGACTAAAAGAAGGAGAATGAAAGCAGCCCGTCTTCGGGAAGGGGCAACGAGAATGGTAATGAAACGGGACGACTGGGCAAGCAGCCGCCATTGGGTTTCGTGGAGAGCTCATGGAGAGAGATCATGGCGGTCAGTCCTAAAGATCCTCGCGCGGCGACTTAAGCGCCAAGTTCGTGGCAGAAGCCGTCGTGGACGTGGATGTGCCCAACGATGCGGCACGTCGCAGGTGTTCTACGACTACAATGTGGAGAAATCCACCAGCAGCCAACTGGACGAGGAGGAGGAGATGCAGATGGAAGATTCCAGACACACAAAGATGACCTTCGGTCAACACTCCCCAGCGGGATATGGAGTAGCTCTCCAGCAGAGGCAGTGGCAGCAACTCCACGGCCAGGAGCACCTTGGTGGCATCGGGAGCTGCCCCCGCTGCATTAGAAATCATAGTTTAAGTAAATAAATAAATCATTTGTTCATTTTGCAGGTATTGGTGGCGTACACGGCTTGGCGGCGTTTAATTTGAATTGAAAGAAACACAGCTGGCAGTATGGCCGTTTCGTACAGATTTTGGGTAAACACCTTAAAACCTGGTCACACTAGAAATAAGCAACCCTTTCAGCTAGCTAAGGGTTTAGCGCTAATGAGTACTAGGCTTTAGGCTGAAATGACACATTCAATTTGTGCGGCGAACAGGGCGAATTCAGGACACACTAATAGAATATGTTTTTTTTTGTTCCATTATGCCTACATTTTTCTTTTTTTTTGGTTTTTAATACAAGCAGTAACACTGTTATGTCAAATCAAATAAAAATTGGTTTCTATCGAGACAGAAAAATAAATTGTCTCAATCATATCATGCAAAATTACCATTCTCTGCCATGTATCACTTCCAGATTACATGAAAAATCTAAAAAAAACCCATATACATCAGATTTTCTTTATTGAAATAGATGAAGTCATTTGTTGTTGACTTCTTCTAAAATACACTGAAGAAAAAGGTCCACCCAGCGCATTATCATTATCTCACTTAATTTCTGGAAAAGCTGGTCGCGGATCTTAATTAGGTATAAATACGATTTTATATAATAGTAAAAATAGCAGCAATATTGAACATAAACATAGAATAACCAATTTGTTTTTATATCCGGTACCCGGTAGGGTACAAGGGTATTATAAGTTAGTGCCAACCGAGAATGTGTGTAACAGGCAGAAGGAGAAATCTCCGACCCTATAAAGTATATATGTGGGATTCGAATCTGGCGGCCAATCTGTCATTTGGCGCACTCGCAGCGGGCTCGGCTATATGGCAACACTGGCAAATGGATCATCGCTAAACGGAAATGAGATTTGAGCACAGAGCCGTCTAAGGGTTGTAAAAATACAGAAAACGTGTCTGAAAGAAATAAAACTAAAGAACTAAAGAAATAAGAAGAACTTAAGAAATAACCTAAACTAAGAAGTTGTAATCATTAATCCAAGCACTTTTACGTTTAAACTAAGCAAATAAAATATTGTATGAAAACCTAAGTCCTACAATTTGGGGCTCGTCTGGGATAAACCTAAGCGTAAAGTGCAAGACATTAAAGTCATACCCGTGTAGAAACAAAATTTGAATGAAATCTTTGTAAGAAATCACAAATACTTCATCATTCGGAAAATTTTCGATCTGAAAATTTCGTCATTAGTCGTGATGAAATCCAACTTGACGCTTAATAAATTTCGCAACCGGCAGAGTGAGACAGACAGCAAGCAACGACAGGCAGAGGCGAGCGGAGCGAGTCAGAAGCGTGAGACGAGAGAGGAAAAGCAGACACAGAGAGAGAGGCGGATACATTTCTGGACCTGGAAACTACGACGGAGATTGCAGCTGGCGTGGGTATTCAACATCTGGAGAAGCAAGCAACGAGAGGCACAGACAGAGAGCAGAGAGTAGTAAACTTAAAGCAGCAAAGAAGCAGTGTAGAGCGGTTCGTGGCTGGAGAGAAAAGTGATCTGGAGAGGCGAAGCGATCCAATTGGAAGACGTTGGCAAGCAGTGAAGTTAGCAGCACCAAATCAACAGCATTGAGCGGTGCGTGACTGGAGAGGGAAGCTTTTTGGGTTATCTGCAGAGGCGAGACGATCTAATTGGAGGACGTTGAGAAGCAGTAGTGACCAACAAGCAGACAGAAGCAGTTGAAGAGCAGTGCATCGAAAAAGGTGCATTCAGAAGCAGTATTTGGTTGGGAAACTTTAATGTATGTATGTATGAATCTAAACAGTAACAGAAAAGAAAGAGAAAAAGAGATAATTTAAAATTTATTATATTCTTTGTCTCACGTAACACATTACAAATTCGCACATCCACACATTTAATTTGTTATTTTTAAGTTCAAAGCATTTACAGTATGTCAAGAAAGTGTTTTGACAACAAAAAAAAATACACTTTTTCAAGTTTTCATGCGATAAAAAGTAAGTAATAGGGCCTTTTTATTATTTTTTTAATTTTATTATGAATATATAGATATCCTAGAGTTGATTAGTAAAGAAAAAAAACAAAATTCATTAGGTTAACAATGTTAAAAAAAATAAAAACAAATAACATTCATTTTTCACACAGTCAATAAAGTGTTTTGACAAAAAGTTTAAGTCTTCTTATTTTGTAGTTTTTGGCATTTTAAGACTTTGTATGGCCACCTTTGGCTGCACAAACATTCTGCGAACGAGTTTACATCGAATTTATGAGCTTTTCCATGTCCAATGTCTCCGGATTCAGCTCCCAATCCTCCAATATGGCAGCTTTTATTTAATTTTTGTTTTTAAGGCTTTGTTTTGCCTCTTTTTTTTTTTAAATTTCCCAATTTTCGATTAGGCTTAAGTCTGGACTCTGGGGTGGTGTGTCCATGACTATTCCGCGATTGTAGAGTAACCACATTCTCCCCATATTGGCCTTATACTTAGGGTCATTATCTTGAAAAAATGCGAATTTTGGTTGGTTTCCATTTGCATTTTTATTTTATAATATTAAAAAAAATTGTTCGCTTAACTTTTAATTCTTTATTTTACTAACAATGAAATTTCCAACAAAATGAGGTACCACTCATTTCAATTGGACAAAAATTAGCAGAGATATCGACTGGTCTGTTAGTATTTTGCAAGTAAATAATGGTATCTATAGAAATTTGTATGAACGCCAGTAGTACTGATACATTGATTTACAGATCAGTCCGTATCTCTGTTATCCTTTGTCCAATTGAAATGAGTGGTACCTCATTTTGTTGGAAAATTGTTAAAATAAGAATTATAAAATAAAAATGCAAATAAACAAAAAAATGACCCCTAATCTCAATCGCAAAGTCGAACACAAGAAAAGTGGTAAAAAAGGCTGCCAAAACAAAAATTAAACTTAAACTTTCAAAACATATTGTCTTAAAATGCCAAAACTACAAAATACTTTTTTATTTTTTTACATTGTTAACCTAATGAATTTTGTTTTTTTTCTTTACTAATCAACTCTAGGATATCTATATATTCATAATAAAATTAAAAAAATAATAAAAAGGCCCTATTACTTACATTTTATCGCATGAAAACTTGAAAAAGTGTATTTTTTTTTTGTTGTCAAAACACTTTCTTGACATACTGTATCTAAAAGTAATTTTTAAGATCATAACTCAAAATGGAACTCGAACAAATTATGTTATTAAGAGTGGCAGAGCTGCGCTCCAAGCTAAGTGAGTTAGGATTATCAACCGCTGGTAGAAAACTCGACTTACGAGATAGGCTCCATGCTCACTTCGGCTTTAATGACGAAGAGGATGAAAACGATACCGACGACGCCGAGTCCATAGTCACCGCGGCCGATTGTCCCCAACCGGCAGTACCGGTACTATTACCACAAAATAAATCTTTGTTTACCCTTAAAGACGTGGTAGGCAGTGTGTCCAATTTTTCATTTTTTTTTTTTTTTTTCGTAAGTTTAAATATTTCATTTCACAAGAGTACCTCTTGTTTTCGTGTTTGAATTATAGTAACTATAGATCCCGGAAACTGCGGGTGGGAAAGAGCGCCACTTTGGGGCATTTTATGTGTGATTATATGGTGTTAAAGTAATCGTCCATGTCTGTCTCGGCCGAGTATCCATAGGTCCGCAGGGTGTCTTCTGCGCAGACGTCGTCGGCCTAACGGGGTGGCAAGGTGTCTTGCCAAACGGTTGGTATGCGCAAGCAGGCGGTCTCTGTATCGGTTTGCAAATGATGAAATTGTTCCCGTTACAGTTGGTATTCCCGTGTCTTGAAATAGCGTGTGATTGTGTACGTAGTGGTGCCACTTAACTCCCAGCAACCTTCTCAGAGCCTTCGTTATGCATGTTTGCACCCTTTTTTGTGAAGAGTCACAAGCGGTGCCCCAGCATGTAATCCCCCAGTTCAGTGTCGGAAGGACAATGGCTTTAAATAGTAGCACCTTGGCATGGAGGGATAGACCGCTATCAGAACGAAGGGGCCAATCCATTTTTTCGAGCTTTGTCCTTGCTGATCCGCAGACTCGGTTAATCTGCCCCTTCCAGCAAAGTCGGCGGTCTAGGGTTACGCCAAGGTACGTAACCTTATCCTCATGCTTTAGTCTTTTCCCATCCAAATAAAGGGCACGTGAGCGGCCAGGCCGAAGGGCGAAAGTGGCGTGCTGTGTCTTTTCAATGTTAAGCGCTATGTTCAATCGAGATGCCCAACATTCGAATATGTATGTCCAAGAATGTCTGGACGCGATTGGAAACCGATATGGGGGTGCTGCCAGCAGCTAGAAAAGCAGTGTCATCTGCGTAGGTGGCTAAAAGAGTACCACGAGCAATGGGGCTTGGTGTGTACTGTACCGGGCCAAGAACACTGCCCTGAGGTACACCAGCGTGAATTGGGCGTAGTTTCGAACGATGTCCACGGATCTCAACGGAAAGCTTCCTGTAGTCCAGAAATGACACAATAAGCTTCCAGAGTCCCACAGGAACAACCAATCCAGATATTCAACAGTGGCTTCAGGAGTTAGAGGAATGTGCACTTACAGTTCAGTGGAGTCGCCTCCAACTATTTATATATTCGAAACAGTTGTTGAGTGGTGCAGCAAAATCCTTTGTACGCAGCCAGGTAAATATCAGAGACTGGAGTGCCCTTAAAGCAGCATTACGTGATGAATTTGCGGTTAAAATATCGTCAGGGGAGGTACATCACAGATTAGGTCAGCTTATGCAAAGGAAAGGGGAGGCACTTCAGGAATATTTGTATGCATTGATGGAAATTGCCAAGCCGGTGAAGTTAGATGAAGAAAGTTTGGTGGAATATTTTGAGAAAGGGGTTCCGAATGCAAAGGCAAACAAAATCATGCTAATCAGGCCAAAACTATTAGGGAATTAAAGGTACAAATAGAGGTATACCAAAAGGTTCGCAACAGCACTAAGACACCACAAAAGTATGAATAGCGTGCAGGTGAGACAGGTGAGCTTAAAAATTCGGGATCAAAGCCGGATTTCGTTCGCAAATGCTTTAAGTGCGGAGATCCCTCCCACATGAAGAAAGATTGCAAGAAAAGGGATTTTAATTGCTATCGTTGTGGACAGCCAGGTCGTCGAGCTGCACAATCGCAATTTCGAAGCCGAAAAGTGAGTTCACAGCCTCCGGTCTGGAACTCAAAGTCATCGAACATCCAATAGTTCAGTTTAAAGGGCTCGTGGACACTGGCGCAAATCTTTGTCTCATGCGTAGACATGTTACTGTGGAAACGGAAAATGTTCGACAGGAATAGGAGAAAGCCAGGTATTGACGCTTGGCAGCTTCATAATACCCATTAAAATTGACAATATTCCAATGGAGATTGAGTTCCAGGTAGTTCCGGATGAAGACATGGGCTTCGATGCTATTCTAGGCAGGACTATTTTGGATTTAATGGACATGAAAGTATCCAAAGCCGGCACTGAATTTGTGCTTAGAAAAGACGCAGTTAGTGAATCCCAGAATATGTAGGATAGCTTTCGTACGCAGTTTCTAGCGGAGTTTAAAGGCATGTGCGCAGAAGAAGTGACAGTCTCTGATCTGATAGACTTGTCACACCTTAATCAATCAAATAAAACAAAAGTTCAGGACTTGATAGACGAGTACAAGCCCGAACGCAATGCAAATGCGCCGGTGAGCATGAAAATTATCTTAAAGGATGAAATGCCAGTCTTTCAGCATCCACGTCGTTTACCCGTATGTGACCTTAAAATAGTTGACGATCAAGTAAGGGAGTGGCTCGCAGAGAAAATTATTCAGCCGAGTACTTCTGAGTACGCGTCGCCAGTAGTTTTGGTAGCCAAGAAAAAGGGCAAGAAACGATTGTGCTGTGACTACAGAAAACTCAATAAAAAGATCATTAGAGACAATTTTCCGATGGCTCACATGGAGACCGTACTAGACAAGCTTCAGGGTTCGTCAATTTTCACAACATTGGATCTAACAAATGGATTTTTCCATGTTCCAATAGAGCCAGGGTCTCGTAAATATACCGCGTTCGTGACTCAAAGTGGGCAATACGAATTCCTAAATTTTCCATTTGGAACATCGAATTCACCTGCTATATTTACTCGATTTATAATGGCAGTGTTCAGAGAGCTAGTCGCTAGTGATACGGTTTTTATTTACTTGGACGATGTCATAATACCGAGCCAGAGGAACGTCTTAAAAGTGGCTTCTAAGAATGGTTTGCGTATCAATTGAAGCAAATGCCAGATATTGCATTGAAGAGTAAACTTTTTTGGGATATATTATTGAGACAAAAAATTGCATTCAACGTTTCCTAGGGGTAACATCCTATTTCAGAAAATTTATTAATGGATACGCATATATAGCCAGGCCTTTGTCGGATTTACTAAGGGGTGATTCAAAGTTTGAGTTTGGGGAGAAACAACAAGCAGCGTTCGAAAATTTAAAGTTAGCGCTCGTAAGCGAACCTGTTTTAAAGCTATATAACCCCAATTTACCAACTGAAATTCATACAGATGCATCCTAGTACGGACTTGGGGCCGTTTTGTTGCAAAAGGATGTCGAGGACAGTTTATATCACCCAGTTCAATACATGAGTCGTAAAACAACACCGATTGAAGAAAAATACGACTCGTACGAGCTTGAGGTATTAGCGATAATTGGAGCTCTAGTGAAATGGCGTGTGTACGTACTAGGCATTAGTTTTACCATCGTAACTGACTGCAATGCCTTCAAAATGACAATGAACAAAAAAGAAGTTTCACTTCGGGTCGCACGTTGGGCTTGGTATTTACAGGACTTAAACTATAAAAAAGAGCACCGTTCAGGAGAAAAAATGAAACACGATGATGCTCTCAGTCGAGCCTCTTGTTTCTTTTTGACTGAATCGCTAACACATCGTTTGAAAGAAGATCAAATTCAAGACGATTGGACAATAGCAGTTAGGAGCCTAGTAGAGAAGGAGGGTTATGAGGACTTCTAAAATCGAGAGCTAGTTGTAGTGCCATCGGCTATGGAAAAATAAATTATTCAAATTGCGCACAATCAAGGACAAAAGTTCAAAAGTCGTACTTCATACCTAAATTAGTGGAGAAAACCAACAAAGTAGTAGAAAACTGCATCAGATGCATTATCGTGAATGCTAAGGCGGGCAAAAAGGAGGGATTTCTAACCTCGATTGACAAAGGAGATTCGCCGCTTGGAACTTACCATATTGATCATGTCTGGCCTATGGAACTGACAAACAAGCGATACAATCATATCCTAGCGGTAGTTGACGGATTTTCCAAATACGTGTGACTCTGCCCAGCTCGTAGTACAGGTGTTGACGAAGTTATAAATAGTCTTGGAAAGCAGGCAGTGAATTTTGGCAATCCCTGCCGCATAGTTTCAGATAGGGGCACCGCCTTCACCTCTCTTGCATTCAAGGAATACTGCGAGCGTAATAACATTCAACACCTTCTGATAGCATCAGGAGTGCCACGGGGAAATGGCCAGGTAGAGAGAATTCACAAGATGGTCGTGCCCATGTTAGCAAAAATGAGCTATGCTAGTCCGACCGCATGGTGTAAATATGTAGGGCAAGTGCAGCAGATAATCAATAGGACTGAACCGAGAAGCACCAAGGTCACGCCGTTCAAGCTTTAAACTGGAGTCGATATGCGTTTAGCCGACTAGAAAGAATTAAGGGAGCTGATGAACGAATTCACAATCAAAGAGTTCGATAACACTAGTTTACAAATTAATATTTTTTTTTTATATAAACGTTGAGACCCACTTTTTCCGATTAATTTTGAGCCGCTGAACACGCTGAACTCACTAAAAAAACTTTTCAAAGAACCGTTTGGAAGATATTCGCGAAAAACCAGATTTTTTATATTACGCTAAAAATATCGAAAACCGTTAGTCAAACAAATTTGTAATTAGTAGTATAAAATAGGCAATAGATACACCTTTTTGAAAACATAAGGTTCTTTAAGGTCAGAGCTTTAATAATGAAGATATAGGCGCTGAAAGTAAAAAACAAGCAATATTTTTGGCAATATTGTTTAGAGCTAGTTTTCATTTACTTTTTAAAAATATAAAAAAAATATATAAATTATTTTGAGTAGACAGATCTAAGGATACTTAAGCTGTTTTTCAATTCACTATATCTCAAAAACAAAATCATAAAGCAGGCTTCTACCCTTGGAAAGCAATATTGTAGCACAACTGCAATATGATAATTTCATTGAATTCGCCATTACTTGTAGAATTTGTATTAGATTTGCACATATTTAACCTTAACCCTTTAAGGACAAAGGTATCCTTAGATCTGTTTACTCAAAATAATTTATATATTTTTTTTATATTTTTAAAAAGTAAATGAAAACTAGCTTTAAACAATATTGCCAAAAATATTGCATGTTTTTTTACTTTTAGCGCCTATATCTTCATTAGTAAAGCTTTGACCACAAAGAGCCGTATATTTTTGGAAAGGTGTATCTATTGCCTATTTTATACTACTAATTTTTTTTTCAGTTTTACCAAAATGAATCGACATTCAATGATCCAATTAAAGACTGCAAATGTGTACAAACTTTGGCTTGCCTTTCTTGTTTAACATAAATTCACTTATAACAGTTTAAAGTACTAGTAACATTTTTTTTGTTTAGTTAATTTAGGCAAAATCATGGAGTTAAGACGTGAACATTTTTGTGGGATTATTATGGACAGGCGTAATTTATTGTTTTCATTGGAAAGTTTGGTATTTTTATACCCTTGCAGAGAGTATTATAATTTCGTCATAATATTTGCAACGCAGTGAAGGAGGCATCTCAGACCCCATAAAGTATATATATTCTTGATCAGCATCACCAGCCGAGTCGATCTAGCCATGTCCGTCTGTCTGTCCATCTGTCGGTTTCTACGCGAACTAGTCTCTCAGTTTTTGAGCTATCGGGCTGAAACTTTCAGCATAATCTTATTTCTTTAGCACGCAGTATGTATGTCCGAAATCGGACCACTATATCCTATAGCTGCCATAGGAATGATGCCGAAATAAATGTAAAAAAAATTTAACTTCTTTGTTTTTCAACTTATATCAATCAATTTCAAGATATAGCAGTTTTTTACTAATATAGAATTACGGTTTTAATTTCATTAAGATCAGACAACTATATCATATAGCTGCTATAGAAACGATCGGTCGATTTATATAAAAATGTAAAATTTTACATGTAAAATTTGAAATTTACAAAATTTAAATAATTTGATATTTTTCAACATTACCAAAATGGATCGATTTTCAATGATCCAATTGCAGACTGCAAGGGTATACAAACTTCGGATTACCGAAGTAAGCTTTCTTTCTTGTTTAACATAAATTTACTCAGAACAGTCTAAAGTACTTGTAATATTTTTGTTGTTTGGTTCATTTAGACAAAATCATGGAGTTAAGCCATGAACAGTTTCGTCCGATTATTTTTTACAGTTTTGGATTAACTAGGCAAGAATGCTTTGATGAACTTAAATCGATATATGACGACAAAGCACCATCCAGAAGTACTGTAAAAAGGTGGTCGCAGTTCGTTTACTGACGCATCTCGCGAAGGTCGTTTAAAAACGGTTGTTGTGCCAGCAAATGTTCGAGCAAGGAGTTTCTTCGGAATAACTGGTCATGTCGCCACCATTCCATTAGAAGAACGTTGAACGTTCAATTGTGAATGGTACACAGTCATTTGTTTGCCAGAAGTGTAGAAATAAGGAAAAACCAACAACCGAAGATGAATCATTCTTCACCAAGACAATGCAAGTTCTCACAAGTCCAAGCAAACAAATGACTTTTTGGGCACTCAAAATATTGAATTGATGGGTCATCCGCCTTACAGTCCTGACTTGGCACCTAATGTCTTCTTTATTGTTTCCTCGTATCAAGAAAAAATACCGTGGTCAACGATTTTCATCGCCAGAAGAGGCAGTTGAAGCGTTTAAAAACCATGTTTTAGTGGTGTCTCAGGAGGAATGGAAAAAATGCTTTGACAATTGTTTCGTTTGAATGCAAAAGTGTATTACATAATCTATGTTAGGAGAACATTTTGAAAAACAATAAATCCGTTTTCAACCACCAGTTTTAATTTTTTCATTGTTAGGCCAGAAATATAAAATTATTATTAACAGCTTAACGATCCGATTAAATTAGTGCAGAACAGTTTAAAGAATTTAATTAATTAAACGATTTATTTTATTGATTTAATTTCAGACTGGTTCAAGAAGAAATAAAAGCACTGACACATTTTTCCGAAAATATAAAAAAATCGTCAACGCTATCCATAGACAATGATGATTTGGACAAACAAGCAATGGAAACAACTGGAACTATAATCCACCAAGACACCATTGACCTAGATAATATATTTGCATTTTTAGGCGAAACATCCGAGATCACACCAGCTAACCCACTCATTGATGAAATAAATCTCAAAATGAATAACTTAGTGCACGACCTAAACGATGAAGTAAGTTAATAGCAAAAAAGTTGCGACATAAGTTTGCCTTATGGTTTTCGTCACCCAATCGAGTTATTTTCCTTATTTTTCAGTCCTATAATTTTCTATTATTCATAAGTCTCTTGTCTTTTAGATACATCTTTGTGCACAAAACATTTCAACGCCTGATACTCGGGAAAAAGGAAAATATGTTAGTACTAAAGGCGTCTCATCACTTCCAGAGCCAACAATGCCTCCACCACCACCACCTGTATCTAGCAATTCTTCAAAAATAAATGTAGAACCTGAGCCTATATATGAAGCAATAAGTGCGAATAAATCAACTAAAATAAGGAGTGTCCAAAATGAAAGTGATATGTTGCAAGAGTGTGAAATCCTAGCGGAAAATGGTAAAAAGTCATCCAGGACTTCTTCACCTGTATTGGTTAAATATGAAATAGACGGTGAACGCGAACAAAGGCGTAGGCAAAGGGTAGAGAAAAAAATTCTCCAGCTAAACTGTTATGAGGAGAGTCAAAAAGATACTACCATAGATGAATCCTTTTACAATATTCACGAGTTTGCGGATAATTATTTCAACACACACGATAGTTGGAGTGACAGTACTATTATAGCTACACTGACACGAAAGGAGAAAAAACATAACTTTATGTCAAAACATGAAATGACTATATTTTCCAAGTCTGATAAAATACCAACCTCACACATTCATATGTATGACCCAGAGAATGTCTTATTGGCCTGTAATATATTCCGAGTAAGTACTTTAACTAAGGGTTACAAAAGTCTAAACATCTATATTGAAATAATTCTTAGTTCCCAGTGTACAAGGTAATAAAAAAAAAAAATTCCCCAATTGTTTCACAGAGGGGGTGCTCCATAACAGAAAAATCTAAAGTTTAATGTTTGATATTTTGATGTGCATAACATCTTATAGAAAATTATTAATTATTATTAGTTATTAAAGTTTACAATTTCAAAATATCAATATTCTCAGTTATTTTTTTCAGAAGTATTTATTCAGAAATGTTTTTTAAGGTTAACAGCTTTTTAATTTTCAGAAAACACATAATTTTAACGCAATTTGACCAAGTTTCAGGTAGAATTTCAAGAAAATTTGCTAATGGATATTAGACTTCTGCATTCATGTTTTCATTTCTAGCTTGACAGGTCTGCACAGTAGTGTAGTGCCCTTCAAAATACTGCACTCATTCTTTGCTGTACAGTATATTCTATAGGCCAGTAGAACCCAGTACAACATTTTTATTGTTCTCACTTAGAGTGAGAACACTATATGGTTGTACACTTCGTGAGTGAGTACTACATTTGTCCTTTTTCAATTGTATTTTCAATTGCTATTGTACAACTGTGCAAATGAGTGCATTCTTTTTCAACACTTCTTTAACACGCTGTACAGCTTGTGTGTGCAAATGAGTGCATTCTTTTTTAACACGTGCATAATAAACATGGATGGCAAGGAAAACGACGCTCGTGCAATGAACGCACAAGAAAATGTAAATTTTTGGTTTAATAAATCTGTATTGGAATTAGAATATGTGTTGTTTTATATATTTGTGATTGTCTATTGTATAATTGTGGTAATATAGTGCCCGACCCCCAAGCAAAAACAGTGATTGTCGAATATATGTATGTATGTATCTTGAATGTTCATTTGTATATACATTAAAACAAAATTTGGTTGAAACCAGACTTCAACGTTGGACACATCAAATGAGTCGCGTTTTAAAGAGTACACTGCGACAATAAAATCCAAACTATTAGCTGGTTAGCTTAAGCTTACTCCTTCACGTGGTCGGAGCAAAGTGTGGGAGACTTTTTCTCGACTTTCTAATGAAAATGGCATAGAGACGACTGATGCAGTAGTGTGCGACAAATGTAAAAACATTTACAAATTCGACAAAACCACATACAATTTAGTAAAGCACAAGTGCTACATTATGGCCAATAGCCAAAAGAGCAGTCTTCCTGCCGTTGATGTTGACCTTGAAACAAAAAAGAAATGCACCAAACTGGCAACGGAGTGGACAGTTAAGAATGGTCAATCCTTTAATATAATTGCGGTAAGAATTAAAAAATGTTGTTGAGGTATATTATATAGTAATATTTCTTAGGCAATGAAATCAAAAACAAAATTATTCGAATTTTACTGGACTTTGGATGTGATTTGCTGATGGACGATCCAATCATTGTTACTGACCGGGGGGCACACATGGAATCCGCATTTAACGGACTGAGAACATTACACTGTGCTAATCACTTGGTCCACAATGTGATTGGCAAAGTTGTAAATGAGGTACCAGAATTGCTGGATCTGGTTAATCGTTGCAGCAAGCTTGTTAAGTATTTCAAAAAATCTGGACAAAACTCGAGTTTAACAAGCACTCTAAAAAAACTGCTGTCCAACTCGTTGGAATACGATATTCAACCTATTTAAGTCAGTTGAGTTATACTGGATGGAAATTTCGCAGATTTTGGTGGAAAAAAAAGAAATTTGTAGAATTCAGGACATAAATTTAAGTAATGTAAGGGAAATGGCGAACCTTCTTGCTCCTTTTGAAGCTTGCTCCAAAAGCTTGAGGGTAGCAATTATCCAACATTGCATTTGACTATTCCACACATAAATAACTTTAAAAAAATAGCCACTCCACAAGACAGTGACATAGACATTATTCAAAAATGCAAGCTCTCACTTTTACATTATTTAGATTCAATAGTTCTAGACAATTTAAAAAAATATCACAACATTGCCCTTTTTTTGTTTCCACCCACCAATAAATTAACAAAATTCACACAACTAGAAAAGGAAAAAACTGTCAGTGACATTGAAGAAATGATGGTGAATATTCATATAAATGGGCAAAATGATGATATTGAAAAATTAATTAAGCCCACACAAGACATAGATAACATTTTTGCAGATTATTCCCAACCCATTAAAAGCACAAATATTTTATCATATAAACAAGATAAAATTCAAACATATAAAAATATAAATAAACCTTATTGTGAAGATTTCGATGTTCTGCAGTGGTGGTCAATTAATAAAGACCGTTTACCTCTACTGTATCAGATTAGTTACAAAATATTGGCAGCTCCGGCGAGCAGTGCAGAATCAGAAAAAGTGTTTTCTGTTGCTAAAAATTTGATAAGCGAAAACGATCGAAAATTGCCACCACTGAAGACATGGTAAACAAAATAGTGTTCCTTCATTCAAGTCTTAACAACTTAAATATAGAATTTTTTATAACATAAAACATTTATTATAATTACTTATAACTAAATTATAACTAACTGTTAAGCTCTTTATTTTATAATAAATACATTTATAACACAGGTCGACAAAAATTGACCTTTTTTTTGTCGGCGAATAAAAGCCATTGATTCTGATAGATCTGAACCGGTACATTACTAGTCCGAAAAATATCAGGGCTACAACATAGCAAAAATTTGTGACAAATTTAAGTTTGTAAAATGCATTTTAACTTAAGAACGAGAGGTCTGCCATTGGATGTTATTGTTTAATATTGAAGTAGAAAGGCCAAAGCTCTTCTTAAGCTGAAAACCCCCTCTGGGCAACGTAAGGTTTGGGAGTTATTAAGCCTTGAAAAGTGCCAATTCAAGCAGTGCATGATACTTTGACCGCGTTTTCTCAAAATTGGTGAGTGATGGAAACTTTACAAGTTCGGACTAGTAATGTACCGGTTCAGATCTATCAGAATCAATGGCTTTTATTCGCCGGCAATTTTTTTGTCGACCTTTGTAATAAATACATTTTTATAGGAAAATATAATCCAATGTTTTTCATCTTATTCTGGCGAATGACATATGTCATTAAGTTTCACTTACTGTACAGTAAGTCAACTGCACACCAAAAGAACTGTACAGTGCTTTGACTGCACAGCAATTTTGCTGTACTCATTAAAAGCTGTCCAACTATGGAGAGAGTGACTACACTGTCTGTCAATACAGGCAATGTTACCCTATTCACTCACACCCAATTATACTGTCCAGAAAAAAAAGTGTGCCCACTTTTAGAATAAGTGATTCATTTGCCATTATGGATGCATTCATGCAGAAGTCTAATGGATATACAATGCAACGCAAGGTTCACATTACAATTTTATTATTAAGGTTGAGTAGGAGTGTATTGGACATTAAAGTGTAGTGAAAGGCTTTTTTTTAAAGCGATTGATATTCTGAATTAATCTAAATGGGTAAATAATATCTAAGTGTATGTAAAAGTGTATATATCAGACAATATTGTGAATCCCAAACGGTCCCGTTCACTCACCCTCTTATATTTCACCGTTGAGAGCTCTCGTTCCGGAGTTGAGGTTTTTGTTTAAAAAAGTTAGGTAGAATTAGAAATACGAGGTGTGTTCAAAAAGTATCGCAAATTTTGTGTTTTTTCAAAAATTATTTATTTATTCATGAATATCTGTTTTGTCCCCTTCAAAGTAATCCCCATGAGATATAATACACTTGTGCCAACGGTTTTTCCAGTCTTCGAAGCACTTCAAAAAATTATTTTTTTTATGTTTTTCAGATCTTCCTTTGATGCCGTCTTTATCTCGTCAAGCGTAGCGTAACGTCGTCCTTTCATGGGTCCCTTCAGTTTAGGGAAATAGAAAAAGTCAGGGGCCAGATCTGGGGAATACGGTGGCTGCGGCAACATTAGTGTGTTTTTTTTTTAGCAGGGGCGTTATCGTGGTGCAAAAGCCAATAAACGTTGCTTCGGTCCAAGGTAGCTTCTCCGTATGCCACAGTCAGCATTCTGAATGCATCCGCGCACTTAATTTTGTTTTTCACATAAAATTTACAGGTTCTTTGATCCATTTTTTTGAATAGGTACAAATCGAAGACGATCCAAAACACGTACAAGCAAAGCAGCTGTCAACAATTAAGTGAACATTCAAAATGGTCGAGCTTGTCTTCAGAAGTGAGAGACTTGAGTACCAACATAACGCCACAAAAAAATCGAAATTCGAATATACGAAACCTGCGATACTTTTTGAACACACCTCTTATATATATAATACACTTACGATATAATCGTTAAGACTCACTTTTTCCGCATAATTTTAAGTCGCTGAAAACGATGAAAAAAAATGGTTTCAAAAAACTGTTTTAGAGTTATTCGCGTACAGCAGATTTTATATACACTTGCAGGCTATTACTATTTTAGTCAGAAGTATGCAACGCAAACTCCGACCCCATGAACTATATATATTCCTGATCAGCATCACCAGAAGAGTCGATCTAGATATATCCATCTGTCCTTCTGTTCGTCTGTACGTTTCTACGCAAACTAGTCTCTTAGTTTTTTAGCTATCTAAACGAAATTTTGCAGTTACTCTTCTTTCGTCTCTCATTAGTCTATATGTACCATTACAAATGATCGATCGGGCCAAATGGGCCGATTTTCGTTGATTTTAAAGATACCGGATTCAAATTAAATATTTGGTCCCTTAATTTGACTATAGCCATATAATTTGTTTAATTTTATCCAAATCGGACCACTATATCTTATAGCTGCCATAGGAGCGACCGGGGGTAAATAAGCCGATTCTTGTTGTTTTTTAGGTCCTATACCAGTGTAACATATAAAAAAATAAAAAAATGCCGAAAACATTTTAAAAATAAAGTACTCGATAGAATATTATAAACTTTTTTGAACATAATAGGGATATATTCAGTTATATTTTAATTTTTTTTTTGTCACAAAAATTTTGAAAAATAACGGTATTATACGCAGTTTCCGGAGGACCCCAACTGCTGCCACCATTCCGGCCGAATAAGAAGCTGAAACTAAGAAATTCAAAAATGTTATTAAAGTAGATAATATTTCCTATACAATCACCTACGATTTTTGAAAAATATCGAAAATTGACAAAATGCCGGAGTTTTGAAAAACAGTTTGTTTTTTGGCGTAAAATTTGGCGTTTGTTATTTTTGCCAAATAAGCAATTAGAATTAGCCGATGAAACCCCAATATTTTCGAGACCGCGACGACTTCCTTTTGCGGAATCGCGTATCGTAGAGCAGCAAATCAATAAGTGGCACAAAAAGGAGATTATAGAAGAACCCAATTCCGAGTTCACAAGTCCAGTCGTCGTCGTTAATAATAATAATAATAATAATGATGACTCTCCTTGACTTTGTGTCGACTATAGACGCATTAACAAGGTAATTATTAAGACCACTTTCCATTACCTTACATAGAGAATATGTTGGAACAACCTCAGAATGCAAACTTCTTCAGCACAATTGATCTGAAAAGGGGATGGATGAAAACGTGGCAGTTGCTGAGTCGAGTCGCCAAATATACTTCCTTTGTGACGCAAAGCGACTGTAAGAAAGGCTGCAAATAAAGCAAACGTCTACATTTGTTGAGTTGATATTTTTAAAACTGAATTTATTTTTAATAAGTCCTAGCTTAGGAAGCTAACATGAAAATCTTATGTCTAGTTTTATCTTCTCCTTCGGGAATTCTCATAATCTTATCTTTAACCGTTTCCCAGTGCAAGCGGGGATTTTCCGCTGCAAGATAAACATAGTTGCTGTACAAATATTTAAGGGATGAACCCAAGCAACAGTTCGAGATACATTTCTAGATTCCTAGTGGCGTTTATATTTAAATCTATGCAGACACACGCTTATCAGTACAGTGCTGCAGAGGTTTGCTGGTTACATAGAATTCTTATATATATATATGTACGTTTTCATGTGTGAACAGCGACCAATATCATTTCAAAAAGGTCCCGTTCGGCTTGTCTAACTCTTCTGGAGTATTTCAACGCATTATTAATGCCATTTTTTTTTTACCACTCACTCGTAGAAGCATTGCCTTAAAATATATTGTCGATATAATCATCCCTTCAAACGGCGAAAGAGAGGCACGACTCGACCTGAAATAAGTTATACAAACTTGCAAGGAATACGGACTGGAGTTAAATGTTAAAAAATATGCTTTTCTTCAAACACGAATTAAGTTTCTTGGGCACATAATAGAAAATCGCAAGCTGTATCCTTGCGTAGTGCCCTAGAAAATCGGCGCTGGCAAGATGTCGTAAGAATTTGGCTCTGGCAGATAACACCACCTAAACTCGCCAAATTGGGCCATGCAATCTACTCCAACCCAGCACCGCCGATTTTGCTGAACTGTCATATATAAGAACAAAGACAACCCAAATAGAACTACAGACAAAAGGTGAAGAGAGGGGAAGTCATGAAACTAGCTGGGAACACTTTTGTGTTCTATTCCAGTGATCCATAGCACAGTCTTTGGTACAACAGACCTCGGTTAAGCAGTACCAGAAGATAGTCAAAGTCAGAGTTAAAAACTGGAAGTCTATTCGGAGAGTCTGAGAATCCATCAATACCAACTTGAATGCGTGCAAGCCGCATAATTGTAAAAGTCGGATAGCCTTCTGCGATCTTGACCGAGGTAAATTTACGGTGAAGATGCAGTCCCTTTAACGAAACAAATATCCTTAGGACTGTCGACCGGTTAACAACATCCCGTCGAACAATGCCGAATACAATGTGAATCCTGTAGGATATGTGTCAATAGTGCCACGCGTAAAACGATTCTGCCGATCTCTGTCGTGTCAAGAGTGAATCCTGAAAAACAAATTGAACTAACTAGGAAAAACCAGAGTCCGTAATCGTTATAAGCTAAATTATAAAAATTAAATTTTAAGTATTATTGTATGATTTTTAAATTTTCTTCCAAAAAAGAGATTATTTTTCAGTATTTTTATAAAAATCAGGTAGTAATCATTTTAGCTGAGCAAAAAAATTAAAATCTAAAATTACTATTATTCGAGAGTTTTATTTTTTTGTTCGTTTTCAATTTGCGGCTTTTGGTATGTACTTTTTTTAAGTTATTCTTTAACCATCTTATAAAGTTATCTAAGGGAACGAACCAACGAACCAAGGCAAACAAAAATTGTTTGGAATAGGCTGGTGCAGGAGAAATTACTGTCAATTCTACTTAACTTCTCACGTCTCACTATAACTTCCAAAATGGGTCACAAGCGTAATATTTTGTTCCGCAATTTTTATATAGTTGTTCACGCGTGAACACGTATATATGTATATATATATATATATATATACAAATCAATGCAGATGCGCTCTGCAGGCGCAGGCACGCCTATCTGTAAATATAGCGGCCACTTGGGCACTTGACAAATATTGTAAATGTAATCTGAAACCCCCTGCGAGGGACCTCAGAAGATAACACGAGCAGATGTGCGGTCTGCGTAGGTCATAGAGTAAAATTAGAATCAAATCTCCTATATAAAGGATAGATCGTTTTAAATAAAATCAGTTTCTTACAAAAACTCACATGTAAATGTCTTATATTTTGGGACCGCTTTACATTTTTGACCTTCGAGCGATTCTGCAGGTTTCCCCCTAGTGGTAAGAGCCTCAGAGGAATAACCACTCTACTATGTTTGGTCTCTTCTAAGCAACTCTGCAGTTTTCCCCCCAGTGGTAAGAGACTCAGAGGAAGGACGGCACCTTATAAAAACCGGGCAAAGCGGTAAAGGTTGCTGGTGGTACTATAGTTTCGCCCGATGTGGTGGAAAATATTTTGGTTTATGCAAAAGTATACAAAAGAGTCCTTATTGTATGAACAGTTTGCAATTTATCTAAAAAAATTGTGTTCGATAAAAAAAAATCGATCTATGGAAAAAGTTTTGCAATTTTTATCTGAAAAAATTGTGTCGAAAAAATCGACATTTTTAAAAGGCTACTGAAAGTTCCCATCCATGAGGTAAGGAACGTAGTCGCGTTTATACACAAGGCCACAGATTGTGTAAATCTTTGCAAATATGCATGCATTTAAGTGCATGTGTTTGTGGCGGTTGGACTGACGTGCCAACGAAGCCATAATAAAAGATGACGACAACTGGGAGGAGTCATCGGAAATATTTGGATCGGCTTAGAATTCAAAGCTGGAGAAAAAAAGTGCCAGCACTAACACAACCGGATCAGCCATGAGATTACCATCATCGGCTGGCCACCACATCATCATCGTCTGTACCCCAGAGGCAGACAAATCAGCAGAGGTCTTCAACTTTAACTTTACGTCTTCAACGTCATCGGAGTCTACGTATTCACCGGTTGCACTACGGTGTAAAGTAAATATAAAACTAAAAAAATAATAGAAGATCCTTTAAAAAAAAAATTGTTAAAAAATTACAGTCCACTAAATTGAAGCACAAATTTTTAATTGTTCAACATATTTTATGTAATCAAATTTTGTCAAATTTAAAAAAACTACACCCATTCTTGCTGGCCCTTGGCAGAATGTTCACGCGTGAACACGTATATATGTATATATATATATATAAATCAATGCAGATGCGCTCTGCAGGCGCAGGCGAGCCTATCTCTAAATAAAGCGGCCACTTGGGCACTTGACAAATATTGTAAATGTAATCTGAAACCCCCTGCGAGGGACCTCAGAAGATAACACGAGCAGATGTGCGGTCTGCGTAGGTCATAAAGTAAAATTAGAATGAAGTCTTCTATATAAAGGGGAGATCGTTTTAAATAAAATCAGTTTCTTACAAAAACTCACATGTAAACGTCTTATATTTTGGGACCGCTTTACAATAGTTGACAGCAAAAAATGTGCCGGAGTGTAAAATATGTAAATCAAAATAACAGGGAGCTACGTTAGCAACATTAAGAGGCATTTAGAAGTGAAGCAAAAAAAGTGAATTTCAACAGGAAATTCTTGAATCTGATGAACCCTCTATCGATAAGAAGAAAATTAAGTTTTCAGTTACTATGTATTGGATTGGTAACGTACGAAAAGCATCCATTTGAAGTTTTCTATTCAAAAGATTTCAGAACGCTAACTGCTCAAATATTCAGTGACTTAAATATGCCAGCAATTACGTCACGGAGTATTATGAGCTTAGTGACATAATCAAGAAACTTAAAAGCAGAATGATTTGCCTTAAAATAGACACTGCTTCTGGTGTAATAGAAGAATAATGTTTAATGTAACATATTCATGATGGCAAAATTTGTGTGCGTACGTTGGGCCTCATAGAATTGAAAAAGCTCATACGTCCAAAACTCTTTTCATGGAAGTTAACACACTGCTCAATACACTTAAATATTATGTACTTAAATATTATGTACACATTTTAAATTAATTTAGAATATCATTAGCTATACAAGAATACACATCAATACACTTTATTGTCCAATACACTATTGCCCAACCTTTATAATAAACTTGTTATGTGAACTTAAACCAACAAAAATGCATTGGTAGAAACCCATTAGAAGGAGGGCATTGGTACTAATGGAAAACTGGGTCAAGAAAATGGCATAACTTTTGACTGATGACTCATTACAACAGGGGATCGTATTGCATGGCCTACGACAATCCAAAGGTGCACGAAGTTTTCCCGATTGTTTTTTTTTTACCATCAAACATGAATCCGCTTGTGGGGCAGTGAGGACAGAAACGGGAAAACGGTATCTCTAATTCTTTCAGGCACGTAAATAATTGTACTGATTACGTTTTGAGAGGAGAGTGGCGTCCAAAGAACCCAGTTACCCCAGTTACGAATTGAATTGAAGCTGTTTCAAATTTCAGAGTCTACACAGACAGCGACGCGTTCAACAAAACGATGCAGAATAAGGATTTTAACTTGACACCTGATACTTCCTCTTTGATGGTCGGCTGGTCTGGTTAGAGGTCTAACTGACTTTGCAGATTTTGAATTGTTTCATTACTTTTTGTGTGATGGTCTTATTGATGCTCTGCCGTAAAAGAATGATGCGCTTGGATAACTAGTTCTTGCCTCAGATCTTCAGGCACCCGGGGCTTTCAAGCTCGGTCGTCATTCATGGCCTCGCCTGTATTAATTCCCATTCTTTCGTACCTCTCAGATTTTTCGGTATTGTAATGTGGGAGGTTTCCCTATGTCGAAAAGAGGAAGATGTTGTAAAGGAAATAGCCAAAAGCTATTGATTTCGGACGAAACAGACGATTGACAGGATTTCGACAAGTGTACCTCTTGCTGTATTCAAACTAGCTCGCCGGATTGTCGTGGGGTCTTTCTACTTTATAATAGAGTAGAAAGACCCCACGACAATCCGACAATCCCCAATCAATCCCATTAGCATAATAGTTTAGTTCCTCAGACTGGGAATTAGATGTTAGTTATCCCATTTATTTATACTCCCTTCCTTTATCGTATTAAATAATAATATGACCCTTTTAAAAGTTCTAGTCCTAATACACATTAACCCTGCACATGCTCTACTCGGAACGAATAAATAATGCAATAAATAAGTTAATATAAGCGTACACTTTAATAAACGAAATGGTCGTAAGATAGTAGGTATTTAGAATAAAGGAGTTTTTACTTCTGGTATACATTCAGTTAAGTATAAGACGCATGTACATATATATTAAGATTCGGGAGTAATTAATTTAATCCTTACATAAAATAAACACACTCTTTATTTTCATTATGTTTTCCAAGCGTGATTGTTGAACTCAAGGATGGCGGTGGTTAATGAGTGCTGTGTTAGGGGATCGAAAAGATTTGTAAGTTTACAAGGCCTAATATTAATTCGTTTTAAACTTCATTATTTTTGCTCTCATACCCTTATTCAAAGTAGCATCATCAACACTATATTTTACTTGAAAGACTAATATTCTAAATATTATTAACTATAATTTCTTAGCAATTTTTACCGTCGGCATTTAAACACTTTAAACCTGTAAAGCGACGAAAACGACCATTTGATGTATGGTATTATATAAAAGATTTCGGATGGCACGAGGTTTCTTTAATTACTTCGATTTATGGCTACTGTGCACTCGCACTTATGTTCGCTGTGACTCGATCGACGGTAATTAAATAGTCTTTCGTCGCTAAATGAAATTTGAAACGCGCCCGTGCTTTCGATGGTTCGTGCAGAGCTGGCGCTACCTAATAACCCAAGCCGGGGAGATAACGGAATAGTCATAGGATTTTCTACCCGAATCTTGCGTATCTAAATGAGCGTTTTGCAAGATGCTTGCTTATTGAAAGCAAGCCAAAGCTTTCTGCCGACAAACTCTAAATTGTATTATACTAAGGAAGTTTCGCTGAATGCAAAAGTAGAGAAGCCTAAAAGTATAAGTATATGTACGTTTTATCTAATTCGGTAATGTGTCAGCGTTTTTTTTAACTGTAAGAAGTTACTGCTTATTTTCTTTTGATTGGATCCACTAACTCCTGGTAGCGCATTGGGCAGAACGTTCAGTGTTTTTTTGCATGATCGGTAATTACTTTAATTAATACTTTTATAATTACTTACCTTTTACATAACGGAATTTGCTGATTCTAAGGATGACTGCGTAGCATTTTACTTCTGTAATGCTGTAGTTCCGCTGAGCTTTATTTAACTTGGCGCACATGCACGCAATGGGATGCTCGCTGCCTTCCCTGACTCCAGTAGTGGACGCGACGCATTAAATTTGAAGGGGCTTGGTAAAGTCCGGTGTTATCAGCACTGGTACTGATCCTTCTGTCCTTCTACGTCGAGCTAAAAATTTTTGGAGTCGGTCTTTCTCAATTCTTTTGTAGAACGGTGCAGCGACTTGTGCATAATTTTGAATAAATCGCCTGTACCAGCCCGGCTTTTCCAATAACCTTGGCATTTGCTTCTTGAACTGGGTGTTAGAAGTTGTTAATTGCCTGTATTTTTGTCTTGTCTATTTTGATGCGGCCTCGGCTAACTACATACCCTAAATATTTTGGTTGGCTGTAGAAGATTTTATTTTTTTTCCACGTTTATAGTAAGCTTGGCTTGTCTCAAGCAGTCACCGACTTCCTGTAATAGTTTTAGGTGTTCTTCGAACATTGGTAAGCATACTAGAAGATAGTCTAGGTACACAAATACACTTTCGCGTACTTTGTTCATCCGTCGGAACATTTGTTTTGCTGCGTTGCACATGCCAAAAGGCATCACTGTAAATTAATACAAAGGCCGAGCCGGTACTGTAAATTCCGTCTTCTCTTTATTTTTGGGTTCCAGCGGTATTTGTTAAAAAGTATCTCTAAGATCTATGGCCAAAATATAATGTGTTTTCTGTAATCGGCTTAACAGTCAATACGTGAAAGAGAGTATGCATATTTTATCGTCCGAGAACTTACTTTTCCTGCCTTTTTGTACCAATGTTACTGGTAAGCTCCATCTGTTATTGCCTTCTTCTATGACTCCGAGACTTATCATCCTGTCAAATTCGGCAAATACTAATTTTTGTTTGGCTGGTGATATAGGGTGATGCCTCTGTTTGATCGGCACATCTTCATATGTAAAATGTTTTATATGTTCTCCTAGTTCATAGTTTTCTAATTCAATGTCAGTGCAAGATGGAAAAGTGTCAACCACACGTCTTAGTAGGATTCCTTGCTCGGGTGTAAAACTCGTCTCAGAATGCGATACCAAAGTAAAATTGCAATTTAAGTGACGGAACTATTAAGAATTCGAACTCCTTCGTCTTCCTTTTCCATTCTACGGGCAAGTTTACCACACCGGCTACTTGAGATTATCCTCCGTTAGCGGTTTATCTTTGTTCTTTATCCAATATTCGAACCATATGTTATCTCCCTTGTAAAAAATACCTCTGCCACCCTTCCAATGCAACTAGCGCCAGTGTAAAGTAGTGATATTATTTTTTCCCGCCTCCTTTAGTCTTGACGAAACGGCGATTATTATCTTTAAGGCTCCCTACTGAAGCTTATTTCATTCACTGTTTTCCTTTCAGCTTCCTAATATCGGTGTAAGTATCAAAGTTTTTTGTTTTTCCTGGTTTCTATCTTGTCTTCTGAAAATTCGCTCATGCGCTTCCTTGTATTCTTGCTTGGCTGGTTATACAATTTGTGAGGCGAAATCTGAGCTAGATGCGCTGCACTAAGTCTAATGGTGTTGGGTAGGAGTCATATGAGAAGGTTTCCACGACCTTTAAAAACTCTGCATTGGTGGAGTAGTAGTAGCAGTAGTTGCATGTTGTATCATGAATTGGCGCTTGGCACCTGGTCCGCGCTCCCGAAAAAAGCCACCGGGCTTGTTACAGGTGCAACATAAGTATATATGGAACGGAGATGTGCATTCTCTTCCAGAGTCTTGACTTTGCTTTCCGGGAAATGCGTTCGTACCGGGCTTTCTGTCTAGTGCGTTTCCTCGTCCAAATAATGCACCTCCGTTGCTCTTGGGAGGACGGCTCGCTTAGAATGCCTCGACATGATACTCGTCGATATCTATATCACACATTGGTTTTTCGGTGATCTCAATTATATGTCGAGGTCGAGTTTGTTTTTCTCGGATCCATTTTTCAACTCGGATTCCCTCCTTCTTAAACTCCTCCAATGTATGTCAGGGACCGTAAACAATAATTATTTCTTTATTTTTTTTTAATCAAACACTTGGAATAGACATTGAAGAAAATAAATTGCACAAAAACTATTATCTTTGAACGAACTATCCATTTTCGCTAAGTTTTTTAAATTTGTGATTGTTCATTATTAATTAATGGCTATGATTACTTTTAAGTGATTTAATAAAACATACCCATTATAATATTATTTTTGATAAAAAATAAAAATTATTATAAATTATTATTAAATAGTTAATAATTTTTTATTAAATAGTTAATAGCTAATGATTTTTATTTTATTCGCTCACAATTAAATTCATCTCTAAATTTCCCATTCCGTGCTTGAGATTTCGTTGATATTGTTTTTTATCCTTGTAAAACGATTATAAGTCAACAACTTGGGCTAAAATTTATTTACCAAAAGTCCATCCTTTTTTTTTTAAATAAATAATAGCTAATGATTTTAATTTTATTAGCTTAAAATAAAAACCATCTCTACATTTTCCATCCTGTTCTTGAGATTTCGTTGATATTATTTTATATCCTTATAAAAGGATAAACACACAAAAATGAAATTGAGGAATCAAATCAGATTTTTGAATAGAAAGATCAGGTTGACTATGATCCTCCAGTTGGCTAAAATTACTAATAAGATGATATGCCAGACCTCAAAACTTCGGATATTCAACTTTTTATCAATATTATTATACCCTTGCAGAGGGTATTATAATTTTGCCATGATATTTGCAACGCAGTAAAGGAGGCATCTCCGACCCCATAAAGTATATATATTCTTGATCATCATCACCAGCTGAGTCGATCTAGCCATGTCCGTCTGTCTGTCCGTCTGTCTGTCGGTTTCTACGCGAACTAGTCTCTCAGTGTTTAAACTAACTATTTTCAGCATAGTCTTATTTCTTTAGCACGCAGTATATATGTCGGAACGGCAGAAATCGGACCACTATATGCTATAGCTGCCATAGGAATGATAGCGAAATTAACTCTTTAACTCTTTTTTTTTCAACGTATATTAATCAATTTCAGTTTTTTCTTAAAAGTGATACTTACTCTACTCTTCTTTGTAAAAAAATAATTTTTGAAATGTATAAAACTTGTTTTTTTTTTAATAAAGTTTTTTAACACCGTATCGACTTTCTATTAAAATCGAAAAGAAAGAAATTGCCCTTTGAGGGATAGACAATAATTGTGCCAATTAAAAAAAGTAATATATATAAAAAATCAACAATCCCATTGCTGCTTCTCCCGCTGTAAAAATAATATACCCTGAGAAAAGTATTATAACTTTTGTCAGATGTTTATATCCTTTATGGTTGGCTAAAATCAAACAATCATATTCTATTGGTGGCATATATTGCAAAATGTATTAAAACATAGAAACGTTAGAAAAACATAGCCGTAGATTGCATACCTTGCAGTCTGCAATTGAATCATTGAAAATCGATCCATTTTGGTAAACTTAAAAAAAAAAATCTAAGTTTGTAAATTTGTATAGCATTTACCTAAATTTTCATATAAATCAACCGATCGTTTCTATGGCAGCTATATGATATAGTAGTAAGATCTTAATGAAATTAAAACCGTAAATCGAATACCGTAAACAGCTACAGATGTTTCGAAATTTGTAAAAATACGATGAAAAACAGGCAAGGTATTATTTTTTATACCCTTGCAGAGGGTATTATAATTTTGCCATGATATTTGCAACGCAGTGAAGGAGGCATCTCCGACCCCATAAAGTATATATATTCTTGATCATCATCACCAGCCGAGTCGATCTAGCCATGTCCGTCTGTCTGTCTGTCTGTCTGTCTGTCCGTCAGTCTGTCGGCTTCTACGCGAACTAGTCTCTCAGTTTTTGAGCTATCGGGCTGAAATTTTCAGCATAGTCTTATTTCTTTAGCACGCAGTATATATGTCGGAACGGACGAAATCGGACCACTATATCCTACAGCTGTCATAGGAATGATGGCGAAATTAATGTAAAAAAATTTTAACTTCTCTGTTTATATACTGCGTGGTAAGGAAATAAAACCATGCTAAAAATTTCAGCCCGATAGCTCAAAAACTGAGAGACTAGTTCGCGTAGAAACCGGACAGACAGACGGACAGACAGACAGACGGACAGACAGACAGACAGACGGACATGGCTAGATCGACTCGGCTGGTGATGCTGATCAAATACTGCGTTGCAAATATCATGGCAAATTTATAATACCCTCTGCAAGGGTATAAAAAAGTGCAATGTGCAAAGTATGCTGCAAGTCTATTAAAACAAGCGGGAATTCTTCAAACATCGCAGTGAAAATACTTCAGTTTTTTCTTAAAAGTAATTCTAACTCTACTCTTCTTTGTTAAAAAATAATTCTTTAAATGTATAAAACTTTTTTTTTTAATAAAGTTTTTTAACACCGTATCGACCCTCTATTAAAATCGAAAGGAAACAAATTGCCCTTTGAGGGATAGACAAAAGTTGTGTCAGTTAAAAAAAGTAATATATATCAAAAATCAACAATCCCATATATGAGTTAACACCCAGAATGCTAAATGCTCAACCAAAGTAAGAGTATCGCCACACGCGCAGAAATCTGAACAACATCAAATAGATTACGAGTGTGAGTGCATTAGCACCGATTTCCCAACATATAAAGTTATTGGCCGGAATGTTTCCCAATATGTTCCCAATTGAGTTCAGCAGCCACTTGCGCTGAGTTTTCACTTCTCCACTTCCTACTCTACGATCGTGGGAAAGCTTCAACGCTGGGTGACTGAACCCAACACAGAGCGCATTTGGCAACGACAATTATTGCCAAATTACATTGACCAATTAGAATAAGAAACGGTCAACTGCACCGCGGCAGCAGCAATATCAGCGACAGCGACCAATTAGGACCGACCACATCAGCGACAACAGCGATGTTCAACGATAGTAGCAGAGAACGTTAGCAGAGGCAGCAGCAGCGGCAGCAGCAAACCAATGAAGCATAGGTTACATTATTAATCATTAGCATAAGAAAAATCAGTTGTAAAATTGCACTCAATAAAGAAAGTTTATATTTTTTTAATAAAAATATTATATAAACTTTTAACTGGCGCCCGAGCAGGGACCTGGTATAAAGTTCGCGAAGGATACAAGTTCCGCGCCTCGTGTAGAGCAGTAAAGAAAATCCTGCCGGTTCGGAAAAATTTTTCTGCCTAATCCGCACGAAAAAAACCCGACCACCGAAGCCCGGAAGTGCCACAATTAAAGTGCCGTCCCAGAAAACGCCACAAAAGGACACTCCTACAAAAAGGACTTGTACCCGGTGGACATACCAGGCCAAATTTTATCGCTGTGATTCCCTCTAGTACCCGTTCGGAGGGAACGTGCAAGGAAAGGTGTAAAGGAGGTGCCCTAGTAGACCCGCATTCTGGAGAAATCGCTGCAACGCGGGACAAAAAGGAAAAACACCAAGATTACCGGCACGAGAGCACACCGAGATATGATTATTTTGTAAGCAAATACTCCAAACAAAAAAGGAGACAATAATCGTCAAGCGACAAACAAATTCCATGAAAAGGAACTATCAAAAAATTAAATTAATAAACAAACAACAAAGAATCAAAGAATTTTTAAATTAAATTAAATCGATCTCTAAATTGTCTATAAAAAAATTTTGTTACCTATCAAATTTAAACAAAAATTATTTAAGGATTAAAAATCTAAATTCAAAATTAAGAAAACACAGAAAAATTCTAAAATCCAAAAATCAAAATCTAAGTTTTAAATCAAACTTTATAATATTTACAGCACAAAATAATTAATTATTTTCACCCCGAATTCTGAGTAACTATCTAAAAATTTTCTAAAATATAAATTCATCCCTTTAATCAACTGTTCAAATATCGTGACCACAAACCATAACTAAAATGCCAGACCAAGATTTAGCAGACCGACTAGGAAACCTTGTAGGCCCTTCCGCAACTAGCAACGCGCGACTCATGACTGAGAGAGATATCGAAGAAATAATAAAAGGCGTCTTAGAAACCAAATTAAGTGGCTTAGTGAAGGAAATAATTAAACCCAATAATGATTTTTCGCAATATACAGATCAAACAATCAGACGAGAACTAGCACTCAACCTTAGTGAATTAGACAAAATACCGGACATTGTACGATCGCTTAGTGAATTTTCAGGAAACAAAAGTGAATTTTCCTCATGGAAAAAGAGCGTAGCACGAGTTTTAAAAATCTATGAAGGTAGAATCGGTTCGCCAAAATATTACGGCATTCTTTTAGCAGTCCGCAATAAAATTACGGGACAGGCAGACGCAGTGTTAGAATCATACAACACCCCACTTGACTGGCCAGCTATTATGAAATGCCCAACATCGCATTTTGCCGACAAACGAGACCTTAAAACTTTAGAGTATCAGCTTTATGCCCTTGCTCAAGGAAACAATACTATACTTGGGGCATGCACTACACCTATGTAGTTTGCTCGAGAATCAGACCACTAGAAACAACCAAACACCCAAAAGCATTTACTTAGGAAAACCGCCTACACTACCACCAAGAACCCACCAACCGTTCCGAATGGTAGGAGCCAAACAAAATTTTCATCCCCATTTATACTACAATCCTAAACAGATGCAGGTAGTAGCCGCAACCGGAAAATTCCCCTTCACACAAACCACCCAACCTAATTTTTACAACCAAGCTAATTCAAGCCAAGCAAAACCATTAACACCCTATATTTCTCCGACACCGCCCCCGCGACCCCAACCAAAAGCAGTACCTATGGAAGTTGATCAATCAATTCGTTCGCGTCATATCAACTATATGAATAAACCGGCGAACAATGATTATTTTGGGAAACGACCTCTTAGCACTTCTAATGTTCAGAACACTAGCAAGATGCCAAGACAATTTCATATTCAAACTCCCAACTCATTTCACTCGAAACCGGACTAGCAGCCAAACAAGACGGAACGTTTAAAATCATCCACATTTTCAACTTGACCAGCTACGAAGAGACATTTGCAACTTTAGAGGAAGCATTTAATTCACTGAGATGATGAGATGAAATATCATCCGCTTCAACCATACCTTTCGTACGAACTAAAACAAATAAAATCCGACTTACGCAGACTACAAACACAAAAAAGATCAAAAAGAGCAATAGAAGCAATAGGGACAGCATGGAAGTGGCTGGCAGGATCACCAGATCATCATGATTATGAGGTCATAGAAAATAAAATAAACGAACAGCTTGAAAATAATAACAGACAAGTAGTTATAAACCGGCTAACTAACGAAAAAATAAATCAACTCAGTAATGTAACAAATGCAATGATAAAATTTACTCAAAACTCGGAAGGAATAATGGATCAAAAAGCCAATATTTTAAAATATAAAATACAATTCATTAAAGAAGAAATTACAAACATGCTGTACGCAATAACTTGGGCAAAATCTAACACAGTAAATTCATTTATTTTCTCAGCAAAAGAAACCAGCATTGTAGAAAACATTTTTAAAGAAGAAAACAGTTTATTTTTGATATAGAAGAACTCTTAGAATTTGCTAAAGTCAAACTTGCCACAAATGGCCACGACCTCATTTACATTATTAGCTTACCAACAATTAATAAAGGCACTTGCAGAACATTAAAAGTAAAAGCACTAAAAAAAGCCCATATAATAACCGATTTAAAATACGAAAATCTACTAGAATGTAAGAAACAACTATTTGCAATAACAGAACCTTGCGAGGCACATAACGATAAAACTATTTGTTATTCCGAAAAATTGCTAGACTTAAGTAACGATACTTGCGTAAACGCTCTGCTCAACCTTAAGGAACCAGTATGCAAAATGGTCAACAATCAACACATTCCCGATTTCAAGGAAATATTGCCAGGAACTCTACTGTTGAACGACTTCAGCGGACTTGTCTCGTTGGAAAAAAAAAATCCTAAAACTACAGGGCTCATTTATAATCCAATACAGGAACTCTACAGTAACAATTGGAGAAAACATCTACAAGTCTAAAGAAACCAGCCCGGTTGAACCGGAACCCCCACTTTTTCAATTAGCAGCGGAAAAGTCGAAAATAGATGAAGTACTGTCCCTACAAATGGTCAAGGAACTTAACATAAACAACACAAGAGTACTAGAGAAACTCAGAAGCGAAGGAATTATAGCTTCTTCCCTGAATTATGGATCCACTATCATCCTATTCGTAGTTATCGTAGGACTGATCACACGATTTATGCGAAGGCGCAAACCAACGGAAGGCTTACCAGCTCCAGCGAAAACAATTGAAGAGCCATCCCTTCCGGATCTGTACTCTTTGCGTTGCAACCGAGGACAGTCGCGTTTAAGGGGAGGAGTTAACACCCAGAATGCTAAATGCTCAACCAAAGTAAGAGTATCGCCACACGCGCAGAAATCTGAACAACATCAAATAGATTACGAGTGTGAGTGCATTAGCACCGATTTCCCAACATATAAAGTTATTGGCCGGAATGTTTCCCAATATGTTCCCAATTGAGTTCAGCAGCCACTTGCGCTGAGTTTTCACTTCTTCACTTCCTACTCTACGATCGTGGGAAAGCTTCAACGCTGGGTGACTGAACCCAACACAGAGCGCATTTGGCAACGACAATTATTGCCAAATTACATTGACCAATTAGAATAAGAAACGGTCAACTGCACCGCGGCAGCAGCAATATCAGCGACAGCGACCAATTAGGACCGACCACATCAGCGACAACAGCGATGTTCAACGATAGTAGCAGAGAACGTTAGCAGAGGCAGCAGCAGCGGCAGCAGCAAACCAATGAAGCATAGGTTACATTATTAATCATTAGCATAAGAAAAATCAGTTGTAAAATTGCACTCAATAAAGAAAGTTTATATTTTTTTAATAAAAATATTATCTAAACTTTTAACTTATGTATATACTTTATGGGGTCGGAGATGCCTTCTTCACTGCGTTGCAAACTTCTGATCAAAATTATTATACCCTCTACAAGGGTATAAGAAATGTATCGTTTTCAATGCCTGAAATGCATTTTGGGCAGGTTGTGCAGGTGTGTGTCCATTAGATCACTTTTCAGCTGTGCCGTTTCGATCCATTCGGGTTACTTTTGGTTGTGTAAGTTTTTTTTGTCAATTCGTTAATATACCACATTCAATTAAATCGTTTGATTGTAGAAAATCTATTGTCATTTGTTTGTCCCGTTCCCCAAAACTTTATCTAACTACTTAATTATACTAATTTTATGAGGATCTTAACTGCTTTCCCTTTCCCATTTACAATGGCTACTTAAAGGGAATTTTAATATAATTATTTTGTAGGGGTACTTATCAAAACAAAGTGTAGTAGAAGAAAAAGAATTTGACCCGGGGTCGAACCCAGATATTCCCCGATCCCCAGATCGAGAATCACACTTCAACCACATACGCCAATACCCGTATAGTTGCATCAGCCATAATGAGGGTTTGGCGTCAAGCAGCGTTAAAATATAAAATATGAGCCATAACCAGATGACAAGCAGTTCTTGCTTGATTTGATTTACTTAATATCCTGACGCTAAAAGTAAAATACTTTTACATTATTGCATTAGTCACAGAAAGATATACATCATACTGTTACATCGGTGATGTCGTTGTGCCTCAGTCCTTGGAGGACATAGGGCTGAGGGAGTGGCCGCCCGGATAGCAGACACGATTTGTGCAGCAGAGCTCGCCGGATTTGAGGCGGGTTCTTTTGACGCCACTTGCCTCTCCAAACGTAAACAGAACAATTATTTACGTGCCTGAAAATAGTAGAAATCGTTCTCTCCAGTAACTGGCTATTTGCAGCTGGCACTGCCTGATCCTCTCCTGAAACTGGCCATTTGCAGCCGGCACTGCCTGATCCTCTCCAGAAACTGGCCATTTACAGCCTCCCTCTCTCAATTTTACATAATTTTTTTTACCGTGAACGTGTCAACGTCTTAAGTAAATGCTACCATTCCATCAGTATTTTCTTAAGACGTTGTCACGTTCAACGTCAGTAAACCGACTTTACAGACAACCAATTTTTTTATTTTTATTTTTTTTTTATTTGGAGGAATTCATAATTGCTATTGCTGATTTTCTATGGGGAATCCGAAATCTTCGATGAGGTAGATCCCATTTTATTTGTTCTTAGTTAATGCTGTTTGAATTTTTAGCTCGAAGTTTCCGAAATTCAAAGTGCGTCCAATTACTTTGGATTTACCGATACAATTTAAAGTCGCGGTCGTCTATAGTAAGAATCTCCCGATGGCTTCCAAGTTTTGGCTTCCTCTCTGCCTGGTACTTATCAGCCGGGGCCTTTATACCCAAGGGTGTTTCAAATTTCGACTATGGTCCACTGGAATGGAACGCTAAAGTGTTCCCGGCTAAATACATTTCCCCTTCCTTGTACAAAAAAAAAAAAATGAAAGTGTTCCCGTCCAAGTATATTCCCACCCAAAAATGGATGAACGGCCCACCAACTCACCGGTGCTGGGTTGCCGTGGGACCACAGTTTGAGTTGGTGTGCTTATCTATATCAATGCCTGGAACCCTGTACTAGCGCAATTTTTGTCAACGTTGCTTTTCGAGGACCGTGGGATTGCAATACTTTCACGAGGCCCGTGTGATCACAGTGCTTTTGCGAGAACCGTGAGATTGCCGTTTTCGCTCGAGGGCCGTGCTTTTGCACCACATGGCGTGTTATCTCTATCCCCTTCCACGTGTACCTGTTGTCTCCGTCGGGCAGAACCGGCGTACGTAACAATACATTAATAAAGATATCTTAATATTAACATGATTTACTTGACTTATTGAACTAATAATTTTGGACTTATGTTATTTATAATTAAAAAGTGTATACTTATTTGTTTTACATATTTGAAGTGTTTTAAGTTTGTATGATTTATGTGTGTGTGCTAAGATAAGTTTTTAGTTTCTTTTCGAATTGTAATGTGCCTCTAATTGACTTAAGTTGGTTAGGTAGATGGTTCCATAATTAAATGAGTAAGCGAAGAATTGTCTGCCAAAGCTTACAAGTCTAATAATATTGCAAACTTCGGCTATAGCTTATACATATGAACATTACAATTATTGTGCCAATTAAAACAAGTAGGAAAGCTACAGTCGAGTGTGACCGTCTGTGAGATACTCGGTACCCAAAGCGTTGTCGTTGAAATTAAATAGCATATGGACATGGACAAAAGAAAATGTTGACAGATGAATACAAATGTTGCTATAAGCATATTGAGCAGCACCTAAAAAAGGCAAAAGTAGCTAGGAACATGTTGAGCAACACCCACAAAAGACAAATGTTGCCAGGGACATGTTGAGCAACACGCACTGACATGCTCGACATAGAAGAAGAAGCATACACAGAAATGTATCGTTTAATAACTTCCATGTCTATCATCCGATTTTGCTCATATTTTCGAAAAAACGTTCACGAAAGCCTACTTTTTTATTTTATCTATTTACTTTAAGCCGAAAAACACGACTATAGCTTATTTAACGTTTTTTATGATTTTTAGGGGCGGAAGTGGGCGTGGCCAAATTTTTAAACAAACTTGATCTGCGTGCAACAGATGCCAATGTTGTCACCAAATTTAGTAACTCTAGCTCTTATAGTCTCTGAGATCTGTTGTTTCACACGGACAGACAGACGGACATGGTTAGATTGACTCGGCTAGTGACACTGATCAAGAATATATATACTTTATAGGGTCGGAGATTTCTCCTTCGGCCTGTTACATACATTCTCGGTTGGCACTAACTTAGAATACCCTTGTACACTATGGGTACCGGGTATAACAAGAAAGAAAGCTAACATCTGTAAGCCGATGTTTGTATATCCTTGCAGTTTGCACTTGGATCATTGAAAATCGATAAATTTTGGTAAAATTAAAAAATATCGACTTTGGTAAATTTTGATAAAATTTACCTACACACTTTACATTTTACATGTAAAATTTTACATTTTCATATAAATCGACCGATAGTTTTCTGATCCTAATGAAATTAAAACCGTAATTCTAAAACCTTAAGAAACCGCTATATCTCTAAAATAATTTAAGTATGTTGAAAAACAGAGAAGTTATAATTTTTTTTACATTATATATGTAAGATAATTTAATATTATCTGTATTTTATTTGAATAGTTTATAGTTTTAGGTTTACAAAGATATTGATATTGTTGATTAGAATAGAATATATAGAACGATTATCAACTGATTTTGCGCGACTTTACAACTTTGGGTACGACTTTTTCTGCTGATTAATAAACGCTCTCTCTTCTGCAACTTGTTAGATACGGCTTCTACTTTTTGTTCTTGACTATCGGTGCTGACTCTTGAATATACAGCTCATACCGATAGTAGTATGGGCTGCCAACTTATACCCACGTTACCACCTTACACTCGGCCATCCTGCAATACATCTGTCCCAGATGCATTATCCTCCTCTGCGCTCAGATCGTCGTCGTCTTCTTCGTAATAGGCATAGCGCCACAGCTTCATAAAATCAGCGCTAGTAGAAGTTTGTAGTGGGCCCTCAAAATATGCTGCTTTCTTCACGTCGTATCTGCTGTTTCGTTTTACTTGAACAACTTCATATGGGCCGATGTACTTATTGGCCAACTTTCTTCCGGTTATGAACTGCGTCACTTTGATGGCTACTAGATCGCCCAACTGGTAACCATTATGTCCGTTCCTTTTCTTGTCGTAGTTTTTCTTGTAATTGTCTTGAGCTTTCTCGATTTGTATTCTAGTTTCCTGCCAAATTCGACTGCGTTCGTTTTGTAGGTTGAACAGCATCTCATCTTGTAGGATCTTCAGGAGTTCAGGACTGGAGTTATTTCTCATTCGTTTGCCAAACATAACTTTAAACGGTGTGAAACTAGTTGATGCGTGTACATGTGCGTTTATAGCCTGCTGCACTTGGGATGTGTACTTATACCACTTTGCTGGTTCCGCTGCTGACATCTTTGAGAGTACTGAAATAATAACTCTTTTGACCCTTTCGATCTACCCATTGCCTCTTGGTACACCTGCTGTTGTCTCAATATGATCAATCTTGTTCTTACTGCAGAATTCTTTAAAAGCATGTGATGTAAACGCAGCTCCCTTATCGCTGATGATTCTCTGTGGACTGCCGAATTGAAATACAAGATTCTAAATGTCTGATAACTTCTTCTGCATTTGTGGACTTGGTAGGACATATCCAAGTATATTTAGAAAAGCCATCTACTACAGCCAAGATATACTTGTATACGTCATGTCCAGTGATCCTAAATGATCAATATGCAACGTTGAAAGGGGTGTGTCGCCTTTATCTATAGCGTGTAGATAATCCTCTTGCTTTCAAAGTTTTTGATTATGTGTGATGCATTCAATACAGTTGGAAATTATCTGCTTTACTTTCTTCTCCAAGTGTGGTATGTGGAAGTCTGGACTGCATGTATGGTCTTCTGCGTTCCCATGTGGCCAAAGTTATGTAAGTTTGTTATTATCTCCTTCTCCATGCATTTTGGAACTGCCAACAGATCTTGCCCACCTACTTGCTTAAATATGATGTTGTTTTTGACCACATAATCTGCATACGGCTTCTGCTTTAAGATTTCCCTAACAGCCGTTAGGTGCTCGTCATTCTGCTGTGCTCTTTTGATTTGTGTGTGCACCTCTGTTGTTACAATCATCACCGGAAAACGACTCAGGCTGTCGACGTGTTGCATTCTGGTTCCTGCGCGGTGCTCCGCATTAAATGTAAAATCCTGTAAATACATTAACCATGGCGAAACTTCTCGAGGCACATCTTTTTTTGAAATCGTTTGTTTAAAAGCTGAACAGTCTGTTACCAAGTCGAACTGGATACCCAACAGGTAATGTCGAAGTCTCTTCGTTGCCAGGTACGCTGCTTTTACCTCAAGTACGTAACTAGTGAGTTTTTCCTCTTGCGACGTTGTTTTCTTACTCAAGTAAAAGACGGGGTGCCATTTACCATCATGTTGCTGCAGCAGTGTGCCACCGAATCCATGCTTAGATGCATCTACGTGCAACTGTGTTTTAGCGCTTTGACTCCAAATCTTTAGGACAGGTTCTTCTATTAGGGCTGCTTTTAGTTGCTCTACTGCTTTCTTCTGTGATCCTTCTATCTTAAAAACGGCATCCTTTTTCAGCAGCTGCGTTAAGGGTTTAGCAATAAAGGCGTAATCTTTAATAAATTTACGAAAGTAGCCTGTTAGCCCCAGAAATGCTTGAATACCCCTGATATTTACCGGCATTGGAAAATTTTTTACGGCTTTAACTTTTTCTTTCCCAGGCCATATTTGCCCATTCTCCACCTCGTAGCCAAGGAAATTGAAACGCTCTTTTAAAAAGTGACATTTTGACCATTTTATGTCGAGACCGTACTGCTGTGACCGTTTTAGGACCCGCTGCATGTTGCTTAAACATTCTTCGGCTGTTCGCCCAAAAACAACAATGTCGTCTATGTACATCTCCATAACACCTTCATTGATCAGCTGTTGGAAAATATATGTGACATACCTTACGAATACTGCCGACGAATTACAATACCCAAATGGTGCTCTGTTAAATTCGAAAAGTCCCTCCTGTGTCACGAACGCTGTATATTTGCGGCTGGGTTCCTCGATTTCGACGTGGAAAAATCCATTCTTAAGATCAAAGACAGAAAAATATTTCGCACCTTGCATCTTATCGAGTACTTCGTCAATGAGTGGAACTGGGAACCGATCTTTCAGTACCATTGTATTCAAAACACGGTAGTCTATACATAGCCTATATGTTTTATCCTTCTTTTTAGCTAGAACAACTTTACTTGCGACATCAGAGCAGGATTCACGAACAATGCCCTGCTGTAACCACTCATCTACCTGTTTGCGAATTATTTCTCGTTCTGCTGCTGATGATCGGCTTGGCTGCTCCCTGAATGCTATATTGTTACAATTTGGTATTATTGTCATCTTAACAGGACAGCTTAACTCCTTTAACGGCTTGTAGTTATCAATTAACTGCTTGACAACTGCTTTGTATTTGTGTGGGACATCTAGCTCTGCTTCCTGATTTACCACATTGTAGACGTTATGATTTATCTCGGTTTCAACGACGTTGTCTCCTCCTGTAAAAGCATATTTTCCGTTCTCCAGCACAACTGTAAACTTCTTCAGAAAGTCAAAGCCAATAATTATGTTGACATTTGACTTTGGCATCGGGAACGATGAGAAACTTATGTTGCGTAGACATTCCATCCACCTCCACTTTCGCATCTAACGCACCCAGCACAAACGTCGCGACGTTTCCGAGTCCGTAAAATTTTGCAAAACTTTTTTGCAGTGTACTTTCAGCAAACTTTTCCTTATATGTCCTCATACGCATAAGGGACACGTCGGCTCCGGTGTCGACAAGACAGGACACGCTTTTGTTGTTGATTAAAATAATCTTTTCCCTTGATTCGCTGATCAAACCGATGCTTGGATTTTCTCCCGGACAATTCGGTGATGTGTGCCCACTGCCGTTGCACTTAAAAAATTTGGTCTCCTCTTTGCATTCGGCTCTCATATGCTCAGGTGAGCCGCAGTTGAAACAATGCCTTTTATACTGAATTTGCTGCTGATCGAATCGCCTTCCTGGTTTTACTGCTTTGCTGAAATCAGTCTGCTGCACTGCTTGCTTTCGACGCATTGTTGATTTTGTCATCATTTCGATCGTTTCGTATCGGCTTCGTAGCTCTTTGAAAGTTGGCGCACTGTAAAGGGGATATTTAAGATCATTATTCAGCTTTAACCCATCCGCTATATAACGGATAACCGATTCATCTTCAACTGCTCCCTGAGCTGCTATCTTACGCATATGCAATACGTATTCGTGAAAATTCTCGTTCTTATTTTTCTTACGATCTCCCAGCTGTTTATGCACCTCAGCACTGCTAAGCGTTTTGTCGAATTCCTCCAATAACACAGCAGTTAAGGATTCATACGTTAATACGGTGGTGGACTCCAGAAATAACTTAGCTGTTCCCTTCATTTTCATACGAGCGTTGACATATTTCTGCTTGGTGGTCAGCTCGTAGGCATCGGCGTTCTCGTCAAAACATTTCAGCCACTGTCTAATTGAGATAGAAGCTCCATCAAAGTCAGGCACCACCTTAGAGAAACTCTCAATTGGAACAACATTCCTGGCGGAATCGCTTTGTCCAATTTTCGTTGCAAGTAGTTTGAGCACCTCGTTCAATTCGTTGTTGCTATGCACTTCTTCGTGGCCAGCCGCAAATTTCAGAGTGTGATGAATCTCAGATTCTTCAGCTGCGTCACTTCTAATGTTTTCGTGGTCCTCTTCCCCGTTTCTTTCTTCCTTTTGGAGTTGATCTTCCATCTCGCTTGACGGCAAGAAAAATGTCGTATTCAAATCCATCTCTTTGATTTCAGCTTTTTGTGGAGTGCCTGATCCATTCTGCTGGCCACTTCGGTTTTTATTTTGGTTATTTTGGTTATTATTCTTGTTCTTTTTCGCGGACCGCACCATCATTTTTACGGCTTTTATAATTATACTGCAACTTGCTCTTTTTCTTTTTGTCTCTTCTCGTCTGTATTCGATCGACGCTCACCCACACAACTACACTTTTTGTATGTTCGACTTTTGGAACGGCTGCGTCGGTTGAGCCCCCATGTAAGATAATTTAATATTATCTGTATTTTATTTGAATAGTTTATAGTTTTAGGTTTACAAAGATATTGATATTGTTGATTAGAATAGAATATATAGAACGATTAACAACTGATTTTGCGCGACTTTACAACTTTGGGTACGACTTTTTCTGCTGATTAATAAACGCTCTCTCTTCTGCAACTTGTTAGATACGGCTTCTACTTTTTGTTCTTGACTATCGGTGCTGACTCTTGAATATACAGCTCATATCGATAGTAGTATGAGCTGCCAACTTATACCCACGTTACCACCTTACATATATAGGATATAGTGGTATAGCATGCAAATTGAAGAGGAGTGGGCAGACTCTAAGCCAAGATAAGAGTGGTCGAGGTTGATTTCCCAAAATCCCACGTAGAAAATATGAATATAAAGTTGTTGGGTAGTAGTAGGAATTTTTCTGCTTTATTATGCCTTCATCGGCTGGTCACAAATTTGAACTAATTACATGTCATAAAAATAGAAGTTGGGAGAGCGGTTTGAAAAGCTCTTGCGGACTGGAAGTAAGGGGGAAGAGAGAGGGAGAGAGAGTGTGTGAGAGCTCTGGGCTCCGTGAAGCGGGACATTTCGAAGCCGCTAGCGCTTCACACTGACTCTCGAAAATAAGCGCCCTCTTGGCGCGAACATTCTCCCTCCCTTGCGAGGCTACGCACCAAGAACCTCAGGAACAGGTAGCTCGGGAAAGCGTTGGATACGCTGAGCGTTCGTGGAGATGGAGTAGAGTGTGGTGATCCTGTCTACACGATTGGCATCGGTCACCACTGCGGCAAGATCCTTTGGAATGGTGGTGGGCCAAGCAATTGACGCAGTACTTCTTATCAATGGCCGCCTGGAGCCGTTTCTCAGCAGAAAACGGTGACATTTCCGAAGAGGATGGTTCCCTTGGCAGATTCGGCATTGGTAGGATAAAATACGTCGGGAACGTCTGCATTTCATGGCGTCGTACGGAACCCAATAATTGGATGAATCAGAAGGCTTGGAAACTTGCGTGCAGAACGCGGAAATCCGTTGGATGGAGGCGGATACTGGCCTTGAATTAAAAGGAGGAGTCGTAACACCGGAGAAAGAGTTGCTTGGATGCAACAAAGTGTGATGCCGACCTCGGCAAGTGAAACAGCTGTGGGCGCTTGTGCAATCCCGAAGTGCATGATCTCTTGCAAAGCAATTCAAGCACAACTGTTTCTTCTGGATATAGGACAAACGATCGTCTACCGTCATTTGTAGGAAGCGTGGACAGATTCTTACTGGATGGTTCTCTCTTGAACACAAATCGCAGCGTGCCGTTTTCGGAACCACTTTCGTACTGAAGGACTTCAGCACTCTTGGGGAGACTTCAGAGGTTGTCGGTTTTGGAACCACTTGTGTACAGAAGGATTTTAGTACTCGTGGGGACACCTTGGAGGTTATCGGTTGGAAATGACGGAGACATACCTTGGAAGGTTGAATGGAATCTATGGCCTCTAGAGTTCTATGGCGCTCAGTCAGGAATGCATCGAGCTCTTTCCACTTGGGAATCTGGGTTTTATTCTTTAAGGATTGCTCACTTAATGAAAGCGTAAGCTTTGGTAGCTTCGTAGAGCACAAATAAACCAAAAGACAGTCCCAATTTTCAGTATTCATGCCGGACATTTCTAAGGACGTAAGACAACTCTGAATGGTTTCTTGCAGGTTCTTCAAGGCAGCTGAAGATTCATGTGCTATGGATTGCACATTGAATAACCTTTTTAATGAGTTGTTCACCAACGACCGTTTGTTTTCGAAACGCTCAGTTAAGTTGTTCCAGGCTGAGCGGAAACCATCATTGGTGAGTGGCGAATTGGAAACTATGGCATTAGCTTCACCGCTAGTCTTGGCATTTAAATGGAATAACTTCTCGACAGCGGTAAGTCTTGGATTGTCTATATAGACCGCTGTGAAAAGGTCACGGAACGTGGGCCAGCGAAGATAATCGCCCGAGAAAACTTCTGTGTCGCACGGAGGTAACTGGCAACCTGCTGGAGTATAATTTTGAGAGTTGCAGGAGTTGGATTGTGCTGATTGAGACGTCGCTCGCTCAATTTGCTCGTTGAGTTGAGCTGCACATGATTTGTAAACTGAGTAGCAGTAGTCATATTTGGCCTGGAGGATTGGCAAGGTGTCGATCGACCCTTCTACTGCTATTAGATCCGAACAGGCTTCGTATGCATGTTCAACTTTGTCCCATAAGGCTCGGATGTGATCTCGGCGGACTTGGAATGTGTAGAGCGACGGCGTGGAGAGGCCAATAGTGTTGACCATCGCCTCGAATTGGCTTACACGGTCACTAACGGCAATAAATTTATGTAAGGCCGCAGTTGTCGCGGTATTTCTAGCGAAGCGGCATTTTGTATTTTATTTATATATGTGTATGTAGGACGGAACACCGGAATGAAACACTGGAATGTGTGGAATCGAAACTCTGGAATGTGTAATATCGAAACACTTCAAAGTGTAATATCGAACACTGGAAAATGTGGAATGAAACCCCGGAATGTGTGGAATGAACCACCGGAATGTGTGGAATGAAACACCGGATTACTATTTTGGTAACGGGATCCTTTTTAAGTTTGGAATTAAGTTAAAAGAATTAAATAAGTAAAAGGAACGGAACAAACTGTATTTTTAACCAAAAAAACGCTAAAACAATGAAAAAAAAAAGGGGTGTGTCCAGAGTACGCACGACAGAAGTGAAACTTCTAGTATTCCTCTCTCTCTTATCATTTCATTATCTCTTATTTCAAATCCTTTTCGAACCAAAGCCGATCGCAAACGCTACAAGCATAACCAAAAGGATTTTCCACAAACATTTTTTGAAATTGTTTATGTGCAAATTTGTGATTTACATAGGCACTATAAGGAGGCACAAAGTCATCATCAAATTCTATCGGTGCCCCATCGACATATTCTTTGATATCCATATCGAAATCAAGATCACCCAGTGATTCTCTATTCGGGAATTCATGGTCATCGTGTATATCCTGCTAACATAAAGTATTATTTACTGGAAATCTCATTTTAAATCACTTTTTTCATCTATAGTGAAATTGTTTTTAAAAATTGATACGCACAATATTGACATGATTCGCCTTATCATAATTCGGTTGTGTAGTTATGGCTTCTTGGACAGAAGCCTCTAGTATCTCATAAAAATCCTAGAGAAATGAATATGTATTCCCATGTTGATTTCCAAATTTAATTCGATGTTAATTAATAAATTAAGTAATTCGAACAATGCAATAATGGCATATCAACTTACAATTTCGGGGGCATTATTTCTATTTCACTGCTGTCTTATTGAATTGTGGTAAATATTGTTGGGTTTTGGCATGGAATGTTGGTTATGAACTTGTGCTGCATGTACGACGTATTCTGGACCATCATTGGGACTCTATAAATGAACAGAACTCGTAGAATTCGAAACGATTTTTCCCTTTTTTGATGGAATTGGAGCAGGTGTTATAGCGTTAGCTGCAGCAGATCGCAAACGCTCTCTGTATGCTTTACAACGTTCTGCAGCCGTTTTAGCTTCAGATTTGGGGGGCTTTAATTCTTTTTTCCGCTCTCTGTACCTCCTGTCGTCCATTGCTCTTTGGGTTGTAGCGACGACATTCCTACATCATATTTCACTGTTAGTATAATCTCGCCAATATGTTAAACAATTATATTCCAACAATACTTCTGTATTGTGAAATATTTATCAACTCTTTTAGGTTATATTTGCCTTGTGTCACTGTGTGAATCTGACTCTTCTCTTCTTTGGTTATTCTCAGGGGACACGGACACTTCCTCTTGTGACACTGATGTGTTCATCACCTCTATCTAAATTTATCCACCACTCATTTTTAACACTGAAATTCTGTAGGAAACCAAAAATTTGCCTTTTTAGACTGCCTCTTAAAATCAGAGGTCACGAAATGTTGTTGCGACTCTGTTGCAGCGCACAGCTCTTGACTCTCAAAAGTAAACAAACCGATAAAGAAGAAGACACATTACATATTTTCATTTCCAGGTCGAAAAAGATGGATAAGAATTATGGTGACAATCAAAAATAGTTAATGCATCCTTAACCTGTTAATATCTGTATGCAACCTGTTCAATCAGAAGTTCTTTTGACACACACACCTCTCACCCTTTTTTCTACTTCTGTAAATGAATTTGTTTTGTCACAGAAATGATTTCGGCTTAAAAAGCGTCTTCTCGCTCAAGTACGCATACACACACGTGCTCACATGCGCATTCTATTTTTAGATCTACGCTCTCAACTTTGTGCTAGCGCGCTGAGAGCGAGAGAGGATAGAAGAGGAGAGGAAGATCGTTCGGCAGCAGTGCGAGAGGGACAAAACCTCGCCCATTTTCGTGTCGGTCGTTTCGTTTCATGAATCGGTTTTACTTCGTCCCCGAAAATCCATAACGCGCCTAAAGAAGTTTCACTTCAAAAAATAACAAAAACTAGCTAAATTGCATATATCTAGCTATTTAATTTTGTCTTGTAATTATTTGATATCTTCTGAACTCTTTGTTTTTATTTAGGAATTACTAGTTTTGTATTATTTGTAGTGGAGGAATTTTATTTATCGGCACTGTTTCGCCGCTCTTGTTTTTAATGCGTTCGGATGTTTGTGTATTGGCCGTGGGTCAATGCAGATAGCGGAGATAACAAAACAAGAGAAGAGAACGAGAGGCGGAAACGAGAGACGGAAAGAATTGCCAAAAAATCAGTGCATCGACTTTGACGATTTTTATGTATGTATGTGAATGGAAATATAAATATATATACGTATGTTTGTGGCCGCGCAGAATAGTAGGAAGGTAAACAAATTAATATAATTATTAAGCCGGCGTTTTCTGTGCCGACCCTAGCAATAAAACTGTGGTTTATATTTAATAATATGTGGGTAGATGTGGACTGTAATTTCTCAAAGTATTTGTTGTATATTTGCATATATATAGTTTGTTGTTGTTTTATTGAATGTATGTATAAGTGTAGTTATATATGTATAGATATAATTTTGTGTGCATTCAGACGTATAGTTTTGAATATATTTGATTTTGTAGTGTAGTGTAGAGGACTGTATGGTAATATTTATGTATGTCGACGTGTAAATATTTATGTACATATGTATGTACGCTTGGACACCAGCAAGAACACAGTGAACGAGAAAAAAATGTATGAGCCATTTTTGGCGGAACGTTTTTTGAAATTTCGGAACTCTTAATTTTTACTGCGGCTGGGCGCGTATGTATATTTTCACAGTCACTTTTCTTTTTGTTTGGAAATTTAAACTTTGTCCAAAAAACAAACGGAATTTGCAAGATGGTGGAGAAAATTTGACATCGGACTTTGGACTCTAGCAAACCACACAGATATAAGACACTTGAATTTAGTCTTCGGAAAGATCTGTGTGATTTCTTTTCGTAAAGTAAGGACACTAGTTCGCTGGAATTCGGAGGCAAACAGGAAGAATATCCGGCTCGAAGGACCATGGAGAGGAGTGGGCGGACTCTAAGCCAAGATAAGAGTGGTCGAGGTTGATTTCCCAAAATCCCACGTAGAAAAAATGAATATGGAGTTGTTGGGTAGTAGTAGGAATTTTTCTGCTTTATTATGCCTTCATCGGCTGGTCACAAATTCGAACTAATTACATGTCATAAAAATAGAAGTTGGGAGAGCGGCTTGGAAAGCTCTTGCGGACTGGAAGTCAGGAGGAAGAGAGAGGGAGAGAGAGTGTGTGAGAGCGCTGGGCTCCGTGAAGCGGGACATTTCGAAGCCGCTAGCGCTTCACACTGACTCTCGAAAATAAGCGCCCTCTTGGCGCGAACACAAAAGAAATAAGACTATGCTAAAAATTTCAGCCCGATAGCTCGAAAACTGAGAGACTAGTTCGCGTGAAAACCGAAATATCATGGCAATATTATAAATTTGTATACCCTCTGAAAGGGTATACAAATGACATTAACAAAAAATAAAAAAAAAGTAACTGACCTTCGGGATCTGAGCCCAAGTTCCCCGATTTACCGATCGAGAATCACACTTCAACCATATACGCCAAATCCCCGTTGGAGGCAGAGGAAAAAAAAGTTGGAGAGGGAAAGAGAGAAAGGGAGAGCTGGATACAAAAAAAAACCTTGGAAAAACAATTAGCGAGCAACATATAGGGATATCTTTTCTAAATACCATGTACTTTATTTTAAGTGGAACTTAAACTAACCTTCCGAGCTAACCTACCCACCAAAAACAAAAACAAGAAATACAGCTAACTAAGGCAAGCCGAAGTTTATATACCCTTGCAGATTATTTTTATTATTATTACTAGGGCCTTATTGCACCGCGACCAGATGTTAGGTCTTTTGTGCCGGCCTGTAGGATTAAGGTAGAGCCTCTATTCCTTGGCTTCTGATAAAGGAGAGCACTTTGGCGAGGTCTATCTCATCATAAATCCTGTAGGGGGGGATAAGTTCACCTCCTAGTTGTTGAAGTCGACGTCTGATTAGTGAGAAGCATTCACATAGAACATGTTCTGATGTTTCTGGCTTCGCCTCACAGAATCGATTTCTGAAAGTTTTAATTTCTTAAGGTGATACCTTAGGTTGCAGTGACCTGTTAGGTAGCCTGTTAGAGAGCGAATCTCACTCTTTTTTAGATTGATTATGCGTTTGGATCGCGACATCTGGGGGTCGAGGAATTGTTTGGCTTATCTCAGCCCTGCACTGTCGGTCCAGTGACGACTTATCTCCTTTTCCTCCCATTTCCTGACCAGTTCCCTTTTGTGTCCTTTCGAAAGTCCACAGAATGGTTCAGGGCCGATTAGTGGTGTCATCGCCCCGCGTTTTACTAGGGAGTCTGCAACCTAATTGCATTGATAAATGTGGGCTCGCTGCCCTGATTTAGTAAACCTATGTTATTACTAATTATGTACTCAAGAAAGTACTCACCTCTTTTGTTGATGTTGCTGCTCCCCCAGACCGTGTGATGCGCATTGGCATCGCAAGCAATTCTCCACCGGAGACGGTTTCTCTGGCAGTGCTCTACCAGGGCACAGGTAGCCGGCAGAGGCACATCGTCAGTGTCGCCGGGTAGATAAGCAGAGGCCAGCACTGCCTCCTGCTCGCCATGGGCAGTGGGTATTTTAACCCAGACCGCCACCAGGTCCTCAGTTATGAACTGTGAAAGGGGAACAAATAAAGCCGCTCTAGGGCGAGGTTGGCCGTTTGCATATACCAGCTTACCAGATGGGGTGCTAAGCCCCAGGACACGTCCGGCATTTATCCATGGCTTCTGGATAAATGCTATGTCCATCGTAGCAAACCTCTCACACAGGACGTCAGACGCGGCCTTTGCATGGTGGAGGTTCGCTTGGAGACATCAGAGGTGTCTCCGGGTGTTGGGGAGGGTGGAGGGAGGAGGACGGGAAATTAGTCCGCCCTCTTGCGGCCCCTGGCCGCCATCTTCCGGCCTCGGTTCGTGCGCAGAAGGGCCTCCTCCTCAGGTGTGCGCCTCACACCCTTGTTGATGCGCCCTGTTCCGCGCGTGATGCGCCCGTAAAGGGGAGGGCGCATAATTTTCCTCGGTGGCATGGGCTCATGGGCTCTGTGCCTTCGCGGGTTGTGCCATCAGCGGCATTCTTTGTCGTTGTCGCAGCCGTGCCCTTTGTTGCCCGGGGGCAGGTGGGCTTCTCCGCTGCGAGAGCAGGAGCCACCGCCTGCGTCTTCGGCTTGAGATAAGCCGTGCCCCACGCCCCACACTCCAGCGCAATCGTGATGATGGCCATGCTTTGCCTCATTTCTCGGTGGAAGACTCGCCAATCTCCCACTCGCAGGCCGCTGTTCTGGCCCTCGACGAGCTTAAGGATCTCGTCTGTACTCATTTCCGCGTTTGGGAGCGGAAAGTACCCAATGAAGACAGCGGCACGTGGAGCCTCTGCCTCTGGGACCACCTTGATGTGGGCGTCTTTCCACAGCCGTAGCTTTGGCACCTCTGTGCATAGCCACTCGGCTGTCTCCGCATTCCCACGTGTTACGGCCATCCACCCTGGTCGAAAGGTACAGCCAGAGAACAGCGGCTTCACAGAGCCGTGTCTCAGGGCCATCACTCTCGATAAAATGGCGGTCTGAATGGTATTCAGTTGCTCCGTCGTGAGGAGATGCTCAGGGTAGGCCGCAGGGAGTATAGCCCTCTTCACCGAGCTGGCAACGTCCCTGTAAGAGGCCATGACACCGACTTGGGGCGACTGCGCCTGTGTTGCCTGCCCATCCGCTGCTGCGGTTGTGGTGGCTGCTGGAGCCTCCGTGGCCGGCAAAACATTTGCAGGATCGCCCTTCGTCTGGGCACTAAGTGCCGCGGTTTTGTACATGGCCCTCTTTTTCGACGCCTCTTCTGGGGTCGTGTTGGCCAATCTACCTCTTTTGTTGGTGGTGGCGCCACTTCTGCTGGGCTTTTCCCTTGGAGGGTCCATAGGCTTCTGGGCGAGCCTTTTGGCCTCCTCCATGGGTACGCCGTTCGCAAGGTGTCTGCGCAACCTCTTCCTTGCGGCGCCCTATAGTGCGATCCGCCTGGGTTTGTCATCCTTAGGGGAGGCGAGCAGAGTTTCTTCCTCTTCCTTGGTGATGCTGTCGGTGCCAGAGCTTTGTGAACATATGTCCAGAGCATCTTCGAGCTCCCGGATGGGTTCGATTTCAATCGATTTGGGGCTGCTAGAGCACCCTGTTTCTTGGGGTGTATTTACATTTGATTCCATAAATTGGTCCCACGAGTAATGAGGAAGGAAGTATCCACACACGCTTCGCTACCAGAGCCTTAGCCCCCTTGCAGATAATAAATAAAATAAAATTTGAGGAATCTTATTTATCGTTTTAATCCTTAAAAACAACGAAAAGCGGCTAATTTGGACCGACCGTTCAGCTATAGATATAGTGGTCATCTTATAGCTGACATATGAACGATCGGTCCAAATTAGCAGATACATATTGTTTTTAAGGATATCGGATTAAAACTTAGTAAATGGTTTTTATTTTAATAGATAGATAGATTTAGGATAGACCGGAAAAAATTAGCTGATTTTCGTTGTTTTTAAAGACTTCGGATTAGAACGAAATAAATGCAAGAGTATATATGAATGGGCTTGCTGATGATTGCTTCCTTGCTTGTTTAAGTTTGTTTTAAAATTTGGCCACGCCCACTTCCGCCCCGAAACAAAAAAAAACTGTATATTAGCTATAGGCGTGATTTTTGGCTTAAAGTAAATAGATAGACCTTATAAGTAGCCAATCGTGTACGTGTTCTGAAAATTTTTGTAAAATCGAATGATAAACATAGAAGTTATTAAAAAATAAAGTTTCTGGGTATTCTTTTTGAGAGAGAGAGAAAGAGAGTGAGAGAGAGAGGGAGAGAGTGAGCGCGCGCACGTGCGTGTTGCTCAACATGTTCCTAGTAACATTTGTCTTTGTTGGGTGTTGCTCAACATGCTCCTACCAACATTTGTCCCTTTTGAGAGTTGCCCAACATGTTCCTAGCAACATTTACCTCCTTTGAGTGTTGCTCAACATGTTTCTAGCAATATTTGTCTTTATTTGCCAACATTTTGTTTTTCCCTTGTTCATGTGCTGTTTAATTTTAACCACAATGCTTTGGGTACTGGGTATCTCACAGTCGGTCACACTCGACTGTAGCTTTCCCACTTGTTTTTTTTGTTTTGGTTTTGATTTGGCGGAAAATACAATTCAATTCAAAATTTTAAATGTTTACAAAGATTAGAAATGAAAGAGCTTGACTACGTTACTATTTGCGGCTAAGTACACCTAGAAAAAAAAACGGTAGAAACGGGCAAAAATCAAGAACATCCGGGGTCAATTTCCGATTAACCGTGGATTTTCGTAAATCAAGACCGCTTCGTTCATAAAATGAATGAACATGTTGTGGTTGATTTTCGCACTAACGGGTCTCATTTAATGAACATTGTTTTTTAATTATTAAAAAAAATAAGTATGCTTAAGTAACGAATTGGAATTATATTGTGAACATTTTGAAATTATTTTAGAAACGCTTTCTCAACATTTCATTAACATTTTGTACTTTGATTATTAAAATATTGACCATACAAAATATCGCATTTACAAGAAGAATATTAGTTTACACATGTATAGATTGAACAATCCTCTATTAGTACTAAATTTCTAAATTCTTAACATTATTTAAATAAGTTTTTTGTTAATGTTAAAGAATTCCTTGTAAAAGATCATTTTTTGTAATCTGTATTTATAGGGTAACAATGTGTTATTTAATCATATAAGCAGTAAAGAACAAACTCCATCGACCTAGAATCGAATCATATACCGGCCGCCCAACAAACTGGACTACGGAGGCAAACCAATCAAGAGAGTCTAGTACTCTATACATAATTGGGCAGTTTGTATAAATTCACTTAAGCTCCAGATTTAGCCATTCCGTTTAACAGGTTGCTATTGGCTCAGAGCATAGAGCATACATTTAAGAAACCATAAGTTAGTGGTTTTCATCCATGGTTTTTTCGTATTTTTGTTCACGTAAAGTAAGTAAAAACCGCACGTGCACTGCACAACTAAAAAAGCCACAATCGATAGCCCTAGAGGGTTTACATAAAATGGGTTAACAACTGTAAGTACAAAGTTTTATTAAAATATCTATTAATTTACACGAGGTATTAATAAAATTTCGCTAGCAACGCTATTGGACCCACTGTACGCCGGTTCCATTCGAACCAGAGAACTGCAAGGGTGTCACTTTTTGCCACCTTACTCACACTTAATAAAATTTGTGTCCCGGTGCCACTCACACCCGGTTAAGCAAAGCAAAGACACACACTTATCAAAAAAAGCATGTGTGCTATGAGTGCCGGCACTATTACGCTCTCGCTCATACAAGGTGCCGTTATTTTTTTGTGCTTCCTTTCTTTTTTGAGCAACGCGTGCCGGTCGCACTTGCACTCAAAACGAATGAAGGAAAAATCACAAGTAACAAAAAAGGCAATGCGGGATTGCTAGAAGTAGGCAAAAAACACAAGAATCACTTGAGTGTTTTTTAAACACCATGGTGCTTTTGCATGATTTGTTCTTTGCGTTCAAGTTTAGTGCATCGTTGAACTTGTTTCGGAGACAATCATAATGACGGCGGAAATAATTAAAAGTAAAATAGAACGTGGCGATTACACCGTAGCTCCAACTCACAAGGGCAAAAGTGTTATTTGGACAATATTATGTGATATCATACAAGAGGACCAAACTGTCCTTGAAGGCTGGATTTTTTGCAATACATGCAGAAAAGTGTTGAAATTTGTTGTCAACCAAACTTCAAATTTGTCAAGACACAAATGTTGTATGTCTTTAAGACAACCCATGGAAGCAAAAAAAGTTTCTAGCTCTGACAAAAAAATACCTATTGAGAAATGCAGCGAATGGGTTGTTCAGGATTGTCGCCCGTTTTCCGCAGTGAGCGGGAATGGATTTCGCAATCTGGCGAAATTCTTTATACAAATTGGTGCTGCTTATGGGGCGAACGTCGATGTTGATGACCTACTGCCGGACGCAACGACATTAAGCCGAAATGCGGAAAAAGATGCGAAAGAAAAGCGGACAATGATCTCCAAGGAACTAAAAGAAGCAGTGGATAATGGAGGAGTATCGGCAACGCTTGATATGTGGACAGATCAGTACGTGAACAGAAACTTTTTAGGTGTCACTATGCATTATTTAAAAGACCTAAAATTGTATGACATTATCCTGGGCTTGAAATCGATGGACTTCCAAAAATCGACTGGTGAAAATATTCTTAAGAAACTAAAAGCTATTTTTGCACAATTTGATATTGAGGACATTGCCAATATTAAATTCATCACAGATAGGGGATCAAAATATGAAGAAAGCATTGACGCAGAATATACGATTAAATTGCAGCAGCCACTTACTTTCAAATGTTCTAGAAAAATCCTTTGAAGAATCGTATGAGCTACAAGAAATATTACACTCATGTAAAAAAATCGTAAAATATTTAAAAAAAGCAAATTTCCAACATCGGCTTAACACAACATTAAAAAACTCTTGCCCTACTCGATGGAATTCAAATTATACTATGCTAAATTCTATAGTAGATAATTGGACAACAGTTAATCAAATATTAGGTGACTCTGAGGGAGGTCAAAAACTGATTAGCGTTAATATATGTACTTTAAGAATAATAGTAGTTTTGCTTCAAGATTTCGAGCGAATTTTTAAAGAACTACAAACGTGCAGTTCTCCTTCACTTTGCTTTGTTTTACCATCTATTGCGAAAATTAAAACACTTTGCGAACCAAACGCTGAAGACATTTCACCAATATCCGTTCTTAAGGAAAGAATTTAAATTAATGTGAATACGATTTGGAAAGAAAACTTAAGTATTTGGCACAAAGCTGCATTTTTTTTATATCCTCCTGCTGCAATTATGGAACATAAGGATATAATACAAATAAAACATTTCTGTTATGAAAAAATGAATAATTTTATTTACAATACATGCGAATTTCCCAGTAACAATAGTTTTTCTAGTAATGAATCAAGTCCAGCAAGTCCAATTTGTCAATTGGCAACGAATCAAACGTTTGTGCCAAAAACCCAATTTTTCTTTTCTCATCTGTTGGCTTTTTCTAAAAACAGTTCTAAAACGCCTTTGGAGGAAATAGAAAGTTACTGTACAGAGAGAGTTTCTTTAAGCGAGGACTTCGAACCCATTGAATGGTGGAAAAGCAAGGAAAACTGTTATCCTCTTTTATCTAAGTTAGCATTGCAACTTCTTACTATACCATCGAGCAGTGCAGCGGCCGAGAGATTTTTTTCCTTAGCGGGCAATGTAATTACAGAAAAGAAATAGACTAGGAAAACTGTTGATAATTTACTTTTTCTCCATTCGTATTATAATAAATTTAAATAAAAAATAAAATAAATTTTAATAAAACGACCTGAAATAATTAAAAATTAAGTAATATGCAATGAAGCAAAAAAACTAAGTATGTTAAATAATAAATAATTTAAAATAAGAAATATGCAATGAAGCAAAAAAAATATATATCAATATGTTAACTAATGAATAATTATAAATTTAGTAATATGCAATGAAGCAAAAAATTACATATGTACTTATGTTAAATAAAATGTAAGACGAATAGAAATAATTTGTTTTATTTAGCGACGCATTTGGAGCAGCCGGTAGTAAAAAGAACAACTCAAGCGAAGGCTTGCAAAAAAGAAACCCTAATACGCAACACACTCAATACAATTTATGCCTTTTTTTTTTGGGTTTTTCTTTTCACCCATCCTTCTTGCGACGCTAACGCCGGATGCGCTCATACGCTTGTTCAAAAAAACTAGCTTCTCTATATTGATGCATGGTGCGGCACACACCTTTGCAAATTTGCGAGGCTCGCACTTAGGGTATTTTTCCACTACGTTGCTTTTTCCAACTATCGCACGAAAATCACGAAAAGCAGAAAAGGTGTTTCTACTAGGAAAAAGTGCTTTTTAGCACTATCGTGAACGGCAACAGCTGTTTTTTGTTTACGTTTTGATTTGGCGGAAAACTAAATTCAATTCAAAATTCAAACCAATGTTTACTAAGATTATAATTTTATGAGCTAGACATTATTTTCTATTTGCAATAATTCTGCCAGGCAGCCGCTTGACTGGAGGAACTTGCAGAAACCACTTCAGTTTACCGAGCCACAACTCGGATGCAGACGCATCAACCCGTCTCTTCTTAAACAAGTCTCTTATGATCCCGAATTCACATCACCTGGCCCTGCCAAAGGAGGAGTAAGTGGAGGCGGTCGTGCCCCGGAGGAGAAAGATAAATCTGGGTATACGCCCCGCCACCGACCAAACTCCGCCTCCGCTTCCGTTAAAAACATGAAGCGAATTTAGAAAAGTGAGAGGATCCCTGCGCACCGTCGCTGACGCCACTGCTGCGCACCAACGTCCTTCTGTCCACAGGGCTCAGCTATCTGAAGGTGTCAGCTTGCAAGCTATTGCAATGCCCAAGTAGAGTTTACAAAGCCGAGCAGCTGCAGAGAAACTGGTCGGCTAGGAAGAGAGGACGCTCTTTACTAAGGAGGAGGCGGTGGCCGCCAGTGCAGCATGTACGCCAGCTAGGATCGTCCAGAAGTGCAATAGTTCAAACCACATACCGCTAAACGAAATATGTATTAAATGCTGATTAGTTTACAAAACGTGGAGAAAATCATGAATTTGTTCAATATTTATTAAGCCAGCCAATTTCATTTGTTCAAAAAACAGCTGGCTAGTGGTGATAGTTGGGGAAAATCACACATCGATAGGCAGAAAAAGACTGAAATAATCGATACTATCGAACAGGGAAAAAGCTGCTTTTTCGGGAAAAAGCAGAATTGGAAAAAGCAACTGTAGTAGAAACAGGGCCTTATACTCAGTTGTCCGGTGGCAAAAAACACCAGGGTGCCCGAATCACCCTACATTTACCCGGTGCACCTTGAGTGCCGGTGGACTCTTGCAGTTCTCTGATTCGAACATAGCGAAGTGGCAACCTTGGAGAAGTGATCGCCAGTACAGCATCTACGCCAGCTCCCACGCCTAGAATCGTCCAGAAGGACAATAGCCAGGCCAAAATCTTACATCGATAGGGAGGAAAATACTGAAATAATTGGTACTATCCTGAAAAACGAATACATGCACCTGCACTTATCTAAACACATCTGTTTTGTCACCCCTAGACTCCTATACCATTTACACAGCCCAGAATGCAGATTTGAAAAATTGAACTCTTGTAGAAACAGGGACTTATTTGTTTTAAGAAACCACGTCTTATTATAATGTTCTTTACTATTTTTAAGGATCATAACAATAAAATAATAATCAAATCTTGTTATACACGTACTTGCCTTTAAGGCACTTTCACAAACCACTGAGGACTTGTTAAAGAATGTCTTAGTGGTGCTTTTGTGTTTTTAGGTATTTCCACGGACTTTTTGGACACAGTTATAAAAATAAAATTATTTAGACAGGTATTTTCAGAACAATAATTCTAATGTAGGCAAGGAGGAATACTAAAAAATAAAATAAAAATCTAATTAAACAGAAAACAAGTGTAACCTAATTCTTTTTATCATGAACAAAATGTTTTCTAGTGGTGCTATAATATTTATTCCCAACTGAAAGTATTTGTATTCGAAAAACAATAACACTTTGTAGGCAGGAAGAATACTAAAAAAATAAAATTAAAATCGAATTAAAAAAAAAAAAAGGTATAATATTAAATATATATTTTTTCTTAATTGTATTTCGATTGATAAATGGTATAAGTTAAATTTAAAATTTAAAATTTTCACACTTTTTGTCACCAGCGCCTTACTTAGGCCCCGTTTCCACCACAGTTGCTTTTTCCAATTCTGCTTTTTGCCCAAAAAGCCGCTTTTTCCCTGTGTATAAGGTATAGGAATCTAGTGGTGACAAAAATGATAAAAATGTAGCTTTTTCGTGGATTAGTTCGATAGTATCGATTATTTCAGCTTTTTTTTAATATCGATGTGTGATTTTGCCCAACTATCACCACTAGCCAGCTGTTTTTTAAACAAATGAAATGGCTGGCGAAATAAATATTGAAGAAATTCATGATTTTCTCCATGTTTTGTAAACTAATTAGCATTTAATACATATTTTGTTTAGCGGTCTGTGGATTGAACTGGCTATTGCACTTCTGGACGATCCTAGCTGGCGTACATGCGATCCGCCTCCTCCTTCGTAAAGAGCGTCCTCTCTTCCTAGCCGACCACTTTCTCTGCAGCTGCTCGGCTTTGTAAAACCCTACTTGTGCATTGCAATAGCCTTCTTGAGCTTGCAAGCTGACACCTTCAGATAGCTGAGCCCTGTGGACAGAAGGACGTTGGTGCGCAGCAGTGGCGTCGGCGGCGGTGCGCAGGGATCCTCTCACTTTTCCAAATTCGCTTCATGTTTTTAACGGAAGCGGTAGCGGAGTTTGGTCGGTGGCGTGGGCACAAACCGAGATATCCTTCTCCTCCGGGTACACGACCGCCTCCACTTACTCCTCCTTGGGCAGGGCCAGGTGATGTGAATTTAATTATCATAAGAGACTTGTTTAATAAGAGACGGGTGGATGCGTCTGCATCCGAGTTGTGGCTTCAGGCTAAGAGATTCCAGTGGACTGCAGTGGTTTCTGCAAGTTCCTCCAGTCCAGCGGCTGCCTGGCGGAACCACGTGAAATCTTTATTGTTACAAATAGAATAGTTGCAAATAGAAAATAATGTCTAGCTCTTTAATTTATAATCTCAGTAAACATTGGTTTGAATTTTGAAATGAATTTAATTTTCCGCCAAATCAAAACGTAAACAAAAAACAGCTGTTTTCCTTTAAGAGAGTGCTAAAAAGTAGAAACACCTTTTCTGCTTTTCGTGATTCTCGTGCGATAGTTGGAAAAAGCTTTTTCCACTACGTTGCTTTTTCCAACTATCGCACGATAATCACGAAAAGCAGAAAAGGTGTTTCTACGAGGAAAAAGTGCTTTTTAGCACTATCGTGAACGGCTGTTTTTGGTTTACGTTTTGATTTGGCGGAAAACTAAATTCAATTCAAAATTCAAACCAATGTTTACTAAGATTATAATTTTATGAGCTAGACATTATTTTCTATTTGCAATAATTCCGCCAGGCAGCCGCTTGACTGGAGGAACTTGCCGGAACTACTTCAGTCCACTGGAATCTCATAGACTAAAGCCACAACTCGGATGCAGACGCATCAACCCGTCTCTTCTTAAACAAGTCTCTTATGATCCCGAATTCACATCACCTGGCCCTGCCAAAGGAGGAGTAAGTGGAGGCGGTCGTGCCCCCGGAGGAGAAAGATAAATCTGGGTATACGCCCCGCCACCGACCAGACTCCGCCTCCGCTACCGTTAAAAACATGAAGCGAATTTAGAAAAGTGAGAGGATCCCTGTGCACCGTCGCTGACGCCACTGCTGCGCACCAACGTCCTTCTGTCCACAGGGCTCAGCTATCTGTCAGCTTGCAAGCTATTGCAATGCCCAAGTAGAGTTTTACAAAGCCGAGCAGCTGCAGAGAAAGTGGTCGGCTAGGAAGAGAGGACGCTCTTTACGAAGGAGGAGGCGGATCGCATGTACGCCAGCTAGGATCGTCCAGAAGTGCAATAGCCAGTTCAATCCACAGACCGCTAAACAAAATATGTATTAAATGCTAATTAGTTTACAAAACATGGAGAAAATCATGAATTTCTTCAATATTTATTTCGCCAGCCATTTCATTTGTTTAAAAAACAGCTGGCTAGTGGTGATAGTTGGGCAAAATCACACATCGATATTAAAAAAAGGCTGAAATAATCGATACTATCGAACTAATCCACGAAAAAGCTACATTTTTATCATTTTTGTCACCACTAGATTCCTATACCTTATACACAGGGAAAAAGCGGCTTTTTGGGCAAAAAGCAGAATTGGAAAAAGCAACTGTGGTGGAAACGGGGCCTAAGTAAGGCGCTGGTGACAAAAAGTGTGAAAATTTAAAAAAAAAATTTTAAAGGAGGAGTAAGTGGAGGCGGTCGTGCCCCCGGAGGAGAAAGATAAATCTGGGTATACGCCCCGCCACCGACCAGACTCCGCCTCCGCTTCCGTTAAAAACATGAAGCGAATTTAGAAAAGTGAGAGGATCCCTGTGCACTGTCGCTGACGCCACTGCTGCGCACCAACGTCCTTCTGTCCACAGGGCTCAGCTATCTGTCAGCTTGCAAGCTATTGCAATGCCCAAGTAGAGTTTTACAAAGCCGAGCAGCTGCAGAGAAAGTGGTCGGCTAGGAAGAGAGGACGCTCTTTACGAAGGAGGAGGCGGTGGCCGCCAGTGCAGCATGTACGCCAGCTAGGATCGTCCAGAAGTGCAATAGTTCAATCCACAGACCGCTAAACGAAATATGTATTAAATGCTGATTAGTTTACAAAACGTGGAGAAAATCATGAATTTGTTCAATATTTATTAAGCCAGCCAATTTCATTTGATCAAAAAACAGCTGGCTAGTGGTGATAGTTGGGGAAAATCACACATCGATAGGCAGAAAAAGACTGAAATAATCGATACTATCGAACAGGGAAAAAGCTGCTTTTTCGGGAAAAAGCAGAATTGGAAAAAGCAACTGTAGTAGAAACAGGGCCTTAGACGCCTTAGACGATGTCTACGACCTGACCGCATAAAAATTACACAACATGCTTTTGTGTAGCATATTTTTTATCTATATGGTCCGGCACTCGAAGTTTAACCAATGAAGTTTAACCAAGGAGTTGCATTCTGTTCATACTATTGCATATTACAGGTATTAAAAAAACATTTTTATTTTCAGGAACTGTGGAAATACATGCGAGGTGAACTAAATACAGAGCGAGAGCTGCAGATTGTTCAATATATTATCGGATTAGGTATTGAAAGAGAAGAGTTAAGGGATGAGATATTTATACAATGCATACGCCAATCTAGAAATAACCCAAATGTTGACTGGACCGACCGAATATGGCTAATTATGTGTCTCGTAATCGTCGCTTTTCAACCAAGTAAACTTTTATTCAGGTAAATTATATTTAAATATATATATAATATATAGCATTTAAGCCTTCTTTGTTTCGCGAAGTGATGCATGCGATGGTGCCCCGTTTTATCGCAAATAAAAGACTTAAAAATGACCTTAAAATCAAGCAGCGGAAAAATATAAAATAACGACAGATTACTTACCGAGTCTATCCTTTACGATCACGATTTGATCACGGCGGATTACTTACCACGCTGAAATACCGATGGTCCGTGAACACCTACTAACTCCTAATGGTCCGAGGGGTTCGTTTGATAGAACTGCCACCCAACAGGTCAGTACAAGGGAAACGACCGATTTCTAACAGGGTCCATCCTGATTACGAACCAGGCCGAGATTTTGATGATCCACATCAGGTCGGTGGAACCGATTACTAATCGTGCTCCACGTGAGCTCCGCCGTTCCCGACTATCTACCAAAACGCTTTCCACTTGTTTTATTTTAATATTTTTGGTTTGTATTTATTTTATGGTCAAGATCCCACATTCAAACTTCTTTAATTGTATTTTAAATAAATTAATTTTCCCCGCTGCAAAAACCTGCAATACGGCTTTATTTCCTATTGCCTGTCTCCACTTCGCAAGGGTATTATCAAATATTTCCTTCCTCCCGGGCCACCCTGGCTAATGTTCATCCGATTTAAAAGACCTAAAGCGATGTCCATTCTAGTATATACTATAGTATATATTCTAGTATTTCTCTTAGCTCATCTGCGTGGCGACCTTACTAAGAGGCGCCGAAAAAGTGTATTAACCTCTCGATCGCACTCATTTGGTTGCTGAAAATCTGTGAACAAAGGAACATGAGCGCGCGAGAGCATTTTACGGAAATAAAAAACAGCAGTGCAACCTGCAATTATTGCAGTAAGACTATTAAAACCAGCGGTAACACATCAAATATGATGTCGCACCTAAAAAACAAACATCAGGATGCATATTTGAAGTGCATTAAGGTAAGTACTAAATTTTTTGCAAGTGAGCAACATGACGCCGTTTTTTATTCATTTTCGCGCGAAAAGTTTTGTCGACATTTCCACAAGTAAGTCATATTACTTCAAAATATTCCTTATTTAACTTATTTATTTAATTTCTCTTATTTTTACACTACTTTCAGAAACCTACACAAGATGACGAACTCAATAAAATAAAAATGTCGACCAAGTTTGGATTGAGAACGCATTCAAGAGTTGTCCAAAGTCTTTGTGTCTGTGTATTCTTTATGTATTTCCCGTTTGGGTCGCTTACTGTGCTCTGTTTTACCGTGTTTTGTATGTATGCATTAAAAAATATGAAAAATGACAAATTTGTTCTAAATTATATATTTTGTATATTACCTTTAATTTGATGCAGTCGCATACTAGCGAATACATATGTAGCTTACTGGAGAGTGCGTGTAATGCATTTAGCATTGATCGATATAAGTGGAGATCACTTACAACCGATTGGGACTAGGCAGACACGTTTCTTGTTTTGCTCATACCATTCATTTGGTAGTCGATAATGCCGTGAGACATTGAGTCCTTTTCCAACGTATTAAGCAAGGTGAAAAGAATTGTTATTTATTTTAAGCACAGCCCAGTAGCAATGGACATGCTGCGTAAGTTACAGGAAGATGAAGGAATAGCAGAAGGTCCGATTAAGACACTCGTGCAAAGTGTTAATATCAGCTGGAATTCGTGTCTCGACATGCTAATTTCCTTTTTAACTCTTTCAAATAAAGTGGCAATTGTCCTAATAAATCGATCAAGTTCTGTTAAAGGGTTACCAGATATGATTACAGCTAATAAGATTTATATTTGCCAAAACTTTTGTTATTTACTAAAACCGTTTAAGGAAGCGACAGAAAAAATAAGCGGTGAAAATTATGTTACCGTGAGCATGGTAATCCCATTAATATTACTTTTGCTAGAAAAAGTTCGCAACTTAAAAATAAAATCAGCTGAAGACATTTTAGCCAGAGCTACTCTGCTAAAAGTATCAGAAGACCGTTTTAAGTCGTTGCAAAACAACAAAATACTGGAAAACTCATCGTTGTTGGACCCACGTCTTAAAAAACAATACCTTTCGCCCATCACCGCTGGTGAAGCCGTTAGATATTGTTTTAGAACTTTCTCAAAACGTCGGTAAAAATTTGGGGTTTTAGACGAAAAAAAGGTGTTTAATCAAAAAAATATCAAAAATCCTCGATATATAAATTTTTTTCGGGTGATATATATTTAATCAATTTGATATTTTTCTAAAAAATGATATATCATCGATACGATATTTTTTACTTATTTTCACAACCCTATTTTTTAATGCCTAATTAAAAGAAAACAGAAGTGGCTTCATATATATTTCTTTAAACAAATTTTTACTAAATAAGGTGGCAACAGTGGTCCTATCTCCGAAAGTCAGAAACAACAGGGTGGCAGAACTGACACATATTATTTTGGTGTTGTTTTGGACGCTAAATCAATCGTCAGAAATTCAATGGGTGTTTTGGATATGCAATTACTAAAATGTTTTTTTTTAATAACTTAACACGCTTAATGTTAAAAAATTGAGATATAGATAACTCATAAATTAAGCCTTCTATATGAGAAAGTAAGTTTTGTAATATTTTAAATGTGTTTTATGAGTGTAATTAACAAAATGGCTGAGCAACTCAGTGCTTTTGATAGCACCCAAATACCCGGTGTAGAGCACGGTGTTTTGGAATTGGGGCGAAACTGAAGCAAACGATTTTTTTTCGTAACATTTCATCGAAACGTTACTGTCATCAACATAATTTTTGAACAGAGAAATTGAGAGAGCGAGAAAGGAAAGCGGCGGAGGTCGCGCAGAGCGTAGACCGTCCATATGTTATGGTCAACCTATTCGTAGTCAGTTAAGCGGCGATAATACCAACAACGGCAACGCAGGAAATGTTATGAATCCAAGCAATCGAAACCTTAAAGCATCTTATCTGTACGTGCCCAGCCCTGTTACGGGCAAGGACAAGAAGATTCATAAAGATGGGAATGCTAGAAGACGCCTCCAGAAGATCTATTTGCCTTTGAAACTTTCGTAATAATCGCCAGGTTCATACTCACCTATCAGGACAACTAAGGGCTATATTGGCAGGGCTCCGCGAGGGCCTTCTGGTGTAAACAAACCTAGGGTAAAACTTTTCATGAAGGCTGCCACTTTCAGTAACATGAACGATGCCACGTTCAGTAACATGAACGATGCCATGTCCAAATTTGCCAATAGTTGCACAGACTGGCGACAAGACATCCAAGCACTGTCCTGTTCTTTGATGGACAGCAGCAAAGTAACAGAGATAATCGAAAAAATTACCAAGTTTCTATAATAACTGTAATCGAAAGAATAATAACAATGGAATACGGGCGGGTATAGAGGAAACTAGAGAGGCCATGACAACTCGAATCAAAGCCACAATAACAACAATAGCAATGTCCTTATAACGCAAAGTAAACCATAAACCTTAGTCTTTATGTTTGTAACTTGTAAATATACATCTACTTATATTAATCTTACATTTTTGCTCGATACAGAAGCAGACATTTCATAAATCAAAGACAACTCAGATGGCTTTTGTGATATATAAAAAGAAAAATAAAATATTTGTATATATATATATATATATATATATATATAAAAAGTAAAATATATATATTTAATATTATTCGACTCAATTCATGTCAAATTGAAACCCGAAATAATATAACACGAAAATGAAAATATTTCAGTGCATGTGTTTGAATGTCGTGAGTCTTAGGGTCGATTTTTCAATGTCAAGTTAACTTTTGTCATTGAGGTAAAATATGTTTCGGAGTTATCTAGGCCCCTCTAAGGGCCGATTTTACCATGTCAGCTTAATTTTTGTCATTGAGGTAAATTCTTTTTTGTAGTAATGTAGGCCAACACGTGACTAGAGGAATAGCTCTAGTTAAAAGTTTGTTAGTCAGATAACACTAGATTACACTCAAAATGCTCCAAGCCTGTTGATGCGAAATTCTGGTAGAGTTGAGTCCCCAGATCACGAAAATGACTCTAATTTTTTTTCTATGGTGCGACGCCCCGCGCCGCAACGACATACCAACAACATACAACACACCAATGAAGGCAATCTCTTTTGTGATATGAAGTCATTATTTTCTTATAAATGAAGTTATTATTTCCTTTTGTTATAATTGAAGTTATTTTTTCTGTTATCTCTTAGTTTTAAGACTATTTCATAATTAGTATTAGATCATGCATTATAGTTAAGTAGCCTAAGAGTTAAATAGAATAAGAATTAGATTTAATTAGATTGCATTAATAAAAAAGGGGCGCGCAATTTGAATACATGCGCCAGCCCTGAAAGAAGGGCACTCAAGCCATCTGGCAACGCCGACGGACGGCGCCAGTTTTAAACAAGCACAGCAGCTGACTCCGATCACGATCGACCCACGATCTGGCAACCCTCGGGATACATCGACATTCGATAGTCTATCGAAGCATGCTAGTCGACCTGGACAGACACAGGATATCAACGAGACACAGGGTATCAACTGCACGAGGCACAGAGTAGGGAACAGACAGCACGGTGCGAGCGGAGTTAAGGATCGGCCACCCAGACTAAGCCTTCGCACAACCGGATCTTATCTGCGGACTACAGGGTATCAACGTGGCGACACAGGCCGAGCACAGCGGCACACATTTGTCTCCCACTGCGATTCTTTCGCTTTCTATCTCCACAGGTTAACATACACACGAACACATCCACGAAATAAATAAAAGCATACACTGAAACTTGAATTCTTTGACTCCTTTCTTGGAAACCGGAGATTAAGAGGGGCCTGGACTTATAAATTTCTGTGACGAACCCCGACCTAGGCGAGCTAGCCGCGCCTCCCAAAAGAGGGTCGTTACAATGGATACGTTTTTTTTTAAAGATTTTTTAAAGTTTTACACAAAAAAAAACCTGCTCATTTTACGTTTCTCATTTTATAGTTCGAGTTGTAGCCAACCAAATTTAGCCGTCGAATGTTTTATTTCACAGGTAATGAACTAACCTTTCGATTTTTATAAACTTATTTTGTAAATTTTTCTTTATTTAACAAAACTTAGCTATTTTTTCACAGCTAAATCCGACTGTTCATCACATCTAGCAAAGTTAACAGATCATCTAAAGACGGTGTCCAACACTGTACCTTTAATCTAAAAGACATCTGGCCAAAAATTTAAAAAAATGTCTCTAATTTGAAAATCCACGATAAATAAATTTTTCAACGGATTTCTGAAGTTGTAGGCCTGTTTGATACTTTGGGCGATCAACTTTAGAAAAAAACACGTTTTGATTTTTCAACGGATTTTTTTCGAGTTTTTAGGATGCTAGCAGCATGATAACATTTGAATTAACGGATTGAAATTTCCACTTTTTTCAAGTTTATCGACCTCCAGCACACATGGCTCTTGTTTTCGTGTTTGTTAAAAATGTTCGCTATCGATCACTGATGAGGCAAGAGTCGACGCACCGTACGATGTCAAAGAACAATCTCTAAGAGAAGAGCATCGCATTGTGATGGGGGATGACAAGCCGCTGAAGCACCGGTATTATCCACGAAACACCGCAATGCTGCATGTCACCGAATCACAGGTCGACGAACTCCTGCGCACAGAAGCCATCGCACAGTTCACATAGCGGGCCGTTTGAGCCTGTGAAGAAGAAGATAGGGGAGTGGCGTTTGTGCATAGATTAACGGCAGATACCTGATACGTATCCGGTACCTAAAATCAATTACATACTTGCAAGGCTTCGGAGCACTCGGTACATCTCCACGCTGGACCTCAAAAAAGGCTACTGGTAGATTCCCCAGGCACGAGATAGCCGGGAATGCACGGCCATTCGGCGGCCGGCACTCTGCCAGTGCGACCTTCTAAAGGGCCCTTGACAGCGTGATCGGAGTATATATGATGCCTTACGCTTTCGCTTACTTGGACGATATAGTCATAATCGCCGGTTGAATGTGGTAACGGATTACCTGGCCCTCAACTGGCTACATTTTGTTGATTTGATTGAGGCAGCACCCCCATTCCGAGGGGTTTCGGCCGGGAAGTAAAACGAGGAGATGCTGATGCCAGATAGATGGGAGATCTTCGACAACCCTGCTCCCATCCACTTTCGACCCGATCTAATTTAATAGATATTCGAAGACGCGGTCGGATCCCCGTCCATTCTCGACCCCGTTGCGTTGTTTGATTGAATCCGGTCTTTCGGCAAACTAACAAATTTTCTTGTAAAAGAACTTTTGACCACACTGAGATTTGTATCCTGGCTGGGAAGAAAGTTTATAGGTTTTAACCTCATTAAGATCTGACAACTATATCATATAGGTAACATAAGAGCGATCGCTGATAACGCAGCATATGTAGAAATGTAGATATACAGGGGTGCTAAGTTCCTGAATTCCAAAACACCTTGCTTTACACAAGGTATTTGGGTTTTATCAAAAACACTGACTATTTGCTCAGCGGTTTTTTCATTTCATTTTCTTTTTTTTTTATATCCTAACGCCACATATTAATACTTATATTTATTACGTTAGTCACAACGAATTGGGGAAAAGAACATTTGGTAAGTCATTAACAGAGATAGAAAACAATAAAGGCCCTAACACAGATCCTTGGGGATCCCCTTTAGTCACCAAAATAAAGCGAGAAGTATGCGACCCATACACGACTGCTTGTTGTCTACCTGTTAGATACGACCTTGAGAGCATGACTGCAGAGTCTGAAAAATTGAAAAGATTTTTTAGCTTAGTGCATAGAATACTATGATTGGCGGTATCGAAGGCCTTGCAGTGATCGAGTAGAATCAAAAAGGTAATCCAATTTTTATCTAGCCTTGATCGTTTATCTTCAATTACATTAGTAATGGCACTAATACAACTCCTCTTGTTTTTAAAACAAGATTGTTTGTCACTAAACATGGAATTGTTGTCTTTAAAGGGTTGAATCTGTGCCGCCAGTATGTTTTCAAAAAGTTTTGACAAGAAAGGAAGTAGGGATATCGGTCTGAACTCGGTTTGACTTTTCGGTATTGGGACAATTTTTGTGTATTTCCATGCGGAAGGAAAAGAGGATTTGGCAATTGCTGTGTTCATAATATGTGCAATATGGGTAAGGAGGCATCACTATTTAATATATTTTGTGCTAAAGCCATCCAGGCCTTCTGCGATTGACTTCACTTTAAATAAGCATTCAAGGACATTACATTGGCTAACACACATAAAACTAAATCTATAATCACAGTCTGGTAAGGCATTCAGGTAATTGTTACATGTTGCTTCAGGTACATCGAATTGCACAAACTTCCTGTTCAGATCGTTGACGTCCACTTGGTGTTGGGTAGACTGCTTCTTTTTACCTATTCCGACATTTTTAAGTTCACGCCAGCTTTCTTTAATGGAGAGGTTTTGGAATTTAGACCCATAAAAGTCCCGAGCGTATTGTAATCTAAAAAATTCAGTTTTATATCGTTTCCACTTAATGTAGGATGCGTCACGGATCGCTATGTTTCTTTTTATGTTATTGGTAAACCAAGGCTTGTGCCTTGGTGGGATAGTTTTTTGTCTTATTAAAACACATTTGTTGTACAAGTAATCAATATTGCTGTTAAAAAAAATTCAATTGATGCTCGATATTGGGAGTACAATATATGGACGTCCAATCACAAATAATATATTTCACTTCCACTTCAGTACTATCGAGCAGATGTCTCTCCCATAGGATATTGCTATTAAGGTCGCCAGTAATAAGTACATCAGTACAGTCGACCGATATTTCACACAAAACATTCATCAAGGGATCATAGTCAATATTACGGTTCGGACGGTAAATGCATCCAATCAATGTTTTCGAAGAAAGATCTTTACTTGAAAACTGTAAAAATAAATATTAAATTTCGCTATCCATGGGGTTCTTACATTTAACAGTACAATTCAATTTTTTGTTTACATAAATAGCGACACCACCAGCATGACTAAACGACCTACACGATAAACAACATAATCATCACACGCAATAGACAGATCACTAAAATCCGGCAAGAACCAAGTTTCAGACATGCAAATAACATCAACATTAGACTGAACAAACAAAAATCTAAATTCATCAATTTTCTTGGTAAGACTCTGTACATTAATATGGACGACCTTAATCCCTTTTTTGTGCTTAACTAAAATTCTAATCAAACTCGCACCTATGGAACTACCCATTTCAGTCTGGTCGAACATATTGAGGACCTAATGGGAAGCCCGCTTAAGTAAAAATTAGGATTTTAAAAGACAAAGAGAAAAAGAAAAATATATAAATAAATATAATGAACAAGTTTAGGGGCGAAAGCTCTCACAGTTGAGAGCGCCAGTCCTATCATGCGGTCCAAATGAAGCAGCAGTCGTTTCAGACGATGTTGACGATGCAGAAATGGGAATAGAAGTTTGTTTTTGTTTTTGTACGCCTAGATAATAGGAGAGCACAGAAAGCTCATCCATGCGCTCAATACGGTATATCACATTATCACCGCAGCGGACATGAACAAGGCCTCTTCGAGTGAAGACTGCAGTTAAAATGTTATGCTTCTTAAGCTTAATGGCCTTTTTAAAAATAACATAGTGCTCTCTTAGAAGCTACTCATTAATATAGAGAGCGAAATGTGAATCGAACCCCAACAGCTGCAAGCTTAGTTGTTGTTTAGCATTGCTCCGGTAAGCTCCGGACGTAACGTAACGTAACGTAAAAATGTTATTTTCTCGTGGTTATTCATTTTTATAATTTCCACTGGGTTCACAGAAGTTTCATGTGTTTTTTTGGCCCGGAAAATTTCGGTAAATTTCGGCGGCGGAGTGAGCTGCTGAGAAAACCAGAGTTTGTTGTAGAGGATCTTCAGATTATCACCCTCTGCGAATGGATCCATGCATGCTTAATTTTAGGCCTGAGTTGCCATGTGCTGGCCTGAAAGTTTGGCTTCAATCTCACACACTCTCTCTTTCAGAGTGTTCAGTTTGCACACCTTCCCCTCTAGATGATAAGCACGCTCGTCCACCTTATCCCTGTCGGATCGTAACACGGCCACCTCATCCTCCACCCTCGCAACCCACTCTCCCATCATCTTTAGATCAGCTGCGATACCATCCAGACTAGTCAAAAGGCCACCAAGAATACGCTGCTCCGCTTCTTTGACCAGGTCAGTGATTTTTAGGGATTGGGAGACGCAAGTTGAGCATCTCTAGCAGCTGAGGTGATGGCACATCGGACACATGCTCGTTGGTGCTCCCTTTGTAGTTGTTGTTGCTACGTAGACGCTTGCTTGATGGTACCGTATTCGAAGACATAGTTGCAGGGCACGTGCAAGGCAAGTGGTTATGTAGAGGTGTGTAGGTGTTGAAAAAAAGCGGTAAATCGAGGTTCGATTCGTTTACACAAATGCAAATGCCGGGTCGATGAACAAAAACAAAACAGATGCAGAGTACGAAGTTTAGAATTTTAATTGTTGTAAATAGTTTTAAAATTTCGCAAGTGCAGATTCACAATGTTCACAGTGAGAACGGAAGATTTTTCAACTTTTGCACACTTTTTCGGACAATCGTACTTCCGCAGAGAGCGGACGTGTTTTGCGCGAGCTCCGGGAAAATTATAGAAAGTGCATGATTTAAAGACAAAAATAAAGTTTAAAAATACTGAAGTATTTCAAGATAAGCGAAAAGACGCTAAAACAGAAAACACAAAATTAGTGATATGATTAAAACAAGTGCTTAATTATTTTATAAAAATAAGTGCCACGCGAACTAGCTCAATGAGCGACGAACAAAAGAAAGAGCGTAAAAACTCCGTGAGCCCAAGTAACGGGTATTTCTCGTATTTCTCAACGCGCGACAACAACGAAACGGCGACAAAGAGCAACCGTTTGGCGGTCGATAGCCAAAGAGCACGGTCTTGCTCACCAGCTCTTTTCACTCCAACACCTACATCATGAAGTTCTCAGTGCAAAACCCCAACAACAAGCACTGAAAAAATTTCTGCAACTGCAGCAAAAGCAACAGCAGCAACTACAGTAACGGCGGCAAAAGCAACAACTACAGCAACGGCCAGTATCGCGGTAACGACTACGATGTCATCGACTACAAATACAATGACAACCAAAACTGCAAGCTCCAAAGCCAATACCGGCAATGTTTAACAAGCGGCCCCGGCCGTACATACCGGCATGGATCGCTACACCCAAATTAAGCGTAAGCTTAGCCCGCAGAACAACGCGGTCGGCAATAAGCCAAAAATAAACCGTGTCCAAAGAGACAACGATCAACCCGGAAGAATTTCGTTTGGTGCTGTTTACTGTCCTCCTGGTCACCGTCACTCTTGGTCAGCTGAGCAATATCTTCGCCTGTTTGGCTCTATGGGCAGTCGCTTTGTAATTGGAGGGGATTGGAATGCGCACCACAGCTTTTGGGGATGCAGACGCTCCTGCCCTCGGGGAAATACTCTGATGTCCGTTGTCTCTAGCTCAACAATGCAGATTCTGGCTACCGGGGGACCTACGCACTTTCCTTGGAATAATGATCATCTACCGACAGCCATTGACTTTGCAGTGTATAGAGGCATTCCGTGCAGCCACCTTGCCATTTCGGAGTGCTCGGGCCTTTCCTCTGACCACATTCCGCTCCTGATATATTTCTGCGTTGCTGCCTATCAGGTCGTTCCTAAAACCAGGCTTTTGCCTCGGGGATCAGACACAAGAAGTTTTAGTGCCAGACTTTCTGCACTGACTGAAGATAACCCATCACTTGTAACGGCGGATGACATTGATTCTTTTGCTCAGGACTTAGTAGACAAAATTCATCAAGCTGCAACTCCTGCTAGATGTATATCTATTCCTCCGCCATCCTGGACATCATCAAAGCAAGAAATTGCAGCCTTGGCCAGGAAGGGTCATGCACTTCGTCGTACCTGGATGAGGACAAGGCATACTATCGATTTAGCTAGGTAGAAGGCATCGGTCTCAGAACTTAGGAAAGTTCTCCGCTTGGCTAAGTCGGAATTTTTCGTAAATCATCTCAATGCCATCGATCCTAACCAGGATCATGGGTTTGCTTTATGGAAATGCACCCGAAACCTAAAAAGGCAGCCACTTCCCAGGTTTTCTCTTAAACGAAGCGATGGTACTTGGGCTCACAGCGATTCCGCTATTGCTGAAGTATTTGCAGGCGATCTGGAGAGACGCTTTACTCCGTTTGATTTTGCAACAAGCCAGGAGGCCCAAACAACAATCTCTAGGTTTGGGCTCTCCTTTGGTTCTCCTGTTGCTGTGCGGCCTGTGGATCAAGATGAGGTACGTGATCATATTAAGCGACTGGTTCCCACTAAGGCTCCTGGCATGGATGCAATTGATGGTAGAGTAGCAAAGGCACTTCCTAACTCAGTTATTGCACAGCTCTGCCTTCTCTTTAATGCGTCCCTTAACCTTGGCCATTTTCCATCCCCCTGGAAACGTGCACTTGTCACAATGGTCCATAAGAAAGGGAAAGACCCGTGCACACCAGAATCTTACAGGCCGATAAGTCTCCTGTCCACTTTCTCCAAGATATTCGAGCAGATCGTGCTTGCTCGGTTGCTGAATATTGACGCCTTCATGGACGCTCTGCCGGGCTTCCGTAGTCGCCATAGCGCTATTGAGCAAGTTCACAGAGTGGTTAACCAGATTCTGAGTGCTTTAGAAGATCGCAAATACTGTTCAGCTGTATTTCTAGACGTACGGCAGGCTTTTGACAGGGTTTGGCATGAAGGTCTATTTTACAAATTAATGCCGCTTTTACCTGAGGGACTCTGGAAGCTTATTGTGTCATTTCTGGATAACAGGAAGTTTTCCGTTGAGATCCGTACATCGTTCGGAACTACGCCCAATTCATGCTGGTATACCTCAGGGCAGTGTTCTTGGCCCAGTACTGTACACACTTTTCACATCGGATCTTCCAAGCCCCATTGCTCGTGGTACTCTTCTAGCAACCTACGCAGATGACACTGCTTTTCTAGCTGCTGGCAGCACCCCATATCGGCTTCCAATCGTGTCCAGACATTCTTGGACGAATTCGAATGTTGGGCATCTCGATGGAACATAGCGCTTAACATTGAAAAGACACATCACGCCACTTTCGCCCTTCGGCCTGGCCGCTCACGTGCCCTTTATATGGATGGGAAAAGACTAAAGTATGAGGATAAGGTTACGTACCTTGGCGTAACCCTAGACCGCCGACTTTGCTGGAAGGGGCAGATTGACCGAGTCTGCGGATCAGCAAGGACAAAGCTTGAAAAAATGGATTGGCTCCTTCGTTCTGATAGCGGCCTATCTCCATGCCAAGGTGCGATTATTTAAAGCCATTGTCCTTCCGACACTGAACTGGGGATTACATGCTGGGGCACCGCTTGTGACTCTTCACTAAAAAGGGCGCAAACATGCATAACGAAGGCTCTGAGAAGGATGCTGGGAGTTAAGTGGCACCACTACGTACACAATCACACGCTATTTCAAGACACAGGAATACCAACTGTAACAGAAACAATTTCATCACTTACAAACCGATACAGAGACCGCCTGCTAGCGCATTTTAACCGTTTGGCAAGACACCTTGCCACCCCGTTAGGCCGACGACGTCTGCGCAGAAGACACCCTGCGGACCTATGGATACTCGGCCGCGACAGACATGGACGATTACTTTAACACCATATAATCACACATAAAATGCCCCAACGTGGCGCTCTTTCCCACCCGCAGTTTCTGGGATCTATAGTTACTATTAATCAAACACGAAAACAAGAGCTACTCTTCTGAAGCGTGATAAATAAACTTACAAAAAAAAAAAAAAAAAAAAAAACAGATTTGCCCTTTTAGCGGATGAACAACTGGAACTGGGTCAAGAGACCCAAAAGAACCGAAGCCCCCACCAATTAACATTATGGAGAAAAGCTCGAACGCCCTGGTCAACAAAATTGTTGCGCTGGTCAGGGATAGAAATTTTCATTTTGTTCCGCTTGCTAAAGGGAATATACAAGAAACGAAACTGCAAACCAAATCTGAAGAACATTTCCGAGCAGTGTCCATATACCTGGATGAAGCTAAGAAAAATTATTAAACGTACCAATTAAAAAGCAGGGCTTGCAAGTAGTATTAAAAGGAATCGAGCCCGAAAATGAAGTGCACCCCATTTATAACCTGCAATTCCTATTGCACCGAAGAATTACGGTGGAAGAGCCACATAGAAGAAACGGCCCTGTGCAGTGCAAAAATTGCCAGGAGTATGGACATACCAGGACATACTGCACACTTCGATCAGTTTGTGTAGTTTGCGGAGACTTCCACAATTCCGCAAACTGCCCTGCTAACAGGGAAGACCCCCAGAAAAAAAAATGTGAAAACTGCGGTGGAAACCATACGGCAAACTACAGGGGCTGTATGGTCTACAAGGAGCTGAAGAATCGCATGCGACAAGTGACAGCAACTCGCCATCAGAATACACGAAACGTGTTCACCAATTCACAAACGACGCCGGACGTATTTTTGGACAAGGCCGCAAGATCCTCATTTGGTCCGCTGAACGTGCAAAAGGGCTTCTCCTACTCCGATGCCCTTCGAACAGGTATGGAAAACCCACTCCAGTCTAATCTGGAAAACGTTCAACAAGCCCCAGGACAGCCACAAAGCACAATGCAACCACTTGTTCAAAACCAGAACATGGTGATACAGTTACTTGTAGCTCAGCAGTCCAAATAACTGATGTCGAGTCTACGAATAAACATGTGGAACGCCAATGGCGTCTCACGGCATAAACTTGAAATAACACAGTTCCTAAATGAACATCATATCGACGTTATGCTGCTTGTAGAGACGCACCTCACAAGCAAATACAACTTTCAAATAAAAGGTTACGCCTTCTACCGCACGGGTCATCCAGATGGTTAAGCCCAAGGCGGAACCGGCGTCCTAATCAGAGAACGCATCAAGCACCATTTTTACCATAGGTATTCAACTAATTACTTTCAGGCTACTTCTATTAAAGTACAATCGGGTAGCTGCAACCTTTCCTTAGCCGCTGTCTACTGCCCGCCTCGCTTTACAATTTCTGAAGGTCAATTCATGGATTTTACAACTCACTTGGAGATCGCTTCATACCTGCAGGAGACTTTAATGCCAAGCATACGCACTGGGGATCGCGTCTCGTGACCCCCAAAGGAAGGCAATTATATAATGCAATCATAAACTTGAGCAACAAATTGGACTATGTAGCCCCATATATTGGCCAGCATACCCCAGAAAAATGCCAGACTTAATAGACTTTGCAGTGACAAAAAATATTTCACGCAACATAATAAGTGCCAAAGCGCTTTCGGATCTTTCATCAGACCATTCGCCAGTGCTCTTCTTCAAAGCCCAGAAATTATCGATCATCCCCACAGGCTGACGTCGCACAAAACTAACTGGCGTAAATATAAGAAATATGTAAGTTCCCACATTGAACTAACTCCACAGCTCAACATCGAAGCGGATATCGACTGCTCTACTGATGCTCTTGAAGACTCACTGCAGCAGCCACTATTTCAACACCACAAGGACAGGACGTACAACCCAACAAATTTAAAACTTATCAACAAATTGAACAGTTTGTCCTGGAAAAGAGGCGTCTGCGACGTGCTTGGCAAACCAACAGATAGCCATCTTCAAAACAACGTCTTAAGGAAGGCGCTCGCTTACTAAATCGAGCTCTGAAACAAGACGCTGAATACGCACCACTGCGGTACATCGAAAAACAGTCGCCAACCAGTACGATGCCTTGTATTGTGGAGGGCTCACCCAAAACCTAAGCTCTTCAATCGAAACAGTCACCCCGATAAGAAAATCATCAGGTTGCTGGGCCCGCAGCGACGAAGATAGAGCCGAAACATTTGCTTTACATCTCCGAAGCGTTTTTCAGCCGAACCCGGCCACTAGTCCAGTTGTCCTACCACAAATTTAAACTAATACTATGTCTTTACCAACATGGTTTCAGCCATTTCAGATCGCAAAAGTCATTGGGAACCTGAAACCAAAAAAAGCTCCGGGCTATGACTTAATAACTCCAAAAATGATAATTGAACTTCCAAACTCAGCTATAGAGGTTATTTGTAAAATCTTCAATGGGATTATATGTCTCGGTTACTACCCAAGGAAATGCAAAAAATCTGTCATCATAATGATACCGAAGCCCGGAAAAGACCACATAGTCCCGCCATCCTACAGACCAATAAATCTATTATAGTGTCTGTTCAAACTGTTCGAGAAATTCCTGCTAACACGCATAATACCATATCTGGAAGCACACAATGTTATCCCGGCTCATCAATTTGGCTTCCGTCGAAACCATGGAACCATCGAACTAGTCAACCGAATAACATCAGAGATACGCACAGCCTTCGAGCATCGCGAATACTGCAGCGCAATATTCCTCCTGACGCATAAAATCAAAACACACTTGCCTACATACACTCATAAGCTACCTAAGTCGTATCTTTACAACAGAGTCTTCGCAGTAAGGTGCAACGCAACAACATCTGGCGATTTCACTATCAAACCTGGAGTTCCACAAGGAAGTGCACTTGGGCCTACTCCGTTTGTCCTTTATATAGCGGATATCCTTACGAACGAGCGGCTAACAACATCCACGTTCGCTGACGACACTGCGATGACACAGCTAGAAAATTATCTCATGGTAGTCGAGAAGTGGCTTTCTGACTGGCGTATTAAAATTAACGAACAAAAATGTAAACACATAACTTTTACTCTCAACAGGCAAACATGCTCTCCAATATTCTTGAATAGTACGCAGATTCACCTCGACAGACGACTAACCTGGCAAAGACACATCGAATGCAAGAAACTCCATCTAAAACAAAAAGCCAGCAGCCTCCACTGGATTTTAAACGCCCGATCTCCGCTGCGTCTTGACTACAAGGTCCTGCTCTACAACTCCACTTTCAAGCCTATCTGGACATATGGCTCCCAGTTGTGGAGGAACGCGAGCAGCAGCAACATAGACATCATTCAGCGAGCACAATCGAAAATCCTGAGAACAATCACTGGGGCACCATGGTATATTCGCAACCTAAACATCCACAGGGATCTCGGCATTCATGCAGTAAAAGATGAAATAGACAAACAAAAGGCGACCTACAATAAAACACTTACTGTGCACCCAAATCATCTGGCAAGATCATACCCAGCAATAATTATCAGGGACATTTAACACTGTGCCAGCCATATGACTGTTAGTTAGGTTATTTATATAATATTTGATACACATATTGTTAGTCTCGTAATGGAGAAAATTCAATAAACAACAGCAAAGTAAAAAAAAAAAAATAAAAAACTTTTGCACAAGTGATTTCGATTTTTTTGCCTAAAATATTAGATAAAAACTTGATTCTATTCGGAGCTATTCCGCTCTACAGTTTATCTTTCTTTCTTTTTTGATTTTTTTTTTTTAATTAAATAAAAAAAACACACCTAAAATATTACAAATATTACTTCTTCATAATAGTGGTTTAATTTATGAGTTATGTTCATCGAAGTTTTCAACATTATGTATGTTAAGCTATTAAAATAAGAATTTTAGAAATTGCATATCCAAAACACCCATTAAGTTTCTGCCGATTAATTTCGCGTCCAAAACAATACCAAAACAATACCAAAACAATGTAGTGCCAGTGCTGCTACTCTGTCCGATTCTGACTTTCGGAGTTGGACCACTGTTGCCACCTTATTTAGTAAGAACTTTGAGTAATGTTAAAAATATATATATATGGAACAACTTCCGTTTTCTTTTAATTAGAAATTAAAAAAATAAATCATTTAACCAAAAGAATTCTTACTGCAAAATTCTTTTACTTGATTTTGCAATTTGTGAAAACATTTGTAGGCAGTTGCAGTTCTGCCATACGGCAGCTCTGTAACTTTCTATGAGCTGAGGGCAACGAGGAAAAATAACAAACCGAAGAAATTTTGTTTGCATTTTTTATACCTAAAACTCAACAACCAACAATCAATTCCTGAAAGGTTTTTTTAAATGAAATAATTTAGCTCAACCAATATACCCCTTTTCAAAAGCAATTAATGGATAAACAATGAAAATAAATTAATTTTTTCTAGCCAACACATTTTTACCATTCTAAGAATTTTTTGTCTCTTATGTATCTGAACCTCCTTTTCCTGGCAAAAACAAATTTGAGCCAATATCGACTGGACCTAAGACAAAAAAAAAAGGAAAACCGTTTTTTTTTATTAAAAACCCGCTTAATATTAAACCTAGATTAGTCTAGTATTTTTTTATGAAAAATATGTTTGAAAAAAGGATAACCGTTTTTTTGTGACTTTTAAATTGCACCATTTTAATGCTATGATTTTTTTGAAGTTTTTTGTCCAACAGCGATTATCTCGAAAAGTATTGACGGTAAAGAAAAAATATTTAAGGGTCACTTTATGGACATGGAGCATTTTAAAATGTGGGTATGCATATATTTTTTCAGAGCAAAAAAAAACAGGGGTGGCCGAGCTGATATGAAATGTCCCATATGTATGTACTAGAGGTCTGCATGAATGCACTCAAAGCAGTATTTGGTACTCTCACTCAAAGTTCTGACTGACTGAGTGAGACATTGAGTAAAACGGATTCGGCAAATGTGGTGAAGGCATGAGTAGAAAATTTACCATATCCGAACGGCGAAGCAATGCACGAATGAGTTTCGCGACCGAGTACTCGGTTAGTTGTGCGCCGCAGTGGCGAAGTCAAATTTATTGCGTGTTTGTTTTTTCGTTTTAGTTTTTGTTTTGCTTTTCAATACAAGACATAGACAAATAGAAAGACATGGATTAATTATTATATATATGTAATTTATTTATTTTATTTTTCAATTACTGAGTGCAAAAACATAATTTTGTTTACTGTATCTGAATTATTACCAATGATACATCTTTTTTCTGATATTAAATTTCTAGCATCACAAAATTTGCTGCTCTGCTGCTTCTGCTCTGCTGCTTCTGCTCTGCTAGCCATGAACGACGAGAATGCCAAAATTTCACTCGAGTACTCGAAACATTTACTCTGTATTCACTCATTCTATCCATTCCGCTTTGGTTTAAATTTCACTCATTTCGCACACAACGAATACAACGCTAACCAATGCGCAATTCACTTTGTTGAAACCGTTTTGGCACGCCGAATTGCGACTCAAGCTGGTTGTACTCAAATAACCGAAAATTTTGAGTTCATTCGTGCAGACCTCTAGTATGTACGTATTAGACATCTGCATAAGTGGCAAAAAAATCACATTCAAATGCACAAAGCTCAAAATGAGTTGAGTGAATTTGAAGCAAAGCCAAACTGTACGACTCAGCCGCACAAAGAATAGATAAAGAGAAACGAATGGAATGAAGTGAGAACTCTGAAAACTGAGACGCTGAATTCGAATAATTCGAGTTGCAACTGCAGATACACCAAACATCAAACTAAGAACAAAATAAAAACAACGCGGACTACAAATACATACAGATACACATTCGTCGGCTTCTTTTATTGAGGTGTCCATGTTTGCGTCTGCAGTTGCGTCTGTTTGCGAACTGCAAGTGGTCCCTGCAAATTCGAATTCCTACACAACAACTCGAATGATTCGAATATAACACGCATTGCCAAATACATTCATTTCATTTTTCGCTTCATTCCTTCTCATTCATTTCGTTCAACGTCCCAAGCTATGAAGCAAAACGGGAACGCATACTCATACAATGTCGTTTCATTTCTTGCATTCCACTCATTCCATTCCATTTCATTCGAATGTACTCAATGAAACGTATGTTGTGAGTGGTTTCATGCAGATGTCTAGTACGTATCATCTGTTTGTAAAAATTGATCAGTTGCTTATTTAAGAACCTTTCGCTGCATGGTTTTTTTCTGATTCTCTGACGCTGAAGCTCCTCAAACCAGAAGCCGCAGCGGTTAAAATAAAATAAAATATGAAAAAAGGCAAGCCCAAATGCATTGTATGCACACAAGGAGGCAAATCAGCGAGTGAGGCAGAGCACCCAACCCTGAGCAGGACATGCCCTGCATACTAGAAGGCTGCCAAAATCCTACAGAATGGTTAAGTTCCAATATCGCAGGGGATTTAAACGCTTGGTCCGCCACAGGTGGAAACGAGAGAACGACGCAGAGGGGAACCATTTTCCTAGATGCACTAGCCCCACTGAATGTCTGTCTCCTCAACGGAGGGTCCAGATTCACCGTCAGCAAGGCTAGCCGGGAGTCAATAATCGACTGGAATTTCGCCAACGCGAAGCTCTCCTAGAACTACGCTTGGAGTGTTACTGACCTCTACACCCACAGCGATCACGCAGCGAGCGTCATCCCGACGAGTCCCCGACAGTTCTCCACTCGTAGTCGGCAAACGGCTGCCTCCTAGCCAGCATGAATAGCATCAGCGTTAGTGGTGATGCAGATAACTGCGCCGAGACGGTATCTGCGAGGATAAGGGATGCCTGCGACGCGACGATGGAGAGTGCCAGCAAAGGAGGGCACAGACGGCGCCCTGTTCCCTGGTGAAACGAGGAGATCCCTGCAGCTAGGAGCGAGTGCTTGGCAACGAAACGGAAATGCCAATGTGAGTCCCACTGTGTGAGTCCCACTACAGGGACACGAAAAAGGCCCTTAACGATGCAATCAAAGCAAGCAAAGTGCTTTCAGGAACTGTGTGATCGGCTGATCGTGAACCATTCGGATTAGCGCACAAGATGGTCATAGACAAGCTCAGCAGGCAGCCGACCCCAAGGTGTTCAGTAAAGTTGGGAGCAATAGTGTCTACCCCGTTTTCTATCACCTAGCGCGGCTGAAAGAGACGTGGTACTCACCAACGAAGCAGAAATGCTGAGCGCCCTAGCCTGCAGCAAGATAGCCAAGGCCCCTGGACCTGATGCCATCCCCAACGCTGCACTACATGTCATAGCTGCAGCTTGCCCAAACCATTTTGTGCAGTTGTACAGCAAGTGCCTCATGGAACGAACCGTCCGAAACGACTGGAAGTGGCAAAGGCTGGTGCTAATACCGAAACTCGGAAAAAACAGTGATAACTCATCTTCATACCGGCTCCCGCGTATGCTCAAACCTACGACCTAGACAGCTACAGGCTACGCAGCTTGAAATAGCAGCGTCTTAGAGGGGTGTGTTTAAATTCTAACCTTATGTTTATCAACCGATCTTACTGAAATTCTAAGAAAACGTCTGCGAATGCCTATTTATTTATTTTATGTATTTACTTTAAGCCGACAATCACGACTATATCTTATATAACGTTTTTTTATGATTTTCGGCTGAAGTGGGCGTTTCCAAATTTTAAAACAAACTTGATCTGCGTGCACCGGATTAGAATGCTGTCCCCAAATTTGGTGGCTCTAGCTCTTAGTCTCTGAGATCTGTTTACCAACAGGGCCAGACGGACCGACGGATAGACAGACAGACCGACAGACGGACAGACGGACAGACGGACATGGCTAAATCGAATCGGCTGGTGATGCTGATAAAGAATATATATACGTTATGGGGTCGGAGATGCCTCCTTCTGCCTGTAACATTAATTATCTATTGGCACCAACTTATAATACCCTTGTACCCTATGAGGAAATGTTCACTTTGCCTTATGGCATATAGTTAACACACACTTTTAGAGTTTGGAACTCGCAGAAATTTTATTTGTTTATTTATTATAATAGATAGAGTAGTTTAGAAAACTAAACTAACTTAAATAGTGTATCGCTGGCTGCAGGGCCTATGGCTATATTGGTTTACAATGATATTGTATCTTAATCTAATATTGGCTATCTGGTTAAATGCTTTTTGTGTTTCTTATGTACATTTCTCCCCCCCCCCATAGAGTATATATATTCCTGATCAGCATAACCAGCCGAGTCGATCTAGCCATGTCCGTCTGTCTGTCCAATTGCAGACTGCAAGGGTATACAAATTTCGGTTTACCGAAGATAGCTTTCTTTCTTGTTATTTTTAGATTTTGTGTTATAATTCTGTTTTTTAAGGAAGAGTAGTACTTTTTGTATGTTATCTGGGTTGGGGTTGCTAAGGAGGTTTAGAGCAGGGGTCGGCAGCGTCGTATACACTGTGCATAGGAAAAATTGTCAGGCAGCGCTGTCGGCACATATATAGTATAAGCGTTTCGTGTTTGTTCGGTATTCTGTTAGGCTGTCGTAGCAAGCGCCAAAGCTATGTAAAAACGGCTTCGTATCAAATGTAAAAAATGTTCGGGTGCCGCTGAGGCATAGATATGCACAATTGCTCGGATCTCGCAGCAACAGAGAAGCAAATCTTTCGGGTCCATTGCTTTGTAGTCCAAAATGTCGTACGTTGTCAAAAATGCGTGCAGAATTGCTTGGCTTTCTCGCAGCAGCAGAGAAGCAAATCGTTCGGGTCTGTTAGTATCATTCGGGTCTGTTAGCTTCGCATATAAACGCACTAAAAAACTGTGTGTCTGGGTGCCGACCCCTGATGTATACCTTAATAAATATTTATTTATATATATATCTATAAATTGCATGTCTTTTTAATTTCCCTATATGTGTAAATAAGTTTCGTGCCTTGGTGAAAAAGTTTCGTGTTGTGCCGGGCCGGGCCTCTTAAAAAAAAGTTCGTGTTCGTGCGGGCCCGGGCTAAAGTGTTAGTGTTGCTAAATATGGCTTGCTTAGTTTGTTGGATGGATGGGCATGAGTTTAGTAAATGGCTTTTTGAAATATTACCTTGGCAAAAAGGGACAAATTGGTAATAAATTTGTATTTAGGTAGTGTTGGTGGGTTATGTTTGTGTGTCCAAGTCGAAGTCGTATTATTTTTATTTGGTCGAGTCTCGTCCAATATTGGTGTGATTGTTTTAGGTAGTCGCAGGCGGGGAATTGATTGGTAATATTGACTGCAGTGTATAATGTTATTATTTTTTTTTTTTTATCGCAAGTTCATCTTTCAGGTGTCTTTTTATATAAGTGTTATTTATGTTTGGGGTGAGTATAAGTGGCATACTGTTTGCTGATTTTAAGGCTTAATCGCATAATTCGTTTCCTTTTATTCCTGCATGACCAGGAATTCACATTATTTTTATTTAAGGGTCATGTTGTGCATGACCAGGAATTCACATTATTTTTATTTAAGGGTCATGTTGTGTTACACTGGTCGAGAAAAAAAATCCCGGCAAATAAACGCTATAGATTCTGATAGATCTTAACCGGTACATTATTAGTCCGAAACTGAAAAGTTTCCATCACGTACTAATTTTGAGAAAATCGCGGTCAAAGTATCATGCACTGCTTGGATTGGCACTTTTTATACCCTTGCAGAGGGTATAATAATTTTGTCATGATGTTTGCAACGCAGTGAAGGAGGCATCTCCGACCCCATAAAGTATATATATTCTTGATCAGCATCACCAGCTGAGTCGATCTAGCCATGTCCGTCTGTCTGTCCGTCTGTCCGTCTGTCCGTCTGTCGGTTTCTACGCGAACTAGTCTCAGTTTTTTTGCTATCGGGCTGAAATTTTCAGCATAGTCTTATTTCTTTAGCACGCAGTATATATGTCGGAACGGCCAAAATCGGACCACTATATCTTATAGCTGCCATAGAAATGATGCCGAAATTAATGTAAAAAATATTTTAACTTCTCTGTTTTTCAACGAATCTCTATAAATTTCGAGATATAGTTGTTTTTTATAGTTCTAGAATTACGGTTTTAATTTCATTAAGATCGGACAACTATATCATATAGTTGCCATAGAATGGATCGGTCGATTTATATGAAAATGTAAAATGTAAAATTTACAAAATTTACGTAATTTGACATTTTCTTTTCAACATTACCAAAATGGATTGATTTTCAATGATCTAATTGCAGACTGCAAGGGTATACAAACTTCGGTTTACCGAACTTAGCTTTCTTTCTCGTTAAGGCTTAATAACTCCCAAACCTTACGTAGCTCAGAGCTGGTATTCGGCTTTAAAAGAGCTTTGGCCCTTCTTACTAAATATTAAACAAGATTATCCAATGGGGGACCTCTGGTTCATTAGTTATAATGCATAATACCTCCTCCCAACCTCGAAAATCCTCTGTACTCCGAAATCCAAAGGTCAGTGTGTTATTTCTGTTACGTATTGTAACGTTGCGACAGATAATATAATTAAAAAGAGGCTTACCTCGATCATTTGATTCGGTACTTCCCCAGAGCGTGTGCCTCGCGTTCGCGTCGCATCCGAGCACTAGGGTCGTCTTGATGTCTTCCGCCCATTGCATCAGCTTGATGACCGGTTCAGGCGGAGCCGGATCATCGTGGGCCATGTATACTGCTGTCTGTATACTGCCCGTCTGCTGTCTGTATACTGCCCGTCTGCTGTCTCGAATCTAGCAACTGCCAGATCCGATGTGCTGAGATTGGAACAAAGAAAATGTTACGTACGCCGGTTAGGGCGACGTGATTCCCACGGGTAACACGGAAGAGAATCAAGAGTTGCCAATACGCTAATAGTGAATCACTGGCAAGATTGCACCAGAATGTGGCTCTGGCAAATGACACCGCCAAACGCGCCAAATTAGGCCATGCAATCACTAGCAACCCAACACTGCTGATTTTGCGGAATTGTCAAAAGTTAGAACAAAGAACGACCCGAAATGAACCCTAGCCAATAGGAAAAAAGAGGGGAATCGATGACTCTAACTGGGAACACTTTTGTGTTCTATTCCGGTGATTCCTCGGGAAAAGTTGACACAGTCTTTGGTATAAAAGACCCCGGTTTAGCTGTACGAGGGGAGTCAAAAGTCAGCGTTAGGAACTGAAAGTCTATTCAGAAAGTCTAAAAAATCCATCAATACCAACTTGAATGCGTGCAAACCGCATAAGTCTAAAAGTCGGATAGCCTTTCGCGATATTGACCGCGGTAAATTTACGGTGCCGATGCAGTCCTTGTAAGGAAGCAAATATCCTTAAGGCTGTTACAACGTCCTGTCGAACAATGCCGAGTGCAATGTGAATCCTAAAGGACATGTGTTAATAATACCACGCCTAAAGCAATCCTGCCGATCTTTGCCGTTTCAAAAGTCAAAACTGAATACCAATTTTGTTCCACTATGTACCGAATAAACCGTGCAACTAACGATAAAAAAACTATGTTCCCGTGTCACTAGGCGTAGCCTAGATCCTGCAACTACAACCCCGAGACACATATCAGCTCCAAGCGCTTCCAGGATTCTGGACATCACCCAAGCGAACTCTACATCAATAATGAAAATCCGATCCAATACCACCAAAGCCACATTAATCTGACAACAAACATATAAAAGCAAATCTGCCACAACATAAACAATTTCCTAAACGTATAAACGCATTTTTCAACACCAACACCTATAACTTGTAATTTAGTGAATGAATTTATTACCCCCCAAACCCATAGCACGATATTATATATATATATATGCTTAATTCTAATTAACTTTTGCAACAACTAAAACCTCAACTCCGGAACGAGAGCTCTCAACGATGGAATAACCGAGGGTGAGTCAACGGGACCTTTTGCCCAATATTGTCTGATATATATATATATATATATGATCGTGCCCCATTATATTACACACACCATACCTAATACAATATTAGCATTCAAGGGTACACTTACATACATAACATAACATAAGTGCACATTTAAATATTATTTACACTCATTCAGAATATCACTTGCTATATAAACCACATTTCAATACACGTTCATGTCCAATACACTTTTGCCCAACATATATAATAAACTTGTAATGCGAACTTAAGCCAACAAAAATGCATTGGTAGAAACCCATTAAAAGGGGGGCAATGGTACGAATGGAAGACTGGGTCAAGAAAATGACATAACTTTTGACGAACGACATGAACAACAGGGGATCGTATTGCACGGCCCGCGACGGTCCAACGGCGCACGAAGTTTGCGAATGGGGAGGGAAAACGGCCAAAACATAGCCCGAATGTTTTTCACGATCAAGCATAAATCTGCTTGCTGGGCAATGTGGACAGAAAGACAGACTGACAAACGATTTCTTCTATTTTTCAGGCACGTAAATAATTGTTCTGATTACGTTTGGAGAGGATAGTGGCGTCCAAAGAACCCACCCCAAATCCGGCGAGCTCAGCTGCACAAATCGTGTCTGCTATCCGGGCGGCCACTTCCTCAGCCCTATGTCCACCAAGGACTGAGGCACAACGACACCACCGACGTAACAAAAAGCATTAAAATCGTTCTTTATTACTATTCCTGATCTCGTCCTACCCGTTGAGCTCGAGTATAGAATTGTATATCCTGGGAGCTTCAGGCCAGAGACTTGCTCGTCCCTAGTCCAAGGCTCCTGTATAAGGGCGATGTCGACATCCTTCTCCCTGAGAAGTATCGTGAGATTTGCACGACTTTTGGCAGCGATATTACGGGGGTGGAGTCGGGGGATTTGTCGTCGATGACCATGTCGTTCAACAGCTTGTTGGTGCTATCGACCTCTTCCAGTATCTCGTCCGGTTCGGCAACGAAGACCCTGAGAAGGAGAAGGAACGGCTGGCTCGACTTCAACTCTTTTTCTGCCTTGACGATGGCCCAGTCATCCGTATGGATATCCGTGTTCTGAGCTCGCAGACACTGGATCACCCTTACGTTGTCACTTTGCCCCTTTGTCAACTAAATGCGGGCTCTGGGTCTCCTCGGTATCTATCTTAAGGCCAGCCCAAGTGTTGCGTATCTTAGCAACACATTCCGCCAGGAAGCTCCTAGAGATCCCATCGTCGCATATAATCACCCGGTGCCCTCTGACCATGTCCGAAGAGTCGAGGGACGGGACAGGGCCGGTCGGCATGGCCACCAACCTGTCAGTCTCCATGTCGGCGATCTTGGCCTCTATCTCCTCCCACTTCTCTGCCAGCAGGCGTCCATCATCGTGGAGCTCATCCACCAGAGCCATAGTCAGACTATCTCTGGCCACCTCACCAAACTTCTTCGACTTTTTGACGAAGGATGTCGCTCTGACGTTCCCCTGAGCATCCCTGGCCCTTTTAGGCGCCTTTCGCCTGGAAGGTACTGCTGAACGCCTCGGTGTGAGCCTTCTCGTACCGCTTGAACTCCGCGATCTCCTCAAGGAATCCGGCCTTATCTGCCGCGTCTCGAGGGCTAGTTTTGCCCTCAGCGGGCTATTTATGTGTTAATGGCTCGTCCTTGCCACCGGTCTTTTTCGCTTCAGTGGGGAACTGGCTTCTGGAGTGCTGCTTGCTCTCCCATCGGATCTCGACGGAGGTGGGACAACCGAACTTGGCGTCAGCAGCTCGTCTTCGTCGATCTCCGACGTCGCCTGAGAAACTGAGCCTTAACTGGGCCTCAGCAACTCCTAGTCAACATCCGACAGTTTTTGGGTCCGAAGCTCGGCGTTGGGTTTTCATTTGCAATATATAAACGGCCACGTTGCTCGGCACGGCAAGCGCAATGGGCCAGAAGGGGTGGGAAGGTCGGCCGTGGCTTCGCCCCAAAGCCACAGCAAGGCCACTACGACCCAGGATTGCCCGTCCAATGGTGCACACAGTTACGGCAGGTGATTCGGTCGCCTGTTGATCCCCCAGTGTGCCCGATTGGGTGACGGCCATGAAACGTTAAGTGAACACTTTTTTTTTTAATATTATACACTTAAAAAAGTGTACATAACCTCTAAAGTAGACTTAATTTGTTAAGGCTTTTGGATGTTTTTCCTCGACCTTGGACTTTTTTTAGTGCTGGTTGTGCTTCACATTCACACCATATATCCGGTTTATCAAAAATTGTGGTGATAACACAACGTGTTGGACCAACTTTTCGCGATTTTTCCCTTTTCCTCGTCGGAAAACGAACTTTTACGCGCCATTTTATTACAGATTCATTTAATTGTTAACAGAAATATAAAAAAAAAATTATTTGAAATCAAATCTTTCTCTCCAGCCGCAATAATTGAAAAGTGTCTTATAGTTATGATAAACTTGTAGGCATTACAAACATCGAATTTTTGAGCTTTTTTACCGCTACTTGAGAACGCGAGATGCAATCAGAGATGAAAACATCAGCTTTTAAGCAGAATTCATTAAGCTTTCATTCTGCATACTTGATTTTGTTATATTATGTTCTCCATTCTTCTATGAGGGTCGAAACTAAAAATTTCAGGGTGTCCTATTATTCTGATAAGAACTGTAGTAACATACTCAGGCAGGCTCCGGTTTTCACTTTCACAAGATTCTCTCGTTTTCGTTTTCGAAAATCGGTGCTCCCGTTTTCACTTTTACAAGACTTTTTTTTGTTTTTAAAAACGGGCAAGTTTGTCTTGTCGAAATGAAAAGTAAATGCCTTTTTCTACATCAAATCGGTTCATTATTGCAAAAGGGAAATAATTCTTGACTCGTTGGTCTACTGATGTTTGTTTTACACCATCAGTGGATCAATCTAGTTCGTATTTACTTTTTAAATAATTATTTTCTGACCCCACCTCGAATTCGCAAATAAAATATTTGCCGTCGGCAACGACAACTTTCGTTTTGCCAGTGCTGCCGTACTGTTGGTGGAACCAAACAATCTGGTCGAAATGCTTATAAAATTAAAAGGAGGGCATTAGTTTTGTTCAAAGAAGATAAAATAAGGTTTTAATAAATAAACTAGTTTAATTTTATTGTTTAAATGGTACTTTTACCATTTAAAAAAGGTATAAAAGTCCCTGTTTAAAGAGTGGCAGCTCTCTTGGACCGATAAATAAACAATTTCTGCATTTATTTGGGTTTAAAACAAACAATTAAAAAAAGTAAAGGCATTTAAACATTCCGCTTACTTATGAAAACATCCAAGTCAACTGTTTGAGCAATAAAAATAATTAAATATTTGGATAACAAAACGATGACAAAAAGTTTGTGAAACCCGGAGCACCTAAAAACCAAAACGTACATTTTTGGTCTAAAACGAAAACGAAAAACAAAAGTTGAAGCCGGAGCCTGCCTGAAAGAGTTTAGCCATTCTTGTCGACAATGTTTCTTTTGTAAAAAACAAAAAAAAATATATATATTTATTTAAGAGAGAGAAAAAAAAGGGGCACGATAGAAGTGGAACTTCTAGTATTTTGAATCCATGTTCTTACAGCGATACCTATTGGCGTTGCATTCAGAACAGTTTACCATTTGTATAACAAAAATTATCTAAAAATAAAATAAAATATCTTTTGGTTCTAGTTTTGATGTCTTAATTGATGTCTTTTTGTCTTAAGAATTAGCGCTGGCAGCGTTTGTCGGGAATTAGCTTTTTCTAGCGGGAAAGTTTAAGAAAAGCAACAATAACTAATCCTTTATTCAACAAGCAGAATCAACATTGTTTACGGTATTTAATTAATTTACAATATATATTAAGTATAAAAAAAAAATTAAAATAAAATCATAATTTTATATTAATTTGTAATATACAATAATGTATTCTTTATTTGAATTGGTTTTTTGTAGCCTAAAATCTACACCTGGGAAGTATATTAAGTAATTTGCCTTTTCATTTTCCGATATTTTTTAATTTTGTTAGTTTTTTTTTAACTTTTCCATTAGAACAGGGGTGCTCAATGCTATGGCACGCGGGCACATTTGTTTTTGTTTCGGCACTTAGCATACGGAGCGGCACTCGCCATACTTTCCTAGGGCACACGCCGGTTCCTCTTTGTGTCGCTATTCGTATCAAGCCAAGCCAATAACAATTCCATTGAATTTTTTTTTTCTCCTCAACTCACAATGCAAAGTGTTGTTGTCTTGTTATCGGCTCTGCACTGACAAAAAAAAGTTTTGTTGCGTTTTTGGATAGAATTTGATTTAAGTTTGATTTTAGTTTATTGTGGACCAGCGACGCGTGCATTTTTTTAATTTAACTTTTTTTCTCTCAGTGTTCATTTTGTAGCAATAAAACGGCGTCGATACATGTGTGCGTGTGTTTTCTTTTGCTTGTGCTGGTAAGGGCACTGCCGTAAGGCAATTTTGAGCACCCCTGCATTAGAATAAGCTTTTTTCCGCTAAAATTCTAGCACTTGTTATTATCCACCGTTGAAGTGAAACAGTTATTTGCCAGCAAAACGGTAAGCGGTGGTGGGGGTATCGCCGATTTTCGTGACGTTCCTGACTCGGTTTTACGCCGTCCCCGAAAATCCATGACGCGCCTAAAGAAGTTTCACTTCATTGATACAAATTATAAGGAGACCTAAAAAATCGCCTTTTAAAAAAGTAAAAAAGAAAACTTTAATGCCATAACATAAGATTTAGTGTATATTTTTAATAATAATTAGCAGAAGTAAAGATAACAATCCCTCGGCGATGTGAATGGCAAAAATCACACAAAAATTTCGCGCTCTGACAAATTAAAGATTTTAAACGGATACAGAAACGAATTAATTTATCAACAACCAAAAAACAACATATAAGCCTACACTTCATATATTGAAAATTAAATTCAAATCGATCGCGCAGCTTTTGTTTATACATTTAACAAAACTGCAAGCAGACGCCGCCACAAACAAATCACAACAACAAACATATAAACACAAAGTGCGCGCTTAGAACACTCAAAAAAAAAAAAACAAAAACCCTATGAATTCGGTGGCAAAGCGATCCAGGAAGGAGACTCAACTCGACCAGGATGGATCCCGGCCCTCTGATGCCCAGTTGTTGCAGAAATTCGACCTGAAATTCGCAGACCTAAAGAGAGTCTGACTGTCTTCCTGGAGAAGAAGTTACAACCGATGACCGAAAATACGACCAGCTATGCCAGCTGGTGGCCAAACTGGAGAACGAGGTGAGAGATGGGCGCGTTGAAGCAGCGGGTCTCGGAGCTGGAGAAGAAGCTAGCGGTTTCCCAAAGCAATAAACGCGTCGAGGCGCTCGAGGCCAGCCTAGTGGCAACTTGCAATGCGCAGGCAGAGGCAGAAATCGCATGCGACTTGCGCTGGCATGGAGTCCCACAAATGGATGGGGAGAACCTGAGGGCACTTTCCCACGCACTCTGCTTCTCACTCGAGTTAACTCCTCCGCCCAAAATACGCAACATTTTTCGTGTGCGACCAAAACCCGCACAGTCAATAGTTGATCCGATAATTATTATAAAGTTGGACCACGTGAGCGATAAAGCGATGCTCTTACGTGCAGTGGCTGCATTCCGGCGAAATAACAAAACGCAACTAAGCTTAAAGCTCATAGGCCTACCCTAGCCAGCGTTTATCTACATCAACGAGCAGCTGACGAAACAGATATATGAGATCTTCAAACGAGCAATGCATCTCAAACGGATAAAGCGCTTATCAGCTGTTTTTACTCGGCGAGGGGAGATATATGTAAAGGAACGAGTAGGTGCAGAGGCTAGGTGCTTGCAAAGCTCTGACGACTTGGATCATCTGGAGTTGGAGTTGGGGCTCGGTAATGAGTCCCTTACTTTAGAAGCTTCAAGTGCTGGAGCTTTACAAAATAGTTCTTTTCGCGCCTAAACGTAATTTTAATTTTAACTTCATTTTCTATTTAATAAGTCAAGCAATATTTAAAATCAGTCGCTTTAATAGGATGCTAATATTTATTGTGGGAGTCTTTAAATTTAGAATTATTTTTGATAAAATGCGTGCGGAGCTAATAATTTTAAAATTTATTAATTTAACATGGAAGACAACATAAATCAAAATAGACAAAATAGCATTCTCGGAAAGCAGAAATCTGGTCTGAAAATCTGCCATATAAATGTTCAAAGCCTGACAAAAAAAAATTGAAGAATTTAGGTACCTCTTTATCAACTCAGAAATAGACGTTATATGTATATCTGAAACATGGTTTGTCCCGAATATCTGTGATGTCCTAGTTGAATGTGACGGCTTTAAGTTGTATCGTTCTGATCGTGAAAGTCATGGTGGAGGGGTTGCAATGTATGTGAACAAAAAATTAAAGTCAAACTTTGTATGTAAATATCCTGCTTGTAGTTCTGTAGAATATATATTTGTAGAAATTAAATATAAGTTGCAACAGACTGCAAAAATGCTGATTGGGTGCGCCTATCGGCCTAATTGTCGGACCAACTATGATAATATTTCATGTATCCTAGCTGATTTATCAACAAAATATGCAGATGTTATTCTTGCAGGAGATTTTAACAGTGATTTAATAAGAGAATCACATCTTACAAGCAATATGGAGTCTTTAGGGTTAAATGTAGTGAACAGTTCTTCCCCTACGCATTTTTGCAACATTTGCAGCTCATTACTAGACGTGTTCTTTGTGACTAATACTGACAGAGTAGTTTTATATGACCAGCTAATCGTCCCGTCTTTTTCGAAACATGACCTCATCTTTCTGATATACGCAATTGACCTTCTGTATCATGACAACGCTATAGTTTTTAGGGACTTTAGAAATATAAATTATGAGCATTTAAATTTAACGTTTAATTGCTGTAATTGGGATGGACTATATTTACTCACAGAAGTTGATGATCAAGTAAAATACTTTCAGGATAACATATGTAACTTGTATAACAGCTGCGTTCCGCTTCGTAGTAAAATAATACGTGCAACTGAGAAACCATGGTTTCATAATGGCATTCGGACTGCGATCAATGAACGCGACAAAGCTTACAAAAAGTGGAAGAGGTATAGGACATCACATGAATATAGAAAATGTAGTTTGTTGAGACAATCTGTGACTAAGCTCATTGTCATTGCTAAAAGCAGCTACTATTCCCGTAAGTTTAAAAGAACTCTCTCTACTCAAGAAACATGGAAAACAATAAAAAGTTTGGGAATAGGAAAATCCAAAGGGAGGGTGGAACAGGACATAGATGTGAATGAACTAAATAAAAAATTTATAAAATGCTCAGTACCTGCAGTTCTTGACAATCAATACTCACAACTTGCACCTGAAATCGTCTGTGATAATAGGTTTAGGTTTGTGACCGTTAATCAATGTGATATTCTGGAGACTATACTTAACATTAAGAGTGATGCGACTGGACTTGACGACATTAATCCAAAATTTATCAAAATTCTGTTACCTAAGGTTCTGCCTTACTTAACTTATATATTTAATAAAGCATTAACCACTTCGACTTTTTCAGACTGCTGGAAAATGGCAAAGATTATTCCGATTCCGAAATCAAATAGTGACTACAGACCTATATCGATCCTGCCTTACCTTTCCAAAATATTAGAAAATATAATGGCAAAACAAATAAATAAATTTCTTATTGACAATGAAATGCTAAGTAATAATCAGTCTGGATTTAGGAAAGGTCGAAGCTGTACTACAGCTATTTTAAAAATAACTGACGACATAAGAAAACAAATGGACGATAACAATGTTACATTTTTAGTTTTACTGGACTATAGCAGTGTCAAACACTGTAAACCATAATATTCTATGTTCAAAGTTACGAAATATGTTCCATTTTTCAAAAACATCTGTTAAGCTTGTGTCTTCGTAACCCAAACAAATCTAAGTGCCTCGTAATAAGCAGAAGAAAAATCAAGCTAGACAATATCGAACTTCTTCATATTAATAACAGTCCATTAGAGTATGTCGAAAAAGCCGTAAATCTTGGATTTACATTCAACAGGACTCTTACATGGAACGATCACATTGCAAAGGCAATAGGAAAAATATTTGGAATGCTGAGATCATTGTCTGTGACTAAGGGATGTCTGCCTATAAATGTTCGTATGTTAGTAGCAAAAACATGCTTAGTTCCGTGTTTGTTTTATGGATTAGAAGTTTTTTCAAATTGTGATTCGATCAGCCAAAATAAAATAAAGATAGTCTATAATAGCATCGCAAGGTATATATTTAATTTGCCACGAATGGAACATGTGTCGGGTTATGCCTATAAAATTTTTGACGTAGAACTTAGTGGATGGATAAAGATGAAAATATTGACATTTCTTCACAAATTAATATATAAGAAAGAACCAGCGTACCTATTTGAAAAATTAACATTTACTGCGTCTAGAAGACTAAACAATCTAATTTGTATAAGGCCCAGATCTCTGACATCCGAAAGACAATTTTTCATTAATGCTATTAGATTATGGAATCAGCTACCAAACAACATTAAAAATATTAGCAATGCTACGCAATTTAAAGAAAAGGTACTCTCACAAATTAAAATAGCCCCATAAATTAAATCAATTACAGCGACTTAGGATTAGGACTAGGATTAAATTTAATTAATTACATTAATATACAAATAATAATAATAAAATTTAAATTGTTAAATTAAGAATATATTATGCACAAATTTTGTTTAAGTTTAAGTTTTATGACCGAATTTATTGGAACTAATTGTGACTAGCGCATTAATTTATAAGTTTCTTAAATTTGTAGCGTTAGGATGGCAAATAAAAATCAAATCAAATCAAAAAAAAAAAAAAAAAGCTAACTTCGGTAAACCGAAGTTTGTATACCCTTGCAGTCAGCAATTGAAAATCGATCCACGCCCACACTCGGCTGCACCACACCCGAAACCGCACGAGCTACCAAAACGGGAACGGCAGGTACCCGCTCAAATGCGACTCAAGCCGACTCCAACTGGCAGCAAGTCTGGGCTTAGAACACGAAGCCCAAGCAGAAAACCGAGAGCACCAGAAGCAAGGCGGACCAAGCCCCCCACGTCCCGATGCCCAGGAAATCACGCGCAGATGCCATCCTGATCAAATGCAGCGAAGGCTCGTACGCGGACATGCTGAAGATGGTCAAAACAGAGCCCACCCTGCAAGGACTCAAAGACAGCGTGCAAGGCATTCGAAGGACGGCCAACGGCGGGCTACTCCTCAGGCTGCAGAAGCCACTCGACCCGTCCACGTAGCAACTCCAGGCTGCCATTCGCACGGTTATCTCCGGCAAAGCCAAGGTCACTCTGAGGTCGAGAAGAGGTCACTCTGGCGCTTTTTGCAGGCGAGGACTGCGACATCCCAGGCGATGAAGCTCCCAGGATGCGCAAAGCATACGGAGGAACTCAAACCGCGACAGTCAAACTCACACCTCGGTGAGAGGCCGAGCCTTGGACGCGATTGCCAAATCGACGCTGGAGTCCTGCTTCAGATGCGGAGGTGCTGGCCACAAGCACATAAAGTGCACCCAAGGCAATCCCAAATGCTTCCTTTGCACGAGAGGAGGCAAAACACCGAGTGAGGCAGAGCACCTACCATTGAGCAGGTCATGCCCTGCCTACCAGAAGGCAGTCAAAGGCCTGCAGAATGGTTAAGTTCCTATAGCTTAACCTGAATCACTGCAGAGCCACCCAGGATCTGCTATCACAGACGGTCACCGAGCTAAAGACAGACATTGCCATTTTAAGCGAGCCGTACAGGGCAAAATCGGAAGGAACATGGCAGCAGCGCGCTGATAGAGGCGCAGCCATATGGAGCTGTGGGCAGCCTCCGGGCCACCTGTCGGAAAGAGCTGCTAGGAATGGCAACGCCAGGGCTAAGTTCCACAACCATCTATAGCTGCTACATCGCCCCGAGCCTACGCATAGAAGCGTTCAGGGAGATCGCCCGTACATGAGATCGCCCAGGATGAGCGCGGGTGCTCTCCGGTCCTTATCATAGGGGATTTCAATGCCTGGTCCACCACATGGGAAAGCGAGAAAACGACGCCGAGGGGAACCATCCTGCTAGATGCCCTAGCCCCACTAAACGTGTGCCTCCTCAACGAGGGCTCCAGGTGCATCTTCAGCAAGGCTGGCCAGGAGTCAATCATCGATTTGGCTTTCGCCAGCCCGGAGCTTACTCGGAGCTCCGCGGAGGGTGACTGAGATCCCCGACCGACCGCCCCTTCACCAAACCGCCTGAAGGGTACACACGCTGAGATATCCCACTACAGGGACAGGAAAAGGGCCCTCAAGGCTGCCATCAAGGAAAGCTAAAACAGGTGCTTCCAGGAGCTGTGCGATCAGCAGGCAGAAGACCCCAACATGCCCAGTCCAGCTGGGAGTGATAGTGTCCGCGCAGTTTTCCACTCAGCCGCCACTGACACCACTAAGCGTGGCTGATGGAGTTATTATTTTTCGCAATTCAGCAGAAAAATCACAGTCTTTTACTTTGGCATTATAGAAATTCACTAGCACTTCCTTAGCCCTAGGGTTTAGGGCATTAACCATATCATACGTGATTCGGTCTATTTATAGCACTGCGTCTAGGTCGTTAAGATTAAACTGTGGATTAATATTCTCTTTGTTTTCTCACAGCTGTTCGTGAATTTTTTTTGGCTTCATTCGGTATCTTCTCGTCAAGATATTCTAAATAATTCTCAATATCAAAAAACTCCTTTTTCTTTTGTTCACAATTCTTTAGGTTTTTCAGAAAGCGCCATGCATCTTTTGTACTAGATTTTACATTTAACTCCGTTATGCTTCTAGCATAACTCGTCTTTTTAGAAATTTTTACCGTTTTTTTCCAGCTCATCTTTAGATTTACCGCCGCTCAGTAGTTTTTGAAAGATGGTTCCCTGGAGGCTTTTTGCTTCAGTGAACCCCTTAAAAAGCATTGTTAACTTCTCTTTCCACCAAAGTTTTGGAGTAAAATTTTCATTTATTTTATATGTGGCAGATTTAATTTTATTGCCTTTGTCTTAAGTTTAGGTTTTAATATCTGTGCACGTGTCAATTTGTTTGATGTTGGTCATAAGCCTCTCCCTTTTGAGAAAAACATGCTTGGTCTGCTTAAACTATGGTGATGACTTTCACCTATTTTTGCATTTTCATTCCTTTATATCACAGCCTTTTCCAAAAGTTAGATCTCGCACCGAACCCATTGCCGAATTTATATTTTTTTTTAAGTTGCACTGCCCTCATTTGCTAGCCTGATGCCAGCACTCTCCATTTTTCCCCTTAACTAAGCACCTTTACCATTTGCCAATCTGTCACCAAAAGCCTCGCTCTTGGCGTTAAAATCTCCAGCAAGGATTACCTTGTCCGAGGAGTCCAAAAAATGTATTAACATCTCTATTTCTCTTTTGAAGTCATTTTAAGTCATCTGTGGTTAAAAATATATGAGCACAAAAGTCATATTTTGATCCTTTTTCGTTGATTTTGCCAGAACAATGTCTGTGATTGTGAATTATATTGCTTTTTTTTAAGTATAATATTTTTCCTACAGGCTATAGCTACTCCGCCATAACAATCGCCCCCATGTTTTCCTAAAAGTTCAAAATTCGCTATTTTTCTAAAACTCAGGTAAAACTTTCTGAACTTAAGAAAAATTCTTCTCCTAGATATTCTTTTTGTCTTTCTGTTACATTTTCTTGTATATGCTGGGCTTCCTTGTTCATTGAAAATTTGCTTATTCAGGTAAGAATTTTAATTGCTTGTTATATTGTTTTTTTATTTGCTATATTTTTTGGTAAAAAACTGTAAAGATGGTCACTTGAGTCGTTTGTATACGGCTCAAACTGAAAATGCGGAGTTCGGTATCGTTGGTTTTGCTATTAACCTGTTTGCATAGCTGTGCTTTTTCAAGACTTCATTCACCTTACTGTCCCTTTTTTGCCTTTCAGGAAGGCTTTTATTAGGCTGTGGAAATATTTTTTCAAAGTTTGTCAAGTTTATATAGTTTTTCTTTAATTTCTTCCTCAGAAAAACCAATAGGGACACCCTTAATTACGCCAAAAGATTCCATAAAATTCATCAGTATGAAGGCTATTAATTTTATATTTTTTAGTTCTTCGTTTTTAACTAATTTATTGGCATCACTTGCCTTTTTTAAATGTATTTTATATAAGGTCGCTAGAGGCAGGCTTTTTTTAAAACCTTTTTTTTTCAGGTGCCTTATTTTTTCAAAAAGAAAAAGACAATTTTTAGCTCTTTTTTTTTGAAAAGAATAAAACTCTTTGGTAGAGACTAACACTGAAGCTTCACCAACATGATTTTCACTGTATAGAATAACCTTCCTTTCTGTAAAGAACTTAGTTAGGGACACAAAAATTGACACAGTTTGGTTTTCTTTATTATTGGCATCACTCTTTAAAATGTCGACATTTATATTTGCACTTTGCGCTGTAACGTTTGCCGCCACTGTGCATTCGCTTTTACCGTATCCAAAAAAAAGGGGTGTGTTGTACATATTAGACATTCCATATCATCTCGGCCACCCCTTTTTTTTCGCCCTGAAAAAAAAATGCATACCCACATTTTAAAGTGCTCCATGTCCATATAGTGACCCCTAAATATTTTTTCGTTACCATCAATACTTTTCGAGATAATCGCTGTTGGACAAAAAACTTTAAAAAATCATAGCATTGAAATGGTGCATGCAATTTAAAAGACAAACGAGAAAGAAAGCTAACTTCGGTAAACCGAAGTTTGTATACCCTTGCAGTCTGAAATGGGATCATTGAAAATTGATCCATTTTGGTAATGTTAAAAAAAAAAATGTCAAATTATGTAAATTTTGTAAATTTTACATTTTACATGTAGAATTTTAATTTTTCATATAAATCGACCGATCCCTTCTATGGCAGCTATATGATATGATATAGTTGTCCAATCTTAATGAAATTAAAACCGTAATTCTAGAACTATAAAAAACGACTATATCTCGAAGTTTATAGAAATTCGTTGAAAAACAGAGAAGCTAAAATTTTTTTTACATTAATTTCGCCATCATTCCTATGGCAGCTATAGGATATAGTGGTCCGATTTCGGCTGTTCCGACATATATACTGCGTGCTAAAGAAATAAGACTATGCTGAAAATGTAGAAACCGACAGACGGACATGGCTAGATCGACTCGGCTGGTGATGCTGATCAAGATGCCTCCTTCACTGCGTTGCAAATATCATGGCAAAATTATAATACCCTCTGCAAGGGTATAAAAATACGGTTATCCTTTTTTCAAACATATTTTTCATAAAAAATACTAGACTAATCTAGGTTTAATATTATGCGGGTTTTTAATTTAAAAAAACGGGTTTTTATTTTTGTTTGTCTTAGGGCCAGCCGATATTCGCTCAAATTTGTTTTTGCCAGGTAGAGGAGGTTCAGATACATAAGAAGCGAAAAATCTTAGAATGGTAAAAATGTGATTGAAAAATTAATTTATTTTCATTGTTTATCCATAAATTACTTTTGGAAAGGGGTATTTTGGTTTTATGATCATCAGGCTATGTACATTTTAGGGTTTTTTCTTTGGGAAAAGTGCGCTTACACTGTCAGAATTTAATCTCCACTTTTTAAAACCGTTATGTACCATAAACTTACATCTAAACATCAAAATACACGCTTAGGCCAAGCGCACACTAGCAGCTGAAAGCGGAGCTTATTGCTGAGAGCTTTCAGCTCGAAAAAACAAACGCTCTGTTTGCTTGAAAGTGCGCACACTGAAAGTTCAGCTGAGCTGATCAGCTGCAAGTTAAGTTCAGCTCTGCTTGATCGATCAAACCAGTTTGATTTATCAGCAAGCTGACGAGCTGTTTTAATTGTGTTGCGAAATGTGAGGCAAAATGATAAACGGTGAAGTCTCTCACTTTTAAAGCTGTCCGAATGAAACTTGGCAGATAGTCTTATTTCTGTTGCAGAAAGTATATAAGTCGGAACGGGCCAGATCTGTCCACTATATCATATAGCTGCCATAGGAATTATCGGGCCAAATGGTCAGATTTTTGTTGTTTTTTAAGATATCAGATTAAAAAATAGTAAATGGTCTTTTAGTTCAAATATAGACATACACCTAAAATTTTATCCAAATCTAACCACTATAACATACACATAGCTGCCATTGGAATGATCGGGCCAAATTAGTCGATTTTCGAAGTTAATTTAATTTTATTTGTAATCAGCGTCAGCTTCAGTTGCAGCTGTCGGTGTGCGCGCTTAAAAAATCTCAGCTCTCTGAGGAGCTTTGAAGTTATCAGCTCGCTTATAATCTCAGCAATAAGTTCCGCATTCAGCCGCTAGTGTGCGCTTGGCCTTAGTCTCCCTAAATAATATTCAGTGTAGAATTTTGAGTCTGATCATAAAACCTTTTATCGCTTTACCTTCATACAAAGTTTTCTCAGTGAAAATCTTTTCCATTAAGCCAAAATTTTTGGCAATCGGTCTGTGAATCCGTGATCTATATCAATCGGAAACAATCGATTCGTTTTAATCAAAGCTAGTGACTTTAATCTCCAAAACTATATTCATTTGCTGCCCCGTCCTTCTTGTGCATTGCGTTTACCGCATAAAATTGCACCGTGTGGTTGTTGTTGCTGCTGAGCATTGCGGTTTGCCGCTTACCATCGCACCGTGTGGTTGTTGCTGCTGCTGAGCAACTACATACTCTTATTATTTTTCGGAGCTTAGACAAAAGCTTTTAGTCGCGCTCTTTGCTTTCTGTTTTGTTCGGTTCGTCACCGCGAAATATTTATATTAATTTCTCAACTTGTTTACCAATGTCTTGCGTTTATGTTGCCCCTGCATTGATTTGATCTGCATTTTTTTTCTGTTCATGCACGCATGGTCGCAAAATTACCTTGCGGCAAGCTACTGTTTGTTGTTGGCTCTGCGACAATGTTGCACACCCTGTATGCGCCGAGATGGGGCATACTGGCGCGCGAATTGCCGATCGTATTCGTACTCATGTCGGTTTGGATTGGACATGCCCGAGCTGCATTCATATCAAAACGGAATTGAGAGCTTTCATGAAGCAGACTCACCTGGAGATTCAGTCTCTTGCGGCCGGTTTCAAGGAGTTACTAAACCGCTTCCAGACAACGGAATCACATTTTAAAGCGTTGAAACTGATAAGTGACTCACCAAATATACAGAGGGGTATTAGAACTAATAACGACTTACAAGTTACAGACCCTGCAACACCCCTTTTGCTGTTCAGCCCGGGAATTGGAACCGTAGCCGTAGCTGACGGCTCTGAAGGTGAAGCCGATGCATCTGGACCTGTACAAAACACGGGCCCCAACTCAATCTAACTGACTCCAGCATGTCCCCTAGTCTGGAACCAATAAACGATGCCCAACCATCAACGTCTCAAGCCGCTGCATCTAAAAACTCTTCGGCATCCGCTCAATCGGCTGCAACTTCGGATATTTCTAACGCACCCAATTCTGTTTACCCCAACCCCGGGTTACCCCCGACAGTCTTAATTTCGGCACCATCACCTGGACCACGGAATTCTAATTCAGTAATAACTGGAGTGGCACCAAGGAGACCGGCACCTTTAGCTGGTGTTGCCCGCAAAAAGTTCGTGTTTGTCTCCAGGCTCAAGCCAGACGCTTCTGAGAACGACGTTAAGACCCATTTGAGTAGCAAATTGAATGTTTCTGGCACCGAATTTTCTGTCTCCAAGTTTAATTTTAAGCAAAGACGTGATATATCATCATTTAAAATTGGACTTTCTGATGTTCTCCTTAATAGGGTCCTTGATATATCGGTATGGCCGGATCATGCTATTGCTCACGAGTATGTAAACATAACAAATCCTCAGGCTCGCGGGCCTAAGACTCCTTCACTTAGGGATTAAAAAAACTAAGCGACTCTTTTTACCTACACTACCAAAATGTTTGTAGGTTACTCGGCAAACTGAGTAAACTGCATGTCAGTAGTGTCTCTGTCTCTGACGGCGAAATTTTTGCAGGCAACTATGTCATCTATAGATGCGATCGCGCAACACGTATCGGCGGCGGCGTCCTTATTGCCGTTAAGTCCGAGTTAGACTCTGAACCTATACCGATAACGGGCATGGAGTGCATGTTAGAATTTGTGACTGTTCGAATTAAGGTTCACGATTATTTTGTGAACGTCTCATGCACGTATATTCCACCTAGGTCTGATACTAAGATATGTGCTAATCCCAGAATCAGGCCCAAAAACTAAGAATGTTCATTATCATTGTATTTTTGTGGTTATATATAAAAAAAACTTCAAGTCCAAATCAAAATTTTCTTAATACAATGGTTACATAGCCTATCTTAGTGTTTTCATGTAAAAATCGGCCAAAAAACTAAAAAAAAAACTAAAATTTTAAATTGTTTTGGTATTTTTAAGAGCACTTTTATATATAATTTTCGCAAGCAAAACATAGGAAATGTTTGCACTTTTTTACCAAATCTTCTCTTTGGTATCTATTAAGTACCGAATAAGTTGCTTTTCCAGAAAATATGAAGTTATTCATAGGAAAACTAAAATACGTATGTATGAAAAGCATGAACTTTTTTGACTTCAAATCAAAGCACTCTTTTATTCTTACCATTCCTTTGTATGTAATGTAATGTAATGTAATGTATTTGTATGCTTTATTATGCATAATTTGCAAAAAATGTAAATGAAATGGAAAATTAAAAAGTTACTTCCATTTTGTGTAGCGTGCGACACAAAACATTATGAGCGATTATTTCCAAAATAGTAACTGTAACGAAATTATGCTTTATGTAATTTGAAAGGGAGCATGACATAATCTTACTAAATATTTTTCAGAAACCTAAAAAAATATTACATTTTCATTTACAAAATCGTACGAATTTGACGTGCGACACGTGGGATTCGCCCATATCCCTAAAGCTTTTAGCTCTAAATCAGGAAATTCGCTCAACCCTTGGCAAAAATGACCATCTTGTCGTTATGGGAGATTTCAATTTTCCTGCCATTTCTTGGCTGCTCTCAGCTGAGTCGAACATTCTTGTTCCCATTGTACCTCATGTTTTGGTACTAAAAACGCTGTGAGGAAATGCTCCGGTAAAATCTTATATCTTATTTTTGCCTATAAGTTTGCAAATGCCTATGTCTCTAGAATTGACCCTCTCTCCAGCCCCGAAGACGCTTATCACCCCACGTTTGAGATCCTTTTAGAAGCTTTGGCTCCGTTATTGCCTTGTCCTGAAGTCGAGCCAGCAACTTTTCGTTGCTTTCGAAAAGCCAATTTCATCTAAATGAATGTTTATTTATCCCTAGTGGACTGGTCCTTTATGGATTTACCTGAAAGCCAATCTAGCATTGTAGAACGGTTCTACAGTATACTGGAATCGGTTTTCAGGGTGTATGTGCCTTCATTTTCCTCATCCAACGTTTCTCATAAGCCCCCTGGTTCTCTCGTAGACTCTCTTATCTAAAAAACTATAAGTCCAGGCTTTTTAAGAATTATAAGAGAACTGGGCTGCAAGCTGACCATTCAAATTATTTAACTGCTCGTGCAAATTTTTTAACCCACAATTCCGAATGCTACAAAAATTACCTGATTCGTTGTAAAAATGAGTTCCAGGATAACCCTAAGCAGTTCAATGCGTTTGTTAATTCGGAACGTAAATCACAACAATTTCTATCTTGTCTTCACTTTAATTCTAATTCCGCCTTCAAGGAGTCCGATATTGCAAACTTATTTGCAAGCTTCTTCCAATCTTCATATTCATCTGTAGGTTTTGACACTACCTCATCCTATCCTTTCTTACTTCCACACTCTAATTCTATTTTTATGCTCTTCAAAATCTTCAAACTATTAAGTCTTCCTTCTCCTCTGGTCCAGATCTGGTACCAAGCTGCGTTCTAAGACATTGTGCTAAAGCTCTGAGTAAACCACTGGCATTACTTTTTCAAATATCCCTTTAGAATTCATTTTTTTCTGACGTGTGGAAGGAAACTTTTATCATTCCGCTTCATTAAGATTCAAGATTCAAGATATTCGAGTTATTAATTACTCAGCTACTGCACCAATGCAGCTTGATAATGTAATGTACCTTCTTGAGTTTGTTGCAGTTATTATTATTATTATTACTAGGGCCTTATTGCACCGCGACCAGATGTTAGGTCTTTTGTAGGATTAAGGTAGAGCCTCTATTCCTTGGCTTCTGATAAAGGAGAGCACTTTGGCGAGGTCTATCTCTTCCCAAATCCTGTAGGGGGGATAAGTTTACCTCCTAGTTGTTGAAGTCGACGTCTGAATAGTGAGGGGCATTCACATAGAACATGTTCTGATGTTTCTGGCTCCAGCTCACAGAATCTACATGTGTCGATTTCTGAAAGTTTTAATTTCTTAAGGTGATACCTTAGGTTGCAGTGACCTGTTAGGTAGCCTGTTAGAGTGCGAATCTCACTCTTTTAAGATTGATGATGCGTTTGGATCGCGACATCTGGGGACGAGGAATTGTTTGGCTTGTCTCAGCCCTGCACTGTCGGTCCAGTGACGACTTATCTCCTTTTCCTCCCAATTCCTGAGAAGTTCCCTTTTGTGTCCTTTCGAAAGTCCACAGAATGGTTCAGGGCCGATTAGCGGTGTCATCGCCCCGCGTTTTGCTAGGAGTCTGCCACCTCGTTTCCTATATGGCCTTCATGCCCTGGCACCCAGCCCACCGTTAAGGTGTTTTTGGAGGCAAGGGCGTTCAGCTGCTGGAAACAGTTTTCTACAAGTCTGGAGGTGATCGTAAAGATCTCAGCGCTATGAGCGCCGCCTGACTGTCAGAGAAGATGTAAATCCGTGCGCCTTGCATATTCCTGCGAAGACATTCACGAGCACAGATTTCTATGGCGTGTATCTCTGCTTGGAAGATGGTTGGGGACTTTACCATGGCTATAGATTTGTTGAACCTTGGTCCGAAAATACCAGCCCCGGTGTCGCCGTTTTCCAATTTCGATCCATCAGTGTACCACGTTTGTGATCCACTGGGCAGAGATATTGATTTTGTTGTCCAGTCGTGTCTGGTGTACAGGAGAAGTTTCTGTGGAAAACAAGTTTTGGTTTCTGCTCGTCAGTTATACGCAGAATGGTTTCGTTTATTAGGGGTTCGAGTACCCGTAGATGCCCAGTTAGATCACCACTTTTTATATTGGTGATGTTTTGGAGGCGAAGTGCCTCCAGGCAGGCCTCCTAACGCGTGGAATCGGTTTGCGACGAACCATCTCAATATTCCTGAAAAATATAGAACCACTGAGTATACCAAGTTCTACAATAACTGTCGTGACACATACGAAGAATACAGAGCGACCATGCTCGACAATATAGAACAATCAACAAGCCACGCTGATGCAAATCCAGAAGCGGGAAGTATACATCAAACCATGATAGCATCTGACAAACTCAGATCGGCATGTCGCCGACAAAGGGCGATATCCGAGTCTATCAAACGCGCTCTGAAAGAGTTTTCAGAGACAGGAAAGACCATCAGAAGTGATTTGATAAAATCACTATGGTCTCAGACGCAAGAAATTCTTTTTTCCGTTCACGAAGAATACGATGACCCAATTAAGGGAGGATATGATATGCAGTCCTTCCTAAAACTGGAAAAGGAAATTCAAGCGGTCTTAGGGGCAAAAAGCAATACATCAAGCAACGAAGATGTACACTTGCCCAGAGTCAGCATCCCAAAATTCGATGGAGATCTGCTCAAATGGACTAAATTTTTCGATATAATCAAATGTATGGTCCATGACACTAACATGCCCACCGTACGGAAAATGTGGTATCTCAAAACCACCGTAACCGGAGAGGCAGAAAGGTTGATAAGGCATATCGATCTTAAGCAAGAAAATTACTTGCAGGCATGAGGTATATTGGTTGACGCTCACAACAATCCCCGACATGTAGCAGACACGATTCTCAATCGTTAGACACGATTCCCAATCGTTAGATGGTTCTCGAGAGCTACAAAGCTTGGACACAATGGTCAGCTTCCTAGATCAACGAATTCGAGTACTGGAGACAGGAAAAAGGGCCCAACAGGCAACAAGGGAGTATATAAAATCTACATGTACCTCTACCAGCGCTGGAAAGGTATCAAACTGTCCGTTTTGCAAAAGGAATCATCCGCTTTACAAATGCGATGACTTCCGCAACAAAACAGTACCCAAACGACTCAATTGGGTGCAAAAACAACGGTTGTGTGTAAATTGCTTTAGAAGTGACCACAAGGCAAAGGAATGCCGAGGTCGCATGTGTTTTAAATGTGACAAAAAACACAATACATTGCTGCATCTTGAAACCACATCAGGTGCAGCAACCGAGCCACAATCGTTTACTGTAGGTGCAGCAAGCAACAAAAATTACAACCTACTTGCCACCGTCAAAGTGGCAGTAAAAGCAAGCAGGTTGCGACCTTCAGAGCTCTGCTTGATTCAGGATCACAAAAAAATTTGATTTCTGAACGAATGGCTTCAATGCTATCACTAAAACGCCAGGGTACTTCACTACGTATCGAGGGAATTGGAGGCAATCCAAAAACTAGTAGAGCCAGAGTAAATGTTCTGATGAAATCGATGCATAATGACTTTACTCAACAAGTTGAAGCTTTTGTGATACCACACATCATAGCTGATCAACCGGCTCATCAGTTAATTTCTACAAATCTGCAAGTTCTGAGCAACATTGCCCTAGCTGATCCAAACTTCGACAAGCCAGGAAAGATTGACATACTTATCGGAGCCGCGCACTACTATTCATTGCTTGTACCGAACAAGACTCTATTAATGCCAGGAGGCCCAATTCTTCAAAATACCAAACTTGGGTGGATTGTATCCGGAAAAGTTTCGGCGGAGAAATACTCAGCTGCAATTTGTGCAGCTGCAGCTACAGATGAAGAAATTGAAACGCTGTTGGAACGCTTCTCGACTTTAGAAACTCTAGAAACTGAAGAAAAACACCGATCACCGATGGAGGCTCAGTGCGAAAAAAATTTTGTTGGAAGTCTCCAAATTGCAGCAGATGAAAAATTCATGTCAAACTCCCATTTTCTGAATAATCTTCAGCCCTGGGGGCATCACAACAAACTGCAACGAACAGAGTCCTGGCACTGGAGCGAATAACTTCACCTGAAATCTGGAAAGGATACGTGAACTTTATGGAGGAGTATGAAGGACTTAGACATATGAAACAAGTGCATCCCTCAAACATACCCAGGGATCACTACTTTATTCCACACCACTGTGTGCTTTACCCTGAAAGCAGCACAACAAAACTACGGGTAGTATTTGATGCTTCCTGTAAAACCATAAGCAATAAATCTTTGAATGATATATTGCATGCTGGACCCACTGTCCAGAGCGAGCTGTTTGCAATATTGCTACGCTTTCGCACTCACAAATATGTGTTCACAGCAGACACAGAAAAAATATATCGGCAAGTGTGGAGGCACCCTGATGATCAATTTCATCAATTAATCGTCTAGAGAAAGAATCCATCTGACGACCTTAAGTACTACCGACTCAAAACCGTCACCTACGGTACAACGTCAGCCCCATTCCTAGCTACAAAATGCTTGGACTATTTGGCCGAGAAGGTCCATAATAAATTTCCGCTTGGATCATCCGTATCAAAGCATGATTTCTACGTCGACGACTGCCTCACTGGAGCAGACAGTATTCCGGGATTAGTCCGAGATTTAAACCAAATATTATTGCCATCCGGATTCAAGCTCCGAAAATGGTTCTCGAGCTACGAACAAGTGTTAACAGAAATTCCTAAGGAACACATTGTCAACAATGTCAAGCTAGACGAAACACTGAAACACTACAGTGTGAAGACGTTGGGTCTTCTTTGGATACCACAAAAGGATCAACTATGTGGGCGATCCCAAAAGAGCGAAGCTTAAACTATCATTAAACGAGTTGTAAGTTCCGAATCTGCACACATATTCGACCCACTAGGACTATTTGCCCCTGTTATAGTGAAGGCAAAAATATTTTCAACGAGGTCAGAAGAAATCCCAACACAGAGGACGAAGCTGAAGTTTCCGATCCTTCCAACGTTGCTGGCAATGCTACTCATCCTCCCACTGGCAATGGGACAACCAATAAATGTGACGCAGCTCACAAATCAACCCGGAATAACATAGTCTACGAACGACTACGCACTTCCAGAATGGCAATTTCAGAATGGACCATCATCGTCTACTACGACTTGAAACCATATTGGACCGATATGAGAATACTATCTGACGCGATTACTGAACTAAAACATAAGTGTTCAGAACTACGAAATGCAAATGCCTGTAACTCTATACTTGAGCATTTTCAACATTTATATGGCGAGTTACAAGCTGGAAATGATTTGATTAACCATTCCCGACAGCGCAGATCAACACTTGATATAGTCGGAAACGTAGCGCACTTATTATTTGGCGTGCTTGATTCAAACTATGCAGAAGAAATGGCCAAGGTCATAAACGAAGTCAAATATAACGATGATATGCTTATGATGCTGCTCAAGAATCAAACGTCTGTTCTTGACTCTACTATAAATGTAGTCAAAAAAAGCAATTCAGCCAACGACAAGCGAATCAGGATGCTAGAACAACAACTACTGATGTCCGCCACCGAACCATTAGTCCCATGCTAGTATCTCCTCAGCAACTGAGAGATCAACTTGATCAAATTCGGGATCATCTTCTACCAGATCAAATGTTACCGGTATCATCGGAAAATGCTATCCAGCTCTACCGAATTATGCACGCTGAAGGCACAACAACTACCGATCATGTAATCTTCAAGATTACACTTCCTCTGGTATCCCAGCGCAGCGGGAAGTGTTCAGCATCATCCCCATCCCGGCGTGGAAGGCAGAAAGCTGGCATAGATTCGATATCAAGACAAATATCATTGCCGTCAATGCTCGTAGAGATCAATTTATGGGATTGACTGAAGACGAATTTGAGTTATGTCTAAAAGTGCCAAACGACGAGCACAAATGCTTCAATCATCAACCTACGTTTAGCGCGGACAATCAATGAATTTCAGTGAATTTCAGTTGTTTAACAACAAAACTTAAACACTATATGAGACTGTTCTAAAAAAATCCGATCTGATTTGGACAAAGACGCATCAACGGAACAGATGGATGTTCGCAACACACAGTCCCATAGAGCTTCAAGCTGTATGCAAAGGAACACCTTCCACAGTACACCTTGAAGGAACGGGCTTACTATAACTCTCCGCAGGCTGCACCGCGCGCAACTCAAAAATTAGTGTTGGCACATTCAGCACTACGATCAGCGAAACGAAATCAACATATGTTCGATTCGGCAATATCCCCAAGTTTGACGTAGAAGAAACATCAGAACCAACTCAAGAAACAACAACCCGAGTATCCGAACTAGACGAATTAGATGTCCTACCACAAAAACTGGCCAAACTGAAGTATACAACATGGAAAAATCACTTCAGGACTGTGCAGCACCATCAAGTAGCTGCCTATGTGGCCTTAGCAATATCAATTATAGTAAGCATTGCATTTATTCTACGACGGCAATACAGCAAATGGAAGCCACGACAACGAACCTCCAAGCCTCAGGAAAATGCTGAGCAGTCGTTACTGGAACCTACCCCACGTAGTTTTGCTTTCAACATTAGCGATGGTTGAACACCTGTTCAACGGCCGGGAGAATGTTCAGTCTCAGCAATATGTATATGCAATAACAAAGGTAGCGATTGTAAGGTCAAGCACAAATGCAAATTATGCTGACATGAAGAAGTCGAATTGGGCACCGTTTCCCATTTCTGCATAGATCATAATACACAGTAACCCACATTTCTTTTACACACAATTTCGTTGACATAAGCATATTCTTTATACTTTGTTACGCTATAAATACCGTTAAGTTTCCTCAATAAAATCAGTTATTGTTTTGACCACAATGCAAGCGTTACTCATTTGGCTGCATTCAACTGAGGCTGTCGCTGAGTCTTCAGACCCTCATGTGCACCATCTATAGTCCAACTGGTTCATGTTCTAGTTGCGGCGACACAAGGCAGATAGTTCATGTACTGTATGCCAGGCACCTTAGCCTACACAATAATATAACCTTTTCTTGTAACATCAATACACATTTCAGGTTATTTTCTTGAAAGGCAAATGATGTATCGTTATTTAAAAAGTCGTACAGCGGTTTGACTAATAGAGAGCACAACCGTAAGAAACTTGGAACACTGCGTATCTGGTATTGGAAAATACTGTATTGCGTCAACACCTTTTTCATCAGCGCTTATCCCTCCACTACTTATTCTGAACCCTAATTATTTTATACTTAAGCATCTATATATATAAATGTCTAACGCTTTTTTAAGTATCGCTCGCCTAGCTCATACGGTTGGACCTATCGACATGATTTTTTTTTAAATGTTTCGTTCTTGGTTAAAGATGCACGCTAAGAAAGGATTTTTTGAACAGCCTACTAGAAAGGCATTTTCCCAAAATTTGCATTTCAAACTACTCTTAATGCAGCTTTGGCCAACCGTTTGCAACCATAGGAATAGCTTAGCGGGTAGAGTGTCAGCTTGCGACCATGAGAAAGACGGTTCAATTCCAGGAAGCGGTAAATAATTTTTATTTTTGTTTAAATAACTATTATTCGTCACAAAATTCGGTATCAGAATTTCTATATCCGGTACCCATAGGATACAAGGAAATTATAAGTTAGTGCCAACCAAAAATGTATGTAAAAGACAGGAGAAATATCCGACCCTATTAAGTATATGGGACATTCCATATCAACTCGGCCACCCCTGTTTTTTTCGCTCTGAAAAAAAAATGCATACCCACATTTTAAAGTGCTCTATGTCCATATAGTGACCCTTAAATATTTTTTCGTTACCATCAATACTTTTCGAGATAATCGCTGTTGGACAAAAAACTTTAAAAATTCATAGCATTGAAACGGTGCATGCAATTTAAAAGACAAAAAATACGGTTATCCTTTTTTCAAACATATTTTTTATAAAAAAATACTAGACTAATCTAGGTTTAATATTAAGCGGGTTTTTAATAAAAAAACGGGTTTTCATTTTTTTTTGTCTTAGGGCCAGTCGATATTCGCTCAAATTTGTTTTTGCCAGGTAGAGGAGGTTCAGATACATAAGAAACAAAAAATCTTAGAATGGTAAAAATGTGTTTGCTAAGAAAAATTAATTTATTTTCATTGTTTATCCATTAATTGCTTTTGTAAAGGGGTATTTGGGTTAATGTAAAAAAAATGTTAACTTCTCTGTTTTTCAACGAATTTCTTCGGGATATAGTCGTTTTTTTATAGTTCTAGAATTATGGTTTTAATTTCATTAAGATCGGACAACTATATCATATAGCTGCCATAGAAGGGATCGGTCGATTTATATGAAAAATTAAAATTCTACATGTAAAATGTAAAATTTACAAAATTTATATAATTTGACATTTTTTTTTAACATTACCAAAATGGATAAATTTTCAATGATCCCATTTCAGACTGCAAGGGTATACAAACTTCGGTTTACCGAAGTTAGCTTTCTTTCTCGTTTGTCTTTCAAATTGCATGCACCGTTTCAATGCTATGAATTTTTAAAGTTTTTTGTCCAACAGCGATTATCTCGAAAAGTATTGATGGTAACGAAAAAATATTTAAGGGTCACTATATGGACATGGAGCACTTTAAAATGTGGGTATGCATTTTTTTTTTCAGAGCGAAAAAAAAACAGGGGTGGCCGAGTTGATATGGAATGTGCCATATATATTCTTGATCACCGTCGCAAGCCGAGTTGATTTAGCTATGTCCGTCTGTCCATCCGTCCGCGTTGGTAATCAGCTCTCAGAGACTATAAGAGCTAGAGCCACCAACATTCAGCATTCTAATTCGTTGACGCAGATCAAGTTTGCTTAAAAAATTAGCCTCGCCTTCTTCCGGCCCCGAAAATCATAAAAAAATGTTATATAAGCCATAGTCGTGATTTTTGGCTTAAAGTAAGTAGATAAAACAAATAATTAGGCATTGTTTCCTTGAGTAAAATCGGATGATAAACATGGAAGTTATTTAACGATAAAGTTTCTGTATATGCTTCTTCTTCTATGTTGAGAACGCACGTGTATGTTGCTTAACATGTCCCTAGCAGCATTTGGCTTTTTTACGTGTTGCTCAACATGTTCCTAGCAACATTTGTCTTTTTTAGGTGTTGCTCAACATGTTTATACAAAACATGTGTCTTTTACCGGGTATCTCACAGTCGGTCACACTCGACTGAAGCTTTTCTGCTTGTTTCTATTCCCATTAGTTATTATTATTATTACTATGGCCTTATTGCACCGCGACCAGATGTTAGGTCTTTTGTGCCGGCCTGTAGGATTAAGGTAGAGCCTCTATTCCTAGGCTTCTGATAAAGGAGAGCACTTTGGCGAGGTCTATCTCTTCCCAAATCCTGTAGGGGGGATAAGTTTACCTCCTAGTTGTTGAAGTCGACGTCTGAATAGTGAGGGGCATTCACATAGAACATGTTCTGATGTTTCTGGCTCCAGCTCACAGAATCTACATTTGTCGATTTCTGAAAGTTTTAATTTCTTAAGGTGGTACCTTGGGTTGCAGTGACCTGTTAGGTAGCCTGTTAGAGTGCGAATCTCACTCTTTTTTAGATTGATGATGCGTTTGGATCGCGACATCTGGGGGACGAGAAATTGATTGGCTTGTCTCAGCCCTGCACTGTCGGTCCAGTGACGACTTATCTCCTTTTCCTCCCATTTCCTGACCAGTTCCCTTTTGTGTCCTTTCGAAACTCCACAGAATGGTTCAGGGCCGATTAGTGTTGTCATCGCCCCGCGTTTTGCTAGTTAGTCTGCCACCTCGTTTCCTATATGGCCTTCTTGCCCTGGCACCCAGCCCACCGCTGTGTATTTTTGGAGGCAAGGGCGTTCAGCTGCTGGAAACAGTTTTCTACAAGTCTGGAGGTGATCGTAAAAGATCTCAGCGCTATGAGCGCCGCCTGACTGTCAGAGAAAGTGTAAATCCGTGCGCCTTGCATATTCCTACGAAGGCATTCACGAGCACAGATTTCTATGGCGTGTATCTCTGCTTGGAAGATGGTTGGGGACTTTCCCATGGCTATAGATTTGTTGAACCTTGGTCCGAAAATAGCAGCCCCGGTGTCGCCGTTTTCCAATATCGATCCGTCAGTGTACCACGTTTGTGATCCACTGGGCAGAGATATTGATTTTGTTGTCCAGTCGTGTCTGGTGTACCGAACTACAGAGAAGTTTCTGTGGAAAAAAAGTTTTGGTTTCTGCTCGTCAGTTATACGCAGAATGGGCTCGTTTATTAGGGGTTCGAGTACCCGTAGATGCCCAGTTAGATCACCACTTTTTATATTGGTGATGTTTTGGAGGCGAAGTGCCCCAGGCAGGCCTCCTTTTTCAGGGTGATGGGTAGAGGGGGTATGCCAGTTATGACTCCAAGTGCTGCAGTGGGGCATGTCCGGATGGCTCCAGTGATGCCTATGCAGACCAGTCGTTGTATTTTGGTATGTGCAGCCGCAACTGTCTTCTGGGTAGATTTCGTCCACCAAGCAAGAGATGCATAGGTTATGATCGGTTTTACCACAGTGTTAAAGGACCAGTAGATCATTTTGGGACTTAGGCCCCATGTTCTACCGAAAAGCCTATTGCAAGCAAAGTATGCTCGAGTGGCTTTGTTAAAGATCTTTTCAAGGTGTGAGTTCCAGTTGAGCTTGGAGTCAAGTATAACTCCCAGGTAGTTAGCTTCAACCGAAAAGTCAATGGTTTTTCCTGGTAAATGGAACTAGAGCAGTTTAAGACGGGATTATGGATAGTCCATTATCCTGACACCATCTATTGGCTATATTGAGGGCTTGCTGCATGCGGTCCGAGATGGTTTGCTCATGCCAGCCCACTATATAGATCGTCAGCGTATTCCTGAGTGGGGAACCCTAGGTTCAAACAGTAACTCGTCTATGACCAGAGTTCTGGTCAGGGAGAGTTCTCTCCCTTGAGGGCATCCCCTTGTGGCTGTGATTGAGGTCATGGTTCCTCCTTGGTCTACAGTTATGATTCTGGATTTGAGCATTTCCAGAATCCACCTAATAATGGGTGTGGCGACATTTTTACGTACAAGAGAGGCACGGATGGCCTCGTATGACGTGTTGTCAAAAGCTCCTGAGATGTCTAGAAAGGCACCTAGTGCTATTTGTTGAGAGCCAATGGCCTTCTCAATGACTGTTGTAAGGCAATGGATGGCAGTCTCAGTTGATTTACCAGTTTGGTACGCATATTGGTACTTATGTAGGGGAAGATGCTTGAGGTTCACTTCCCTGATGTGCTGGTCAATTATCTTTTCCATAGTTTTAAGAAGGAAGGAGCTAAGACTAATTGGTCTATACGATTTAGGCAGTTGGGAATCTTTCTTCCCTACCTTTGGAATAAACACAACTTTTACTTTAGCCCATTTGCTTGGTATGTGTCCAAGCACGAGACTAGCTCGGAATAGACGGACCAGGGGGAGTGCAAATTGGTGCAGTCCCCGCTGCAATAGGCATGGATAAATTCCATCTGGTCCAGGGGATTTGTATGGGCTAAAACTTTGTATGGCCCATTGTACGCTGTTTTGATGAAACAGTCTAAAGGGCATGTTTCCAATACGTTCTGATTGATTGGAGTCTGTCACAATAGCCACGCGCAGGTGTGGGCACTCTCCAATCCCAGAGAGGTAGGTTGGTGCCTTACTTTGTGAGATGGGTTGCTCCATGGCCACGCACCCAGGAAAGTGAGTAGTTAGGAGTAGGCTACTCGTTTCCTTTGGGTTGTTTGTGTGGGTTCCATCTGGCTTGTTCAACGTACAAATGCCGTTTGAGTGGTCCTTGGAGAGGGCTTTTTGTAGCCTAACAGCTTCCGGGAGAGTTGAAGTCTGCCCGCAGTGTTGGCACCACGTAGCCCGTTTGGACCTTCTCAGCTCTTTGTTGTATAGCGTTAAGGCGGATTTCTAGGAATCCCAAGTGGCCTTCCCTTTCCTCGCCTTATTGAAGAGATCGTTTGAGATCGTCAATGCTCTTGTTCCACCAGGGAACAGCCCGACTGATCTTACGAACTTTTTGTTCGCAGCTGACGTAATATGGCGATGCAATGTTTGTATGAAGCACAGTAGCCTCACGCTCTAACTCGTCTATTGTTAGTATCGGACGAGTGGAGCAGTCTCTGGATTGCTCAAGTTCAAAACAGAAAATAAACCAGTTTGTTTTTTTGGGATTTCTAGTAACTAGGCTACATTGCAAGGCACCTCCTATATAAAATCTGATGTGCTGGTGATCTGACATAGTGATCTCATTCGCAACGTGCCAGTTTGAGACAACGGACAACATATTCAGACTACAGAGAGTTAGGTCGAAGACTTCCTCTCTAATTGCAATGATAAATGTAGGCTCGCTGCCCTGAGTTACTAAACCTATGTTATTACTAGTTATGTACTCAAGAAGGTACTCACCTCTTTTGTTGATGTTGCTGCTCCCCCAGACCAAAGACTCTTTAATTATTAAGATGAGTAACGCCATACGATTTTTTGGCACACGTTTTTTTCGGGCTGGCTCTAGGAGCTGGCTCCAGGCTCTCTTGAAATTTTGCTCTCTCGTACACATACAGCAACATCCGACGACCGTATTTGCACACGTATTCTCATGCATTGTTAATCTGCCTGCATGTATTTGTTTGCTTACATCGTGCTGTCGAAATATACCCTTCACTTTATAAGTTCTAAGTTAATTTTGAAAGACGCTTGCCCCATCATACTAAAAATTCTTATCTACTAATGCCTTTATATAATAACTACTCGAATATAGTATACATAATAGTAATGGTTGGATTTATATACGTATATAAAGAAACATAATATATTTTATACATTATGTCATATTGAAACTAATGTCATTAGTGTATTTAACATGCGACTTGCTAAAAATATGCGAATGCAACGATTTTTAGGTGCTAATGCCCGCAAGTCGTGCCTCATGAACGTAAATTATGCGATTGAACAGGTTGAATATATTTATATTTATTTTATTATATAAACATACATTAATTTATGAATTTGTATTGCTTTTATATTATAATAGTACATTTCCTAGTAAGTTGCATTAAATATGCATTTAACAACAGAATTTCATTTCTGGTTCTAAAAATTTTTCTCTCGCGTGTGGGCAAACAATTCCCAACTGGTCCTAACATCCGTGGCATATTGTGATGGTTGCCGGCCAATTCTAAGATATGTATGTGCATATTTATATTATATTTAATATAAACATACGAATGTACATAATCATGTATGTACATATTATATACACATAACGGTAGCAAATTCGAGCGGCGTATTAGGATAACATTTTTATTAAGCTAGATAATTTAAAAACCAATTTGCATCAAAAAAGCTAAGTACATATACACAAAAAATAAAAAACTTTCTCTGTAATTTTGGAAAAAGTCAATTATATTCATATGTTCATATTTAATATTAAATATAAAAATGGGAATTTTTAAAAAATAAAAATACATTTTTTAATATTTTATGTATATAAAATCGTTAATGCATTCTTAAGCTGCAATAAGCTAATACATCAATTAAACTTTTATTATCTGTATGCACATACAGCCTCCACCCCTTTTTCTATTGCTGTCAATGAAATTCGTTTTAGCCCAAAAATGATTTCGGCCCGAAAATCGTATTTGCGCACACGAAAGCACACATGCGCACACGAAGGCACACATGCGCACTTGCCTTTTCGTTGCCCTTACTCACACAAGCAAGTGCATTCTATTTTTAGATTTTTACGCTCTGAGAGCGAAGAGAGCGAGATTTTCGTCTCAAGGAAAAATAAGGCACCATACGCAAAAGCAATACATGGCCGTTCGGCATCTTATAAATTATATTGTCTTTGCCCAGACCGTGTGATGGGCATTGGCATCGCAAGCAATTATCCACCGGAGTCGGTTTCTCTAGCAGTGCTCTACCAGGGCACAGGTAGCCGCCGGAGGCACATCGTCAGTGTCGTCGGGTAGATAAGCAGAGACCAGCACTGCCTCCTGCTCGCCATGGGCAGTGGGTATTTTAACCCAGACCGCCACCAAGTCCTCAGTTATGAACTGTGAAAGAGGGAACCAATGTTAGATTTTTGTTTATTAACAACGCCGCTCTAGTGCAAGGTTGACCGTTTGCATATAGCAGCTTACCAGATGGGGTGCTAATCCCCAGGACACGTCCGGCATTTATCCATGGCTCCTGGATAAATGCTATGTCAATCGTAGCAAACCTCTCACAAAGGACGTCAGACGCGGCCTTTGCGTGGTGGAGGTTCGCTTGGAGACATTTGAGGTGTCTCCGGGTGTTTCGGAGGGCGGGGGGAGGAGGACGGGACATTAGTCCGCCCTCTTGCGGCCCCTGGCCGCCATCTTCCGGCCTCGGTTCGTGCGCAGAAGGGCCTCCTCCTCAGGTGTGCGCCTCACACCCTTGTTGATGCGCCCTGTTCCGCGCGTGATGCGCCCGTAGAGGGAAGGGCGCATAATTTTCCTCGGTGGCACGGGCTCTTGGGCAACTATGGTACCCCTAGCCTCTGTGCCTGCGCGGGCTGTGCCATCAGCGGCATTCTGTGGCGTTGTCGCAGACGTGCCCTGTGTTGCCTTGGAGCAGGTGGGCTTCTCCGCTGCGAGAGCAGGAGCCACCGCCTGCGTCTTCGGCTGCGTGCTGGCCTTTGGCTTAAGAGTATCCGTGCCCCAAGCAAAGGACAGTTGATACGCCAGCGACTTCAAACGATTGGCCGAAACTGGATCCAGCGCAATCGTTATGATGGCCATGCTCTGCCTCATATCACGGTGGAAGGCACGCCAGTCTCCCACTCGCAGGCCGCTGTTCTGGCCCTCGACGAGCTTGAGGATCTCGTCCGTCTTCATTTCCGCGTTTGGAAGCGGAAAGTACCCAATGAAGACAGCGGCACGTGGAGCCTCTGCCTCTGGGACCACCTTGATTTGGGCGTCCTTCCACAGCCTTAGCTTTGGCACCTATGTGCATAGCCACTCCGCTGTTTCCGCATTCCCACATGTTACGGCCATCCACCCTGGTCGAAAGGTGCAGCCAGAGAACAGCTGCTTCACAGAGCCGTGTCTCAGGGCCATCACTCTCGATAGGATGGCGGACTGAATGGTATTCAGTTGCTTCGTCGTGAGGAGATGGTCAGGGTAGTCAGCAGGGAGTATAGCCATCTTCGCCGAGCTGGCAACGTCCCTGTAAGAGGCCATGACACCGACTTGAACATGGCCTTCTTTTTCAACGCCTCTTCTAAGGTCGTGTTGGCCGATCTACCTCTCTTGTTTGAGGTAACGCCACTCTTGCTGAGCATTTCCCTTGGAGGGTCCATAGGCTTCTGAGCCTCCTCCATGGGTACGCCGTTCGCAAGGTGTCTGCGCAACCTCTTCCTTGCGGCGCCCGATAGTGCGATCCGCTTAGGTTTATCATCTTTTGGGGTGGCGAATAGGGTTTCTCCCACTGCGATTCTTTCGCTTTCTATCTCCACAGGTTAACATACACACGAACACATCCACGAAATAAATAAAAGCATACACTGAAACTTGAATTCTTTGACTCCTTCCTTGGAAACCGGAGATTGAGAGGGGCCTGGACTTATAAATTTCTGTGACGAACCCCGACCTCGGCGAGCTAGCCGCGCCTCCCAAAAGAGGGTCGTTACAATGGATACGTTTTTTTTAAAGATTTTTTAAAGTTTTACACAAAAAAAAACCTGCTCATTTTACGTTTCTCATTTTATAGTTCGAGTTGTAGCCAACCAATTTAGCCGTCGAATGTTTTATTTCACAGGTAATGAACTAACCTTTCGATTTTTATAAACTTATTTTGTAAATTTTTCTTTATTTAACAAAACTTAGCTATTTTTTCACAGCTAAATCCGACTGTTCATCACATCTAGCAAAGTTAACAGATCATCTAAAGACGGTGTCCAACACTGTACCTTTAATCTAAAAGACATCTGGCCAAAAATTTAAAAAAATGTCTCTAATTTGAATATCCACAATAAATAAATTTTTCAACGGATTTCTGAAGTTGTAGGCCTGTTTGATACTTTGGGCGATCAACTTTAGAAAAAAACACGTCTTGATTTTTCAACGGATTTTTTTCGAGTTTTTAGGATGCTAGCAGCATGTTAACATTTGAGTTAACAGATTAACATTTCCACTTTTTTCAAGTTTATCGACCTCCAGCACACAAAGTACTTATCCAATATACATAAAGTGTAAAACAATCGAAAGGTTAGTTCATTACCTGTAAAATAAAACATCCGACGGCTAAATTGGTTGCCTACAAATCGAGCATTAAAATGATAAACTTAAAATGAGCAGAATTTTTTTGTGTAAAACTTTAAAAAATCTTTAAAAAAAAACGTATCCATAGAAAAAAAAATTAAAGCCATTTTCGTGATCTGGGGACTCAACTCTACCAGAATTTCGCATCAACAGGCTTGGAGCATTTTGAGTGTAAACTAGTGAAATCGACTAATTTGACCAGATCATTCCTGTGTCAGCTATAAGATGTAGGGGAAACAACAACGAAAACCAACTATTTCGGGGCGATCGTTCCTTTGGCAGCTATAAGATATAGCGGTCCGATTTGCGCGAAATTTAAAATGTATAGCTATAATATAATTAGAGGATCATATATTTTATTTGACATTTTGGCCCTATCTTTCCCATGGCAACTATGGTCCGATTCCGGTCCGTTCCGACATATATACTAGCTGCAATAGCAGCTAGAGACTAGTTTGCCTAGCAAGACTAGTTTGCCTAGCAACAGGCAGACGGACAGACGGACATGGCTAGATCGACTCGGCTGGTGACGCTGATCAAGAATATATATAGTTTATGGGGTCGGAGATGCTTCCTTCACTGTGTTGCAAACTTCTGGACAAAATTATAATACCCTGCAATGGTATAAAAATTATAACAAATGTAAAAATTATTTAAAGTTCAAAACTAAACAAAAAATGTATTTTTCCCATTTAAGCTTAATTGTTAATTAAATGTGTCTTTTGATTTTGAAACGCCTTTAAAAGAAAAAGCTTATATTTTTTCAATGGAAACGATTGGGGTCTATACGTCTGACTAACTGACTGATTTTATCGAATGAAAAACAGCTGTCTCATACACATTCAAATACAGGACACAAGTTTTTATACATTGACGGCTTCATTAAAGCCTTGAAAGAGACAAATAAATGTCGGATTTCTCTCGTAATGGGACTACGGTCAGACCAAGTTAAAAGGTAAACAGTAACAATGGCCGGAATTCGCAATAAATAATTATCCATTTCTGGAGTTCTCATGCAAACACTCCCGCAGAAATGAATATGAAAACCATTAATCTGATTTTTACACCCGCACTTGTACAAGTTAACACAAAACGAATTCGCAACCGAAGTTGGCCACGCGCATTTGGTATTGCACCAGCAAGTAAAAGTGAAAGGGCAACTTCCCGGCTTCGGTCAATAGCTCCCAAAAAGGGCAGACTGCAGCGTCTGATCCATTTCCCGCTGCAGCGACGACAACGGCAAAGCTCCGATGTTGGCAGAGTCAGCGACAAAGTTATTGGGTATAAATATGGCAATTTCTGTAAACATAGTTTAGTTCCAAGTTTTGCGCAAATAAATACGGGCCAAGTGACCTAAAAATATTATTTTTTTAAATAATAAAAACCATTGTGTTTACCTGTCGCCCAACGTTTAAGGATCCTGTCGGCGGAAATATCCTTGGTACCAAATCAAAGTTACACTCGTAAGAGCATGCTCTAGGCTGCCCCGGTTAAACCGATCCGAAAAATAAGTCGCGAATCCAAAAATCACCTGCAAGTGCACCCCATAGGCTGCCCTGGTAACAGCGGAAAAAAGGCGCACCAAAGGAAAGGCAACACTGCTGGACGACCCGCCAAGTAAAGGACTCACTTACATCAGACTGCAAGCGATCGCCGTAAACAACTAGACATGAGTATCAGGAAAAGGTACCCCAGTAGCAAGGAGCAAAAAGGACTACAACCAACTGGCCGGTTCAGAATGTGTTTAATTTTACTGTAAGCTTACTTTTAATTACAAACCACAAACAAAATAAAAAACAAGTGAGAAAGCTACAGTCGAGTGCGACCGACTGTGAGATACCCGGTACCCAAAGTATTGTGCGTGAAATTAAATAGCACACGGACATGGGAAAAACAAAATGTTGACAAATAAAGACAAATTTTGCCAAAAACATGTTGAGCAAAGTTTAAAAGAGACGAATTCTGTACGCAGCTGCATTACGAATTAATACTGCGCCCAAAAGCACGCTACACTTTTTTTCGCTACTGCCGTTGTGGCTCAAGATGGTAAGAAACTTAATTGTTTAATAACTTCCATGTTTATCATCCGATTTTACTCAAATTTTCAGAAAACGTCCGCAAATGCCTACTTATTTATTGTATCTATTTACTTTGAGCCAAAATTTACGAATCTAGCTTATTTAAGTTTTTTTCGTTTTTTGGGGGCGGAAGTGGGCGTGGCCAAATTTTAAAACAAACTTGATCTGCGTGCAACAGATTCCAATGTTGTCATCAAATTTGGTAACTCTAGCTCTTATAGTCTCTGAGATCTGTTGTTTCACACGGACGGACAGACGGACAGACGGACAGACGGACAGACGGACACACGGACAGACGGACATGGCTAGATCGACTCGGCTAGTGACGCTGATCAAGAATATATATACTTTATAGGGTCGGAGATTTCTCCTTCTGCCTGTTACATACATTCTCGGTTGGCACTAACTTATAATACCCTTGTACCCTATGGGTACCGGGTATAATGACAAAAGTGAAACATACCTAAAAGAAATCTTTTTAAACAAAAGCTAAAAAGCTAAAACAAATTCAAAAAAGCTACAACAAAAAACAAAAAAGCTAAAACAAAAGCAATAACAAAGCAAACAAAGACACAAAACAAATCCAATCTAAAATTAAAAAAAAATTATTTATTTAAGAATTTATATTTTACACACAACCCTACACATCTCTACACATACAAAAAATATGTTTTTTTTTTTTTACAAGAACACATACAATGGCTTCTCCAAATAATCTGATCAGGCCCGCGATGCTACACAATAGTGGAGTACAAGCCCCTGAAGTAAACCAAGTCCCAGCAAACTTAGTTAATATGCAAGCCCAAATACAAGAAATAGTAGAGAGAATTTTAAATCAAAAATTAAACCCAGATTCAGTGCCGCTACTCGATCAAACCTATACTGCTAATGCAAATAATATGAATGAATTTGTCAGAGTCCCGGACATAGTAAAAAGCCTCAGGGAGTTTTCTGGCCTAGCAGTAGAATTCAGCTCTTGGAGGAAGAGCGTAAAGAGATTAATAAAAATATATTCATTAACCGAAGGATCCCCCGATACTATTCAATTTTAAATGTTTTAGAATAAAACTCTCTAAATGTTTAACAGCCCACTACCACAGACTCTTTAATTATTAGGATGATGCCATACGATTTTTTTGCACACGTGTTTTACGGGCTGGCTCTAGGAGCTGGCTCCAGGCTGTCTTGAAATTTTGCTCTCTCGAATTTTTGCTCTCTCGTACACATACAGCGACATCAGACGGCTGCTTTCCCGCGTTTGTTTGTTTGGAGCAATCAACGACGTGATGCTAGTGGAAAATCAGAATTGATTGATGCAAATTGCACGTGACCCAAACCATATACAGAGAAAGTAGCTTTTATACGGCGCAATTGTAATTGATGAGCAAGAAAAAAAGTTATGATATATATTTGAGAACCGGAATCCAATAATGTTCGGCAGGGTATCCATGAGCCATTTTGGCTTATAATTTTGACGACTGCAGTTGCGAGAAGCACAACACCTGGATTTAAATTTTTGGCCAAAAGAGAGGTCGAGTTTGACAAGTTGTTAATCATCGGAGATGGCTGTGACATTGATGGCTGTGATATCTCATATCCTACTGCAGATGACGAAGGGGCCAGTGCTTCAACATTTTGAGAATTTATATGAAGAAGAGTATGGTGCCTCGCACCACAGGATCGGCAAGACATCGAGTCACAATTTCTCACTAAATGGCCCCTTTTAAGGCAATTTGTGCAAAGGCCTAATCTCTTCGCTTCTCGAAGCCGAAGTGGAGGCGATAGATTGGCAAATTGAGGGTAGAGATAAATGGTATGATTTTCGCTACGGCAAACCACGCAGCTGTGTAAATTGTTACTGGCGATGAGAGTATTTCGGTGCACGTTAACACCACGATTTTTGCCCACCTGGCCGCCGACTGCGTATGCAGCAGTGGCGTGTTCCATGTTCTCCAACTTGAGACATCGCTTGTCCAAAAATTTCAAAAATTGATCAGATGTGGGGATTTTATTTGCAGATCTTCCTTTTTCCCATTATGACTGGGTAACTGCATCCACCTTCTGCAGCAGAAGGTGCATGATCATGCAATTACCAATTTGCGCTGGGGTTCCGATTGCACGTTGATTTTGTCAGACAACCCTCTTAAGTTTGCAGCATAAGCTAGCATTACCCTCTTGACGCCGAAAATCTTGGTGATATGTGCCTGAAATATAAGACGCTTGTTATTATACCGCTTGTTTAATAACTCTAAAGCAATCGAATAATTCTTATCAGTGATGTCAAGCGATCGAATTGTTTCCAACGCTGCGCCCTTCACTGAAGACTTTAGATGCTGCAGCTTTACCACGTTGGGGAGGTCGGTTTCCTGATCGATTATCGTTGAGAACATCGACATAAAACTGGCGAATTCCGTGTAGCCACCACTTAATTCGGGTAGTCTTAACTTCGGTAAAAACGATTTCTTAAACAAACTAGTGGTGGCGGTTTCCAGAGTGGATTCATTCCGCATAGTCGAACATGCCACATTTTATGTCTGTTATTGTCGTTTTCCAAGTTCCACGCTCAGGTCGCATCGCAGGTCAACTTCCAACTCATCAAATTCGTCCTGTGTTTTGCTGCCAATCTCGCCGTAGTCCAGCTTTTCCAACTTATCATGCGCCGAGGTAAATGAGGTTTTCAATTTCGCAACCATTTCCAAACGCACCTTTAACTCATCATCAGCATATTACAAATTTTACCTCTGGTGAGCAGCGTGCGGGTGCTCATTGCACGATTAAGTAATGACCCTGCCTTCTGCTTATAAAATATTGCCCCCGTATTAGGCCTTATAATCGTTGAATCCAGCTACATTCGGTTTCAAAGGGAATCCTCAATTATAAGCCGCTTCTCTGTGATAGTTTGAAATCCACTGTACGAAAACAGCGGCGGTCGATGATCGCGAATAGAGTTATGTATGTTTTGGGCGCACGTATATATGTATTATTAACTAGTTAAGTCAATTATTTGTTTAATGACAATGTTTATTACGTCGGGGTCACCAAATGTTGAGCTAGTGAGCTTTTTCACTAACTTAAGTAAAACAAACGCGATTGTTTCATTATTTTCAATAGGTTTATTTGGCCGCGCAGGCCAATAGGTAAAGTTATGTATAACTAGGCAACTATGCATGAGCAAGATTAGCGAACAGCAATGCTGGCTGCGCTCGAACTAATGAGTAAGCCAACAACAACTATGCTGAGCCCGATAAGTAAGATAAGCAAGAATTGATTTCTCGTATAGAACGATCGAATGACAACTGACTGATAGCTTCGACAAAATAGGCGGCCGAAGCTGTGCTTAGGGCAAAGGCCGAGGTTGTGCATAGATAAATGCAGATAACTATGCGTGCAATAGATAAGTTTTAAAATTTGCACAGGCTGGGATAGTCAAATCTCGAGCAACTCAGGACGTAAAAGAATCTTTAAAAGAATTATTAATCAATTTTGGTATCCCAGAAATGGTTGTAATAGATAATAAGAAATCACTTGGTTCGACTCCCGTATTGCGAATGCTATAAGATCAATTTAATATCCAAGTTTACAAAGCACCTCAATCTAACAGTTCAGAAAACGGCGAAATCGAACGTTTACATTTAACACTGTCAGAAATTATTCGGTGACAAAAGGCCGATACAGTACATTCTTCGTTAAAAGATCTTATGGACAGATCAGTTGTCAAATATAATTATTCTATACTAAGTTGACTTATTTTTTTGGAAGAAAGGTAGCGTGACTTCAACAAACAGAGGGACGAAAAATCACAGAGAGAATTACGACCACTCAGGAAAAAAACCTAAAATACCATAACAAAAGTAGAGATCAAATAAAAAAATATTTCCCAGGAGATGAGATATTAGTTAAAAATTATGAGATTAGGTACAAAACTATCCGCCAGTTATAAAAAAGAAACCGTAAAAGAAGATAGAAACACTACAGTACTAACAGAAAAAGGAAGAATTATTTATAAACGACTTATTCAAAATTAAATCACATTTACATAACCCTTTTCACTGCACTGCTGACGTGCAAATAACTGACTACACGAAATTCAATATCGTGACTCTAATTACCGGACTGACGAAGGTTCAAACGGGAACTTTTAGATTAATTCATATTATTGACATAGAAGAACACGAAAAAACTCTTGAAAATATTAATTACACTGCTAACTATAAACTAAAAATATACGACCCAATATTGCCATTTATAACTGAAGAGATTAAATTAAAAAAAAAAAAAAAAATTAATTAACAACCTCAAGATTAAAAGTAAAAGGAAAAGACATATAGATTTGTTAGGCAGCGCCTGGAAATGGTAAGCTGGATCTCCCGACAATAGAGATTTCGAAATAGTTCAAGAAAAAATAAATTCAGCACTAACTAACAACAACAATCAAGTTATTCTTATTTTAGAATTAATATCACCCAGGCCAATGCGAATCTTATAAATAGCTTTAAATACGGAGGAGACCCTCAAAGGGACACTAGCACAATGTGAATGTTTCGAATTAAAATGCTAAAAGAAGAAATTGTTAACTTAAACCACACAATACAATGGTCAAAAGCAGATATAACTAGCACCCAGATATTAGGAGATGAAGAGGTAAATGAAGTTATAACAAGTGTGAAAGCTACAGTCGAGTGTGAACGACTGTAAGATACCCGGTACCCAAAGCATTGTGGGTGAAATTAAACAGCACATGAACATGGAAAAAAGGAAATGTTGACAAACAGAGACAAATATTGCTAGAAACATGTTGAGCAACACTCAAAAGAGACAAATGTTGCTAGGAACATGTTGGGCAACTCTCAAAAGCGACAAATATTGCTAGGAACATGTTGAGCAACACCCAACAAAGACAAATGTCGCTTGGAACATGTTGAGCAACACGCACGTGCGCTCTCTCTCTCTCTCTCTCTCTCTCTCTCTCACAAACTTTATTGTTTAATAACTTCTATGTTTATCATCCGATTTTACTCAAATTTTCAGAACACGTCCGCGATTGCCTACTTATTAGGTATATCTATTTATTTTGCGCCGAAATCACGCATATGGCTAATAAACAGTTTTTTATGTTTTTTGGGGGCGAAAGTGGGCGTGGCCGAATTTTAAAACAAACTTGATCTGCGTGCAACAGATTCCAATGTTGTCACAAAATTTGGTAACTCTAGCTCTTATAGACGGACAGACGGACATGGCTAGATCGTCTCGGCTAGTGACGCTGATCAAGAATATATATTCTTTATAGGGTCGGAGATTTCTCCTTCTGCCTGTTACATACATTGTCGGTTGGCACTAACTTATAATACCCTTGTACCCTATGGGCACCGGGTATAAAAACACTAGATCAAGATTAGTTGCCATACACTAATTTTGAAGAAACCATATAAAAAGCAGAAGTAAGCGTAGCAAGCAATGGGCCAACACCTATTTTTAGTATATATAACTTTTGTGAAGAACTTTTAATCAAACCAATAAAAATTGGTCAATATGTTAATAAAATTCAAAGCAAATATGTAATCAAATGTAAAGGAAAACTTTTTGCAAACATTTAAAAATGTAATAATTATAATGAGATAACCATTTGTAAACATAGAAATATGATAGACCTAAGTAATTCCTCTTGCCTACCAAATTTATTAAAAAGTCGCCCTGCCACCTGCACCCGAATCAACAACCAACACATTCCAGTTATTGATGAAATCGCACCTGGAGTCATTCAAATCAACAAATTCTCCTGCAACGTACAAATAAACGGGACATCCACAAGTCTCAACGACACCTTTGTTATCAACTTCAGCAATTCTATAATTAATATTGATGGACAGACCTTCACCAACAAAGACACGGTGCACTATCACCCGATGCCAGCAATTCTCCAAACTGAGATGACCATTAAAAAGATAGAAGAAAAGCTATCCCTGGAATTGGTAAAAGAACTGAGCATTAACAATACCGAGACCTTGGAACTGTTAAAAACAACATCGCATACAGCCGAATTTCTAATAAATTCCGTAATAATCATCGGACTAGCAGCACTAGCAAGCCGCTTCTTTATTAAAAGGGTCAAAATACTGCACATCAACAAAATAGCTTCTGATAACGAGATCAATGACCGCACCAAGCGTGGACACTCGATTTTAAAGGTGGAGGACTTAACACAAAACGAATTCGCAACCGAAGTTGGCCACGCGCATCCGGTATTGCACCAGCAAGTACAAGTGCAAGTACAACTTCCCGGCTTCGGTCAATAGCTCCCAAAAAATGCTGACTGCAGCGTCTGATCCAGTTCCCGCTGCAGCGACGACAACGGCAAAGCTCCGACGTTGGCAGAGTCAGCTACAAACTTATTGGGTATAAATATGGCAATTTCTGTAAACATAGTTTAGTTCCAATTTATGTGCAAATAAATACGGGCCAAGTGTCCTAAAAAATATAATTTTTTTAAATAATAAAAACCATCGGGCTTAACTTACATAGATTTAGTAAATTTATAATAATTACACAATTTCACGGCACAATTTTTTGCTTTTGTGAAGTACAGGTGCTCAAAATTATGGCAAGCCTTCTGCAGAAAGCAATAAATTTTGAGAGACTGTTTTGTCTATTGAGACATCAATATACTTTTTAGATACCATTTTATGCATTAGAGACGGTATTTGTTATCGAGCTCATTATTTTTTCTGGTATTTTTCTTTTTAGACCTAACGATTTTGCCAATGAATGCATGAATTGTTATTTGAAAGTGACGTACACGCACTTAAGTAAAACCTATGGTTGCTGTCAAGCCTCTTTTGAATATTCCAATAAAATAAGTTTTTAATGTAGTGGCATAATGTTATTAGCAACCCGGAGGCGGCTGAAAATATCGTCTAACTGACTAAAAAGCCAGTGTAGAGACAGATCTCGTATACTGTTACGGTTTGGGTTGCCAAATTGTAGGTTTAACAGATTAAAGTCATTAAAGATAAATAAGAAAAATGCAAGAGGTATATCCGAGGCTTGCGACTGGGCTTTTGTTTAAACATTTAGCAGTCGACTCTCGTTTCGTCGTTTCCTATACGTCTGCAATAGTTAGTCGGTTAGATGAATATTGAACCCCAAAATATTCCAGACTTTTTCTTTTGTTATTACTGTAGCTTAACTACTAAAACACTATAATTACACTGTCGATTTAATATGAACAAAAATACAAAAAAATATTGAAGAAAATCATAGAGTCAGGCTCCGGCTTTTACTTTCGTATCGTTTTAGACCAAAAACGTACGCTTTCGTTATTAGGTGCTCCAATTTTCACAAACTTCTTGCCATCGTTTTGTTATCGAAATATTTAATAGTTTTTATTGCTCAAACAGTTGATTGGATGTTTTGAGAAGTAAACGGAATGTTTAAATGCCTTTACATTTTTCAATTTTTTGTTTTAAAACCATATAAATGCAGAAATTGTTTATTTAATGGTCCAAGAGGGCTGCCTTAAACCTAATTAATGTCCACCTTTTAATTTGTATACCCTTGCAGAGGGTATTATAATTTTGCCATGATATTTGCAACGCAGTGAAGGAGGCATCTCTCAAAAATTTCCAGAGAATGTGTTGTCGGCCCATAAAACGTTTGATTTGTGTGCTTAAATTTGGGATTATAATAATTATATATTATAATAAAATATAAAGTTATTATTATAACCAATGTTTTTAACCAAAGCGAAGACTCTCACCAGATTTTTTAAGATTGAATGCTACAAAATAGCAACAATTTGTGACAAATATATGTTTGTAAAATGCATTATAACTAATGAACCCCCCATTAAAAAATTCTTTTTTAATATTGAAGTAGAAAGGACAAAGCTCCTTTTAAGCTACGTACGTGATAGAAACTTTTCAGTTTCGGACTAGTAATAAACCGGTAAAGATCTTTCAGAATCAATGGCTTTTATTCGCCGACACAAAAAAAGTTCAATTTTTGTCGACCTGTATTATCACGGCTACAGCATAGCAGCATTTTTTGACAAATGATGTTTGTAAAATGCGTTATAACTATTAAAGCAGAGTTTCCCCAATGGAGGTTCTTTTTATACCCGGTGCCCATAGGGTCAAGGGTATTATAAGTTAGTGTCAACCGAGAATGTATGTAACAGGTAGAAGGAGGCATCTTCGACCAGCTAAAGTATATATATTCTTGATCAGCATCACCAGCCGAGTCGATTTAGCCATGTCCGTCCGTCCGTCCGTCCGTCCGTGAGAAACAACAGATCTCAGAGACTATAAGAGCTAGAGTTACCAAATTTGGTGACAAGATGGGAATCTGTTGCACGCAGATCAAGTTTGTTTTAAAATTTGGCCACGCCCACTTCCACCCCCGAAAATCATAAAAAACGGTATAAAAGCTATATGCTTTTAAAAAACTTAATAAATAGGCAATAGCGGACGTGTTCTGAAAATTTGAGTAATGATGAGTAATGATAATGAAGGATGATACACATAGAAGTTAAACAATATAGCCTATGTGAATACTTCTCCTTCTTCTTGGGAGAGAGAGAGAGAGATGTTGAGAGCACTCATGCGAGTTGCACAACATGTTCCTAGCAACATTTGTCTCTTTTGAGTGTTGCTCAACATGTTTCTAGCAACATTTGTATTAATTTCTCTTTTTGTTTTTTCCATGTTCATGTGCTATTCAATTTCACCCACAATGCTTTGGGTACCGGTTATCTTACAGTCGGTCACACTCGGCGGTAGCTATCCCACTTTTTTTTTTGTAAATATTGTTAATTTATTAATAATTTTAAGTTGCATTTATAACGATTATTTATTTGTTATATATATATATAGATATACATATATATATTTTTTTATTATTTCATAAAAAATGTATTTTTTTTTGGCTAGTATTTATTGTTTTTTTTTTAGGATTTTTAATACAAGCAGTATTGTCTGTTATGTTATGTCAAAAAAAATGGCTTCTATCGAGACGGAAAAATAAATTGTCTCACTGACTTTATGCAAAATGACCAATTTTTTCTAATGTATCATAGCCAGATTTCTGACTGAAACTTTGCAGAGCCTTTTTTCTATTGCAGTTAGTATATATGTCGCAACGGAATCGGACCACTATATCTTATAGGTGCGACGGAAATGATCGAAAATTAATGGAACAAAAAATATAACTTCTCTGAGATACAGCTGATTTTTACGGTCCTGAATTCCGGGCTTAATTTTATTAAGATCGGTCAACCATATCATATAGCTGCCATAGAAGCGATCGATTAATTTATATAAAAATGTAAAGGTCTACATGTAAAATGTAAAATGTGTAGGTAATCTAAAAGAAAATGTACAAATTTAAATATTTTTTCAATTTTACTGAAATGAATCAACTTGCAATGATCCAATTGCAGACTGCAAGGGTATACAAACTTCAGCTTACCGAAGTTCCGAAGCTTCCTTTGTTGTTTTACAAACATTTCGCCCAGAGTGTTTGGTTCCATCAACAGTGCGGCAGCACTGGGAACCAAAACGAAAGTTTTTGTTGCCGACGGCAAATATTTTATTTCAGAATTCGAGGTGGGGTTAGAAAATAACAATTTTAAAAGTAAGTACTTACTAGAATGATTTACTGATGGTGTGGAATTAACATCAATAGACCAACTAGTCAACTATTTTTTCCTTTTGCAATTAAGAGCCGTTTTAATGTAGGAAAACTTATTTACTTTCCATTTCGACTAAAAACATGCCAGTTTTTAAAAAGAAAAAAGTCTTTTGAAAGTGAAAACGGGAGCGCCGATTTCCTGTAAAAGTGAAAACCGGAGCCTGCCTGATAAACATTGGTTTGTCAAATTTAACTTCCTTTCTGGTTTTTCTTAATTTGGTTATGCGAAATTGTATATATATATCCCTACAGCCAGAAAAAAACAAGTCGAAAGGGTCAAAAATCAAGAACATCCGGGGGGTTAATTTCCGATCGACCCCAAACCGGCCACTCATCTTTTGCTGACGGTGATCTTATTGCTGTTAAAAATGACTTTTCCTCTAAGCTATTTCCATTTATAAACAGTGAGGCCATTGAATTTATTGCTGTAAAAGTCAGCGTCGGCAATGCCAATCTGTTTTTAACATGCCTCCTCCATCTGATAATCTTGTGTATGTGAATCACCTATCTGCTATCCAAACCGTTTTGTCTAGCCTAAGTCCTGAAGACCACCAGGTGACTTTAACATCTCTCATCTCTAATGCCTTCCTTGTGACGACTCAAATCTTCTAGTATCGGACACTCAACACTGACTCTTCACTTGTGCAAATTAATCCAGTCAAGAAAAATCGAGATAGGCTTTTAGACCTCATATTTGTAATCGATGCTTCATTGGTATCGGTAGCCAGATGTTGTCCTATATCCTATACTGAAGATCTATACCATCCCACTTTATCAATATCTGTTGAATGTTGTATCTTTGATAATATTGTCACTTCGTCATTTCCTATTCGTTACAAATGTTCCGTTAAGCTAACTTTTGATGGTTTATATTTATCTATATTACAAATAGATTAATCGTTCTTAATGAATTTTAATGAAATTGACACTGCTGCAAGTGCATTTAACTCAGCTATTGGCTCCGTAAATTGACACTTTTGTTCCTGAATTGACTTTCTCTGCTTCCCATAAGCCCCCATGGTTCTACAAAAACTTGTCTTACGTAAAAAATAAAAAGTCAAGCCTCCTTAAAAAGTACAAGAAAGCTGGTTCCGCGCATGTCTTTGCTCAATATTTATCAGTCAGATCCCAATTTCTTGCGCTGAAATCTCAACTTTATTCACAATAACTTACGCAATGTAAATGCGATTTCCGATGTGATCCAAAATAATTATACAATTACGTTTATTTCAAACGCAAGTCTAATGCCTACCCTCCATCGCTTAGTTTCCTCGACCAATCTTAATCTTCCTCGCTGGGCATATCCAACCTATTTGCAATATAACGTACGGCAACTTCTTATGCTTATAGTTCATGCTAACGATGTCATTGCAGAAAGTGATGTTCTGCATAGTTTAAGAACCATTGATATGTCCCACTCTGCTGTTCCTGACAATATTCCGAGCTGTGTCGTTAAGTACTGTGCCCAAGTTCTATGTCTCCCTCTGACCTATCTTTGAAATCTATCGCTGAAACATTGTTCTCTCCCAAGTATTTGGAATGAGTCTTTTATCATTCCCCTCCTTAAAAAAGGCTTTAGATCAAATATGGCAAATTATCGTGCCATCGCCAAGCTCTCGGCTATCCCTAAGCTTCTGGACCATTTGATAACCCGTCATTGCAATACCTATGTAGAAGCCAGGTGTCACCATCTCAAGATGGCTTTTTTAAACAGCCAAGCACAACTACCAATCTTCTGGAATTCACTAATCTGATGAACTGAAGTTTTCAAAGTCGTATGCATGTTGATGTTATCTTCACAGACTTCAGTAAAGCATTTGATTCTGTAAATCACTCACTCCTTTAAACATTATCTCTTTTAAGGTTTTCCCCTTCTATTCTCAAATGGATCGCTTCTTATTTGTCAAACCGTACTCAACGTGTTTTCTTCAATAATGTACTGTCTAATGTTATCAATGTCATTTCCGGTATCCCACAAGGCAGTCACCTTGGCCCACTGCTTTATATCTGTTTATTAACGACCTTCCAAAAGTGATATCCTAATCATTTTATGCCTCCTCTTGGACGTTGATGCACTACGGTCAGTACACTCAAGTGGCCCTTCGAAACCAAGCACGAGCTTGTTAGGGTTAGGTGTTAATAGGCGCAAAACAAAGGTATACGTAACAGAATGCGAGGAAATATAGACTACTATCGGACAGCTCGATTGCTATCTTGCATGTGTACTAAGTGGGTTAAGATTAATGTTTTTAGTTCAGGAAGACAAATTACAGTTGAGATAATTTTGTACAAATCATTAAAATTTGCACATAATACTTTAAAGGGTTCACGCATGTCATACGATGTTCTGCAATGGTGCCAAACTAAAGGCAGGTAGGATCTAGTGGTTCTCATGGTACGTGGAAATTCAACTGACCCAATTGATCGCTGCTTTCCACGTCACCACGGATCAGGTTATACATAAGGACAATGCCTAGCATCGTTCTACGGTTTGCTAAGGGAGGTAGGTTAATTAGGAGAAGTATACTAGAATAAGAGGGAAAAATAGGGTTTGTATCCCAGTTTAAGCTACGAAGAGCGAAAAGTAAAAGGTTCTTTTGAACTGACTTAATGCGTTTGCTGTGGACATCCCTTTGGGGACTCCAAACGCATGATCGATATTCTAAAATAGGACGAACTAACGAAGTGTATAAATTCTTCGTGACGTAGGGGTCATCGAATTCCTTCGATCACCGTTTAGTTCTGGATTTATTCACAATGCACGAAATATGATCAATAAACTCCAGTTTAGGATCTAGGCAGATACCCAAATCGTCAACTAGAGTGATCCTTTCCAAAGAGCAGCAATTCAGCGTATAAGTCGCAAGCTTGGGAGAGACACGTGAAAATGTCATCAGCTTGCATTTGGAGCCATTTAGGTTTAATAAGTTTGCATTGCACCATGTTTGAAAGTTATTGAGATCTGTTTGTAAATCCGACTGGCAAGCGCGGTCCTTGAATAGCACACACAAAGTTTAACGTCGTCAGCGTACATGAGTACTCTGGAGTTAGTCAAGACTTTGGGCAGGTCGTTAATAAATAATGTGAAAAGTAAGGCACCCAGGTGGCTCCCCTGCGGGACACCAGAGGTCACCCGGAGAACATTCGACAAGTTGTTTTTAAATAGAACCTTTTGCGTCCTACCATTCAGATAACTTGAGATCCACCTAAGAAGATCGTCAGGATAACCCATTAAGTCGAGTTTCCTAACAAGAAGGGAGTGATTAACGGAGTCAAATGCTTTACTGAAATCAGTATAGATCACATCTGACTGCAAATTTTGTGGAAAGCCCCTTATAATAAGAGAAGTGAGCTCCTGTAGGTTTGTTGTCGTTGATATTTATTTAATAAATCCGTGTAAACATAGAAAAAAACTGATCTACACAGGTGCTGCAAATGGGGAGTAATTACGTTTTCGAAAAGTTTAGGAAAGGCTGATTTAGGAATAGAGATTCCTCCATAGTTGTTAGCATCCACTTTGCTACCTTTTTTGTGGGGAGAAATGACGAATGATTCCTTCCAAATAAGGGGAAATTGGGATGTTTCTAAGTATAAGGTAAACCATTTAAAAAGGATGTGTAATTGGCTTACGCTTAGTGTTGACAATATTATAAAACGGTTTTGGGTCCTGCGCAAACTGAACCCTACAACGAGTCAAATAGTTGTTGTCCGCCTTGCGAAAACAGTGGACTTTTTTATCTGGTCGATCAGACTTATTCCCATAGCAGTCTTAATACCGATTGCCACATCGAATGTAGGATGGTACGGATCTTCGGGTTGCGTTAAGGGCGGGATCCAAACTGACTCTTGCCGGATCGGAGACAAAGCAGAGGTCGAGCAAGCGATCTTAGGAATTTCGTACATGGTTGACTTGAGACAACGAAATGTCAAACAAGCCAACAGTAAAATCGTGTCGTGCAGTAGTTAAGAGTGTGTTAGAGGATTCGGTTGCGGCTCAATTAGCTCAAGGAATGTTAAAATCACCTACCACAATTAAATGGTCCCTATCCGAAAGTATATTGAAGGCCGACTGGATAGCGAAAACGTGGTTCCTATAAATAGGAAGTTCCGACAAAGGGTGGAATGTAGGAACATGTAATATAAGTAAAACTACCATTAAATGATAGTTTTACACAGAGGAATTCAAAATCGAGGCATTCCTCGAAAGCTAATAATTCAGACTTGAGGTTGGAGTCAACCGCAATGAGGACCCTGCCCCCTCGCCCGGAAGGCCGATCAAGCCTGTAAGTTATATGACACATTACTTAAGGGTTCTTACCCTACTTGTAAACAACTTTGAGCCGAGAGCTTATTTTCCATAGAACTCTGTCAAGACCCAAGATTAACCAGTGGTCAGCAAATTTCTTTCCCACCCAGATCAATTTCACGCCGTCCGAATCTAACGGATGCTATAAACATCCCAGCCGATATTGTAAACATCGGAGTCCGAAGCGATCCCTTGAGTCCGCTAGAATAAACATCAATTTCCGGCCAAGCCCGAATTGCAAAATCAATTAACTAATTGCATCATCCCATTTTCCGACTCTCTTGAGTCCATTCTCTTTATCAATTGAGAGTCATTCTCTTTGACAATATTTTGGGATATTAGGGACAGATCTCTTAAGCCGAGGTTTGATTATTAATCAATAACCCAGAGAGCGGCAGTCGATTTTTGAGATCCAATCGAAGCAGTTGATAAGTGAGAGTAATATAAAAAGAGCAGTGAAGTTAAATACAACCTATTGTAATAGTGAATAAGAGTTTAATAAAAATAAAAAATAAATTTTTTTAAACGAGTCACTAACGGGATACTTAATTTGTACATTGTGTACACAGCTGGAAAAACTTCGGAGCTTAGGATCTCCGGCTGTTTGAACACAATCACCTGGGATGCAAAGGAAACACTATCAGGATACAATTTGGGAAGCTTACTACGTAAGCCTCTTGCATTGTGAGAGAAGAGAATAGTTAATTTTTTGGAGCGGACGTAGCTGGCACAGTGGGTTTATCCGCCCGGGGTAGACTAACTCCTACAGGCAGTCTCTTCTTTTTCTTAGCTTCGTACTCCTTAACAAAAACATACTGAGGTCAGAAATCAGCAGAGCATATTGTGTTAAAGGGTTCGTCAGGGACATTTATTTTAAAAGATGAAATATCCCTAGCATAAGAAAATTTAAATTGTTCCACCTTAATTTGATCGGACTTGGTTCTGTCTCGAATATAGACAGCAACATCTTCAGATGTTTGAGACGGGTGAATCCGAGAGACAAATATCTGCCTCGTTGGAGGTACTGCAATAAGGGCTTTTGGCAACACACAGTGGTTGGCTGTATTACCAATTTCTGCCGGTAATCCAGGCGTGTCACCCTGGGGAGCATTCGGGACGGGGATCTGAGGGGTCGTTAATTTTGACCCCCCAGCGGACTCAACCGAAATCACTGGAGCTGCGGTCGCTGTCGCGGCACATTTGGGGGCCGAATCTTTTCTTGCTAACGACCTCAATATCATTATAGTTAGATATATTGGGGTCGGGGGCTGTGCCGAGGGAGTAAGCTGTTGAGATCCTGCGTCGAGTTGTGGGGCAGCGGCCAAATGCGGTGTGCAAACCGTGGTTTTCTTGTGATTTTGAGACTCATTTAATAGGCCATTAAACTGGGAGTCCACCGCCGAGAGCAACTCATTAGTTCTACGAAAACTAACAAGTAGCTCTTTGAAAACATTTTTGGTTTACCACATGAATGCCATCATTACCCTTTCAACATCGCGACAAGACTCAGTAGCGCAATCCAATGTTTTTTGTAATAATATCAGCCATCCGGCCTGTGCATTCAATGCACTTGACGTGCACGACATTGTCACACAGCCAGCAGCCAATACTATGGTCCTCTGCAGAAATTGCTTTCTTGCAGGTTTTAATTACACAGACAACACTAGAAGACATTATAGTGACTTACCACTGTACCAGTCAGAAGTTAAGAGAAAATCAGAGTAGTTACGTGCACTAAGAGAGAGAGAGAGAGAAAGAGCGAGCAAGAGAGCAAGAGTTAAGTAGCTTAAGCCGTCAAGCTTTAATATCGGCGTAACGGATATAGCACAAAGAGGAATGCAAAAATTAAGATAAGCAATCGCTGCACCGAAATACGAAAAACGAGAGTCTAGTACTTAAATACATAATTGTGCAGTTTGTCCAAGTTCACTTAAACTCCTGATTTAGCCATTCCGTTCTACAGATCGCGATTGGCTCAGAGCATAGAGCGTACGTTTAAACAAGAAAGAAAGCTAACTTGGGTAAACTGAAGGTTGTATGTTATACCCTTGCAATCTGCAATTGGATCATTGAAAATCGATCCATTTTGGTTATGTTGAAAAACTGTTTTGTAAATTTTTTAAATTTTACATTTTACGATCGATCGCTTCTATGGCAGCTATATGATATATTTGTCCGATCTTAAAATTAAAACCGTAATTCTGGAATTCGTTTAAAAACAGAGAAGTTAAATTTTTTTTTTTACATTAATTTCGCCATCATTCCTATGGCAGCTATAGGATATAGTGGTCCGATTTCAGCATCACCAGCCGAGTCGATCTAGCCCTGTCCGTCTGTCTGTACATCTTTCTGCCGTTTCTACGCGAACTAGTCTCTCAGTTTTTGAGCTATCAGACTGAAATTTTCAGCATAATCTTATTTCTTCTGCGCAGAGTATATAAATCGGAACTAAGATCGGACCACTAT